>OX596382.1:9567168-10954894 GCA_951394425.1 Tipula unca
TTTCTCTGTATTTTATGTACATTGTGATTTTGTCTAGATACAAATAGATACGATAATAAATACTTGGAATTTCTAATTTCACCTGTCCGTAAACAATCAGTTAAGAGCTGCTTACAAAATTAATTTATTTTATTGTTATACATATAGACATTTTTATAAGCACAAAATAGATCGTTGCCCTTGTGTATCCCTATACCATACAACAATGCGAGTTATGCTGAATCAATATAGTCTGTCCAAACCCATATGCTGGCGCGCTTCTATATAATTAAAATTATAAATCACAGCAACTCAGTCTCAAAAGCTCATTTAAATATTTGTGCACTCGAAATTGTTTGAAATTTTCGTTTGCACAGTGAATTATCGTTAATTGATTTTAACCACGCACATACATATGTACATACACAATTTTGGCTCATGTATCATTTTCGCATAAAAAGATGTTGCTAAGCTTTCTCGAAAAAAAAAAAATAAACTTAGCGTGTTGTTGGTGGTGTTACCAGGGGACTGCGAGGTTGAAAATAAAAAATTAAATGAATAAGTTGAATCCAATTATTCCACGATTTTCCGACTACATTTAAACATATTTACATAAATCGTGTTATCGCACAAACCTTCATTGATAACAACCTCACACTCAATTTAGATATTGTCGATAAATATTAAATAACGATCTCTGGTTGTACTTATAAACGCAACGGGTTCTGGAGAGCTTTTTACAGCTTTACAAACATTACAATCAATTTTAAACATATTAAAAGTGTCAAGTTTTTCTAGAATTACGATCTTTTCAGAACATAAATATTTAATTTATTAAGTATTAGATTTCTCAACAGAGATTTAAATTACAAATTACGTATCAATAAAATGTTAAAATATAAAAACGAATTTGACCTATGTAAGGTTCCCAGGAATTTATAAAAATGTCAAATCACGAAAGAATTAAACGAGATATAAAGTATAGGGTGTGCAAATGACTCACCAAGTATAAAATAAATGAGATTTGCTGTTAAATCAAATATGTTTATAATGGATCATCATATCTCTCCGACCTTGAAATACATAGTTAATAAGAACTAGTTTCGCACACGGGAGTGAGTTCTGGGAAGTTCACTGGCTATCAAAGTGCACAATAAATTTTTATGTTACACAAAAGTTATTTTCTGTGAGGTTCAAAAGTTTGACGAATTTGAAATCGTGTGAAATCAAGTTTTATACAAATGCTTGTTATATAAAGAATACGTCATTTAATAAATGTTAGTATATATACTTCACACATCTACAAAATCGTTATTTTATAAAATTGTCCAACGCGGTATTATATTTCATACAAATTAATTTGATCAAATTAGAAATTTATGTAACTATAATTGTCGCATACAATAAATTTGATTAACTTGATCTAATTGATCTCGTAATGGGAGATTCGAGGTCTAGCCCATACCAGAATATTAAAATTGATAACACACATTTTCAACACAATTTAATTAAAAGCAATGATTTGCATAATTCAAGACGAGTATAAATATTGATGCAATTATCTTTGCTTGTTATAATCCAGTAAAACGTTAGTCGAGTGCGATTTATATAGTGGACAGGCGATATACAATGATAACCAATATTTTAACGTTCATGGCGTGTTTGAATTTTCTAAGTAGCGCACCGCAATGGAATTATGCTGATTCGCGGTATCCACCAGTGGGACAAAGAAATGAGGGTATGGATGGAGTGCACTATATTAGGACGTATCCATGTCGACCATGTTGGCCACCACATAATATTCAAAGATCGAACTGTTATTATAGGGTACCGCAACACGAAAATATTATAGATGTACTACCAGAAAATGGACATATGAATGAACCAGATGAACCATCAGGCGGTGAGGGGTATTTTCCAGACGGAGATGGTAGTGTGTTTAACAGTTGGTCATCACAATGTAATGAAAATGAGATATTTGATCGACGAACCGGGAAATGCCGACCTGGTTATTATGGTTAAAACTATTAATAAATATATATTTGAATTTTTTTTAGAAGTTGTCGTATTTTTTTAATTACTGATAGCACTAAATGATCTTCATTAATTGACATCATAAGAATGTTAAGATTATATGTGTACGTAGCTGATGTATATGAGAAAGTGATGTATTTAAATGAATGCCTCTATATTTGGTATTAAAACGACAAGAAATTATATCGATTCCAATACTAATGTTTGCAGCATATTTATAAAAGAAAACTAGGGAGCTATGCGGCTAGACGCCTCCGGCGACATTTAATACAGTGTTGAAATCGTGATTTTGCGGTCATATAAAAAAGATATTAAATAGCTGAACCCGGTCCGCCTTGCTCGCCCTAAGTAAACCTTTTGTTTTGTATTGCATCTCGATTTATTGTAAATAGATGTCACTGAAAATAGTTATCTGCATTCGATATTCTAAGATGCATCTGATGCAATATATCTTCGGTCATATGATGTTTATATTTATAGCGTTTGACGAAATCACAGCATCTTCGAGCTTCAAGCTCTACTTAGATTTAGTTAAATTCAAAGCTCGTAAATCTAGAAAATTTTGATGAATAATATTTGTCGCAATGTTCCATTTAAAATCACACACTTTAATTTAGTTGGTTAAGCTGCAAACTTTTAAATAAATTTGAGCTTTCAATACAATAAGCTTATGATATTTAAATATTATGTACTAGGGAGTATAGGAGATTTGGGTATTTATATGAAATGCTCTCAATTTTGCAAGTTTGTTTATACAGAAGCTTTATTATAGAAGCTTTTATTTAAAATCAAACTTCTACAATTTAGAAAAGTTTTAAATGCCTAGATATAATGTTTGTAGGATTTGAAACGTTGCAGTTGAATGTTCAAAAAGCTTGTCAATGTTGTTTACCTCAAAAAGCATTTAAAAGTTCCAACGTTTTTTCTTTAAATATAATCCCCAAAATGAGAATTTTTAAATAAATTTGAGCTTTTAATGGTGGAGCTAAAAAGAGTAGGCTAATACAACTTTGTGTGAGGCGATCAAAACCCATATATCTAGAACAGTTTAAACTACTTGCAAATTATTATTGTAACAATTGTATTGTACAAATATAGGCATGAATTTAAATACATCACTTGCAACTAATTCTCATATAAGTACATCAGATTCGCACACATATAATCTTAGAATTCTAATGACCTTATTTAATGAAGATCAATTAGGCTTATCAGTAATAAGAAAAAGCAACATCTTTTTGCATTTTTTACATAAATATTTATTAATAATTTTATCAATAATAACCAGGCCGGCATACCCCGTTTCGTTTATCAAATATCTCATATTCATTACATTCTGATGTCCAAGTGGTAAAAGCACTTTCATAATTATCGTAAGTTTCGCATTCACCCGTTCTTGGATCAAATATTTGATGTGGTGTACACTGGATTGGCCAAGTGGTATATGCACCACCTGATGGTTTACCTGGTCCACTCATATCCCGATTTCCTGATAGTATACTGATAGTATTTTCGTGTTGTGGTGCCTCATTATAACTGGTCTGTATTGCGAAAATGATCGATCCCTGAATATTTTGTGATGGCCGTGTTGCATACGTTCTAATATCGTGCTTCCCATCCATACCCTCATTTTTTTGTATTACTGACCGATCCCGAAAATTAGCGTTTTTCCATTGTGGTGCGCTACTTATACAACTCAAACACGCCATGAACGTTAATAAATATATTAGTTTCGGTATCTAGCTTGTGACCACTCTATAAATCACACTCGACTAACGATAAACTGAAGCAATGAAAATTACATCAAGATTTATACTCGTCTTGAATTGTGCAAATCATTGCGTTTAATCAGATAAGGAATAGAAATATTATTATCAATTTTATTATGGGTGCATTCAGATCAGAATATATACTGAAATTTGAAAATAACCGGTTCATAAGTTGCGTTTTTAAATACAAACGAATTTTACATCTAAAAATATGTTTAGTTATGCTGCAAAGTTTAAAAAATAAATCGAGCTTTTAATTCAATATTTAAAATCAAAACTTAAAATTTAAAATTTAAATTCTAAACAAAGTTTAAACGTTTAAAAATGGTCTTAATGAATAATTTTAAATTTAGGTATAATGTTTGTAGCATAGAAAATCATTACAATTGAAAGCTCAAAAATGTTTTCCAAGGTTGTTTACATTGTTACACATGTAAAGCTGGTGCGTTTAAATAAAATTTACAATTTAAAAAGCATCGCTTTCATTAAGCTGAGAGTTTCGAAAATAAATACGAGCTTTTAAGATTAGTATAGTTGGAGAGTTTGATTAATTTTAATAGAATATAAAGCAACGAATATATTGTTTTACAATATTTAAATAACATTTAGCTTTAAAGTATTGGATTAATAATTCTTTTCTTGCCAAAGTTTTATGAGCTTTCAAAAATAAGTAAATTAAATGACTTTTAAAGCATTCATAACCAAAACTTACATACAGCCTCTTTCTTTTAATAATTTATTATATGAACATACTCTTCAGATTAAACTTGGTAATAGTTAATATTAAGTAATTTGAGTTTAAATCAAACTTTAAAATAAACTAGAGCTTTTAATATAATAAGCTTATAATATTTAAATAATGTATTATAGAGCTTAATTATACAATTTTTTTATAAATATCCTTCATTTTGTATGCTTGTTAATACGGAAGATTTTTTATGCGAGCTTTTACTTAAAATTAAAATTCCTAAATTTTGAATTATTTTTTAAGTAAATAATTAAAATGTTTTTAATGAATAATTGTAGATATGGGTATTACGTTTGGAGCATCTAAAAACATTACAACTGAAAGCTCAAAACCCTTTCCAAAGGTTGCTAGTTCAATAGCTTTTACAAGGCGGTTCCAAAATTTTCAATACAACACGTTAAGTGTTTAAATAGTATTTGAATTATAAAATGAATCGCTTATGATTTTTACATAAATTTGAGCTTTTAATATAATACAATTAATTGTAAAGCTGAAATAGTAGGATGCCACGACTTTGTATGCAGCATTCTTGGTTCTCCCTCTTATTTTCATTGAATAATTAGATGTAGTTATGCACATATATTATGATTGCATCACACAAAGCTCTAAAAAGCAACTCAAGGTACTATAAGTTGGTTACATGACATTGAAAGCTCGAGGGTTTAAATAAATTACTAATAAATTGTATATCACAATTAGGTATGCATTTCTGAAAGAGATGTTTTCAAATTTTTAGCTTTGTTGATACCAAAGCTTTTAGTTCAACTCAAAGGTCATACATTTAGAAAAATTTAAAGATTATGACGACACTAAACAGCGCCGACACAAGGTTGGTGATTCATTCAACGGATAGAAAAAAAAAATGTTAATTTGGTACAGTTGAAACTGTACCAACTGTTGAAAAAAAAAGCTTTGGTAAATCGATTAGAAAATAAGACAGAACATTCGAGTATGAACGAGCGACTAAAACGGTGATTATAAAAAAAAAAGTAAAAGATAATGATAATTAGAAAAAAAGCTTGGTGATATAAATTAGTAAAACTATTTTTTTTTTTTGGTTCCGTAAACCAAAAAAAAAAAAATAAATAGGAAACTAACTACTAATTATATAAATAATAAGTTAAAGAAAAAGTTTTTTTTTGTCACGAAAATAATTATAATTATAAAAAAAACTGTTAGTCGAGTTAGTAAAGTTGTTTATAAAACATATTATAACTGTGAATGAAAAGTGAAAAATAAAATAAACAATTGAATTAAATAATAACATGTGAAATAAAAATAGTTGCTAAATCCATAAGTGATATCCTAAAACTATGTGTTTTCAAAACTAAAAACCGATAAAATAAAATGTTTTCTCAAGATAGATACTATCGTATGATAAAAACAGATGAGAAAAAAAAATATTAGTGACCGTTTAAAATGGTGCCAATTTTTTTTTTTATATATATGCATTTCTACAGTGGTAGAAATAATAATATAAACTCAAAATAACATATACATATATGTGTTATTACGTAAATACAAAAAAAAATTTTTTAAAAAGAATTACAAACTATAAGTGATTGAAACGCTAAAAACTGTAAATAATTAAGTACAACAAGTACAAAAATGTGTGTGTACATAATAGCGTATTTTCTGTGAAGATAAGAATTTTTTTTATTTATTTTATTTCTTTAACAAATTAGTATATATTATTAAATTTTAATTTTACTTTATTTCTTAAATCAAATTATTTTTATAAATTCAGATTATTTTTTTTTTGGTATTAATTATTAATTTTTTTTTATATATTTAATTTTTGTATATATTTAATTTTTTTGGTGATTATGGGTACCTTTTAAGAAACTTTAAGAAAGAAATCTTTAAAATTTTCTTTTGGATATAATTTTTTTTTATACTAGTTTCTAATAAATTTACTATTTGTGAGTTCTTTATCTTAACTATAGTTCTTGAGTATTTTATTTTAGTAATATGGATTTTCGCTTGAGTTTCGATTGTTGTTATATTTCAGAATGAGATAAATAACGTGTGATGAGTTCAAGGTAGGTATAAGGTTTGAGGAGCGTGAGTGAGTAATTAGGTTCAACTGTTGTACCCTACTCCTTCCTTTTCCCTTCCTGCGGTCTTTCTCGATCTACGGCGTTTCTTTGGAAAACCCACGCATTCCCCCTGAGCCTTAGCCGGCAAAATGACCGCCCAAAGATAATGTCGTCGATAAATCTGCAACGAAAAGAACCGGAACCTCAACTCCAAGTTAATTTCGTTACAAGTTTTTACAAAGGTAATTATTTTTTTCAATAAATAATTCGGGTTAGGTATAATTTTTGTAGAATTAACAATAATTAATTTTGAAAGCTTTGTAAAGCAAGCTTTCATATAATGATTTCTAATTAATTCAACATTTTAAAAGAGACGTCAACGTTTTAACTTTTAAATTAATTCGAGCTTTTAAAGCAATAAGATTACAATATTTAAATAACATTTACTATTTAGATCAAGAGATTAGCATTATGTTTTGTATGAAACTTTCTCAATTTTATTTTTTTAAACCAAAGCTTTTTTAAAGCTGTCAATTGAAATCAAAGTTCATAAATTTAAAATTACATTTGTCTTAAAATCGATTTCTTATTTTAACTGAATAATAACGTTAATGAATAATACTATTGTAGCATTAAAATTTGAAAGTTAAAACACAAATTGATAGCTTTTCAAAAACGGCTAAAAAGTTGCTTTTTCAAATCAAGCTGGTGAGTTTATATCGTTTTATTATGAGTTTTAAATCGCTTTAAGCTGATTACTTTTGTATAAACTCGGGTCTTATTAATACTTTGCATATGAGCTGTAAGTTAAAATCTAGTTGGTGATATGTTTGTAATATCAAAAACAAATTTATACTGAATGCTCAATTTTTTTAAATGTCTGTTCATATTTGTTTATACGGTAAATAATTTTGGAGGTTTAATTAAATCATTAAAATATATAAGGTAAAGCTGAGAGATTTGTGTTATATAATATTTGACTAACATTTTGTTTTTAGATTATTGGATTAATAATTTTTGTATGAAATTTGTTTAATTTTTCTTGCCAAAGTTTTTAATAAGAGCTTTCAAAAATAAATAAATGGTTTTGGTTACATAAGCTTTCATAGTGAAAAATTACATAGGGCTTTTAACCATTACGGTTAGTATTAAGTAATTTGAGTTTAAATCTAACTTTAAAATAAACTAGAGCTTTTAATATAATAAGCTTATAATATTTAAATAATGTATTATGGAGCATAACTAATTTGGATTATATAAATATCCTCCATTTTGCAGGCTTGTTAATACGGAAGCTTTCTTATGCGAGCTTTTACTTAAAATCAAAGTTCCTAAATCTTGAAATATTTTTTAAGTAAACGTTTAAAATGTTTTTAATGAATAAAGTAGTAGCATCTAAAAACATTACAACTGAAAGCTCAAAAACTCTTCCAAAGGTTGTTAGTTCAATAGCTTTTAAAATGCGGTTCCAAAATTTTCAATACGACACATCAAGTGTTTAAATAGAATTTGAAATTTAATGTAATTTAAAAAGTATCGTATTTGTATGGGATTTTCAAAATTTTTTTTTAGATGAGCTTTCAGTTAAAACCAACCTATACATTTAGAAAAGTTTAAACTTGTTAAAAACGATCATAAATTGTTTTCTTATTTTTAATGAAAATTATATTTATGTTCAGACATATATAATGCTTCTAACATTTATTTTTTCTCCAAACATAAAAAAACTTCTCAACGTACTATAAATTGGTTATATGGCATTAAAAGTTCGTTGGTTTAAATAAATTTTTAATAAATTTCAAATTATAAAACAGTTTATGAAAGAAATGCTTTAAAATATTTTAATTTTGTTAATACCAAAGTTTTTACACAAGCTTTTAGTTAAACTTGGAGATCATAAATTCAGAATAATTTAATTTTTTAAAAAAGTTAAAAATCTTTCTCATTTTTTGAATAAATCATAATAATGTTTAGGTGTAATATTTGTGGCATTAAAACAATTTTTTTTGAAAGCTTTGAAATACTTATATGAGGTGTTTATAAGTTGCTCTTAAAAGTATAGGTTTAAATAGTATTCTAATTAATTTAAAATGTATAAATAGTCATTTTAGTTTTTTTTAAATTAACTCCGGACTTGTAAATAAGTTCGAGCTTTTAATATAACAAGCTTATAATGTTTATATAACATTTAACTTAAGCTTCTGATTTAAGGAAATGTTCATACATTTAAAATTATCATTGTCATTTTAATTTTAAAAATGTATCGCTCTAATTTATTTGATTAAGTTTTGAATTTATACATCAGCTTATTATAATAATTTTTTGTGAGCTTTAATTTAATATCAAAGCTCGTAAATATAAAAAAAGTTTAGCTTAATAAATTTTAAAAATTATTATTTAATTTTTAATGAATGGTTTGGCTTTAACCTTTGTTATATTTAAAAAAAATCAACACGAAAGCTCATATTTTTTAAAATAGAAGTTCGTTGCTTATATTTAAATTTTTATACTTGAATTTTAAATTTAAAATTTTTGATAAAATATATTTAATAATGTTGAAAGCTTTTAAATAATTTAGCGCTTTTAATTGTTTTGCATTCTATTGTGCTTTTTTTAATTTTAAATTTTTATGTTCACAAGACTCATCAAGGTATGCCACCGAGAGGTACTATCAAGTTTGATTGGTTGATCTTTGATTGGTTTTGTTTATTTATAAAATTAACAGATTATTAAGTTTTGGGAATTCAATCGTTTAAAATGGTAATTAAAAATATTTCACTACACCAATTCACATAAGAGAAGTTGTATGATAGAACAACGCAAACAATAAACGAGTTTAAAAATAATTTTTATTTAAATTTTTAACTCAGTAGATTCTTTTGAATAACTGATGTATATAAAACATCCATATACTTTATATCCTTCCTTATATACTTTACGTAAATGAATAGATGGATTAAAAAGTAAATGAAAGCTTTCCAGGTATATGAAACATGAAAATGTAAAATGTTATTTTAAGATTTCATTTATGTATCTGTGTTTGTGAAAAGTATACATAATTATATTATTATGCTTTATATTATGTAATATCTCTTTAAGCTTTTATGTAGCACAATTGTGTAAGGTAGTAATTAATTACGAGGAAAGGTAAATACTAAGAAGTAGGTCGAATAATACGGGTATTCTGTATAAATGGAAACCATTTGAGAGTTGTACATATTTATAATTAAATAGTAGGGGAGTTGTTAGGTTGGTAAAGCTCTTCTATATAATATAAATAATAAGTTCTTGATTTAAATTTAAATTTAAATGAATACAATTTATTATACAATTTAATTGAATGCCATTTAAAGAGAAAATTGAATTTTTACAATTTAATTTATAGACGATTGAAATTGAAAAGTTTTTGCTGTATTTATTAACATATTTTGCCAAATAGAAAATAGAAAATACCTTAAAAATAATAACAAACTTACTCAAAACTTACTTTCAATATTTATACTTTTTGTGCTTTCATGTGAATATACTTTTACTTATACCGCATTGAAAACCACTGTTGGCACTTACTGCATAGCCAGTTAATTCAAAGCTCTGAAAATTTTTTTGCCTGAATTTTCGGTAATCGAGCTTTTACTTTGAATGAAGCAGATTTTTTTTTACTTTTATTATTATAGCTTTTCGGTTTAAAGCTTTTATTTTGGTAACTATAAATGCTCTTTAAACCCAATAACTATCTAGTTAAACTTTACTCCATTGCCATTATCACATTACTAACAAATCGCATATAAACTTAAATTGGAATATAGAGCTTTTTAATTGAATTACTCTCAGAAGTCAACAGTCGCTTAAAAATACTTTTTAGAGTCACAAAATTTATGTTAGAATAGAAAAATTTATACTTTTCAGCATTTGATATAATGAAAAGCTCATACAATTTTTGAGCTTTCATTGCCATTCGATTTCGGTGGCGTATATATGAGGAAAACATATGAAAGTAAATGGACTATTTTTAAAAACTAAAAAAGGTTTATTTCAATTTTTTGCTTTTTGGTTTGGTTGCTCTTTGGTTTGGCAGAAAAAATATTCTGTAGTAGGGAATTTGTTGTGTCTGAATTATTTTTATAAATAATATATTTCTCATTAGATTTCTAAAATACAATTTTTTTTGTATAATTAAAAATAATAAAAATCTAATTTAAACATTATTTTACTTTCAATTAAAATTTATGTTTGGAAATTTATTTATAAACAATTGATCTCTCTTTCCATTAAATCGTTGTTATATTTTCTAATAATTGATGGAAATTTGTTTTAAAAAAAAATTAAAGTTGATGCGTGGATGAGCGAGTTTTTTATTTCGATGAGTTCTCCATGTCCCCATCACAAAGCATAATTTTTACATTCCACCCAGTACAAATTATATTGTACAGACACGAGCTGTTCCAAATATGGAACAAAATTATTAATTTGACAATTACGTAGTTTTATCGATTCGCGTCAAGTTTGTCCTAACACTAAATAATAAAAGTAGTAATCTGGTGCAAAATTAATTTAAATAAAAGTTTCACTTGAGGGATGAACATAAGCATGCACTTGTTTAAAGTAAATGAACGGGAACTGTTCTACGTTACATATCTTCTAGATGTGTGATAGCCTTTATATTTTTAATTAGATATAGTCGTCAGCTACTGAAAAATATATTCCTGTTTTTGGGCACGAACCTTGATTTAGTAGGGAAATTTTTTAATTTATAAAAACTTTTATATGTTTTCGTTAGATACGATCCTCAGCTACTCAATTTTGTTCTAACATATAACATGGTAAATCACCGCTTTTCTAAGTCACTATCTTGGTAATTTGGGAAAGCTTTAATATTTTTTGTTAGATATGGGCTTCAGCTATCCAAAAATATATTTCGGTTTTTGGTTTCGAACCTTGGCTATGACTGTGTCCGAAACCTGTGATAAAAAATCGTGAATTAATTTTTTGACATTTGTTTGATAGTTATTCCCCTCCATTCACGATTTTTTATTATGCTGTCCGAAATATGCAATAAATTTCCCCACCTCATAAGTTTTTTCTCCATGTCATATATGTCAAATATAGTTCTAATTTAGCTCAGTCAGTTGCCGAGATTTAATCAGCAATTAAGACAACAAGACATCAACATACGCAGCTTGTATCGAGAACTACGGGGAGCTGAGGATGTGATGACAAGCAACAACAGATCCAGATTAGGTGTAAATTTTAAATTAAAAAACATGGAGAGAATAATGATGCAAATCATGGATCTACAAGAGCAAATAAGTATGGAAGCTTCTGAAGAACAAGAAGCAAATGTAAATTACTTCGTAGAACAACATTACGAAGCTCTTAAAGATAAATACGACCAACAACTATCAAAAGCGAAAACAATGGAGATTCGGCTACCAACCAGTAGAAATCCCATATTTTTATGGGCTCTACATGAAATGGGTAGGTTTCGCTGACACGTTTAAACAACTAGTTCATGACAACAACCTGCTTACCAATACACATAAAATGAACTACCTGAAAAGTCACGTAGAAGGGGCAGCCGGAAAACTATTTAGCCACTTGCAGCCAATGGGTAAAAATTACGAGGCAGCTTGGAAAATTTTGGAAAATCGGTATAATAACAGGAGGTTACTAGTAACTAGCCGTGTAAATACGCTATTCGGCCAAACATCACCGCTAGGAAGGAAGGCCACTTAATTCGGATGCTGAGGTGACCTTTGGGGTAACCCCATCCCAACGCGGAACTAGGCGTAAGGGCAAAAGGAACCGCATGCGCCTACGTAACAAAATGGAACGTAGTTTACTTGACCCGATAAGCGAGGTGCCTGGCACTTCCTCTTCTGTGGCAACACCGAAACGTTCCCGCGTCCATTCCAGCATCACTCCAGAAATGGAGGCTAAAAAGCCACGGACGCTGGCTAATGTTGTTGCTGAGTCCACCCTAAGGAAAGCCGCGATACGCGAGAACAATCCGGATATCATTCTGGATGAGACAAAATTCTACATCTTTCGTTTGGAGCTCCACCGAAAGGTACTAGCCACAGCTCAAACGGGTAATTTTATTCCACAATTGCTGGGGTGCTACCTACCTGATGGCTACATTGTCTGTAAATGCGCCAACGACGACACATACAAGTGGTTGTGTGAGGTAGTCTCGGGGACCAAAGATATCTGGAGTGGTTGTCAACTCTCCGTTGGTGACCCTCCTAAACCTTTGCTAATATACACTTGGGTTCCCGGTCCTCCGGAGGATCCCAAAGTTGTATTGAGCAATATTGGTTTATTGAACCCGTCAGTGTCGACAAATGGATGGAAGATTGTCCGATACAAGCGCGAGGCTAAGCGTCAAGCTATTGTATTTCGGGTGGACCTAAAATCTTTTGAGACCATCACTGGTTCCAGATATTCTTTGCAGTACGTACTGGACAGGATTATCTTTAAGATTATCTCTGGCCCGTAGACTATTCGCTTCTTCTTTGCTGGTTTCTTTATGATGTCCATGCTTATGTTTATTTACATTAAATTGCACAGCTGCAAGTCAGTTTCTTTTATTCTAAGGAAATTGCGTGCAGTATTGCAAACAAGTTTTTGCAATAGTGTGATTCAGGATCTTTACCTTCTTGATGGTGTAGGTTCTGGATTGAAGTCTGTTACTTTTTACTTTACAGAGAACTACAATAAGCACTGTATTTTGCTATGTAGAAACCCAGTTCTGGAATTCACGCTCACCTTGTTAGAATCCTCCAGTAACCGAACGCGAGTCAATGATCTTCGATATGAACAATGTCGTTGGGTCTACCTCGTGTCTTGCTTCGAGTCTAGCTTGTGTGATTCCGATGTTGAACAGCAAACTGGCTTCCAGCTACGACCTTCGTCTAGGTTGTATCGGGAACGTTAGTTTGGTTCCTACCTTCGATTGTTTCTTTAGCTTGTAATCATTATTATGACTTCTATGCTTGTGCTGAAACGGATCAACTTACACCATAGCAAAGCTGCATCGTTTGAGCTTAAGTTGCTGCTCGCTAATTTGCAGGTAGACATCTGCTTAATTCAGGAACCTTATCTGCTGGACAGTGTGGTTTCTGGTTTGGATCCTGTAGGTGGTCGAATCCTCTACAAAGGGTCCAATGATAAGGTAAGAGCCTGCGTGTTTATTTCTAACAATCTTAGTGCTACACTAATTCATGAATATTGTTCAGCGAACGTTGCAGCTGTTCTCGTCTCTCTCAAATCGTCGAACTCAGTCGGATCACTGGTGGTAGCATCAGTGTATCTGCCTTACGATTCGGTGTCACCTCCTCCCTCGGAGGAGTTCAGCAACCTTGTTTCGTGGAGCAGGACAAACCATTTACCTTTAGTGGTAGGATGCGATGCTAATGCTCATCACACGTTATGGGGCAGCACGAATATTAATGATAGGAGTTTATCTCTACTTAATTACCTGAGCACATCTGAGCTTGAAATCCTTAACAAAGGCTGTGAGCCTACCTTTATTAATTCAGTAAGGAGGGAAGTGATTGACATTAGTTTGTGCTCCATGTCGATTATCGATTTGATCTGTAATTGGAGGGTAACCAATGACATTCTCACCTCCGACCATAGATGCATCTCGTTTAATTTAAATCTGAGAAGACCTACTCTTAAACCTTATCGTAATAAGAAGCTTACCAATTAGGAGTTATTCTCTCTTGAGTTGGAACCTCGAATGGTTTCGTTGGGTGAGATACGTTCGACTGAGGATATTGAAATGCTAGCCTCATCTTTGACGCATGCAGTCACTTCAGCCTTCGAAAAGTCTTGTCCTCTTGTTACCAAGCAAAAATCTCAGAATAAGCCTTTTTGGTGTTCTGATCTCAAAAAACTGAGGAAAACTGTTAGGAGACTCAAAAACAAAGCCAAGAGATCTGACCTTCAGGTTGATTGGGATAACTTTCTGGCAGCTCAAAAAGAATATAAGAAAATGCTGAGATCCGCTCGTAGGACTTCTTGGATTAGCTTCTGCGAAGAAATTAATAGTATCTCTGGGATCACCAGACTTAATAGGTCCTTGGTTAGAAATGATTCCTGCCGACACGATGTGCTGCGACTTCTTGATGGCAGTTTAACCTCTTCCAGGAAGGAAATTGTCGAACTACTACTTTCTGTTCATTTCCCTGGGTGCAATGTTATCAATCATGACTACGTTGCTGATGCCCAGCCTAATGGTACTGATTATTCACCTGACTGGGACTTAGCCTGCAGGCTAGTCACTCTCAACACCTTGCGCTGGAGCGTTTTCTCCTTCTTACCTTATAAATCAGGTGGTCCAGATTGAGTTTTTCCTGCTGAATTACAGCATGGGTTTCCCTTAATTCAGAAACATTTACTTCGACTCTGCCAAGCGTGCTTTGCGTTTGGCTATGTTCCGCAGTCCTGGAGCAGGAGTAGAGTTGTGTTCATTCCGAAAGCTGGAAAGACGGATTATACCGATCCCAAGGCATTTCGCCCTATTAGTCTTTCTTCAACTTTTCTGAAAACTCTGGAAAGAATTATTGACAGATATATTAGGGATGTTCACTTATCTGTCATCCCACTCAGCAGCACTCAACATGCTTACAGAGTTGGGAGATCATATGAAACTGCGCTGCATGAACTTGTTACGAGGATTGAAAGATCGTTTAGTATTAAGGAGTTTCTTGTGGGCACTTTCCTCGATATTGCGGGTGCCTTTGATAGTACTTCTTTCGCTTCCATCACTGAAGCCTGCTCAAACTTTGGTATTGACCAAGCCATTGTTACTTGGATTGGATTATGAGTTTTGAAATTAGTAAAAAACCTTCCTTATTGTGACAATTTGTTTTTATTTTTAGAAATATCGATTTCGGATATTATCCTTCTACGGTTTCTTTTTTACAGTTCAGAACTGTAAAAAAGAAACCGTAGAAGGATAATATCCGAAATCGATATTTCTAAAAATAAAAACAAATTGTCACAATAAGGAAGGTTTTTTACTAATTTCAAAACTCATAATTCAAAGTGACAAAAGTATAAAAAACAGTCAAAAAATGGAATTAATCCAACAAAAATCAGTTGGATTGGATCTTTGCTGCGGTCGCGCATTGCCGTGGCCGAGCTGGACTCCTTGTCCATTTCGGTCAAAGTTACTAAAGGTTGCCCCCAGGGAGGTGTTCGGTCACCTCTCCTGTGGCTCTTAGTTATCGACGAATTACTTGTTAAACTACAGCTATCCGGCTTCACTGCTCAGAGTTATGCTGATGACTTAGTCGTTCTGGTTCACGGTAAATACCTTAATGTACTATCAGACTTAACGCAACGCGCTCTCCAAGTTGTAGAAATGTGGTGTCTGGAGAAGGGGCTGTACGTTAATGCATCGAAAACTAGTCTGATAGTCTTCACCAGACGTAGGAATACCGGAGAGCTGTCTGCTCCTTCTCGTTTTGGAGAAACGATCGCTAGATCCGACACAGTAAAGCATCTGGGTGTCATTCTAGACAGTAAACTCTCCTGGAAATCTCATATTGAAACAAAACTGCAAAAGGTCACTTCCATTTTCTGGCAGTGTAGAAGAGCATTTGGGAAGTCCTGGGGTCTGACCCCCAAAATGCTGATGTTTATTTACAAATCTCTAGCTTTACCTATGCTATCTTACGCGTCTGTTGTTTGGTGGTCTGTGGTTCAGTCAGTATCTATCATTGCGAAGCTTAATAGCATACAAGGTATGGCTTGTCGAGCTATTACGGGTGCTATGTCCTCTTCCTCTATACTTGCTTTGCAGGCAATTTTATTTCTGCCCCCACTGCAGTCGGTCATCCTAGGCTCGGCTTGCTCCGCTGCCTTTCGCCTGCGATGTATTGGTGCGTGGAACGCTCTCGGCCTGATCACAGGGCATAGACTAATCTACAATTTATTCAGCTCATATATACCAGAAATTAATATGGTTAATGACAAAATGATCACAGAATTCTGCTTTGATATCTCTTTCTCGGTGGTTTATCCAACGAGGAACTCGTGGTCATCTCAAGAATTCAAGGACTGGGTGGCTCAGTCGCTAGTGTTTTTTGCTGACGGGTCTCACTCTAATTTTGGTGCAGGTTTTGGAACCTATTGTCCTGAACATGACCTACAATCATGTGGGAGTCTAGGCCGGAACTGCACTGTATTCCAAGCGGAGCTGATTGCACTCACACGTTGTGCGATTGACGCTTCTAACCTCGCTGTTCCCGGAAAAGACATTATTCTATGCAGTGATAGTAAACCTGTGCTCAATTCATTACGAAATCCTATGATCACTTCCAAACTGGTCAAGGACTGTAAACATTTTATTAACGTCCTTTGTTCTAATAATCGTGTCAGAGTTATGTGGGTTCCGGCTCATTGTGGCATTGAAGGTAATCAGATAGCTGATGTGTTAGCTAAAACAGGCTCAAGGATGGAATTCATTGAACTTGAACCGGCAGTGCCCCTGACATTTAATTATGGTAAGGAAGCTATTAAAAACTATATGTTTTTGCAGGCTAAGCGTAATTGGCTAGCTTCTACTACTTGCCGAGTGGCTAAGTACTTCATTTGTGAACCTAATCTGAGACTCACAAAGTTTGCTCTATCCTTGAAGAAAGACCAACTGAGAGTTCTGGTCGCTATTCTGACCGGCCATGGTCGTTTTAAACTCCATTTAAAACGAATGGGACTTGTCCAAGATTCCTTGTGTGACAATTGTCTTGAAGATGACGATGACAGCATTCACTTTGTCTGCGGCTGTCCTGCTTTCGAGATAGTTAGGTCCCGATTTCTTAATTATAGATCTTTAAATGTAGGTCAATTGTCATCCCTGCCATGGTTTAAGCTGTTACAGTTTGCCAGAGCAGCCGAGCGCATTTGCGAATTATGATAGAATCCTCGGTTTGCACCATGGGACCAGAGTGGCATTGAGTGCGGAACCTGCTTAGGTTCCAGCCAACTTTAATAAAGGAAGGCCAAAGTTTCTATCCATGAGAAAAATTGGCTTGCAGTAGTTTTTAACTGAAAAAATGAATTAAGAAAACAGAAAAGTAACCGTTAAATCGTTAATATTTGAATTTACAATATTTGTGTGTACATATTTACAAAACAAACGTTGGACATGCGCACACAAATTATTCGGTAGCTGTCAAAAATAATCATAGTAATAGACTGGCGTCTTGATTTGGTTGTGTTCGGTATTTTCAAGTAAATGTCAAACATTTAATTCACGGTTTTTTATCACAGGTTTCGAACACACTCTAAGCAGGAGAATTTTGCAAAATTTTTAATTTTGTACTAACATACAACGTGGTAAAACACCACTGCCTTATGTCACTTATCTTCTAGATTTTTGAAAGCTTTTATATGTTTTAGTTAGATACGATCCTCAGCTACCCAAAAATATATTTCGGTATTTGGGTACGATTTTTGGTTCACCAGAATACATTTTTAAAAATTTAAAACAACGTAGAAAATCATCCCTGTCGTAAGTCACCTCTTCTAGATTTTGAAAAGCTTTCATATTTTTTGTCAAGTTTAATCCTCAGCTACCCAAAAGTATACTTCGGTGCTTCCTTCGGCACCATCCTTGGTTCAGCAGAAATTTTTATTTTAAATAACATTTTTGTACTAACATACAACGTGGAAAGTCTAACC
The DNA here is from genome assembly GCA_951394425.1 of Tipula unca. Lineage (NCBI taxonomy): Eukaryota > Metazoa > Arthropoda > Insecta > Diptera > Tipulidae > Tipula > Tipula unca. Next base: position 9,585,429 of record OX596382.1, read on the forward strand.
CCCTGTTCTAAGTCACTTAGCTTCTTAAAAGATTAAGGAAAGTTTTTATACTTTTTGTTAAATATAGTCTTCAGCTTTGCAAAAATACATTTCGGTAGTTGGAGACGATCTTTGCTTTAGCAGGATAATTTTTTAATAATTTCAATTTTGTACTTATATATCACGTAGAAAAACACAGCTGTCCTAAGCCACTTTTCTTCTAGATTAATGAAAACTTTTATCATTTTTCGTTACATTTAGTCCTCAGCTACCCAAAAATATATTTCAATATTTGGGTACAATCGGTAGTTCAGCATAAGATTTTTTTAAAAATATAAATTTTGTACTGACATACAACGTGGGAAAGCACCCCTATTCTATGTCACTTAGCTTCTAGATTAAGCAAAGCTTTTATAGTTTTTTACTACATATAGTCTCCAGTTTTGCAAAAATATATTTCGGTAATTGGGTACGAGCCGTGGTTCAACAGGAGAAATTTTCCCTTTTTTAATTATTTACATGGTGGTAAAATGCACCCCTGTCCTGAGACACTTAACTTTTAGGTTTTTTGTCGATTTACGTACTTTTTAAGAGATTTATTATTTTTACTCTCTCAAATAAAAAATATTAGAACCATTTTAGGATGAACTTCAAATTTATGAGTTCGTGTTTCAATCGTTGCTCAAATAAAACTAGCAATCGAGCTGAAATATGGTAAAGTATATTCAATTATACAATTATAAGGTTTTCAATATTTTAATTTATTCTAGCTAAGTTGATATTAACAAAATCTTTTATTCGTCAAAGCTCTGATGTTTTAAGCAGAAAAATTATTTTGGCAATTTTGGTGTTCTCAGTACGCGTAAAACTAACTGAATTGATATTTTGTTCTCAGTTTTATATCGAATGATTTGAGTACAAATTCGACATTTATTATGTTCGTAAATTTATAAGGTTCGCACATATTGAATTCTTTTCTTGAGGGTTTTTTCATAAAATTAATTATGACCGTACAGGAACCTGTATTCGCATGTATAGTAAAATAATCACAAATTGACATTTGTCATGTTTTTGAAATTTGTAATGTTTTAATTCATTCAACTAGTGATATTTATAATATTTAGTTATGATTAGCGACTAACTAATTGAATAATACGAATCGGAAATTTGTAAGGTTTTCATTTAGATATCTAATAATAGGTTTGGGAAGCCAAGTAATTTTTTATCTATGTGGTTGTGCAACAGGTTGGTAAGCGCGCAAACCAAACCTATTGTAACATTTGTAAGGTTCTTTTGTATAAATCCGATAAAATCGTGTCGACACTATTTTTTTCTCATCAAACACATTTTTATGATAAAGTTAAATGAATTGTATGCAAACACGATTAGTTTAGATAAAACCCATATCTGATTATACCGTAGATCGGTGTGTAATGTACACAATTTTTATTGGCATTAATTACTACCAATTTTTAAAATTTAATTTAAATAAAATTTCATTAATTTTTATTAAAATTTTTTGTTGCTTTTGGTGTAATACATTTATTGTATGTTTGTATTTTGAGTTGAAGTGCGCGCGATTTGCTATGTATGGTACGGGGATGAGATCAATTTATACGATTATAGATAATTAGAATTTTAAATCACCCCTTTTTTTCTCTCGTTCAGAGGATGTATCAAATTGGTGTTATGAGCTTTAATTAATTCAGCACCTGTATGTATATATTGAAAGGGTGTGAATGGGGAGCTTTTTTGTGTGTTAAAAATTAGTAATAGTTTTTTTGTTGTTGTTGAGGTTTCCAATTTAAGTACACAAACACATCTCTTAACGAGAGACGAAATTTTAGATTTGATTATTTTGTACGTACACACATAGATGTGTTTGTAGAAAATTTTGGGTTTAAGCACAGATCTATACAAGTATATATAGAGAAGAAATATTATTATTGTTCAATCAAGCTTAACTAACATACACAATAGTTTTATTCGCTCGTCTCTTGATTATATGTATATACATACATATGTACGCTTTTCGGTTAATATAATATTCCGGACCAAACATTTGTTAACCTTCTTTACGGTCTCTGGTTATTAAATTAAATTTATTTTCCATTTTTATATTTTGTGTAGTACAATGGGGGGGCATAATGGAGGCGGAACGGGTGAAATCAAAAGTAAGCAGAATAAACATTTACTTTTCCAAATTTGATTTTTGTGTATAACAAAAATGTTGGGTATGCGCGATGAACAGCAAGTAGAAGACGCGTTCTCGTCAAGAATAAATATATGAAAATTACATTTTAATATTTTTGTTTGTTTGTTTTTGTTTGATGCTCCATGAACGTGGTACGAGAAAAGCAGTAAAATAAGAAAATTGTACATAGGGAAAGTGTTGTTAAACCATTTGTCGGTGGGGGTTGAGAAAAGTTGTTGCCTTTACATAGAAATCCATTGAAAACCACAATTTGATTATTTTCGATTTGTAAATTCGATTGATTTCGAATTGAGTAATAATGTAATGTAGTTTTCATAACCAAAATTTCGAGTGTGCGTATATATGTATATACCTATGTACCTAGTTTTTGTCATTTTCATCACTTTTCAATCCAAACCGAAGATTAGACATCAAAATCTGTCTGTGCAATGAATTTAAATAATCGTATTATAAAATATATTTGTGATTTTTATTCAATGTATCATGTTTTCATATTACATGATTGCCATCAGTCTATGCAGTAATGATAAGTAGCAGCATCATAGCACAATGATGATAAATCTGATTATTCTGGTAAATTTAGCATATGTTGAATTTCTCATATGATATTATCTGTAGATTTTATATGATTTAACTTTGGGTGGTATATTTCAATTTAGTGAACGAAACAATTTTTCTTGCTATGATTCAACTATGGTTTGATTCAGTTTCTTAAAATATTAGTAAATCCGAGCTTTATAAATACCAAATTGGTAAAGCTCAGTTAGAACCCAATTAATTATCAAATTGAATATTTATTTGGCTTTTAAAAGCCACATTTATTTAATCTGCAATGCTTCAATTTTTTTTTTGATTTAGAACCAAAAATCAGGAACCCTATGGGTGTACGATGGAGCTTTATTTTATTTTTATATTTTTTGTTCAATATATGGTCATTTAAAAGAACATACGAGACAAATTTTATGTCTATAAAATATTCCAAACAGGAATTTTTGTCCCTTCTCTGCTCCAAACAAAGCACAATAACAAAATTAGATTTATCTGTCGTTGTGTGTCGAAATTATGATTTCTCTTCCCGAAACATAAATATTTCACACAAAAATCAATTTTATTTTACAAACGAAACATGATTAAAATATCGATGTCATACAATAAATACCCTCTAATCAATCGGACTTGTTTGTAGGTATGTGTGTATTTGATAGCTTTTTGTGTACAGAAGAATTTTTTATCATGACACCTGATACACCATAATATAAATTGAAATCAGATTGATTGCGGAATAATAAAATCAATTATTTATATTTTTTTTTGGATCAACAGATGAGCTTTTTGTGTATAATATTTTGGCAACAATAATAATGATAGCGTTTGTAATCCACCTGTTTGACTAAGTTAAACAAACGTTTTTTTTCGACGATAATTAAAACTCTTTTAGGCGAATGCTATTTTTGTGTATTACAGAGCTTTTCGTATAAAAATATCGATCCAAATACAATGTTCGGATTATCCAGCTACAAATTTGTTGCTGTAATTACAATATAAGATAAAAGTTTGTGAATAATTATTGTTTAAGAAAAAAAACCTCTAGACATAAATTTAATTATAAAATTGTAATTAGTAAAGTTGTAGAGCTTTTTCGTTTGATTGGCATGGAAATTGGATTGTTCTAATGCTTGATATTATGCTATGCATTTTCATATAATTATAGGGAGAATTTGTTGGCGAGGCTGTTTTCTAATTACTTTTCAAGCGTTCACAGAGCTTTTAATTCGTATTGAAGATTACGCTAATTTTTAATATAACAGAGGTCATCAAAAGATTAGCCTTTTAAATTTCTCAACGATGTTTACTGTATTTATTTAGTACCTTAAAAGTTTTAAAATATTTTTATTGATTTATGTATCTTGTAAGCAAGCTTTTACATGGTTAAGGACTTTTTAGAGCTTATTGATTGATAATTGGTGAACTTCTTAGAGCTTATTTAATTAATAATGGTTCCATCAATGAATTATGGTCAAGATATTTTTACATTAGCTAATTTGATCAAAAGCTTGTTATATATATTAAAGAAAAGCTATTAAGTTCAAGTGATCTTAATAGTAGGTGGTCCCGATCTGTTTGCTGTCAGAAGGGTTTTAAATAATTTTATAAAGTATTTTTGCGTTTAATTACTTAGAGAGCTCACGAGATTTGGCAAACATTTGAACCCTAAAAATGCCGGATACAAATTATTTGATTGCCCAACAGAAAAAAAAATTAATCCCAAAAAATAAATCTTTATTGCCATGAAATTGTGTGAGGGTCACCGGTGCATGAAGCCTCTTTATTCAATGGTGGCTTGTTAATATCAATAATATACTAATCCCCAGTTCTCTTGTAGTCAATGATCCAAAATTCGTACACATTTTTCTTTTAAAATCAATTTTTTATAAAATGAAATAAAATAAATCATAAATAGTTTTTGTTGTTGTCAATCAATGATTGTTGTTGTTGTCAAGAATACTTCGATTACGAAACAAGCGGTAATTTAACTATTTATAGGCGGATTTTGGTGGAATTTGTTTTGTATGTCAGTGAATACCTTAGGCCCGACTCAGGTGGACATTTTGAGAAGCTTTAAAAGCTTCTGAAAATTCGGACTTTATAAATTTATACTTTTATAAATTTATAAAAGGTTTTTTTTATAATTTGTAAAGGTTTTCGGGAGAGCTTTTGAAAGAAACCATTTGAATTTTATAAATGCCGGATACAAATTGTTTAATTGCCCAACAAAAAAAAATTAATCAAAAAAAAGAAATTTTTATTGACATGAAATTGTGTGAGTGTCACCCATGAAACTTTAATTAAAGGTGACTTGTTAATATCAATGATATACTAATCCCCACTCTTTTGTTGTCAATGACCCAAAATTTGGACACATATTTCGTTTTAAATAATTTTTTTTTACCACTATGAAATAAAAATAAATCATAAATAGTTGTTGTTGTCAATCGATGATTGTTGTTGCTGTCAAGAATACTTCGATTACGAAACCAGCGTTAATTTAACTATTTATAGGCGGATTTTGGTGGAATTTATTTTTCAAGTCAGTGAATATCTGGCCAGGCTTGGGTGGACATTTTGAGAAAGTTAAAAAGCTTCATAAAATTCAAACTTGATTAATTTAAAAGTTTATAAATATACATATAACTTATATAGCTTATAGAATTTCCATTTATTCGGAAAATTGTAAGCTTCCCGAGGAAGCTTTTGGAAAAAACCCATTTCAATCCTATATATGCCGGATATACATTATTTGATTGCCCCAACCAAGAAATCAAATTGCAAAAAATAAATCTTTATTGACATGAAATATTGTGAGGATGTGGGTCAGAAGTAACATATTGAAGTTTTCAACAATTATTTACTGTCTAGGTTTTATGCATTTTTAAGCTTTAAACATTTAAAAAAAGTGTAAATTCAAAACTTTAATTTTGAATGAGGTGGTTAACAGTGTTTAACATAGCTTTAAATACCATGTTCAATATTACAAAGCTTAATAGTTAAGCAAATTTTAAGGCAAAGCTTAATTAGAGGTTTTTTAATTTTAACTGGTTGGAAGCTTTTTTTATATTGATGATAAATTATTTATTTCTTAATAGTAATGAAAACATAATTTTTTTATTTAAATTTGTAAAAGCTTCGCCTGAACCAAAATCACTTTTATATAACGAATATTTGTGAGCTTTCAATAGAGTTTTTAAGTTTTTGATATTCTTTTTAATATTTTAAAGCACTCCGAGCCGTTTCAGTTTACTTAAGTGCAAAAATATAAGTGGGATGACGTATCAAAATAGCGAATGATAGATGGAAGTAGGAGGGGAAACGAATGGATGAAGTACTAAAAAATTAAGTACTAAATGAGACAATATAATGAACGTGGAAAATAAATTCATTAGAAGTAAAACAAAAGCAGAACAAACATCGTGTAAAATAAAGAATATTGTAGAGTAAAATAAAGAATATTACAAAATAAAATAAAGAATATTTCTACTTGGGGGCTCAACCGGGATAAAGCCGTGGAGTGAAGGAGCAGATTTAAATTTTAAGTGAAAATTTAAAAATCGAAAACTTGTAGTGTTGTGTACGCCATTTAAAAATTTTTTTTTGTGTGCTTTTGGAGGTGAGTCGATAGAAGAATCCAAAAAGCAATAGTGTACGAAGAGGCTGTTAGTGCAGTATACAGCAGTACCGTACAATAAAGCGAAAGTAAAGTGTACAAGCAGTAAAAATATTTTTTCGATAGTGCGTCGAATCATCCAAGAACAATCGATGCAAAGCGGCAAGTCAACGTCGGGTCAAAATCAAAACACCCTATTTGCAATAGAACGCCAAATGCCAAGTGAATGTAAGGAACACAAAAAAATTATGGTCAATGGAGTAGAGCTGTATGCGATGGTGGACAGTGGCAGCGACTTAAATTTTATTTCAAATAAAAAAATACTGGAGATTGGATACCTAGAAGTTAACGAAGAGATAACAACATTTAGAGGTGTGGGATCAAGAGATTTGAAAACAGTGGGCTCAGTAGAGGTAGCGATGGAGGTGGACAACGATTCTTTCGTGACAACACTTCACGTAGTAGAGGATGGATTGTTGCCGGCGGACGTCATCTTGGGGCAGGAGCTATTAAAGAAAACAATCACGATTTTAACGCCAAATAAGATAACCATACAAATATTCGTACCAGAATTAGCAGCAATATCAGAAATAGTCGAAAGCTCACCAGTGGACCTGTACCACATCAGGAATAAACAACTAAAAAAAGAGGTAATCGAGTTGGTGGAAAAATATGAACCAAGAAAGGAGGCGATAAGCGACGTAATTAAAATGGAAATAACCCTGACAAGCAACAATCCGGTATACTCAAGGCCAAGGAGACTAGCACCGTTGGAGTTGGAGATAGTTAGAAGACAAGTCGAAGAGTGGCTAAATGAAGGAATAATACGAGCCAGCATGTCGGAGTATGCAAGCCCAGTAGTACTGGCAAACAAAAAGGATGGCTCAAAAAGATTATGCATCGATTATCGAAGGTTAAACTCAGTAATAATCAGAGATCGATATCCCCTACCATTAATCGACGATCAAATAGACAGGTTACAAGGAGCAAATTATTTTAGCACGCTAGACTTGTGCAATGGATCCTTCCATGTGCCGATAGCTGCCGAATCGATAAAATACACTTCGTTTGTCACGCCGTTTGGGCAATACGAGTTTCTGAGAGCACCTTTTGGACTTTGTAATTCGCCAGCAACGTTTCAGAGGTGTGTCAACAATATTTTTCGGGACCTGTGTGATAAGAAAATTGTCTGTGTGTATATGGACGACATTATTATCCCGGCAACAACAAGTGAAGAAGCGGTAAAGAGGCTGAAAAAAGTACTAGGAGTAGCACAATACAACGGATTACAAATTAATTGGAAGAAGTCAAAACTAATGGTGGAAAAAGTAGAATATCTTGGATACGAAATCGAGAGAGGCGCAATACGACCTAGCAGAGATAAGCAAGCGGCTATTTTGAAAATTCCGGAGCCAAGTAATGTTCGTCAATGCCAGCGATTCCTAGGCCTGACTGGATACTTCCGAAGGTTCGTAGAAGGCTACGCAGTTATAGCCAAGCCAATTTCAGATCTACTCAAGAAAGATATGCCGTTTCGATTTGGTCCGTTGGAGAAACAAGCAGTGGAGAAGTTAAAAGAGGTGCTGACGACAAGTCCAGTGCTACAAATGTATTCAATGGTGGCAAGAACAGAGCTACATACAGATGCCAGCAAACAAGGTATTGGAGCGATATTAGTTCAAGAAAACGGGGAAGACAAGCAATTACATCCAGTGTTTTACTATAGTCGTAAAACTACAAAATGCGAGATGAACTACTGCAGCTACGAGTTGGAAGTGTTAGCAATAATAAGCGCATTGAAAAAATTCAGAGTTTACTTACTGGGTCTGAAATTTAAAATAGCAACAGATTGTGCAGCCTTCAAGGGAACGATGGAGCGGAGAGAGTTATCTTCAAGAATAGCAGGATGGACCTTAACATTACAAGAATTCGATTACGAATTGGAGCACCGTACATCCCACAGAATGCGACACGTAGACGCACTGTCCAGGGCACCAATGATTATGGCAATTCAGAGCGAAGTAATGAACCGAGTGAAAGCGGCGCAGAAAGACGATGACCACATACAAACAATATTAAAGTTATTGGAAACAGCATCTTACAAAAATTATATACAAAATCATGGTATTCTTTATAAAGTAGTTAACGGAACGGAGTGTCTAGTGATACCAAGAGCGATGCAGACGGAGGTCATCAAAACATATCACAAACAGGGTCATTTCGGAGTGAAAAAAACCGAGGACAAGCTAAAGAAGGAGTTTTTTATGGAGAACATGACAAAAAAGATAGCGTCGGTTATAAAAAATTGTATCAACTGTATCATGGTCGATCGGAAGGAAGGAAAGCAAGACGGACTTTTAAGCCCGATACCAAAGGGAGACAAACCATTCGCTACGTACCATGTGGACCATTTGGGACATCTAACACTAACAAGAAAGAGATACCAATATATTTTTTGTGTTATGGATGCATTTACGAAGTTCGTGTGGTTATACCCAACCAAGGGTACAACAGCTAAAGAGACAATACAAAAACTGGAAGTTCAGAAGGCGATATTTGGCAATCCCAAATATATCATATCGGATCGAGCAACAACGTTCACATCAACAGAGTTTCAAGAATATTGCCGAGAGGAGCATATCACGCATCATGAGATAACAACGGGAATGCCCAGCGGGAATGGACAAGTGGAAAGGCTGAATCGAATAATAATTCCGGTCCTAGCAAAATTGGCGAGAGAAGCACCAGACGAGTGGTATAAACATGTGGATCGAGTCCAGATGTACATAAACAATTCATACCAACGCGCCATCAACCGATCGCCGTTTGAGTTACTATTTGGGACCGTGATGAATTCGGCCGAAGACTGGAGAATTAGAGAAACTATAGAAACCGAAATCGCTAAGTCATTTGATCATGTACGAGACGAAATGAGAGAAGATGCACGACGATCGATTGAGAATATTCAGAGAGAGTACAAAAAGGGATTTGATCGCAAACGTAAGATGGCACGGCAATATAAGGTGGGAGACTGGGTAGTTATTAAAAGAACTCAGTTTGGAGGCGGTAAAAAAATCGCTCCGAAATTTATGGGTCCATATGAAGTAATAGCGGTAAATAACAATGATCGCTATGGTGTAAGAAAGGCCGACAGTTCCGCAGAAGGACCTAACCTAACTACCTCAAGTGCGGAGTACATGAAAATGTATTTCAATGGAATGACGGACGAGGAGAATTCGGAGGGGGATGCCGAAGATCAGCAACCAACATCAAGTGAGGAGATATCATCGAGAGAAAATAGCCAGGAACAATGTGTAACTGATGAAAGTGATTTTCTGGGATTTCCAGACGACGATTTGGTGGATAAGAAGGCAGCCGGGTCGGATGCCAGGTAGGATGGCCGAGTGGGATGACGTATCAAAATAGCGAATGATAGATGGAAGTAGGAGGGGAAACGAATGGATGAAGTACTAAAAAATTAAGTACTAAATGAGACAATATAATGAACGTGGAAAATAAATTCATTAGAAGTAAAACAAAAGCAGAACAAACATCGTGTAAAATAAAGAATATTGTAGAGTAAAATAAAGAATATTACAAAATAAAATAAAGAATATTTCTACTTATATGTAAGTTGTTTGTGTGTTTTTATTCTTAACTCTAATAAATAATTTTTTGAATGAAATCTTTCGGGCTTTCTTTAGTAATCGGGACTTCCGTAGATTTTCCGATCTTGAAAAGGTTTTTTTATTCAATTCCGTTCGTTAACTACTTTATATGTATGAATATGTTTCAGATCACAAAAATCATTTTTCTAAGAGATATTTCACAAACAAAACATAAAAACAATAATTTTTTACAGCATCCAAGTATATATATATAGCTTACTATCTTGGGAAAACTAGAATAAAATTAAAGTAAACGTTCTATTTTATTTTAGAATAAATGATAATAAAAAGCACAAAAAAAAAAAAGAAAGTTTGTTCTATTTGAAGGGACAAAAAATGCTGTACAACGAATATATTTTTATTGTGATTTTGTGTGTATTGCTTCAAAATGTAGATATACAAAATTTGCATAGAATTTATTTTGGGTGGTATAAGTCAGTTTATATTTTTATAGGTGTGTCCGCAGTTTGTTGAAACCTTTTTTCATCTTCCTAAATATTGAGTTATCGATGGCATTATTTTACAAAGTGAATATTACAATCAAAATTTCGTCTTGGTACTAATTGATTAACTGGACCTGATACGGCATCGGGAATTACTGAGAAATATACTAACTAAAAATTCCATTGGAAGTTAGAAAAAAACATTTCCATTGAATTTTATTTTATAAATGCAAAAAAAAAAAGTTCAAACGAATTCACGCTATTTATCCAATTCCAACATTTTTGATTAAGCCAAGTATCTATTCAAAGTGAGTTCATAAAAAAAAAGCTTTTAACTGGGAAAAATTATCGGCTTTGTAAAACAGATTAAATTACCTATAGTTATTCATAAAACTCCGATGTATGTAATTGATTGAATTGAATTTCACACGAATAAAAGCAGTATCATAAAATACAGCTTTTAAAGCTTTTGAAAAATGATTATTTTATCAGTTTTATTTACTTATTGTATAGGTATTTTATACAATTCAGTTGAATATTAACTTAGTTTACAGAAACTGGAATCACCTAAAAAGAATCAAATATCGTGTAAAAGCTTCAATAGAACTTTTATCAAATATACGAAATATTCAATTTTTTCTTGGAATGATTAACTAAAATTAGAATTAATCCATAGAAGCATTATAGAACTATTTAGTCTCAAACTTAGATCGCTTTACTAAAATATAAAAAAAGCTCAAAATTTCGTATTTTTCACAGGCATGCCAATTTTATTTTATCTCAAGCTTTAAGTTTTAATGCAATGTTTGGCTTAATAAAAGTGCAAATTTGTAAATTATATTGGTCGTGAAGCTTACGGTTTACTTAATTTAAAGTTATAACCATCGACATTATAATGTTGGAAAGGTCGAAGCTTATAATTTTTAGGAATGCTCTCCGTACTTTTTGTAAGATTGTAAGTTTGTAAATTAAAATTTGGAAAGCTGCTAAATGAGCTTTAAGTTTTCTTAATTTAAAATGTTAGTTCGGTTACATTAAAGCATCTTTACTGGTTTATTAAAGCAAACCGTTTGCGAACTTCCGAAAAGCACTGTGAGCTTTTAACTAATTTTTTCATAAATATTTTTTATTTAGGGTTCGAGTAAAGCCATAAATGTTGTAGCCATAAAAGCTTTCAGTGTTTTGGCACAGGTTCTTCTCTCAGAACTCTTTTTAGCCTAATTGGATAGAAAACTCTCGTTGAGCTTTTGCAATCGATTTTCTTGATATTTTTATTCATACCACAGGCGTATCATTACACATTAAAATGCCACCACATCAAGCGTACCACCTAATTTAGTTACTAAGTTCTCTTTAACTATCCTTAACAAATTTTTCACTCTATTATCGGAAACTCCCATATAATTTTCATTGTTGTATCTGATTATACCATTGAATTAATAATTTTATTTAGCTCAAATACTAAAACCAAAATAAACTTTTCTTGTTCTGTTCGTTCATTTATATCCAGAAGCACAAAACTTTTTTTTGTAATTTATTCATAAAGACAAAAACTATTTTATTATTAAAATAATAATTTATATAGGAATTAACTAAACTATAATATTAAATGTAACAGTCGGTATTCAGGGTTTTGTAAACTTATTTTGCTCGTCTTATATTTTATCTCTTAAAATACATATCTGTGTAAACGATTAAGATGAAAATTTAATAGTTTTAATCGTTTTAATTCGATTCCTTTTTATAAATGCGCCGTATATAGTATACGAGAGAGCTTTTTTGTATCCCACTGTTATTATTGTATGGTACACATAGCATTCGAAGAGATGTATACTGCTGAGATTATTACGGAATTAGAATCACAAAAAAATTAAAATGAAAATTTAATTTTCTTATTTAGTTGATTCGTTGTCGTGTAACATGGATAAGGAAAAAAATACAAACGCTTTTTTTATATTTACTCACATTGTCGCTCCACCGGAAGCTTTGTATTCTCGTTCTATATAAGTTATCCCATTCGCGAGGTCACGGCATTACATGGTGACGAATATTTTAAAATCTGCAACTAAAAATTTGAAAAATTTAATTACAATCGACTTCTATTATATAAAATAACATAATCTAATTACCACAATTAAGAGCTTTTAAAAAAAAAAATTGTTTTTTTCCATTTGTACTCGTTAGAGCGCAGAAGACGGTGAAATCAAAAAATTTTCGTTTTATAATATGAACAAGGAAAATGGTTCTTCTTTAAACGAACAAAGAAAGTTTAAGAAAATAAAAGCTTTTTACATATATAGAATTAAATTGTTGTTGTTCACAAATTTTTTGCAATTTCCTACTTATATACTGTATACATATATAGGGAAGATCTATTAAAGCTTTTAATGGTGGGTGAAGACGAAAATTGTGGTTTTATAGAGATAAGTGTACGTTTTGTTAAGAGTAGTCGTTGAAACAGCTAATTGGCCTAAAATCTATATAAAAAGTTGTGGTTGTAGACTTCACAAAATATATAGTTATTATTTATAAATACAGCTTCGTGAATGCTATAAACGAGAAGTATTTATATTTTGACTAAGTGATTGTGCTTTATTTAAAAGCTCAATGAGACGTTGAAAATTGATATAAATATTAACTTAAAACTATAATGTAGTTCAATATTGAATTGGATCGATGATTATATGAAAGCTTTAATTTTTAAAAGCTCATTAAAATATTTTAAGCTTTTCATTTAGTTGTCATATGTAAAGGTTTGATCGTGCCGTACAGAGTGTTTAACCGTAATTTCAAGCTTTTCACAATCAAATAATAGCCGATCCGAGACAATATTTTAGTCTTTTAATAACTTTGCTTTGAACACAGACATCCTAGATAAAAGTATAAATATATTTATCAAATTGGTTATTTTTGTCACTTGGATGTTTTAAATTTCAACTGGTTCCGTATATAGTTTACGCATTAAATCCGCTACAATCATTTTGAATATTTAACATTTAAAATTGAATGATAAGCCGATAATTGATAAAAATGTACACTGCGAGAACTTTAATGTAGTTCAAGATGGATTTGGTTAGATGGATATTGTTTTTATGTGATAGTGGCGAATTTTTCAAAGTTCATAAACGCTTTATGAGCTTTAAATTCAGTTGTTGTATGTAAAATTTTAACTACTTTAATTTCGAGCTTTTCTAATTGAATTTTTTAAAAATTGAGCTTGTTTATTTAATTTTTATTTGGAAAGCTTTTACTGAAAACTGTAATATCATGTGTATCTTCGTTTTTTTGAATATAGCTTTAAAATACACCCTTTTAAAGCTCACATAATTACGAAATTCATACTCGCTTGTTTAAAATGTACATATTAGTTTAACTTTAATATTTTAAAGCTTTCATTTCTTCACAGAGTAATACCATATTTGTTTATTAGTTGATTTACTTCTTATATCGGTAAACTTTCTGTCGACTGATGTCAATAATTAAAAATTATTAAGACGGGAATCGGCATATCGGATTTTTTCAAATATTTTCTCTGAATTTGTAAATTTTTGTGGCAAAACTGATTTATATTTATAAACTTATAAACTATAATGAATTATTGATTTGGATCGACAGGTTTTGTTTTGTTATGATAGCTTTGATTTTTAAAAGCTCACAAAAGTATTTTGAGCTTTACATTTAGTTGTCATATATAGAGAATTAACCAAGCCTTACAAAATGAATAGCCTTAATTTAATTTTAATTTTGGAAAGCTTTGAACATCTTACCCAAAATTAATTTTTAAACTTATATTTCAAGCTTTCACATTGTGCTTTCCTCTAAAGTTCAATGGGCGGTCGAAAATGAACAAAAATGTAAACTTACAATTCTAATTTAATGTAGTTCAAGATTGATTTGGTTTGATTGGTAGTGCTTTTATGTGATAGTTTCAAAGTTCTGAAAGTTTATAAATGTTTTTTGAGCTTTAAATTTGTTATATGTAAAGATTTAATGTCAGCGTATATGATGTATGTATCTGTTAATTACTGAGCAGACTAATTTATATTTTATCCGAGAAGCTCCCGAAAAAGCTTTTTTTTAAAACTTTAATACCATGTGTTATTTCTTATGTAAACGATTTGTGTTGAATTATGTTCGGCTTAAAATATTTTACTTATTGCTTTTTTTAAAATATATAGCTTTAAAAACTAAATATATAAAGCTCACATGATTTCAAATAAAGCCATTAGCTTTTTTAAAATATACATAATACTATAACTTTAATTTTTTAAAGCTTTAATTTCTTCCTAAGGTAATCTCTTATTTGTTTAAAAATTGAAAGCTTTCTTGTATCGTTAAACTGTAGATAGGTTGATGTCTTTGGCAACAATTACCCCTGAAGACTTTCAGCTGAAAAATTTCAGAAAAAACTAACCTTCTTCGATTTAGTTTAAACTTGGTACAGACATGCTCTGGACCTTGTAACTTAGCGTCGTCCAGTCGGTTGTGCTAGTTACTTGAAGGAAATTAAATTTGTGGCATTTTAATTTTATTTCTTCCTCCAAATTGGTTCAACATAGCTTCTGTTAAAATTGGTTCAACATAGCTTCTGTTAAATCTTTAAATCTTTTATTCTTATCAAAGAGCCTAAATTCAATATTCAGGTTGTTAAAAATACATTTGTTTGCCAAAGAAGTCTGTTGGAATAATATACATTTGGTCTGTTTGAAATACATATTTTACCATCATACATCTTCTGTTAGCAATTTTTTTTCTACATACGAGTACATATTAATATTTTTGTTTATTTATTATTGATGGAAACAATAATAAAAATAATAGAACTTTTGAAAGCTTTCGTATTTTATGTGTATACGTACAAAAAAAAAGGTTTTATCGATTTGCGATAGACAATTTGAGAGATGTAACACAAGTTTGTTTCTGTCTATCGAAATAGATCAATTTCAAATTATATATTTACGTATGTGTATGCATGCACATTTCTTTTGGCTATAAAATTTTGATTTTTATACGAATTTTATATGAGCTTTGTGATATTCTGTTAGTTTTTATGTCTTTTTAATATTATTGAATGTTGTCTGCAACCGATTTTATAGCTCGGCCACTTATGTGCGCAAATAGAATGAAGGAGGAGAGATATCTTTAATATTGGAATATTACTTTTTTAAAAATTATATTTGCATTGATTTCCTGAATTTGTATTATGTACACAGTTGCACTTCTTTTGTTGCATTCGAATCGAGTCAAGTAAAAGAAATTCATGTTAAATTTAGTTCGTATGATCTTGATAAATATGTTTTGTAAACTTTTTTTTGTACAAATTTTCAAGTGAAATACACAGTATTAATTTGTATGAAAGGTCAACGTTTATCTCCAACTATATACGCAAGTCTTCAAAATATAAATATTTTTAAAAAGTAATTTCAATTACAGAAAACAACTTTACACAAGTAATGCAGATCTACATAAATAATTTAATTTGCAATTTTATTTCGATATAATTTAGTCGAAAGCTTTTAAGTGTAACCTCGTTGGTATGTAGCGATATGTACAGAAAAAAAGTTAACTGAATCAAAATTATATTCCTTTTGTATTTTCTGCGAATTTATGAATAATAATAATATTCAGGTATATACGAGTACGTACATATACATACGCAACCAATTTTTGTGTTCAGAATTTTTTACAGTGGAATTTAATTTATTAATGCTTGATTGAAAGCTCGATTCGGGGAAAATATTTTATTTAGCTAAAAAGCTTTTTTTTCTGTTCAATCGTTATGGTTATACGAATAATATATTTCGTGCAAGAGAATGTATTACTCAAAATTAAATTGAAAATTATGATTGAAAAACGTATGCGACTAAATCAAGCAATTTTACGAAAGCATAATTTTTCATTTTGTTCACATAATCGATCGATTAAAAATATAATTAACCATATAATTGTAACAAAATATATAAACTTCTTTATGCTTGAGATTTATTTAGAATTAATTACACGGCGGTGGGTACGATAATTCGCGTTATCATTTAATCAGGTGGAATTATGGTAGGTAGAAAAATCTCTAAATTAAATTTATTCAACATTAAGATTAAACGAGTTGTGGGACATATTAGGAATCTATGAAATGCACATTGAAGTGAAGCGTTAATTTCCCTTTACCTAATTAACGTAGTTCATCGATGTTTTTGAATGAAAATAACTTATGGAACCTGTTCTGTAATCGAAATTTCAATTTAATATAAATTGTGGAACATATGTTATGGCATTGCCAATTATGGTTAAAAATCAAAATAGATTAATCCTTCATGTCTTGGACCTAGACAGAGTTTATTATGTTGATGGTGAATGCTCAGTAGATCCCATAGTTTCCGAAGAATATCGCAAATCGAACAATTTTCTAATTTTGATATTTTTCAAATATCGAAGTGACAAAAATGTTTACAATTTTTAATTAAGTTTGGTTGTTGACTTTCTGTTTACGTACGTATTTACTCAGATTTTGCATCATGAATGCATTACTTAGGAAGCTGAAAAGTCTAATGTAAGCCAAAAATGGTGCGATATTTAAACTAGGATTCGAGAAATTGGTTGTGTTGTGGAATCTATTAATGAATTTACCTTTGAAGTGTACTTTAATTACCCTCGTGTATATTGAAGCCAATTGACCAATACAATTACCCTGATAATGATCGGTTTTGAAGGACGTGTGGAATCTATTCAGTAGGTAGCAAAATCTTAAGTAATTTTCTATTATTCAGGAAATTGAAAAGTTGAAAGAAATTGGTAGTGTTGTGGAATCTATTGGTGAATTCACCTTTGAAGTGTATTTTAACGTCTCTCAAGTAAATCGAAGCCAATTGATCAAGCCAACGCTGATGACGACACATTTTGAAGGGCAAGGATGTGGAATCTATTAAGTATACCAATTTTTGTGTAGTTTAAATGAATTTGTGGAAATAATTCGGTATTAGGATAATTGTGGAACACATATTTCTCCATGAAATGTCACATAAATCACTATATCTCGATCATATTTCTTTATCTGGAGAATTCAAGAAACAAAACCTCCTTCCATAGAGTGTGGGGTCGAAAGGTTGAAAAAGTTAATCACTTCTATATAATTTTTATATTTTGGTTGGGTTAAAACTTAATTAAAATTATTGAAATATTGAAATCTCTACATACATGTACACACCACCGCACACCGTTTGATGAACGATTTTTTGAATCCAATTAAAATGAAATTTAGATAAAAAAAATGTTTATTTATCCGGTTTGGTATATCGATGAGTAGCAGTAACAGCGGTAGCAAAAAAATTGAATGCTTTCTATTTGTTTATAATATGTATCTAATACAAGATGTAGAAGTTAAATAAAAAAATTGATTTTAATTAAAATTTTTTACATTATATCTCCAATCTAATACTACAAACCCTTTTAACCCATTTTTTTTTTGTTTTGTTTATAGGAAAAGTTTTTGTAGGTAATCATCTACCCATGTACCTTGGATGATTACTTTACTGGCGTGTGTGTATGTTACTTGAAAGGTAAGGTTATAGAGGAAGGGAGCTTAATCAAATACTTTAAAATTTAATATTATCGAATTAGAGTATCTGCGATATTTAAATGACCTGGTACATTTAGTTGGATTAGTTATTGGTCCTGAAAATATTACACCAAATATATTTATAAATGAAAATCGAAAGTGATGATGAGGTACACACCTCCTGTATAAATACTCGTAATAAACTTGAAGCTATAAAAACCTGAATTTTTTTTTTCATTTTATTGTTGTGTTGGAAATATATTTTATTACTCTATAAACACATATATGTACATACAAACACGTACATATGTTGAAATATTTTTCGAGTCTGGAATTTTCAATGTGCGAGAGAAAATGTTTGATGAATTTTAATTTACTGTATATATACATAGCTACCGAGTGAAAGTTTTGTACATTTATGTTTTATGTGTTTGTGTAGAAAAAGGTAAAACAAAAAAAAATATAAACAATGTTCGTAGATGAAGTAGAGCTTTTTTGTTGGTGAAAATTTTCTCTTTGGATTATTTTAGTTTATTATCGGATTATACAAAAGTTTTGTCGACAAGTATAGCTAATTGGGGGAGTCATAAATTATTTATGTGAATTTGGGAAAGAACTTTTCAATTAGACCTTTATTTACTAAAATATATAAAATATTGTAATGGCTGGTGTAATTCGGAACTTGACTGATTATATATGAAGATAATATGGTAAACCAAAAAATGAGTACTGAAATATGGTTTTACGAAAATCATGAAGTTATTTGATACATTTTAACTAATTTTAATTTTTTGAATTTTTTTGAACTCTAAAAATTAAAGTTTTTTTGAAATTTATAAGATACATAAAATAAATAATCATTTAATTCTATAAATTATAAGTAGAAGTTTTAAAATTGAGAAAACTTACTGAATTCATCAATTAAAATTTATAAAAATCGATTTTTTTTAAATTAATAAAACTTTTAAAATTCCAAATTTTTAAAATTTTTTAAATTGTTGTTTTACATATTTATTTGTAAATTTCTTATTTGTAAAGTTACATAAAATTTCTACAAACTCATTAAAGTCACGGAATTGTAAACGAACAATAAACAATTGTGGTATTTAACAAAATAATTCGATAAAATTCTTAAAATTCATAATAATCATGCGAATTTTCTTTTTTAATTTTTGTAAATTTAAATTTTAAGATTTAGTTTTTACATTTTATAAATTTTAATCTATTTATTTATTAAATTGTGAATATGCAATAATGTTTATTTTAAGATTCAAAAGTTCTTGAAATTTAAAAAATTTTCCCATATTTTCATAAAATTAATCAATTTCTTAATATTCATTGAATTGGAAATACATTTATTAAAATTGTTAATTTGAGATAAGTAATTATGAACTGAAGTCATTAAATACGCAAACATTTCTAAACAATTTTAAACCTGGCCAATCAAATTCTTTAAAGTTAAAAAATTCTAAATTACTTAAAATTCTTGTGTTTGTATATTCGTAAACTTTTTTTACTAAGTTTTTGGAAATCCTCACAATTTAAAAAATTATATGATTTAAACTTATTAAATTCATTAAAATTGAATTTAAAATCCAATTGTAGGTTTTATGAGTTTTAATAATTTTTCGTTATACATTTTTTATAAATTAGTTAATCTTGAAAATTTCCTAATTTTATTAGTTTTAGGATTTTAAACTTGATGAATATTGTAAATTTTAAATTTCTTGATTATTATGAATTTTATAAACATGATGAACTTTATGAATTTTGTAAATTATATGAATTTTCTTAATAATGATTATTATACATTTTTTAATACTTGACATTTTTTAAATTATAGAAATTTGGAAATTTTAGAGTAAATCAAGAATTTGAGGAATTTTATAAGGATTAAAAACTTTTATGAACATTTTATAAATGTTATGGCTTACTGATTTCAAGAATTTGACATTAATTCAATTTAATTAATTCGAATTTTCTGAACTCTATGATTTTTAAGTAAGTACCAAAACATTTTATGACTTTCCTCATTTTTATTTTTTACATTTGTTTAATTTTAAGAACTTTTTGATCATTAAAGTTTGTAAGAGCTAAAAATAAATTTAATTATATTTATTCAAAAAATTCATTGGAATTTATTTATATAAATTTTACGAGTTTTAATAAACTTAAGAAATTACTAAAATTTTAAAATTTTCTAAAAAAATTTAAGAAATTTACTTGATTATTTTCAAAATTTTCAAGATTTGTCAAAATTTTAAGAATTGTAGGGATTTTAAGAGTTTGCTTTTTAGAAAATTATAGATCCATTCGGTATTTTAATAAATAATAAAATAAGTGCCATAATTAAAATCCTTAAAAATTAATTAGTTCTTTGAAAATTATAAAATTCATAAATTCTTAGAATTTGTAAAATTAACAAAAAACCGTCTGATTTAAACTATTAAATTCATAATGTTTAATTGTTTAAAAATTCTTAAAACTAATAATATTTTTAAACTCATTTAAATTATAAATTCAATTTTGTAAATTTTAGATTTTTTTTATAATTTAATTAATTTTGAAAAATTCATAATTTTATGAATTTAATAAATTGAATGATAATAATAAATGAATGTCATACATTTTTAATTTCATGATTTATACGTATTTTATAAACTTGATTAATTTTATGAGATTTTAAACTTTATAAATTTGAGATTTTCTTAATTTGAAGAGTTTGATTTTATGGATTTTGTGAATTTTATGATTTTTTGAATTATGAAATTTCTTTATAAATTTTTGTTGATTTTCTTCTCTTTAATTTCTGATAATTAGATGAATTTTAGTTTTGATACCTGACAAATTTTAAAGATTTCAATGAAAAATTATTTCTTTACGAATTTAACTAAAATCAAATTTTTTTAGAAATTTAAGAAAAATACAAGAATTTAAATTTTCGAGAATATCATAAATTTTATGAATTTTAAACATTTTGAGAAGATACAATTTTTTATGTACTTTGAATAAATTTTATGACTTGTTGTTAAATTTAAGAATTTTCAATTTATAGAATTGGATAATTAATCTAGTTTCCCGGACTCTATAAATTTTGAGTATGAAGCGAGCTATGACTTTCACGAATTTTGTCAATTTAACAGTTTTCAGTATTGTTTACAATTTTAAGATTTCAATATTTTTTGCGAGAACTTTTTAGAATTTGAAAAATTTTATGAATTTTCTTATCGTTTTCAGTTTGATAGAGTTTACTTTATTGCTTTAAGAATTTATTGATCATTAACATTTAAGAAATTTAAACAAATTAAGAAATTTAATTCATTATGTAGTTGAAGAATTCTTAAAACTCATAATATTTTTAAATTAAACTTCTCATAATATTTTTAAATTATTAAAGATGAATTTTAAATTCAGTTAAAATTTTTATAAATTTGTATATTTTGAAAGTTTCTTATAATTTTAAGAATACCAATCCTTACTAAAAATTCATTCCTGAAAATACCAATTTTTTTTTTTTTAATTTTTTTGAAATTTTTTGTTGATTCTGAAAATTTCATAATTGTAAGAATTTTGTGAATTCAATCGACGTTATAAATGTTGAATTTCATGATTTATACGAATTTTATAAGTTTCATGAACTTTATGAGTTGTGCAAATAAAATTTTCAGGATTTTTATACATTTTATGTCTAATTTTAACAATTTTCAATTTATTGAATTTGATACTTATTTCGAATTTTCTAAACTCTATAAATTTTAAGTATGTGCCTATACATTTTATGACTTTTCCGAATTTTATACATGTTTCATTTTTATTTTGAGTATTTTGTAAAAGTTTAAATTTCCTTTTTTTTAGCATGAACTTTTGAACGCTTGTTTAATTTTAAGAATATTTTGATCGTTTTGAGTTTGATGAAGTTTAGTTTATCCCTTTAAGAATTTTTTGATCACTAGAATTTATGTAATTGATGAATTTTATGAGTTTTGTAAATTTAATTAATTTAATTATGTATTTATTCAAAAAATTCATTGAAACTTATTTTTATGAATGTTAAGAATTTTAGTAAACTTTGAAAATTTCTTAATATTGAATATTTTTAAAAAAGATTAATACATCCTATTCACTTTAAAAATTTTGATTGTTATCAAAATTTGATAAGTTTTCAATCTTTTTGGTTTTGTTATAAATAATAAAAGCAGTGCCAATATTGAAATTCTTGAAATTTAAATAGTTTCTTGAAAATTTTGAAATTCCACACAATTCCCAGAATTAATAAAATTAAAAAAAACGTTTGATTTAAACTTACTAATTAAAATAATATTTTAAAACTCATTAAAATTAAATTTTAAATTGTATTTTGTACATTTTTTGAGTTTAAGATTTTTTTTATAACTTAATTAATTTAGAAAGATTCATATGTTAAGAATTTTAAAAATTTAATAAATTTCATGAATATAATATTATATTTTAAATATTGAAATGAAAATTGGATGAATTTTTTGATACCTGACAAGTTTTAAAGATTTTATTGAAAAATTATTTCTTTACGAATTTAACTTAAATCATAATTTTTTTAGCAATAAGAATTATAAAAATTTGTAAATATTCGAGAATATCAAAAACTTTATGAATTTTAAAAATGTTGAAAAGATACAATTTTTTGAACTATAAGTTTTATGACTCTTATTAATTTCAATTTGTTGAATTTGATAATTATCCTAATTTTGTGGACTCTTAAAATTTTAAATATGAACCTAGCTATTTTATGACGAATAATGGTTTTTGCAAGATCTTTTTAAAATTTGAGTAATTTTAAGTAATTTTTTTAAATTCAATTATATTTATTAAAAAAATTTGATGAAACTTATTTTTATGAATTTTAAGAATTTAAAGAATTTTAATAATATTAAGAAAATACAATTTTAATATTTTATAAATAAAACTAAGAACTCACTTTAAAAATTTTGATTATTATTAGAATATTCAGATTTTTCAATACTTTAAGAATTGTAGGGATTTTAAAAATTTGCTATTTGTTTTTTTTATAAATAATAAAAGCAGTGCCAAAATTAACCTTAAAATTTAAAAAGTTTCTTGAAAATTTATAAATTTTTTAGAATTTATAAAATTAAAAAAAAATCGTTTGATTTAATCCTTTCAAAATCATACTATTTAACAGTTGATAAATTCATAAAACTAAAAACACTTTAACAATTCTTAAAGGGTAATTTTTGTAAATTTGTAAATTTAGATAGTATTATAATTTTAGGAAAATTAATATTATTTTAAATTTCATCAAAGTTGAATTTTAAATTTAATTTTGTAAGTTTTATGAATTTTTAAAATTATTTCATACAATTATTTTTGTAAGAATTTTAAGAATATAATAAACTTAATAAATGTTGAATTTCAGGACTTATACGAAATTAAAATTATTTTATAAAATTTAAGATTTTCAATAATTTTAAGAATTTAATTTTATGGATTTTTGAATTTTATAAATATTTTAATACTTGACAAATTTTGAGGATTCCAATTGTACAATAGTTAAATTTTTTTTGGAAATTTAAGAATATACAATTTTTTAATTTTTAGGAATAAAAATAATTTTATGAATTTTAAAAATTTTAAGAGGGTACATAAAATTTATGAATATTTTATAAAGTATATGCCTGTTATTAAATAATTCGAATTTTTTGACTTCTATAAATTTTAAGTATGTATCGTTTTGAGTTTGATGAAGTTAAATTTATCGCTCTAAGAACTTATTTTTAATAGTATTGTGAATTTTATTAATTTAACTATGTTTATTCAAAAAATGAACTGACATTTATATAAGTGTTAAATTGAAGAATTTTTAGAATTTCAAGAAAAAAAGTAAACATTTTAAGAAATGTAAATTGTAGAAGTTTTGGGAATTTTAAGATTTCTCAATATTTTGAGAATTTTCTATTTGATAAATTTTAAAACCATTCGGTTTTTTATAAATAATAACCGCAGTGTCAAAAGTTGGAAACAAATAACAAACTTGAACTAAAATAAATAATCAAACGGAAACATCAAATTCACAATCATATGTTGTATACCTTTCCGTACTTCCGTTCGTTTGTAACATTAAATCGAACGCAAATGTGTCATGCCAAACCAAGATTTTCGATTTTTTATTTTCCGTTAACTGGAAAAGCAAACATAATATAAATTTTATATATGTCAGTAATAAATATGTTTCATATATAGTTGTTTGATTCGAGTTCAATAGATACAGTCTAGCTAGAGATACTCGTATATATTGAGTTATTTATGTGAGATGGAATAGTCATGTTGATTCAATGTAATGTTATTAATTTTGATTTATGATATTAGCAACAACGACAACAACAATATTAAAAATGTTGATTAGAAGAGTTTTCGATTTGGCATTTGTTGTTTGTGGATTACAAAAAAAAACATGGACGATAGATTTTCCTAATATACTCGTACATTTATTATGATAGGGGGTATATAGGAAATTTATGTTGTGTTTTGGCTGTGATTTTGCCAAATGAGTTATGGGTATAGTAATTTGTTGATATCGACAGATTTATAATATGGTTTATTCAGAAATTGATATACGCAGAATAATTTCCGATTTGCGGGTTGATTTGCATGATTAATGAAGTGCCGAGTAAAATTATTGGAATCGGTTTCAGAACTGGAGTAAATAACTTTTAGCATATTTCTACTTCCTGTACATCGCATGTATAATAATATTTATTAAATATTGAACTAAATTGGGCACAATAAATTTAAACCCCTCTCATATTCCGATCAACCTATTTCGTATACAGAGGTCCCTTCTCAGCATAACTTATAACGTGTCACACGCGGTTTTCATTTAGTTAAAAAATAAAAATCATGCCATTAAATTTTACACATAAATCTCTCAGGTTTCAACAAAAGTAACATTGAAAATAGATTTTTAATTTTGTTGCATAATGCACTTGACTTTGATTTAAAACTATTGAGTTTGCTTTTCACAATTTTTTTCTATTTTTATAGATTTGTTGCATTTTTAGTTGAACATAAATTATTTCAGAGTTTTTTTTTTCGAACCGTGATACATCTTTATAGTTTGGAAGAAATTTAATTAAAAAAATGTTAACCTCAATCCAATCAATAACACAAGATTTAGTGAAAAATGTTAGAAAATTCCAATGTATCATCAACTCGTCGGTTCGTTGTCGTACATCATGTACACCTAAAACATTAATCTTCACATGTAAACAGCAAGAAAACAAAAACAAAAACAAATTAAAAAATCTATTTTAAGATGAAAACATGTTTTTTGTGTGAAATTATTTCGAAAAAATTCGAGAAATATTTTTTTTTTTTGAAAGTGGGACAACAGTGGATTTGAAACGAACAATTTCAATACTTAAGACCTATTTAAATTTATAACTCATATCAATGAAAAATGTCATAAATTTAGTTAATTACATTTTTTAGGATTATTTTGAGTTAAAATAAAATTTCAACATTCATAAAATTCATAAAAATTTTAAATTCATTATAGTATAAATTATACGAATTGAAATTAAATGAAATAAATAAAATTCAATAAATTCCTAAGATTTATAAAAATTAAAAATTAGCATCATTCAAAGTTTATGAATAATATTTAAATCTATAAAACTTACAAAACTCAATGAATTCATAAAAGTCTTATAATACATAAGAATCATGAAATTCGTCGTATTCACTACTCATAAACCGATAAACTAATAAAATTCGTAACGTCATCAAATTAATTAGATTTTTAAAATTCATAATGGTTACAAAATTCACAAATATAATTCAAATTCTAAAATTTTAGAATTTTATAAAAATCATCAAAGTTTAACACTCTGAAAATTCCTAACATTCATTAAATTCTAAAAATTTTTGGAAAATTAAATTTTTTTTGAAAATATTGAAATTATGAAATTCTCAAATGGTTTATATCCTAAAATTTTTTTTAAAGTTAAAGTGAAAATCAAATACTTATTAAATCTATTAAAAACTAAATTGATTTTTTAATTCAAGATCTTAAAAATTCAAAAAAATCATATTCAAGATTTACAAACCTCCAAAAATTCATCAACATTTTAAAACTTAAAATTAATCAAATTTATAAAATTCAGGAAATTCCTAAATTTTATAAAAATTAGTATTAATTAGTTTTATGCGCAAACATAATAAAATTTATTTAAAGAAATTCTTAAAAATATTAATTAAGAATTCAAAAAGTTCAATGAATTAAATTTACAATTTAAAGGAATCGTGTTCTCCATAAATATTATCATGTTCTTAAAATTCATAATGTCCAGAATTTATGAAATTAATTAATTACTTAGATTTACGAAATTTATAAAATTCATATAAATTTAAATTCCCTTAAATTTATTAAATTTTCAAAATTTGTGAACCTATTTAATCTTAAAATATTAAAAAATATTGAAAATATAATCAAAGTAAAATGTCATAAAATTCAAACAATTCCTAAAATTTATTAATTTGTTAAAGTTTTTGAAAGTTTTTAAAATTCTTAGAAATATTACAAAATTATAAACTCTCAAATTAATTAAATTCTTGTTTTTTTGCATAGTTCTTAATTGAAGTTAAATTCGGATACTAAAATTAATACTTAAATTAAAATTCACAAAACTTTAAATTTTAAATTTATAAAACTCATGAATGTTTTTAAATCCACAAATTAATAGTCATAAAATTTATAAGAGTTTTCAAAATCTTAAAATTTGTCAAATTTTAAAATTAATGGAAAATTTAATAAATCATTTTAATTATTTAAATATGCTCGAGGGATTGACATTTAAAAACTTTAAAATTTTAAGAGCTAAATGAGTAAGGTTTTGAATGAATTTAATGAATTTTAAATTTTCACGAATTTTAAAAGTTTGAATGATTGTCTAATGAATATTACGAATTTTTAAACTCTCTAATTGTTGATTAATTTCAATTTATAACTTTTTTCATTGAGTGCGGAATCCTCGTGGGTTCCGGCCAATTTTAATTTTTAATAATTCATAATTATAAGAAATTTAAAAACTTTTGTAAAATAAAGTTTAATTTTTAGAGGTTTAAAAAACTTGTGAATTTGATGGATTTTAGGTATTGTCGTTATTTTTTAACTTTCAATTTAATTTAAGAATTTAATGAATTTTTGTGTTTTTATAAAAACTCTCTTCAATGTATTGGAATATAAAATTCCAATTGTTTCAGGAATATAAAATTTAAAAATAAAAAAATTAATTAACAAAATATTAATTTTAAAAATTATTTAAATATTAATAATTTTAAGAATTTTTAGAGTTCAACGAACTTAAACAATTTCTTTAATTTCTTAACTTTTGTGGTGAAATTTAATTTAATGAATTTTATAATATTTATGAATATTATGTTATAGTTTTAACAATTTTTAAAAAATTTTAAACTTGATAAATCTTATGAGATTTGTAAATTTTTTAAGTCGAGTTTTTGAAATTTCTAGTTTGTGAATTTTAAAACTATTATAAATACCCATGAAATTTACATCTTAAATTTGATAAGTTTAAGAGATTTACAAATTTAAAAATCGTGTAAATTTTATGATTATTAATTCATGAATTCATTTCATGAGTTTAGGAATTCAATGTAAGTTATGATGACTTGTGAATTATAATTTAATAGATTTGACTTAAATATATTTTTTTGTTTATTTTGTTAATTAAAATTTTAAACGTTTATGTGTTTTAATAAGTATTCGAATTTAACTTGAATGAAGAACTATGTAAGATATTTAACAATTTAATCAATTGGAGAGTTAATAATGTCAATATTTTTAAGTGTTTTAAATTCTTTCAAATTTTTTTAAAATTTTAGGAATAGTCTGACATTTAACTTTATGACATTTTACTTTTATATGAGTTTTAAAGGCTGGCAGTCGTTCTTTGTATCCTCTAAGGCCACTGCTAAAATCTAAACACTTATCAAGTGCCGTGAAGCTGAAGCTTTACAAAGCGTTGATCAGGCCCGTTGTTATGTTTGGATGTGAAAGTTGGGCGCTGACGGATGAGTGCGAGAGATGGCTCCTTACATTTGAGAGAAGAATCATGCGTGTGATTTACGGCCCTAAACGCGAAATAGATGGTACATACCGAGCTCTGTACAATTTCGAGATCAGAGATCTGATGAAGATCCCCGATATTGTACATGAAGTTAGATCTCAGCGAGTACGCTGGCTCGGTCACGTTCTGCGTGCTGATCCGGAACGAATTGTGCAGCGATCTCTGAAAGGAGAGCCACCATATGGTAGGCGCAGAGGTCGTTGCAGGCGACGATGGCTCCACGATGTAGAGAACGACTTGGCCTCTTCAGATTGTCTAAGACAGTATGAAGACCAAGCTCAGGATCGAAACCGTTGGAGCCAGATTGTTGATTCAGTAAGGGGCCAGTAATGGCCTTTAACACTGTTATTATTTATGAGTTTTAAAAATGCTTTAAATTTAGTAATTTCAAAATTGTGAACTTTTAAAAATATTATGAATTTTATAAGCATTAAATCAATTTCAAGATAAAAACCATGAATTTTATAAATTACCAAATTTTATAATTTTTTTTAAACCTAATGAATTTTATACGGTTTGTAAAATATTTCTAAATTTTTTGAATTTTTTAGATTGTGAATTTTAAAGTTATTATAAATACATAAAAAATTAATGATTACTTTCCAATTTGATAAATTTTAAGAATTCAGAACAATTAGAACATTCTAAATATTGTAATTTAGAATGTTATAAATTTTATAATTATTAATTTTATATTTTAAAACTTTCATAAGTTTATTTTAAAAAATTCAAATTTTTAATTTTTATGAGTCTAAATTTGAATTCAAATCCAACTTTAATTAAAAATTAAAAAACAAATTTAAGAATTTAATGTGTAATTATACTTTCAATATTTTTAAAAATTATAAGAATTTATCAAATTTAAGCAATATAATTTCCAACATATGTGGAAATTTTAAAAATATCATGAATTTTCTGAACATTATGAATTTTGAGAACTACATGATAAAATTCACGAATTTAGAAAATTTTAATTTGCCAGATGTAGGTTAAGAATTTTTTTTGTTTATTTTATAAATTAAAATTTTAGTTTTACAAATTTTGAATTTAATAAATTTAACGAAATTTTTGAATTTTATGACATTTTAATTTAATATGAATTTTATAAATTTCCTAAAACTTAGTAATTAACTAATTTCACAAATTCTGAGCATAATGCATTTTAAGAACTTCATGATAAAATTCATGAATTTTATAAATTTTAAGGGCTCAAGATTCTTCTTATGCAGAACATACGTAATTCGAATTTTAAATTCGATTGTATGATTATTTTATGTTTTAAAATGTTCTGAATTTTATGCGTTAATAATTTCATGATATAAAAATTAATTTTATTAGTTTTTTAGTTTTGCATGTTAAATAAATTTTAACATGCTCATAAAATTTAATATTACTAATTTTAATGGATTTTGGGGATTTGAATTTTTTTTTAAAGATCGAGCGTATTTAAATTATTCAAAATACATATTAAATTTTCGACAATTTTTTAATTTCACAAATTTTAATAATATTAAAAATCTTATAAATTATATTATTATTAATTTGTGGATTTTAAAACATTCATGAGTTATCTTGAAATTCTTATAATTTGTGAAATTTCTTAAAAATTCTTTGATTATTATATTATAGATTTGAATTATCGTTAAATTCTAAAACTTATTAAAACCGGCGAATTAATAAAATCCATTAAGTTTAAATATAAAATTTATAAAATTTACAGTCAAATAATTTTCAAAATATTAAATTTTAAAAAATGTTCAAATTTTTTAAAATCTGTAAGTATTCGAAATACTAATAAAATTCTATAAATCTCCTCGTGCTATATTCTAAATCGTATTCAAGAATTTAAGCGTTAAACAAAAACTTACTTCGACTGGATTGGATGATTAGCTCATATACGTTCCCGGACCACAGTTTGACTATCACTGATTTATATTTCATCGGATATAGTCTTTAGAGACATTTTCATTATATACCGGAAAAGTTTTCTCGCATGATAAAAAAAGCTTAAAGGGGATATTGTTACACACACACAAACAGACGCACATCATGAATACGGTTGACTGAACCTTAAAATATCATCGATTTCCTCGTTTCATATATAATACATATATACGGGGTCGTATCGTACGTGAAGCGAACATTTTCAAATGATAAATTATTGATTACAGAATATTGAATTTGGTACACAGCTTTTATACTAGCTATAGACTACATGTATTCGAGCAGGATATTGATTGAATATGTATATAAGGGCTGATTAAAAGATTATAAATGTTCATTGTTAAATAAAATACATTTTCCGGTGCGCTATACATATATACCAGAATGATGGATTGCATAAAATTACGAAAACAATTAATTTTCATCAGACGAATCTTAAAAATGCAGTCTATTAACCCACTGTATACAAACTATAGAGTCATTAATTAGTGTTGAGCTTCCTGTCTATTACTCTTCTTATATTATCAACTAGGGAAAGCTATACAGGAACTATATGTATGGCGGGAGGAAATAATCATGGTAATAATAGTGTAAGAAAATTATCTTAAACAATTCATGAATTTTTTAATTTTGTTTTTCATCTACTTGGTAATTTTACAACAGTTTTGTACTCGTTCACAACGGAAAAAATAAATTTTTATGATTGTTGTTCGTTTAACATCTTGAAGTAATGAAAATGAAATATGATTTTAAAATTTTTATGAACGAGCTACATAATATATAAAACATTTTTATGTTGTTGAATTGGATTCGAGTAGATCGATTGTTGGCGTGATGATGAACATGAAATATGATGAGATTTTTGATTACAACTATAATTTTTTTTTATATCCACGTTTTGATGTGCATGCATAATAGTTTCCGTTTCCGAGTTTACGTCCAAATTCCTGTTATACCTTCCAAATAGTGGGTTAGAACAAGTAGCTTACTTAGTATAATGCGGCTTAAGTTACAATGTATCTTAATCCATAATACCGAAGCTAAGTTAGCTTGGCTTAAGTCATGTTTCATTGAAAGTATCTTAATCTGGCATTGAACACTTATATTGGAATATTGTGAATTAAGTAATGATAATTTAGTATGGTTTAGCTACAATAATGTGACTTAAGCTGCTTATGTGCACTGTCACTATATTTTAATTGAAACTTAAGCTATCGGGAAATGTCTTAATCGTGATATTTGGACTAGAGTTGTTGGTCCATAGCATAGTTGTGATTTAAGTTGTAATTGGATCACCTTAGTCTTAGCCGTAACTGGCGTCATCTAATATATTGCCACTTTAGATAAAATATTGTGACTTAAGCTAAAACAACGTGACTTAAAGATACTGGAACTTAATCTGGCATTGACTATCTAGGATACGATGACTTTTTTGAATATTGTGACTATAGATATTGTACTGTCACATAAGCTAGAATTGGATTACTAGATAATATGTGAGTTAACTTGAAATATTATTAAATTATGATGCGGTGGCTTAAGCTACATTATAGCTTATACCATAATGTTTGTTCAATTTGTTTTTTGAAAGTGCTTTAATTAATCAGATTTTAAGAACTTAAGGTAGGGTAGGGTGGCTTAAGTCATATTGTTGGTTAAGTCACATTCCACACATTATTATGACTTAAATTTGTTTGAACCTTATTTTGAATTTTTTTTATGTTTATGGTGTCTAGGCAAAAACACTGAGCTAAACAACTGGGTCGGGTTAAAGTGCTAACCGTACCGTGCTGATAACCAGTCAGGCTGAAAATTCAGTCTTAAAACTAGCCCAATCTCTAACGGTGTATCAGGATCCTTGGCGCCCACCGGGTCTCACAACTTTACCTGTGTATTGCGGAGGTCTCTGCATAGTTGGACCTCCTTTCTCCGCTTTTCGTAGGATCTATAATGAATACAATTAATAAAAAACAAAAAAGAGTTCGGCATTTTTAAAAACCGGAATCTAGTGCTGCAGGGAATTCGGCTTTTAGTATCGGTCTTCAAAAATTCAAGACAGGACATCGGCTAGAATGAGGCCTATCCCACAAAACCGAGGGGAAAAGGCACAAATGCTGGCCCACAGATGCCTAATTACCAAGAAGAGGGCCTGGCCTATGATCACCAAGATCAACAACATTCCGTTGGAGCAGAACGGATCGTGATAAGAATACGCTTGCGTGGGCAGGACATATCATGGAGCTGAAGCAGGAGGGGTCAGCTGGTCTCTCTTAGTTGGAAAGGCAGAGATCTGGGGATGACTCACGTATGGGAGCATAGAAGAAATGGTTTCTGTATACTGACACTAGGCCCGTTAACGAGGTGCTAAATCTGATTATGGCAGTTATCCAAAGGGCTCAGGAAAATGGGAGTATTACGACCCTTAACTGGAGGAAGGTGGAGAATGCCTTAGCCGCCACCTTACTAAAACCTTGACGGAGAATCCACGACCTGGTCCGTCCTGCCGAGACGGAGAGTGGCAGCGGGGTCATGTAAAACTGACTGCCTGTTTCGACGAAAGGTCAGTGACCCTATATAAGAAGGGGAATAGTCAGCCTAAATGAAGTTTGGCCTGGGCCCAAATTAGAAGTGGTTAGCCTGGAGAACTCTGTGGAACCGAGTAACCCGAAGGAGATCTCGAAAAATGCTGCAGATCAGCAATGAGACGGTTATTGATAATGAGGGGCTAATCTGCTTCATGGATGGCTCAAAAAGGGATAGAGGGGTTGGCTGTGGAGTTAGACACTAGGTTTTAACCTCACTTTTTTGGTATTCCCGCCTTCTTTGCAGTGTTTTTTAAGCTGAACTAATTGCGATAATGGAGGTCATGAACTGGCTGCAGTATAATTTAATATCTATGTATAATGTAAAACGCTATAATCCCATTTCCTGACGTCGAAGGTAGCCAGAACTTTCTGGTATCTTTAAATGAAATGGCTAATCAGTTCAACATCCGCTTGGCGTGGGTGCCAGGGCACTTCAATACCGTAAGGAATGTAAAAGCAGATGAGGTGGCCCGAAATTGGTATGGTCGTGGGAGCTATAGTCATGCAAGCAGACTGGGTGGGCCCGCTCGTGATTTCTGCCAAAGCTATAGCGATATGTGGAGGAAGAAGAAACTGTTCTACATCTGCTCTTCACTTCCCATTTGGACGACGGATCTTAGTAAGATCAATGTCGAGGGCCTTCAACGCTTCTTGGTAAGTTCAGGATGGTTCGACAACTGAATAGGTGGAAACAGAAATGTGGTACAGCTACGGATCAAGTTATATCAAGGCTAGTCCATTAGAACGACCATCCTTTCTTATCTTATTTGTGGCTTAAGATAGAATTTTGCCAACTTACAATAGTTAGAAGCTTATACTGTACAAATGTAACTTAAATTGGTCAACAAAAAACTTAGACACAATAGCTTAAGCTGGAGTGTGGTTACTTAACCTAAATTGTTATGAATTAACTTTATGAAATGCTGCTTAAGCTACAAAAATGTGACTTAAGCTATATTATTGTGGCTTAAACTGAAATTGTTAGACTTCCAACTTTAAATGGAATGCGGTTGGCTTGGTTAACATAGATTATTGTGGGTCGGGTTGTTACAGAAAAATAAGAAATCTACTTTGGTTTTGCACGCTGTTTTAAAATAAATGCATGACATTTCGACTCATGTATAAACTAAGTGCACAATTATTTTGCTTGCACTGATCGCAGTTTTTCGATCACCATTTTTTTTATACTGTTACAAATTTGTGCTTTTGTAGTAATAATAAATAATTAATTCGGTTAAACAAAAAAATAAATATAATTTTCACTAAAATTATTACCGCAATGCAGATTTTGATTAAACCAATATTCTGAATCCATTTTTGTTGGTGTTGTACATAGCTATGTAGTTTGTGTAAAACAGATTTTTTATATTGTTATCAGCATCAGCCCAAAAATAAGGAAAAATGAGAGAAAAGCTCGTTATAATATTTATTTTTGTTTTTATTTATTTACTTATGTAATACACTTTTTATAGTTGTTAACCTGGTAGGGTGTGAGAATAAATGGTAGACTGGACGAGCCACGAAATTTTTGATGTGCAATCTCTCAAAAATAATAAATCTTTCCTGTAAATGTATGGATGCTCATTGAAATTGATATAAAAATGATAAAAGCTCTATATACAAATATTAAAAGGTTCATTTGCCGGACACAGTTTTACCTCAATAATTCATTTAATTATTTTATTTTTTATTACGAACATTTAAAGTTAATAAAATTTAATAACCAAAAATAATCATTATTTTCAATTTTAGTGGAATCAATTTGATGTAGGTACATAATACAACAACAAATTCCAAAAGAACCGGTATACAAATTATTAAGCTCTCTATTTTTGCAACGACACAAATACGTTTGGGAAAATTATAAATTAGTATTTTAGACAAATAAATTAATTAAATATTTGGGCACTCATTAAGATCTGAAAAATGTTAAAGTTCAACTCGAAAATGGGTATGCTAGTGCCGGTGAAACATAATTTGTATACACGCTTTATCATAAAGCTTAAAACACAACAAATCAAAATTCTAATTCCAACACAATATAAACTTTTTCCAAACATTCTTATCATGCTAGAAAATTTATGTATTTTCATGTTTTTCGGCCCCGAGTAGGTTTAATGCTGACTTTGTATATTTGGGAGAAATTTTTTATTATTTATTATTATCATATACAAGGCAAGAAAGTAATCATTACTCTTAAGAGTACCAATTGGTACATACATATAAATAGATAATAATGTACACAACAAGTGTATGTTGTCATTGGAATTAAAGTCGAAAATTTATTATGATATTGTGTTCTTGTGTAAATCATAAATCTTTCGCAAATACAAAATAAACAAATTAAAATGAGCTTAAAGCTTCTTGCTTATTTTATTTTGGGTTATATTGTTTTATAACATTCGTTTTGGTGTGTCGGAGAATTACAAACTAAGCGTTTATTTTTTTGAATGTTTAATTTTTCGTTTACTGGTCAATTTTTTTAAATTGGTGTACAAATATTAAAAATACCAAAGTGTGTTTTGCATCTCCAAACCTATTTGCTAAATTAAGCTTAGCACCGCATCTGAGTAATTTTCATAAATTATTTAGCAAAACAAGTTAAATTATGAGAAAAGCCTAATATTAGTAGCTGAATTTAACGGCTGAATTTATTCCTGGTGTACAAATTTTCAGATTTATTAATTCTGGTTGGTGTCCAAAATAAAAATTTCCACAGCATAGTCTTAAAAAAATCTAATTCACAAATATTTCGCGGACATTCACGGAATGTTCCATTTCTACAAGTATTTTGCACCATTTATTTTACTTGGCAGCTCGAGAGACAAAATTTGTGTAAAAGCTGTATAAATTTGTGTAAAAGCTGTGTAAATTGTGCAAATTTGTAAAATAAATAAATGTATATTTAGTGTTGGTGAACAAATTTTCAGACATTTTGTAGTTTGTTTGGTGGCCAACAAATAAATTACCACATTTTGTAGTATACCAAATTCCAATTAGGATTTATTTGACTGACGTTCACTAAAACTTATATTTATGAAGGCATTTTGAACAAACGTTTGATTTTTGTTTTTTGTCACAAGGAGCTTGAAAGTGCTGCTGATCGTTGAAATATCGCGGCCAAAGCAAGGATCAAAAATAAATTATACGAAGTACGGTATGATTTGAATAGTACGGAACATAATTAAACAGGACGGCACTGAATAAATTAATAAATAACAGATGTTTAATCACAGCTCACTAATGCATACGCATATACATACCTGGGTACGTGTGTGTGTGGTTTTCGATGGTATACACAAACTGTTATTTGTTCCGTTTGGTGGCCAAAAATGTTTTACCGCAATTATAATAAAACAATTTCAATTAAGAAAGCGTAGCTGAGTGGTCCATGACTATTAACTGAATTTAATAAAGCCATATCCTTAAAGTTTTCATTGAAAGGGAAAGGGATTTTTATTCCTGGTGAACAATTATTCGATTTATTAATTCTGTTTGGTGCCCAAAAAATAAATTTCCAATTCACAATTATTTTACGAAGTTTCACTGAATTTTTCATTTCTGAAAACATTTTGCGCCATTTATTTTACTCGAATACAAAATTGGTGCACAACATTTTAATTATATTGTTAAAAAAAATTGAATAGTTTATCTGCATCCAATTTGTTCAATGTTTTCCAAAAAATTATATTTTTTTAAATCATTTAATTTTTTGGTCACCAAATAATATTTTACGCTTTAATTTATATTATTTTATGAAACAAATGCCATTTAGGGTGACTAGAAATGTTAGGAAAAACTAAATTAGAATATTATTAAATAGTTTTGAATTTCCATACAGAAACTTTTTGGTTATTTAACCAAAATAATAAATTTAGTGGACAAAAAATGTACTGGGTACTCAATGAGCAATACCAGTCTAAATTATGGCCTATGATTAACAAATTGAGTAAATTTAAAATAAATAAATATATATGTAGTCTTGATGAACAAATTTTCAGACATTTTGTTTGGTGGCCAACAAATAAAAACTTACCACAGGAATTATTTCATTGACCTATAATAAAACTTATTTATCTGAAAGCATTCGGTCTCAGTTGTTTTGACTCGTCATTTCAATAGTGAACATAATTAAATTTTTTTTGTCCACCAACAATTTTGAATAATTTTTAATTGCATTACACAAATTGTTTTTAAATTTTCTTGCATATTAAATTAAATGAATCATACATTTAAAAAGGTTTAAAATACAAAATTGGGGTACATCTTAATAGATTTTAATTTTCAGGCACAAATTTGTCGGTTAACTGACAGAGGAATAAAAATTGGTGGTTAAAAAAAGATTCGGACAGAATAAAAATATCAAAATCTCCTTAGGATTTGTTATTTGCTTGGTGCACAAAATTATAATTGTTAAACACATTATATATAGGTAGATTGTTTTTTTTTGGAAATTGAAAAATTTATCTGCATCCAATTTACTCAATGTTTTCCCAAAAAATTATATATTTTCATAATTTAATTTTTTTGGTCATCAAAAAATATTTTACACATCAACTTATATTTTTTACGAAAAAAAAAATTAATTCTAATAAAACTAGAAATCTAAATTAGACACTGTTAAATTATTTGGATTTTTCAAACACAAACTTTTGTGTTATCTAGCAATATAAACTTGGTGGAGAAAAAATAAAATTGGTGCCCAATGAAAAATACCAGATCTGATTTCTATAAAAATTATTGGCTATGTTTAACAAATCAATACCCAAGTAGATTATAAACAGTTATGGTGATATCTTGTTATTGTGAACAAATTTGAGAAATTTTTAATTCGGTTTGGTGACCAAAATCTAAACTACCACAGTGTTTAATATACCAAATTTCAGTAAAGAATTTTTTCAATGATGTTCACTAAAATTTTCAATTCTGAAAGCATTTTAGTCTTATTTATTTTTACTCGATAGCTTTTATTTTTTGTCCACCAATAATTTTATTCGGTGAACAAATTATGAGATCTGATTTGTTCTGTTTGGTGCCCAATAATTATTAACCGCAGTTGAAAAGCCCAAAATTATTAGCTAAATTTAGGGAATCCATATCCATTAAATTTTCATTGAAATTTTAAAAGCACATTTATTCCTGGTGAACAAATTTTCAGATTTATTAATTCTATTTGGTGTGCAAAAAACAAAATTTCCACGGCATATTGCTAAAAGTTCCAATGCACAGATATTTAATGAACTTTCACTGAATTTTACATTTCTGAAAGCATTTTGCACCGTTTATTTTACTCAGTAGCACAAAAGGCATAATTGGTGCACAAAATTTGAATTGTTAGAAATATTTTATTTAGATTGGTTAACACAATAATTTTGTTTTCGTGAAATTGAATGGTTTATCTGTACCAATTTGCTCAATGTTTTCCAAAAAAAAATTTTTTTGGTCACCAAAAAATATTTAATACATAAAATTACATTATTTTATGAAACTAATGCAATTTAAAATAACTAGAATTCTTAAGAAGTTGGAATACTAATAAATAGTTTTTAATTCGCATACAATATACTTTTGGTTATCTAACAAAATAATAAATTTGGTGTACAAAAAATAAACTTGGTACTTAACGAAAAATACCAGAACATATTTTCACCAAAAAATTTGGCATGTTTATTAAATCCCAATTCCAGTAGATTTAAAATACATAAATAAAACTAGTATTGGTGAACAAATTTTTATTTTTTATTTTTCGATTTTGTGGCCAGAATACACCTTAAATATCACAGTGTATAATACACCAAATTATTTAAAACTTCCATTTCTGAAACCATATATTTTTACTCGTCAGCTCGATGGTGAACAATATTAATTTTTGAAAAAGTACATTTATTTCTGGTGAACAAATTTAGAGATTTACTAATAAATTTCAACGGCATTGTATTAAAAATTCAAATTCACAAATATTTTATGAACTCTCGCTGGTTTTCTATTTCTTTAAACAATTGGTGCACAAAAATTTTAATTGCTACAAGTAGTTTATTTGGATTGGTAAAATCAATAATTTTATTTTCGTGAAATTGAATAGTTCTGTACCAATTTGCTCAATGTTTTCCGCAGAATTATATTTATTTGAATAATTTAATTTTTTTGGTCACTTTAAAATATTTTACACATCAACTTATATTTTTTTTGTAAGAAATTCTATTTAATGTTACTTGAAATGTTAGGAAAAATTAAATTAGTATACTGTTAAAATTTTTCGGTTACTAACAAAATAATAAATTTGGTGAACCAAAAACCAATTTGGTGCTCTGTGAAAATTACCAGAACGTTTTTCCGCATTGAAATTATCGGCTTTATGTTTTACAAATCCATATCCTAGTAGATTTAAAATTAATAAATAAATCTAGTTTTGGTGAACCAATTTTCAGAAATATTTTATTCGGTTTGGTGGCCAACAATTTAATTACCACAGTAATTGGCTTATCATAGCCAAATGCAATTTTGAAATTATTTATATGAACTTACATTTCATAAATCATTTGGTTTCATTTAGATTTACTCGTCAGATCGATGGTGAACAAAATATAAATTTTTTTTTGTCCACCAACAATTTTTTAATTTTTTTAAATGTGATTGCGTAATGTAATTTGAATATTCTTAATGAATTTCGAATAGAAAAACATATCAATAAATCATCAAGTCGTTTAAAATGAGGTTAGGTTTATAGAACCTAAATACTTTTTATAATTTATAATGATTTGCCTGACACATTAAATATCTATTGATTGTCCTTAAATTTAAATTTTATCAACATAATATATTTTATTTACAATATAAATAATTATTAGATTGTTCCAAAAGTTTTCGATAATATTGTTTAAAATTCGAGTCCCTATCTGTTAAATTAAAACACTTAATCATTTTGACTTCTATATGTGTGTATGTACATCTAGATATAATTTACTCCACTTGATGTCATTTTGTATATATACAAAAAAGAATGGAATACAATAAAATAAATTCTTTTATTTTTCTAAATAAAAGCTCTCTAATAATATAATAATGATAATAATAATAAAAAAGTTCGTATTATTTTATATTTTGTCTTTTTATTTTTTTTATGTATTTTTCCATTAACCAAACAAAAGCACAAATATAATAAACACAATCCAAGTATTTATTTTGTGAGCCGGGTGAGATGAGCGTTTTTTTGTGTGCTGTTAACTTTTATTTTTATTTTGATTCGTTTTTTTTTAATTCGAATTTTTCACCATCACACCCAAACCCAGCTCCTCATAATCAATGTTGTGCGGGAGAACTGATAGAAATATTAAAATAAAGAAAAGTTTGATTTTAAATACAACGGTATGCGGCGCGAACAGAAGGATATAGGAAAAACCATAGCCCGTTTCATTATGTTCGCAGGTAGTGCAAAAAATACAATAAGGAATAAGTTTTATAATTTTGAAAATCAATTGAAAATTTTTCGTAATCAAAACATAGAACGTAAAAGCTTTTCTTGTATGTACATGTATACTTCATAATTCTTCCTTATTTTGTTCTCACGACGAGGAAAGTGTAAATAAGCAGAAAATTACTTGGTAAAAATAATGGGAGTTATTTAACGCGATTGCTAAGTATGTACATATGTACAGTGGGAACGTAAATTTTTAGTTCAATTAAAATTCAATTTGTTAAATTTTCATTTTTGGTGCACAAAAAAATATTCAATCACTTGAAATTGTGTATGCATGAGCAGTCTTTAGTATATCGTACCAAATAGTACCAAAATAATGTACTCATTATGTTGTTGTTGATGTACTTGCAGAAAGTGTACAGACTAGAACAAAAATTGATTGTAGAAATTGAAAATTTAATTTGCCATGACCGGAACATTGAGTAGCATTAGTAAAAGCACAAATAATATTTTTTGTTCCTATTTTTAATGTGTCTGTGAAATTAGAGGGAGGTGTGGTTGAAAATTAAATTTGTTAATTGGAATTGGCTAATATTACGATTTACGAACAAATGTATTAAAAAGAAAAGCTTTCAAGGGTTTAATGTTAATATTATAGCGGTCCTAATAACTAAATAAATAACTAAGTGAAAGCTTTTATAAAAATTATAGGTTTTCAAATAATACATTTTACGCTAGTGCCCAAATATATATTCACATTGAAAGCTCTGTTTAAAAATATTAATTAATAAATATTAATGTAAATATTATAAATATTATTTCTACAATCGCTTAAAATGAGCTTATTCAAATCACGAAAGCTTATTGAAACTAAAAATGACTACTTTCAATTGGAAAAAATTAAAAGAAATATGAGCGCTAAATAAGCTTAATAATATACTTTCTATTTTACTTTAATAATTCTAACCTAGTTTTGGAAGCTCATAATTCAAATTTCAGAAATTTGGAATTAAAGCTTTTTATCTAAATGTGTATACATGTGTAGAAGTCAAAAAATTTACGAAAGCTTTTGTTTGAGTGCTTTTATTAGATTGGCTTGGACAACAGAAATTGGTTTGAACTATAGAAAGCTTTTATGTTTTGCTTCAGTAAGAATAGTAACCTAACTCTAACCACAAATCTAGAGGAATAGATTAATGATAGCCTTTGATATTTATATGTTTTCAATTAAAATTAAACTGGAGCTTTCAAGGGAGACATATTAAAATACATTTTTTTGACCAATCGAGAAGCTTTTACTGAGCTTTTTAACATACGACTAATTCAGATAGACTTCGTATAAATAAAGAATACTAATTTAAGAGCTTTTAACAAATATAGAAAATTTGACGAGTTTGGCAGATAGCGTTTAAAGCTTTAAATTATAAATCTGTAAGCGGTCCTGTCTTTATCATCGGCAGCTTTGAGATCAGTTTTTGAGCTTTTTAAACATTCATTATTAAAGTAAAACTGGATTAAAACCATCATAAAACTGAGCTTTTGATAAGAAGTTAAAGCAACACATTTAAAATTTTCCTTCGCAGTTGCTTTTTTTTTGTCCGTAAATACACGATGTCTATGTGCATAAAAATAAATTGTCGAGTGTGGTTGCTTTCGAGTGTTATACGTTTATACATATTAGACAATAATTGAGCTGGTTGTATCACAAAATTTTATTATCTTGTGTTTTCACACTACAACTTTTTATGATTATTTTACTGACATACATATTCGTCTATTAAATTGTGCTCATAAAATGTCATAATACAAAATCTGATCTCAAAAAAGCAACATACATATGTATACAAAAATTTAATTAAAACCTCAAAAATATTTAGATAAAAGAGCTCTATCTGTGTTCATTTTGTGTATACAAAGCATGCAACTCCCTATTTTTCGATATAGTACATACAATTTTTAAATGAAATAAAATCATAAAAGTTTTTTTATTAAATTTATCATAAAGTTTTGAAATGAAAAGTTTTTATTTTTTCTTATTCAAAGTCGATAATGCAATTTCATAGTTGAATTATCTACTTTAAGATTTCATTTGATTATGAATTTATGTATTTATAATGTACGAGAATATAATATTTAAATACAAGTAGAGCTTAAAGTTTTATATCGTTCATAATGGTGTTGAGGTTTATTCCTTTAAAAATAAATAAATCCTCGCACAAGATAATAGAACGACATCATCGTTTGGTATGATTATTGAAAATTTGGTGCACACAGTTATAAAACTGGCACAAAAAAAAAAATTAGTGCACAAAAACATTTTTGGTGGACAAAATTTAACTATCTGCCATCTGAAAATGTAATATATACTTTATGTATTTTTTCTTCCAATTCCTCTTTGGGTAACAAAAGCTTTTACATATATTTGACTTTTACGAGTAGTGACCATTTTATTCGGCCCTCGAAAATGAAGTTTCTATAACAATAAAAAAATTAGTGTAATGTTTGTTGAACAAAATTGTAAAATAAGACTAAATTACTGGTTTAAAAAACACTAATAAATATTTGATCGACAAAAATAAATTTGATGTCCAAATAGGTTAATTTTTTTTTATTAAAATCAGTTTATAACATACTGTATAGCTCAATCACTCATTAAGTTTGGAATCTTTCGGGACAGTAGAATATTTATTTCTCATCCAATTTTTTTTTAAATTTTGAATTGAATTTGACTATGGTTTTAATAAATAAATAATTAGTCGTGCACTATTCTTAATATTTCTGCACTAAGATTTTTTTATTTATTGTCAAATCTACAGTTTTGACTACACTTTTGAGTGTAGCTATAGTGGTTTGATAAATTTGGACAAATATTTGTGGTTTGGTCACAATATTTTTGTTTTGTGCACTA
Source organism: Tipula unca (assembly GCA_951394425.1). Taxonomy (NCBI): domain Eukaryota; kingdom Metazoa; phylum Arthropoda; class Insecta; order Diptera; family Tipulidae; genus Tipula; species Tipula unca. The sequence goes on from OX596382.1 coordinate 9,628,444, forward strand.
ACTATTATTTTGTTTATACGTGTAATGTAATTTTTCTAAATTCTTAATTTAAAAAAACTAATTAAAATCTAAAGGAATTTAAGAAGATACTTTAGTGCCCAAAAATATTTTTGATGGACAAAAATTAATTTCTAAGTATCTCAAAATTTAGTAAACAGTTAGAAATTATTTTTATTCAAATGCACTACAGATAACCATTTTTAGTAGTTGGCGTTTTAGTAGTGATCATTTTTTGGGCTCCAGAAATTAAGTTTGCAGTAAAATAAAAGAAATCAGTTTACTGTTTGTTAAACCAAATTGTTTAGAAAACACTGATAAATATTTGGTGAACAAAAATAAATATGATGATCAAATTATTATTATTTTTTAAATAAAATCACAATCCCAGTCGAACTTGGTGGTCTGGACGAATATTTGTGGTTCCAATATAATAATTGTTTGTGCACTAACTATTATTTAGTCGATTCTAGGTACTCAAAATTTTGAGATGAATTAGATTAAGCTACGACTTTATTTAATTTTTAATTGCAAACCGATTAAATTATTACTTAAATTAAATCCAAACTATAATTTGGAATTGACTTAGTATTTGTGATAGTATTTTTCTATCTGCACGAATTTTAGAAAAAAAAAATTAGCGACATCCACTTGTTAAAATACTGGGTAGAATTGAAGTTCTTGAAATAATTTTTTTGGGTGACCAATTTATTTTGTGCACTTTTTTAATTTTTGTGCACTAATTTTTTTTTTGACGAACCTTTAGTTTTAATCGCATTGTTGAGTGTTTCTGTAGTAGTTTTATAAATCTGGTGGCCTGAAAAAATATTTGTGGTGATTTTTCCACTATTTTGATGGAAAAAAATAAAAATATTAGTGCACAAAAATATTTTTGGTGTACAAAAATAAATTTCAAGGTATTGTTAAATTTAGTGCTTAGTCAGAAATTATTTTTATTCTAATATACTACAGTTAACCAATTTTATTAGATAACGAACTTTTAGTAGTGATCATTTTTTGGTCACCAGAAATTAAGTTTGTTATAAAATTAAAAAATTACTTTACTGGTTTAAAAAACACAGATAAATATTGGTGGACAAAATTAAATTTGATGCTCAAATTATCCAATTTTTTAAAATTAAAATCACAATCACAGACCAACCAGTTTCAAACATATTGTATTGACTCAATCACTCATTGTTTGATATTTAGGATGAATCAATTTTGAATTGTATGAATCTACGATTATAAGAAATTTTTAATAGAGTACCGATTAAATTATTACTTAAACATCTTTCTGCATCAATTTTAGAAACAAAATATTTTCGACATCCACTTGTTAGAATACTTGAGATGTGATTCTTGAAATATGTTGTTTTGGTGCACAATACACCACCGGTAGTCAATAAGGATATTTGTGGTAATTAATTCGTGCACTATTTTTAATATTTGTACACTAAGTGAATTTTTTTGTGGTTTCATAAATTTCAGGGTCTGGTCGAATATTTGTCGTCCCAATATTTGTTTTTTTTGCACTAACTATTATTTTGTATGTTTGTATTTTTTTTTAATTCTTAAAATATAAATCAAATTAAAACATGTAAATTAAAATTAAGTCTAAGTTGCTCAAAAAAGTAAAAAGGTTTTTGGTGAACGCGAAAGTTAATATCTAGGTATAACCATTTTTGGTTGATATGGAACTATGGAATAAAATCACAAATTTTAGTTACCGTTCAATATAAAAAAATGAAATCCTGACAAATACTTGGTGAACAAAAAAAATTTGGCGCCTCAACAAACATTATTTCACAACTATAAAAATTCTAAATTCTCATACACTTTTTAGCCCGATTAATGATCAGCCTATAGATTTTAACTTACTGGTAATGCCTCATGTCATGCTATTTGGTATTTTTTCCCATTGGAACGTTTGTTTCTCTTCTAAACTGTTTTCCTTTTTTAAAATTTAGATCAAACGTTAAAGAGGATTGATTTTATTTAATAAACATTTTTTAATTTTAATTGGACCCCATTTTATTGTGCACAAAAATTGGTGCCTGGTAAATTTTGTTATGTTATTTTCATTTAAGTTTCCATAGGCAAAATTAATTAATTTTCAGTCTACCAAAGAACAAAGTCAGAAATATAAAGATATAAATTGGAAAAAGTTCAACAAATATTGAAAGCTTTAAGTGGGTTTTAAATTACCTAAAGTTTTGAAATGGATATAAAACCAATAAACAAAGTACCAGAGAGCTTTTAGGTTTGAAAATTTGTAAATAAAAAATCTGTAAAAGCTCCTTTAAAAAATTTTTTTTGTTGTGTTTTTAAAAGGTTAAAAAGCATACCAAGTTATTCCATTATTTACCCAGTTTACCAAAATACTTGCGCTCAAAATTTACGTTCATTTTCCTTATTGTGTTCACTGAAAAATGTAATGAAGATAAACAAAAAATTCAACGAATAGGCGACATTAAAAATCTACTGGGCGTCTCGACCTATATATATCCACGATATACAATAAAGTCATGTTAAATATTTGTTTTGGTCTGTAAATATGAGTCATGTCTACTTTTATTATGTACATAACAGGAAGTTTTCTTCGAGTCATTCATTTAATATTTTGATGTTTACAACAATACACCCCTCCAGCCACGATAATAAATATTTTGAAAATAAGAAGACATATTTAATTTACTACCTCGAGTGTATATGGTGAAATATATTTTTTGTGTTTACATAATTAGATCACCCGCATGAGTATCATATACATAAATTCCGAATCTGTCGAAAGGATGATTTTCGTAAAAATATTTTTTCTAAAAATATCGATTTGTGTGAGAATTTTTAATTAATTTTTGTTATCGAATTTTCAATTATATTTGCAAAAAATCGAGCTTTTGGTAATCCATGGTACACATACTTATTAATATATACTTAATTGCCAGAAATTAACATTTATAAAAGTTAATTACATTTTAATTAGCTTTTGTATGCTTAGGTGCGCCTGTGCCGGTTTTCTTCAAAATAGTAAATCATTTCTTTACAACTTGATTTGTTGTTTTGGTATTATTGTATAAAAAATAAATAGAAATAAATAAAGCTTTCTGTTAAAAATTTGGTTAGAACACAAAATAGTTAGGTGGTATACATACGTAATATAGTTATACTGGTTAAATAACTATCAACGCCAAATAGTTGTATAATATATTTACTATACGATCTCTATTCACATAAAATCTCAGATCTTATTTGTATTCATTCATGTTGAACATAAAATATTTTTATATATCTATATAGAAAGGTATTCCCAAAATAATTCAATTTTATGTACATATGCTATTCTCTATACCCTACGTTACATACATAGAGCAGTAAAGTATATATGCAAATTTATGTACAAGAACAAGCTTATATATTGTACAGTGAAATTGGAAATCTATATTACATGAAAACTGAAAACTAAAATTGGTAAGGAATATATATTAAAAATACATTAAATATAATCAGGTCATAGACGTTCACCATAATAAATAAAGCTTTACAAGAAAAATCGATAATTGGGAAAGCTTTCCTAAATAATTGCCCTAAACATTTTACCATCATAAATAATACAAGCAATTTTAAATAATTTTATTATTTTTCAAACTTAATTTCCTACGCCAAAAGCTCCATCGCATGTATATTTTATAATATCGTTGAACTTTTGTGGTTTTGTATAAAATCGATTATCAAGACATGTATGTATATACGAGTATTATACATAATATGTACTTATATGAATAGTTTATAGGACTTTGAAAATACAACAACAATAAAAAACTTTGTAGCTATATATAAAGAAAAGGAACTCTACTTTTGAGATTTATTTAAATAACTCAATGATGTTAAAAAAAACTTTGTTTTGGAATTTAAATAAATTCTATATACTGCATAGAACAAGTAGTCGTCGAAGCTTTATATATATTGAGAATTCGGAAGAGAAGAAGTATTTGTGAAAATTAAGTTTTATTTATTCGGAAAAGGAATTTAATATATTTTCGTTCAAAAAACAAGCGATTTCTTTATTTTGTAATATACACCAGATGTGAGCTTTCCGGATGGTGGTATAGTTTATAGAATATTGATTTTATCGTTTTTATATATAATAGATTGTAGAATATTCATATTAGAGTTATTGAAATAGTTTCAAGTTTGGGAGGAGCTTTTTGGTACTGTACATTGGCGTCATTTGCAAACTAGTTTTATTTAGTCGATTCGTAAATTGACTGCCGATCGATATATGTAAAACCTCAGAAATATTACCATTTTATTACGGTTATGAAAGCTTTCTGTTTTTCTTTGATATTGGAGCTTTCAGCTATAAAATTTAGAAAACCAAATCATTGATAGTAGAATATACATCAACTATAGATTTAAAACTAAAGTTCTCGTGTCAGTTCATACAGGGCTTTTTTTTTAATTATCCCGAGCTTTATTTTCTATTTATTTGCTTTTCTTAGTAATTCTATATCATTACGTTAAAATTAGGCAAATTCAAATACTAATTAATTACTAAGTCTTTTAAATTTTTAAGAACTTTCTAAATTTTGAAATATTCACCGTCGAAAATTTTAGAGCTTTTATTAAAATTTTTGATGATTAGACATAAGCTTATTTAAAATGGTTTTGAATTGTCTGTAATATTCATGGCATACAAAATAATTATGAATCTGTTTAGCTTGTTGGAGCATTTTCTAGTACCACAAACCTTTTGTTTGTGTCATCGCTAAGTTCACGACTTGGTTGATATTTTTCCTTCTAATGTTTTTTTGTGTGAATATAGAGATTCTAGTTTATTAAAGCTTTCGATATTTAAATCTTTCGAAATTTTGATATTTTTTATTTAAAACACGGGCAACGGATTTTTTTGTGATACACCAGATATGAGCTTTATGATAGTGGTTGTTTATAGATTATAGATTTGATCGTTTTTTTAAACTCGTAGATTGTGGAATAGTATTTCTTAGAGCTTTTCGATACGATAAATTGGAGTAAATTTCGCGAGTTCCTAATTAAAATAACTACTGATTGATGTTTTTAAAAGCTTAGAAATGTTGTAATTTTATTACGCTTATGAAATCTTTTTGTCCGCAAAGCACAATTTTGGCTTATACTGTGAACGAAAGATAAACATATCATATATAGCTTAATATATCAAACAAAGCTTTAAAAGCTCTCATGTCAACTTAAAACATTATGACTTTTCGTTAAACATATTTTTTCTTTTTCATGCAAACCGTTTTTTTAGTAATTCGCTGGAGCGGAGTATTTAACGCTTTATTTTATTTTTAAGTGCTTTTATTTATTATTCTATTGCATTATGTTAAAATTATGCCAATTCAAATTCTAATAATTAGAAATTGCTAATATCTCTTTTAAACTTGTAATTGCATATTTGTAAATAAAATACCTGTGAATCTGTCAAGATTCTAGAAGCTTTTTCGAGTACTACAAGCTTTTTATTTGGGTTACCGCTAAGTTCACAACTTGATTGATTGATTTTTTTCTAATGCTAAGCAATTTCGTGAAAATAAAGGTTTCAGTTTAAGCTTCCAATAGTAAAGCTTTTGATATATAAAGCTTTCGAAAATTAAAACCAAACTAGAGATTTTTTAAATTTACACCAAACGTTTGTTTTACAGTATACGTTGGAGCGGTTAATGAATGAGTTTTAGTGAGCTGATTATTAAATTAACTTCCGATTGTTATTTGTAAAAGCTCAGAAATATTGTATTTTTATTACGTTTTTGAAAGTTTGTAGTCCACAAATCACAGACATATGTATTTTTGCTTGTGTTACCAGAGCTTTCAGAGATAGAAATGTTTAAATAAAACAAATCATAAAAGTTTATTATATCAATCAAAGCTTTAAAAGCTTTGATATTCTTACTTTTTGTTATTTAATAGAATTATTTCGTATTGTTCTAGTAAATTATAGAGCTTTTATCAAAATACTCGATAGGTAGATATAGGCTTATTTAAAATCGTTTAGAGTAATATGTGCATGCATATTGATATACAAAAAAATGATGAACCCGTTAAGCTTCTAGGAGCATTTTCTACTACCTCAAGCTTTGTGGATCGATAAGTTCACAAGGTTTTTTTTTTCTAAGGCTATTATTTTTTGTGAAAATAAAGATTGTGAAAGCTTTTAATATTTGAATTTTTTGAAATTTTACAACATACATCATACGCTGTCTGAATAGATTTTAAGATTCAATGGAGCTTCGTAGTAGTTAATATTGCTATGATTCGAAAATTAGCTTTAAAAGCCTCATAATAAGCCATCATTATAACAGGGAGATTATGTAATATCTTATGTTAAAGCTTCATAATTTTTTATTATAAAATATTTAATTTGTTTTTATTAACATGAGCTTTTATACCGTGTTTCCATTATATAAAATCTTTCAAGCTACCAATATTTTTGAAAGTACCTTCCAAGATTGGTGTTATTTTCATTTCGTCATTAAAATTAATTCATGAAACAAATGATTCAAATCCCATCCTGTAAAAAATTAATATTTAACTAAACAAAAATTAAATAATCGTCAAAGCTTATGGGGCACAAAAAACCAAATTTAATCAACTTAAGGACGCACCCAAAAATAGAAAACTGGGAAAAGTTATTTTATATTCAACTTTTTTGTTCATCTATACAGCTCATAATATCTTGATGCATATCTGGAGGAGCAGATAGCACAAAAAAGTTGTTTTTTAAATTTTAACAAAAAAAAAATCTAAATCTAAAGAAACAAAAAATCCTTTGGCCATTTATAAGATTATACATTTTTTAATAATAGAAAAAAGTAGAAGTAGTAGCAAAAAAAAAAAAATATACAATTAAAAAAAAAACTGAGAGATGCCCATCAGCGATAAGATTTTTTTTTTCGCTCGTGTATATTCTTTAATCTTAAATGCGCCGAACACCTTATCGCCTTAAACAAATCATTAAAATATATTTTAATAATTTTAAGAAAAAGTTAAAATTTTGTTGTCGTATTATGTATTCAATTCACTGTTACAGCAACCACAACACCAACAAAATGTCGTATATAATGATAACATGGCTGAAAAAAGTGTGTGCAAATTTATTTAACAATTTAATTTTTATTTTAATTTAAATTAATGTTCGACTAAAATGAGCATAAAACAATTTTTATTTAATCTTATTTGGGGCATAATAATTGGATTAAATTTAGTTTCAAAGGTTTTATGGTTATGTAACAACGGGTAGCTAGATTATTGTGGGATAAATGGTTGTATGCCGAAAATAAATTGTTTTGGTTTTTCGATTTTCGTGTAGATTAGGAATTATTTAAGAATAACGTGTACGGGATAATCAAGAAGTTAAATGATAAATTATTAATTTTTTTATTTGAATAAATTACCGAATTATACAGGATAGCAACTTTTCAAATAATCGAATTGATTATTCTGGAAGCACTGAGTTTCTAACTCTAGTTAAATTTATAAGAAGCATTCAAATTTTGAAAGCTTTCTGAGCTTTTGCCAAATCGATTTATATTAACCTATTGAATTGTAAATTTATTTGGTCACAAACATATTATGGCACTAGTTTTGAAAAGCTTCATTTTTTAGAATATCGTGTATATATAGCTTAAAAGATCTTTAGTCTGAAGTAAAAGTCCAAAAATTTGAAATTAAAAAAGTTCGGTAAAGTTATGGAAAATTTCAACAGATTGTTGATATTTACAGTTAAGCTTTTAAAAAAATTCGAAATGCTTAAAATAATTAAAAAAGCTGTTTTAATTGGACTTGAATCAAATAGTTGTTAACTTTAAATTTATAAATAATTGGAATTTTTTGGTTTCATTTATGGTTTTGGAAATTTTATTTTACGTCACAGGGAGCTCGATGAAATTATGACTATATGTGTTAATATAATTGAGCTTTTTAAAAGCTGTGGTTTAATTTATTTTCTCAGTAAATTGTTAAGGAACCTATTTTTCATTTTTCTTGATGGCTAGCTTTCCAATTTTAACTATTGGAATTAAAAATTTAAGCATTTGCAAATTTATATAATTTGTACTAAACAAATCCATTTGAAAAGCTCAATTCAATATTTTTTAAATAAAATAAAAGCTTGTTGCTTAGTAGTTTTTAAAAGTTAAATTTATTTCAAACAATTGTTTAGTATGCATCCACGACTTAATCAAACTTTGTTTTGATTCACCATAAAAGCTCATACCAAGCTTTGTGTGATTTTCAATGCCATATGGACATTTGAAAGCTCTGGACGTAAATTATGCAAATTGTAAAAACATGGACTGCCTAAATAAATAAACAGTACTCATAAAACATTGTTAAAAGCTCTGAACAGCTGAATTTAATGATGCTTAATTGAAACTTTTTTTAAATTCTGTTTTTAGTAAAACTTTGTATTTTTTGATGTTTCAATTAACTTTTATTCTGGCCGTAATTTGCTGAAATGTTAGGCTATATCTATATAAAAGCTATAATTATAATAAAATAAAATACAACTTTCTATTTAAAAGCTCAATAATTTGATTAAATAAAAATATATATTGACTCATCATGCAAGCAAGTGGGGTTTTGACTTACCATAAAAGCTCATCCACGTGTTCGTTTAAGTGATTTTCGAGGGCCTTTGAAAATTGTGAATTTTGAACTTTCAGATTTGGTAAAACAATTTCTAAAAATCAACACATTCTTTAAATAATAAAAGTACATTTACCAATTCATTCTACTTCGTTTTACTTGAGGCTTTGAAAACCGGAAAACCCGTATATTTTCTCTTTGAAGATATTCTCGATGATGCTGAAATGAGAAGGTGTAGGAAAAGGCGAGAATTAGTATCCAAAACAAAAAGATAAAATATTTTGATTTATTAAACCATCCTCGCAAAAAAAAGGGTTCGTTAGTAACTAATTTTTCAACTGAAAAAAGTATGGATGGATTATAATTGTTTTGTTTTGTTTTTTACTCCGGTTAACATTTTCTAATAGACTTACGAAGAGCAGGTAAATAAAAACACCATTCTTTATCTAGATAGAAAATCAAGGAATACTTTTTCTGACATATATACATCATCGCGCTAACCTCGAGCACAATAACAAAATGCACAAAATAAAACTTTTGTAATTTTTTAGATTTTTTACACACAATCGTTTCGCAACAAGTTTTACTTCTTTTAGTATTTCATCTCAGCCAGCCGGTATAAACATCGCGAATTTTCAATGGTGCAGAATTAAATTATTTTTACAACAAAATTCAAATTTACAACAACAAGGTGGTATGTATACGAGTAGGTACATTTTTACGTAGTACATAGTTAACTGATGTTTATATGCGATATACATAAATAAACAACGAGATGCGGTATTCGGTATAGCGATGAATTAATGAATAAAATTTAAATTACTTTAAAATTGATATGAACTAAAAAAAGCTAGGTTTAATCAATTTTTATGAAAGCCACATATGAAACCTATTTAATCTAAAAGCTTTTGATATTAAATTTTAAAAAAATTATATGTGACGTTTATTTCGTTAAAGAGTACACTAAAACTGGACATTTAAACCCATAGTCCGTGGCAAATCCGATTCCTAAAGGTTTTTATGTCTGTTCAAATAAGTGGAAGTTTAACAAATCGAAATATAATCGTTTAAATTCAATTAATTGTTTATCACGTAAAATTAGAAACTCGATGTAATTATTGAAAGCTGCAAATTATGAAGCTTTTAAGAGTGTAAAATGTGTAGGTTTATAAAATGCTTCGATACAAGGCATATCATTATGAGGTGCTTTTACCGCTTAAACAAGAATATTTGAAGCTTTATTAAAAAAGCTTAATTTAGGATAAACGCTTTCCATTTCGGAAATTTCAGATTAATTAAACTTCTGTTTCAATAACAATGTTTATTTTTGTGTGCATGTGAAATCCTTTTTTGCCATGAAGAGTATAATTAATGAAAGCTGTAAACTTTTTGAGCTTTTATAAAAGGTATGAATAATTCAGTATTGTACAGTTTTTTTAAATTAAAATTGGGCGATACCCACATTCACACTAATTCATTCAACCCATTCATCCCATTTACACAAGTACATTATACCACCTGCGCATTGCATAGCTCCATGTCACCCTGTACAGTGACATGAAAGACAGTACAGTTTTTAATGTCAAACTAGTTTTGTCACAATCGGTATGGAAGGAGGGCTGTGATAAATTATGTAATTCAATACTGATACAATATTTGACAACAACAACTACTATTACTTGACAACAACAACAACTATTTTATTTCATATACTAAATTCTTGATTTTATAGTTATGAGCCAGATCATATACAGTTGGTTAAGGATTAAGTTGCACTGGTAATATTTTAGATACAATGGGAAAAATATATTGGTTGGCTAGGTGCGGGTAGCTTGATGGGTAGTTGTGAATTAAATATTCTTAATCAAAAGTTTTAAGCTTTCAATTTAATTATTTTTTAAATCCGTTTTGTGTGCTTTTTTTTATCACTTTTGTTAGCCTTAAGCTTTTTCAAACATTTCATAGAACATTAACATTTATGAAAGCTTTTAATTAACTGCATCTTTTATAATTTTATAAATTGTTTCAGCCAACTAAATGTGTGCTTTTTAAAAAAGCTGTTAATTTTCCTCAGCTTTGTTAACACTAAACGTTTTGCTACAATTTTAAAATTGATGATACTGAATATTTTATATAACTAGAACTTTTATAATTGTTGTTTACGAGCTTTATGAAAAGCTTTCCAAATTATATATTTTTTTAAATGATAATAGATTAAATTGAATATTTTGTGCTTTATTTAAAAGAGTATTTGTTTTATTTTTGCTACATTTGGTAACATTAAGCTTTTCGTGCAGTCTTAGCGATGTTGAATGTTTTTAAAGCGTTCAACAAAATATTTTATACTAAAATTTTCATTCAAATGTGGGTTCAGAAAATATTCAATCCACGTGTACACAATACACATTACAGTTCAATTCACATACAATAAAATAAATGTGCGTTAAAAACTCAATCAATTTAACTTTGGTTACACCCCACTAGGCCGAATATCCTTCAGGACATAATAAACCATACGTCCATTAAAATCACATTATACGCCTGAATTATTTTTTTATATTCATATTTCTCGAGTATCCTTTCTTGTCGGCCGGACACTCTCATCGGTCGTAACATGATTTATGCTCTGACGAAAAGAACGCCAAATCATTAATTTTAAAATGTTCAATAAAATTGGTAACATCCTGAATGAAAACAGAAATAACAACCAATGTGTATGTTATGACAGTAATGATATTCTGGGTCAGAAATTATTTGCAAAAGCTTTTTTACCATTTTTGGATACATACCGATTTTTAAACGGTTGATTGATTTAAATAAAAAAATGTATTCTTGAGAGGCTGTATACAGTTTCTGTATATCGAAAATTCGTTGAAATAAATTTATAATTATTATGTATATGTACATATGTCAGGGTCGATATAAAATTACTCTCTAACTGAGAATACAAAACCGTGTTCCTAAATTTCAAAAATATCAACGTTCATTATGTTAACCCTTTTTTCATCGATTCTGTTAGGCAACCTTACACAATACTAAAATCTAAAAAAACTACAAATTTTAAAAGGACGGGTATAGGAGTTAATGGATGCTACAATTTCTTAAAAACAAAAACAACAACAGTATAAATAACAACTTAATCCTTGGGAAAAATCATTCTCAAGACTTTTATTATTTTATTTTTGGTTTTGTTGTTGAACATCTTACTCGGAGCTCCACCATTCCAAAATATGTACAAAAAAAAATAATTTGTATATTGAAATAACTTTCTCTCTGAGATATGAGGTTTTCAATCAAACAATGAAACAGAACAAAAAAAAAATTAGTGCGAGGGATGAAAATGAACACATTTTTTAGTAAAAATCAAATTATTTCAATGTAACACCAACTCTCCCCCGCCCTACTCAATACCCGGAAAAAATATTTTAATGATTGTATCTTTATTTAATTGTGCGGGATGGTTAATTAAAGTGCTTTAAAAAAAATGAAATCAATTAAGGGGATTATTACAAACACAACAATAACAATAAATAATGGCGGATTTCATTGAGTTGATTTTGTGGTTGGTTGAATTTTTTTGTGGTTTTAGGTGTACATGATTTGATTTTTGGATGAGATTATTATCGCCAATTTCACTTTGGCTAAGGGCTAAGTTTTGAAAAATTAAATTTAAAACATTTTGTCAATAATATTTTTAAAAGCTTACATCTTATATTTTATATTCAATTTCTCAAAAGCTTTTCAAAATATTTTAATTTATGGTATAAATATTGCAGGAGTTGAACTGTGGTAGGTCACTTTTCCGATTTTATTTTAATAAAAAATGGAGCTTTTAATATTACTGTAATCAGCTCATAGGAAATATAAGTTTTATTGTACATTAAATGCTGTTACCTATAGAACAAAAATATTTAAATTAAAGCTCTGAAAAATGTCATATCACATATAATTTTATTGATATTTTATTATTAAAAGCTCACAAAATTAAACAAATTTGTGGGTTTTTAAAAATAAAATTAAAGATATATTTTGATAATACAATAATTGTTTAAAAACTTTAATCCGCTATTTTTTACAAACATTTTACTCCACACTTATAAATGTGTTAAAATAACTGAAAAGCTTTTAAAACACATTAGTTCTCAAAAAAGCTCACCATAAATATGTAAAATTTTAAATTTTATTCTAATTAGAAATATATTGAATTTAAGTTTTAAATAGGCAATGTGAGAGCTTTCAATCTATTTTAGAAAGCTCTTCAATTTGATTTGAGTACGCAGCTTACATTTATCATTCTATTTCCACAATATTGTCTACAAGTTATACTTAGTTTTAATGAATTTTTGGAAAAGACATGTTAGAAAAGAAATACTCGTCCGACCAACGGTTCCAAAAATGTTTTGATATTTCTTTCACAAGCTGCCATCTGGTTTTCCGGTTCAAGCTTATATCTTGTATTTTGATCAATTATTAAAAAATGGGCAAGTGTAGGTGCATCAGATCATCAACTGATAGAATACTGAAAAGGTCTCGAATTTAAAATTGGCTCGATCTCAGCAATGAAGTAATGTTCTCGTATGTAAGAATGTTCTGTTTGATAACTCTATTCACATGGAACTTGGTGGATTTTACGGCGGCTTTGCATATTCCATTGAAATGTGGAGCACTTGGTGGATTGAAGTAAAAGATTCGTGAAGTTGCAAAAGCTAGTTGCTGGCAATAACGAAATTATTGCCATTTTCGCTGAAGACATTCACTGCAAACGCCTATGCGAGCGGTAAATCTTTTAAAGGCACCCGAAAAGGTGAATGTCCTTAAGTCCCCTATGAGTTCTGTATGTACTGCCTTTGTACTATGGCAAATGAAGAAGCATATATAGCCTTTGATTGGTCGTTGTCCTCGAGCTCGCTTCATGGAAATTTCAATAGGCCCCGCATAAACAGTTCAAAATTTTAGGATGTGTTTGATTTGCTCAACTGCTCTTGTAGCGTTGCTTTATTTCTGACGCTTGTTGTACATTTATGATCCACTTTCCGGACTAAATCAATAAATCCGTATTGTGCTGATAAGAAACGATTATCCAACATGGTGGTACTAATGATGCAAGTCTTGAATTATGATGTTGGCAATGTACCGCGTAGGTAGAATGACTGGATGTTTACTATCAAACGACGCCAAAGAGTGTTTTATTTTACCTCCTACCCTAATGATTACTACGTTATCGAAAAACGGTCCCAGGTACTTCAGCCTACTAGATTTTAACACAAAATCTCAATATTTCAAGCTACATAACTCAGCTGAGAAATTGTGTTTTGTATGTTGCTCAGGACAAGCTTTCGATTTAATTCATTGTCCACTATTTTGATCATTGAACTCAAGTGTTGGATGCTATCCCGTTTTACTTTAAAACAATTGGCTTTAATAATAGACCGTTTCATCATCTAAAGTGTCTTCAGGAACTTGAATCAACTAGAAAATCTTTTTGGCCATTTCCTCAACAAAGGTGGGTACAATTACGACGTTGGATACATATAGATTTCGTGAAATAATTGTGGGTTCCTGTGGTGGTCAATTCTCCGATGCTTGCCACAACCATTTTGGTCCGTTCCACCACATGTGCTTTGGTGATATTCCCCGAGATGCACAGTCGGCGGATTTTTCTTGTGACGGAACATGGTAGCAGTGCTCTCGTTCTACTGTTCTTAGAATGTTCGCAGTTCTGTTTGCTACAACGGTCGGCCAGCGTCAGGGATGCGATGAAAGCCAATCCAAACCAATTTTAGAGTCTGACCAAGTATATACTCTACTTATGTTCATATCTAGGGCCTCTATAATAGATTTCATTAGGTTTGTTAATAGTACACAGCCTTGGTATAGGGGTTTGCTAAGTGGTGCAACTTTAGTCTTAACTAAAATTAAAGAAACCTTTATTGTATTGTTATCGATTACACATCTACAAAACACTGCAGCAGCGTAGGCTTTTTCAGATGCGTCAGAAAAACTATGAAGCTCAATTGATTTGGTTTGGTTGCTTGACAGCCAACGTTGAATGTTAGTTCTCTGTAGATATGTCAGCTCGCTACGCAGTAAAAAGTTGTTAGTCGTTCCAGCCATCTTACAAAAGCTCAAAGCGATCCAGTTTTAGGATGTAACGGGTAAGATTATTTTGTAATTGTTTGTTTACTTGACAACGAATTCAATTTTGAAAAATAATATTAAAGCTCCAATACACATTTAAAGCTTTTTTCTAAAATTTAAAATGTACCGAATTTTGAAGAATATTGAATTTTTATTTACAAATTCGTTTAAAAAGACTTAAAATAAAAGTAAAAGTAACAAAAGGAAGCTTTTGAAAATGAATGATTTCAATAGGAAAGCTTTGCATTAAATATTTTAAGTTATATTTGATGTTTATAGTTATAACATCATTACCTGATCAATTTAACTGACTAATGTTATCTATTAAATGAAATTTAATACTTGAATAATGTGAAAGCTCTAAATGGTTAAATGGTATTTTACGTTTCGTTAAATATGTATTAATTATAAATTTAAGAGGACGGTTTATTGTTCTTTCCTTTAAAATTGATCATATTTGGCTTTTTAAGACTTCTTTGTATTATTTGGTATGAAATCTTTCAAAAAGCTTTGGTTTGCATCGATGGAAAGCATCTTATAGGTGAACATAATGAAGCTTTAGAATAATTAAATTATCCGTACAAAACCCATAGTTTAAATTTAATTTTAAAAGTTATAAAAAAGCTTTCCGAATTGCTGAAAATATTCCTATTGTAACAACGTACAATTTAGAGCTTTTAAAATTATAAAATTAATTAAATTACAAACAAATATCTCTATTAGTATGAAGTTTGTTTTGCATTGTAAAATAATATTTTATATAGAGCTTTTATAGTTTATTTGAGCTTTTAATATTGGATCTGTTTTATATTCAACTGAATCATCTTTTTTTTCAAGTATCTTTTACTTTTCAAATGTGAAGTAATATGTTCATCAGTTTATCTAAATATTAAGCTTTTTGAATTTAACTACTTTTTAAGCGCAAAATCAAAATTACTTCAATTACTTTTATATTTTATTGGTATTTGAGCTTTCTGATTTTATTAATCTTTAAATTGCTTTCATGAAAATGAAGAGATTTTGTAGTTGTATTTTTAGAAAATAAATTGAACAGTTAAATTAGCGTTCCCCAGAAAATATATAGCTTTTATAAATAATTTTATTTACAAAATTTTTGATGTCTAAACTTTCCAAAAAATTTGAAAACATCTCAAGTATAATAAAAGGAAAAACGAGCTTTCAATGTTATAAATCTTTTAAATGAAGTTACTGAAGTGAAACACTTGATAAATGTGAAAGCTCTTTTTGGTATATCATTAAACTACGTTTAGCAACCTAAAAGTATTGGAACCGCTGCCATTTTAATGGCAATATAAGAAATCATAAATTGAAGGAACGAATTTACGTGTCAGGAAAACTATTTTTGCTGAACGTTTAAGAACAATCTTCACAGATATAAGTATTCTCAATATTAATTTAATAGAAAAACATTGTTTTCTTGGTTTCGATATTTTTTATATTACGGCTTAAGTTTTTTATTGGTTTGGTACATTTATAATTATTGTTTTCCAAAAATGAAAGAAAAACCAAGAGTTTTTTATTTGGAAATCGGTTTACTTTCACAATGAAATTTTTTATTATTATTCTGTGTGCATGCTGGAATAATAACAATTACAGTCGACTTAATCGATGCGAATTTGTTGGCACAACTAAATAAAGTTGCGGAGGGAGCCCAAATCAACTAAAATTATCGTTTTTTGGTGACAAATTCGCATTGGGTGGTGTAGTATCTAACAAATTTAATTAGTTTGTTAATATCACCGTAATTTATAACTATAAATATTGTCAACATAATTTTATGTGAATAATTAAAAATTACAATTTAAGAAAAACAGAAAATTGAATATGAAACAAAAAACATTAAACGAAAAATTCATTAAAAAATTGGTTTTTGTAGTGGCGTTTAGCACACTTAACTCTTAATTGGCAGTTAAATAATTTTCGTTGTGATTTCCAATTAATTTTGAAAAACATTTAATATTCCATTATTGCCATTGAAATGGCAGCGGTACCAATACTTTTAGGTTGCTAAACGTAGTTTAATGATATACCAAAAAGAGCTTTCACATTTATCAAGTGTTACATTTCAGTAACTTCATTTAAAAGATTTATAACATTGAAAGCTCGTCCTTCTTTTTATTATACTTAAGATGTTTTAAAATTTTCTGGAAAGTTTAGACATCAAGAATTTTGTAAATAAAATTATTTATAAAAGCTATATATTTTCTGGGGAACGCTAATTTAACTGTTCAATTTATTTTCTAAAAAATCAACTACCAAATTCTCTTCATTTTCATGAAAGCAATTTAAAGATTAATAAAATTCAGAAAGCTCAAATACCAATAAAATATAAAAGTAATTCAAGTAATTTTGATTTTGCGCTTAAAAAGTAGTTAAATTCAAAAAGCTTAATATTTAGATAAACTGATGAACATATTACTTCACATTTGAAAAGTAAAAGAAACTTGAAAAAAAGATGATTCAGTTGAATGTAAAAACAGATCCAATATTAAAAGCTCAAATAAACTATGAAAGCTCTACATAAAATATTATTTTACAATGCAAAACATGCTTCCTACTAATAAAGATATCTGTTTGTTATTTAATTAATTTTGTAATTTTGAAAGCTCTAAATTGTACGTTGTTACAATAGACATATTTTCAGCAATTCGGAAAGCTTTTTTATAACTTTTAAAATTAAATTTAAACTATGGCTTTTGTACGAATAATTTAATGATTCTAAAGCTTCATTATGTTCACTTATAAAATGCTAACCATCGGTTCGAAAACCAAAGCATTTTGAAAGCTTTCATACCAAATAATACAAAAAAGTCTTAAAATGCCAAATATGATCAATTTTAAAGGAAAGAACAATAAACCGTCAAATTCATTAAAAAATTGGTTTTTGTAGTGGCGTTCAGCACACTTAACTCATAATTGGCAGTTAAATAATTTTCGTTGTGCTTTCCAATTAATTTTGAAAAACATTTAATATTCCATTAATCGATTTTATAATCCCAACGGACAGATTTTAGTTATAAGGTTTTAAGTGTGCAATTTCAAATACTTCCTAATTGAGCTTTGTAAAAGCGTTGTACTATAACGCACACAACAAAGCTTTGAATTGTAATTATTGGCCGGCATTTTAAGAGAGCTTTTATAAAATGGTAAATTAATTTGTATGATGCCGGGCTTTTAACCACTGACCGAGATATGCAAGCAGAAGCTCCTACAAAACTTATAATGACTTATAAGAATTGAGCCCGTCTTGAGTGTGTGTCATCGAAACGTACAAATTTGTCAGGTGGCATTGTAAAAAAGCTTGTATTTTAATCCACAGTGTAGTTACTGTAGAATTTTGGCTTATTCAGACAAATATATTTGTTTAAATTGAATCGAAACGACAATGACATTGAAAATATGAAAATTCGTATACTCGAGTATATATACGCGACCATATATGTGTTCATTCAACATTAAATTTAATTTAAACTTTTCCGTCATTCTTAATATATCTCTGATGTGTCGCGTCTCAGGTTTACCAAATAATTTAACTCGTGCACGACATGTATTTGAGATGACAGCAACAATTTCGTGTTTTTTTTGTTACCTTGATGTTTTAGGTTGTATGTGTGTCTCGGCACAAAAGAAAAATGTTGAAGAGAAAACTTGTAGTTAAGGATGATTACGATAAATGAAAAAGTTAAATTTGTGTTTTTGGTGGAAAATACATTTTTTTTACCGCATATTCGCGTGTAAATGTCTCACGAGTGTAGTTTAACAAAAACGATTTTTATTTTATTTTATAAATAGGTTGGTGTTCGGTATATTCGAGTGAATGAATATCATATAAAAGATGTGAAAATTGGGGCATGGGTTTAATCTTTTGAACAGCTTGAAAGTTTGGGGCGAACGAATGAAACTAATTTTCTTTTATACAATATCTTATCGAACCGTCATCATACATACAATTTTATTTCGTCTTATGAATTTTAATGAGGCTAAACTAGGAACTATATACGTGCGGATTTGCCAACCTACATCCGTCTATAAATTGTCGACTACAGATGAAAATATTTGTAATTAAATTTAACGGATACGATTTCGTGGCGGTTTATCATAAAAATACTGCTTCATATAAAATTCATCGTCATTTTTGCAATTCGAATCCAACATCATATTTAATAAAAAAACATATTTTCCATATTCAATTTTGCGCTAACCATAAATCATATTTCAAATTAGAATTTTTTTTTACAAATGTATGTACAAACCAACATCTAGGCAACGAAAATTGAATTTCGAGAATATATTCATATATTTTTTTATGCTGCCTTCATAAACATACATTTATACTACATATACAGGCGAAAGGAAGCAAAACTTGTGAAAAATATCAAGGAAGTAAAATGGACAGCTATTTAATGTCAGCTTGAGTTTGTATAATTGAATTTCCTTCCTCGCTGGTTTTTTTATTGTTGATATGGATAAGTTAATTTTGGTTTCTGCATTTACAATTTCTAGGTTGGCAAAGATTTGATTTTTCATTTCCCAGAAATGATAAAGCTTTTGAGTGAATAATAAATATTTTTAAATTCAATTGAATTACGGTTTCTAACTTTATCTGTGCTGATTTTTATGAATTTTCCGTCAAATATTTATAAAGCTTTTTAAAAATTAACGTTTATGCTAAATTTTATAGAACGGTTTATTATTCTTGCTTTTAAAATCGAATATATTTGGCATTTAAAGGCTTCTTTGTATTATTTGGTTTAAAAGCTTTCAAAAAGCTCTGCTTGTTTAGAGCTTTGAAAAACCTTTTATAAGTGAACAATATAAACATTTAGAATCCTCCAATTATCCGTATTAAAAGTATAGTTTAACTATTATTTAAAACGTTAATAAGAGCTTTCCGAATTACTTTAAATATTTCTATTATATCAACGTACAATTCTGAGCTTTTTGCATTATTAAATTAATTAAATAACAAACAGATATCTTTATTAGTTGGGAGCATTTGTTGCATTTTAAAGTAATATTTTATGTGGAGCTTTTTTAGTTTATTTGAGCTTTTATTATTGAATCTGTTTTTACATTTAACGGAATCGTTTTTTTGTGTCAAGTATCTTTTACTTTTAAAATGTGAAGTAAACTGGAAACTTTTAATCCCCCCCTCTGTATATCAATCTGGGGCAAGCAGATCATCTATATAAATAACGATCTTTTTGAATTTAACTACTTGAATTATTTATATATTTTATTGGTATTGGAGCTTTTTGATTTAATTAAGTTTGAATTTGATTTCAATAATTTGAACAGTTAAACTAGTTTACCCCAGAAAATTTATAGCTTTTATAAATAATTTTATTCACAAAATTTCAGATGTCCAACCTTTCCAGTAAATTCAAAAACTAAATATTTTTATTTTTATTTTTTAAAAGTACGGGCTTTCAGTATTTACTTATATAATACAAGACACTTGAAATTGAGCTTTTGAGTGAATAGTTTTCAGCTTGATCTGTACCCAGTTTTATGAACTTTCCAATATGTTCGGCTTTTAAAAATGTTTTGTTAAATATTTACAAAGCTTTGTTGAATTTTTAGACTTTTTTAATAACGGTTTGGAATGGACTTTTATGCTAAACATTTTTTGGAACGATTAGTTACTCATAATTTTTCTTATCTAATTGATAATAAAAATTTAGCTTCTAAAATTTAGATTCTGTTTAAAAGCTTTATACTAAGCACAAAGCTTTTAAAACATTTTTAAGTGAAAATATTTTTTATCCTTCATAGTTTAAATTTAATGTAAAAAATTAATAAAAGCTTTCTGAATTTGGGCATTAATTAAAATATTTTTACTACAGCAACGTACAATTTATTGCTTTGAACATTATATAATTAATTAATCAATCAACAAATTAAAAAGTGGCTTGATATATATTTAATGGTAAAAAGCATGTTTTGTGTTTTAAAATAATATTTTATGTGGAGCTTTTATTAATAAACCTGTTTTTACATTTAACGGAATCATTTTTTAATTTTAAGTATCTTTAACTTTTCAAATGAGGAAAAAATTTCAAAAGTTTCCAAAAAAAGGAGAGGCAGAACTTTTAAATATATAACGAGCTTTTCAAATTTAAGTGCTTTTAAGCGCAAAGTCTGAATAATTTGATTTTTTTTTATTTCATTGGTATTTTAGCTCTATGATAAGACCACAAAAAGCTCTGATTGTTTAAATATACTAAGTGGACTAAAAGCTCTGGTTGTTTAAGTATCCTAAGTCATTATTTTCCTCGTTTTAATATTGATTTTTATATTTGGATAATTTGTAAATCAGAAAATATCACCTAAAATGCTTTTTAAAATTGTGCATTAATTTTAAACTTTTAAAGTAACGGTATCAACTTTTAGTAACAGTTTCCGCTGCTCAGATTTTATTTGTTACTTTTGATGGAAAAATTCAAATTTTTAAAAAAAATTTTCTTCACGCTTTGTGTTAATCGTAGAAGAGCTTTTCATTCAAAATAAAATTATGAAATACAAGTTTTTGTTGAGCTTCACTTAAATTTGTATGCTTTCCTGCCGAAACCAATAAACCAAATTGTTAAAGAATGCTTGACAAATTTTGACAAATTAATGAAGCTTTAGTAATGTTATAAACGATAATTTAAAATTAATCTAAAAAGTTACTAAAGCTTTCAAAATTTATCCTTTATGTATTGTTAAAGGTTTCTACATTGGTTCAATTAACAATATTATATAACAATCATTTCCACAGTATTAAAACTTATCTAACTGGACAAGATTATGGTGGATAGAAAGCAAGGCTTTTCATAAACAAAGCTCGTTTGGAAAGCTTTCTAAATTTTAGCATTATTTTTAAATATTTAAGGCAAGCTATTTGTTGTGGTTTAATTTTAAATTTAATGGAAATTATGTCAACGTTTCTTGACAGCTTGTACATGCTATGGAATATTTTAAAATGCACCATAAAGCTTTGCTAAATAACTATTCTGGTTTTAAAAATATTTAAAACTTCAATCAAAAAGGTCTGATATATAATGGATTGGATTTTCCTGTGCTTTTAGCCGCCCTCGTTAGCACAGTAAGTAGCGTGCTTGCTTTGTTATTCGAGGGTCTTGGATTCAATTCTTAATGTGTAACTATATGTGTTTGTCCGGGTATTGCACCGTGGACCCGTTAGTGGCATTGAGTGCTGGAGTAATTCGCCCAATTTTATAATAATCTATTTGATTCTCCTGTGCTTTTAAAATATATTTTATTAATATTTATTGTCAATGGCTTTAAATTTTTTTTACGATAATGTGGAGCTTTTATAAATTAAATTTCACGTGAAGAATTAATTGTTAAAGTTATAATATTTTACATGACCATGTTCAAAATCGAAATATAATTATTGAGTTGTTGAAATGCGAAATTTTTGTTTGTTTGAATGGTTTTTAATGGAAGCAGTATTTTAAAATGTATAAAGATAGATCATTGTGGCTTGATTTGATGTAAAGAGAAAAAAATCTTTTTAAAGGTGTTAATAGCAAAAGACAAGAAAACATAGTCCATAAAAGCTCGTTAAAATTGTTTCTGTATTTTTATTTGTTATTGCTCGATTTAATTTTGATTTTGCATTTTACAACGATTCGAGCTTTCCATCATTTGTTACTCCCACACATTATATATGTTATTATTAACTAGAAGGATTGGTTTCAGTGTTTTAACTGGAATATAAAATGCGTATACATTTACTGAATTTGTCGTATAAGTTGAATATAAATTGAATTCAATAAAAATTTAGTTTGATTATAGATTACCAAAGTCGACTGACCGTTGAATGCTTAGATTATGATTTCGAAAATTTTTTATCGATTAAATAAAACACGTATTAAAAACATTTATTATGTATTTACCATAGTGAGAATAAAATTTGTCTCTACACACACACACGTTTCATTTATATAATGAAATAAATATTTATAAAATTTATTTTCCGCATTAAAACCGAAAATAGATTTTTTTTTTCATTTTGGAATTTGGAAAATTTCATTTTAACATGTATTTTGGTTTCAATATCGTTTCGAATGTTAATGTAAATTTTTATTTTTACTCTTTCCTAGAATGCAAGCAACAATTTAATGAATCGTAAATATTTTCGAATTAAAATTCAAAAATCTGCGGGTACTGTAATTTTAATTAAAAATTCAGTGTCATCTTCATGATGAGAAAATTTAGAATTCAAATGTATGTAGATTTTATGTGTCCGACCCTTTCTTTTTTACCTACATATATCATCGTGAGGAACAATGTTACGAATACAGAAAACGAAGAGATCGGTTTTTATGTCTCAATCATTAGATTAACAATAGTTATATCATGTATTCATGTAGCATGTATGTACATATGTGAAGAAATTTTAGGATTTCAATGTCTGTATAAAGTGTTGTAAGATGGCTGAAAATCGAAATATTTTCTTGAAAATGGATCAGAATGTTAACTAGCGTTTAATAAACTAGGTTATATAAAAAAGTGTCAAAAGTGTCGACAAGTGGTAAAAAAGTGTATAAAGTGTAGTTTTTAACTATTTTGACACTTTTCCCATTTTTTCAATAATTTAATCTTTTTTGAACATTCGAGACATGAATTGGCGAATACTACTGTCCCAAATCCAAGACAAAGTATAACATTTTCATTTCTCGTGTATACCGGGTGTTTTTTTTAAACTGAGACGATCAAATATCTCGAAAAATAGCCACTCTACGGAAAAAATGTCCATAATCAAAATTTAATCATACCGCGGGGGAAATACATTAGTGCAAAAAAAAAGTCCCCCCACCCCCGCTTTGTAGGTGGGGCGGGGGTAACTTTTAAACTAAGATAGGAAGCCATATTTTTTATTGCAGATACGGATTCTACGACTAAAAGTACGTATGATTTGAATAAAATATTTTGTTCGGTTCATGATAGATGGCGTTGCAATCGACGAAATTCAATTTTTTCAATTTCTCCTTCTTAGAACACACGCATTCGATTCTGCAATACGTTTGAAATAAAAAACATCACGTTTTCATTGGAAATACTCGAAATTCGTCATCAAAACAATTTATTCAGTTTTGTAAATCTAAATAAGTGTTCAAAATGATGGCCTGAATTTTGTATTTTTGAAATTTAATAATAAAACTTGAAATTAATTTTGAACACTTATTTAGATTTACAAAACTGAATAAATTGTTTTGATGACGAATTTCGAGTATTTCCAATGAAAACGTGATGTTTTTTATTTCAAACGTATTGCAGAATCGAATGCGTGGGTTCTAAGAAGGAGAAATTGAAAAAATTGAATTTCGTCGATTGCAACGCCATCTATCATGAACCGAACAAAATATTTTATTCAAATCATACGTACTTTTAGTCGTAGAATCCGTATCTGCAATAAAAAATATGGCTTCCTATCTTAGTTTAAAAGTTACCCCCGCCCCACCTACAAAGCGGGGGTGGGGGGACTTTTTTTTTTGCACTAATGTATTTCCCCCGCGGTATGATTAAATTTTGATTATGGACATTTTTTCCGTAGAGTGGCTATTTTTCGAGATATTTGATCGTCTCAGTTTAAAAAAAACACCCGGTATACATAGATAAAAATATAAATGTTTTCATTCCGGAAATTTTATATATTATTTATCTATTTATCTTATCTCTCCTACTTATTACAATCCATTTCTTGTAAGATTTTATATTTTTATATTTTTGTTGCTATTTTTTATAATCTGAAATCTGTAAAAATATTGTTGCTATTGGAATAATTTATGTATGAAATAAAATACAAAATCTAATTTAATAGAATCTTCTGTTCTAGTTCTAAGAAGATTGAAACACAAAAACAAAACGTACATAATACATAACGTACATAATTTTTTGTCTTGGAATGAAATTCGTAAATGTACACAAGCGATGTTGTGGTAACTGTTACTGGGATACAAGAAGATATTGTTTTACGTTTCCGAGATTTTAATTTTGAGATTGATTAAAAAATTATATTTTGTTGTTTTGTGAATGGTCGGTCGGTGGACAGCTTTTCTCGAATTAAAAAGCATGTTGAGTAATATTGTGAGCTTATTAGGTTCAAAGAAACTAAACCTCAGAAATTTTACAATTAAACTAGATTTTAATTGGTAAATACACAATGTTTTATAAAACGAGCTTTTTCTGTGTAAAAGCTCGCTGTGAAGAAAGCGATTATGAATAGATCAGGAATGAAAGTAAAAGCTTGAAAGCTTTGTGGGTTTATTTTATGGGAAATAAAGTAAAATTAAATTTTTATGAAAGCTCTCTCCACAGAGATATAATGGTTGGTCCCCACCACCGTCCTCACCACAAAATAAATTTATCACGTAGGGGCAAAGTCAATAAAAACGTTAGTAAACAAATCTGTTACCTACATACAATTATGCGTGTATTACATAATTTACTTACTCATCTTATTTGATTTAGTGGCGCGGGTAGAATAATGTACAGGAGGTTTTGAATCACCTGCCCATAGCAGATAGTGTAGGCGAGAAGAAAATTTATTTTATTTTTCATGAAAAGTAAATTAATTTTGCCTCCTTATTATTTTGTGTTCGCATGTTACACACCAAAAAAAAAGTTGTATTTTTTTTCCGCAACAAGAGGGATGGTTCGTGGTCTGTTATATTTGTAACAATAATATAAGATCGTATCAGACAATCAACATAAATTATATGTTTTTGCTTGTTTATCTTACTAAGGTGGTTTTGATAATTTTTTCTGCCTGCAGTGTCTCTAAATATTTCCGTATGTGAATCACATTTTGGTCCTATATATTTTATACCATCTGGATGATGATAAAATATAATTAAGTATAGCGATAGGTAAAATTAGCAATTTGCTCTTCGGGCATGGTACGTAAAAAAGAGTGTGGTAACGGTTGACATTAATTACCGTCAATGAAATTTAATAACTATTTTGACAACCCAAATAAATGTCATTCGCCCTTTTAACAAAAATCATAACACTCCCCTTTTCTTATATACATACATAGTATCTATGATAGCTACACGATACGTATAAAAGAAAATTGGATACATAAATAAGATAAAAGAAAATCGTTCGAAAACTTCAAATCATAAATGTTTTGTAACATTACTTACTGTTTGATACTATGCAGCAAAATTCAGTGTCGAAACGAATTACATATGGGGGACTAATAAAATATTTTCTATATACATTGTTAGCTGCAAACTGCTAATCGCACACATAACATTATATTGACATATATGTAGTTGGTTTTAAGCTTTTTGTGAGTTGGTTTATGTTTTACATATCCAACAAAAAAAATATGCTCATTTTGCTAAGATGAACTAGACAATACAAACGAGACAGAAAGGGACCCAAAAATAAGGTTTTCGTGTGTGAATGATGCGATATATTATATAAACTGGGGGCAGCCACACGAGGAAAACCAAAACATTTATTTATTCGTATTTTTGTATTACTAAATGGATTAAGGTTATGGGTTTTCCCACCATAAGTTGATGCGGTAAAAATTGTTGCTGTGGAAATTTTTATTTTTATTACAAATTTGTTTTTGGTTATTTAATTTTAAAGTTTGTTTTTGTGGTAAATAAGAATAGTTTATTGGTGGAAATTTGTTAAAAGCTGTACAAAACTATACAAAGAATTTGATGGATAAGAAAGTATGATAGAGCTTTTATATTACAAATTTAAAAGAGTTCAATTGTAAGTTCCTACATTTGAATATTTCAAATTTAAATTGTGGTTTGGATGGGTTTGAGCAGAGCTTTTACAATAATAAAGCTTTTTTATAACGTGGTTTTTAAATGTTTGATATTTTGAAATTCACTCTAATTAGCGAATTGGCTGAATGAAGGAGAAGGAATAAAATTCATGGTTGAAAATATTTTGATTTTTTTTTCACTGTAGCAGATTATCTGTTCATATCCTGCAATTTGCAGAGCATGCCAAGTTTAATACAGACTGTATTTATTATATGGCAGATGGGCATTGCTCCCATACCTCAAATGTAAATGTTTTGAATGGTTTTTATCGTCAAGGTAGTAATTATAAAATTCGACTAAAGCCACATGTGGTTGAAAGAATAAAATGAAATTGCATCACAAAAAGTTCAATATGTTTGACTTAATAAACCTAAATCTCAAAATTAAAGCTCAATAAAAAGTTTGAATTTCATAACAGTAATATCTATAATATAATAGAAAGATTATACCATTAAACCAAATTTAAATTAATAATACAATAACAGTACTGTCGGTAAGTATGTTGATTGAAAGCTTTTCAGCTGAAAATTGAGACGAGCAATAGCAAGTTCACGTGGCCGTTTTTCTGTGATTCAAATCTGATTCATCATTATCTGTGCCGTAATGTTTGCGTGAAATGGTCTCGTTGTATAAAAAAACATACTGTGCTTGGGGAAGTGATTAAATGGGCAGGTAGATATTTTGTGTTAAAAGACAATTGAATATAATTGATTTGAAATTGGGTGGATGAGATAATAGAATGGGCTCATGGT
Source organism: Tipula unca (assembly GCA_951394425.1). NCBI lineage: Eukaryota > Metazoa > Arthropoda > Insecta > Diptera > Tipulidae > Tipula > Tipula unca. Next base: position 9,655,784 of record OX596382.1, read on the forward strand.
CACATAAATTAAGCTTTAAATAGAATAACATACATATTTTAAAATTTTTAACAAGAGCTTTTATATCAAAAAGCTATGATTATTGCAATTCGTATATAACCGTAAAGTTGGAATTTGATTGTAAAATTCTTTAAAATTAAGTAAAATTAAAAAAGCTCGTGAGTTTACAATTTTTTTTACTAAAGTTAGATTGCTGCAATGTTAATAATATTTATTAACAGTTTTTAAATGTACTTCATGTGAACGTGACTTAACCTACAAATTTACTCGAAATGACCTCTTACCCCCTATTAAGGTTCTAACTTCACCCAAAATTACGTTATAGATGTGACTTCACCTGCCCGCATTGAACTTTGATATTATCGTTTTGCAGTGTGTTTAGTCTAACTCTATTTGAGTACAATACCGTTGATACGTCTTTCATATTTTCTATACTTTTGAGATGTAAAGGAAATTAGTTTTCTTGTTGAAATAAATCAATTTAATTTTTAATTTTCTTGTTGTTGCAAATAATAAAAAAAGAAAATTAAAATTGGGCGGATAACTCCAGCACTCAATGCCACAACAAATTTGCCCACGATGCAGTACACGGACAAAACACATACTTACACATTAAAAACACTCAGCCGTGGTTGTTGGTCACTACCGGGAATTGAACCCGGGACGCTATTTACTGTGCCAATTAGGGTGACATACTGCTTTAGTATAGTACAGAAGTAAATAGATTTCGACCATTTCTCAATCGATTCTGAAGAAATAAGTTGCATACATAAGTAGTACAGAATGAAACAATAGTTTTATAAAAGCTCTCAAGCTTTTTCTATTGAAGTTTTCGTTATTACTATATAAATAGTAATTAATTTGCTAAATAAATACAATATAAATACTAATTCACAGTACATGAAAGCTTTTATAATAAAAGCTTTCGAGCTTTTATAAAATTATAGCTTCATTTGTATTTTATACTTAGTATGCAATTTATTTCTACAGAGTCGGTTGAGAAACGGCCGAGATCTATTTAATTCTATACTGACATAATCCTTGACAACAACAACTACCATTACTTGACAACAACAACAACTAATTCTATTCCGTATACCTGATTCTTGATATTATAGTACTGTTAAGGTTGTTATAATATCTAAAATATAAGGTCTGGTTTTTCATCTTCTAATCGGATGTTTTAGGTGGGCTGTTTGGCATGGGTGGTTAGGTGGGGCAATGAGAGGAAGGGAAGATGAGGAGATTCGTAGATAGGTTGGTAACTATGTGGATTCCCAATATTGGGGATTCCCTGTGTGTGAGGTATAGTGTATACGTGTATTTTATTTAGTTAATTTGTGGATGGATAAACCAATGGGTTGGTGATTTTCAATTCTGGTGGAACAGTACAAAATTTGGCATTTCATTCGGAAACTTTTATTTTGCAACTTACAAACCTTGGTCACAATATTTCTTCCGCAGCATCGTAAAACTAAACAAAACGAAAATTGATTTTTTCTTTTTACACATACAAATACACACTCGCCCACATTAAGTTATAGCGTCATATTCTGTTCTTGGCAAAAATCACATTAACTGTTTTTGTTTTAAATCCCAAACGTGTGTATAACTTGAGTACGATGAAAATAATAAATATTCTTACCTGAGAAAATTTTGTTTCTCAGCAGTAAACAAATGAGTAATCCGAAAAGCTTTTCTTTTATTTTAAATAAATTTTATTGATGTCAACATATATACATACATGTATGATTAATAATTATTTTCTACTTATTAAGTTTGTTTAAATTCACGATTATTAGAGCTTTTGCATACATAGAGTATACAACCATTCGTTTCTTGTTATTTTTGAATCATAATTTTTAATTTAATAACGAAATATTATAAATTTCCATTTTGCTTATAATAAAAAATGCTTTATTAAATTTGTAGTTTTTTGTTCTCCCGGCGTTATGAAAAGAGCTTTCCTGGAAACATAAAGAAAACATAAATTATGTAGTTGTTTTATATTGTATACGAAAAAAATATTTATTTACGAAGAAATATCACAATTTTGTCTCATTCCCAAAATACGCGAGTGGGGTTTTACCACGCCTAAATGACTTTCACAAAGGAGTGATAAATAATCACGAAAAAATCGCGTCTACGCACAGTAATGAGTTTTGGGAGTTTAGGTGTGATGTATATACTCGTACGTTAGATAATTTGTACACTGCGAAAAACAAGGATGATGGGGTATGGGATGATGGGTAATAAGTCAGACGAAACAACAACATAATTAATAAAATCAAATAAAATTGTAAAAAATTTTGGAAAATTAATTTTCCCGGAATGAAACCAATTTTTTATTATAATGTGTTTTGGGGTTTATAGCGTAGTGTTTGGCTTATTAATTATTAAATGGGTGCTGTGCGTAACCGGGGATAATATTATCGATCGGAATAACTTACTTTTGCAAAAACTCAACCTTTTTCATCCGACCTAATATATTTCCGTAGCTTTATGCAACATAACCAAAAATTATATCCAATCAATATACTTTACGATACAAAATATTATGTATACTGAGCATAATTATTTTTAATGGCATCCGTTTATAAAATGTCCTTATGTCCATTATACATAATATTCCACTCAATTATTAAGTTTTTCGATTATACTTTCGTACAGGGCCGTAGAAACAGGATACCAAATAAATATATATGGGATTATAACATTCCTCCGAATTGTTATGCTATATCATTGTGAGAAGGAACAAAAATCTAATAAAAATTTTGGTATGAAACCGATTTCTATTTATCGTTGCCCTTAAGCACTCGTAGCTTCAAGACATTATGAATTTATTAATCCATCGTTATGTATTGTAGCATGAAACATTAATTAAGATTGTTTTTTTAGAGCTTTGAGCATCATTTCAGATCATTATTTCTTTTACATTATCCCATTTCATAATTTTTCTTCAATATTTGTATTTTTGTGCCGCATACATCAAATGAATGGATGATACATTCAGCCTAAATGTAACCGAATAACTTAGATACATCGGGAAAATATAATTTGATTATCACCACAATAGTAGCAGTCAAATATCACAACCAATTTCTGACAACATTTCTTGGTATTTAATTAGCCCAAGTAGAAAATCAATTATTTCCAGTGCACCGAGTCATAAACCACGTCAACTTCATCCAGTCCATCCATCCAGTTCACCCAATCCATCCAGACGAAGAAGCTTTTGAAAGCTTAAACTATTTTTTAAGATAGCATGATGATTTTGTTTGAAGCTTTTGAAAGCTTAAAATAATTTTTAAGATGGGAGCTAATAAATAAAAGGAAATAGAGAAACAAGAGCTAGTTATGAAAATATTATAATTTCGTATTTCATTAAAGCTTTGAGAAAGTAATTATTTAAAGCTTTTATTCTAAATTTTAGTAAGCTGTTCCATGTGCCTTTCTGCACAAAATTTGATTTAATCAACTTTTGCCTAAATGTTTAACGCATTACCGCTTAAGCTTATAGTGATTGTAACGAGATAAAAATGAGCTTTTAAAGTTTAAATATAAATATGTACTTAAAAAATTTCTGTTGTTTTTTACAACTTCTCAAAAGCTTTTGGAAAACTTGATGTATTATAAACTTTTTATACAGTCCAATAAAGTCGCATTATAAAAGCTTTCCGTCAAAGTTTGTAAATCTGTTTTATCCTTTTGAAAATGTTTTTGCTACAAAGTTCAAAAAAAATTATTTCATTAGTATGTTGTTAGCAGTGTAAATAGTTAAAAACATGTGACGTATGTTAAATTTACGAAAGCTTTTATAAAACCTAGTTTCGTTTCGTAAAGCTTTCTGCAGATATTTAAATGTGAAAAAAGCTTTTTTCATAATTTCATGCAGTTCAGCATTAATAAACTCAAAACCTACACCTTCTAGTTTTCGTAGCAAAAGTTTGAGAAGGAAGCTTTCTAAGTTTTATTGAAAAGCTTAAAATAATACTTATGATTACGTGAAGACACTTCAGCATTGAAGATAAATATTTAAAAACGAAATTTGACAAAAGCTTCATTTAAAATTATTTAATCTTATAATAAAAACCTTGGTAGAATAAGCATAGCAATTTTTGGGAACATATTTTGTTCTTCGCTTTGTGACTTTGTCTGGTTCAGCATTTATCAAATGTAAAATTGTATTTTAACGTGATCGAAAAAGCTCAATTAACCGCTACTATGAAAGGACAATGTATTTGCTCTTATATTATTAACAAATTTTACCGTCTGTACATAATAAAAGCTTTCCAAAAGCTAAGACCACGAATATCCATTTTTATGACGCTTTTGCGAATCATAAATGTTTACTTTCACCTGTAGATTATTTATTTCCGTTATTAAATATTGAACTACATAAAACTTTAAAATTAAAGTTAAATAGTTTAAAACTATAATACGAGCTTTCATAACATTAAATTTAACGAAAAGAATCGCATATAAATAGGGAACTGGGGGCATTTTCAATACGCTATTCATAGGATAAACAATAAACTTTTCAATACAGATTGAACAATTTTTATAAAAGCTTTTCGAAAGCTCTGGTTCGCATTATTATTATGATATTTTTTTCGGGTAAAACCTAAAGCTCAACTCAAATGCGTTGGAATATTTTTGAAAATATACACGGTTTGTCACATCCAGGTATGTGCAATCCGCAAATTAGTTGCATCACCAAATTTTTGGCCAAGTATGAACATACACACAGGATTTTGGTGTAATATATGCGTTGCTTGCCAAAAGTCTAAAGTTAACAGACATGCACGTCCTGAACATGAACGTTTTGACATCCCATCAGGCAGGTTCGAACATATTCATATAAACCTGTTCATAGACCAGTGCATTTCGAGATTTGGTGTCCCATTCGAAATAACGACTGATCAAGGCAGTTAATTCGAAAGCAATCTTTTCCAAGAATTTACATAATTGTTAGGTTTACACCGCATACGGACAACGACACATCATCCACAGGCAAATAGCATGGTTGAAAGGTTCTGCGGATCTAATCTACAGACAGCCATTGAAGGTTCCAGGAGAACTGGTACTGCATCTTAATCCCGATTCACCAACAGATCCCACTTCACCGGTCGAAAAATTACGTGACTCGATTTTGGAAGTTATATTTAATCTTCAAAAATAGTTCTATTCGGATTAAAGTAATTAATTTGAAATTTGTGTGGTCAACAGTTTAGTTGAATACCAAAATTTTAATTTGACTCGAGAGTGGTTTTTATTTGAACATCAATTGTTTACTAAAATATATTTCATCGCCCTTAAATTTTATTCAATTTTACACAACTCAACTTCAAATCCGGCACTTGAATATTTATTTATATATGGATTCTCTCAGAATATATTATTTTTCCTTAACCAAATATTTATATTTAACCATTTCGCATTTAAGCACCCCTATCGATCTGCCGGCACAAAAAAAAAATATTTAACACAAAAACACCGAAACCTATAAAAATCGACATGAAAATTCAATATGTTCAATGTACACACACAATCCCAATATATAAAATAATCTTTAAATCTTAATCTTTCGTCTCTATAACATTTCTATAACATGTATACATCTCCATCCATTTCACGTAAAATTCATGATAGAAAACTAATAAAAAATCCATGTTACATCGTAACCTAAAAAGGATACAGCGCGCACAAAAAAAAATATATAAACTAAAGAGCTTTTTGTATGTACGTTTTAAACTTTATTACCCAAAATTAAATATTAGTTTTTGTAGAAAGCTTAATCGAGTTTATTTTTATTAATTACATTTTTTTGCCTTTAATGTATACCGTCGAGCTTTTTGTATTATTATACACAAACCCATACACATACATAAGTCATTATTCTCTAATTTAAAATTTTTGTATTCGTATCGAGTCGACGAAAACACCATAAAAATAGTCGTTGTGACAATTTACAATGTATATCACATAGTATTATCACAGTTTGATAACGAGCAATATTATTATTTCGCCACTCGGTTAGAATATGGGACAATGCTGGCATATTAATTAAGTAGATATTGGAGTCGTTCGAATTATATCGGGATTCCTAAAACAATAATTTATGGATAATAATGACATGAATAATTTAATCGTGATTACTGATTATTACATTTTTTTTTCGTACTGTAGATACTCATATGATGCAATGAATACTAAACATTGGTACTATTGAGCATAATATATAAATAAAAAAGGAATAGACCAACTATAGAACATATGTTGACTGAATTTGGAATATACATTACCCAGAACCTTTTTTTTTTTGGTTTTTCGGTTTAAGGGTAATTTTCCTAGAAATTGTCAAATTTTCGTATTCATGACGAGTTTTTTGATGGATTTGGACGTAAATCGGTTGAATTATTTTGCTTTACATTCTATAGAGTGTCTATAAAGTGAGATTAAGTGACAAAATACACATCACACATAATTTTTGTTCTAATATAGTTTCTATCAGCCTAGACAGCTAAATAAAATTGAATACGTTCCACAATATCTTATGGAATAAGGTGTGCGATAATTAAGCTTTACACATTTCAAGTTGCTTGACGTTTCCATGTCACAAAAATTTAGTAAACATACGTTTCACAATTTATCCCTTGTATCCCACAAAAATTTTTTTTATTTTGGTAGCAAAGCAAATACAGTAAATTTCTTAATATTCTTTAAAAAATTATTTACTTTTAACATACGTTCCACAGGTTTCAATACTTAAACAGAACGATAAAATAGCACCTAACAAACTTCCTGAAAGTGAATGTTATGTACATATTATGTCCCACATTTTGAATAACTTAAAAATTAAATCAAATAAATATAGGTCCCACATTGTTTAAACTTATTATGTTTCTCATTTGTAAACGTATATTATGTTCCACATGTTTTTAAATCTGAAATTCAGAAAAATAAATAGTTTCAGTTGTTGTTAAACTATCTGGGTGTGGATAAAAAAAACAACATATGTCCCACAACTTTAAATCTTACTTTCTGTTCCACTAGTTTTTCATGACTTGTTTATAAGAAGCCACTAAATTTAATTTTTTTTTATTTATCCTAATGTTGAATACATGTTCCACAATTAATTTGTTGGACAACACGAACAGTTTTTGTTCAAAAATCGGATCGAATTGTGATTGTTTCGTTTCTGTAAAATTATATTAGAAAAATAATGACATAACTTAGACATCTACGACATATGTTCCACAAATTATATTATTATGTTATGGCTATTTATGTTGGTCTATAATTTATCAAATATGTGCTATGATATATTACACAAATATTTTCATACAACATAGTTGTAGAACATAATTGTTTCCCTAGTCAAGTGCGATGCCCAATTTTACAATTTCTTAATCTAATAACTATCTAGACTATCACTATTATTATGATGATCAATTACCTACGTCTAAAACACCTGTTGCACATAAATTTGTTCGAAACATTTTCCAAAACTATCAATAATAGTGTAAACCGAAAATATAACTTTCTAAAAATAAATTTTTCTTCCTTTGTGCGTGAACGGATTGGCAATTCATTTGAGATTAAATCCAAAACTTAATAATTGATATAAGGAACTGAATTGCTGTTTGCCTGCCAGGATAGGTTAACTCAATATTTCTTTTGATTGGATCAAAATTAGTTCTGGAAAAACTAAATCTGTACTCGATACCCGCACAAAGTGGTGATTTTACAGAAACAAAATTTATTTTTCGCTCATTGCAAATCCTGTTTTTTTTCACTCACGAACAAATCATATTTTCCACTCATTCACATTTTATATTTTCGTTTTGGAAAAAAAAAACACTTTAATTATTATACTTTGTTCTGATGGCGCGATAGTATCCTTTAAATCCTTTAAATCGATCGGTTCATTTATAGTTTTTCTCACTATACATATAGAATATTCAAAAAAAATTTCCACTCACAGTGTATATAGACAGTGCAAAATCTAACGGGCGACTAACGAAACGAAATAAATTTTTTAAAAGTTTTTTGTTTTGTTTTCTTTTTGTTGAAAGTTTTCCTTAATATTTTCCGATTTTTTTGGTTTGTTTGTTTTATTTTCGTTAAAAACTGGAACGTTTAACGATTTGAGTAAGAGCACGGCAGTGAGTTATTTTGTGAGTATTTATACATGTCTTTGTATACCTAAAACTTATACCGAAACAACATTTCTCAATGAGGAAAATATTTGGGGAAATTTTATAGGTTTATGGCATAAATATATTACGTACGAACCGTTATCGTTATTGTTGGATAATATTTTTTACATGCTGGTTATGATTTGCTCTGCGCTAACGTGTTGTCTGTCGTGTGAGAGAAATAGTAAAAAAAAATATTTAGGCTCACAAAAAAGGTCAGGAAAATTGAGTGACTTATCATTTAAAACTTTTTTACTAGGTTTTATTTAATCAATCCCAGTAAGAATTAGTGCATAAGCACCAACTTTTTGGCCTGTCAATGTTCAGAAGCTCACATATATTTGGATAATGAGCTTTTTTAAATTAACTAGAGATATAAAGCTTTTATGATTTCTTGTTGTAAAAAGCATTGTGCTTTATTTGTGTTTGTACATTACCCACGTCTTAATATTTAGAAAATTTACTTCGATCTTATAAAAGCTCTCCGTCTTATTTTCCGTTTTTTTAAAATACCAGCTTCCGTAACAAGTCAAGACATTCAGCGACATGTATATATAACATTTCATGAAAAATGTATAGGACTTATCAAACTTTTGATTACTGGGTATTGTTTAAACTAAGAGCTTTCAAAGTTTAATGAGGTAATCCGAGCTTTTTATATTTTTCATAGCAAAGCTTCGTCTTTGAAAATCAATAAATTTGTGAACTACAATTTGTCACTGGAATTATCATAAATCTATTTCAGCTTTATTTACAAGCTTTTTGGTAGTTTAGTTAAACATTTTTAAATTTTTTTTTTTGTATAAAAAGTTCAACAGAGGTTTTCTTCGAAATGTTGCGTTAAAACAATAAAAGATTGAAAGCTCAATGTAAACCACTTTAATTTAGCTTTTGTTTTTATTTTATTATTTTAAAAGTTAGCCAAAGGAATATTTAAATTTGCAGATTAATGAGTTGATTAGGCCAAATAAACCAAATGGAATTGATTTATATGAAAAGCTTATTTGAACATTCTTAAAGTAGAAGCTATTACAATAATGTGTACTTTGATTTTTGATAATACCAGTGCACATTACATACATCAATGAAAATATGTTGTTAAAGTTTTTATAAGCTTTGTGAGATTTTAATCAGATTTTGAGTAAACATTTACCTTAATAATTACATTCTAATTCGAAGGTTGTTTACTACATAAATATGACGTTATATTAAGGTAAGTTCTGTGGAGACTTTCCTATGAGCTTTTTGATTATTTTGTGTGTTTTTCACAGTTTTTCTTTAAATACAATAAAAATGCAAAAGCTCACTAGGAACCATACTCATATTTATACAATTCGTCAAACAATCTTATTTGACAGCATATTTAATGCAGGTTTCACCACACATCATGAAACATTATAGTTCAAACAAGTCAGAAATGATTCTTTCATTCAAATTAAAAACAAGAAATTCTAAGCTTTTAAAATATTCTGTAATTTATGAATGTAGTGCTCGAATTATTCCTTTAAGATAACTAACAAAACCTTTGCAAAGCTACAATACATTTTTTTAAACATTTTTGTCTTCTGTTCATTTTTACGATTCTAGTACTAATGGTAATATCGTTAACCAAGATTCAGTATCTATTTTTACAGAGCTTTTGAATATAGAGAGCATTTTACATTTCGTTATCATTAAAATTAATAGTAGTACATTTATAAATGTACTATATAATTTACTCAAAGCTAACTAAGCTTTTTAAAAGTTTGCAGCTGGTTTTAATAAGTTAAACATATGTTAGGCAATAAACTTTTGGATATTTTTAGAGTACGATAAATTTGTTGAACAATAATTCGTCACTGGAATTATGATAAAGCTTTTTAAGCTATAATTACAAGCTTTCTTGATTAGGTAAATACTTTTGAATTTATTATTTTTGTATTAAAATTTCAACAGAGGTTTCATCGAAATGCTGCATTAAAACAATCATAAAAATTGAAAGCTCATTAAAAAAAAATTTATTAAGCTTTCGTTTTTATTTTATCATTTGAAGAGTTAGTCAAAGGAATATTTAAATGGGCAGATTATTGAGCTGATTAGGCCAAATTAACCAAATCGGATTGATTTATATAAAAAGTTTATTTGAACATTCATAAAGTAGGAGCTATTACAATAATGTGTATCGTGATTTTTTAAAGTTTCTAAATTTACAGAACTCCCAGTTAAGCGAAATGATTTTTTCTATAAATTCGTGCACATGACATTCATCAATGAAAACATGTTGTTAAAGTTTTTATAAGCTTTGTGAGATTTTAATCAGATTTTGAGTAAAAATTTACCTTAATAATTACATTTTAAGACGAACGTTGTTTATTACATAAATAGGACGTTATACTTATTAAAGTACGTTCTGTGGAGACTTTCGTAAGAGCTTTTTGATTTATAAATTATTTTATTTTTAATCATAATAAATCTGAGCTCTAGCTTTAATTCTTTGTGGTTCGCTACTCGCTTTGAGTTGCGAGGATGCCACTAATGAAACCACCCATAGTTTGTTTTCCATATTTTAATTTTCTCACCATCAACTTGTTAACTTTACGTACTGTCAACATCCACTCAAATGACATTTCAATGCGGTGCCGTGGTATTTAAACTTTGTGACTTCTGCCATTGTCATATGTCAACTTAGTATTTTGCAGGATGATACATTATGTACAGTAGACTTCAACCTCAAGGTTACAAAAGACTAAGATGCTTTTCATTGTGAAGCTAAATAGTATGAAACAGGTGCTCGAATCTTTGTAACATATATGTATACACACAAAACATTTCGAAAAAAACCAACAATTTATTTTTTATCGATTTTGCTCTAGATTTGTAAAATAATATTTTGAATTGGAACTATTTCCTTGAAATCACAATACTACAGCAAAAACAAAACCATAAAAAAATCAAATTGACTTTTATTTTTCTCCAATGTCAAAATAATAGTAAAATAATCCATTCAAAGCTTTTGTTGGTGAACAAAAGTTTATTTATACAAGAAAACAAAACAAAAGCTCTGTATGTATATGTGAACATACATACATGTATATAGCTACAATTTAAACTTTTATTTTCATTATTTCTTCTTAATATTTGTCATTTTGAAGACAATACGACAATGTTCAAAGTTTGATAAAATGAACACACATCAGAGCACCACACACATGGTGATGCAAGATTTTTATTACTTTTGTTTTTTAAATAATATAACAAAAAAAAGCTTTTTTTTTATGAATTATAAAAATATAAGCTTTCATTTTTTTTGTTTTATTCATACAGTCCTTTTTCTCCTTTGTTGCGATATTGTTTAAAATCATCGAACGCAACGAAAATACCGCATACCCAAATCAAACGTTAAACCATAAAAAAATTTAATCCTTCAATATTGGTGAACAATAATATAAGATTGAATTGTTTCGAAATGAGAAAAGATTCCTATTTGTGTCGTGGCGTATGAATGTACGAAAAATTAAATTTTAATTTGATTTATGATCCTGCTCGTATAAATTTCGAATATATACATATGTACATACAATATTATTATCCTGACATATATATCCGCATTTGTATGATAAATAATCGTACATATATCGTACAATATGAGACAATATATAAATGATTTTTATGAATTGTGTGCGCGCGTGAAAATCAGATAAAGTTTTATTTTCGTCTAATTTTCAATTTCTCAGTTTTATTGAGTTGTCGCGTAGCTACAAATCTGCTGTTATATTGGTGATAGGGTGTCAATTCAATTTCGCTCGACAATTTTTCAGATCGATAAACACACAGATTGGGTGGTGTGTGCATGGAGATTAAATCGTAATTGACTGGTAATATTATATAAATCCATTAAATTTTTATATATATGTATGTATTGGGGGAGCTTTTTAATATCGATAGCTAATATTTCTCACGGTATTTGATTTCCACAATTTTTCGGTAATTCCAAAACCAAAATAAAATTCTTAAATAGTCTAAAATATATTTTCAATTTAAAAAGCTCTTTTGTAAACATTTGGGAGCTTAATTCAAACATAATACATATTTATTTAGAATTTTACAAGATTTTTATACCTTAAATTTTTAATATATTTTTGAGATTTTACAAAAGCTCCAAAAAATTAATCTACTTAATTTTTGCTAGCTTTTAAAATTTACACATTAAAACCAAATAGTAATGGTATATGCCTCTACAAGATCAGGCGAGAGAGCTTTTTGGAAGCTTTCGTTCATATGAACGTAAATATTGGTAAATATTGAAAATAGTATTCAATAAAAAAATCAATAAAAAAGCTCGTTATTTTATTTTTGAATCTCTTATTTTTGAGATTTTATAAACTAAACATCAATATGAAGTATATTCCAATAAAATAAATCTCAGATTTCTAAGCTCTTACAACTTTAGAGCTTTGGTTTCGTCAAGAAATTTTCACTCTTGCACATTAAATAATTTTTCATTCCAACTTTGTAAAATGCAGCCAAGATATAAAAATCAGGGAATACCAGGAGAGATTTTTAGTTTGTTTCACAAAAGCTCCCAGAAAGTCAAGTTATATAATCATGTGCATAAAGAATTTATCATACAATATTTATTAAATTTAAGTCAATAATACATACTTTTACGTACATTTCAAATGAAGCTTTTCAATTTATTAAGATTTCAGTTTTTATAAATCACCGTAAAAAGTTCTAAATTAAGTTTTATATGGTTTTGTTTGTGTATGGTACTTTATTATTTTAAATGAATCAAAGCTTTCAAACCCATACCTCCGCCGTCATTGTTTGTCATCAACGAATCCTGAACTTTTTAATTAAACTTTTCTCAAAAACACTGATTGGTTTTTGGTATTATTGGCATTCTTAGAATGCTGCTTTTATTTATAGTAATCCGACTAATATGGTTTTTGAGAACCTCAATCATTTTGACCCTATCATTAATTGATGAGCTTTATTTTGATAATTTTCAACAAATTGCTCAAACAAACTTATTTGAAAGCACATTTAATGCAGCTTTAACAAAACATTATAATTCAAACTAGACAGATCACATGATATATTATATTGAAGCTGCTAAATATCGAAAGCTTATATTACTCTTGTATTTGGAGTCATCAATTTTTCGTGAATACTAAAAATAAAGTAAAAGCTCTCTTGAAATTTTTTAGAACTTTGGGGGCTCGTTTCATACCAATTCAGCCAATAACAATAAACAAGATACAATTATTCTTTTATTCTGCTGGAAAACAAGAAATTTAAAACTTTTAAAATATTCTGTAACTTACGAATGTAGTGCTCTAATAATTCCTTTTAGGTAATTTACAAAAGCGCTGCAAAGCTCATACATTTTATTTTTACTTTTTGGCTTCTGTTCATTTTTATTAGTTTAGTACCAATGGTAATATCTTTAACCAAGATTCAATATTTATTTTTATCGAGCTTTTGAATATAGAGAGCAATTCATAAAAAAAATAAAATATAACTTCTAATTAAACCTTTTGTCTAAAATTGATTAGCTCGTTAACATTTAAATTAATATCAAAAAACTCAGTACATTTATAATTAACTCAAAGCTAACTAAGCTTTTGAAAAAATTTGAAGCTTGTTTTAATAAGTAAAAGATTTGTTAGACAATAAATCACAACTGGACATCAGTTTTATTATTTAAAAGTAATCAAAAATAAAAAGCTTGATAAGTCCGAGATTATCTGAGCTTTTATGTCATGCTGTTCTTTTGGTAATTTCACAAAGTCTATTTATTTAATGGAACTTTTATTATTCATATTAAAAAAATATTTTTTAGTTATAAAAGCTCTTGAGGTTTGATTTTGTAAAGAACTTTGTCCAATAAATTATATTTCATTCTAACTCAATAATTTACAGCCAGTATCAGAAATAAAAAATCAGGCAAAACAAAAGCTTAGAAATTTTCTAATCCTAAGCTTAAAAAATTAAATAGAATTGATTTATTTTAAGTTTATAATACTTACTTTTACGAGAACTTCAAGTGAAGCTTCCCAAATTATTAAGATTGATTGTTAAAAAACTCTGAAAAATGCTCTGAACTAAATCAATAATGGTTTTGTGTCTGATTTCAGTATTTTTCATCACAGACGGATTAGATTAAAAATGTATGGTACTGTCGTATTTTAAATGACAGAAAGCTGTCAAAAAGCTCGATACATTTAAGGTATTTTAAATAAATGCTAATTTGGCTTATTTAATGCTAATTAAGTATATTTTTAGAAGAAAAACACAGGAGGCCCGAATAACATACCGCCCTCGTGATTTGTTTATCTTAATAATATTCTGAGCTTTTGAATTAAACATTTTGGAAATTTTTTTATTCCAATCATTTTTTTAAATAATCTCATTTCGTAATAATAATGATTAGATTAGATAATAGAATTTAATAAGTATTTAATAAGTTTAAGATATCATTTAAGTGAAAACTTCCCAAAACCTAGAGAGCTTTTGCGTTTTTTAACAGGATTTCGATGAATCAAATTTGTCATAAATAAATACTCAATTTGATGAAGCCCTCAGATAATTAAAATAATTTTAGATGCAAGCCTATATTTTTCTATATTGTGATTAAATATTACTTCAGCTAAATGTTCACCTATATAATACACTGCAGCACGTATAAATTCATTTCGATATAGATTATCTTCCCATTGTGCACTATCTTCCTAATAAACACGAGATTTATCCCATTCGGGTATTGAAACCAACAAACCTTTTGTATTCTATTGTGTGTAGCTTATAGTATATAGTACATACTAAACAAATTATTTTATTTTAAATACTATTGTAGAACACGAAAATATAAAAGCACCAGGAATATAGATGATACTGGATAGAAAAATTCAAAACAACACACAAATTTATTAGTCTTACGGTGAAAGGTATATCTACATACATTATATCGTGCAACCAATGTATAAAGCTATTTACGTTAACCCATATATGGGAAATAAGAACAATACGGTGGAGATGGTTGTTTACAAAACTACAAATTATTTTTATTTATATTTCGAGGAATGACTCACAAGCTTTCTGGATTCAATCATGTCCATCCAATTGTATGTTATTTAAGATGCCATTCATTCACTATATAATCGTGTTCTATTTTCGTCGAACGAAGCTTTATGAATAATTTCCCACTATCTATTATCAGTCGCGTTTTTTTCTTCAATTTAACAGGATAACCATTATCCTCACTTTAACTAATGTGTCACATAAAACCTGAATAAAAGTTCTTTTTGTGTACATCACATATAAAGAAAAAATGTTTTCTTTTTCAGTATGTATCTGTGCCGTACTTATTCTATTCATTTATATACTAGAGAAACGTTGTTACAAGAAAACAAGCTTTTTCCACTCTAAAAACGTTTTATGTTAGAATTATATTTAATTCCTGTCCTTAATATTATTATTTTAGCTTTTTTTTGTGTGTTATAAATTATGATTTCATTAAATGAAAATAGAACGAACAACAAAAATCCATAAACTTTTTTGTGCAAAAGCTTAAAGATAATACGAAGAAAATATGAGCATATACACAAAGTTGAAATATATTACGTCAAGTTGTTTTTATGGTATTTTGTCATGAATTTTGTTTTGGCGTCATGTATACAGCATGAATTAGTAAAATTGTTTTGGACTTTGGGCAATTGAAAATTAAATTAAATTATCACGTCTTTGGAATGCAATTATGCTATTCACGAGATGCATACCGAATAAAATAACAAACAACACTAATAATAATAAATAAAACTTATAAAAGCTTATAGTAATAAATTAAATAAACTTTTTTTATGCTGATTATTTGAAATTTTAGTTTTTTTTTGTACTATAAACCAAAAGCTCTGTATATTGTGCAGTGTGCGCTTTCATCTCGAAATATAAAATAGTTTTTTGTTTTGTATTTTAAATGCCTTTCATAATAGCTATAATAATATTATATTTAAGTATCAGTATCGTTCTATGTAAAGTCGGATGTATAAATTGTGTTATAAAACTACAAAAAAAAATAATGAAAGCTTGAGCTACACACACACAACACATATAGGAACTATCAGAACACGATAAGAGAGTAAACAATTTTTTTTACGATTTTTTGGTTTTAAATCTGTAAAAATGGTCGAACAAAGTTTTATTTTTGTGTATTTTGTTGTTAAAAAGCTATAATTATAAATTACTTGTATGTATTCCAAACATACAATCAGGAGGGAATAGAATATGAATGGAAGGAAGCATGTAATAAAACATTAAATATTTTAGCTTTTGTAATAAAAATAGAAATGGTTACGGAAAGATCTATTTTTATGGCCAAATCATTATAAAATTTTTACTTAAAAGCTCGTTATATATTATATACTAATTTTAAATTATTGTTTAATTAGCAAAAAAGATTGAACATTACAAACATGTACTTAAAAGCTTTTAATTTTTGAGTGTAACAAAGTTGTATAGTCCAAAACGTATTTTAACCATTTAAAGCTAATTATTTAATAGGTTAAATGATTTAAATTAATGTGATATTTTAAATGAGCTTTTGGCAAGCTGTTGATTGTTTAATAATTATAAAGCCGAATATTATAAAAAACACATAGATTTTAAAGGCTTTTAAAGCTGAACGACTTTTTATTTATTAAGACCCAACCTGTTATTTAATGTAGCTTTAATGTCCTAAACTAACAGAAAATTCTGGAATCAAAATTAGATTCATATGGTTAATAAACATATTGCGATTTAATAAAAAGCTAAATGGGCTTTCAGCAAAATGTTTCAAAAATAGCCGAAGCTACCATTTTAAACAACAATGATAAAAACCTCGGAAAAGCTCTAAAGTCGCATCAACATTTTTTTTTAAGTTTTTGGTTTATGTTCACAAAGTTTCAACATTTATTTGTATAGAGCTTTTAAATTCTCGTATAAAGAATAAAATCACCTCATGCCCAAAATTTAAAAAGCTATAAAATTTAAATTAATATAAGTAAAGTTTTATAAGTTGGTGATTTTCTGAGCTTTTATGCCAGCTAAGAACTTCTCATCACCAATTTGTTTAACGCGATCTTTCTATTTTACAGATTATTTTAGATCTGATAAAAATATTGGAAAAAGCATTCACTATAAATATTACTAGAGAAAGCAGAAAGCTCATTAGTTTTGTTTTTGAATTTTTTATTTATGAGATAATTAAGCTAGATATGAAAATGTAGTATCGTTCTTAAAATAGTATTTTTAGGATTTCGAAGCTCTAAAAGCAGTTATGTTACAAATCTAGATTTTTTTATTGTATTGATCTTTTTTATATTTCTTTAGGATTGCCACTGTTAAATAATGTAACGAACCGTTTTTTGAGGTTTTATGGCATTTACTCGTATTGAGCCAAAATTAAAAATGACTTTGTTAAAAGATATAATAAAATACTTTAATGTGTTTTTACCTCATTTTAGTAAATATCTAATGAAATAATGAACTGGATATTCGTTTTAGTTATAGCTTGGTACACAATTAATCATATAAGCTTTACTAATAAAGTTAACAAATTCAACATTAACCAAATATTTTTCCGCATTAAAACATGTTTTAGTTAACTCAAAATTAATTATCTATATATATAAATATGAGCTTTTAGTATTAAAAGAGCTGTTAGTTACTATTCAATTTGAGAAGTTTAGGTTAAACTATAGCTTTTGAAAACCCATTAGGAAAGTTAAAAAAAACTGATTTATAAAATTTCCCTACTTGATAAGTTTTGTACAAAAGCATAATTTTTATGAGCTTAAACTCTGAGATACTATTTGACAGTTTTTAGAATGTCATTATATTTTTTTTGTGGATTTTGAATTTACTATGGAAATAACTCTGGTCATTGTATTAATTATAATTAATGAAAGTTAATCAAATGAGCTTTTATAATAAAATAATTCTTAAAAGCATGTTAAACCAATT
Source organism: Tipula unca (assembly GCA_951394425.1). Taxonomy (NCBI): domain Eukaryota; kingdom Metazoa; phylum Arthropoda; class Insecta; order Diptera; family Tipulidae; genus Tipula; species Tipula unca. The sequence continues at coordinate 9,673,969 of OX596382.1, forward strand.
TTTGTAATTGTAGAAGTTTCACCTGAAAATCGGAATTTAGTTTGCTTTCAATAATTGTAGCAGCATACATTTTTTTTGAGCTTTTGGATTACTTTACTTTGGAATATAAAAATTATAAAAGTTAGTAATTAAACTAAAGAGCTACAAAAGTGAGGTTATCTTTTGATGAGCTTTTACATACTATATGTGAAAATTTCCAAAACCCATGTAGTTCTTAAAATTCAAAATTTTAGGTTTGCAATTGATAATCTTTGCTTTAAGAGATCAATTTTGGAGTTTCAAAAAAGCTCGTTTATATAAAACTTTCTCTGTGTGAACATTTTTTTGTGCCATGGTTTAATTTTCTAGTCTGATTTTAACCAATTTGAAAAGCCCGACCCAAAACATTAAAACAAAGCTTTTGAATTCTGATCAGCGGTCTTAACATTATTTTTTTAAAAACATTTAACTGCTTAACTTGGGACTTCGCATACTCGTGATAGTAGTTGCTGTAATAATTTTGGCTAATCCTTTAAGAAAATGTTAGTTGGATAAGCTTTTTTTCAATGTCTTTATACAAAACATAAATCATTTTGACGTAATATCTCCCTCTCCTTGTGGATCTTATTTTCTAGATTTCTGGGTTTATTTGATAACACTTATGGATATGGATATTCTGAAAATTTATATGATTAAAAATCGATGTTATAGACTGCATATATATGTAATGTTTCTGATTTTATACGAATACTTTTTTGCTGTAATTTGATATAAGAAGACATACATACATATTCACCTTTCTTAAGCCAAATAACCATTTAATGATCTTACACCCAGAGCTTTTACCTCCATTCACCTCATTTAATTTTTTTAATTCGAAACTTTTAGTTTTATTTTCTCTGTTTATACACAGACAATTCAAATTAGAATCAAAATTAATTGCACTCAAGATTTATAAACTATATACATAACATATAAGACAAAAATAAAAAATGGACAACAAAACCTGAAACTAGATAGTTTTAATTAAAAAGAAAATGAAACAATTAATTTTAAAAACAGAAACATAGTCTCAAAACTATCACAACTACATATAATTTTGTTGTCTATGTAATGTACAAAAAAAAAAATTCTTTAATTCATTAAAAATAAATTCGCCCCATACCATGTTCCTCACTGTCTGTACAAATTTAATGAAAACACATAAAACAAATAAACTTTTTAGTTTTGAAGCTTTTATTCCGGGTTTAATAAATACAACAATAATTGTATTTAACATTTTCCTATCATTGCGGTGATAATAGCTTAATAAAGCAATTTGAAAATTAGAAATTTTCACGTTTCATAAAAGCTTTACATAGAAATTTAACAATTTATGTTTGTTAATTGGTATTTGTAAATGGTTGGTTCAGTTGATTCAGAGCCTTTATATAACTTAATATCGATTAATTAACGATTAGTTTACGACGACGTTTTTTTTTACTTTAATTAAAAATTGTAAATACATTTTGAGAGGTATTTTGAAAGCTTAGCTGTATGGAGAGATTTTCTCTTGTACAACCTGAGCTCAAATTTACGTTTAATACAAAAATTTTAAATTAGATGAACCGAAAGCATTTAACATTTATTACTGACCACTAAATTGTTTATTTCTTAATATAAAATGACTATTACCTTAAAACAAAAGTTCATTATGAATTACCATCTTTGTAAAAATCTTAAAAATAGATCAAAATCGACTATTGACTCTATTATTTGTAACTGACTAAACTTCCATAACTCATCTAATCTAATAAAATGAGTTTAATACGAAAACTCTAGTTTATTCGGTGTCTTTTAACTCGAAAGTTCATATAAATTAAAACTTTTGAAATAATTTCTATACACTTAGAAGCTTAAATTTGAATCCTAGATTAAAAATAATCTTGCTTGTTGTTATGAGGATGCGTGATTTTGTGAAAGCTTTCGCCACTGTATAAGCTTGTAATTTTAATTATTCTAAATTGGAGAAATATTTATAAACTTATTTTGAACGTTAAGCTTTAATATTAAATCGAAAACCAAATTCTCTGACGTGTTAAGGTTTGAGAGCTTTAAATAAATTGTATTGGTTTTAATATTCTGGAGTTAACCTTATAGCTAAACTGAACTCATCGGAATTAAATTTTGACTTTTAATATCTCCAATTGTCTAACCTAATTAAATGAACTATTCATGAAAGCTCTAATTTTTCAATAAGTTTTTCTTGAAAGGTTTTACATTAACATTGAAAGATTTACATTTTAACCTCTCTTAACAATAGGATTTGGGGAAATTAAATGTTTTATTTGAAGATTAATGATTTACTATTTTGTTTGAAGCGTTTAACTTGTTTTAACATTCACTTTATTCAGTCTGGTGTTAACTTTATACCATAACTGATCTTACCAGGAATCGAATTTTGCACAAATTATCTAACCTAATAAAGTGAACTATTCATGAAAGCTCACATTTTATTAATACGATTTTCTTAAAAGATGTTATATTTAAATTGAAACTTTTTATTTATAAAATCTTTAAACAATTGGCTTTGATGAAGTTAACGTTTTATTTGTAGATTGAACAGATTGATGCTTAATAATTTGTTGAAGCTTTTAACTTGTTTTAACATTCAGTTTTTACATTCTGGAGTTAACTTTATTCCTAAACTGATCTCCTTGGAATTGTATTTTTCAAAAATATCTAACTTAATAAAATGACCTATCCATGAAAGCTCTTTTTTCATCGCTCTTTATTTAAAAGCTCTTACTTTTAAATTGAAAGCTTTTAATTAAAACAGATTTGAACAATTGGCTATGGTGAAATTAAACGTTTTATTTGAAGATTGAAGAGGTTGATGCTTTAACATGTTTTTGAAGCTTTCAACTTTCAGTATTTGCATTCCGCAGTTAACTTTTTATCTAAGATGATCTCAATTTATTGTGCAGTTAACTTTTTACCTAAAATGAACTATCCATGAAAGTTCAAATTTTGTCAATACTGTTTACTTAAAAGCTTTTTTACTTTTATTGAAGAGTTTAATGATTTAATAATTTTGTTAATGCTTTTAACTGATTTTAACAATTGCAGTTAGTGAATCGGGCTCCGGACTTACCTTTAAACTTAAAATGAGTAAACCAAATTTTTAAAGCTTTAAATCAAAAGAAGCTTTTAATGTAATTTTTATATCTCATCTAGATTTTTCGATAAAACTATTCACTAATAATTCGAAAGCTCATACATATTAATATTTTCGTTAAAATAAATATCTTTAATAAGGATTTAATTTTGGCTGAAATAATCTAGCTTAATTGTTGTGAGCTTATCAATTTTATTTTTGTAAATCATAGGAAGATTTATATAATTATTTTGTTGCACAACTTGAATAAAAAATATAAATTTTAACATTCTCTGACTCCTTAAAATTTTAGAGCTTTTAATATAATGTTTTAATTTTTACATTCTGGAGTCGACTAAAGGCTTAAATTGAAGTCACCATAACTGAATTCTCATGACTTTACATTGAAATTAAAAATCCCAAATGTTCTAATCTAATAAAATGTAACCCCTAATTTTTTAAATATATCCTTAATTATAAGAGCTTTAAGCAATTGGGTTCAGTGAAACTAAATGTTTTATTTGAAGACTGAATAGATTGATGATTAATTATTTTTTAAAGCTTTAACTTGTTTTAACATGCAGTTCTTACATTCTGGAGTTAATTTTATTCCTAAACTGAACTCACCGGAATTTAATTTTGTACAAATTAACTTACCAAATTAAATGAACTATTTATGAAATCTCTAATTTTTTCATTGCGTTTTACTTAAAAGCTCTTACAATTAAATTGAATACTTTTTATTATAAAAGCTTTAAACAATTGATTTTGGTGATGTTAAACGTTTTACTTGGAGATTAATGATTTAACATTTTTTTGGAAACTTTTAACTTGTTTAAAATGCAGTTGTTACATTCTGGAGTAAACTTTATGTATACCTAAACTGAACTCACCGGAATTGAATTTTTTACAAATAATCTTACGTAATAAAATGAACTATCCATGAAAGCTCAAATTTTTTCTTTGCATTTTACTTTCAATTAAATTGAAAGCTTTTGATTATAACAGCTTTAAACAATTGGCTTTGGTGAAATTAAACATTTTATTTGAAGATTAATGATTTAATAATTTTTTTGGTATAATTTCTTTTACCTGGGATTAACTTTACACCTAAACTGATCTCACCGGAGTTGAATTTTGCACAAATTATCCAGCCTAATAAAATGAACTATCCATAAAAGCTCTAATTTTATTAGCACGTTTTACTTAAAAGCTCTTACCTTTAAATTAAAACCATTCAATTGTAACATCTTTAAACAATTGGTTTTGATGAAATTAACGTTTCATTTGAAGATTGATGAGCTTGATGCTTAATCATTTTTTACATTTTGGAGTTAAATTTATACCTAAACTGAACTCGAGAAACTATCAATGAAAGCTCATATTTTGTCATTACAGTTTACTTAAAAGCTCTTTTACTTTTATTGAAGAGCTTGATGCTTTAATAGTTTATTTGAAGCTTTTGACAATTGCAGTTAGCGAATCGGGTAATCGAGTAAACAAATATTTTAAAGCTTCAAGTCGGAAAAGCTTTTAATACCATTTTTTATTGGTACAATAGCGTTTTGGTCTCACGTCCAGTATATAAAACATTTTTTTTATCATAAAATGAAATAAATTTCAAAAGCACATAAAAGTTTTTTAATTTTTCAATTACACAGTCCATGTTTCCTCATTATTATTTATTATTTCGATTTTATTGTCTACTAACACTTTTGGTGTCCTATATATACGCCATAATAACTTTTTATTTTGCTTGTTTGGCATAAATAATACGCGATACATGAGATGAGGAACGAGATGATGAAAAAAAAAAAATAAAAATTCTGAAAAGCTCAATTGATTTTTCTCTGTTTTTATACACGATATGGTGTTTCGCATGGAAATTAATTAACACGGATACGTGAACCGTTTTTATTTTATTTATGTAGTAATTAAATATTTGTATTTAACATTAATAATCGATAATAAATTTACGGATTATTATTGTACGATGGGTATGGTTTAATTGATGCGCTTCTATTTCAAATTTAACAATAAATGAGAGACTCTAATTAAAATGTAATTAATTTTGTAGTATTCCATCATAATTAGTACGCTGTTATTTTTCCGCCTATCTTAATAAATATTTTATTCTTTTCTTTTCTTTTAATTAATTTATTTATTTATTTGTGATGGTTTTGTGTGTGTGTGTGTGTCAAGTGAAAATTACTAAAGCTTATTCGGTTAAATTAAAATTAAATAAAAATTAACTTTTTATTATTACTAAAGCTTTTAACTCGAAACGATAATACAAATTTAAAATATTATTTAATTTGTGTATGAGGTTAAAGTGAAGTTGCTGAAAAAAAATGTATTTTATTAATTTGAAACGTGCATCGTGTATGGCTTGAGGTTAAAGCGGCACTAATATTTTATTTTACATCGGTTATGATAAAAAATACATTTATTTTGTTTTTTTACACACAAAATTAACTGGATGTGATAATATTTTATTTTATGAATATTTATTTATTTTAAATATTTTTATTACATCGTATAACAACAATAAATAAATTGTACAAAAAATAGTAACAATTGATAGCCTATAGATAATACGTCAGGAAATTTATACGGATGTTATATAACACTCACTATATGTATTATGTACATATGTACATATGTATGTACATAATTAATTGAATTAGATATGGATTTATATAAAATCATCAGCGCGTACGAAAATTGTTTTGTGTTGAGTATCGCTTTAAGTCATATTTAAACTAAATACAAAAACTATGTTTTATTAAAAACAATAATGTCTAGAAAGTTAGAAATTTATTTTTACTCACATGAGCATATCGATCGAAAATTTTCTGTATACCTGAACACCCGGAAGGTATTTGATAAATCTCTTAACATTAAAAAAGTTATGTATTGAATTTATTAATATTCATATTTGTACATTTTGTTGTGAATATAAAATTAAATTTATTAATCAAATAATATATTTGAAAGAAATTGAAAACTTAAATGTAAAAAAAATAAATTCGTTTAGAGCTTTAAGCTACTGGTTGAAAAGGAAATAAAACTTTTAATAATTTTCATCAAAAGCCTTAAACTGATTTGCAAACTATAGTAAAACCTACAATTATGACATATAATTTGTAAAGCTTATTTGAAAGCTCTTAAGCTTTTATTTGTAATTTTTAAATAACAGTAGCACAAATTATAGTTGTGTAAAATTTATTACCTGATCCTAAACAATGATTTATAAGCAAATATTTAGAGTTTTCTCGATTTTTATATCTCATGAAAGCTTTAAATTGAAGCTTTTGTAGTTAAATGTGGTTCTATTATATGTAATTTTACAGACAGTAGCAAAAAAGCATGAATCTTATAATGGCACTCTAAAATATTTTTTTAAAATTAAAACATCAACATTAAAAAGCTTGTGAGAAAAGTTTATTTTTTGTATCCGAATGTGCTTTGGTAATGTCAAAAACACCTTTTGTCAATTTTGTGGAACTCAATTAACCTTTTCATCTTTTAAGTAATTTAATGAGCATTTGGAGCTTTTACATGTGAAGTAATGAACTTTAATAATTTTTGTCCGCCATTAATATTATTCGCGCTTAGAAGTTAAAGTAAGTGATGGAGTTAAAAAAAAATGTAAGGAACGTTAATTAAAAGCTCGATGTGGCTCAAATATTTTATGAGCTTTAATTAAGATTTTATTAAAGTTTAAAATCATATAGTTTATAAGCTTTACATTTAAATGTGTAATATTAAAGGTTTTTTTAAAATCCTTAATGCTCGGTAATAATTAAATAAACTTAATGAATTAATTTTTAAATTTGGAAAGCTTACATACAATTTAGAGATTACATTTTGTAGTTTCAAGCAGGGAAGAATTGAAGAAAATTGAAGATAGGTGGTTGGCGGTTGAAGACTGGAAGTGGTAGTTTGCATGAATGGTGGTTAGAAACTGTAGCTTTAGGTTGTTGGTTGGAGATTGGAAGTGGTAGTTTAGAGATTGGAGGTTAGAGGCTGAAGCTTTAAGGTTGACGGTTTGAGACTGGAAGTGGTAGATTGAAGTTTGGCAGTTGGTTGTTGGTGGCTGGAGGTTGAAATTCGGAGGTTGAAGGTTGGAGGTTGGAGGTTGGAGGTTCGAGGTTGGAGGTTGGAGGTTGGAGGTTGGAGGTTGGAGGTTGGAGGTTGGAGGTTGGAGGTTGGAGGTTGGAGGTTGGAGGTTGGAGGTTGGAGGTTGGAGGTTGGAGGTTGGAGGTTGGAGGTTGGAGGTTGGAGGTTGGAGGTTGGAGGTTGGAGGTTGGAGGTTGGAGGTTGGAGGTTGGAGGTTGGAGGTTGGAGGTTGGAGGTTGGAGGTTGGAGGTTGGAGGTTGGAGGTTGGAGGTTGGAGGTTGGAGGTTGGAGGTTGGAGGTTGGAGGTTGGAGGTTGGAGGTTGGAGGTTGGAGGTTGGAGGTTGGAGGTTGGAGGTTGGAGGTTGGAGGTTGGAGGTTGGAGGTTGGAGGTTGGAGGTTGGAGGTTGGAGGTTGGAGGTTGGAGGTTGGAGGTTGGAGGTTGGAGGTTGGAGGTTGGAGGTTGGAGGTTGGAGGTTGGAGGTTGGAGGTTGGAGGTTGGAGGTTGGAGGTTGGAGGTTGGAGGTTGGAGGTTGGAGGTTGGAGGTTGGAGGTTGGAGGTTGGAGGTTGGAGGTTGGAGGTTGGAGGTTGGAGGTTGGAGGTTGGAGGTTGGAAGTTGTAGTTTGGATATTGGAGATTCGAAGTTTGACGTTAGACGTTGGAGGTTGTAAGAGGGAGTTTCCAAGCTGAAGCTTGAAAGTTGTTTGCTGAAAATCTATTGGAGGCAATTACTTTTGTTTGTAGCTTAAATCAGCAACTATTAATATTTCGTTCCGGCAGTAAATGCTGAAAAATAAGTACTATACAAAATTGTCTGTTCTTTATTTAATTTTAATGTTTATTTCAAATAATATACAAAATTCAATTATCTGAAATAAATATTTAAATAATTTTTATCTATCTCAAAAAGTCCAAGTAACATAACTGATATATTGCTAGTGTAGTACTTACTACATGGTAATAAATAATTTATTACAACTAATGTTTGAAAAATAAATTGTTATGATTTTCATTTTATGATATATTTGTATACATTATTAAAATTATTCAAATTAAATGCATAACATCATAATAAAAAAAATGAAACGACTACAATACAATATTTTATGTTTTTACTACTTTAGTATTTTTTTTGTGTGGTATACATAATACTATGTTTAGAGAATTTTATGGATTTTGTACATTAAAAAAATAATTTTATTTTTTGGTACGCTTCACCAACATGCATAAAGTTCAATGCTCTGTTCTGATTACCCATATATACAAATATTATTATACGTTTTTTTTTTAATTCGCTGGCGTGTTTTGTTGATATTGAATAAAAATCGCGACAAAAATTTAAAATTTAAATCGCGAGATAGAAAAAAAAATTTTTGTTGCTATTCAAACAGCAAACTTTGTCTGCAGCTAACGATGATTCCGCGTTTTGAAACCAGATTTTTTGTTTTGTTTGTGTTTGGTTCGCATGTCTAATTTAATTTATATTTAATATTTCATTTTTCAAACGACAGTTTTGTACCAAGTTAGTTTGTCAGTTTTTCTATTATATCTTTTGCATATGCATTACTACTTAAATGTTACAAAGATGCGCTAAATTGTTTAAATTAATATCGTTATGAAAAATCGATAAAAGCTCATAATAAAATGTTTTTCGGCCACTTCGTTTAAATGTAAAAAATGCGAACATTTTTGAAACGATAGTGGGATAAAAAGCTTTTAGGCATTTTCTTAATTAATATCTCATGTCGTAAACAAGTTGTTAAACATTTTTGTAAAATGAAAGTATCCCCAAAATAAATGGAAAGACAAATTAATTTACTACATTTAAAGTTTTTTTTTTGCCGTATTTTTGTACTTTTTGACATAGGAACCAAAAATCTAAATTCTAGAGAAAAAAAACATGAAATAAAATTATGGTATGTATGTAGGTCGGTGGAGCAAACTGATATGGAAAAGGCAAACGGTATAAAGCGTATATACGAAAAAGCAAAAAATCAAATTAAATTTTCAGTAAAATATTGGGAAAACCACGTGTACATGTTTTGTCGAGTCTGCGCTCCCAATCTGTATTTTATTTCATTTTTTGTTCGAACAAAAGCTTTACCTAAATAATAAGAATTAGCTTTATGTATTTCCACCGATGCAATCTGAGACTATGCGAAATTGATTTGAAATTGATTTTGGTGTATGAACAATTTGAACGTTTCCAAAGTCAAATATATAAATCGTGTATCATAAATCATTCTGTTTACAAGGGACTAAATTAAAATACAAAACATCAGATTTCAATATATGTATATACGTACATAATAGAAACAAAGCAACAAAAGTCGAGAAAAGTTTTCTATTTTCGCATATTTTTTTTCGTCGACATATCCAAACCCTTGAAATAAACAAGTCGAGAATAGAACATAAATTACATAAGACGAGAAAAATGCTAAGAAAACGAACAGTTAATTCAGTTATGTACAAAAGACTTTTTGGCCACTTTCGTTAGACGATTTTCTCTTCATAAACTACTAGAGAATAAAGAAGGACTTTATTGTTGAATGAATGGAATATACGAGTTAATAAGCTTTTTTTTTAATGACACAATAATTTTTGTTTATGTTGTGTTGGAGGAGTGGACTTTTATAATTCGTCTATAAATTGACCATTCCTTAAAAAAAACATACAAAAACCTAATTTTGACTGTTGTTAAAAGAGCTTTTGATTTGAAAAGCTTTACAATGACTGTTGTTTTTATAATGATTAATGAACATTATGATTTTTGTTTGGTGATGTATAAATAAAGCTTTACAAAATTTGACTCAACTGTTTTTTAAACTTTAATTTAGGTTATATGAAAGTTCAAAAACACAGATATTCAAAAGATTACATATTTTTTATGGTTCCAATTTCTAAAATAATTAATTCAATTCTTCTAAGAAAAGCACCCACCATGTGTTTTCAATGTTGCCAATGATGCCAATGATGCCATTTTATTTGTTAAACTTTTTGGAATGGATGGATTTCACAATGATTTATAAAAAGCTTTTCAAAAATTTATACAAAGCTTAACACGGTTTGAGTATAAAATGAGCTTTATGGTATAAGCAAGTGTACTTACGATGACGTAAAAGTTCAATACGTAATTCGCTCGAAAGAAATTCATATTTAAAATTTTTTAAAACCTTGAAAGCTCCGTAAAAAGTGTTATGTATCAATTAGATTGAATTTTAAAATTCAGTTTTTTGATCTAATGGGAGCTTTTTCAAATTAAAATGTTTATTAACATTTTTAACATTTTTTAAAAGCTGTCACTAATTCTTTGCAAACATTTTAACATTTTAAGAGCTTTTTAAATTTAAATGTTAGCACCTGAACCGATGTTTTTCTTAGTACGAAATTACCTAGTTTGCTATTAAAGCTTTCGAAATTATAATACACAAAATAGAAAACCTTTCCCAGGACTTGCAATACAAATATTGTTCAAATACATTTGAATGTTTGTAGAAATACATATTTAAAAAATTTAAAAACCTTGAAAGCTCCGTAAAAAGTGTTATGTATCAATTAGATTGAATTTTAAAATTCAGTTTTTTGATCTAATGGGAGCTTTTTCAAATTAAAATGTTTATTAACATTTTTATCATTTTTTAAAAGCTGTTACTAATTCTTTGCGAAAATTTTAACATTTTAAGAGCTTTTTAAATTTAAATGTTAGCACCTGAACCGATGTTTTTCTTAGTACGAAATTACCTAGTTTGCTATTAAAGCTTCCGAAATTATAATACACAAAATAGAAAACCTTTCCCAGAACTTGCAATAAAAATATTGTTCAAATACATTTGAATGTTTGTAGCTTGCGTTTCGTCATGATTTTTATTTTAAATTCAAGAAGGCCTAATAATTAGCATATAACTTTAGATATTTTTAAAAACTTCACATACAAATCTCATAACTGTCATCATTCTTTCCAAAAGCCCAAAAATAATTGTTGTTCATGTATTTCTCATTAAACTTTAAAAAAAATATGTATAAAAGCTCTTCTGAATAAAAACGATTTTGTTGTTTTGATTCTAAGAAGAAAGTAAAATATGTTATCGATTTGTATGTAAATCCGTATTCATACATAAATATTTCATACATATATAAGTATTATGTATATAAGCTTTAAAGCTTTCATCTTAAAGTTGTCGAAAAATATAATGTTAATATTGGGCGTAGAATTTTTACGTATTTTTAGGGAGTGATAATACAACAATTATTACGTATTTTGGTAGTGTAGGTAAAAATCGATTCGCAACAAGTTTTTGTGTGTATTCAAGGAATTTCAATTATTCATCGTTACGAGGCGAGAGAATTCGTAGAATGAGATTAGTTGAGGGAAAGGCCGAATTAATGAATGGAATTTAATGGACTACCTGTATTTTTTGTTTTTGCGATACAACTATACTACACAAAGTTTGTTTTGTGCATGTTTTTGTGTACCAAAACGAAAAGCTTTTATAACATTGGTTTTTCATATCCCATGGTTTGTATCGGAAAAAAAAACCGTAAACGTGCTTAGAAGTGGATGTGCTGTGTTAAATTGATGAGGGTGACTTGCCAGAAAATTTATAGCTCTTAACACTTGATTTATTGTGAATATTTTGTAACAATTTTATTTTTCTGTGCACCATAAATTAAACGTTATCAATCAATCAGGTATACGAGATTTTTTTTATGTATAATCCTGGATACTAGTCGGTCGTTAAAAATGCATGCATATTACTTACATGGAAATATAAAAGAATTTACCCATAGTGAATATAAAAAATCACCATGTGTGAAACTAAAGTGCAGCTACGAAAAATAAAAGGGCTTTAAATACCATAATAAATTGAAATTTAAAGCTGGGAAGCTTTTAAGCATATAATGATTATAGAAGCTCTGTGATAAAGAAAAAAGCTTATTTAAGAATTGTGTTATAAATTTATTAAATACTAACAGCTGGTCATGCACGCATATTGCAGACCGAGCTTTTATAATGTGATAACTTGACAACTTTAATGTGGAATTCCTATTTCATATCTATCACATCTATTCAAACTAGAATGACAGATACTTTCTGTAATGTCCGATAACTTGGAAAAATGTAATGAGCTTTTTTAGAGCTTTTTATTTTTTGCATCCAATTATGGAAAGTCTATTTCTGATAAAGACAGATTCGTTAAAATTTTTAGGATTCCAACAATTTAAAGCTCATTTATCATTATAAAGCTCAAGCATCTATATTAACTTTAAAGCCAGTTTAAGTGCATGATTCAAATTGAATTAACTATAATATAATATACGTGAAGACATTAAAGCTCTCTTTTCAAAAGAAGTTGATCATTAGGCTATTTTAATTAAAAAGCTTTGTCAAGCATTTAAACTATAAAAAGTGTACCTTATTATTTTTACGATTTCGTAATGGTTTCAAAATAAAATTTATTTTAAAACATTGAATTCCTACACCTTCATGCAAGTACATTTTTACAAATCTGTTCCGCCTACTTATTACAAAATGGTTCAACTCAATCATCCTACCCTATGTATTGTAAATATTGTACCTTCCCATAATTTAAAATGAGATTAAAAATTTTAATTACATAACTTTTTTTTTGAGTATCAAGCTTTTTATTTACGTTTATAAAATAACTTTTTTTGCGTTATTATTGTTGTAACGCAAATTATTTGCGTTTGTATTAAAAATACATTAATTTTTAATTTTAATTTAATATTATTAAAAAAATCTGATTTATGGTCGATATTGTTTTTATTTTAATACAATAATATTATTGTTGTATTCGTTCATATTTGTTTTTATATTGGTAATACGGATTTATGGTTAAATTTATAGAATTAAAAAAGCTTTTTTAATAGTATTATTATTTGTATTATTGTTTAACAATATTTTTATGTTGTCAAACAATTATAAATATTTCATTTCCGTTTGATCGATGTATGAATATGTTGAAAGCTTGTTTTTGTGTATGATGTATTACAAATACACGTGCTGGATATTTTGACTTTTTAGAGTATTAAATTATGAATTTGTATACCAGACGGATTAGTACTGGTTTGCTTAAGTACTTTTTTATGATTTGACTTCAGATTTAAGCTGGCACCATTCATAAATCCTCTAAAATAGCTAAAAATATTTAATTTGCACCTATTTTACTCGGGATATTGCTGAGCTTTGGTGCCATTCAAAAAAATAATTAAAAGACTTTTTATAGTTTTCTATGAACTATAAAAAGTCTTTTAAAATGTACGAATCTAATACATTATTGTTTTTGTTTTTTGAATTAAGTTTAAGTTTTTGTGTTTTAAATTTCGAATATGTAAACTTTAAAACGAGAACTTTTAATAATTTCACTAAAATTAAATATGACCTTACGTTGAGGACCGATTTAACTGAATTAATTAAAAAAAAATGTTTTGAATAATATTTTTAAAACGCCCTTATCGATTTGAGCTTTCAAGAATTTCTACAATGGCTTCTACTATATTTTTACTTGCTCGGTCAAATGAGATACATGTTCACAATAAAACCTTTTTGGAAGCTTTAGGGCCCCAAATATTAAAATTGCATTCTTAAAATATTTTAAACATCAATAATATATTTTTAGTCACGATTCGCTTTTGGTTTATATTAATTTGTTGTCAAATATAATATTAAGTTTCCGCTTTTATACTTTTCACAAGTTTTATTTAAGTCAGTCAGTGCTTAAAGCTAGTAAGAATTTTTTGGGCATAGACGAATAAGCTTTTAATATCCAAACCGTCCTGAAATTGTGATTAAATCCAACTGAAATCAATGCTTCATTTTATTTATTAGAACAAATGTCAAATGTTTTTTCTAAATTTTTATCAGTGAATTTATTTATTAGTTAAAGCTCCAGATTACTAAAAATTAATAACGAGCCGATTCAGTTTTAAGCCCATTGGAATTTTGTTTTTAATATTCTAAATGGACATTTGACTAAGGGCCATCCAGCTTTTGTCAAACTTTGATTGTCGAACGTTCCACAAATAGGTTTACAAGAGCTTCTAAAGAAATACTATTTTATTTACTGAAATAATGAATAATTTCTAATTATATTTCTTATTTTATAAAGCTTTTCTGTAATTAAAAAATATGTTCCCATTCGTAATAAAAAATTTAAAAAAATTTATAGCTTATATATTACAATATTTTATTGATTTCACAAAAGCTAAAATCACTTTCATTACTTTAATAACCGACTTCGAAGAATCGTATTCTTAAAATAAATTTAAAATGGTTAATATCGAATTGAGCTTTGAATGTGTCAAAAATTATGAAAGTTTTCGCTGCAATTTGTTTTAACTGATTTAATCCTTATATTCCTAATCACATGCAAATGGTATTCTGAAAACAATATTACTCTGGAAAATACTAGTTTTAGCACGACAAAAATATAGAGATTTATGAAAGCTTTTTGTTTAAAACAAATTAATATTATTTAAAATTTATTTTATTAACAATAGTATAAAGCTGCATATTGTGATTATCAATATTATATTTCCGCTCGTTAAAGCTCGGCGAAACTCAAATCGGTGTATAATTTTAAATGTTTAAAATCTCATGTTTTTTTTTTTTGGATTTGCAATTTCAACGTTCTTAGTTGTTAGGCAGCACCCAGGTAAGCTTTTATTACAGAAATTATTTGCCTGTTTGACCAAAAAAGACCTTGAAAATGATTAAACCCAACTGATATTTACTGCAAATATTAAAACTAATGGCCAATTTTTTTTTCAAAGCTTTATTGGATAATTTCATTAAGTAAAACCACTTTAATCGATCGGTTTAAAAAAAGCTTTCGTAAAAAATTAATATTATATTTAGCTCTATAATACTTTTATTCGATGTAATATTTCGGTTCCTAACTATTGTTACTCAAATAAATTTTCAAACCTTCATTTTCCACATCTTCAAACTAATAATTAGATAAAACAATGAGCTTTATATATATACATTGATATACATTTGTCTTATATTCTTAAAAGCTCGACTCAATATTAAAATACAATCAAAGTATAACTTTTTTGCCCCTAGCATTTGTATAAAAGCTTAAAAAATGTATTCGCTTAAAAAGCTCGTTTTAAGAAAATTAAAGGATTTAATATTAACCAATTATTTGGTTTGAGTAAATATTATGTAAATTAGTTGTTGAATGGTGTGCTCATATACAGACAATAAAATGTTCTAATCTGACAGTTTTAGATAGAATTTTTTTACGAAAAGCATCTTAACAAAATGAATCATACAATTTACGGATTTTAAGGGTCTGCAAATTTTTATTTTTTATTTGTAAGATAAACTTGATGAATGGAAATAAGAAGATTTCGTCCCGTATAATATATCGTATCATCATCATCATGATGGTATATTAATTGAATAGGATACTCGGCCCAAATAATTTAACATGATTTATTAGGAATGTCCAAGTAAAAATATTTATTTATATATCAACCGAAAGATATAAATCATTTAGATCGTTAAAAATTAATAAACCCTTTTTTGGTCCCACGCGAGATTTGCTACACACAAATTTATCCAAGCAACGATACTATTTGATATACTTTCGTAAATATTTAATTTAAATCACCATTAGCTAGCTAAAATAAATTTTTGTTGTGATGTTTTATGAGTTATTACGTATAAAATCGATTTTAACAGAGAGATGGAATACATTGTGAAATCCATTAGATAAGCAAAAAGTTATTTTTATCTAGCGAATATTAAAAACTTTTATTATTTTATGTAGAAAAAGAAGCTTTTAGAAAATTTTATAAACGAAACGTCTATATATGCATACATAAACATTTATAAGCATCGGTTTCTAGAAATGTAAGCTACATATGACACATATACACATCCTTTGTATATATAAAAGCTGAACAAACAAAAATCAATGTAAAAACCTTGTCATAATCCATAAGCTTTTGTGTATATATTTTATACACAAAAAATTTGTAAATTCAAAAGATGTTTTTATTATTTTGTGTATACATTGTTGTGAATTGGCCATTAGAACTGAATGTGATACACATTTAAAATTCAAGCTTTTATATCTTTTATTTATTTTGATTAGTATTCTATATATAGTTATTTAATTAACCAGTTTAATATGTAGCTATAAATAAAACCACTGAATTCAATTTAAATTTTTTGGTGAATAAAAAAAGTTTAGAGTTGCGGTCAATAATATTGTAAGTACCAAAAATTTAAAATATTGAAATATTTGTGGGTGATGTTTTATTCCACATAAATAATTAATTAATCAAATATTGATGCTAATTTACGTATTTGGTTATAACCCGCTTAAATTGAATTCGAAATTTTCAATTTGAAAAATTCTATCTACATTTGTTGAATCAAAGAGGTGTAAAAAATCAAATATTTCAAGCGTTTTACTGAAAACTTTATTTTTAAGCTTTTTCGAATGATACATCTAAAAGCTTTAAGTAAAGTATATGTTACAAGTTAATTTGCTTTGTCTTAATATTTATATCAACGAAAATGCTCTCTGAAGGATTTTACATTAAAGCTCACCCTCTAGCCATACAAATTAGTTGGCATGAAAAGATGATTTCTCAAGTTTCATTATGGAGGTATTTGATCGGTTTCAATATTAAAAGCACTCTGTCACTGCGACTAATAATGAAAAGCTTTTAAATTTAAGTTTGACAAGCTTTACATGTTATCTGCTAGTATTTCGTTTAAATTGAAACACTGTATCTTTCAAATCTAACGTGATAATGAAATACTCAACAATAGTTTGCAATATTTTAAATCGAGCTTTTTTGATTGTTTGGCACTAAAACAGCAGAATTTTTAAAGAAGCACTTCCCGCTTTTATGGCCTGCTCATTTGAGTGCGAATAATGTATGAAAAGCTTAAAATGATGATATAGTAGTTGTATTTGAAAAGCTTTTAAAGTATTTAAAGCTTTTATCAACACTGGTTTTATTTGAGTAGTTTTAGTATTTTAACCCAATTCCTCTTCCTTTTAATTTATCTATGCTATGTGAAAGTTCCGAAACACAGAGATTCAAAGCTTTATATTCATGACAGTTGACTGAGATAATATTAAAATCCTTACCGTTCGGTAATATTCATTAATTTTAATGAATGAATTTTAATATTGGGAAGCTTACATATTTTTTAAGGTTCCAATTAAGTTCTAAATAATTAATCCAATTCTTCTAAGAAAATCACCTATTATGTGTTTTTAATGCTGCCAATGATGCCATTTTAATTATTAAATTTTTTGGAATGGATTTAACCTCATTAGATATATGGATTTATAGAAAGCTTATCAAAGATTAAATAATTCGTTTTTTTAAGATTTTAAACAATAAATGAAATAATTCAAAAGCCTAATACAGTTTGAGTACAAAATTAGCTTTATGGTATAAGCAAGCAGTGTACTTAACATGACGTTAAAGTTTACAAGCAACCAGATGTTAAGCTTATTATTCACATTCGTAACTATAGAAATAAATTCGCTCGAAACAAATATTAAAAAATTTAAAAACCTTGAAAGCTCAGTAATCAAAAAGGTTTAATGTATCAATGAAATACAGATTTTATTTTAAAATTAATTTCTCTAATAAACATATTTTTTGGTCTAATGGGGGCAAATTAAAATGGTTTAACATTTTAAGAGCTTTTTAAATTTAAATGTTAGCACCGGCCGTTTAATTAGCGCTCGTTCTTGTTTTCACTATTGTTAACGAACCGATGTTTTTCTAAGTACGAAATTACTTAGTTCGCTATAAAAGCTTCGAAATTATAATACACGAAATAGAGAACCTATCAGTATTTTTCCAGCTTGGGTTTCGTCATGATTTTTTTAAATTCAAGAAGGTATAATAGGTTGAAAGAAATTTGATTTTTGCGTAATAAATTTAGGGAAAAGCTTTAAATATTTTCAAAAATTTTACATACAAACCTCATATCTGTCATCATTCTTTCCTAAAGCACAAAAATAATGGTTGTTCATGTATTTTTCATTAAAGTTTTAAAAAAAAATTGAGTTAAAGAGGTGTCGAAATCAAATAATACAAGCGTCTTACTGATAGCTTTATCTTTAAACTTTAACGAATGCTACATCTAAAAGGCTTTGAGTGAAGTATATGTTACCAGTTAATTTGCTTCATCCTAATACTTATATCAACGAAAAAACTCTCTGAAAGATTTTTCGTTAAAGCTCACCCAGTTTGGATAGCCATACAAATTATTGGCGTGAAAAGTTTAATTTTCACATACGTATATGATCGTTGTGAATATTAAAAGCACTCTGTTAATACCATATGTGACTTATAATGAAAAGCTTTTAAATTTAATTTTGACATTATTCTGAGAAGCTTTTATGACCTGCTCATTTTAGTGTGAAAAAAGTATTAAAAGCTTAAAATAAGGATATAGTAGTTTAATTTAAAGCTTTTATCAATACTGGCTTTCTTTCAGTAGTTTTAGTGTTTTTACCTTATTCCTTACTTCAAAATTTTAATTAAATGTTTTTTAGAAAGCTTTCTCAATTCGAAAGCTTTTCGTTATAAATGTATTATTTAAAAAATAATAATAAAAGCTTTTGATTGTTAAATTTAAATTTATACTCAGTTTAAAAAGAAATAAAGCTTTCTCCGCTGTAGTTTAATTGAATTGAAAAGCTCTCAATACAATATTTAATCTAAAGCTAAAAGATTATTTTGAAATAATAATAACCGTATAAAAAAGCTCTCAAGTTTCTCTGTAAACAATTTAAAAGATGCTTAAAATTTTCGATCGCTAATTTAATTTATGAGCCTAAGTTATTTTCACCTGTCGTTAAAACATATATTTTTTTAGCACGATAGAAGCGCGCGACAATAAAAATTTCCGCAAACAAGAACAACAACAACAACAAAATGGAGAAATAAAAATGAAATAAAACTTTTATTATTTTGTTGTATGAGCAATTTCGACTGAAATTTATTTATTTCCAGAAAGCAGAATCAACGGTGAAAATCGGTAACCAAGTGGAAAATTTATATCCAACGGTGAGAAAATTTTTTTTAACACGATTTTTTATTAGTTACATAATGGGATGGGAATAAATTTATGTTTTTTTATGTCGTTACACTGAAAATTTAGTTTTATTAGACTATAATTGCCTGATTCGGTTTGAATTAACGTCATTCACCTTGTGGCTGTGCAACAAAAAAAAAAAAAAGTTAATTTTCTCTTAGAAATAATATTTTGGAAAATTGCTTTTCATTCATAATCTTTGTACCATCAACGTGCTATTCATTAGAAATAATATTTACATTTTAAATGAAATTATGCAAATCCGTTTGAAGGATTTTCCAAACCACGCGATTTGAATCTGATTAATTTTCTCCCTCGGCTGAATCTGTTTAACTTGTATGGCTTTACATAATATTCTGAATATACACGGGTCATCAAACATGATGGTTTTTTAATTAGCAAAAGATAACAGCAGTTTTAGATGATGTTTGGTCAAATCGTTGATTTATGCCGTTTTACAATCAAGGAATGTTCAACTTAAGAACGTAATGTATGCGGCTGGTGCGGTAACCAAACGATATAAATTTATGTATACGTTATCGCACATAGTACACTACGAAGTGTTTGAAATATTGTCATTCATATTTTTAGTTTTAAAACGATTCACATCTACATATGTGTGTGTGTGTGTACGTATAAATAGTATGATAAATTGTGCGGCACATCTGAAGACAAAAAAGTATTTTTGTTATATGTATGATGGAAACAAATTGGCTGTCATCTTACAAAATTTATAAATCAAATGGAAATCCTTGAAAAAAAAAATAGTTTTTTGGGATTTCCGTTCTTAACTATAAATGGATTGTGTTTTTTATGAAAGTTAAGTTTTGCGGCGATAAGAGGATATATATGGGTAAGTTCATGATATATTTGGATTTTTGTTTTATTTACAACAAGTAAATAAATTGTAAAATTCTAAATCCGGAAAATCGATCAGACGTAAATTCGTAAGCTGTTATTGTTGTGCTTACATATCTTAAAATATCGGGAGGTTTTCAAGGGAAAATATAAAAATTGCTGAGTATTCTTATTGGACGTTTTTGTTTTACAATTATTTCCCATTGGCTGGAAAAAACCTCATACCGAAGAAAAAAATTAATTCTAAAATTTAGTTGACGAGTTTTGTTAACATTTAAACATAGAAAGCTTTTATTTTATAAAATTTTATGTGCATCAATGCATTATGTGTGTATGCCGCACTCAATGCCAACATTCAAAGATCTTTTATTAAGAAACCTGGACGGAACTACCTCGAAAGCGGGACAGCCACAAACAAAGTGAGTGCTGTCATCGTCATCTTCAAGATAGTTGTCACACAAGGAAACTTGAACAAATCCCATTCTATGTAAATGGAATTTAAAACGGCCATGACCGGTCAGAATAACGACCAAAACTCTCAGTTGGTCCTTTTTCAAAGATAAAGCAAATTTTGTAAGCCTCAGATTTGGTTCACAAATGAGGTACTTATAGCCACTCGGCATGAATTGGAAGCCAGACAATTACGCTTAGCCTGCAAAAACATGTAGTTCTTAATAACTTTCTTACCACAATTAAAGGTCAAGGTCACTGCCGGTTCAATGAATTTCATACTTGAGCCTGCTTTAGCTAAACCATCAGCTATCTGATTACCTTCAATACCACAATAGCCATATCACCCTGACACGATTATTAGAGCAAAGGACGTTAGTAAAATGTTTACAATACTTGATCAATTTGGAAGTGGTGGTTGGAATACCGTGCAGTGTAGTTCCGGCCTAGACTCCCACATGATCGTAGGTCATGTGCAGAACAATAGCTTCCAAAACCCGCTCGAAAAGTAGAGTGAAACCAGTCAGCGAGAAATACGAGCGACTGGGCAACCCAGTCATTGAATTCTTGAGACAACCACGAGTCCCTCGCAGGATAAACTACCAGGAAAGAATTATCGAAGTAGAATTCTGGTAAAAATTTGCTGTGGCTAGGATGACCGAGTGCAGTGGGGGCAGAGAAAATACTGTCTGCAAACAGACGCGTAAGACAGCATATGTAAAGCTAGTGATTTGTCAATAAACATCACCATTTTGGGGGTCAGAGCCCACGACTTACTAAATGCTCTTCTACACTGCCAGAAAATGGAAGTGATCTTTTGTAGTTTAATATCATTATCAGATTTCCAGGAGAGTTTACTGTCCAGAATAACACCACGATGCTCTACTGTGTAGGATCTAGCGATCGGTTCTCCAAAAAGAGAAGGAACAGACAGCTCTCCAGTATTCCCACGTTCTACGATCATCCAAAAAGTTATCCCAATCAACTTGGAGATTAGATATTTTGGGTTTGTTTTTGAGTCTCGCTTGGTAATAAGAGGAGAAGATTTTTTAAAGGCTGACGTGACTGCGTTTGTCAAAAATGAAGCTAACAATCCAATGTCCTGTGTAGAACATTTCTCAGCCAAAGAAACCAGCCGAGGTTGCAACTCAAGAGAGATTAACTCCCTGTTGGCAAGCTGCTTGTTATGATAAGGTTTAAGAGTAGGTTTTCTAAGATTTATATTAAACGACGTGCTCCTATGGTTGGTGGTGAGAATATCATTGGTGACCTTCCAATTCAAGATCAAATCGATAATCGACATTGAGCACAAACTAATGTTAATCACTTCCCTCCTTACTGAATTGATAAAAGTAGGCTCCCAGCCTTTGTTTAGGATTTCAAGCTCAGATGTGCTCAGGTTAACTATACCTAGAGGAATGAAGTGAGACCCAATCGTAAGGCAGATACACTGATGGTACCACCAGTAATCCGAATGAGTTCGACTATTACGAGAGAGATGAGCCGCAACGTCCGCTGAGTAACATTCATTAGAATTAGGGTTTGCACTAAGATGGTTTGAATTAAACACGCAGGCTATTATCTGACAGGACCACACCATCAAGCAAATAAGGTTCCCGAATTATGCAAATATCTGCGATTTATAGCAAGCAGCAACTTAAGCTCAAACGATACAGCTTTTCTATGGTGTAAGTTGATCTATTTTAGAGCAAGCATAAAAGTAATAATAATAAATACAGGGTAAATATAGGGTGGTAACCAAACTACGTCCTTGATACCACCCAAACGAAGGTCGTAACTGGAAGGGATTCTAACAAATTGAGCGTGAATTCCACAACTTGTTTTCTACAACATAGGCATATTCGATTCCTTTTGCCATTTCGCCTAGTTCCGCGTTGGGATGGAGTTAGCCCAAGGGCAACCTAGGCATCCGAATAAAGCAAGGCTTCTTCAGAACCCGACATTATTCCGCACTTGGGTTTCACTTAGAGTGTCGAGATTTTCAAACTCCACGTCGGACTCAGCGGTGCCAATAAGTTTAAACTTAACTGGCAGAAAAGATCAAACCACCTGTGAAAAAACAGTTTTTAAAACGAAGGTGAAATAATACAATCAAGTATAGTAAAACACATGATGCATTTAGAGGTTTACCGATCTTTATAAATTAAATATCGAAAGCTTTAGTGAGAAAACAATACATTTCGTTATCTGGAAAACTAAAACGATTCTTAAATGTGTATGGTATCAAATGTTTAAACAAAACCAAAGCTCTCATTATAACATAAAGCTATGTACAGATAATAAAAGCATGTTGGTAAGTGAATTTTACTTGTGATTATCGACAAGCAATTAATAGTACCCATCAGGCTTTCATATTTAGCGAGCTTTCAGAATTTTGTAAGTTACAACTTAAAAGCTCATACAACTTAAGTAATAAATTGAATTAAATAAAAAATATATTTTTTGCATTTCAAATTGATAAAAGCTCAGCCTACATTTGTATATGGATATTTTTTTTTCGTCGGTAATTAAAAAGCATGTATCACTGAATAATTAAAATACAATTTCATTACATAATTGCTCGCGACACACAACAAATATTTAATTTTTTCAATTATTTATTAATAATGAAATTGAATGTGTGTGTATATGTATGGTTGTGTGTGTGGCTTACAACAAAAAAAATAATTTAATTGTTAATAAAAAATGAGTTAATTATTATTTTATTATCATTTCCTAACAACAACAAATTATAAAACATATATGAAATATTTTTATTAACTCTGCTTGCCAATGTATAGCGTATAGGTTCGCAGCCCTTGCACGAAATTTTTACGTTCTGTTTATTTTTCTTAATTTTATTTTTATTGCCACTTTTTATAAATCGGATAAAACTAAATTAGATGCCGAACAGAAAAATAAAGCGAAACGGAAAAAAGCTCTTCAATATTTTATTTTCATTATAACTTGAAGCTTTTTATTCCGTTTTTGATTCATTTCTATATAGACGTACATATACAGCGCGAAATGAGTATACATTCATAGAATGGCGAATCAAAAGTTAAATGGCGTAATAAATGGAAATTAATTTTTCATTGTCGAAACTTTTTTTTTGATTTGTTCGAGTGCATATCCAGGCAGATGATTACAAAAGTTCAAGATGTACATAAAAAAAAAATACTGATTTATAGGTCATCATCGTCAAGTATTTTTGTATTGTTAAATATTATGTTTGTATGTATGTATACTTCTTATCTATTATCTAATTCTTAAAAATATATTTATATTATTTTTTGTGCTTTTTTATAATAATATATCTCTAAGAGCTTTTAAGAATTGTATACTGTGGATACACAAAGAGAAAAAATATCATAAAAAAAGATTTTATTTTTGGTTGGATATATTTATAAATGGAGAGTATGAACCAAAACGATTAAATGTGATTGTGTGTGCGTTTGTGTATGCGGTGGATAAAGAAGTTGAAGAGCTTTTTTTTCTTTCTATTCTTCAATACAATATCGTTAAGCTTTATGTTTATTTTTATCGGAAATGGTAAATTATATAATAAGGGAGCGATATAAATGTATGTTATGTTTATTGGCCATGAGTATTTATAGAATGTTGACATTCGAATTTGAAAGTTAAAGCTTTCAAAGATTTTAGAAATTGGCTGCAAAAAAAAAATTAAATTTTATATTTACATACGTATAATACGGGCATCGCTAAAAATGAATTTATCCTGCTGGAAATGGTACATCTGTGATTTTATACTTTGTATACAACAGATGACTCGGATAGACGGAGAATCGCATCCTAACAAGCGAAAAATAATGGAAAATGAAAAAGAAACTCAAAAAGTTTTCCTACTTAAGTTTTAAGTACGTATAATTAAATTTTTAATTTATTTTTTGTTTCCTGATGGTTTATGGGTTGCTGTTCTTTATATACATTTTCACAATATATGTTTACGTATTATTTTATATGGATATTAAAGATGCTTTCATAATTTAATTTGTGCTCATTTTGCGCACCCATAACAAAAACTGTTTGTTTTTATAATTTTTATGCATTTTGAGTGGATATAAAAGAATGAAGCGATGCTATGCTTTTAAAATCACTGTACTTTTGTAATGTCTCATAATGCTTGTCTCAACAATAATGTTCAGAATTATATTAATATAGATTAAAATAAATTCGACTCATCTGTACTAAATTTAAATAGATTAGATTGACCTTCTTGAATGCTTATCGAGTAGCAATATGTATGTTAAAATAATTATTTAATTCCTAAGTTCCTAAATACTTAAGCTTTTAAATTCCTTAACTGATTATTTTTAACCGAAATTTTTCCAATCGTAAAAAGTTTAATTTCTTAGAAATTAAGATTCCTAATTTCCTAAATTTATATAAATTTCGAAATTCTCAAAATCCTGATTTCTTGAGTTCCGAAATTGCTAATACTCTTATCTCAAAATTCACAGTTTTACTAATTTATAAACTCTAAAAGCATAACCTGTTAAATTCCGCAATTTATAAATTGATAAATTCATCTACTGGTTCATGAAACTCCAAGATCCTAAATTGTTTTATGTCATATTAATTTAATTAATAAATTCCTGATTTCATAAAATTCTTAAATCAAAAAATGTTAAATTTTGACAGTTTTTAATTCAGTTTCCTAATTTTATAAAATGGTTATTTCTTTTTTTCCAAATATCGAAATTCCCAAATTCGTAAATTAATATATTCTAAAGTAATTTGTTTTCTATATAACGTAATTCCTATATATTTTAGATTCATTTAGTCGCTAGATTTTCAAATACATACCTTAATTCGTTAATTCACCAATTTCATTCAATATACCAGATTCCGAAATTTCAAAAATATTATGTAAATTTTTAAAATTTTCCTAAATTACTCAAAAATTAAAAAAAATTAAAGTTTAGTACTCTAGCAAGTCCCAAATTTTTAACTTCATAAAATCTAAAATTTGCACATCTTAATATTCTTAGATTCAAAACTTAATGCTTAAATTCATGATTTTTTTAATTTTTTTTTTAAACTGCCAATGGCTTTAATCTGAAGATGTGTGCAAAGCTTACAATCTTGCTAGTGGATCTACTCTGAGAAACCGTCTACTATGTTTCGGTTGCCTTGCTAATTCATTGGGGTTAGTGTCTTGATTTCAACATTTCCTTTTGCCTAAATTATATAATTTTTACCCTAAAATTTTAGATTTTTCTTAAAATTTAAATTTCCTAATTTATAATTTTTTTTCATAAATATTCATAAATATAAAAATCCCAATGATAATAAATTCCAAACATTTTTAGTTTCCAATTCCAAATTTGCTCGATTTAAAAAAACGAAAACATTTCTAATTCCGTAATTACAAAATTGAAATTTTGAAATTTTAAATTGCAAATAAATTAAGATAATTTTTTTTTAATTTTACCGTCCTGGACCCAACGATCAAAAAATGGCTGATGAAACCCATTTATTAGCCACAAACCAAAGTTATTAGTGAGTTAACGATGATCCAAAGGATCCGAATTTTATTAAAATCACCGTTCACGAATGCGCTAAGTTTTCCATGTAATTTCCATTACGAACTAAATCCGATCTTGACAGCAACAAAAACCTCACACTTGACAGCAACAACAATAGTTATCTCATTGAATATTCGGTCACAGTCACCGATTTAAAAACTGTTTTAAAATGAAAATGGTACGAGATCGTTCTGTATTAGAAATTCATTTTATAATTTTGAAAAATTAGGAGATTTAGGTTGGGAATTTAGAAATCTAAAAATGTCTAAATTCAGTGTGTTTTTAAATTTAAAATTAGTTTGAGTTTTGGAAATTTTGCTAATTTAAAAGTTTAGAAGTTTATAAATTTGAGAATTTAGGAATTTAAGAATTGATGAATCTAGAAATTTCGAAATTTAGAAACTTACAACTAAATAATTTAGAAATTTAGGAAATTAGAAAATTTTTAAAATTTTAAAAAATTAGAAATTTAAAAATTTAGGTAATTAGGTAATTTTGAAACTTATAACTCCAACATTTAGAAACGTGTATACTTAGGAAATCAGAAAATGGCTTAATTCACATACTTATTACAATAAATGTGTAGGAATTTTGGATTTTTGAAATTGTCAAAATTTAAAGTGTACAAAAGTTTAAAAATTTAAATATTAGGATATTTACAAATTAAGCAATTCAGAAAATTAGAAATTTAAAAATTTTAGAAAAAATTTGACTGTTTAAAATTTGGAATTAGTTGGGAGAATTTTATTTAGAATTTCTGATTTTGTAGATTTTTAGAATTTAAAAGTATAGAAGTTAAGAAATTATTAAATTTAGAAATTTATAATCCAGAAATTTAGTTTTTTAGAAATTAAGAAACCTGAAAATGTAAAATTTAAAATTTTTAAAATTTAAAATAAGTTTGGAATTCTGGATC
Source organism: Tipula unca (assembly GCA_951394425.1). Lineage (NCBI taxonomy): Eukaryota > Metazoa > Arthropoda > Insecta > Diptera > Tipulidae > Tipula > Tipula unca. The sequence continues at coordinate 9,701,083 of OX596382.1, forward strand.
ATAGAAATTTAAATGTTTATTAATTTTTAATCTAGAAATTACAAAATTGTGTTATTTGAAACTGATAACTACCAAATTTAGAAATTAAACATTAAAATATAGAAATCTGAAAAATTCGGAAATTTTTCAAATTTAGAATTAGTTTGAGTATTTTGGATTTAGCAAATTTAGAAAATTTGAGAGTTTAGAAAAAAGAAGTTTTTATATCTAGAAATTAAGAAATTCATAAACTGATTAATCTAGTAATTTCAAAATTTAGTAATATAGAAACTCATGACTAAAAATTTTTGATATTTAGAAATTTAGAAAATCAAAATTTTTTAATAAAATTTTATGGTTTAAATTTGAAAGAAATTTTGAATTTTGGAAACTTAAAAAAATTTCCAAATTTAAGCAATTAAGATTTTAAAAATTAAAGAAATAAAAATTTAAAAATTTAGGATTCTGGGAATTAATAAATTTAGATATTTTGAAATGAAGTACTTAAGAAAGTTTTAATTAACAAATTTAGAAATTACATTTTATTTTATCTGAAAATGTATAAATTTAGAAATTTTTAAAATTCGAAATAAGGTTGTGAATTTTTGACTTTGGAAATTATGAAAATTGAAAAATTAAATAGCTTATAAATATAGACATTTAAAAATTTATTACTCTAGAATTTTCGAAATTTTTAGAAAATATTAAATAAAAAATTAAAAATTAAGATATTTAGGTATTTTGATATCTGAAAATATTCAAATTCAAAAATATAGAAATAGGAATTTTATGGCAATTTTCAATTTTAGATATTTTGAAAAATTTAGAAATTTAGGAATTTCTTAATGTAGAAATTTAGAAATTTATGAATTTATAAATTTTGAATGAAATTTAGAAATCTGGGAGTTTAGAAATTTAAAAATGTTTAAATTCAAAAATATTTTAAATTTAGAATTAGTTTGAGGATTTCGGGTTTTGGAAATGTTTCCAATATAAAAGTTAAGAAGTTTATAAATTTAAGAACGTAAGAATTTAAGAATTTAGGATTTTAGAATTACTATACATCAAGAAATTTTAAAATTTGGTAATTTAGAAACTTATAACTAAATAATTTAGGAAATTAGAAATCTGAAACTTTTTAAATTTTTAAATTTAAAATTGGAAATTCTGGATTTTGGAAATTTTGAAAATATAAAATTTTAATAGTTCAGAATTTTAAAAATTTAGATAATTAAATATTAAGATACTCGAATTCTGAAAATGTCTAAATTCACATAATTATTAAATAGAAATTTTGAAGATTTAAAGTGTTGAAAAATATAAATTTAGAAATTTAATTATTAACAGTTTACAAATTAAGCAATTCAGAAAATTAGAAATTTGAAAATTTAAGTAAAAATTTAACAATTTTTTGTTTAATTTTTAAAACTTAGAATTACAATTTCTGATTTCATTTCTGATAACATTTTTAAAATGTAAAAGTTTAGAAGTTAAGAAATTAATAAATTTCAAAATCTAGGAATTTATAATCTAGACATTTAGATTTTTAGGAATTTAGAAACCTGATAATGTAAGGTTTAAAATTTTTAAAATTTAAAATTAGTTTGGGAATTCTGAATTATAGAAATTTAAATGTTTATTAATTTTTAATCTAGAAAGTTCGAAATTGTGTTATTTGAAACTGATAACTAAAAAATTAAGAAATTAAGAATTTGGAATGTAAAAATCTGAAAATGTTGGATTTTGAAAATTTAGAAAATTTGAAATAAATAAGTTTTTATATCAAGTAAGTAAGGAATTCATAAAACTATTAATCTATGTATTTCAAAATTTAGTAATATAGAAAACTAATCACTAAAAACTATTGATATTTAGGAATTAAGAAAATCAAATTTTTTTAAAATCCAGGATTACTTTTGAAATTTTGAGTCAGGAAATGTTGAAAGTTTTATGGTTTAGAAAGAAATTTTGGAGTTTTGAAATTTTAAAAAATTCTAAATTTTTAGAAATTAAGAAATTTACGAATAAGATTTTAGGAATTAATAAATTTTGATATTCTGAAATTTAGTAACTAACAAACTTATAATTAATAAATTTAGAAATTAAAATTTTGTTTAATCTATATATGTTAAAATGTAGAAATTTTCAAAATTCGATATAAGTTTGAGAATTTTAGTTTTTGGAAATATTGAAAATTTAAAAGTTAGAAATTTACAATTAAAAAATTTAGAAATTAAGATATTTAGGAATTTAGAAATCTGAAAATATGAAAATTCAAAAATGTAGAAATAGTATGGGAATTTTAAATATAGGAAATTTTGAAAAATTTAGTGTTTTATAAATTTATAAATCTTGAAATTTCGAAATTAAGTGATTTTGAAATATATGACAGACAAATTTAGAAATCTGAAAATGATTAAAATCAGAAATCTCTAAAGTTAAGAATTATTTTCGGAATTTTGGATTAAGGCAATTTTTTAAATTTAATAGTTAAAAAGATTGGAAATTTAGAAATTAATAAATTAAGTTATTTAGAAAATTTAGAAAATTAAAAATTTGAAAATTTAGAAATTTATAAGTTTCGAATTTTCGAAATTTAAAAAACTTAGGATTTAAAAATTTAGAAAATTAGAAATTTGGGAATTTGGAGAATTAATAATTTGAAAATTCGTTTATTCTTAAAATTAAGAAGTTTAAAAATTAAGAAATTTAAAACCTTAGGAATTATAGAATTTAACAATTTAGTAATTCGAGAATTAATACTTACTAATTAGTTAACTAAGTTATTATATAGGTATGTTTTTAGTCTTAACATTTAAGAAATTTAGAATGTAGAAAATTTAGAATTTAGAAATTGATTAATTTGGGGACTATGATTTACGAATATAATCGGAAATCTAGAGTTTGTTGTTGTTAACAAAAACAAGGCTAATGTTGTTGCCATATACAATTTTATTTAAATTCAAATTCATTTCAAATCAATATTTGATAAATGTAATAAGATCTTAGAGATTGGAGATCTAAAGTTGCCTATTAGGGAGAGTTCAAAAATATGCAGCTTGCCTTATTTTTACTTAGTAAACGCCAAACAAGAGGGCAAATCAATAAATTAAACAGAATCATTGTCTTGTATTGTCTCAAAAACTAAGTCATACGCATAGGTTTTGATTAAAATTGTATTTTTTGTTAGTTTTGTACGTACATAACCAAAAATTAGGGTATACAATTCAGCTAAAAGCTATTTCAAATCATAACCAAATCCCAGTAATAAAATGAAAAAGCTTTAGTTCATAATAATATTTAATAGCTTTCAGCCAGACGTTCTTTTATATGCGCTACAGTTGTTGTTGTCAAAAAATAAATAAATAATTTAATTTTATCAAACAACCTAAAACAGAACTAACCATCATGACTACCAAAAAAAATTCAACATAAAACATTGTTTTTTTTTTCGTTTGATAATAAAATAAAATATCGAAAGCTCTCCGGCGGTATGAATATGTCTAATTTTCCATGCTGTACGTATATGTTTATCAACAATTTTATTGGTGGCCTATAAAACACCATAGTGATTTTTTTTAGCTCAACATCAATCTGCTTTATTAAATCCATACTTGAAATTAAATTGACTTGGATCTTACACATCATCTACATAAACTCCAGATAATTTTTGTGCTAAGTCAACAAGGATTAATGTATGTGATTGTATTATTAAGCCGCTCGAAACCAAACAAATGAAAATCGGAGACAAATTGATTATAAACTAATACAAATTTATTAGTCGTGTGTAACACCTGTTTTAAATAATTTTTGTACATAAAACATAAGCGTATATATTTATGAATGTATATATTTTTTTTGTAGTCGTTAAGGAAAAGCTCTTTTATGCAATCTCGTAATTTTTAATAATACCGCAATCGGATAACGAAATAAAATCTGTTCCTGAATTTTTATTCCATTCCAGCACAAATTAAATTACATTTTTAACGAAAATTTGTTTCCAATATTTAGCATTTTGTAGTGGCTTGGAAACGAATTTTCTTTTCATAAGCTGATATTATAAATTAGAATTAATTTTGATCTGTGGTATTTTATATTCGTGCATTTAACTCAAATTAAAACTTTTTTGTATTTTTTGTTGTTATGGCACGGAAATTCATTGTATTTAAATTAGTCTGAATAATGATTTTACAAAATAACATCTCTTGTTCATATAAGAGAGGAATAATTTTTCTGGACTCACTATTTGTAATGTTTTCACTTAATCTTGACGGAAAGTGAAAAAAGTCCATCGAATTCATCGTTAACAAAATAGCTAATAATGCTTAAACTTGACATTCGTAATTCCATTATTTACACCAGTTCATCATTCATGTTCAAATATTGGAGATATTCTTATCAAAAGCTTTTGATATTTATAATTTTTCAAGTTCTTATGTGGACCAATATTGTTATTCTTCACCATCTCAATAAAAAATATTAATTCTTACCAAATTCTGCACACCATCAAATTTATCACATTTTATATGGCAAGCTTTTGGGAAAAGCTCCCATAAAATTAAATTTTTTGATCTCTAAAACTGTTTATAAAATGCCCTCCTAAACTTTGGTGAATATGAACAAAAACATAAAGTTTCAATATTTATAAAAGCTTTTTGAAGGCATAGTTTGATAAGTATGAAAAAGCGTTTTAAGTTCAAACTTGAAAATAAAAAGCACGCATGCAACTTGCATAATAATATTTTGATCAAATCCTTGTGAACATCTTTTTTTTAAATTTTGTTGAACTTAAAGCTTTCATATAATTTACACAAATTTTTCATAAGTGTAAGCTTATTAAATGTTGTAGTTGGTTGACTCTTATTGTTAACAATTTTCACTTAATATGTATTATTGATGGAATTCTACCGTCAAATAATTTAATTAAATTTTTCGCAAAAGCCGCCTGTAATTTATTATTTTTATGTTACAGTTTGAATTTTTTTTATTTAAAAATAATTGATAGTGTCTTAAGCTTCCACATATGTTTGAATAAAGAACATAATGTATTTTGAGGTTAGAAAACAAATTTAAATTGAAAAATCCAGAATTTTGAATCAGATAATATTTTTAAAGATATGAGCTTTTTTGACAAATAGTGTCTATGTCTTTTCTGGTTGGTTGTACAGTAACCTTGTTTTCTATTGATAAAATAAAATGTCAGAACTTTCAGAATAAACTTCATGTTGCAATGAAATCTCTAGTATTTTTAATTAAATCTATACAACTTTGTTTAGATAATGTGTAAAATCTTGTTTAAGGATCAGAAGTTCCTAGTAAAAATTATTACATTTTTCGAAAAAGCTCCAATAAAATTGAATTTTTTGATTGATCTCTAAATATGTCTTCTAAACTTTTGTTGGTATGAATAAAATAAAAAAAATTTCAATATTTATAAAAGCTTTTTGGGGAAATAGATTGATAATTATAAAAAGGCGTTTTAAGTTCAAACTAGAAAATAAAATTAAAGGCATATTGGACGCAACTTGCCTGATAATATCTTCATGAATTTCATATGTGAAAGCTTTTTAAATGTTGTAGTTGGTTGGCTCTTATTGTAAAAAATCTTCTCTCTGTGGGTATGATCGATGGGATTTTATCGTCAACAAATTAAATTAAACCAAAAAGCTAACTATGAGTTTTATTATTTTTATATTAAAACTTTGATATAATGGGAGATTTATTTTTTATTTTTGGAAGATATATTTATAAAGAAAATTTTGTAGTCAAAAAAATAAAAAATAAAATTTCAGAGGTTTCACACTAAACTTCATGTTTCAATGAAATATTTAGTAGTTTTCGTAAAAGCTCTTCTAATTTAGATGTATGTGTGAAATTTCGTTTAAGTATCACGAGTTCTCGTTATATTACCAAGTGAAAATGTGTATTATATTTGAAGTTTGCATACTTATACAAAATATTAAAGCTTTTGGAAAAAGCTCAATTAAAATTAATAATTTGATTTATACTCTTAATATGATCTTTAAAATCGATTTATTTAGTGGACAGAGCATTTTAAATGATACATTTTTTACACACCGACATAGAAGCTTTATCATGTATATAGTTGCCAAATGAAAGCTTTTGTGGTTGGGTACAGTTAAAGCTCAAAAAGTTCAAAATTGATGAAGTTACATTGAAAAGCTCATACTACGCATGTTTAACCAACCATTTTTACGAAAGCTTTCACAGTTTTCAACAGGTCTTGTATATTTCAGATCTAGTTTAAGGAGTTTTGAAACATTTTATCTCTTGTTTGCTTATATCTCATCGGTTAATCCTTTTTGCATGAACATACATTTTTAATCGTCGACTTAATCGGAGTGTATATAGAGTCTCAAACATAATTCAGTTTAACATTTTTGTTATAAACAACTTTGATACAATTTTACATGAGCAAAGTTCTCACAAATCGTCTTACGATTTTCCACCCTTGAGCAACGATTTTTAATTTTCACTAGGCTGTGAATTAAAAAATTAAATCTGATTAATTTTTACATGTATGTACTAGACGCGCATCTAAACAGACGACATAAATTCTTGTGTATTTATATCATACTTAGGCAAGTAGAAAATTTTGTGAAAATTTAGAACATTTCCATTTTCTACTTCATTTTTTTGGGTAGGTAAATTTTCTTATTATATTTCGTATATACCTTCTTCATAAATCCTCTCACCGTCGTCGCGTTGAAAACTTTATATTTGGAAATAACACAAAAAATAATAAATAAATAAAAATCTTTTGTTTGATATTTTTGGCGTCTGTAAGACGATCATATTGTTTTTTCTGTGTTCTGCTCCTGCTCCTGATATTTCGCTTTCCTGTATAAAAAATGTGTGTGCTTTTCTTGTATAATTATTTATTCTCGGTATATATGTATGTATGTATGCTCGTATTGTTATACGGTTTTTTCTATGAATGTGATATATGAGCTGATTTGAAATTTGGATTATTTTCTTGGATGGTTTCGGTTTTATTGTTCTGGTGAAAATATAATTTATAATCTGCTAGACTTTTATTTTCTGGGTATTTTAAAAGATGAAAATATTATTTTTATTGTTTGTCGCACCTTGACCTGGTTTAATGTATTTTTTGCGGTCTATATCATTTCCCTATCTTATATGTTATTGTTCCGAAATATTATGGAGTGCCAAGAATATACTTGAAAATATTTCCTAACCGATTTATTTTTTTCGAGTTGTCCGGCACGAACAATACAAGAAAATCAATATTACGTTGTACAATCGACACACATTGACTCAATTCATACAATGAAACATACACGAACGAATAAATAAATTTAAAAAAAAATAATTAGGGGATGTACCCAGAAAAATATGTCATTTGTGATTTATGTGTCATGTTTATATAAATAAAGTTGATGTATGATGATTTAAATAAGCCCACTATAACTCTACTGTACTATGTAGCTACAAACATACTTAAAGTAAAATTGCTTGAACGGAAAAGATATTTAAGTTTTTTTACTGTACTATACTCTTGTATATATTGTGTACATATACGAAGAACTAATATTTACTCAAATCACTTTCTTAATAGTTTAATTGCTGTAAGGGAAATGATGTACTAGATTTGTCTATGTATATGTGTGTGTATATATATAGTTTGTAGTTAGTTAGGGTACAGTTTGTGTAGTTTTGTAAAAAGGAAATAATAAAAGTTTTAATTTCTTGTTGTAGTATATAAAAGAAATGTCTGTTGCTTTTAATTAAATTTATTTTTCTTATGGGAGCTTCAAGCTATAGTTTCGACTAGTGGTTCGCAACGTTTGTTATTACAGTAGACAGTATCATCTCATTGAACCTTTACTTTACTGGTACTTCATTGACAAAATAATAAAAATACTACAAAGGTCTTATTTATTTTTTGCTCTTAACATAAATTAGTGAAAGCTCTATAGTTTGTAATTTTCATGTACAACCTAATTTTTAATGAAATTAAAGCCGATTGCAATAAAAAGCACACCATCTTGTACATCCGCCATTTTGAATTTTTAAAATTTATTCGATGGTCCGCCATCTCGAATATCCAAAAAGTTATTAGACATTTTCAGTTGGTGATCTGAAAAACGGTCCAGTAGATTAGGTTAGATTTTATCGAATTCGGTTAATATTTTAAAAACATGAGACGCCATCCAACCTTAGAGCTTTCACTCATTTATGTAAAAAGCACAAATTAAATAAAAAAGCTTTGTAATATTTTTAGAATAACTTATGTGCAATTAATTTTTTAAAACGAGCTTTTCCTATTCAAAACTTTTAGTATATTTAGAGGCTAAATTCTGATCCGAAAAAGGGCGAATTAAGTTTACCAGTATAAAAAAAAGTATATTGCTTTTAACTAAATTTATTTCTCTTATGGGAGCTTCCAGCTTATAGTGCAAACTAGAGGCACGAAACATTGGTAATTAAAGTAGACGTTACCATCTCACTGATTCTATACTCTACTGGTGCTTCGGATACACATTAGCAAAATAATAATAATATTACAAAGCTTTTATTTATTATGTGCTTTTTACATAAATTAGTGATCGGTCCGTAGTTTGTAATTTTCTTGTATAACCTAATTTTTGGTGAAATTAAAGCCTATTGCAAGAAACGCGCCATCTTTTACATCCGCCATTTTGAATTTCGAAAGCTTGTTCGAAAGTCCGCTATCTTGATTATAAAAAAACGAATTACAAATTTTCAGTTGCTCACCTTAAAAACCGAGTAAATTAGGTTATCGAATTCGGTTAATATTTATAAAACTAGGCTGCTATCATTGAGCCGCCATTTTGAATTTTTTGTTTTCGGAATAATAATTAAAAATAGATAAGTAGGAACAATTTCAAGATGTAAGCTTAATCTGCCAACTAAAAAAATTGTTTAAGCTTCGTGTGCAATTTTTTTTCAAAACGAGCTTTTACTATTCAAAACTTTTGGCATATTTAGAGGTTAAATTCTGATCAAAAATTTGCAGGGTTTAGTTGGACAGTACAAAAGATATGTGTGTTGCTTTTTATTAAATTAATTTTTCTTATGGGAGCTTTAAGCTACAGTTTCGATTAGAGGCACTGAACGTTCGAAATTTCAGTAGACGTTATCATCTCATTTACCCTATACTCTACTGGCGCTTCGGATACATATTGGCAAAATAATAAGAATATTAAAAAGCTTTTATTTATTCTGTGCTTTTTATATAAATTAGTGAAAGCTCTGTAGTTTGTAGTTTTCTTGTATAATCTAATGTTTAGTGAAATTTAAGCCAAATGCAATAAAAAGCACGCCATATTGTACCCAGCCATTTTGAATTTCTAAAATTTATTCGATAGTCCGCCATCTTGAATATCGGAAAACGAATTACAAATTTTCAGTTGGTGATCTTAAAAACGCTCGAGTAGATTAGGTATTTTATCGAAATTGGTTAATATTAGAAAAAAGTGGGCCGCCATTAACCTAGAGAGCTTTCATTCATTTAGTTAAAATGTACAAAATAAATAAAAGCTTTGTAATTACCAGTATTGCGTGTTTCTAGTCGAAACTATAGCTGGAAGCTCCCATGAGAGAATTATTTGTGTGGAATTAATTTATTAAAACAAGCTTTTCTTATTCAAAACTTTTGGTATATAATAAATGGCTAAATTCTGATCCAAAATTAGACGAGTTAAGTTTAACAGTATAAAACAAACATACTTAAATTTAAAATAAATAAATTTATTTCTTTTATGGGAGCTTCAAGATATAGTTTACACTAGAGGCACGCAACGTTGGTAATTTCAGTAAACATTATCATCTCATTGATCCACTACTGGTGCTCCGGATACACATCAGCAAAATAATAAAAATATTACAAAGCTTTTATTTATTTTGTGCTTTTTACATAAATAAATGAAAGCTCTTTAGTTTGTAATTTTCTTAATTTTTAGTGAAATTATAAAGCCTTGTGACCTTAAAACCCTCGAGCAGAATATGATCGAGAATTTTATTGAATTTGGTTTATACTAAATAAAAATGGCCGCCATTTTGAATTTTTTGTTTTCGGAATAATCATCAAAAATAGATAAGTAGGAAAAATTTAAATATGTTATCTTAATTGACAACTAAAAAAATTATGAAAGCTTTGTGTGTAATTTTTTTTAAACGAGCTTTTCCTATTCAAAACTTTTGGCTTATTTAGAGGCGTAGTTCTGATCCAAAATTAGACTAGTTAAGTTACTTTTACTTAGTGCCTAGACATTTTTCGTGAAAAGCTCTCTAACCAAATTAAGTACTTTAAAGCTCAATTACTCTAATCATGTATAATTTTCGTTTGTTTCGGTCGATTGTCTGACTTTCGTCATGGAAAGTTTGAGAAGCATGCCATTTTTTTCCTTTAAGCTCTTAAAATAATGACAATTTTCTATATATAGATTACGTAAAATTTTACATTACTTTTTAACTTTCCTAAATGACAGTAAACTTTTCCATCAAATCATTTCTTATGAGCGCGGGGAACGAGTGGCAAAATCAGATTTTCCTAGAAAATTGAATAAAAAATGAATTTATTTTTATTTTTTTTTGTCTTGAATTTATTTTTTTTACTGTACCTGAGTGGCGGAAATTTATTTTGTAAAAATAAAATTTTGATTCCCACACATTATGGTGGAACAGTTAATGTGAAATGAATAAAATATATTTGTATAGAAAAGTGATTTTCTCGTTCCATTAAATTTAATGATGATGCGATGAATAGGCAGAGTATTGATGTGGGGGCCCACAACCTTACTAAATTTAAGACTCGAGACGAGTAATCCAATTGTCCGCATGTTGGTATGTAGAATGGGCATTTTTATTTTTGGTTTGTATACAAAGCTTTTAAAATTACATTTATTTTTTAATGAAATTACAATTAATAAATTTTAGAACAATTTTAGACGACCTAGAAAAATTTTAAAAGAGAAACTATATCGTAAATTCAATTTTAAATATAGCTTTTGTATTTGTGGTACATACACATCAAAAGCACAATAAAATGTAATTATGTCATTTAGTAGCTGACCAAAGTTTGTCGTCTAAAAAATTTGGTATCACATGTATACAGAAGAGTAGCAAAGAATGTTTAGCTATAAAGCTTTCAAATATTACTTTTAAAATATTTACTTTTATTTGCCTCTGGTAGTAGGTATTTTTATATACCTTGGACTATTGACACCAAATCTAACGTTACAAAACTATCAGAAGAAGAAGGCGAGCAAAATTATTTTGATTCCAAATTTTAGTCGATGGTTCCAAGCAGTCGTATAGTAATAAGCAAGAAAAATTGTCCTGCATCAGTGCTAGACAATTTTCAGTGTGTTTCACTATGTGAGAGCTTGGTAAGGTCGACTTAAATTTGATATCGAGATTTTTTGTTGGGACTAATGAATTTGAAATATTAATTCGCCATTTGTGGAAGTAAACGTGTCGTTGGTCACTGTCATTGGTAGTCAATACTGAATCATTCGGAAAATCATTTTGAAATGCGTTGTGTGTACACTATAAAGTGGAAATTTCTCACGAAGAGAATCATTGGGGACAGTATACGTTCCAATTGATTGTCACCTAATTTAACGTTGTTAGAGGAAACTTAGGCCATACTCAATTCAAGGCCATTGTTTATGATTGGCCCAAGCCTTTTTGAACAATATATTGGCAAACAGAATTTATTCAATAATTTTAATGTTTAATGGAGAAATTAAATTAGATTGCATTGAACCGTATACGGACAACAGAGAACTGGTCGAGACAAATATTCGCAGGTCACCACCGTGTAAAAAAATACTTGAACTATTCATTAAATTGCAATTCCGACCTAGTCTTATCGGGCCATACCAATGGTTCAACCATCACAGTTATACATAGCTGCTGTGAATCGTCCGATTATTGGCGCCGATTTTCTCAGCAAATTCGGACTGCTTGTCGATGTCAAACACAAACGACTAATTGACCCAGCTACGAAGCTGTCAATAAATGCCACAATGATTCGTGTTACCACATTTTAACAACTTCCGTCTCTTGTTCGCTACACATGGTCAAGATGAAAGATCACGATTGGAGGCCATGTGGGGACTATCGGTATTTAAAGACGTTTACGAGACCGGATCGCTCTCCGAAACACCACATTCAAATCTTCTCCATCCTTCTCTTTTTCTTAAAGAACTCGTCATCGTTTTCATCTACATTGACGACATTCTTGTGACATCGCAAACTATCTGGAAACGCTATTCCAATGACTTGTCGAGTTTAATGTTCACATCAAGAGCTCAAAATGCGTCTTCGGCGCAACCACTCTTGATTTCCTCTGCAATAAGATCACACATAATGGCATTCTGCCTTTACAAAAATGAATTAATGCCAATAGGGAACTCCCAGCTGCAACACCAATCAAGAGTATTCAGCGATTCACCGGGATGGTAAACTACTACTACCGATTCATACAAAAACTCGCTGAAATTCTTTGAAAATCTTGGCCTAACGAATGTCAACACGCGTTCACTCAAGGCTGAATTGGCATGCACAACAATACTCTTGCCACATCCACAGAGCGACTCAAACCTCAGCATAACTACTGATGCATCAAACACTGCTGTCGGAGCAGTCATGCAACAATATAACAACAAGTGTTGGGAGCCCCTGGGATTCTTCGCAAACAAGCTCTCTTATTCTAAAAACAAACCTCTGACTCGAGCAATTCAATCTAAATCTGAACGCAATTCAAGGCAAGAACGCCACATGGATTATCCACATGGACATCCAGCATGTTCAAGGTACAACAGCGAATGAAACGGCCACAGTCCAAACTCATTTCGACTGCAATAAAATCGCACAAGCATAAAAAAAGATTTGGAACATTAGAAATTACTTCGTTCCGCTGGTCACACTATAGTTCATCACTGAAACTAGAGCGTTTTAAACTACCTGGCCTAGAAATCGAGCAATTACATCGAACCATTGATTACTGCACGCTACGTTTGTCCCATAGCATAAACAAAGATTTTCCCTATTGAACACAATCCTGTTAATCCTACCAAAAATTAAAAGTCCAACGGATCACAAAAACGCCACTTGAACTTTTCAAAATTCCACCTGGTTCATTCGATGGCCAGAAGCATACTGCGCATGACCGACATGTCTGCAGCAACGATTGCCATTACATTCGTGCGGAACTACGTATCACGATTTGGCGTTCCAATGGACATCACCACTGATCAAGAACCCAGTTTGAGTCGAAGCTTTTCGCGTAGTTAATGAAATTCCTCGACTTGCATCGGATTCGCACAAAGCCTTAACATCTGCATGCCAATGGCTTGGTCGAACGCTTCCACCGCCAGCCCAAAGCAGCTTTCAAGGAGCGAAGCTACACCATGCCCGGGAGTACCGAAGTACCAATCATTCTACTTGGTATTCGAGCTCACAGCTGAAATTGTCCATTATTGCAGTTACTATTAGCTTGAACGGGCATAGGAACACGTTGATAATTTGAATTTGGTTTATTGGAATACGCCACGTGACCCTTCAAAGAGTGACAGATTTTGTTCAGAAATATTCTTATACTTAGTCGAGAGCGATCACTCTTTCGGTAGGAACTTCCAAAGATTCGATAATTTTTATGGCAGGCCACTATAGCTTTATGATACCTAAACCGAGTTATATCGGAATAATTGGGGTTGCAATTTTTCTGTGATCACGAAATTTAAATGTAATGTTTTTATTCAAAGAGGCTTGAGCAGCATTCGCACCACGTCACAGGAAGCATTTAATTATGTTCAAAGTCTGTCGAACGGTTGCAGTTCACAATCTGGCCATAACTGAAATTTTTGTAATCCGTGTAGGGATGCACATTATGATGACGTTAATTTACTTATAAATAATAAACTGATTTCAATGATCGCCACCAATAAAAGCGAATTTACCAAATATACTAGAATTGGTATTAAACCTTAAACCGTCAGCATAATTTCCCATTGCTGTATGTTTCATATGCTCATAATAAACACATATAAAATGATAACCTCCCTGTACTATGGATGTCACGTATGTTCAAATTATATGTCACCACAGGTAGGCAGAACATGTTATCTAATCATAATACACATACACAAATTAATTAAGGAATGATTTTCTGACTTCTAAGTTTCGTTTAATGTCGCAAACAATAAAAGTTAATTAAAAAGGGGAATAACCTTTTCGTATAACATTTGTTGTGCGGTGTTGCGATACTAAAAATAATTAATTTTTTGTACAGGCATGTGTGTTACTAACCGTTGCGGTATTCGCAAATGACATTACATGCTCTATATACTGTATGAATGTATGTTCGACATACGTACAAGACTAATCAAATTCACATGTATGGCATATGTTCTCATGTAAGTTAAAACATTCATTTCGAAAGTTGAGAACTTACTCGAACAGTCAGCTATAATTTCGCTGTGTGCTTTAAAGCTGCTTGAGGCATTTGTTGATTTTTTCATTTCAATTCCGTCGCATACGAAATTGGGTCAGAAAATTATTTGTGGAGAGAGGCTCCAAAAAATTCTAAAAAAAAATTCTCTCGTAAATCGCGTGTTGGGTGACATAAGTGTGTGTGTGTGTGTGTGCATATGTATACATATATGTACTTTATATGTATAGGGTAAAAATCAAAGCTTTTTTATATTTCTATGTCGCTGTACACAAAATATCTAATCTGTTATAATCATTGTATGTTATGATATTTGTACGTGATATGTGTGTGTGTGTGTGTGTAGTTTTTTTGTAAACAAAGTTGCATGTCCATTCGATCTTGCACGTCCCAGGCTAAGCAGTTTAATAATCCTATCAATTATTTCGGTTATATATAGTATTGTGTTGCTGCACGTATTATCATCGTGTATCATAAAAGTTAAATTTATCATCGGCACAATATCTAGAGCTTAGACATAAGTTGGTGCAAAAAATGTCATCGACTGATGTGGGGGATGATTAAAAAAGCATGAGAGAAGTTTAAGAAATATTTGATGGGTAAATGTAGATGTACAAAGAGAGAACAGCCTCCCTGCATCATGACTAATAGCGCTAACGTCAGCACACCCCGTTATAAGAATTAACTAACCGTGCCTTCTAAAATTATTAATTGACATAGGAACAAACAAAATTGTTCATCTACTTGGAGTACAGTTAGTTCAGATCAAACATTAAGAACATTGGGACCCTCTACTATAAAAACGTTGTTTAACGGTCACACCGTAGTCCGTAGACCAATCAATACCAATGTAAACACGTATATAACCATAGACCTTGGAAAATCTGGGCTTATCACACCTAACAACCAAGTGTCCTTGCCTTTCCAGCCAAATTACATGTCCAAAAACTATTTACAATTCTACCTTGTAGCAAGTTGATTGCAATAAGCCCAGTAGACAAAGAAATTTACATCAAGGCTATTTCACGACCACCTCATAATACCCGAAGGTGTACACTGAAGCAATAATTACTACGCCACTGTAGAAGTGCAGTAAACTCCAGCAATCAAGAACAATCGATGGTGGTCTATTACCGTCAAAGAATTGAGTTTTTATTCCGCTCCTCACATGTTTAATGGATTAATGGTCGTCATGGGGGAAAAAAATGGAAAAAAATGATGTTTTCCGATTTGGCATAAACTTGGCACAAATATGCTATAGACCATCCAATTTAGTGCCATCGTATTGGTGTTGCTCATTGTTAACCGAAAATATCATTTTTGGTCGTTTTTATTCCGCTCCTTACACGTTTCAATCGCTTTCATTAAATTAGTGTATTAATTCACAGGTGAGACCACTTCTCTTTGATGACCCAGTTGTCCAGTTTATACATAATTAATTCGTTCATATCATGTCTTAAGTTTTTTAGGCCATAAAATACAAAAATGTTTTATTTTAAATGAAAAATTAAATCACGTGTCTATAACAACTAATAGGGGTTGTTGTTGGTCAGCACCAAAAACCTTACTAAGCATTAAAATGAGTAGACAACTCACCCTAATTTATTTTTTTATGAAACTTTAATAATCACCATTACAGGTATTAGTAAGCGACTAGGACATCGATAGGATTATATTTTTTTTTATGCTTTTCGAAAAAGGTTTTGCCACACAGATACACAGCATACGAGAAAATGATCACGAAAAAATAAATTCAATTTTCTTTCTTAAAATACAACCTTAATTCAATCAATCTAAGTATATGTCAAATATAGCAAACAGGAAAAGGGAATTGTACCTATATCTCAATTTTCGTTTCATAGATGTTATTTATTTCGGAATCCTTTTTTTATATGTGTTTTGTCATCAAATGATGGTTTCGGTTCTGGTATATATAGCTATGGGTATAATCACCAATAGTCATTATAAAGCCAAACAAAATTATGCATATCATTTTGTGTAACCATTTACAAATTGACATTTTATCACCGGACTAGATAATTGGGTTTTTGTGTGTGTGTAAGTGTATGTATTGGGTAACTGGGGATTAGAAATATAAATCACAATTTTAGATTTGATTATACATATTTACTTAAAAGGAACTGAGCACACAAATTTAAGAAAACGTTTGATTAATAGAGCTTTTGGGGAGCTTTGATATTAAAACAAATTTCACCACATATACTATAATGATAGTGAAAATACATACTAGTTTGTTTCGATAATTAAACGTTATTTAAACCAGCTTTACGGAGCTTTTACGCGTAGCGAGCTTTTTTATATAGTCATTGAAGTTTGTCTATTTGTATGCAGATATATTAAGGTTGAAATTGACATTTAATATTTAAAAACTATGAGTGCAGGGCAGTTAATTTTAATTTAAAGCTTTAAGCTTTCGTTTTACACTAAAAATGTATCAGTATATATATTGCATTAAATTTGGCGTCAGTGAAATAGTTATTTCAAATGTAAGTTATTTTGAAAACAAATTTACTTATTTTGGAAAGCTTTTGGTTTAAAAAAAAATCATGTATTGTATTGGAATGTGTAACAAAAAACGAGGAAAATATGTTGCATGAACTGAATTAATCTTTCTGATCGATAAAATGAGCTTTAGATAAAATATGAGCTTTCAGTTTTACTTGGTAAGATGAAAACAGTTGGCGACATTTTACTTAAAACAACTTAGCTATTTTACATTGAAGAACTTGATAAGACAATACGAAATGTTTATTTATTTTGCAATAGAGCTTTTGGTAAACAATGATCCTATTTATTTAAAGGTTTTGCGTGATTTGAAAACTTCAAAATGTTTTGCTTAAAATTAAAATAAATTTTTAGTTATGAGCAATTATATTAAGAGTTTTGTCTTTTGACTCGATTGATTTTTAAAGTGAGCTTTTAATTATGTTTTTGTTATTTTGTTAATATTGTCAAGATCATAGTGTAAAAACATTTAACTTGTAAGCATTTTTATTTGTCAGACAGTTTGAATAGTTTCAAGAAAAATTAGACAGTTTTTCGAAAGGTTTTGAGCTTTTAATTCAAAATAACAAGATTAGGTAAAATGAGCTTTTTTAAAAAAATTGAATGAATATTTATAACAATATCTGTTTTTAGATTAGGGTTTGTGGTATGCGTCTTACTAATTCTAATAATTTTAATATGTTATTTGATAGAGAAGGAACATTGAGTTAAAGCTCGGGAAGCTTTTTTCTACTTTGAGGTTTTAATTAAGTTCGTCACTGTTAAGGGAAGCTGGCGAATGTTTCACTGAAATATATTAGCTAACTGATAATTTTTAATATATGCGAATTTGACATTAGAGCTTTCGATAAATTATTAGTGACATTTTGTTATGATAAATGTATACGTTTTCAATCGTTATAATTATAACCATTATGATATAAAACCAAGCTTAGTCTTAATTTAATTGAACTTTAGTCATTATATTATAAAGTAAAAATTACTGTACATTGAATTTTACGATTTAATAGGCTGCGTTTGCCATAAAATGAGCTTTACTATGTGTTTTTCAATGATTCAAATTTAGATTTGGTAATATTTACTTAAGAAGAACAGGGCAATCGGATTAAAAAACAGCTGAGGCACATTAGTAGAGCTTTTGCGGAGCTTAAAATAAATTACGTCAAATAAACTACAATGAAAATGCTAATGTTTTATAGTTTAGAGTAGAGCAGTTATTTTCGTCTAAACCTTTAAGCTTTCGTTTTATACTGAAAAGTAACAAGCACTTTGTTTAAAATTTAACTTCAGTAGAATACTTATTTCAAACATTAACATGTAATATTTAAAAAACCTTTTATTATTTTTTAAAGCTTTAAAAATTAGTGAAGCTTTTGATTTTAAATCAAATTTACATATAATAACGGGATGTCTTAAAGAAAACAAGGTTAATACCATATTTTCATTTAAATGTTTTCGATGTTGCATAAAATGAGCTTTTCGTTAAAATTTGTTCAAATATTTATAAAAGCTTCCTTTTTTATAATTTTATGGGTTCTGATGATTTGACGATGAATTTTAATTACAAAACGCTCACTGAAAATTATTTAGTTATTCTCGTTACTGAAAGCTAAATGAGCTTTTTTCAAATTTGTGTCACCGTTACAGCCATTAAATTCAATACTGCACTACACTGTTTCAAATGTTTTGGTTTATAAAAGCCATACAAACTTTTCTTGTTATCATAATTTAGAATTTTTCACTTTCTTTTGCGTCAACGAACGTTTTAATAAACGTTTAATAGTTTCTTAACTATACCTGAAGCTTATTTAAGTTGAGCTTTTAGTTGGGCGAATGTTTTACTTTAAATAGGTTAGGTAATTGTTAATTTTTTCAAATGTTATCTATAGCACTTTCGATAAAAATAAGTGCTACCTACAGTAAACAACGATATAACAAAGCGTGGCATTATACATTTTTCAAAAGTTCATTATGTCAAAATTTTTGTGTATTTCGAAAGTTTAACAACATGCTGTAACATAAAATATTTTTTTATGAATTAATATCGATTGAAACAATTTTCAAATACTGTAACTTTAAAATGAGCTGTATTTTAGTAATTTAATATTGTAAAAATTTGGGAAACACTATTAAGAAAAGCATTTCACTGTTGAACAGTTTTCGAAAAATAAAGCATTTAGTTGAGCTTTAATTTTACAATTTTAATTGTTTTATTTAATAAATCCAGAGAATTTCTGAACTGCATTGGTGGTATGTTCATTTATAAAATGAATATTGTTTCTGAAAATACCACATTGTAATGACCTTTAAAAAAATGAACATTAGATGGTTTTCACTAGAACAAAGCTTTTAGATTTATTACCACAAATTGACTGACAAAGAATCCGTTTTAATATTTTTAATGATTACTGAGAGTTTCTGATAAAACTTTTACAATTTTAATTGTTAATATTTTTTGAAAATGTTCGTTAAACTTAGAAAGCTTTTAAAGTTAAAAAAAGCAAAAGCTCATATTTTATAACAGAGCGTTATATATGTCTTTCGAAAAACATGAGCTATGCTATAAAATATATTCGAATATTTATTTTTGGTTGATTCTGGGATAAATTATATTTTGTATTCTTCGTAAACCTTGGTAGTACTAACAGAGTTTTTAAGTTAAGATTAAATACTATAACATTTTGGGGAAAAAGTATAATTAGCATGATCACCCAATAAAATAGCACATGCTAATTTAATATATCCGGATGCTATTACCAAATTCCGAGCCGATTTAAAAAAAAGGATATCAAGTTTTATCCTTTAATCGAACATAGCGTCTTATTTAAATTCTATTTATTGTTGTTATGAGGATTGTTACTATACAGCTCCCAGTATGTTGAACCGAACGATTATTGTTATTCTCATTAATTTACAACAAACACCGATTCAAAACTATTATCCTATATACCAACATTGAGAAAGGGATAAGAAAATCCTTGTTTTTTTTACTATTGATATTGTTGTTGTTTTGCCTATGTTTTTATTACTATACGACTATTATTTTTATTGTAATTATTGTAGTGAATTTAATCGAAATTTATATTTTGGGACCAATTAAGGTTTTTCTTTATTTCGTCTTCCATTGTAATCGGATTATATTGTATAATGAATTATAATTGATAACAGTTTACTAGGAATAGTTATTGCTTTTTTTTACAAGTTTTTTTTATTTTTATTATTTGGGTACATACTCTAAATTGTTTATAATGGAATTTTTTGTTGGGGTGTATAAAATATGTTAGTTAAAATTACATTTACAAGAATTTTTGATCGTGGACAAGTAATTAAAATTTATATGCAATTACTTGGCCACCATCCATTTTGTTATTGAAAATGACCTGCCAATTTTTTTTTAGTATTAAATTAATTTAAAAACTTATTAAATATTGTTCGATATTTTCTTAAGTTTATCGTTTCGCCTTGTGTATACCTTTATAAAATGGGAAATTAATGCTTATTTATTTGTATAAGCATAAGGAAAACGATTTTAAAGCATTTATTCTTCGCTCGTATAAAATAAAATACTACTGCACAAGAAAGAGACCAGCAATTAAATTATTTTCCAAACCAATTTATAATTAAACTTCTATAATTAAAGAGCTTTTAGAACTAATTAATATAATAATAGCTTTAATTGATTAAGTTTTTCATACCATTAACCACGTCTTCTATTATGAGGAGTTCTAAAATAATTAATTAACTTGGCACAATTTAAGCACAAACATTAACATTTTTTATTCTTTTCATGTACTAATGACTTAAATATCGTGTTCATGCACAAAATGATACAGCAAGAATATTAATTTCACTTTCAATTGAATCAGTTTCAGATATCGTTCATCTTTTTGTTTGTATGTACTCGTATATGCAATGAAATAGGTATTCGGTTTCAATATACGCTATAATATTGTTCTGTAATACTGTAAATATAAAAACATTAAAGCTTAAGGATGATGGTTTTTACTGAGAGCTTTTAATTGTAAATATTTTTCATTGCAGATCCATTTTACAAAAACAAAGTTTTTTCCACCAAATATTGCAACAGTTGCTTTATTATTTTAAGAAGTTTCGTTCTGACAACACTATTAAGAGAGCTTTTTCTTTTCTTTTGAATGATTTAAGTTTTAAAGTAGTTTAAAAGCACAATGTTTCTAATATTTTATATGAAGGGTACTTCAATTTTATGAAAATATGTGTGACTTTTTAAAAAGGTCAGTCAAAAAAGCTCATGGCTCGAGACATGAAACTGATAGACAAGAAAGCTAACAAATATTATTTATTTTTTAAATATTTTTAAAATATCGAACCAAGTCCATAACAATCCAAACAACTTATTTAATTATTTCAGATTTCAATAAATTTAAAAAGAAACATAAATAAATAATAAGCTTTTGGTTTCCGTTTCTACGAAGAAATAATTTTTTTTTAATTTGTAAAAGCTTATCAAATATTAATTGGGTTATTTTTTAGAGTAGCAAATTAATTCTATTTAAAATTCTAATATTGAGCTTTGATTATTTTAGGCTAAATGGAAAAGCTCAAACTTTCAATTTTTGTTCGACCAATAAAATCATTTATTTTGAGCTGCTATTTGTAGTCGGTTTAAAATTATTTAAAATATTTTATTATAATTTTGGTACTTTTACAGTTATATACAACGATATTTATAAATATTTTCAGGTCAACTAAAGCTCAGGACTGTGACTCGAAGTTGGGTTTAATTTTTTCAGTTTATATGAATTTGGTGGGATTTCTTTTCCGATTAGTCTTGTTAATAATAAACCAAATTTTTGATTTTAGGTTTTTTGAAAATCGCAACAAATAAACTTTGAGCTTTTAAGTTTTAAGGAGCCTAGATTTTTTTGACTATTATTTTAACGCTTTGGATAATTTACAGCAATTTTTAAAATTCATTTTTCGGAGTTAGTACTTGTGAAATTGGTTTAAGCTTTTTATTTAATTAGTTGATGTTTCACTATAATTATCATTTTTGAGTTACTCTTAGTGGTTTGTTTTAGAATATGCTTTGTTGGTTTTAAAAATTTTACTGGGTTAAATATTTGTGCAGACCAAATAAAGCTCAACCACTGACTGTAAGCTTGGTTTCATATCTCCCCATATTTCTCTCTATATCCAATTCGAATTTAGTGTTGTTTCTCTAAATGATTTTATTAGTCGAAAAAAATGAAAAATTGGGCTTTTCCATTTAGCTTTTAAAAAGTGTTTATTCTACAGCTTTTCATGATTTAACTGAAATATATTTTAATGCGTTGGATAACTTAAGGCTTAATAATTTCTCGTATTTGGTTCTCATGAAAAATATTTTAAGCTTTTATTTATTAAATTTAGCTTTTAACATAATTTCCACTTTTGGGCTGCTATTTGTAGTCGGTTTAAAATTATTAAATATATTTTATTATAATTTTGATTCAAAACTTTTTCAGTTATGTCCAACTATATTTATAAATATTTTCAGGTCAACTAAAGCTCGAAACTCTGACTCGAAGTTTGTTTTCATTTTTTCAGTTTATACGAATTTGGTTGTATGTCTTGTCCGATTAGTCTTGTTAAAAATAAGCCAAATTTTTGATTTTAATTTTTTTGAAAAATTTCAAAAATAAACTTTGAGCTTTTAAGTTTTAATGAACCGAGATTTGGAATTTTTTTGAAAATTATTTTAACGGTTTGGATAATTTACAGCCACTTTTAAAAATCATTTTTCGGAGTTGGTTCTTGTGAAATTGGTTTAAAGTTTTTTTTATTTGAGTTACTCTTAGTGGTTTGTTTTAGAATATGCTTTGTTGGTTTTAAAAATTTTACTGGTTTAAATATTTGTGCAATCCAAATAAAGCTCAACCACTGACTGTAAGCTTGGTTTCATATCTCCCCATATTTCTCTCTATATCCAATTCGAATTAAGTGTTTTTTCTGTAAATGATTTGATTGTTCGAAAAAAATGAAAATTTGAGCTTTTCCATTTAGCTTTTGAAAAGTGTTTATTCTAAAACATCTCATGGTTTAACTAAACTATTTTTTAATGCGGTGAAAAACTTAATGCTTCATAATTTCTTGTGTTTGGCTCTCATGAAAAATATTTTAAGCTTTTATTTATTAAGTTGAGCTTTTAATACAATATATTTATCACTTTTGGCTGCTATTTGTAGTAAGTTTAAAATTATTTAAAATATTTTATTATAATTTTGATTCAAAACTTGCACAATTATGTACAACTATATTTATAAATATTTGCAGGTCACCTAAAGCTCAGAACTCTGATTCGTAGTTTGTGATCATTTTTTCAGTTTGTGCGAATTTGGTTCTACTTCTCTTCCGATTTGTCTTGTTAATAATAACTAAGTTTTTGATTTTAAGTTTTTTGAAAAGCTTCAAAAAATAAACTTTGAGCTTTTACGTTTTAAGGAACCGAGATTTGGAATTTTTTTGAAAATTATTTTAACGGTTCGGATAATTTACCGCCATTAAAAAAAACAATTCGGAGTTGGTTCTTGTGAAATTGGTTTAAGCTTTGTATTAAATTAGTTGAGCTCTCCTTATAATTGTCATTTTTGAGTTACTCTTAGTGGTTTATTTTAGAATATGCTTTGTTGGTTTTAAAAATTTGACCGGTTATAAAATTGGTGCAGGCCAAATAAAGCTCAACCACTGACTGTTAGCTTGGTTTCATATCCTTCATTATTTATTGTTGTTTACTATTAAACACGATTTTTTATTAAAATTTTCAAAAGAAGCTTTATTATGAAAACGTCAATAACTTTAAAAAAAACTATTCAAGTGTCTCTACAAAATTATGCGCCAGGCTAATTACGTTTTAAGTAAATGATAAGGCTTAATTACCTAGATTGAAAAAGGATAAAATGTCCCTTTTCAAAAATGTCTCCATCGTTTTCGGTATCTAATCCAAACAAAAAAAAACATTTATCTTCATCTTCTCACACAGTGTGCGATATAAATCAATCCCATATCACCCAGCATCATGTTACAATCTCGACATACAACATACATATATCCTCGTACGTATTAAAAATCTATAAATTTTCATTAATTCTTTACCATGGTTTTGCTCAACGATATTGATAGTGTAAATAATAGTAGTAAAAGTTTTTTTTCCAAGAATGTGTTTTCACCCCAAATAGAAAAATAAAATTGGATTGAAAGTCAAAATTAAACCGTTTAATATTTCATTTCAATTTATCTCGAGCTTTTTTTTATTTTGTTTTTATTTTCTTGAGTGAATTGATGGAAAAGTTTTTTTTCATTTGGAAAGTTTTGAAAGTTTAGTGTCGTACTCGTCTCATATCTATGTGCACAATATTAAAAACAATTTTATAGATAATATGTTCTGAAACTGTCTTCAATCGTAATTAGATTTAAGAGTTTTTATGATTTTTATATCTTATGTATGACAAGGTCTTAATTGAATAATTTAATTTGTGCTTAAAATATATATACAAGAAATAGTATATGTTTGTTCAGAACCTAAACACGATTTTACTTACCTTCCGTGTTTCTAATTATGAACAATGACGATTTTCTTACC
Source organism: Tipula unca (assembly GCA_951394425.1). Classification (NCBI taxonomy): domain Eukaryota; kingdom Metazoa; phylum Arthropoda; class Insecta; order Diptera; family Tipulidae; genus Tipula; species Tipula unca. The sequence goes on from OX596382.1 coordinate 9,725,652, forward strand.
TTCGCACGACTGAGACGTTTTTTTTATAAGTCTCAGTTTATTTTTAATAAAACCAACAAAAATACGGTATAGACGCTCGAGAGGTAAATTTTTTATTAGCTGAAAAAGATAAATTGGCCACATTGGCTGTAATTAAAGCATAAAAAATAATTACTTTGTTGTCTTTGCGTTCTTGTAAAGTTCATTGAGATCCGCTGGACTGTAAATAAAATATATAATTGTACCTGAAAATGAAAGAAGTAAAAAAAAAAATCTTTTAATTTCTTTTCGGTATATAGTATACATAGCCAAAGTGTCTCTTGCGAATATCAAATTTATGACACCCTAGTTTGTGTAAAAATTTTAGTACGTTTTTCGACAACGTAAATTATGAAATTCCGATCCAATATATTTCCTAATAACAGCCTTATTTATTCTAAAAAAATACTTTCAATCTTAGTCAAGAGGGAAATTGTATTTTAGTTTGGTGTATACTCAAAAAATTATTATCGATTTAAATTTTAATGTGGGCCTTGAATATTACCTTGAATATTTTTATTTCTGGAGGGTATATACACGAGGGGGAATTATTTAAAATATTGATAAATTTTTTGTGTATACTCGTGGAGAGCTTTTGTGTATTAACGATATTTGAATGCGCACAAAAGACTGTAAAATGAAAAACGCTTATCCTAAACTGTTATGTTTATCCGTACAGAAGTGAAACTATAAAGAATATTTTTGTTAGGATTATAAAACAAATCGAATTTAATAGCAATCAGTTCATAAATAACAAAGTGCCAAAATATATGGCCAGGGTCTGGCAATTAAATCTTTGCGAATAAGCCCCTCCAACATCATGATTTAACTCACAACGTCTTCCTTAGGGTAATATCTGGTAGACAAATCCAAATTCATCTAAATCTATCCATAATTTCTCTAGTTCTCGCATGCTAAGTTGACGACTATTTATTTAAAAATTATTGACAACAACAACAACAATCGTAAGGTTGACAACAACAACATCTGGTCAATTAATTTTTTTATTTTATCCACTGGCAACAAAAACAGCGTTTCTAATATGAATTATTGGTTTCAAAAGGTTAAAGAGTAATAAACCTTTTAAATGACTTTGAAAGCAATAACGGGGGGTCAAGAAATTGAGGGGTTTAGGAGCCCAAGAAGCCAGTTATAATTTTTTAAAGACTTAAAAATTTGGTATTTTCACAAATAACTCAAAAAAATTTGAAATATTTTATTAAAATTGGTAATTTAGTGAAATAATATTTTGCATATTATATCTTTCATTAAACAGGCTTCGTGTTCATCCTGTTTCAGGACCAAACCGAAATTCCGTTATTTTTAATCGATCGTACATTTATTAAATTTCTGGGATTGTCTAGTCAATCAAGTCAAGGTTCCAATAAAAAAAAAAAAATTATGGAAAGCCACTATAATTTTTTCTTGGCCAACCAATTCCAGCTCCAAGTGGAAGTATTTCAATTTTGAACGAATTTGAATGAAATTAGAAATGATGCTTAATAGGGTCTTTTATTAGAAGATCTGTAAAAATAAATTGTTTAATGGCCAATTCTCTCCCAACCCCATATGGAACTCGTCCCATAGTGGTCGAATTGTGATAACATTTAACCCAATAGTGGCACTTAATGGGCAGTTCCCCATAAATAAATCAAAGTCTCCATTTCCATTCCTCTTGTTCACCCTGTTCCAGGGCCAAACCGAACTTCCTTATTTTTTACTCGATCGTACATTAATCTAATTTCGAAGGTGGTCTAGTCAATCAAGTCAAGGTTCCAATAAAAAAAATGTAAAATTATTGTTAGTTAAAAAAATTTTTTTTGGGCAATCCAATTCCAGCTCCAAGTGGAAATATTCTTACGTCAATTGTTAAAGTGAAAGGACGCAAAATTTGTTGTTAAATTGCTTGTAAAAATTAAAGTTAAAATAAATTAAAAATTTAAATCAAAACTAAAATATAGTCCAATTTTATATTTAATATTTATTCATCATCACTTAGTTTTTATTTTTGTGTTATTTTTTAATAATAATTGGTACAACAGTTTTTATTTTATTTTTTTTGGCGCCAAAGTTCAGTTGTGGCAAATTGTTTTTTGTTGTTTCTGGTTATTGAGAGCTAAAATGCCTGTGTTGATGTGTGTAACGTGTACTTAAAACATTACATCGGAACGATTTCCGGGAATTAAATGTGGCAACTGTAATAAAGCGTTCCATATTAAATGTGGAGGGGTTACGGATGAGCTTATGAAAAGCATAAATTCTGGTACTGTGACATGGCTATGTCCATCTTGTCGAAGTTCATCACGGAGATCGATCATTGATGACACAGTTCCTGTCTCTCCGACAATCCCTAATAATCCTACGCTGCACGATGTAATGAGTGTACTAAACAGCCTGCAACAAAAACTTACAGTATTGGAGTCATCCCAGCAGTACATCAGCAATACTATCGAGGAACTAGTAAACAGAGAGAATGTGATAACAAAAGAAAACCAAGCCCTGAAAAAATATTTAATTAGAGAAAGAGAGGTGTGTTGATGACCTAGAGATGACTAGAGAGGTGTGTTGATGACCACGAAAACAAATTAAGCTGGTTGGAGGCGAAAAACGACATCACTAACCAAGCTGAAAATGCTAATAATATTGTTGTGTGTGGGTTACCCAGGGAAACGGACGACTTACCTGAAATATTTATTAAAGCCATTGACAAAATCGGACCACAAATCTCTCGTGGTGAAATTATATCAATTGGGAAAATGAAACAACATATTGATGGATCAAATGCATTTAACAACGCTTTTATTATCAAATTAAAAACACCTGAGCTTAAACAATCAATACTTACAAACTTTCGGAGGAAAAAATCACTATATCTGGATGAAATTGATAGTAAGTTCGACAAAACCCAAATTATTATGCTGCATCACTTCACAAAGTTCCAGGGCAAGCTCTATAAGGAGGCAAAACGAATTAAAGCAAAATTTAATTTTCGTTTTTATGGTGCGCGAATAATAAAATTTTGCTTCGTAATTTACCTGATTCTGAAGTCCATCATATTTGGTCGTTCTGCGATCTTATCCGCCTGGAAAGGAAATTCGAACAGCCTGGCGAAATTGAAGACACATCACTGTTTTCTCACACGGGATCATAATCAATATCTGCAAATAAATCAATATTATAGTATGTTCATTCATTTTATTTTTTATACACTCTTTTCATTCACATTTTTAATTATTTCAATTATTATTTTAACACTAATTTTGTATATTTGTTATAACACTACAATATTTTTATTGTTTACTTTTATTATTTTGACATTTTGTGTCATTTTTTTTATTTTGTTATTTTGTAAAGTTAGTTACCATTCACAAATATTATTATGGCAAGTAGAGGCGGAGTTACACTACCGTATTTTTTGCAATATAATTTGTAGTAAAAATCATTTATTAATAATTTTATTGTTTTATGGTAGTATAGTCAGTACTTTTTTATTGTATATTTTTCTTTTAATTTACTTGAAATCATGTTTTTGTTTCTACATATATACATACGTACGGGCATGGTTTGGGATTTTGTATATTTTAATTTTTTTATTTTAAATTTTATGATAGATAATATTAAATTTTGCTTGCAGAACATTCGGAGTATGCGAAAAAACGTTGACACATTTTTAACTAACATTGTTGCGATTAATTTGGATTTCGATGTTATATTTCTTACTGAAACTTGGATTTCAAGCGGTGAAATATCGGAGTATAGTGTAGATGGTTACTCATTTTTAGCGAACTGTAATGACCATTATAGATCTGGTGGTGTGGCTGTGTTTATCAGATCCTCATTTAATTACGATGTGTGTTAAGTTAGTCTTTCGTCTGCGGACATTATGAAAATTTATATTCAGCTTGGGAATATTAAAATTTGTTTTATATTAATCTATAGATTTAATTTTTGTGCATTTGACACGTTTTTGGTACAATTAACTGATGTTTCATAAAGCGATAAATCTAAACATAAAATTCTACTTGGAGACATTAATTTGGACTTATTGAAGGATTCGCGAGCTAAAGATGAATATTTACTATTGTGTTCGTCATTTGGGATGGATTCTCTTCTATACAGTGTGACTAGACCAAGTTCAGGCACTTGTGTGGATCATGTATTTTCTGAAACCCATTGCCAACAATATTCAATTGAACTTACTAATTTAAATTTATATGTGACTGATCATACCACTGTTTATTTTAATTTAAAATTAGCCAATAAATCAAATAGTGGCCGTCGGTACGAACCGGGCTATCAGACAAGGATTAATTACACAGACCTTTGTGAGGCTCTGTGTACTAGTGATTGGAGTGATGTGTTTTCCTCGGATGATCCGAATGTTGCTTATTCCATTTTTATTGATAAATTTATTTTTATTTTAAATAAATGGGAATCTATTGTTAAGATTATAAGGGGCAACTTCAAACTCAAGCCTTGGATGAATGATTCATTATTATAACTAATTAATTATCGAAATCGTCTATCCAAAATTTTATTAAAAAATCGAAATAATGAGGTGATAAAGAAAAAAATTGATAAACTTAATTCTAGAATTAAAACCTGGATCCCACTAAGGAAGGAATCTTATTTTAAAAATAAGTTGAATGCTGCAACCGATTTGAAATCAAAATGGAAAGTTGTTAATGATGTTCTGAATAACAAACAAAACATTAATAATATTTCTGAAATCGATGTTGGTAATAATATTATGATAACTGATTCTAAGGATATTTCTACCGTGTTTAATGACTACTTTATCAATATACCTAGTACTATTGTAAATAATAATTGTGAAAACCAAGTTATTGCTGACGTTGATAAAAAAAATATGGTTTTGTCTAGGTTCAGTAATTCAAACTTTTTCTTTTATCCAATTTTGTTAGCAGCCAGTGAATTGAAAAACTCTAGTTCTTGTGGAATGGATGGGATCTCGAGTTCACTAGTGAAAAAGGTTATTTTCAATATAACTTATATACTTGAATATATTTTCAATTTGTGTCTCGAAAAAGGTTGGTTCCCAGAATATCTGAAAATAGGTATTGTAAAGCCCCTATTTAAAAAGGGCTCCCGTGCTGATCCAAACAATTATCGCCCTATTACCATATTGAATACATTTTCAAAGATTTTTGAAAAAATTTGAAAAAAATTATTAAAGGGCGTTAAATAAATTTTTTGGATAATAGACAGTTTGCTTTTAGACAAAATTTATCAACGGAAAAAGCGCTTATTTCTTTTCTAACTCCAGTCCATCAACATCTGAATAGCAATCGAAAAGTATCATCTCTATTCATAGATATTACTAAAGCGTTTGATACTGTCAATCATGAAATTTTGTTGGAGAAGTTAGCAAATATAGGTATCAGAGGCTTGGCACTTTCCTTGTTTAAGTCATATCTTCATAATCGAGTTCAAACTGTTTGCGTTAATAAAATTCTTAGTGATATAAAAGTTGTTAACGTTGGAGTCCCACAAGGCTCGGTGTTAGGGCCCTTGCTTATCTTGATATATTGCAATTCGATATTTGATCTTAACCTGCATGGTGGTCCGGTTGCTTTTGCTGACAATGTGGCGTTGCTATACTCTAGCTTAGATATGAATTCATTAAATTGTGCCATTAAAGATGACATAAGATTACTAAAGAAATGGTTTCACGTTCATGAATTTGTTCTTAGCAGTAAGTCCAAATTGATGTATTTCAATGTGAGTGGTGCCTTTCAGAATTCTAATCCATTGTTTTACCATTCACTTACATGTAATGAGTCCAACTGTAATACTCGTTGTGTTCCTATTGAATCGGTGATGACATTTAAATATTTGGGACTTACTTAAGGCTATCAGCTTAATTTTAAAGAGCACGTGGCTAACCTAAAACAGAAACTTAGACAAACTTTAAGATCATTTTATTATCTGAGAAATATCTGCAACCCGAAATTTTTAAGATGCCTCTATTACGCATTGTTTGATTCACATCTTCAATATGGTATAACTTGTTGGGGCGGTATTTACTTATCAAGCATTATTAAGCACCCTTGATGATCATACAAAAAAGATTAGTAAGAATTATGAGTTACTCTCAAAGAACCACACCATCGTTACCTTTGTTTGTGAATTTAACAATTTTACCGTTGCGATATTTATACGTTTTCAAGGTTTTAAGATTGTATTATTTGATGAGTGGTAATCGTCTAATGAATGTTCATAACACTGTATCATACTCGTTTCGTAACAAATATAGAATCAAAATTCCTCAACCTAATAAAGAACATTTTAAGAAATTTTTCACATACACTGCTCCCATGCTTTTTAGTCAAATACCATCCAATATAATCATTGCAAAAACTTTTAATTAATTTTGTCATTTATTAAAAGATTGGCTATTTTCTTTTAATGATATTGAAATTTTATTTGAAACCTTAATTTAATTTATATTTTAAATTATATAAAGGTCTTGTATAAAATGTCTCAGTTTTGTTAATTTAACCGAATGGTTCTGCTAAGTTTTTATATTTATTTTATATTATTATTTATTAGAATTTTGCCTTGTTGGTTGAATCTCACACACAATCAATGCTCGTATGTATTTAAAAACAAAAAAAACAAAAAAAAAAATATATTTTTTATTTATTAAATTTTTTTGATTAATAACGGAATGTGTAATACCATAACTGTACTACTTGAATTAAATTTTGATGTTTGAATCGTGACTACATGGCATTTATTTTAAATAAGGAGTCACTAGTCTTAGCTATTTATAAATTTATTAATTTATTTATTTTGTAATTTAAAAAAAAATCTTTTTCTTAGTAATATATTTTGTATTGTATTAGAAATTTTTTGTTAATAAAAAAGCTATGTTAAAAAAAAAAAAAAAAAAAAATAGCGCAATTTTGAACGGGTTTGAATGATATTTGAAATAATGCTTTGAAATTTCAAATAATGGGACTCAATGGCCAGGTTTCCTATAATGGGTTGTAAAAGCTATCTAAATAAAAAATTAATAAAAAGTTCATCAAAAGCTCATCCTATATATATTTGTATATACAAAATTCCAAATTAACTTAAATAAGTTATACAAATCTCCATTTCCATTATTAGTTTAAAAACATTATTAGGAAAAGCTCTTAATTGTGGTAATTAAACTAAATGTAATTAATCAATGTATAGTGAAGCACACGAACACAGAGTAAAAAAAATAGAATAATTTTTCTCAACTTGTATTTTGTTCCAAACAAAATTATGTACGAGATTTTAATCTACCATTTTTATTATTATTTATTATTATGACGTATACTCATCCAATGATTTTATATAAATACGAGAATGGTATGGGCAGTCGAGAAAATTATGTTGATGTTGATTGATAGAATTTAACAGTAAGTAGGTGGTTTAATATTAATTCATGTGCGCCAGACAGAATTTTTATTTCCAACCTGTCGTTTTATATTTAATAATTATGGATTTATAGGTTTCATATTTCATGCATTGCTTTCTTCATCTCAAATTATGGAAATCTGATTTTCATTTATATTTTGTGCTTTTGTTGTTGTCTGGTTTGGTGCACGAAATCGTATAAAGACTTTTTATATAATTTTTTATATCCAGGCACACGCTATCTAAAGTTCAAACAGTAAAATATGCAAATTTCGTTTCATTTAATTTGTATTTGGTATTATATGTGAAGACCTTGTTGCCCTGGGAGAGTATAATACTATAATTGATGAAAATATTGCTTCATACATAATAAATAATTTTTAATGTGATCATACCTCGGGAGAAATTTGCGAAATTATTTTTTTTTTAAATATTTTATGTGCAGACTATTCATACATATCTGGACAATTATTTGCTGGAGGCATACATTTTGATTTTTCATTATGCATAATGACCAAAAATGTTCCGCTGAAATCAATATTCGTATAATGAATTTCAATTTAATTTGATATATACATTTCCGGTGGAGTTATCCATACCTATCCCCAAAATAGTATGTGACTATAAAATGAATAATAAAATGTTTCTAATTACGTAGGATGCTCTCAAAAATATTATTAGATAAGTAATTTGCACAATCGGCCAACCTTCGTATGACTCATAATATAATTTAATATGAAATACATTCTAACTCCTAAGAACTTCTGAGGCCGGAAATAATTTTTTATGTTTTGAGTTGGCCATAGTAAGGGCAAGCTATGCTTAAATTACCAACACCAGCTGGATTTATTCGTTTTTGGTCAATTCAATTTATGATATGTTACCAATCGTCTTGGCTGATGTTGGGAATTTTACCAAAGCTAGCCCATACTATGGCTAACTCACATAACATAAAGAATTATCCTCGGCCTCGGAAATTCTTAGGAAATAGAATTTATTTCATATTAAATTATATGGGGCCATATGATGATTGACCGATTGTGCAAATTGCACCATACGGCTGGTGTTGGGAATTTAACTACAGCTTGCTATTACTATGGCCAACTCAAAACATTAAGAACTATTTTCGGCCTCAAAAGTTTTTAGGAGTTAGAATTTGTTTGTACAAGTTGCGCCATACGGCTGGTGTTGGTAATTTCACCAGAGCTTGCCCTTACTATGCCAACTGAACACATATAGAATTATTTCTGGCTTCGGAAGTTCTTAGGAGTTAGAATTGCTTTTATATTAAGTTATATTGGACTATAGGAATGTTGGCCGTTTGTGCAAATTTTACCATAAGGCTGGTGTTGGGAATTTTGCCAGAGCTTGCCCTTTCTATGGCCAACTCAAGATATAAAACGAATTAGTCCCAGCCTAGAAAGTACTTAGGAGTTAGATTTTTTTTCATATTAAATTATATTGGGCCATAGGAAAGTTGGCCTAATAATTTCACCAGAGATTGCCCTTACTATGGCCAACTCAAAACATAAAAAATTATTCCAGGCCCGAAAGTTCTGAGGAGTTAGAATTATTTTCATATTAAATTATATTGCGCCATAGGAAGGTTGGCCGATTGTGCAAATTGCACAATACGGCTGGTTTTGGCAATTTAACCAGAGTTTGCCCTTACTATGGCCAACTCAAAACATAAAGAGTTATTTTCAGCCTAGAAAGTTCTTAGGAGTTAATAATATTATTTCTAGCTAATTAATTTACCTATTTGTGTGTAGTATTGCCTGATGTACGTTTTTGTTAATTCTGGGATGAAAAACTGGACTAACTTCACATGCTTTAAAGCTCATTATTTTGTTAAGAAAGCCTTTACAAAAATGGTATTCCCTTTTAAAGAATGAACCTGATATGTTGCCAGAAATCAAAAGCTGCGTTATAATTCACATACTCTATTGATGATAATTATATAAAGCTTTCAAGCCTAAATTAGTTAACCGCACATAGCTTTCGGATTTCATCAGAACATTATTTAAAGTTGTGCTGACATCTACAGTCATTTCAACTATTTTTTACTAAAATCCTTATTTGATAACTTATATTTAAAACTTTAAAGCTCAATTAATTTCAAAGCCATAAAGCTTTAAATTCTTTTTTATTATTCCGACAGCTTATAAATGAGTGTCATTGATTACGACTATTTTAAATTATATTATTGGAGCTTACATTCTAAAATTAGAATTTTTTATTTGAAAAGCTTTTGAGCAAAAGCTCAAACTTTAATACAAAAATTGTATCAAATATTTTTAAAAAGCATATCTAATATACAGAAGTTTGCACATAATAATTTTCTCAAAAACAAAAAGCTCATTTTATTTAAATTTCAATTCACTTCCAAAAAAAGAATATGTTTGCCGTCTTTAAAAGCAATTTCAGATATATAAGCATATGTGGAGCACAGTATAAACATCACATTTAAATTCAATTCTTAACTATATACTATGTTTACGTCTGGAATATGTTTATGAACAAACATTATTTCGAGATTCGATCTACACTATGTACATACATATATACTCAAAATTGAAGTTGAGCAGCAAAATTTAAAATTCATATAATAATAGAACTATAAAACAATTTCAAGAATAATGTAAAAAAAATATTTGTATTTTTGTATAAAGCTTTATATACTACATAGAAATTGATTTCTTGATTACATGGCAACATTTCCACCTGTTTTTAGTGTTCCCAATTACAATAATACTAAATCGAATATCTATATATCCACAGCAATCAGTTTTTATGGATTTCTAATCCGGTTTGCTAAAATTGGTACACAAAAACGACGATAACATCATTTCTAGGAACTATATACAAATATTTTTGCGGTACAGATTAACAATTCGGATATAGCTGCCACAATTATTGTTTTTTTCAACTCATAATCAAAACGATTTCGCAAATAATCCGACACAGAAAATTATCATTTTCACAATATCAATAAAAAAATTTGCATAACACATTATATATAACAACAATTGGAAATGGGAAATGTGTTGTGCACATAAAAAATGGAATAATTGAAGTTGATTGTAAGGTAAATAAAATAATTGTTTATTTTGCGGATGTAAATGAAAGCTTCGATTCATTTGGTTTTAAAAATATTTAACAATAATGTATGAGCTGTTATTGAAGGTAATAGGAATTATTTATGGATATTTAAAAAAAAAATTAATTTAATGTTTTACTTTTGATAAAGCTCAGTCGAAAGCTTAATTTATGAGTAAAAGCTTTCCAATACTTTTAATTATGTATAATATTAAGCGTTCATATATGGTTTATGATTAAAACTATTATGAAAAATCGATTTTTGTTGTTTTTTAATATTTTTAACTAAAATTTCAGTGACCATTTATCCGTATCTCTTTCATGTAATATTTTCAATATTATTTTTAGGTGACTCGGCATCGTTTACGCATCGAGAATTATTGTATTGGTTCTAATTAAAAAGAGCTGGTGATTAATTCGATAAAATATCCACAATTAGGAGAGATACGGTTATTTGAAATTCACATATTTTCCAACACTATTAATTTACATATCTCCCACTAGAAAATGGATTAAAATTCAAAACTAGCAATAGATAACGATAAATTACATATAAACAACTCATTTACTATATAAGAATTTGTCTCAGATATAACGTGGATAAAATTTTGCAACCAATCCGATGATTTTAACTTTTTTGGTTTTTTCAAAATATTAAATTTGTCTATAATGTAAAGAAATTGAATTCTTTACCGTTCAGCTCGATTTTCAAGATCTTACCTTTTTGTCTTTAATATTTTTACTCAAAATCAATTGATATTTATTCGAGGGGAAGACAACAACCATATACACCCTTAGAAAAATGTGATAATATGTAATCAGATAAAGTGAATAAAAAACCTCCAAATGATTTATTAACTTAAATGATGGAATTAGGTTGGGGTAACAGGAAATTGCCAAACATTACCCAAACTCATTTCAAATCTATAACCAATCAAAATTGTTTATTTCGTTTTTAATTTACATCAACCATAAAAATACTGATTAATAATTTATAAATTATAAATTACAAAATGTTTGTGCTTCGTAATTTTGGTCGCATTGAAGGGAAATTGTAAAATTTATATATTTTTGTGGTCGAATGTTTAGCGCGCAAAAATTATTATTGAATTTGTATATGATGTTGTTGGTGGTGGGGTGGTGGTAATGCTTTTTAGAAAATTAATGAGCTCACACAGTAGGCTTGTTATTAGAAAAATTAATTTTTGTATTTTCGGTTTCCGAAATAACTTTATAAAATTGTTATTATCGATTTCTAAAATGTGAACTTGTCGGTTCTCAGACGATTATATTGGTTGAACTTTACACCTGAAAACTTTAAAAAAATTAAAGAAATGCTTTTACGAAAATATAATAAATAACATTTTTCGTAAAAGCTTTTCAAAATTAAAGGTCACATATTTTTTTATTACAACATTTTCGATAACTATGCACCATGCTTACGATTTGGACCAAAACCTTTAATATTTTTGTTTGTTAAAGTTAAAGCTTTTGAAAACAAAAATTTAAATTAATGCTTTTTTATCCTCTTAGAAAGCTTATTTTAATACAGTTTGAACATGCTGTTTACTTACAATTAGTAATTTTTTTGAACTTTCCAATACAAAAGCCAAATTAAAAAATCTCATAGTTCATTATTGAAAAGCTCGTTTCGTTTTAAAAAGAAAGCTTTGACATTTATACTCAATTTTTTGAAATTATAATCTGTGGTTTACTTCACATCGAAATAATATAGAGCTTTTATGATTTGAGAAAACTAAACTTTTTAACCTAAAAGCTTTTGATTTTTTTTTTTGAGAATTTCTTCCGGTTTGTATTTGAACATTCATATATTGTTAGAGCTTTAAAGCTCAACCTCCATCAATAACATTAACAAAACATTTTTTTTACAAAGCGCCATCCAAGTAAAGTTTTACAGCGTGTAGAAAGTAGTATATTTCCATGTAGATAATTCTTCCAAAGGAGGCTTTCTAACTGAGGTGGAACAGAGAAAACTTTTATATCAATCAAAAGAGAATAATTAATAGGGCTTCGCTCATACACAAATATTCCGATCAACACTGTTTTGTTCAGCAACAGGATTGTTTATTATTATATTTAAAATTTAGTTCGATTGTTAAATCAATAATTATTGGTTCCCATGTAAACTGTGTTTTCAAATATCGCAACATCTCTTAATTGAGTATTGTATCGCGCTCCATACTCCAGCCTTCTAAACATTTTAACCTTTTCTGACCAGTATTTTTTTTTCCGATTTATTGATTTTTGGCATCATTTTACCTTTATATATAGAAAAGAAGTAGGTGCGATGTCTGTTCATATACATACAAATTAATTGAAACTTTTTAAATTAGTCGATACAGAATCACCCTCAAGTCGTTAAAAGTATGTTTAACCTTGTTATCGTCATCAACAACAATACAAAAGTTAATTAGAATGTAGATTACGAAAAAAAAATTTGTTTTAGCCAGGGTAGTACAACTATATTTTTGATGTTTCTGCATTCCCCGAGTTTTTATACCACCGTGAAGAAAAACAAAAAGATTCTTCCAATAGATCTCCCTTAGGATCTGCCGCACACATATACATAAATCATAAGAAGTTGAGCACATAACACATATTACATGACTTGATGACGATGATGACAAGGATGTACGAAAATTCTCTTTTATGCGTTCAAAAAATATTTAAAAATTGAGATGTGTTGTGGGTAGAAAAATCAATTGAAATGAGCAGGAAAAATGTACTTTCCTGTGAAGGGCAATGTTAACTTTAACACTCGCAATAAATTTTAAAATACTAATCGAAATCTTGGTTAGGATTTTCACTACCATCAAAAAAAAATTGATCAGGATCCGATCATAAATAACTGAGTTTTCCCATATTTCGATACCGAATTCCACTTGACAACAACAACAATTTTCAATTGACAACAACAACAATTTGTAATTAATTTTTTATTTCAATCTCAGGAATTTAATTGAGAAATAGATTTGACCTGAAAATTTTTGTGAATTAGAGATTGTGGGCGAGTCAATTTTTTAAAACTGGTTGGTATCGGGGCCGCAGTCCCCTTGATGCAAGGGGCTAAATAACCATTTACGCAATAAGTTTCGGTTTTGAACTAAAACTTTTGGCTATTAAACATTTTTTTTCGATTGAGAATTCAATTTATATATTTTCATCCATTTATTAAGGGCTCTCTGTTGGTTCTTCTTTACTCACCGAGTAAATTAATGATACACAAATATCTTATTTGTTGTGGCAAATATAAGAATACCGAAAAAGTTTTTTTTGTGTAGGTCGGGGGGATTTTAATCCGATAAATAAAGTTGATTGCTCTTTGTTTTGTTTATCAATGAATTTGGCTTCTGTTATGTTTTTTGTTCTGTTGGGTGTATATGTGTGTGACGAGAATTTTATCGATAAACTTTTCGTTGTTGTCGGAAAGTTCAGTTTTTTTTTGTGTACAAGATAATTAATTTCTTTAGAGATCTATATAGATTACATAACGAAACCAATTTGGGTTGGTTCGCTTAAAAAGTAGGGACGAGTGTTTCGGATACAGTCATCCACGCGAATTACAGAAGGTGTGTGCCGATTAATTAATCACTCACAGTTAGCCCCGCGCCACTCATTTTTTGTTTATTTTATTTTGGTATTTGGGTTGGGGCCAAAGTTTAAATTGTAATCAATTTTTTGGAAAGTCATTCGTTTTTATTTCAAAATTGATTATTATTTATCATTTTTGTTCAACGACGGTGTATAATTTGTAATTAATCATAGTTAGAAAATTAACTACCAACTCACCTGTAGCAGAATATTGTGTGTACCAATATAAATATAAAGGATGGTGGTAAAAAATTTCGGCCTGATTATCGTACGTACATACTTGACACTGTGTGACGATTAATCATATTTCAGTTTTGTACAAGCACACACAAACAAAATTAAAATGCCGTAGTTTATTGATTTTTGGTACTCGGGGGGAAAAAAATTGGGAATTGATTTGATTCTAATTGAACGAGGTGGAGGAGATACAAACTTCTTATCACAAAATATTTTTCTAAAACAGTCAAAAAGCTGAACGCACGAATAGATCACAATCATCATTACATTGTATGTGTGTGTGTGTGTAAATAGATAAAAGCATATTATCTTATAAAATATTTTTATATGTATTCAAATTTGATCCTTTCTTACATCTCTATCCTTTTTTTTTTGGTTTGGTAACCAAAACAACTTAGAAATATACTTAACATATTTCTCGATTTAATCCTGTTTTTTTTTTTTGGGCAACGACTATTATACAATCTGTGTATATCTATAAGGATATTATTTCAGTTGAATCTCCATATTATCCCTTTTAGATATATACGATTTGTATATATATCGAATTCACTTTACTTCACTCAAACAAATATCACTCAAAATATTTACTTTTTTCACACTGAACACTAGTGAAATTCTAACGAGCAACTAACGATAAAATTGATAGTAGAAAAATGGCACTTCTTTAGAGATTCGTTTTCGTTACGATTCTGCGTTCAAATTGGGGAAATTTTGATTAGAAACACTGCACACTACAATGTTATAATAAAAAAAAATATATTCTCGAATTATGTCTACAGTTATCAGATGCTAATAGGCGGACGCTTTTCGTAAATCTACATATTTAAAACTAAAAATCGATACAAAAAGCTCAATTACAATATACGTGCTATTTCATAAATATTTTTTCGCTTAATTGTAATTGAACGAAATACGTGACTAAATAATTTTCGTAGGCATGCGGATTTGATAAGGATGAGTAGATAAGGGAATTTAAGATGTACAAAATTAGATATATCTGACATTTAATTAAAATGTAGAACATAATTTAATGCTGTAGGGCGGGAGCACACACGCACACATATATGTAGTATACAATTTATAGTAAGAATTGGGGATCAAATTCGTGAAATACATTTTTTTTAGGATGGTGGAAACTTTTTATGTACATAAAGCATAATTTTTGATTTGGGTTACGTTGACATGTGATATAAATCATGTGACCTGGAATCACATCGTAAATAATATTTAGGATGTACATGATATGTACATAAATTTTGTTGTGGTACATGTTTGAGAATACATTCCTTTTCAACCATGACTGATCACAATAAAAATATGTACAATTGGAAAAAGTTGGATAAAAGAATCAACAAATAAAAAACTTAAAGCTTTACGACTTTTTAATTATAAAAAATATGCAGAGCTTTAGTGAATATCAAGATTGGTAAAGAGCTTTTAAAAATTTAATTGAAATTCAAAACCTGTAATTGAGTGTTATATCTGAAACATTCTTTGATAGGTGTAAATTAATTTGGATTTAAATTAAAAAGCTTAAATTTAAAGCTCTTTAGTTACACAAGCTTTTAAAACTTTAGAAAATTTAAAAGTATAAATACAACTATTTTTTTACTCCAAATTGTAATCTTCGTTGATTTGCAAAATCAGAAGAGCTTTAAATAAAAAAGCTCTACTTTTAAATATTTAGATTTGAGTGTTTTTCGAAGTTTTTTTTTAGAATGCAGCTAAGATTAAATATATTAGTTGATGAAAGCTTCCAAATAACTATTAGCACCAAGTAATATTACTGAGCTTTTATATATCTGAAAGCTCTTTGCAATGATGAAATTCAAAGTTCTCATGACTGGGTTACCAATCAGAAAATATTATAAGAAGAAAAAATCGCAACGTGGTTATTTATGTCCATTGAAAATAATTATTGGTCACCCAATTTTTTAAAGCTTTTAACCTATATTTCAATTTTGTATATAAATAGAATTTAATCAGTCTGCATAATACGGCAAAACATATTTCAAACGCGCTTAAAACCAACCAAAAAAAATATTCCAAAAATCCATCACACACAAAAAAAGCTTCCATCATATGTCACTAAGCATTAAACTGTATGTATATGTAACCATAACAAATATCTGTATTAAATTTATGTGTATGCAATGTTTAAAAATGTATAGTCTATTATGCTGTGTAAATTTATATTTATGAATTTTATGTTTACATAAATTGTTTGAAAACTAAACTTTTAGTGCATCGAAAATTGTTTTGAATAACTAAGCTTTTTTGGCTTCTCACATTAAATTAAATAGAATTTTAATTGAAAATACCTGACCCGCAACCAAAAAACCTCATAGTAGTTTTACGATATTGTCGAGAAACGTGACATCGCACTGGTATACAGGTAACAATACAGTAAAACATTGATTTTTTGAATATATATAAAACATCTGTAACATTTACTGTGGTTCAGATTTTGGTTTTCTATAATATTATGCCCATCCTCCTGCCATGAAATGAAAATATTTTTTGCAGGCAAGCATAATTTTTGAGAAAGATATTTTCTTTATCCAGATATAAATTAGAAAATATCTATATATCGGCTATACATATGCACATGGATTTTAATAAAATATTGCTATTAGTTTAATCCTAAAATCTTAAATTGGCCAACATAATTTATATTGCCATCTGTATCCATATATATACTTGGGTATGCTAATATTTTCTAATATTGGAACATTTAAATTTTTATGGCATTCCTGTCTGTCCTTAAAATAAGCAATATTTTGAATTTAATTATTTTTTTTCTATACGTGTGAAAACAAACTATGTCAAAATTTTGCTAACGTACCAAAAAGCAGTATGGAACAATGAAAAGTAAGCTTTCACGTAATAGCTACTCATTCTTTACTTCAAAGCGTTCCATAAAATAAAATAATTGGAATTGATTTAAATTGAAAATACCGACCGGATAAAAGTAAGGTTTATTCATATTTTCAAAACTGCTTCCAAAATCGCATTCTCAAAATTGAGCTTTTTACAGCAAAATAAATCTTTTTAAAACCTAAGCTGTTTGCGTCCATGTAACGAAACTATAAAGCACATTCAAATTTTACACAAAATAAGTTTTAAATATTATATCTACAAATTAAGCTCTCATTGACGTATCACAAAAATATTTCTTAAAGCTTTCAAAGTTTTCATGGTCAACATATTTTTGTTGGCTTATTTTAATTTAACCCATGTTTGTTTAAGTTTGTTAGAAACAATGGACCAAGTTGAATTTTTAGACTTTTGAGCTTCCAGGCATTTAATATGTTCATTAAAGCTGTCGGCTAAAGAAGCTCTGTATAACATGTAAAATATTCAATTGTTAAAAAGTTGGGGAAATGCATGAAAAATTACAGGTTATTTGCAAACAAGTGGTTTTAAAAACTTGTTAAGAACAACGAGCTTTAACAAAGCAGTAAGCTCCGGATATATAAAAAAATCATTTGTTAAGAACTAAAAACTCTTTTTTGAGAAAACATGTTTATGAAAAGCTCGTTTAAAATTCCTAACTAGACTTAAACAGTTAAATTTACGAGCTTTTAATTTTATATAAAGTTTAAAGTCACTTGATTGGTATTAGTTCTAGGATTCAACTATTCTGAATATCGGTGCTTTATGAAAGTTTCACCGTTTGTTTTTTCACGTGTGTAAGTAATTTTTAGTGCTATCTTGCTTGTTGGTCAAGTTTATTGAAATAAACAAAATGTTATAGTTTAAAAAGTTTTACACATTTCCATACACCCATGTTAAAGGACCTCTGTTTCAATATTAGAAAAAGACTTTACGAACTTTTGGATTTAAAATACCATTTTCGGATTTGGTACTTTAGCTTTTATGAGCTTTTTCGATACATTTACAATAATTCAGGTTTATAAAAATTAAAAAGCTTTTCTTTTTAAAAATAAATGTTGATCCATATTTTACGAGGTATTATTGAAAATTATAAAGCTTTGTCAAAGGCCTTAAAAATTGAAATTACTTTAAAATTTAATGCTTATCCTTTTCAGAAGACAATATTTGTTTCGAAAGCAAGGTTTAATTTTGCATCTTAGCAGTTTAATTAGCATTTCATAATCATCTGTCGGTTGTAGAGTTTTCTTTCAATTAAAGTTTGTATTGGCCAAGGCTCAAAAAGCTCTGGATAATGAGCCAAAATATATCAGCAAACATAATTGCAAGAAGCTTCAGTGTTTTAATAAATTGGGCTTTTGCACATAACAATATCTATTTCATGGAAAAGCACTTAAGAAAAAGTGTCTAGGACTAGATCATTTTCAAAAATGAGATTTTGTGCTGTTGCGATTAAACAATCACCATTTGCAAGTTTATAGCTTTAGAAGGTTAAAATAATGAAGGCTTAAATTTCAAAAAAGTTACAGCAAAAACCTTAATTTTGAAAAGTCCTTGATATAAGAAAATGGAGGTTTCACTTTAAATGAACGATAGCTTTCAGTATTTCTAGAACTTATCGTGTTTGAATTCCACTAGAAGCATCTAGTGAGAAAAACATATGTACACAACCGGTATGTGACCTATGTTTTTACCTTAGATATTAAACTGTTTGTCATCGCCCCAAATCCTACATATACAAGTACATATTATGTCACAGCTATTGAAAATTCCACGAACCAACAGCAACATTGGTTTACAGATAAAAATAATGTGGGAACCACAAAAAAGAAAATTTCATCCGAGATCTGTATCTGTTTGTTTTCTATATCCTTTTTACAAAAAAGCATACTCATGTATACACACGCACACATTTTCACACACATACATAAAATGAAAACCATATTATAGAAAGAATCTATTATCCGTATATGTAGAATTTCATTTACCATGACCAAAAAAAATAAACAAAGCAACGAAGCCAATTTTTCCTTATCGACTTTTCTTCCTGTTTTTGTCGACAGCACAAAGTATAAAGTAAAGTTTTTTGTTTTGTGCCGAGGAATAGCATTTTATATAGACATTGTGTCTGTGAATCGAATCTCGTTGTGTGTGTGTATTGTACATACAGATATACACATAGATACCCCGAGAGCAATAAATTGAACATTTCCGATAAATAATGTTTTTCCTGTGAAAATTTATATAAAGAGGAGTTACTTCGGAGGTTAGAAAACATGAAAGAAGTGTTCAATAGCACAAAAAAAAGCTTTATGTGTAATATACTTGTGGTTTCACAATATTTTTATATATATCGAAGCGATATTGGATGAATATTAAATTCTTATCTTTTTATAACTTCCTTGGTCCAAAAACTGTGAGAGCCGGGAACATAAAATATAGTTTTTCACACTGAGATTCGACATAGTCTAGCCAAGGAAAACTTGTTACGATTATTTTTCTTGTGTCGTCCAAATATACGTAAAAGACAGATTTTGTTTTGAACTGTGTACATATACGAAATTATTATTTGACAAAACAAAAAGAAAGAAGCTTTTTAATTAACTTTTGGAATTTTAAATAAAAACTAAAATATAATTATTTCGTCTAAGACTATGTATGTATATAGTCGATGTTCATATAGCGAAAAGGTCATCGTCACCACAAATTTTGGATGGACAGATTTTTATTTAAAATTGTCTGACAGCGATTTTAATTGGATATATTTACTGGATCCTCATTAGCCACTAACTGTTTTGTGTAGTTTATTCAGATACCAAATACTTTGTACAAACAGACCACAATGTTTATAACCCTGCAGTTAATATTGGCTAAGGGGTGGTATGGAGATACAAAATAAAGTCAATTTGGTTTGTGTGTGTATGTGTGAGTTTTACGTATAATTAAACCATCTTTGTAGTTTCTGTGGTTTTTTATTTTCTTAGACATAATAAAATTTTATTGTTGTGAATTGCGGTGACGATATATGGCGATGGGTATGGACGCGTTGTAATGTCGAAAGTGAATGACATTTATCTCATTACTGGAAGATCAAAATATATACTAATTACTTATACATAATTAGTGGTGTTATTGGGAATAAAAATAAAGTATGGTTTATAGAAATGGGCTGGTTTGTGGCAATAAAATCTTATCACAGATGAAAAAAGTCAAAGCTTATTTGAATTGATTTTTGTATTTAAAAGGAATTATTATATAATTTCAGTAAACTCTAAATACTAGACAAAAAAATTAATTAATAATTAATGTCGTGAGCTTTAAACTTGGGAAAACTAATGTTTTACAAAACTATTTTTAAATTTAAATATTTTTTAGGAAACCTTTAGAAAAACATTTTTGATATAGTGTTAAATTGATAAAATAAATTTATAATTAGGTAAAAGCTGCTATTTAATTTCAACTGAAAGCTCACGTTACAATATTCAGATTAGAAGATGAAAGCAAAAAATAAATTAATAACTGTCACATTAAAACAAGTGGGAAGCGCTCTGAAATATTTACCGAAAACATTTTTAAATGTAGTGAGCTTTTTTACTCGAACTTTTTAAAAATAAATGATGATGTATTTACCTAAGTACCTCTCTTTACATTTTTTAGTCTTTTCAATACCTTTCGATTCGGCTTTCATATAAAGCATGTAAAATAGAAGTGGCCAAATAAGTTGACCAGTAGCTTTAAAAACTTTGCTGTTTTAATTAATTTTTAAAATTATAATCTAATAAAATACCTTATTTAAAATGAAAAATTAACGATTTCCAGGATAAGCTTTTTCAATGTACATATATAAAAATTAGAAAGCTTTTAAGAGAAAAATAATTTTCCATAGTTATTTAATAAATAAAAACAATAAAAAAGCTTATCAAAAGCTTTAACGTATTCATATTCAAAACGGTCTTTCAGTTATCAAAGCTAACAAAATAAAGTTTGAAAGTTTTCAAAATGAAAATCAATAGCGTAATATTTAAAATTTTACGAGAAGCTCAAAAGCATTTTTTCGAATTTTTTTTTGGTTATTAAATTGGTCGAATTAAGCAAATAGACGTTTAATATTTTGTTTTTTTGGGCAAACCAAGTTAGGCACACAAAGAAAGCTTTGCTATTTGCTTTCCCTTGAAAAAACAAACCGATAAAAATACACATTGCCCTTTGTTAGGCAAACATATTTCAGTATTAATTGTAATTCGATAATTTCGTTAAAAGCTTTCTTACCTTAGAAATTGTAATTTATATTTTTTAAAACCTTCCAATTTGTAAAACTATTAGTGAAAATTATAAAATATTCAAAGCTCAAGTTTTGCAAAAATATTATTAAATTTAATTATTTTTAAGAAAACGTTAAGAAAAACATTTTCGATGTAGTGCTAAGTTTTGGTACACCTCTTTGAATTTGTTGGTATTTTCAGAAGCTCAGAAGCTTTCAAAACTTTGATGTTTTAATTATTTTTTTTAAAATATAATTATAAATTGTCATATAGTCTTATAAAGTACCTTAAATAAAATGGTAAATTAACGATTTTCTGTAAAAGATCTTTCAATTTAAATTTATTTATAAAGATAAGGAATCTTTTATTATTAAATGCCAATGATTTTGTAGTAAGAAAAAAATTATTTTACTTATTTAATAAATGAAAAAAATAAAAATAAACTTATCAAAAGCTTTAACGTTTTCATATTCTAATATTCAGTAAAAGCAGCACTTAAACAATTAAGTAAAATTTTCAGATTATTAGTTTCTAAGGACACTGATAAAAAGAAATTTTATATAAACTACCTAAACCCTCAGTGCAATTAAAGTAAACGGATCGAACATAATAAAGTTCTGAAAAAATTATCCGAAACGTAAAGGTTCTTTTTCGAAAAGCTTCCAAGTTTAAATTGTATCAGATACATTTTTAAACCCACGGGTATGGGGGGAAATACATTGATTCTTTGAATACATTGAAGCTGCCTATATAGATATTTATCAAATGAAATCAGATTACAAATAAAGATTGGATTTGAGTAGCTTACACAACATTTTCCACAAATTTCGTAAAACTCTTAGCCTAGAAAAATTTGTTTATCAAAAGCTTTTCGGATTTACATTCTAAAACATGCTGTCATTTGGAAAATCCCCCAATTTCTAAAATTGCATTTATAAAATTAAAATTTGTTAAAAGAACACAGCTTTTTTGTGTGAATTATAATTACGAGCTTTTAAACAAAAATGAAATATTTTAAATGTTAGGGATTTGATAGTAATCGAATTATGAAAATATTAATACATAAAACCTTAATTTTTTATGATACTGAAAATATTTACCTAATTCAAGAAAGCTTTGACGTATCAATAGTAGATTTTTAAATAAAATAAAGCTTTCTTTAAAATATATATTATTTTAGGGCAATTTTTCTTCAGTTAATTAGCAATTAAGGGACTAATTAATTTATTGATTAAAATAATTAACGGTTTTTGTTATAAAATTTTTATATTTTTACAAATGTTAGAGCTTTAACCAAAAAACTTTTTAAAAGCTCTCTGAAAATTTAAATTTTTGTGCTGAAATACACGATTGAAGGAACTGCGACAGTATTTTTTTTAGATATTACGATGCACGCTCAGAAAAGCTTTTACATGATTTTAACGATTAGTGGGGTATCTTGGAGTATGTTAGCTAGTTTCAGGTTATTGGAAATTAGGGGTTTATTTTATTAATAATTTTTGTTTGTTAAATGTCGAAAACACTTTTGAGCTTTAAAAATTACTTGTGTTGTTTTAATTCTTTATTATTCATTCTTTATCTATTTTATTTTAAATTCTGCGATAATAGGGTTAAGCAAACTAAGAAGCTTTTTATATTAAAAAAATTACGTTTATGGGGAAAGAGTGCTTTCAAAAATAAAGGCTGGCTGACCTTGAAAAGGTTCGTTTTGGTGAAAATATTCGCAATTTATACGATGCGCATGTAGAGCTTTTTCGAAAAGCTCTCACATTAAATTTAATTAGTGTTGTTTTGAATACCTTTAAAACAATAATTTTAGTGGTAAGTTAAAAAGACAAACCCCAATGCCAAAGCTTTCAAGTTTTATATGAGTAATTCAAATTTGTTTTTCGAAAACCTGCTATATGTTTAGTTCAGCGTAGTATAATAATATATTCTATTCAAATATAGTAAATTACATTTTCCACTCTACGAAATATAAAATAAATTGTTAAAGCTTGTTTTCTTCAACTATATAATACAAATATAATAAAAACAATTCTATAATATTCCTGAGGCGTTTTCAAAATATTATTTTTATTATTATTATGATTATTATGATGATTGTTGAATGTTTGGATACGATAAGAAAGACGCGCAATTTAACAAATTTTATCTTAATTTTAGATTGATGGTTATGATTAAACGAAGACGAAGATTGGCTTTTTGTTTTTTGGTTTATTATAATCATAACCAGATAATTTAAAAATTTGACAAATTACACAAAAAAAAAAATGTTAGTTTTTATTTATATATCCTAAAATTAAAAGTTTGTATAGGTCAACATAAATATATTTTATATATGTATGTATATAACTGAGGGGTTATTTACCTGTATGTTTATACTTTTTTTTTGTGTATGGAACGATGCCAAATTGGTGTATCGGCAAAAATCGATATATATAAAATACAAAGCATAATTCCGCATATTACCTATATTATATCCTATTTAACGCAGGTAAAACTATAAAATTTAGCATAATTTTGAATTATGATATGGGTTAACAGAATAATGTTACGCATACAGATTATGTGAGTGGGTGAAGGTTAAATGTTATTCCCATTATGATCGATTATTAAATTTGTGTCAATCTATAATGTACATCGTGTGGATGGAGAACACATAAAGTATTATTTTACAGCACCACTCAACACACAGTGATTGAATGATTTATGTTGTGCCGCATAGGAGTTAATAAGATCACTGATAAATTACATTTTACAATATGATATTTAGGGGTAGTAAATATTCTAAGTTACAGACTTGTATGTGTATTTTTGTATAAATGCCAGCAGCCAAAAGTTACATGTCACATCTTTTTTTTTTACCCATATAGACATAAACAAATTTTATTTAATTTTTCAATTCCACATTTTCCAAAAACAAAATGTCACATAAAACTAATTTTAATTTATAATTTAATAAATTTTCATTATGGTTTGGAAACCTTTCGTTACTTCGTACAAATATAGCTTTATACCGTACGTATATGTTATATCTCACATACACGACTCGAATTTGTATGTCAAAGGAAGCAAAAAGCTGAAATGTAAAAGTTACAAATTAATTTTGTTCATGTATGTGTACATATGTACATATATGTATAAGAATAAGTTAGAAAACATTTAATTAAAATTCGTACATTAAAATTTTAATTAACACAAAGCAAAACAAATTGATTTGCATGTACGAATAAGTTTGAGGTTTTGAGACGTGTTGAAGTATGTAAAATACAAAATATCAATTACTTTAAGATATTTTTAGATATAAAATGTATTTTAATGATTATGCCAATCAATCGTTCACTGCTTACGTAAACATATACATATGTGACAAACAAAATAATTTCACTTTGTTAGCAATTTTGTCGAGCACATAAAGTATAAATATAGAAAATAATCAAAATCTTAAAGGCGTATGAAAATTGAATGAGTATTTAGGCCCCATTTTTACGCGATTTATTTTCGTTGTTTATAGCTAAAATTTTAATGCAATAGCTTGGGCCAAATATGTCAAATAAAAGTAGATAACATTTTTTTGAATCCTTATGAATATTTTTTGCAACTATAAATTATTACAATTTGTATAAATACCATTGATATCTAGAAAAGCTCTCATTTGTTAATAAATATTACTTATACCCGACATATGTATGTGTATACATAAATACTAACGTATAAGAAATCTGCAATTTTAATACCAAATCTGTAATAATTATAGCAAAATTCTAAAAAGCTTTCAATTTAGTTAAAACTTGTGCAATATTTGATATAACTATATGGGTTTGAACATTAATTTTTAAATTCTGATAGCTATTTTATAAAAGTTTTACCCTATGCATAGGAATAAAACTGTTATTATTAATCTTGATAAAAGCTTTCATTGACAGGTTGGGTTATAAAAATCCGCAATACCTAAGAAAATCTATTTATAGGAAACGGCAGCAACTTTCGTTTGTTGTTTATAAATCGAGCTTTCAAAAAACACCTATGTTTGGTAAATACTCATTTCGTATGGAAGCTCCATTTATCTATTCTGAAACGGAATTTCCCATATTAAAAAAAATCGTCAATTTTCTATCTCATGCCCAGGCTTACATGAAAGCTTCCGGATGATATTTAACGATAGTATTGTAAAGCTTTTAGTCAAATTTTCGATCTAATATTGAATTTTCTTAAATCA
Organism: Tipula unca; assembly: GCA_951394425.1. Classification (NCBI taxonomy): domain Eukaryota; kingdom Metazoa; phylum Arthropoda; class Insecta; order Diptera; family Tipulidae; genus Tipula; species Tipula unca. Next base: position 9,751,413 of record OX596382.1, read on the forward strand.
CCCCAATAAACTTTCAATGATTTTACCATATTCAGTAAAGCTTTTAATTTTTGTTAAAAGCTCCATTTTAGTAGTGACTAAAATGAACCAAATTGTTGGCCACTGTGTTGTTATTAATTAATTTAATATCTTAAATAGAATTTTAAATTATTTCTCAAATTGTATTAAAGCTCATTTACCTAAGCTTTTATGTATTCAACCGATTTATACCAATTTATTCAGCTATGGTGTAACTTATAACCCGACAACATAATATTTAGAAAGCTTTTAAACTCCAATTGTTATTTCGCACTATTGGACTATAAAGCTTAAAAGCGTTCTCAATAACAAATTAAAACTTGCTTGTTCATATATTCAGATTATTTAAATATCATTAATTATATAGTTTCAATGTTGTAAACGTCATAGCAAAAGTTGAAATTTAATTAATGATATCTACTGCCGTGTCAAAGCGTTCTCAATAAAAGCTTTGTATTCAAACAAACAGTTTTAAAGATATTGATTTGTTCAATTTGAATATTATTAAATTTCTTACGAATATCTTAAAAAGGCCATAATCATCTTTTCGGAAAACTTGAATTTCCTCTTTGTACAAAAGCTCCATTTTTGAAATTAAATTTGAATCTTGTACATTTTCCAACATATTTATTTATAATTCGTGCCAGCCATGAGTATTAAATGGATAATTTTTAGCGGTTATATTTATATTTGTGATAAATGAATATTTAAAGATATTTTGTTGAAATCCCTAGTACTATCTAATTAACTATCGTTATTTAATTGAAGAAACACTTTGATAGAGAATTAAATTAATTTACAAATTTAAAGCTCTAATTTTATTTTTAATACATCAACATATTTATATATTCCCTTCAAATTAAACACCCAGCCTGTAATCATTTTGGGCGTTTGAATGGAAAAATTCTATTAAAGCTCTTGTAATACTTTTTATGGATATGTGGTTTTGAACAATAAAATTTTACTTCTGAAAATTATTTTATGAAAGCTTTTGTTTTATACATTTTTATAAGTCTGTGATTTTATTTTTATTAACTTAAAAAAGTTAAGAAAAAACAGAAAGCTTTCATAAAGAGGTTGGCCCATAAAAAACCGCATTACCAAAGAATTTTCGTTTTATTCCAGCACAAGCTTTCGTTTGATGTTTATTATTTCGCCATCAAATTGTGTTTGGTAAAATAGTTACTCTAGTACTGATTAATGAAAGCTCCATTTAAAGGGATGTGCGAATATAAATTAAATCAATTTTCTTACTTAAACCTTGTTTATGATAACATACGGATAGTACTTAACGAAAGTCTATAGTCGAAACTAAATTGGACAGTTGGAATATTTTTATTATTTTTCACTTTATTTTTCTTTTACTCACTTCGATTTTATTATCAAAGCTTTAATTTTAAAATATTGTAAAGCGTTTAGTCAAGCTGTCGATCAAATATTGGATTGATTTCTAGTCTTCCCAATTGAGGTTTAATTTATTTACAATATTTACTTCTTATCATTTAAAGCTTTTATATTAGGTAAAAGCTCCACAATTGATTAAATATTCAAAAATAACATTGAATCAACTGGCTTTTTTATCACCATTTAATTGATTATCTCTAATAAAGAACTTCATTAATTATAAGGTAATGTTAAAGCTCAATTTTTCTTAGCTTTTATAACATTTAACAATAGTGGAAGTAACTTAATATTTATAAAGCTTTTATCGAACTGAATTTAAAAATTTCAGTTAATTAAAAAATCCCAAATCTGTCATGTCAATGTTTTATCAATACGAATAACTTACGCGGGCAATTATCACAGTTTGTATAATAGCTTTGATACCCTTAAAAGCACTTTTTTCTTAATAAATGATCGATATATATTTAATTTTTGAAAATAAAAATTCATTTTTAGAAGCTGTAAGATTAATAAATTAAAGCTTTTAAACGGTATTTTAAAACCCCAAACTGTGTGGGTGATAAAATACTGTTAATTACAAATTTTACAAGCTTAATAAATAAAATAAAAACAGCTGATTAATAGTATAATAAAGGCATTGAAATACATGATTAGTTTTACAACTTTTTATTAGCTCTATATAATTGTGAATTCGTCATTTGGCTTAAAGGATTAAACATTTAAAAAAAAATTTATAAGGGGTTGAGCTAAAAGAATCTCTTTTAAACAATTTTTCTATATCCTTTAAAATGAGATAAAAAGCTCCGCCAAAAAAATTGTCAAATACTGCACTATTATTTTAACCTGATAATGTTAAGGGAAGTGAAACCTGTATTGATATCAAGTTGTAGCCTATGAAATTTTTGAAATTTTAGGAAAAATAAATTTGGTTTTTATTTACAAGTAACTGGGTTTCTGAAAGCTTTTGATATATGGCGTTACTAACTAATACTTCTCAATTTTTAAGTGTGTTTATTAATTATTTATATGTATATTTGGCAAACATGTTAAATACACTACTCACGTGTACTGTTCCCATTGCAAATAGTTTCTAAAGATACTAAGTTGGAAAAGCTTTATTTTCGAAGTAAAAAAGTTTAGTTAACCATTCAATCCAATATTGGTTTAAGATCATCCTAATAAACATTCAATTTTGTTAAGAAGACCTACGGATTTTTTTTAGAAGCTTTTATTTTTAGTCCAAAGCTCAACTCAAAAAAAACTTTTTTATTAAACGTTAACTTCGCAACATTTAAAAATATACATTTTAAATGCCCAGGGTTTGAAATCAACTTTAGATATGTTAGTATATAAAGATATTGTGTTAAAAGCTCCACGATTTTGAAATAATCCTAATATATGAACAAAAAGCAATTTTGCCAAAGTATCAATTTTATTATTGGTTTTCAAAATTTTCTTAATAAAAGCTCATATAAAACATAAATCGCATAAGAGTCCACATAATTGTTGACGTTTTAAAAAATTTATTGATTTTTTAAATCAGCAGTCATGAATTTAAGAAAGATATTGTTGGAAAATTTAGTTTAAAGCTTTACCGTTTCTTATTTTAAAGTATTTTTCAATATTTTAATAATTTGAAAGTTGTGATTGATAAATTTTGTAAAGGGGAAATAGGTGTAGATTAAAACACAGGAAAGCTTATTTAAAATTTTACTAAATCCCATGCTGGTATTTTATACAAATTATTAGAGAAAACACAAAAAGTATATTAAATCTTAGTTTTATACTGACTCGTCAGTATGGAAATGTTCAAGAATATATTCTTTTTTCAATCTCAATGTTCCGGATTGCAACACCCATTTTCAATTTAACTTTATGGTGTTCCACTACATAAGTGCATACATATGTGTATATGCCATTATTTCCATCTAAACTATTTTATTGATTTATTAGACCAGCAGATAAAATATATCCAATAGATATCATAAAAAAACGTTGCATGTTGATTCATTGTGATACAATTAATTTTGATTTATAGTGACAATCGGTCTGTGCGGAGACGGTGGACAAATGGAAAAATAATTTTCTTGTCGCATATATCCAAATAATAATAATAAATTTCCCATTATGGATATATTTTCGGTTTCCAATTTTAATTGGAAATGAAATATTTGTGTGTGTGTGTGTAAATCGAACGACTTATGTATTTATGTGTGGTATCTAAATTGTGTAATTAATTTTAAAAATATTAAAAAAAATTAAAATAATTTTCATAAATGTATAATGTTCTCGGAATTTTTTTACATATATTTGTTAATGCGATTGTGGTGGCCAGCACACAATTAAATTATTTTTATAATTATATATCGGTTTAATGTGTGATTTGTGTTTGTCATAATTAATTTAAAATTTCGATTGATCGGTAAATATATATATATAAATTTAATTTATTAAATTTCAATTGATTGAAATTATTTAGTCACGTACATCATTTACCCCCAATTAAATTCTATAGTAAATCGAACAACAGCAACAAAAAATCAATTATTTTGTTGAAACACTATAAAAGCACGTATCGTTGAGCATTTTGTTGGTGTAAGTAAATAAATAAATAATCAGTTTCAATTAGTTAAAGATTTGAAACTTAACATGTTAGTAACAGTACGTGTAAGTAACATTTGGATTTTATATACGATTTGATTTAAGAAGGCAGTAACGGTTATATACAATGATTTGATTTACAAACTTTGGAGTATAAATTTAAAAGCTTAAGCATTTCCAATTTAATCTTTAGTTTGACAAATGTTTTTTTTCGTATTGTCAAAGTTCAACTTTTTACCCAGCAATCTTAAATATGTTCCAAAAGTGTTACTGTGCAGTGATTAACAAACATTCATGTATAAATTTGAAAGCTTAAGCATTTCCAATTTAATTTTGGCAAAGCTTTCAGTGCCAAATATTTGTTAATTTTGTAAAGCTCAACTTTTTACTGTCGATGGACAGTTATTACAATTATTCCAAATTTGATTAAGAAAATGAACTTTTAAATCAAAATTATGCTTAAAGCTCAGTTATGCTAATTTACGTTTCTTAACTAAATTAGCCAAATTTTAAATGTGGATATAATATTTTTTACAGCTCCTAATATTGAAGTTATACCAACATTTCTAAGTAGTTGATTATAATATGCCCGAGGTTTCAGCAAGCTTTAAGCAGCCCGAGCGTTCTGCATTTTTTATAAAGCCATCGATTAATTTATAGGCATCAAGTTAAAAAAATCGTTGTCTCAAAATACGAAGTATACATACAAGCTTTTGAGAGCTTTCATTTTAAAAATATAGTAACAAATATATATCTAGTAAGCTTATTATTAGAAGAAATATTAGAGAGAAGAGCTTTTTATGATTAATACATTAAAAGCTTTAAACAAAGAGTACCAACAATGATGGTTACTAAATTTGATAATTTCATTTATTCCACAGTAATTATTCACGTATTATTTGTTACAATAAAGAAAGCTTTATGTATAACTTACTTCAAAAATCTATATACGCAGAAACTAAAAACTATATTGCAACATCTGCTTTAATATATATACAAAAAGCTTAATTAATTGTCGCTCGTCATAATACAGAAAAAAAAATTAAACCAAACCTTGATAGTAGCCGCAAAACAAAATTGATTTCATTCATCAATTAAATTCCAATTTTCGTTCAATCTCAAATTTAAAACCAACACATAAAAGCTCAAAACCACTATGTACATTAAATAAAAAAAAGAGTCATTTAACGTAATCGTTATTTTATCTGATTGACTACACAACCACACCAACTGTTTATATACATATATCAGTGTGTGAATTTCGATGTGCTTTTGAAGTCGGTCAAATGTTGGTCACTCGATGAGTTGCTGATATACTAAACAGACGAAATATACAAATTCTAAGAAATAATTTAGTTTGTATCAATTTTTTTTCCAAAAAGCTCACATGTGTAGTTTAGAAAAGCTTTTGAATTTTACTAAAGCTATTATTTCAAAAAAGATTAGTCGTAGTTATATTTTAAAATCTTGCATATTTGTTTAAAAAGCTTTTGAAAGTCGTTTTGAACATGAGCTTTTATGAGCTTTTGTTCAAAAATAATAACATTACTTATATTTATTTTCATTACAACTTAATAATACATTTTATTAGATTCTAGAGGAAGCTTTTGCTTGGGCTGTGAAATCTTTTTCCTCCAAACATAGGAATGGTTTATAATAAAATTTATGACCATGATCAATTTTATCACCAAAATATATCGATGTCATTGTTTATTTATTTGCATTGAGATAGAATCAAATTTGCATCTAAATTAGATTTTGTCGAAGGGGGTAGAGAATTTTAACCGAAATATAATTTTTTTTTTTATTGAAATAGGAAATTACAATCAAGATGACTGGAGAGGCGCGTGTCAAGGATTTTATCTTCGCATTTTAATACAGTACAAGCCAACCATTTATATTAATATTATAATCAAATCGTACAAATCAGATTTATTTACCAAAATATTTCGCTTGCCATATATGAATATTAAATTCCACTAAAATATGGATGATACAAAAATTGATAAAAGATATATCCGTCAGAGAATATATAGAAAGATGGGCACGTTATGTTTTATATCGTTAACATTTTTGTTGAGCGTATAATACGCAATCAATCATACGGTTATAATCATAATTTGGTTAGAAATTTATTTATTTATTAATAAAACCGTTGAAATATGAAATATTATTGCAATGGGTGCGTTATAAAAATATTCCAGTCGAATTGGTGCACATCGATTTTAATTACGTTATTATCGAAAACTATAGTGCAACCGTTGAACTTTGAAACGTGAAAATTGTTATTTATTCAAAATAGACAATAATGTACATTAAAATAATTATTCTCGAACTGCTCATGCTGAACAATACAAATCTTGAACAGTACGGCTAAACTATATCTAGACACCGAGAATACCAGTCGAAAAATTTATACATTCACGTTTTATTTATTTATTTTTTTACTTTTGCAAATCGGTAAAATTTATTTTCTCGTGAGCTTTTTGTTTTATATTTAAATTAAAATACATAAAAAAGCTTAACTGTTACAAGCATCGTGCTCGACACACCAAATATACATTTTTATTTGTGTGTGTGAATATTTCGTTGATTTATATGTAAAGTACATTTATGGGAATGTATGCTTGAAAAATTAAATTTTTTTTTTCGTTTTGTTTAAAAATTATTGAGTTATTATAGAATGAATTATGAAAAGCTTGTATTATGTTTAATAATTTAGTTTTTTTTTATATGAATATAAATGTACGTATGTGTATAGAATATATTCTGCTAGTGACGTGCTTTTTAGTAAAGTTAAAAATTGTGATATCACATAAAAGCATCGTCTAGTATAATAATCGTGCTTAAATATTTGATTGTAAATGGGATTTTGAAACTTATATACGAATTACTCTCAAATAGAAAGTCCATGGCAAAGCTTTTACAATTTTTACACACGCCTCTCCTGTTAAAACAAAATTAACTGTTAAATGAATTAAATTAAGAGGAAAGGTTCTAGGAAAGCTTTTATAAAAGTTAAAAAAAAATATTGAGCTTTTATAAAAAAATTATAAAATATCACTTTTAATATTTGATTAATTCTTAATCAGCAAATTTGAAATACCCATACGCCCATATTATTTATATGATTAAAAGCTTTTCTTTAATAGCCAACTATTTAAAATATTTAATAATTGGCCAAGGAAGTGTAAAGCTTTTATATCATAAATAAATATTTTATGCAGTCCCTGCTAAATTACTACTAGTTTGTGAACTTTTAATTTAATTTTAATTCCCTAATCTTTCAAATGTAACGTTATCTGTAAATAAAAAGCTCCAATCGTAAAAGCTTAAACTAATAAGCTTAGCTGAAGGATTACTTAGCTGAAACATTTCTGATAGAGAGTGTTTTATCTTTTATAAATTAATACAGCGAGCTTTTGAACTTTAATTTTTTAATTTTTACAAAATCTTAAAATCTAAGATAAATTATTGTTTTTACAATTTTTAAGAAGAGCTTCGAGCGAGCTGCTTTTACATTTTATAATAAAATTTATTTAGTTTTGTTAAAAGCTTTAGTTAAAATGAGTTAGTAAACACTTCTAATTAGTTATTTTCTTTGAAAGATTTTTTGGAAATGATTGAATTAAGTTTTTCGAGATGGTTTGTTCATCGAATGAAGATTAGTATAATGACAAATGTCAAAACTATTTAAAAACATTACCTTTATTTAAACCAGCTAGAGCTAGCTTATGTAGCGTGATATATCTCGCACTTTACAGTTTTCAAGATCAGAGAGACTGTCCATTATGAACCTACTCAAATGTTTATGCCTTCTGTGTGCTAAAGCTGGCATGCGCATAGGGAGTGGACTAATGTCTCTTCCTCCCCCTTATTCATACAGTTTATGCAAAAATCATTTGCTTTTAGACCTGGCCTCCTCGCATGAGTATCCTTAGTATTTGGCTGTGAGTATCCCCAAGATCGTTTTTAATTCACGTATACGTAGAGAGATTACTGTCTTTGAGAGTTTCAAGTCCAACTTTGGCCAGACTACGCTATATGTGAGAGTGTTAGTCCTACTATTGCTACGCTACATGTGAACTGTTAGTTCAGCTTTCGTTCGCTGAGGCTACTGCCTCTTTTTTAAGCGCTTTCTTAAGCGCCATAATACGCTTCTCCAAATTTGCCCTATCCGTTAGCAGTTGGAGAGTTATACCATGCCTAGCTAGTTCGTCCCATTTCTATAAGTCACTTTTCAAGAGATGGCCTGGATACACTCTCCGGCTTCAGGCGCCATCTCTTTCCGATGGCGTTTCTGCATGAGTACTTATATTAGCCTTGTTTACTCTTTCCAAGTTGTTATAGGCCTCCAACTAAGCTTACTGTCCAAGATTGCGCTCAGAAATCTTGTCTTATCAGTAATACCTGTTACTATGCCGTTTAATATAGGGGGTTCTACCGGGATTTCGTATTTTCTTATAAAAAGTAGCAGTTCAGTTTTGGACGAGCTCACCTCGTAATGATTAGTAGTTTAGTGATTAGTGATTAAATATTTTCCAGAGACAGATATAGCTAATATATTTGCATAGGCAACCACTCCAATCCCTGCTCTCTCCAGCTTCAACAGCAACCCATTAATTGCTGTGTTCAAGAGAAGAGGGGACAGAATACCTATCTGCGGAGTCCCATTCTCGATGAGTACTAGTCTCTGTCGGGTCGTGATACCTTCCTGGAAAGTGGGCTACGTTGAGAAGCCTCAAAGACTCCAGTCCAAAAGGATCAGTAGACAGTATCTTTCCAAGACGGTCTCGGACACTTCCTCAATTTTATAGACAGACTTCCACCATTTTACAGGGGTTCTCCACAACTTCCTTTGTGCCGTCCTTACTTCTTTTTTTATAATTTTCAGTTCTTCTTATAGGAGCCCCAATCTTGAGTCTCACTCGTACTTTTGGCTCTATTGTCACCAGTTCTTTGGACTACTATGTTTAATTTTGCTTGCCCCTTGGTTTAACTACTGGGCAAACAGCATTAAAGGACTATACAACTCAGTTCCTTCACTGTCGGTGGCAGTTCTGGGGCCCCCGGTGTTAATAAATCTTTTAGCATTGCCCTATCCAACCTACAGTTATTCTTTCTAAAGGCTTTCCAGGAAGCAGGGTAAAAGTTAAGGCTGAATGTCACATATCGATGGTCAGAGAACGAATATTCTCCTGCCACTCTCAATTCCCTGACCATAGGATGAAGGTTATGTCTAGAACCTCCTGCCGATTTTTAGTAATAAATATGGGTTCTTGCCCAATATTACAAACTAAAAGATTAGTAATAATAAAAAGATTATAATGTCTGTGTTACCCCAGATTGTGTGATGAGCGTTAGCATGACATCCATGAATCACACCAATATTTTGTTTTAGTTACGAGAATCAGATCCCTCAGGTTATCCGGTGGAACCTGTTTGTATGCGGACAACTGTTATGTTACCATTGATGTATTAAGAGAGTAGAAACATATTTAAATAATTTTTTTCAAGAATGAAGGATCTGATTTTCTCAGAATTGCTTGAGTATATTAGGTTTTACCCCTTAGGCCATAGATCGTGTTACTCTTTATCCAAGGTTCTTGAATTAGGACCTCGTCCTCTTCTGATCTCGCTAGTCTGAGGGGTAAAGCGGCCGACACCACCTCCGTATGGTGCAGGTTGATTTGAATGATATTTAGCGTATTATCATGTTGAACTTACTTACCATTTTTCACTCCCCTCTACCGAAGTCTCCCTTAGGCACAGCAAGAGGAGCCAGGGACTCCTTGTTGATTACGATATTGGATAATCTAGAGCCCCCCTTGGCATCCTCTGCCTTACTACCTGCCAGTTATCAGTTGGAAGACTCGTATTGCTGATACTAATTATTTTCAGGATCTCGTCTGGGCTAGCCAGATCGGTTGGCAGCTAGACACGCGTTCTTTGGCTGCTTTAAATTTTTTTAAAAATTTCCTACCTCAGATACTGCCATCTTATGCAGATACACTGATCTGGAATCTGAGCATGCCATTAGCTTAACGCGCCCTTGATATACCATTTTGCATTTCTACAGGATGGCGGGAGTCCTGGATTATCTCCTAGAACCTTAAGAGAAACTGAGTTCAGTGCGTTGTACACTAGGACATCCATTTGTCCAAAGTGATGCTCCCATCTTCATGACTCCTGTCATTGAAAGCTAGCACCAACACACGCTCCTTTACAATATCGCAAAACGGCTTATGTTTAGACATCTTGTGAGGAGTGTTCTTATCCGCATGTAGTTTGGCCCGGTTGCTGTCGACCGTTTCCAACTCATCCTTTTCGACACATGGTCCCCCTCCGACATGTCGCAGCCGATAATTTTCTTGGTCCATACCACGGATTCTCTCTGCTCAGTTGTGAGTTGCCCCAGGGGTTTCAGAGCACCTGGCTAGTTCCTTTAGCACTGCTTTGACGGAGGGACGTTATCCGATCCTGCGTTGGCAGTGCTGGATTAACCTTGGGCTACGCTTGTTTATGGTTTTCGAGCCGCCCCCTGGTGTTGTGGAGGGAGCCCCATCCTTACGGTTCGAGTTCTCCCTCGATGTTTCCGGCCTTTGGAGAGTGCCGGTCTCGGTTTTTTTTTTTTTAAATTAACTAGCATTGTAGTGTCACGAGTAACGGATAAATATTGGTCCACCTGCGAAGAGATCCATATGCGCAGTTGTGGGCCTCTAGCATGGTGGTTTATTGCGGCCCATCTGTCGTCATTTCATGAGCCACCCCGCATCTAGGTCATTTTTGCCCTTTGTTCATAACGTACCTAAACTGAAATTTCCGAAAGCATTCAGGTATTATAATTTAAAAACTTCAAATTAACAAAGTTTCATCAGGCTTTGGACTTCCAATTGTATATTTTATTTGCATAAAGCAAGCATGGTTTATTTAGCACAGATCTTTCAAAAATTTCTTAAAACTAAAAGACTACATCTCTGTCCAAAACTTAATCCAAATTAAAAAAATATATTATTTGAAACCGTCAAACACCAGCAAATGAAATGTGTTCATCCACACGAACTTTAATTGTATGAAAAAAAAATTTAATAGGATTTTGGTAGGAAAAGCTCCCTCTAGCTGCCATGTTATCTAACAATTTTTATTTTTTATTCGATTATATAACGCGAAAAGTAATTAATTGCTGGTGTTGTATTTTGGGAATATAACTAATTAAACTTATTTACATAAAAGCTTCATAAAACTCTGTATGATATATTTTGTTTGTAAACTCAGTTTTAAACTCATAGACGTTATATACGAATATACAAAGAGGTACAGTTAATGAGATTTGGGTTAAAAAAAAAACTTGTTGTTGTATTTTTTCAGACAAAACGGAAAATCGATTTTTTTTTTAAATAAAATCGTGCAACCATGCATCTCAATTGAAAAGCTCATTTGGTTCCGAGCAGCTTGAAAAATATTTTAAATCGTTTTGCTAAACTAATCATTTATTTGGAAAGCTTTCATTGATGGTTGTATTTTTGTGTTTTAATAAAAGCTTAACATAAGCTTTTTAAGGCCACGTTTTTATAATTTCCCAATGAATATCTTACAGCTACTTACATAATATCCAAAGTCTAGAGATCAATACAAAACTGTATAAAAATTTGTAAATTATGTTAGTCTTGCTCTCTAGAGTCCCTTGCATAAAGATTTGTGTCTTGAAGATGAATATAATAAAAACTATACAGTTTTATTTATCTTCTGATAAATTTTTGTTGTCTTAATTAAAGTTCTCTTAATTAAGTTAAATTTTAAAAAGTTTATAATTTATTTCAATTAACTTTACCTCTTACAAAACTTTAAAAAGAGAATTGGTCAATTGGGAAAATTTTGATTTTATGAATATTGTATACGAATAACACTAACAATAATTTTTTTTTATATCGATAGTATCTACACACATCCAATTATAATTTTAATTTTCATTATAATAACGACATAGAACCACTTGAATTACAATCAATTAAAAGATGTTTGTTATTTTGGTGTGTGTAGCTTGGCTACAGACAAAATATTTTTGTACACAATTATCGGATCAAATTACCCCCTAAATTATGTTGTTATGGAAGACGTTTTTCTGACATTAATTAAAATTAATTGTCTTTATGTTAAGTCCACAGTTTTATAGGTCAAAGGTTAGTGCGGATTAATACTACAAGTATTTTCTCACAAACGCTCATATGTTCTCGTATTTCGCAATGGACCATGCTGAGACTTTAAATTATTTCCCTATAGCCAAATAAATCACTGAACATAATTTTTTTTGCCTAAGCTTTTAAAACAGTTTTTTTTTGTGTATTTTATATTTTGTTAATGAGATATAAATACACTCAACATAAAAAAAAACTCCAGATTCAAAAAGCACACACATATTCAAAAAAATAATGTAGACGACTTAGACTTTAAAGTGTTGTTTATCTATTATCAAGTCTTAGTACTTTTTTGCCTTCATCGTCGTAAAAAAAAGCTTAAGGGGCTGTTTTTTGTAGTCGATTTTCTTTTGCTTTTGGTTTTAAATAACTTTGTGTTGAACTTTTTCCGGTTGTTTCATATAGCTTCTACTAGTACAGCTGAATTATGTTTAAGTTATGTTTGGTGTCATTTTGTTACTAAATTTAGAATTATTTTCATATACAAGAAACAAATTGAATATTTCTGTTATTGTTAGCATCCTCATACAAAGTTATACCGTGTCTAAGCTTTTACAAGCTTAATAATAAGAATTTTAAAAAGTTTCACAATTTTTATTGAAAAGCTTTCTTCGAATTTACTTCCATTTTTAGTTTGATTTTAATACACTCTTGTCAGGTTTTTATTTTAAAATTGAGGCAGTGGGTCGAATAATACGAGCTTTTTTCATATACATACATATGTATACAATTTTGATTACTCGCGGTTTTAACTTTAACCTTTCGGTTATTTTATTATTGGATGAATATGATAGCTACCATACTCATATTGACGTATAGGATGGAGCAGTTCCTCTTAACTTTACTAGTTCAAACTATTTCAATTGTCTTATTGCACAAATAATAACATTTCCTTTTTATATATTTGTAAAAAAGTGCAAACATCTCTCAGCTTTCCGTTTTTAAATCACGTTTTTATTAGTAAAAAAGCTCAGAATTTTTGGTGTTGTACATTGTCGTAATTTATCAGAGTACATTGTCGTATTTATCTGGTTTTCGAGATCTAGAACTGAAAGGTTTTGTCAAATGAATATTTTGAGCTTAATACTAAGTTATTTTGAAGCTCAATATGTTAAACATTCATGTGGAGATAACAGACGGGCTACTGTAGTATTTGAATAAATAAAGGTTCAATTAAAAAGTAATCTCAATAGTGTGAAAGCTTATTTTTATATTTTGAGTCACTCAAATTTAAAAGTGATTGATTATAATAGTTGAAATCATTATAAAAGAATTGGTTAACATTTTTAATGCAAGCATAACAATTTTTAAAAGCTTCTTACATTTTTTTTTGAAAAGTTGTCTTCGAATTTGCTCCTATTTTTCATAAACTACTTTAACAGTTATTCTATTAATCTAAACCAAAATTTAAACTATATAATAAAAAATGCGAGCTTTTAACATGTTTGGGTGAATACCAATACCACCACAATCTAAATGACGTTTGGTATGAAAAGGCGCTGTACAATTTTACTATTAAACTATTTTTTACTACTAAACTATTTCAGTTTAATTTAATTTAACAAAAATTACATTTTAACGATTCATTATCCAATATTTTATTGCACAAAAATAACAGTTTTAATTTACACATTGGTGAAAAATTACAAACATCTGAAAAGCTTTCCGCTCATAAGTAACATGTTTAGCAGAAAAAATCTTAGAATCTTTGGTGTTGTACTTTAAAATTAAATTTATACGGTTTTCCGAATTTGGTGATACAAGTTTATTGCCGGCCTCAGAGCTGAAAGCTATTGTCAAATTTGACCTTTAAATTAAAATATTTTTGGTATTGCTAAAATACTTTTGTTGAATAATTAATACTAACTTATAGTTTGTGTAGACTAAAATAAATCAGCAATCTCTGAATTCACATTTTTTCCACAAAAGCTCATAATCTTAAATTAGAGAGAGTTTTTTTTAAAATGATTTAGTTTGTAGAAGAACTAAGAATAAATTATTAATCCATAGCTATTTAGAATTTTGTAATTTATTTTATAAAAATAACTTAAATAGCTCAAATTATTTAAATGCTGTTTAACATTCATTTAGAGATAACAGATGGGCTTCTGTACTATTTTGTTTGACAAAATTGTAGCTGTGTTAAAATTCACATTTAAAAAAGTAAAAATATCCAATTCGCGTTTGTTTGTTTAAATTTAATTTTACGCAGTCGTCGTTTTCCTCAATAACTTTATAAATGTAAAGCGTTTCTTAAATTTTACCTTTAAGGTAAATATAAATATAAGGCTTTAATATTTTCATTGAATAAGCAATACTTAGTTAGAGTGTGGGCTTAAATAAATTCTTTTAAGATTTTGTATTTAACTAAATTTTAAAGCTCGTTATTATAATTAATAGAAGCTACATTAATTTTTTGATTTTCAGCCGAGCGTTCAGTATTATGGAAAATAATGGTTACACATCATGTGTTAAAGCGCCCAAAGTTCGATTCATTAAAAAAATATTTAAGTACTTGTTGAGCTTTTTTTTTTAAATTAAGTGGAAAATTTCAAAAGTACATTCCTTAAGCACAATAATTGGTCGACTGTCCTGCTTTCTGATTTGACCGTGCACATAACTTTGAGTTTGAGAAAAATAATGTTTGTGATTTTTTTTAATTGCTGCCAGTATGCCCTCTCAAAGCACTAAAAACCAAAATCAGAAAATTTATGATTATATGTTCACAAATTTATATGAAACATAAAAATTCTATAATCAAAATTTTTTATAATTTTATGCCGCGTGCCACCCATATTCATCTAGCGATGCTATAAACTTTTTCAAACCGAATGAAAGCTCAACACAAAACTTTTCCTTGTAAAATTGCATATAATTTATATATATTTGAACACAATCACACACATACCCTATCATTACGGTAATATGTTAACTATGTATAAACTAAAATATCAAGAGCTTTTTTTTATTTGTTTCGTTTTGCTTTAATGCAATTTGTTTTCATTTTCGGCAACCATAAAATAACTTTAAAACACAAAATTAACATAAAAAAATAATTTTTTTTATACACAAATTATTATTCAATTATAATATTTAATGTTTAAATAAATATTCATTTTTAGTACATACACATTAAAAAAAAACAAATTATTATTAAATAGGTTTTTCCGTTTTTCATTTTGTAAAAAAAAATTTCATTAAAACAAAATTAAATATTTTATGTATGTCGTTAAATATTTGTACACATTATGTCTGATGCCTGTGCGACTTTATTGCTATATGCACAAATTAATTTAGATTATTAGTGTTCAACAATTTATGGTTGGAAAATTTTTAGAATGAAGTTTTAAGACTACATAAATCTCATTTGTAAATTGAAAGTCCAAACAAAAAGCTTTCACACGATTTATTCAATTTTTCAATATTTAATTCGATCATATGTGCAAATAAATCGCATCAAGTAGAGAAAATCTACTGTATATACGAAAACTATGATACATATAAAACTATAACATGTACATTTGCAATATAAGAAAAAAAAAATCGATTTAATACTAAAGAGCTTTTGTTATATAAGTTAAAATAAAGATAGATGCGGTAGACTGTTTTATCTCAAATAAGTCAATTAGACACATAAATTATCCAACTTAGTACATATTTTAATAAATCAGCCTGAATATTAAGCTTTAAGTTTTTAAAAATTCGTGTATATTGTACACATTTTATCTATTATATGCGGCGACGACTAAAAGAAATTTGATTTTAAAAAATGAACGAATATTCAAATTTTCTAATTTTTCAAAAGTTAAATTCCATAAAGCTTTTAAGCTTAGTATAGAACTTTTCATTAATTAGCATTTCATTTCTTAAATTTTCCACACAAATTTGAAGTGATTATAAATTAAAGTAGGACATTTAAAGATCCATTCGGACTATTGAGACTCCAATTTTCTCGCCCCTTATTACCGGTAAAAAACAAATTATTTGAGCTTTTGAATTAATTTTATAAAATAAATTATCAAATTTTAAATAAGGTTTAATACAGCTTTGTATTTAATTGATTTACATAAAAAAACAAAAGGAATGATTTAATTATTTTTAAAATAAAAGCTCGTTCTAGCTAGAAATTTTTTTTTCCAAGTATGGTTTAAGCAACTTGGACGAACATATTAAACGCAATAAATAAAAATCTATCCTAGCACCCTCCAAACTATTCGGAAATTCTATCAAACACAAGCTCTATCTTAATTTGGATTGGAAAAAAAATGTAAGTTCAGTGATTTTTTTAAGTCCACACTCTAACTAATTATTACTTTACTAAATATTTTTAGCAAGTTCCAAAACTTTTTATTTAAAGTTAAAATTTAACAAAAGCTAAAAATTTCCAATAAAATATTGTGGAAGACGACGACTGCGTCAAATGAAATTTAAAGAAACATACACGAATTGAAAATTTTAAACTTTTTTAAATGTGAAATTTAAATGAGCTTTTAAGCTTTGTAAATAAAATTTCAGTAATTTAATCTTTCCAAACATATTTGAGATTACTATAAGGTAGGTGTATATATTAAGGTAGGTGATTTAAAGCTCCGCATGAAAAATGAAATTTGAAGCTTTATATGGGCTTTTCCAAGTTTATTTAATTAGATTTTGTTTTAAACCATACAGCTATTTAAAAAAGGTTTCGACCAAATCTTATATGTGTCAATATTTAAACAATTCACTCACTTTAAAATTAGTGTTTTAGTTACTTGCACAATATAAGAAAAAGCTTTCAGACTGTTGAAATGAGCTTCTCATTTTTAAGCAGTCATTTATTTATTCAATTGATTAGTTGAAAAACTGGACTATAGTTTATGAAAATCTAACTAAAACTGTGGAAAAATGTAAGTATTATGTTATGGGATATAATGGTTATATATAACCATTAACTACTTTTGAAATTTTCCACTTTACTTTAAAAAAAGCTCTCAACAAATACTTACATTTTTTTTACGAATCGAATTATGTGACGTTTTAACACATGATATGTAACCTTTATATCCCATAACATAAAGCTCGACTGAACATCAAAAAATTGATTTAGCTTCTTTTAATTTCACAACGAGCTTTAAGCTTTAGTTACATATAAAATCTTTAAATAAAACAATTATGCTCTAATTATATTAAATTTTGGTGATCCAAATAAACAAATTATAAATATGTTAAAATAGTGAAAGATTTCCATACTCTGAATAAAGCTTTATAATTTAAAATTAAATTTGACTTAGAGTTTAAAATGTCAATTTTCTATATTAAACTTAAAAGCTTATTATTTTCTGACTAGCTTGTTTGAGTTGATTCAACACTCCTCATTCAAACGTGTTTACTAATTGTTAGGAATTTATTAAAACCATTAATTATTTGTTTCAAAGCTTTCAATGCACATTATATCAACAGACAAATGTTATAAAATATAGCCAATTTAAATATAACTCCAACATCCTATTAACATTACATAAATAATGTTATCCTTGTTATTATTATATATTTTATCAACATCCTTCTAATATTTCAATCGCATTTGTGACTTCGGTTGGGTTCTTTGTGTTTCTCATGTGTCGTCTTCAAGCGACTATAATAATATATATTATTGCATTTTCTGTTTATAGATAATTTTTATTTCTATTATGTACATATGTATGTACAAACATATAATGTACATCCTTGTTTCTGCAGCATAGTACAAAATAAATGATAATAAACAATGTCTCTATAGAATTGAATCGCAAGTATATCACATAAAATATACAACGAACAAACAATGACTGTGTCTTACGATGTTTATTTAACTAGCTCTTAACAATAATTGTTATTGTTTTCTTGCTTATATTATGCTAACTGTATGTATATATATATATATAAATTCTATTTTGTGTATACAGTTTTGTTATTGTTGCTGGGCCACGAGAGAGAAAGAGCTTTAAATAAATGAATATATGTATATAAATATAAATAAAAGCTCATTTTCAACATAAATCGCATACGGTATAGGGGATGTAATTCAAATTAACTGTTGATTTTACAAGAATTTTGTAACATGCTGGTTCAAAATTATTTTCATAATTAAAAAACAACGGCCAAGTAATTTTGTTACTTAAATAACCAGTTACCAGGATGAATAAAGCGAAAACTATGTAAATTTTATTTAAATTAAAAACTTTTTTGTAATGCAGCTGTATACTATGGTCTCACCTCATCCAATCTACATTAAATTTCCACCTTAATTAAATTGAACACGTAAAATAATCATGAGACCATGTTTAGCAGAAATTGTGTGGTACAAAAAAAAAATAACCATCCAACTATGACGATGAACGCGACGAGAAAGCTCTGCAGCAAAATTATTAATTTAAAAAAACTAAAAGTTTATATTATGTACATATAAATTCTATTGTGTCATTCTGCAACATTTTACATTTTTTGTCTAAGTTTTTTGATGGGAAAACTATTCGTTTTGAATTGGTTGGCAAAATGAGCGGCGACATTTTTTATGTTGTTTGCTTATATGATGTTACAATTTTGAATTAAGTTCATAAATCGTTCATCACAATATATTTATGTATATAACCGACTATTTTACAAGTTAGCCGACCGCACCAACAAAATCGTTTGTATATACATAGACGATGTAATTAAATTAAATTTTTTATTACAAAAATAATACTTAACAAAAAACAAAATTGTATATTTGCTCTTCTACATTCATAGTGAAAGCTTAGTGTTATACACAGCACACAAACAAATTTTTTTTATATACAATTTGTTAAAATCAACCAACAACTGTAACATAAAATTAAAATTACTGTATGTGATTTTATTCAGAGCTACTTTCTCGCTGGTAGCTTTGGTTTGTATTACAAACTGTATACAGTGTTTTGCACCAAGCGCGATTATTTTATATAATTTGTTCAGCAGCTTATGAAATTAAATACAATTTCGTTTCAATTTGTTTTGGTTTAAAATGCACATTAGACTTGATGCTATATAGAATCGCAATTTTGATAGAGCTTTGAGAGCTTTCGCTCATAAAAATTTAAAAATAATTATAATAATTCGAGTATCGTGTTATCGAGGGTTAGCAATAATGTTAATACTCGTAAAACTGTGATAAATCAGACTAATTTTGAAAGCTTAGTTTGCATATTAATTTTAAAGGCTTAACTTTCTGATTTTAACCAGTTAATTGTAAAATGAGCTTACGTGGCAAATAAAATATTAAACATAAATCCACTAACATTAGTTAATTAGCTAATTTTTAAAAATCTAAACCATCTGTTTAGTTAAAAAATGAGCTTTTTTTAAGTTTTATGTTTTTTTAATTTTAAATTTTTAGAATTTAAATACTTTAGTAGCATTTTGAAAATACGTTAAGCTGAACTTTTTAAAAATATAGAAATTAGAGTTTAATTAACAGCTTAAATATGTCGTTAAAAATAAAGAGCTTTGCGATATTGTAATGAATCGAAAAACAGGAGACTAAATTATAATGAGTTAACTTTCCTAAAACAAAACAATTTTAATATAAACGTTGAATCCAAGCTATTAGCTGAACTTTTATTTTTAGTATTAATTTATTTAATGCGAGCTTTAGTCATTAATCTTTTAATAAACTGAAAAATTAATTAAAGTTCCATATGTCTGAAAATTATTTAATAATTTGAGCTTTTATTCGTGCATTTTCTTGAGAAAATATTAGCTGTTAACATAAAGCTTTGCTTTAAACAAAATCACAACGGTGATTGCAAAACATTCTAGAAAATTAATTTCTGAAAAATAGGGTTTGAAATTTAAGCTCGGAATAAAAACAATATTTTAGCAAATTTTATTTGTATATTTGCTGTTTTACATTCATAGTTAAAGCTTGGAAATGTACACAGCACACAAATAATTTTTTTTTAAATTTCGATTGTTATTTTTAGCTATACAATTTACTAAAGTAAACTAACTACTCTAACATAAAATAAAAGTTGATGTGTGTGATTTTGCTTTGAGCAGCTTTCTCGTTGGTGGCTTTGGTGTGTTAAATTGTCGTCATACACAGTTTGATTTGCACCAAGCGCGACTATTTTATATAATTTGTTCAGCAGCTTATGAAATTAAATACAATTTCGTTGCATATTGTTTTAGTTTTAAATGCACATTAGGCTTGATGGTATATGGGGCTTTCTTTATTTAAAATTTTGCTACCTTCAGTAAACCTTTAAGATTGCTTGAAAATCTGTACAAATAATTCAATATTAATTTTGTACGGAAATTTTGATAGAGCTTCGGAACATAAAAGTTTTAAAATAATTATAATAATACGAGTTTCGTGTTAGCAAGTGAGCTAATTAATACTCGTAAAACTGTGAAAAATCTTACACATTTTGAAAGCTTAGTTTGAATATTAATTTTAAAGGCTTAACTTTCTGACTTTAACAATTAATTTTTTTTTACGAAGTGAGCTTTTGTGGCGTAAAAATTATTATTTTTTATTTTAAATCTCCCAAATTAGTGAACTATTTTGTATTGACAAAAAGCTAGTGTTTAAAAGTCCCAAATCACGCGTTTAAATTTTTTTCAGTTTAGAGCTTTTTTTATTATAAAAAATTTAATTCAAGTATCTTCTAATAAACTGAATATTTTATTAAAATTCTTTACTATAGGCCATACAATAGTTAGATTACGTCAAAAACTGAGCTTTTATTGTGACATGTTCTTCTAGAACAAGCTTTTACCCTAAAACTTTATTGGACATTGTAAATTTTTCTACAAAAATAATTACTGAAACAAATTGTTTGAACTTTTTATTAAAATAATGTGAGCTTCTGATTGTCATAATCGCAATACAAACATTTCGCTTATAGAAATAAAAATTATTTCATTAAGAAAGCTAGGGCTATCCTAAACATTTATGAAACGTTCATCTTAAGAATTTTTATTATTTGGAAAATTTTTGATACTAACCTTTTGAACAGGAAAATCAAATATTCAAATTAACCTGTACTAAAGCTTTTAAAACAAAACTTCTATTATATTATGGTTACCATTTAAAGGCAGTAAAGTTTTGAACTTTGTAAGTTATAATATAATGAAAGCTTTTCTAAAACTTAAGAATTAATCAACGTTTAGGAAATCTGAGATTTTTGTCAAACTTTAAGCAAGTAAGATGCTTGATTACTGGATTGTTAACTGTAAACCAATAATTGCAGCGTGATGACTCTTTAATATTGCATGTGCAATTAAACCTTACAATGTAGTTAAGAAATTAATCAGCCATTTTGAAAAAAGCTTGTTTTATAATAATTCGTTATTCTAAATTTAGTTGAGTTTTTTTTTTGGGTTGCGAATAAGATTTGACTCTGAGCTGTTTTCTCCCTGGTGTGTTAAATTGTCCTCGTACCTAGTATTTTGATTTACGCCAAGCGCGATTATTTTGCGTAATTTGTTCAGCAGCTTATGATATTAATTATTTCGTTGTAATTTGTTTTTGTTTTAAATGAACATCAGACTTGATGGTATATGTACGGAGCTTTAGATATTTTAAATTTTTCCACCTTCAATAAACAATTAAGAAAGCTTTAATAGCTGAACAAATAGGTTCATACATATACTTTATATCAATTTTGTATAAAGCGATAGTGTTTTGAGAGCTTTTGATCGATAAAAGATTGTTTTAAAAAATAATTAGTGCTTCCGTTCTCCACCCAAGTTTTATAGACATTTCAATTTTCTACCGTTTACGTGTGTCATATTATCGTGGGTCATCAAAAATGAGCTTTTATGCGAGTGAATAAACTAATAAAATACTATTGACCATTTTGATATTTTCTTTTGCATATTACATTTAAATTCTTAACTTTCCGACTTTAACTATTTTATTTCTTTACGAAATGAGCTTTTTTAGATTAGAGCATTTTTTTTTTAAATTATTAAGAGCTTTATACAATTATCTTTTAAAACACTGAAGAATTAATTGAAGTTCCATATGACTGAATTTTTTTTTGTACATTTAAAGCTTTACGTAAGCTTGATTATGTCATTAACTAGGCTTTTATTTGACATGTTCTTTTCTACATCTTACTTTTTACCTGAGGTTTTCTTGTGACATTGTCTTCTAGACAATCAAGCTTTTACCTTAAAACTTTATTGGACATTGTAAATATGTCAACAATGATAAAAATTGTTTGAGCTTTTTATAAAAACAATTTGAGATTCTGATTGTTATAAACGCAATACAAGCATTTTGCTTTTTAAAATTATAATTATTTAATTCAGAATGCAAGGGCTTTATGAAACGTTCAACTTAAGAGTTTTTATTATATGGAAAGCTTAAGATACCTTTTGAACAAACAAATCCAACATTCAGGATACTAATCTAAAGTTTTAAACAATATATACTAGCTTATACACTTTAATAACATAATGAATACTTTTGAGAGTTAATCTCAGATTTCCGAAACGTTGAAAAATTCTTAAGTTTACGAAAAGCGTCCATTATATTATGGTTAGTATTTGTAAAGGTAAAAGCTATAAACTTTGTAAGCCTTTATTAAAAAAAAGATGCCAAATTTAAAATTTAAAGACACTGCTTGAAAGTTATTTTTTTAATTTAGCTTTCAAAGTTCAGAGCTTTTAGTTTAATAAATGTTAACCATTATATAATGGCAGCTTTGTTTAAGAAAGCTTTTCTTTAACTTAAGAATTCTTTTTAACTTTACTAGACTTTAATATTTATTTAAAAAAAATAAAAGTTGCTTTTGAAAAAAAAGAAGCTTTTTTGGTTTATAAATGAGCTTTAGCGCTATATTTGTAATTAAATAAGTTGTAGTTTAAATAATGGGAATGCAGTGAATGTTGCCCTATGTTGGTTCTAGTAGCGAAACTATATTTTGGAAAAATGAGCTTTAATTAATTTTTAATAGGAACTCTTTCTTAATAAACAGTAGTTACATTTTAATTTACAAAATTTTAAAATGTCATTGTTTGCCTTACAATAAAAGAGCTTCTATTATATGTCAAAGTTAAGGCTTAAACTTTTTTGTAAAATATTAAGTTTTGAAATTTTGTTTTTTTTGGAGGTTTTTAATTCGAAAGTTAAGTTATGTTAATGAAAATTAAAAATACGTACGAGCTTTTGATTTTCAAAATTCGTATCCAAATTTAGTTTTAAACTTTTCCAAAATAAAATTTATTTAGTATTTATAGAAAACTGCGACCTTTTAATTTAAAATTTTTTAACAATATTCAAACACGGTTTAATTGAACTTTTCATTTTTTAAGCGGGTATTCGAAATATTTTGTTCAACAGAACTTAATTTTTATAAAATGATTACTAATTAAATTAGTTATTTGAAATATTTACGACAGCAGTCTATTAAACTTTGATTAAGCCAGTGTTGTTGTCATTGCACGTGTTATCCAGGTATATGGATACAACACACAATTTTTCCTTTTTTTGTTTAAAAATTATCTCCTATTTTATTTGAAAACTTTCTGTTATCTTTTCTATGGATAGTCTAAGTATATATACAGACATACCTACATTTAAATTTACTTTATATGTTTATACAAATTGCATGACTGGAATAATAATTTGTTGAGAGCTGTGCACATAGGGGTGAAACTATGCAGGAAATATTCGCAAAAATTGTTTCATATACATGTTAGTTTCGAACTGTGAATGAATTGTTATAATACAAAGTTATTCATGATAAAAATAACTTTCTAACCAACATAATAACGAGCCTATGAATAATTAACAAAATATCCATCTCCCAACATTTTTCTTGAAAAATGATGAGAGATGTCCATTATATTTTGAAAGAGACTTAATAAAATAACATTGAATAGCAAAAAATCTGAAAACAACATCTGTTCTGATTAAAAACCAAAAAAAAAAAAAAAAGGAAACAAAATATTCCGATTAATCCTTTTATGTACGATATCCTCACAAAATATCCTGTCTCTAGAACTTGTCACACAATTTCATAAAATTTTTAGTATTCATCTCAATTTCATAAAAAAATATTTTTTTTGGTGGATACAAAACGTAATATTTTATTTTGATTGAGTTGTGTCCTTTTCCGAAATATTATACCAACAACCATAGGTATAACAATATAGGCAAGCACATAGACGTCAAAAATGGTTTTATCGTGTCCCAATCGATTTTACGTTTTTTTTGTGTGTTGCTACGGTTAGGCGTACCTTTTTAAAGTATATATATTTACAACATTGAAGAAACCTCAACATTACAGCGACAAGAATTAAAAACACCTGCGCCAACTTTATATACCAACCAAGTTTTTGTTTGTTTTACTTTAAATCTCTTGGGACTTTGTGTATATGTACGCATAACTGGAAAATCGATTGGAAATGTTAAATCGTAACTCGTTCCATCGATATAGCTACGAGTAAAACCACCTGTTGAGCCTGTAATTAAAATTTAGTCGATGCCGCACATAAATAATATTACTTGTTTTTTTTGGATCAGGTCCAAATATCGACCAAGTCTGTGTCCAGTTAGGTGAATGCCATTTTATCGGGGACATTGACTCCGAGTAGTACTAAAAATAGGTCAGTTATTTTCACTAAATATTTTTAAGATCAAAAACATCACAGTGACATAAAACAAACACCAAAACTGCTACAATTTTCGTTACAAAAAAGGAGAAAATTTGTGTACGTGAAATCGAAAGTTCTGTGAGGAGAATATTTTTGCTTTACCATCAGTGAATAACGATCCGTTTTAACGAATTTACTCTTGTTATGCACAGTAATATTTACGAGAGAAAATTTTACGGCAAAAGTTCAATGAAATTATAGATTCTGGGAGAGAATACATTTTTTTGTATTGTTATCAACATAATATGTTATGGTAACGTTTCCTATATTAGTTGTTTCTTGTTTTTGCAGTAGTCGAATGCAGGGTTGTTAAACTTTATTTTTGCAGCAAAGCTTCAGAAACAAAAATTTGTTTTAACAGAAATTAAAACGTTTAAAGTAGCTTCCGATTTTTAAACATTTGTTTGAAACGAAAAGCTCTATTTTTGCAATATGTATTTCATAGCAGAGCTTTTTTCTATAAAGACATTTTTAGCAACTTACAATTTAATGTGATTTTGAATAAAGCTTTTCGTAATAAATTTGCATTTTTCTGTTGAACTTTTAAGCTTTTTAAGGTTACTAGGGTTGTATTTTCCGGATGTTAGATGCCACAGAATATCAAAATTTGATAAACTGCTAAAATCGAGTATTTATGCTTTGTTACCAAAATGAGCAGTAAAATTTTTTTTGTTGTGAGAAAGCATTAGGTGTATTCTTAATTTTGAAAATCAAAATTACCTGCTCTCTCTTTTGTAGGTAAGCGGAAGGGGAAGCTTGTCACCCAATTTTGTTTCAATAATTTTGTCAAAGCTTCCCGAAAACCAATTTAACAAAAAACCTCTTTAGAATTTAATCCAAAATCGATTAGACTACTGTATATGAGCCAAAATAATAACTACGTGCACGTTCAATAGAAGTAAATAGAGATAGAAAATAATCTGTTCATCGATCTAATAGATAAATGAACAGATTATATTTTTGATTAAATTTCAAGATTTTTTTTTTTTGTAAATTGGACAAAATTGTAATATTTAAAAAGCCACGCGCACACCCGGAAATAATAATCATTTCGTTGCTTATTGGTACACTCATAAAAGTTTAAATTCGTTTCCTATTTTTAACAATAATCGTAACAATAATAACGATAATAATTTCCCGCATTCATTGTATGTCATCTGGAAATAATTATTATTTTCCGCAGATTTTCTATGCCTATGTTAATGTCTCAGCTTCTTAACATTAACATAAAAAAATCCCGTAATAATAACAATAATTTTTATTTTTATTTGACAACAACAACAATCCATTAAAATTGAAAAATATTCAAATTATTTTCTTGTTTTGTGCTTTCATTATCAAAAAAAAAATAAAAAAAGTTTTCAAAATTTAATAATACAACGCGCTAAGTACTTATACCTTCCCGTAGCGCTCGTAGAACAACTTTCGGTTTTTTGATAGAAATAATTTCCAAAAAACAAAAAAAATATATAAAAAGTTTGATTGGAAATGTTTTAAAATAACTTTTGAAATTCATAAAAGTTAAAAAGATCCTTTATATAAACAGGATACTCATACATACGTGCATAAAAGTGTCTAGAACACGTCGAAAATTTTTCAATATCGATACTATACTCACATACTTGGTGTTTATTGATTTTTACACAAAATGAATTTTTATGACATCATTACATACAACATAAAAACCATAATAATCATCATAAAAATCGTAGTGATAATACATATAACATACATTTTTTTGTGTATGTGTAGGTACATGTACATATATGGATGTGTGTAATGGTTTTATTGTCATAAAATTTTATGTGAACATTTAAGATATGAACATAATATCTTTAGGAATTTTTGGTTATTAAAATTACGATCATATAATTGTGTGTGTGCATTGAGACATTATATTGATTTGTCTGGACTTAAATTGCAAAAAAAATTATTTTTTAAAATTTAAGTGCCACGAATAGCATATAAGTAGAATTATTATCGATGAAAGCTCGACTAGTACCTATTGAGAAATATTTCTATGCTATGGTGTTTTTAACAGTTCAAGTAATGTCAATTCTAGAATATAATGAGCTTTTAACATCTTGATATTGATAAAACATAAAACCTCTAAAATTCGTCTTTTAATTAAATCAACAATTCCGTCAAAGTTTTAATGAATTTTCCTCGAAAATAAATAAAATAATAAAAGCTTTTATCTTTTAATTTGGAGTTTACATACCTCTGAAAAATTAAAAATCAATGAATATTGACTAACAATTTATTATAATGAAATGATTAAGCTTAAGCTTTTGACATATGACGTTTTTAGGTTAAATATAAAAGCTAAACAATAAATTAAGGTTTTTGTTTTTGAAGTATTAACAATTTTGCTAGAAGCACGGATGTATTTTCTAAAAAAAATGAAATTAAAATAAACGCTCTAAGTGCCCGTTTATAGCTTTAATCCTAATGAAATAATAAAAGCTCCAAATTCCCATATATTCTCTTATTACAATACTCTACAAGTATTGAGTAATATTTTTAAGTTCATACGTTTTTAAGTGCTGCAACTTATATATTCCAATACACAATGAACTTTTTATTCAATATTTTTACTACAATAGTTAAGACATAAATTTTCAGAAGCTCTGGTAATTTTTTAAAAAATATTTCTGTATTGAGCTCTAATGCTTGGATGTTGAAGTTCAAAAGTTTTAATTAGTTGTTTATATTTTTAACTGAAAGCTCGCCTAATGTTTAACAATATTTTAAACATTTAGTGCCTTTAGCGAAAAAGCTGTTTACAGCTCCAAAGTATTAATTTTTTTGTTCAAAAATGTGATGCATATTCTACTAAAAGTTTCGTAACATACTAAATATTGCTTAATTAATGTTGTTTTTGTTCTGAAAGCTTTACTAATATTAAGGTATATTTTAAAAATTCTGTGTTTGTCTATCATAAAAAATAAACAGAAATGATCCAAAATATTAAATTTTGGACCCATTTTGTAGGCAAACCAATTGTTATAATTAAGCTCTAATTAATGTTCATAGTTGTATATAGGTTTACGGTTTCTTAACATATAAATTTGAGAGTAATAAATTGTGGTTTTTATTCTAAAAGCTTTGTTGAATAAACCAGATTATAACATATCTAGTTTAAAGCGCAATATTTAGAAAATAAAAGCTGAGGTTGGGGTTGAAGTTTTATATTTTAAAGTATTAACAATTAAAGCTCTAATGAGAATTTGATTAATACAAGCTTTTGTTTATTCTTTTGAAAGCTCGATAATTTTTTAGAATTAATTTTAGAAATGTGGTGGCTTTAACTCAAATATGTTAACGTTAAAATTCAAACCATAATGTTTAAATATGTGCCGCTTTTACGGATAACACCAAAAAAATAAAAGCTTTTAAAAATAGAAAGCTCTACATAATTGATGTTATATTTTAAGTTTAAACAATTTTGCAAAAAGCTGTATTTATAAAAAAAAGGTAAAAGTTTTTATTTGCGCTTCTGCTTTAAGGTTTACACTTAAAGGTTGAAATATTTAGGATATTGATTCACACTCTAATGGACATCTCATAAAAGCTAAAATCTTAAAAAAAAATTTATATTTTACTTTAAAAGAGTGAAAGCTCGATTTTTTTTTTAAATTTCTTTAAGAGAAATCGTGGTTTTAAACCCAAATATCTTAACGTTAAAAATATCCAGAGCTTTAAACATAATATCCAGCTTTTACCAATAGCACTTAAAACGTTAACCCTCTGATACTTGTTTAAATCAAATGAATTTATTTAAAACTTTACCTAATATTTTTCGGTCACATTTCTGAGTTAATATTTAACAAAAGAACTTTTCACGATAATGAATACAAGCTTTCAAGGTCAAAATAAAAAGAAAGAAAAAAATTCGAAAAACAGAAGTTTGTGGTGTAAAAGCTCACACAAATAAATATTTTATTTAATGGTTCTTGAAGTATTTTTCGTGTAAACTGTCAACGAGCACCGACTTTTTGTTTATTATTATTAATATAATGTGCTTTTGGGCTTTATGTATTTTTTAATTTGGTATTGTAAACAAAAATTCATGTACAACGTTCGTGCTGACGCAAATAAATTTAATTCATTAGAACGATTTTTTCATTAGGTAAGAGGCTTTCTAATAAAAGTTTTGACGAAAAGCTCTGAATGAAAAAGTATTGATTTTCATTTCAAAAAAATATGAATTGTATATAAAGCTGATGTGACACTTAAACACTTTAGGATGTAATGGCTTGTAAAAAACAAATTGTACACTGGGAGTTTTTAAAATGGCTTCAATGAAAATAAAATAAATAACTTTGCTTTGAGTAAACTCTCACAACAATTTCAAATTAAAACTTCTAACGATGTCAAATTTTAATTGAGTTCCAAGGATTTTTTTTTTACTCCGAAAATACAAATATACAAATCTATAATCTAAATATTTACAAATGAATTATTATCGTAATTAAGTAGAAAATTTGCATTTTTCCCAAATAAAAAGAACATCATTTTTTGACATATTACAAAATTGTTAACATGATATTTACAGAATACTGTGTTAATTATGAAAAATTGTTGAATGATGTACACACAAATTTAATTCGTCTCATTAAATGTAATATAGAATGTTACAATATTAAGATTTCATCAAGCTTAATTAACTCTGTGTCCCAAAAAAAAAAAAAAATTTAAATTCCTCACAAAAACCACAAGAAATAAATTCAGAACAAAAAATGTTAACCCACAAAAATGTGACAGCAACAACAAAATTATATATAAATTTAAGCTTTCCGCCCTTTTTGTTTTTGCTGAAATTTTGATTGAGAGCAAGTGGTTTTTTCGCACGTTATAGTTGAAGAGTAAATATTATATATAATTTTGTTGTTTTGAGAGCTTTATTTGGTTAGACGTATATCGGTGCGACCGAACTAAGAGAACCTCACACACATCGACCGACTTAAACGACATAAGAAGGACGAGAATGCGTCTGCAAAATATCTATTCCCATAAAGAATTTTTTTTTTAAATAAAAGCTCGTCAAATAATTTAATTTTTTGCTTATTTCTTAGCATAAACTTGTGATGTATATGTAGTTATATACAATAGCTTTGAAGCCCTAATTATATTTATATATTCTTGAAGCATTTTTGTTCTTTCAGAATAAATCTTTAATTTTAATTATTTTTTTTTTTTTTTGAATCTTTACTGACTTTTAACAGGAAATACCCAACATTTTGTCTTGTTTCGTATTTTACACAAATTGGTTAACCCATGTTATCCTTTTTTTTTGTATGGGAACATTTTTCAAGGTGAATGAAATTTACAACTTTGTCCTTAAGATCAAAATAAAAACAATGTTCATAAAGTGCTTCCGAACATTAATCAACATTTTTGTTTAGGGGATAGATCGATAATCCATTCATGACCGCCTATGGTTTTGGTGCAGAAACTACCCATAAATATGACTTGAAGTTTGTCCCTAAATACACGTGCTAAGTATTGTATCTGCAAACCAAAAAAAAAACAAAAGAAAATGATTTTCATATTCTTAAAATAGTTTTATTATTCTCAGTGCGATGTATATGGCATCTAAACTAAATTAAAGTTTTTGTGTTGTATATACGTATACATCTATTATGAATTATGATGTTATAAAGCTTTTAGTATATTATATAGTTTAATGTATTAAGCTTATATCATTATGTTGTGAGGATTAAAGTGAATATGGAAATGCATTTTCAGAATTATATTTATTTTTCAGGAAACTTAGTTAGAATCGTGTGCTAGGTAATCATAATTTGATCTAAACTACATCATTATTATAAATGTTGTAAAATAATCAACGACATTTTTAGATTCATATACCAAAATAGTGCTTACAACTAGTGCTGTCATCATCATACTGGTGGCAAAACTACACAAAACATCAAAGGTAAAAAAAATATAAAGTGAATGAGTTATAGGAATAGAAACCAATTAATCGAAAGCCAGTCTCAGTTCGAGTTCGAAGTTATGTTTAAATTAATCAAATCTATTTAGAGTAGAACTTGACATGCAACATTCAAAACTCATTTCGTTGTTATTAGAAAGTAAAAAATGTTTTTTTTAAATGTGGACCCACAATTCGCTAAAAATATTTAATAGATCTGGCGAACGGCTAAAGCTTTTAAACACAATTTTTTTAAAATCTTTTATTTTTTTTAGAATTTTCAAACAAAAATTAAATTTATACGGAAACAATCATCCAAGTGGAGAAACTCACAACCTTCAAATTCGATAAATTCGGTTAATTCTGTAAGTTCTATAAATTCGATAAATTCTATAAATTTTATAAATTCTATGAATTCTATAAATTCTATAAAATGTGTAAATTCTCTAAAATCTCTAATTTCTCTAAATTGTTTTAAATCCATATATCTTGTAAATTCTGTAAATTCTATAAATTCGGTAAATTCAATAAATTTTATAAATTCTATGAATTCTATAAATTCTTTAAATGCTATAAATTCTATAAATTCTATAAATTCTATGAATTCTATAAATTCCATATATTCTTTAAATTCTATAAATTCTATAAATTTTCTAAATTTTCTAAGTTCTCTAATTCTTTAAATTCTCCCAATTTAATAAATTCTTTATATTCTACAAATTCCATAAATTCTCAAAATAATCAAAATTCTCAAAACTCTATAATATCTCTAAATTCTTTAAATTCTATAAATTCTATAAATTCCATAAATTCCATAAATTCCATAAATTCTATAAATTCTAAATTCTATAAATTTTATAAATTCAATAAATTCTTTAAATTCCATAAATTCAATAAACCCCATAAATTCCATAAATTTTTTTAATTATCTAAATTCTCTTAATTCCCTAAAATCTATAAATTTTCTAAATTCTCTAAATTCTTTAAATTGTCTCAATTTTATAAATTTTCTCAATTCTCTAAATTCAAGAAATTCTCAAAATTTTATAAATTCTCTAAATTCTATATATTCTTTAAATTCCATAAATTCTCAAAAATTTCAAAATTCTCGAAATTCTATAAATTCTTTAAATTTTTTAAATTAAATAAATTCCATAAATCCTATAAATTCCATAAATTCTATAAATTCAATAAATTTTTTTAATTCCATAAATTCTATAAATTCTATAAACTCTATAAATTCTATAAATCCTTGAATTTTTCTATTCTCTAAAATCTATAAATTCTATAAATTTTTTAAATTCTCTAGATTCTCTTAATTCTTTAAATTGTCTCAATTTTATAAATTCTATAAATCTTAAAATTCTCATAATTCTCTTAATTCTATTAATTCTTGTAATGTGCTAAATTCTCTAAGTGCTCCCAATTCTACAAATTCATTAAATTCTATAAATTTGCTTAATTCTCTAAATTCTCTTAATTCAATAAATTCTCAAAATTTTATAAATTCTCTAAATTCAATATATTCTATAAATTCCATAAATTCTCAAAAATTTCAAAATTCTCGAAATTCTGTAAATTCTTTAAATTTTTTAAATTAAATAAATTCTATAAATCCTTGTAATTTTCGAAATTCTCTAAAATCTATAAATTCAATAAATTTTCTAAATTCTCTAGATTCTCTTAATTCTTTAAATTGTCTCAATTTTCTAAATTCTCTAAATTCTTTAAATTCTCTCAATTTTATAAATTCTATAAAATCTATATATTCTACAAATTCCATAATTTCTCAAAATATTCAAAATTCTTTAAATTCTATAAATCTATAAATTCTATAAACTCCATAAATTCTATAAATTCTCACAACCATGCAAACAAAACTAAAGGGCTATCTCAGAAACAAGTGCTACAAAATGACTTATGGATACTGTGTAACCATATGAAAAAGGATTTTCAGTGAATAGAGATAACCGCTGACTATTAGCCTCAATGAATGTTGAACTTAGCTTTTATACTAGAATTTCGTATTTAAGTGCAACTTAAATTTAAAGACTGGCTTAAACCTAATATGCCTAAATACTGGCCTCTGTACGTCAAATGAATCTGACTTAACCCTTAGCAATTTTTATGAAATCTTGCTTATTTGGGAAGTGAGCAATATGGTGAGGGGCTTAGAGTTGGAAAAATCAGTAAAGCCTGGCTTTAAGGTTATCCACAATTTCACCACTATGTAAACATTTACTTTAAGAGGGAGTTTTCAATTTTATTTAAAATTGTTTAAAAGCTCGTTATGAAGCTTTCTAATACAAGCTTACAGAAATGGTCATCCAAACCTGACAAATGGGTGTTAACAAAAATATGAATCAGCCTGGGTGAAACATTTGCTTCGAATATTTACTTATTCCATAAAAGAGACAGTACCGGCTTACCATTCCTTTCTCATATATTTAAGCTAGCTTCTTTAAATTAAGCTTGGCTTAAATTTGCGGCAAATTCAATTCTGAGTGCATTTAATTAAAGAGAAGCTCTAAAAACCCCTAATGAGCTACTCAACCATTTCATGCTTAGCTTACTCTCAAGTACGGCTTAGAGATTTTTGATTAAACGTGGTTTAAAATTTGACTCGAATACATGTATTGTCTTTCAAAACAATGGGAAGTATTACTCCTATTTCATATACTTAAGCTATTTTATATTCATAAGTCGATGACTTTAAAGCTTCAGTTGGCAAGTCGATCTTCAGTCGATTTCGGAGTAGTACAAATTAATCAATATTATAAGAAATCGAAAAATAAATGTTGCTTACACTTAGTACACTTAGTATGTACGATATATAAATGTTGAACCGGGATTTCATATGGCCTTATCATCCTCTGCTCTAAATAGAACTTTCATAATTTTGAACCGATCCTAAATAAATTTGATCACTGAGCTAGTCATAGTATTTCACGTGTAGAGTAAACCTTACTTGCTCGGCAAGCGGTCTTCCAATTAAAAAAAGTCTGGTTTGGGCAATTGAATTGAGACAACATTTTATAAAATAGTAGATTTAGCAATTTAAATGTTGAAAAGCAGTGCTTCACTATAGGCTTACTAATTGGCAGCTTACCGATAAGCTTGGTTAATAAATTTGGAAAATCGATGTTAAACGATATTTTATTGAAGAATGGCTTTAGAATACTATTTACTAAGCTTTATAATGGGCGGCTTACAGATGGGCTCATTTAAGCTCGCCTTAATTAAAACCGGCTTTATATAGCTAAAAATCGAAATTAGTATATAAGGCCGAACCGCCCATGCTCAAATTGGAACTTCCATAATAATGAACCGTTCCGAAATAAATTTGATAACTGAGCTAGTCACACTACTTCAAGTATAGTTCCCATCTCAAATGATGTGAAAACATAATATTTCTTATATTTATAAATTTCTATATTTTATCATCCGACGTATAGAATTTTGATTTACGCGTAAATTTACGTTACTTAGAATATAAATTCAGATCAGGTTCACGGTGAAAAAAAAATATTACGACAATATTTTCATATACATACATACGTATTGTCGAGCATGAATCATGAATAATATTATGTTTACCAATAAATCACATTATGTTCATGACTTATGAGAGTAGATTTTATTTGTTAACACGCGGTAATAATTTATACGCGAGACATGATTATTGTTATTTATGCGAGTTGTTGTTTATTAGGATTTAGAACTAATATTTATTATTGTTATTATAAAAAGGGAGGTGGCTCTTTTGCTCTCTACGCCACTGTTCCGGAACAAATTTATCAGCAGACCGTGATAATGAACGTGGAATAATTGATATCGATCGAAAATAAGAAATTGAAATTTTAATGTCTATGACTGTAGCTAATTTATATATTTAAAATAAAAAAACATTTTTATGATATCAATACAGTTTTACACATCTGTTCTCAATCTCATTGAAACAATTACTGGTAATTTATTATTTAAATATGTTAAGTTCATGAGTTTTTCTTAATCCCGCATGGTTTAAAAAGTTGGATGCGCAGTACTTTGCTATTAATATGTATAACACTGGTCTCCTCGGATAAAATTGTGAATGAATTATTAAAAATCGGAAATGGAAAACTGTTAGCAAACCTAAGAACTAAACGGTGTGAAATGAAATTATTCCAGGATAACAATGTGGATTTGAAATGGAATCGGCAATAAATTGAAGCCTGGGCAGCTTTTTTGTCAATATTCTGAATTTTGTCAGAGGAGCCCAACCCATTTTATATTAATACTTGTTAACAATTTAAAAAGTTCTAGGTATCCAATATAATGAAATACTAGCGAACTATACAGACTTTAAGATTCATGTTAATTGGCCTGACGTAAACTATTATCTCGTTCGTAGTTTATGTCAACGTCTCCATTATTTTCAGAATAGCTGTACTCTTTTTATTATTTTTATACTTGACACCAATTTGGAAACTCTGAGATACGGGTTCATTGACCCGATGTGGACAATATTTTTGTTCGTAGTTTTGGTCAATTCATTGAATTTAATCAGAGGAACCAGGGCCTTACTTGAAAGGTTTTTTTTGGTGTATTTTTCACTATTTAGAAAATCTTCAGAGAAGATGATCCAATCCTGTCGATGTCCTCGGGTTTTTATCGTTATGTTCAGGTAGCCTTTACCAACTTTGCTATGT
Organism: Tipula unca; assembly: GCA_951394425.1. NCBI lineage: Eukaryota > Metazoa > Arthropoda > Insecta > Diptera > Tipulidae > Tipula > Tipula unca. The sequence continues at coordinate 9,786,908 of OX596382.1, forward strand.
GGCCAAGCAACTTTCCTGATAATTAATGCTAGGTTAATCCTAGACAAAATTCCTATCGAAAACTCCAAATACGTTGGCGTATTCTAAAAAACTTGAAGTGCCTTCAATGAATTTTATTAAATCAGGTATTGCGGCAATTAGTAAACCAAATCAATTTTTCTTTTTGAATTAACTAAAACTACAACACTCAAGTTCAACCAACCAAAACTATACATAGCTCTGTATATAAAAGTTATGTAATTAGTTCAACTATTTTTAATTGGATTATCGGTTTCTAAAGTACATTAAATTTTACAGAATAATTAAATCACACAAAAATTTCCACTTTGTGATTTCCTCTGAAGAATTTTAATTTTGATTTTGTGGCAAATCAAAATTATAAAGAATTTCAATTATCTACGTATTAGGATCTTTTATAAATTATATAAAAAAAAAAAACGAATAACTTAACAACACAGAACAGTGTACATGAAAAGAAATTGTGAAAGTCTTTTGTTTAACAGGATATCTTCACTTAATGCTGACAATCGAAATAAATTTTATTTGCAAGCAATTTTTTAACAAAAATTACAACCGATTCTGTGAATTTGATCCTATATACGGTTGTGCTTTTTTACGTTCCATTTCAATTATTTAATTTTTTTTCATTGGTCACCCCTGAATGTTGATACTTTAGCCCCGTTCGATACAATTATTACCGTGCAATTAATTACAAAATATATTGCCATACAAACCTTATCAATTTATCATCTTTGTTACGTTTATGATTTAAAAAAAATAACGACACTCTACGTGGAGTGGAAAAGTAGGTGTCATCGACACCGTCGTCTTCGAAAAATTAAAATGTAATTACGCACGTATTTAGAAAACATTTGAATATTAAATTGCTATTTAAATATGACTAGACGTACCTATATTTCGTTTGGATCAATAACCCCTCCGTTATATAAATATTTTTGTTCAAAACCGCACAGATAAGATACAGATGATACTCGAGCTTATTTATGTAAATTTACTTTCTTCGTCAATCATAATTTTGCTAATCATGATTAATGAAGTCTGAAGAAAATAAATTAAATTTTTATAACCGCGGCACAGTCTAAAATTAGTCGTTTCCCATTCATTTTTGATTCATAATTCTTTGGTTGTCCTAATAGATCATCGAACATTATTTTAGTGTTGCGCGTGTAGCGAGTAGCTAGAGCGTGTAGCTCTAAAATATTATCAAAATCTATATTTTTCAGAAAATAGAGCCTGTGTGTCTAAGAAAATGTAAAAGGTCGTCATTCTGAAAAGTAATATTTCAAAAGTTTAATAAAATTGGTTAACTCCTGATATAAAATACCTTACTAAACATTGAAAACTAAACTAAACCTAACTAAACTTTTGGGAAAACTAGGAACTAAGAAGTAAAAGCCTAAAAGCACAACGAACTTTATGATAAGGTTATAGAATGACGACAAATTTGTGCAAGTCCACTATTTATTAGTTTGACTTTTCTTTCTCGAGGTATGAAATTAATGAATCGAAAAAAGCTTTCAAGTTTATGAGAGCTTATATAAAAAAGATTTATTATTGAATTAACTTCACAAATTATTTCCTAAACTTTATTTATATATTTGAAGTTTAAAACAATCACAAATAATAGTTTTATCTTCTTATTTTAAAAATACGTAAAAGCTCATGCCAATAAATTTCTTAAAACCTAAGCTATATAAAATTAAACGATATTTGAAAAACTTAAAATTATATTTAGCGCAAACAAGAAATCGTACAATTTGAGACTTGTATCTGAAATTGTAAAATGTACTTACTGAAAGCGTCATTAAAAAGATCGGTCTAATTTTTAAAAGCTCTCCGAAGTAAATTAAAACTGTAAGAAGATTTTTTTCAAAATTAACGGTTTAAATTTCATTTTTTAAAGCTTTGCTTGCGTGTTCTGGGTTACTAAGCTTTTGCGATTTATGCCCAATAAAATATTAGTTTTTGGAACTTACAGAAGATTTAACTTAAAGATTTTTTTTTTAATATTATTTGTAATGGAATTTAATTAACAAATTAATTTGAGTCAACCTTGCCAAGCACTCCCATAGTAAATTACACGAAAAACTGTCTGGCACTAAAGCAAAACATTTTTACCAATAAATAATTAAAATACAAAATTTTCAATTTGATCAAAACAGCGCCCAGAATATGGAAGCATTTGATGTATGTCTTTTTTTTTTTTTTCCCTTAATCTCCAATTTAGGAGCATAGGGCGTCTACTAGGCTTTTCCATCTTACTCTGTTGGGGGCTATAGCTTTTATTTCCTCCCATGATTTACCGAGTTGTTCCGCTTCAGCTAGCATCGTTCTCCTCCATGTCATGGCTGGTCTTCCGATTTTTCTTTTCCCTTGCGGGTTCCAGTCCAATGACATCCTCGTTATATCACTTGGTGATTTCTGCAGTGTGTGGCCAATCCATCTCCACTTTCGTCTCTTAATTTCTGTCGCAATGTCTGACTGGTTTGTTTTTCTATGCAGGTCGATATTACTTATCACGTTAGGAGAAGCATTTCAGTAGTCGTCGAAGGCATTTGTTTACGAATACTTGTAGCTTCTTTCTGATTTTTTCTGTGTGTTTCCATGTTTCACACCCATACAGTAGTACCGATTTCACACACGAGTTGAACATTCGTATCTTGGTCTTGCGTGATAGGACGGATGTATTCCAGAGTTTATGTAGCATGTTGAATGTATGTCTGGCCTTATTTATGCGTTTGTTTATGTCTTCCTCTGTCCCACCTGTTTTTGCTACTGTGCATCCAAGGTATACGAATTCGTTTACATCTTCGATTTGTATTTCATTGATGTGGATTGGTGTGGTTATATTCGTGTTGAATCTCATTATCTTGGTTTTCCTGATGTTAATTTTGAGACCAACTTTGTTAGCTAAATTTGATAGCTGTTGTACTTTCTGCTGCATGTCTGAGTGTTTGTGTGTGAGCAGGCATATGTCGTCTGCATAGTCCAGATCATTGAGTCTAACTGTTAATCCCCATTGTATGCCGTTAGGGGATGTAGTGTCTAATTTCCGCATTACACCACCCAGTACGATCAGGAACAGCGTTGGTGAGATTACGCATCCTTGCCTTACTCCTTGGTTGTTATAGTATGTTTCACTTTGCTTTCCTTTATATTGAACTCGGTTTCCAGCATCCCGATACATTTCTTGTATGAGTTCTATTAATTTCTTTGGGATGCCCATTTCACAAAGTGTCTGCCATATTGCGTTCCTATTTATCGTATCAAATGCGCGTTCGAAATCGACGAATAGCAGGTACAGTGGTGAATTCCATTCGTTAGATTGCTCAGAATTGATACGGATTGAGTTGATATGATCAGTGCAACTTCTTCCTGGTCTAAAACCAACTTGTTCGTTTCTTAATTTAGCATTGATCGTAGGTGAGATTCTGCCAAGGATGATCATTGCGAGTATCTTTATTGTTGTGTTGAGGAGAGAGATACCTCGCCAGTTTTTGCATTCCCTTAGATCACCTTTCTTGGGGATTGTAATGGTCAAACTTTCTTTCCATTTTTGTGGTTTTTATTTCACCTATTTTGCCAGTATTCCACACTTCTTGAATTATAGGTGTTAGTGCACTTGCAGTTGTAGATGAATTTCCTTTGAATATTTCGGCGGTTATGTTGTCTGTTCCAGCAGCTTTGTTGTTCTTCAGTTTCTCAATCACACTTTTAACTTCCCGCTCCGTTGGTGGATGGGTGTTGCTAGTTTCGTTATTGGTGCCAATTGACGACCAGAGATTTTCGGTGCCGTCGATGACGTCTTCTTCGAAATATCCTTTCCATCTCTTTAACTGTGCTTCGTTCGTTGTTAAGATTTGACCATTTGCATCTTTTATAGGTGGTATATTTATAATTTTCCCTGTGACCTTTCTTACACACTGGTGTAGTGCTCGCATATTTTGGATTGCTGCTGCCTCTTCAGCATCCTTGAGAATTTTTTCTGCAAATTGCCTACGATCATTCCTTGCCATTTTCTTTACCTGTCGCGCTATTTCCTCATATTTGTGTTTCACCTCTGCCGTGTCATGTTGGTGCATTTGTAACTTAAGTTGACGGCGTTCCTCAATTTTATTCTATGTATCATCACTAATCCAAGGTTTCCGATTGTGTTCTTGGTAGCCGAGTACGTCCGAGGCAGCTTTGATATATGCTTCTTCAATTTGGTTCCATCTTTGTTCTATACTGGTGGCTTCATTTCTATGGAGATTGAGTTGGAGCGTTTCATTGAAGACGTGTCTTGTTTCAATATTTCTCAATCTGTTTGTGTTAAATTTCCTCCTATTTGTCTTTGTATGTTTCACAGCTGCTGGCTTGATTTGAAATTGTGCTATTACTAGTTGATGATCACTGTGTACGTCAGCGCCCCTCATTGTTCTGACATCTTGTAGTGAAGTGAGGAATTTTTTGTTGACCATCACGTGGTCTATCTGGTTTTTGGTTCTGCCATCCGGTGATGTCCATGTATATTTATGTATATTTTTGTGTGGAAACCTACTGCCGTATGCTTTAAATAAGGATAATTGTTAACTTTTAATGAGCTTTAAAACTTAGTATATTGTTATTCGGTGGTCAAGAGCTTTAAGTTGTACTAACTCTTTAATGTTATAAAAAAATTATTTAAAAAAAATAGAGCTTTTTTAACTCAAAAAAATTTAAAAGCTTATAATTCTGAAAAGTAATATTTCAAAAGTTTTATGAAAATCTGTAAATTTTTGATTTAAAATACTTAACAAAACATTAAAAACTAACCTTAACCCAACTAAACTTTTTCAAAAACTAAAAACTAAGATGTAAAAGCTTAAAAGCTCAACAAACTTTATGGTAAGGGTATAAGGATGATATCATATTGGTGTAAGTCCACTTTTTATTAGTTTAAATATTCTTCCTCGAAGTATCATATTAAATAATCTGGAAAAGTTTGCAAGTTTATGAGGGCTTATTTAAAAAAATTATATTTTTGAATTAAATTTACAAATTATTTCCTAATATTTTTTTTTAAATTTTCATGTTTAAAATAATCCCTTGAAATTTTAAACATTGTTTTTATAAACAAAAGCTCCTCCCTAGTTCATGGTTGAAATGAGTTTCAAAGTTTGCCTTGATAATTTGAATAACAATTCAGCTTTTCAGTTGATGAGTAAAACTGCATAAAGATCATTAAAATATAAATTTACTTTTAAAAGCTTTTAGAAACCATTCATTTTGTGGTCGAAAGTTTCTTCGCATAAAATTTATATTCTTGATTTTTAAATTTCACAATGATAGTTTCATTTTCATATTTTTAAATAACGTTAAAGCTTAAGCCAATAAATTTTTTGAGCTTAGCTTTAAAGTTAAACAATATTTGAAAAGCATAAAATTATATTTTGAAAAAAAGATATCGTATGTTAATTTTGAATAATTCTAAAGCTTTTAAACGAGTGAACATGTTTTAATAATTAAAAGCTCGTCATGCATGGTTAGAATACATTTGAAAGCATGTTTTGAATAAAATTACAGGTTTATAAACTATTGAAAGCTTTTATGTTTGTTTTTTTAAGAAATTTAGAAAGCTCCATTTCTATTTTCATATTTTTGAATCACGCGCAACTTTTTAGTAAAAGAAATTTTTAAAAAACTTTATATTAAATTGTGAACTAAACACTTTCTATTCTTCTAGATTTAAGAAAAAATAGATTTATACGAACAAAGATTTCAAATGCTATTAAAAATTTTAAAACTAGGCTTAAATAATAATTGCACGTATATTAAAAGCTTTGACACTGTAAACATATAATTTAGTTGCAAGGAAGCTCAGTAATAAAATTAAAGTTTTTAGTTTAAGCATTAAAGCTCAAGTCAATAATTTTATTTAAAATTTATTGTCGTTTTCTTTTATTTTAAATCAATTTTTGAAATAAGCATCTTTCGAAGTTTTGCAAACTCCCTTGACTGGTTTGGAATCATTTACAATTTTATTTAGTAAATTTCAATCTTTCAAAAACTTTTACTGCATCGTAAACCAAAAAAATAATTTTAAAGTTAAATCTACTTTCAGCATCAACTTAATATTAGCGGTAATTTCGAAAAACTAGACTTTCCAAACATATTCAAGCTTATTTATTAATTTTATATTAAAAAGCTTAAAAATGTTTGATGTGGGTTATATTTGTTCACATTTGTAAACTTTTCAGAAAACCTAGAAACTTTCAAGCGACTTAAGAAATTAGTCAAAAGCTGAAAGCTTTGTGCTTAAAAGTATAAAAGCTTATTATACTTGAGTATATACAAGACGTAAAATATGTACCGGGACGGTCAAATATTTTGAATGGTATACACTGCATCGAAAAATAAGATAATATTTTTAAAAAAGCTTTTCAACTACGCTAAATTCAACCCAAAACGTGGGTGGGGATGGGGATGGCAGCAACTTATATATCTTAAATGGAAACCCCAATTTGTTATTATAGATTCTGATTCTACGTTAAACTTTTTTAATGACCTTATTGCTCAATGGATGACAGTTATGACAATTAATGATTTGTAAAACTCCAGAGATAAAGTTGGTTTTTGAGGTCGAGAGCCTTAAGACATACGTACATTCACATTTTTTATTCTCGCGTTAGACTAAAAACGCTAACAATCAGTTTTGAAAAAAAAAATCAAAATACGTCGAATCAATCGATTATTATCCGTGATATCGTAAATATTTAAAAATAAAATGTATGCATAAAAATATTGCTTCAAAAATTCAGTAAATTCAGTTAATTTGAATAATGGTAATTACGCGGGTGACTGTTTTTCTACTTTTAAACATTTTCTGTACAACTTTTGTTGTCGTCGATTCGGTAAATAAAAAAAATGTGAGTGGCTATTGTGAGTCAATTTGGTGTTTGTAAAATGTTGATATTGTTTCTCATTCATTTTATGTTTGTGTGTTTAAGGCGATGGCAAAAAAATCCCATACTGTAAAGGTCAAAACCTCACCAAGTCCAAAAAAAGTGATTAAAATGTGTAAAAATGATTGTAAGCTATATTTAATCAATTGTTTGTACTGTTGCACGAAGGATATTGCTTGTACCACAGCTTGTGACGATGAAGGCGGTAAATGTAAAGCAGTATGTGAAATAATGGCAACCAGAAGTGGCATACAAATAGCGTTCTAAAACGTACAGTGGTGTAAAAACGGTTCAAAATATATTTCCTAGCATTTATGTCTTTTGCATTTTAATATGAGGTTTTTTTATTTACATTTATTAATTACATTAGAATATGAATTGTATAGTGCTTTCGAGGATTCACTATAGCTTTTCCAGATTAAATTGAACTTTTTCCAAGTTAAACGCAACTTTTTCCAACATAAACGAAACTATTTCCAAATTGAACGCAACCTTTTCCAAATTAAATTAAACTATTTCCAAACAGATTACACTTTTTTCCAAATTAAATTAAACTTTTTTCAAATGGAATACAACTTTTGTCTTCTAATTTAGTACGAAAAAAAGTTGCATTCAATTTGGAAAAAATTTAATTTAATTTGGAAAAAAGTGTAATCTGTTTGGAAAAAGTTTAATTTCATTTGGAAAAAGTTGCGTTCAATTTGGAAATAGTTTTGCTTATGTTGGAAAAAGTTTCGTTTAACTTGGAAAAAGTTCAATTTAATCTGGAAAAGCTATATTCGTTTGGAAAATTAAAATGTTTGGAAATTTAACATCAAAGCATTAATATGATAAACTTATTGCTTAGGTCTATTGCTATTTAAATTCAAGCATCATTTATCGGGATGAATTATAATTCCTCTAAAAATTTGGCATCGAACATTAAAGTAGAATTGTGGAAAATACTAAAATGTTCAATGGGTTGGCTTTTTCTTAGGTTTAACACGTGCCTTAACCTTAAACATTCATTCCAGAGCCATTAAATAGTTGGATCGAGTTCTATAATTCTAGCGACGTATATCACTTGCCGAACCAACGTGCAGCTAAACTAATTTAATTGAATGTGTTACTAATCAAACATTTGTTAATTTGCACTTGCTAATCAATTCAATCGTCATTTGAATGGTATATAGGACACGGTTAAATCATACTTTAATCAATATGTAGCAATGAACGATTCACGGTTTATTTACATACATTTTATAAACGTCGAGAGGAATCACGTTTGAATAGATATTTGTAATTACAGAAAAATGAGGGACATGGGACAAAATATATTTGAAATAGAAAAAAATAATAATTCATTATAAGCTTTTGAAAAGATTTATTGAGGGATATATTAATTCAAGCAAAACTGGTGGAAATTATTACTTTTTGAAAAAACGACTCAACATAAAAGCATTTATAAGTTAAATTGATGAAGCTTTTATTGAGCTTTTTGTGAACTTAAATTATTGCAAAGGCTTGTAAATATTCAAAATCAAGCAGCGTTTGTCTAGGAAAAATGTTTTTGTTTGCAACGTTAAGCATGGGACATTAAAGTAATGGTGCGGAAAAATACCAAAATTTTTAGAGGCCTGTCCTGAAAATCTGGGGCATACGAATTTTATTGAATTCTTTGAAATCGAAAGTCTTAAGATATTATAGACAATATTTAATTAAATTTGCAATTTTATAACATTTTTAACAGGATACTGTGACACATTATTCGATAGTAAAACAAAACAAAAACGTGTATTCAATTAAACCTTGACTATGTACGATAAGTTCTATAAATATACCAAACTTATCGAACTATTTTCCAAAACGTTTTAAGCTCATACGTACCTTTTTTGTATTATTATATTTAACATAAGTCTTTAAGCCATCCCAATACATTATATTTATTTATAATAGATCGTCTTCAAAAATATATTAAAAATTAAAACGATTTTTTTTTATTATTCTTATTATGATAATTTTTGTATATCTATATTTTTTTTTTGTCTACATGTGATTTAAATAAAATAGACATAAAAATAAATATTTATTCTACTAACCAAATAAATGTTTCTTCAAAATGAAGAAAAATGGAAATTCGTATTTTCGTTGCTCTTGATTGTATAACGTGCCTCATCCACCCACATCGGTGCGGGCATCAAAACACACACATGACTCTATTATGTTATGTATACAAATATGTATAAAATTATTCACCCAATGCGTATACATAACCTCATTTATGTTTAATATACCATATGTATGTATGTACATACATATGTAAAAAAAAATATTTGGCAGCATACAAAAAAATTTGTTTGCTTATGGGAATTTTCTTGATGTTGATGTTCGTCATTATTACAACAAGTATTTTTGCTATGTTGGTGAAATGGCAAACTTCAAGCGTATCGTAACTAAATTTTTTTTGTTTGGTTGGCATCTGTATACATATATACATAGGTACCATACTAGCTAGTTAAAATAGAAATATGCTTGTTTTAAAGGTCAATGTACAGACTGCTGCTGCAACACTGCAAACCCTCTAAATCTACAATGACAAAAAAAATTCTTAAAGCTTTAAAATATTTAAGACTCAAATATTTAAAAGCTTTAAGCTGATAACAAGAAAAAAATGTTTTGCGGATGATTGAATTAATTATAAATGTGATACTTTATATAACGTATTTTCTAGATTTAACTAAGCCTTTAGTCGAGAGAAGAAGTTCTGCAAGCGCGACAATAACTTTAACAATTCGCTGGGTGAGGTCAAGTTAGGGAACTTTCGCGACGTTTTGAGTCGACGCATTCTTGATGCTGTCTTCATCTGTAAATGCGCCAACGAAGAAACCTGCAAATGGTTTGTTGAGGAGGTGCCAAATAAGCGACCTTTGGAGTGGTTGTCAGTTTTCAGTTAGTGACCCTCCAAAACCGCCCATCATTCATACTTGGATCCCTTGTCCTTCAAAGGAACCAAGTGTAATAGTGACAAATATCGGTTTAATGAATCCAAATGATTTGGTCAAGGGATGGAAAATTATCCGACACGGTCGATCTGAAATCCTTTGACTACATTGCTAGTTCTGGATCGTCTCTACAGTACGTACTTGAGGGAATCTACTGTAAGATTATCTCAGGGCCGTAATGCTCTTATTATTGCTTTTCTTTTGCTGGTGTTAAATGGCATCTATGCACGTAATAAAATAGATTTACTTGCAACACAGCAAGTCAGTTTTATTTGAATTAAGGAAGGTTCTTGCTACATCGCATACAGATTTATGCTTAACTCAGGAAACCAATCTTTATTATGGTTCTCGCACGAATTACTATTGATAGTTTTAATTCCCACATTGAACTGGTGATTGCATCAGAGTATCTGCCTTACGATTCCATTACTACTCCTCCTTATGAGGAATTTACATACCATGTAATATTCCTCTACTAATGGGTTATGATGCTAATGACCATCACACCAAATGGTGAAATACGAATGTTAACAACAGGGATGCTGCTCTGTTTAACTATATAAGTTCCTCGGATATTCTCAATGTTGGGTGTCAACCAACTTTTGTTAACTCAGCTCATAGTGAAGTGATTGACATAAGTTTGTGCTCCATGTCCACTACCGAGTTAATTTTAAACTGGAGAGTGACGAATGACATTCTCTTGAGCTTTGGACAAGAAAGTGAGAAAGTTGGCAAGTCGGACTATACTTTTTGCCACCAACCTTTCTCAAATTTTTAGAAAGGATTGTTGATAATTTTTTGAACAGGAGGTTCTGAATCGTTTGATTTTTCTTGACTTTAATAATGGAGCGTCTCACGACAGGCTACCGCTGATTGAATTCAAATTTTGTGGTATGAGTGTAGCCTTCCCAGTTAATTTCATATTGAAATCCTTTTCCATGCTTGTTTTCTATTCCCTGGAAAAAAAATCATGTATTCATCCAATTATCAAGTCGGGTAGAAAATGTGAGATAAGTAATGATCGTGGAAACGCCAAATTAATTCATCCCACTCAAACTGTTTGAGTCTTTTTCACAGAACTAATCTTAACGAATCAGTGTCAGTCTGAGTAAAAGTTCTAGCAAAACTGTTCGATTTGATGAATTATTGAAAAAACCACATAACATAAAAGATCTGATCTATTAAAGTGATGAAACTTCTTTCAGATTTTTGCGACCTTAAAATATTGATAAGGCTTGTAGTTACTTTAAATTCAGCAACGTTTATCTGGAGAAAATGCTTTTGTCCATCATGCTAACATTGAACGTTAAAGTTACAGTGCGCAAAAATAATAACATGTTTAGAGGCCTGCCCTAAGAATATTGGGCATACAATTTTTATAGCGTTTTTGACAATTTAAAGTCATAAGATTTAAGTAAAGCTTACTAGCCATCAACTATTTTGTTATTGTGTTATAGATGTTTTCCTTTTCACCTGGTGCGTAATCTCAATATTGTTCGCTTTATCTTATTGCCAAAGATTTGAACGTTACATTAACTCTGAACTTAGAGGCTCACAAATTCCAGGCAATTTTGGTTTATAACCATTATAAGGGAGATGTTAACAAAATAATCCAAATACTGAGAGAGCACACATGATGACCGCCAGATGAAAAGATACCGATTGATTATTTTTTAAATAAAATTTTAAATGTAGCAGTATTGACATCGAACTGGAAATACTTGCTTTACAAACATCTAAATTTTTAAATAAACTGTAACAAAAAAGCTTCGATGTATATTGTATTTAGCTTGGCCTAGAATTATTTTTTTTTAAATTATTTCGGGCACAACATTAAAATTATTTAATAACGTGCTTGGTACGTGAACATATTTAATTTTTTATAAAAATGTCATTTTATTTATGCTAATTTAACACACACACGTAAATATGCAGTTAACTATTAAATTTAATTAGCGCGCTAATTAAAATCCATATCAATATTTTTATTTAATGTAATTAACGCGGAACAAAATAATTTTAATTTTTTTTATAAATTAATAAAATTATATGTGGTTTAGTAATTCTGTATCGTTGCAGACCTTTAACAATATAGCATAATATTTATAATAAAGAAAATTCCCACAAGTTAGTAATTTTGTTTTTGTATTCTACAAACACTTTTTTGCCTGTTCTTCTACATATGGCATATTATAAAAAAACATGGTTATGTATACGCATTGGATGAATAAACATAATTTCTAAGATACATTGGTGTGTTTGTATTTTGATGCCCATCGGATGGTAAGTGAATGAGGTTATAATCAAGAAAAAATATGTTGGTGGTCTTCGAAATATAATATAACAAACCAAGAAAAGTTTTCATTTTTTCTTTTAAAATCGAATTTGGAAGATACATTTTTTTATATTTAGAATAAATATTTATTTTTATGTCTATTTTATTTAAATATATAAAAAAAAAAATCATAACAGAAGACGATCTATTACAAAAATAATATAGTGGCTTAAAAACTTATACTAAATATATGTTGTGATGTGATTTTACCTTAAAGCTGTGCTGGATATTTAATAACTAATAGACAAATATAATGTAAAATCATAATTTTTGGTTAATTTTATGTTCAATAAATTGTAACATTGTACATTCTAAAGACTAGTGTTTACAATTTTTGACAGAAATAGTTCAAAAATTGTTTAAACTATCAAATTAAAATTGTTTCAAAAAATTCGTATGATCCAAATTGTCAGGGACGTCCATTGATCATTTTGGTATTTTTTCACACTATTACTTTAACATCCTATGCTTTGCATTTGTAACAAAAGCAACTTGTCCAGCTAAGTCATGCACTAATTTTAATAGCTTGAACTATTAGCAGTAATATTTCAACATAAAAAGCTAACATAAAGCTTTATCAATTTAATATATTGATGCTTTTATGTAGCAACGTTTTTTCAAAAATCTATAAAATCCATTAAAAAATTTGTTGCTTTGTTCGATCCAGCACATCCACGTACTAGTGGATGGGTTTATTAGTTAAAGCTCCAAAAAGCTTTTCAAAGCTTTAAAACCGGAAATTTTGCATTACTCAATCAATGAAACAGAAATCAATTTATATACAAAATTGATAATGAAAGTACATACATAAATGCTCAAGAGCAATTTTACACATAAAAGCTTTTATTACCAATTCGTTATATAGTGTATGTGTATTACTTTCCATATGCAACGATTTCACGAAATGGAATGATCCATAAAAAATATTTATTATAAAAAAATAAAAATTAAATGTAATGAAAATATAATATTTTTTTTAAGAAAAATCAAAACTTTTAACTTTAAGTTATGCATCGAACCGAGTTGTGAGTGAGTGAGTGAGATACCAAAACGAAAATTTTTTCCATTTATTTTATTTTTATTACTATTATTCGAATAGTTTTGTTGTTGGTGTTGTAAGTATATAGTAAAATCAAAAATACTTTCTTTTTATATTATTACATTTTTACAATTTGTACAAAAATTTAAATAATGCATTTTATTATTATTTTCTGTTTTCCAATTGGATGAGCATGAAGAATGAGTATTTTATGGTTTAATAACGTACGTTATTCTATTCATCTTTTATTGTGAAAAGATAGATAAAAGATTTTCAAAGTAGCCTGTAATGTAGGGTATGGAGGTATAAGGAGAATTTTATGTAGGATGCAGGAAGCTTTTATAATACGCTGATAAAATTGTCACAAGGAGGAAAAAATTGTCTGAATATTATGCGTTAGAGTATTAAAAGGAAAACAATAAAAAGTGTACTTTCTTTTAAAACTAAAAATATATTTAAACTAGAACTGTAACGACCCGATAAATCATGAAAATAACTTCTTTTGGTGTTTCCCACAACATTTCCGTGCATTGCACGTTATCTTACATTTATATTCATCTCTATTGCACATTGATAAGCAGAATAAGTCCTTTCGTTCACAATCAACCAAACAATCTTCCAAAATATTGCTACATTTCGATCTACACGATATCATAACTCTCTATAAATAAAATTATTTTAATTTTAAAACTTTATATCCAAAATGTTCAATATGACGTATCCGTTACCAAAAACACTTTGCCTTTTAATGGTAAACCAGCCTCACACTTTTCTAAACATGGCAGAAACGTTGGTTTACAGTTTTTCCCCGTACAATTCGACTGTAAATTACAAATTAAAATATTTTGTTAATAGTTTACTATCATGTAATTCGAACTATATTACATCTGTGTCCTCGGTATGACTAGGGATGGCCATAAAAATTAAATAGAAACAGGAACCGAATATTAAAATTTTTACCATCATTATAGACTAAACAAACTTGTTTCGTAAATGTTTTATTATACACTAAATTAATTTTCTTATCGGAATTGAAAATTACGTTCCACCAATTTATCTCGCTTCGAATCACACTTCGTTACGAATCACATTAGTCACGAATAATTTCTAATCGTGGTTACGCTCATAATTTATCATAAAAAAAAATTATTAATTAGTTTAGCTATTTGTTAAGAGATGGCTGTGTATACTTTCAGGCGCAACTACACAAGATATTGTTGTGTTTTAGCTTTGTTAAACAAGTTTCGATCATTGGATTGTGAATAAATGACGCAATTTAGTTTTCATTTTTAACTACTATGAACTCTATCACAATTTACGTAGTTTCTCTACTAAAACAGGGATGTCACCACAATCGTTACAATATTTCTTACCTAATCCTGATTCGTCCCGACCAGGATCCCATGTATTGATAACGATGTCTGCTACACTGATTGTTTCACTTTGCTGTCCAAACTTTCCCATATTTGTCCCATTGACCCCAATCAGCCATTGTGGGACCGAATCTCTGGAAATCCGGATCTGCTATCTGCTCGTTTCTGACCGTTCCTGACATCTGTTCACTCCTAATCAGGTAGTACTTGCACAAGTGTTATATAGATAATGTCTTCCTTGTCCTTACATGCCCACAGTGCTTAGAATCTTATTGGGAAGGATTTCCGATGATCCATCTGCTAATGGTATAGGGTAATCCAATAATGGTGCTGTACATAATCCTATGTTACTTCAGTGAATGATTCCCCTGGTTCGTCATTCTATTCAAAAGTCCTGTTCTTCTTGGTCAAATCTGGGATTGTTTTTTCTGACATCTAAATAATGTGCACAACCCAAGAAACCTTCGTAATTCCCGTACATGTTTGTGCTCCGAAAATTTAACTTCTTTGGATTTCGTTTTAAAATACTTTTACTAACCATGATGTCGTCCAAATATACGAGGCACGTCTTCCAATGTAGTCATTACAAAGTTGCCGTGTCATTACAAAATACAAATAGCATAACGTTGTACTGCCATTAGCGCCTGATAAAACATGTTATCCGTATCTTATCCAATTCATTATCGTTTTGCTAATAGTAATCTCCTCGGTGCTTGGCGAATAAGCTTCTCCGTCCCATTATCAGTTCGATATTTTACCATGTGGGTTCTTCCATTACCATCTGGTGAATTTTTCTGGATCATGCTTAGATCTCCTGTCCATTTATGCATGAGGTGTTTTACTTTATTGTTGAGACCGCTTCATATTTACCGAAAAGTTCCTTTCATAATTGTTTTAGTCTTATCCGAGAGATGTAGGGTCCTTATCGGTAGCCTATAAACGTTATTTAATTTTGCTAAAGTTCTCTTTGTCCTGTAATTCCTTTGGTTTCATTATCTTTTTCACTGGCTTCTACAACTCACTACTTAGGTGACCCAGAACCTCCCTCCAATCTATTAGAACTCGTCGAAATGTTGTTTTTGCATCATCTGTTCCAAGTGGTAACTCGAAATTTAACAGTCAAATACTCCTCGTTCCAAATCCACCACGAAGACTAGAATGACTTCATCAACTAGTTTTGAGACCACCACTTCATGTTGAATCTGAATGTTGTCTATACTTATATTTCCCTTGAATACATCCTCATGGTCGATAGGCGGGATGGCGATTATGGGGCTATCGCTTGTGGGAGACAGCTTCTACCTCTTTTAGACTGACTCTTAAGTTCTAGTCTAACGAACCCTTTACATAGTCCTCGTTTCATAGGATACCGTGTTTTTATCCGTCTACATTTTACTTAGAGAATATAACTCAAGATATGAGATTTGTATATCCCTTGCAATCGTGGATGTGACCATTATCTTATTTGCGCCTGCACCTTTTCCATACTATTGTTTAAAAATGAAACCCCGCACGTTTTCCCAAATCCCCGTTGGTTAGACCAAACTAAGATTTACTGGAATTTGGGAAAATTTAAAGAAGAAATCAGCTGGGAACAGCTTCCAGAGATCGAATGCAGGATCTCAACGTAAATTCTAATTGGAGAAAAACCCTTTTAAGTGTTCAACAATTATAAACTACATGCAGTCGCTATGTTTCACAGCAAAGAACATTTTATTAATTTCTATTCGATTCCATCTTGTAATTTTTCCTCATCTTCACTAGTACTTTCTCCCTCACAGGCATCGAAACAGGTTTTTGCTTCAGTGCTACAAGTGGTCAAACATGGCAAATCCGTTAGCCGACAAGTTCTCATACATTTTCTCCCGGTTCTTCCACATTTCCTGCACGGGTGATTCAGTTTCTATACAAAATGCGCGTGGATAAAAAATTCAAAACAAATTTTAAGTCAAATTCGATTCAATATATTATGCGATTTAAACGTATTCCAACCTTTATTATTCCGTCGATGGCATCACTCAGATTTTTCTCACACTCCGTGTAACATGGCGTGGCCGGATCACTGCATTTTTTCAAACAAACATTCGAAATCTGAAAATATTTACAAAAAACTACAATTTACGAAAATATTGATAACAATAAATCAGGAGCAAACATACTGTTTTGTTTGTGAATAAGGCGGTCGTATGATCGATAGTGGCCATTAAAGTCACATAAAAGATCCAAGACAAGATTAAATTGGTTACCCTCATTGAACGGTACGAAATAAACTGAACCGATTTTAAGATTTAGATTTTTTATTTATACATGGAATATTCCATTCTAGAAGTATACTTTTGATACTAAAACCAATCAATTTTCATTCAAATTCGTTCTATCACACGTCACAGAAAAATAAAGAACTACCTGAACAAAGGTTAAAGCCGAAATGATACCGCCACGTGATACAAAAAGTTCAATACTTTTTAAACCAAATTCCAGAACAAGGCAGATTAAGGAGACTGTGCAGAGATATCACTCACTGGCATCACGGTTCCGTCAAGTATTCTACCTCATTTTGTAAGAGTAGTATGAACGATAGATGTTTTTGACGAGTATATAACATAAAACTGTTATCACGCGCAGAAATAGTAAAGTGATGTGGAAATATTTGTAAAAAATGCGATTTATTTGACCATAACAAATTTTGATGTATTTTAATATTAAAGTACAAAGTACACTTTGAGCATGGCTTCATTATTGGTTGATCAGATTATGGTTTTTTTATTTTTTTCGGATCTCCAAATAAACACATGTAGAAACAGGTTGAAGGTTTTGAACTGCATTTCTCCTTACAATGCAATGGAATCTGCAACTATTTTCAAAACATTATAAATTATACATTTTTAATTCCTGTATACCCCCATTATCTATGGAATGAAATTTACAGTGAGAGCGGTATGGCCGAAACTGGCCATAAAAACCAAACAAAAAATACAAACGAACATTAAATTTATGAACAACATTTTGTACGCGATAAAACGAAATGATTGAACTGGTTTAACATTGCAGCGGTTGTTCCGATACAAATCAATTTCGTTCAACTTGCGTAAACATTATTGTTTGGCTCATTACCAATATGATCAGTTTCTGGTTACGTTATCACGTTGCCGTGTAATCTAATTACAATTAAATGAATGTAATTCATTTGGATCAAAGTAATTTAAGGTTAAATAGCTTTAATGTGCTATTTATTATACTAAAATTAAAATTAATTCTTAATAATCATAATATTAAATATTGGAAGCTCACATTTCAAATCAAAAGCTTTTCGATACAAAGCAAATTTCCATCCAAAATACCAAAATGGATTTGCGGTTAACATAAATACCTTTTGCGGTTAATATATAAACAATTCACTACTTGAAACCATCTGTAAAAATTTAAAAAAGCATACATTTTTTATTAAAGCTCAATGCAAATAAAATGTTCTTTGTAATCGCGTTATTTTTGAGAATTTAATGCTAACAAATTTTGAGTAATTGCATCAAAAGCTAAATATTTTAGATAATTTCTGACTTAGCAAAAATAAAAATTCGTCGAAAAGCTCAAAGCTTTTTTGAATGTCTTGTAATAAAATTAAAATAGAAAGATCGTATTACTGAAAGCTCTATTAACGCTCAACTTTTAAAAGTAAATATTTATATGTATTTCATTAAGCGAATGTGAATTTAGAGCTTTTTATTTAAAAAAAAGTAATTAAGCTTTTACATTTAATTTTCAATCCATGCTTATAATTATTGATAAAGAATTATAACGATTCACTATTGATGAGCTTTAAATATTGAACTATGAAAATTTAGAACATTCAAATCTAAATTTTGATCAATTTAACCCTTCATCATCTTTTCATCGGCTTTTTGATTTAATTCAATTTTAATTTTTCGAGCTTTGGTTCGATAAAATTAAAGATTTGATAATGTTTCTTTAGAAGCTTTGCAACAAAAATTTCGATACAAAATTTTCAAAACGAATTGGAGCCTCTACGTTTATTACACAAATTATTTGTAAACAAATATAAAAGAGTAAAGCTTTCCATTAAACAACAGATCAAATAAACCGTTGGTGATAATCGTTTTTTTTTTGTGAATTTAGATGAAAGCGCTATTATTTTGCTTATGATGGAAGAGCACTTTAAACATTTCCTGACTTTTTATTTAAATATTTTTCGCTTTTTAACCTAATGCTGTAAGGAAAAAAAATTAAAATCGTTCAAAAGCTCGAAGCTTTTTTGAATAGCTTGTAATAAAATTTAAAAAAAAAGATAGGTCGTATTACTGAAAATGTTATAATTCACTAGGCAATCGAGGATTCAGGGCTTTTAATATATATTGTTTCATAAAAGCTCGATGTAAAATTTTTTGAATACTTTTGAGTTTCCTCTTTAATATTTTTTTTCGAAAACTTTCGCTATTTTAAATTACATGTTTTCAAGCTTTTACATTGCACTTTCAATGGTTATGTTTATTAATATAGTTTTTAGCAATTAATTATAACTATACCATTAATGAGGTTAAAGCTTGAACTCTATCAAATCTTAAGCTTTTAAAAGAATTTAAATTTTTCGAGCTTTTTTCTATAAAATTAAAGGTCTGCCTAATGATTTTTTAGAAACTTGGAGCTTTTGGAGCTTTTTCGGTTATTACACAAATAATTTGTAAAAAAAAAATATTAAAACCGTAAAACTTTCAATTAGAGATCAGATCAAATAAACCGTTTGAGATAATTTTTTTTTTAAATTTAATAAGTTTTGATGGAACTTAGCCAATCATTTAGTGCTTACAAATTTTGAGTAATTTCTTTAAAATTTTAAACAAACTCAGAATGACAGTAAACAAATGAAATGAGCTTTTTTAATAATTTTTATTTTGGTACCATCATCAACAAATTTTACTTTCGAAGCTTCTTCAGACCTTGTAACGATTACGGGTGCTACCGTGCACATGGTAACAATCACAAAGCGCCAAGTCGGTTATTTTTTATTTTAATCAACATTCAGGGTGACTTTTGTAGATTATTAACCATTTTATTCTATTCATCCGGATGTGACCACATTCCACATGTTATACATGGCAGATTTCACTTCATAATTGCAGCTATGCGATAAAGCCAATAAAATCTGAAGAAAATATGTTGTATTGAATGATTGAATAGATCAGTGGGATATCAGTTCTTAATATATTTCGCATGAAACGTACCAAGTAATTTATCTGTCTCATCTTCAAGTTGAAGAGCCTTACAATTTTTTTGGGGCATGTTCCTTAAAGCAAGTTTCCTTCCGGTGGTAGCCAAATAAACCGAAGTGCGACGATGTAATCATCGATTCATGAATTGAATGAGGGATTGCTAAGCTTATGGCACCTAGATGGGTATTTCAGGTACGGTGATTTTTAGAAATAAATGATCGGATTGCTTCAATTACTGAGCGATTCACACGTTCTGAGGAGTTAGATTGAAGGGAATACAAAGCTGTCTTATAATGAGGTACGCCAAATTCTTGTAAGAGCTATTGGAATTCTTTATTTCATCGCCCAGATATTCTACAATTTTTGCTGCTATAGCCTTAGTTAATAATGGCTTACAAATTTGGTTTATTAGACCAACACAATTAAAATTGTGGTCTTATCAATTTTAGATCGAGAATACGGTCCTAATATATACCTTTTGGAATGGTCTCTCTATACATCAATTGGGAGTCATTGGTGGTATTAGGGTCTGCTTTAGTTGTTTTACAAGTGACACATTTAGTTATGTAATCGTGATCTTCTTTTCTCATGTGAGGCCAGAAGTAGTGACGTCGTATTCGGTTTAGTGTTTTTCGAATGCCGCCATGAGCTGATATGCGTTTCAAAGCTTCCTTGATGTTCGATAGTGAAACCAAATGAATAAAGTTTAATGCTCCATCTAGCTAACCGACCGCTTAAATCCTTCTGGGACTTCAACCATTTGAAACTGGCGTGTTCTGTTATTATAGTATAGTGGTAGCCCTAAACACTCTAATTTAGAGACACAATAGTTACGATGGGCTCGGTTTAATTTCTTCGAGCTAAAAGAAATGGGATTGTCAAACCAGCCTTCCATAATAATGTGGCCACTAGCTTCAACAATTCGAAGTGCTCCTCTAAGGTGGCCGAAATTACCAATAGGTCATCTAAATAGACAAAAACACGCTCGTGATATTGGTGGGGTGTGACCTTGTCCATTAACCTGCACATACTTTGGGGTGCGTTGCATTATCCAAGGTAAAGTGGTCTACCAGGTAAAAAATGTTTGTCATAAAATCAAAAAAAATTAAAATAATATTCGTTACTTCCTCTTTCAGCTTTTCACTTAGGGAATTGTGTGATTCAATTAAAATTTCCAAAATAAGTTCGAAATACAAGGTTATTTGAAGAAACCGATTTGCCAGCACCGATTTGGTACAATAAATTTCATCCCAAGCTTTTAAGACGCAAACGTTTTGAAATAATTACTACCAATTTATAAATAATTTATTTACTAATTGGGGACACATGCAAATAAATGAAATCCTTTGAAAGATTAACAACATAGATACAGCGTTTAACCAGCTGATAAAAATGTTATCACGCGCAGGAATAGTAAAGTGATGAGGAATAATTACTAAAAATGCTATTTATTTGAACATAACAAATTTTGTTGTATTTTAATATTAAGGTACAAAGTACACTTTAAGCATGGCTTTAATAATCGTGGATCAATAATTTTTTTTTTTTTTTTTGATCTGGATATGAACAGTGGTAGGTACAACTGGCAAGGTCTGCTGACTCACAACTCTTATAACAACCCAATGAAATCTGAAACTATTTTCAAAACATTACAAATTTACATTTTTAATTCCTGTATACCCTGATTATCCTTGGAATGACTTTTACATAAACTTTTTTAACCGCAGCGGTATGGCCGCAAGTGGCCATAAAAACCAAACAAAAAATACAAACGAACATTAAATTTGTGAACAACATTTTGTACGCGATAAATCGAAATGACTGAACTGGTTCTCGATACGAATTTATTATTTATGCGCTAAGCTAACCAGAATTAAAGGCTGGATATGCCACGCATATAATATTTCATTCCAGATGTTGTTCCGTTACAAATCAGTTTCGTTCAACTTGCGTTAACATTATTGTTCGCTTCATTACAAATACGATCAGTTTTTCTGGTCATGTTATCGCTCGATCAACCGTGTAATCTAATTTAAAACCAAATGAATACGATTCATTTGTATCAAAGTAATTTCCAACAAAAACTTTGAAACATATTTAACGATGCAAATTATAATTTCATGAACCATGAACATGATGCTTTATTGACGCATTACTATCAACCATGCAATTTATGAGCTTAAATATCCTATTTATGTATATCTGAATAAAAGTTTGTTATTTTTAAAAAAATTTAAAATTAATTCTCGAGAGTCATAATATTTAAATTAATGGAGGCTCACATTTCAGATCAAAAGATTTTCGATACAAAAAGAAATATTTCTTCCAAAATAACAAAATGGCTTGGATTGCGGTTAATACGCAAACTATTCACTAGTTGTAATAATCTGCAAATATTTATAAAAACGTAAAGGTTTCCATTAAAGCTCAATACAAATAAAATGTTTGCTGTAATCGTGTTATTTATGTGAATTTAATAAGTTTTCATGGAATTTAGTAAAATATTTAGTGCTTTCAAATTTAGAGTAAATACATCAAAAGCTATATTTAAGCTTTACGATTTAACAAAAAAATATTGTTGGCAAAAGCTAGTACAAAATTATATCAAAGTTTGAGCATTAATATCGACCAGTTTTAATATTAAATCAAATAAAAGCTCAAAGCACCTAATTTTCCTTTGTGTTGGAAAAGCACTTAAAGTACCGATTTCCAGATTTTTTAATAAAATCAAATAGTTTCATAACATAATCCTGCAATCATTTTATAGAATAAAAACCGATTAAAAATCATAATTTCGTTCAAAAGCTTTTTATTAAAAAAGCTTCATAAAAGCTCGGTTTAAATCATTTTGAATACTTCATTTTAAATAAGCTTCATTTAGTTTTATTTTCAAAAATATTCCGATATAATTTTTTTTTCATCAAACTTTTGAGGATCTTTTTTATTTAATTAAATTCTAATTTTTGCATTGGTTGTATAACATTAAACCTGCTTAAATTTTTTTTCAGCAATTTGCAACAATAATTAATTAATTTGTAAAACAATATGAGTAAAGCTTTCCATTAAACAACAGATCAAATAAATCGTTTGCGATAAATATGTTATTTTTGTGAATTTAATAAATTTTATGGAATTTAGCGAAATTATTACTGTTTGTAAATGCCACCAAAAGCTTTATTTAAGTTTTAATTAATTTTGCTGTCACAAAATCTAATAAAATCTTTTGTTAATGTTTACGAATTACTATCAACCAGATATAATACTAAATCAAATGAAAGCTCAAAAGCACTTTTATTTTACGTTATGATTCGAAAGCACTTTAAATATTTCTTTTTACTTTTTATTACAAAAATATAATACAATAACCTTATAGAATAAACTCTCGTTAAAAAACAAAAAATACATCCAAAAGCTCCAAGCTTTTTTAAATTCGTATTACTGAAAGTTTATTTACACTCTACTTATTAATGCAAATATTTTTGATTCAATAGGCGAATGTAGATTCAGAGCGTTTTATTAATATTGTCGCTTCATAAAAGCTCGGGGTAAAAATAATTTGAATAATTATGCTTTACGTTTCACGTGAACAACAGATATTTTACATAATAATTTTTTAAGCTTTAGCATTGAACTTTGAATGGATATGTCCAGTTGCATAATTATTGGTAAACTATAATAACCTTTCACCATTGATGAGCTTTAAAGCTCGAACTATAAGAGTCTAGAACATTTAAATAATTATTTTGGTCGGAGCTTTTTTATTTAATTAAATTCTAATTTTCCGAGCTTTGGTTTCATAAAATTAAAGAACCGCGAAATGTTTTTTCAGAAACATATTTTCAAAATTTTTAAAACAGATTGGAGTCTTTTCAGTCATGACACAAACAATTTGTGCAAAATTATTAAAGCTTAAAGCTTTTGAATTAAATATCATATCAAATAAACCGTTTGCGACAGTTATGTTAATTTTGCGAATTAAATGAATTTTCTTGGAATTTAATAAAATAAGAACTTAAAAATTTTGAGTAATTCCATCAAAAGCTTTTTTAAGGCTTTACGATTTATTTTTTAATATTGCTGTTATAAAAGCTAATATGAAATTGTATGAAAGTTTATGCATAATTAGCGACCAGAGCTATACAATATTAAATCAAATAAAAGATCGAAAAAATTTTAAATATGCTTTACCATGGAATTTTTTTTAAACAATATTAAAATGACTTCATGTAATAAAAGCTTTTAAAAAAATTATAAAATTCAGTTCTATGCTTTTTTGAATGGCTTGTAATAAAATTAGAAGCACTGAAAGCTCCATTAACGCGCTACTTATTAAAGTTAATATTTATAATTCATTAGGGGAATGAGGATTCAGATCATCATTATTAAAATACCGACCGACCCGTCCAAGGTTGATGTAATCAGTGGTTTCCAAAGTCCAACCTCGGTGAAACAAACTCGTAGATTATTAGGCATGGCATGTTGGTATCGGAATTTCGCTGAAATTTCCGCACCTATAAAAAATGTATTAAAGAAAGGACAAATATTCGTATGGAACAGTGAGGCCCAGTCTGCTTTCGAAAAATTAAAACAACTTTTAACGACAGCTCCCGTTCTTATATAAATGTAGATTTCTCCAAGCAGTTCTTTATAAGGTGTGACGCGAGCACCGAGGATATTGGAGGCGTCCTTTTCCAAAAAGACGAAAACAAGCAAGAGCGTCCCATTTTTTATCTCGCAGAAATTAAACCCAGCCCAACGTAACTATTGTATCTGTAAATTCTAGTGTTTAGCCGCACTCACATGCGTCCAACAATGCAGGTGTTACATCGGGGGTTACCACTTTATGGTAATAACAGACCGCATGCCAGCTTGAAATGGTTGATGCCCGGAAGGATTTAAGCGGCCGGTTATCTACATGGAGCCCTACACTTCAATCATTTAGATTGAGATACTCTTTCACGGGAATACTACGACAATATTGAAGAACTAACAAATGATAAATCCTTGATGGTAGGCGCTGTAAATTTTGATTCAGAGCACTTTTTAGATACGTGCCAGTGTAGAAGTTGTGGATCCCATCCCAATTGACCAAGCTGTTATTTAAACAAGATCATGACGAACTCAGTGCAACTCACGGTGGCATTCGAAAAACACTAGAACGAATTTCACGTCACATGAGAAAAGAAGTTATCGATTACATAACTAATTGTGTCACTTGTTAAACATCTAAAACTGCTAACCAGACCCTAACACCACCAATGACTCCCAATCGATGTATAGAGAGAACATTCCAAAATGTCTGTAGATATGAATTTCTGAACCGTGAACTCGATTTAAAAATGATGTTCCATGCTTCTATCAATTTTATTATCGTTTAAACGTAAGGGTATTCTACCAATTGTCTTGGGTCATAACCCGAATTGGGCCAATTAAGTTCATATTGCTGACAAGCAACCATCAACTATTTATTCCACTGTGTTGATTTGTAGGGATAGAGTCCTCAAAACGCGATTCATATTTTCACGTAGGATTTCTACGAGTTCAATCTCGGAAAAACGTTTGGAGAAATGATCATTCAAAGTCTGTATCTCTAGTACAGAGTCATTAAAACTTTCTTTACCTTGCAATTTACGTGCTATTGAACGTCGAGTTTCGCGTTCACTTTCAAGACATGAAAATCTTGAAACAAAGGCAGATCACATTTCAATGCAAGTCGCATTATGATTACTACGGGCGTACACGCAAAGCCATTTTTTCCGAATTTTTTTCCCAATTTATTTTCCGAATAACCACCTCTTTTGCCAAAGGTCTCCAATCAAACACAAAGTGGTGCACATTCATTTGGGAAGTTACCGATAAAAATTAGCAGTGTTTTCCGATAAACCCGGATTACGATATTTAGGTCCAGCACCGGTGATGTTTGACAATTCCGGTATGTAGTGATCCGTGTTGGCTCTTGGTGTAATATTTTTATCATGAATTTTGTTAGCAGGATGGAAATTCCTTTGGTGAGTCAATGTTTAGTCAATTCAATACCTCTATCGGCGGATGGTAATTGCCATGGATTGTTAACGAGCCCTAGTTGGTCGTTAATTTTAGGATTATCTTTCTCCATAGGATTAAACCACACATTATTGCGTATTTCGAGACGAAAAGCAGGAATGCGTGATGCTACTGAGACCACTGGAGATATTGCTGATAGTCCTAACTCATCTTAATTAATGTTAAGATTACAATCAGAGATTGGAACCTCTTTACGTTGATCCGAGCCTATATGACGTGACAGTATACTAATAAATTTCAATTGATTATCTTATACACATATGTAGATAACGTTAAATCGCTACTTTGGCCAATTATTACGCAACAACCTGAACCAAAAGAGGTAAATGGAAATTTTTCCGATTCGGAAGTGTTCGACAAAAAAATGTGATTTCAATTCAGATCGCCCGCGTTTTACTATTCGTCGAAGAATTTAAAAATTCGGAAATCATTGGTGGAACTTTTCACACTCGCCATTCAATTTTTAAAGACAATTTTCCCAGATTCCTGAGCTTTTAAACTGTTCAGATAAATGACCTCATTGGGCAGCCTTAATCTACCTGTGTACTAGTTGGACATCAATAACTTATATTAAAATTACTTCAAAGAATATAGAAGAATTTCATCGTAAGCTCAAAATCTTAATCTCAATAGAAAATTAATTTTTATGCCTGGAAATAAAAGCTCCATCAAGGCTTAATTATAAATGTAGAAAAGAGCAGAACAGAATTGTAAAAAATGTTTGTCATAAAATTTAAAAAAATTAAAATAATATTAGTAACTTCCTGAGCTTTTAGGGAGCTTTCAGCTCTTGACGAAGTGTTTTATGAGATTCAATCAAAATTTCTAAAATATGTTCAAAATACAAGTTTATTTGAAGAAACCGATTTGCCAGCACCGATTTGGTACCAATAAATCCAAGTTCATTCCAAGCTTTTAAGACGCAAACGTTTTGAAATCATTACTACCAATTTATAAATAATTTATCTACTAATTGGGGACACATGCAAATAAATTAAATCCTTTGAAAGATTAAAAACATAGATACAGCTTTTTAAAAGCTTAGTAATAATTTTGTTGGAGCTTGTGCATGGTATTTTAAGTCATAATAAAAATAACATAAATATTTATTTGAACATAACAAATTTTATTGTATTTTAATATTAAGTACACTTTTAGCTTGGCTTCATTCATCGTTGATCAAATTACAATAATTTTTTTTTTCTCGGATCTGCAAATGAACAGTGGTAGGAGCAGCTGCTTAGGTCTGCTGACACGCAAGTCTTTTTACAATCCATTGAAAGCTGGAACTATTTTCAAAACATTACAAATTTACATTTTTAATTCCTGTATACCCTGACTATCAATGGAATGAAATTTACTTTATTAACCGTAGCGGTATGGCCACAAGTGGCCATAAAAACCAAACAAAACATAAAAACGAAAATTAAATTTGTGAACAACATTTTGTACGCGATAAATCGAAATGACTGAACTGGTTCTCGATACGAATTTATTATTTATGCGCTAAGCTAACCAGAATTAAAGGCTTGATATGCTGCCACGTATATGTAATATGTCATTCCAGATCGGTTCATTACCAATACGATCAGTTTTTCTGGTCCCGTTATCGCTCGATTAACCGTATAATCTAATTTAAATCATATAAATACGATTCATTTGGATCGAAATAATTTCCAACAAAAACTTTGAAGCGTATTTAACGATGCAAATTATAATTTCATGAACCATCAACACGATGCTTTATTGACGCATTGCAATCAACCATGCAATTTTGAATAAAGCTTGTTACAAGTTATTCTTAACTGTAAGCTCATGGAAAATTTGTTTTCTCACATTGACCGAACTTTTAAAAAATTTACAACTTTTACTATAATTAAAATTAATTCTCGATAATCATAATACTAAAAATATTGGAAGCTCACATTTCAGATCAAAAGCATTTCAGCACAAAAAAAATTGTCCTTCCAAAATACTAAAATGGCTTGGATTGCGGTTAATACACAAACTATTCACTAGTTGTAATAATCTGCAAATATTTATAAAAACGTAAAGCTTTCCATTAAAGCTCAATACAAATAAAATGTTTGCTGAATTCGTGTTATATATGTGAATTTAATAAGTTTTAATGGAATTTGGCAAACTATTTAGTGCTTTCAAATTTAGAGTAATTACATCAAAAGCTTTATTTAAGCTTTACAATTTAACAAAAAAATATTGTTGTGGCAAAAGCTAGTACAAAATTATATCAAAGTTTAGGCATTAATATCAACCAGTTTTAATATTAAATCAAATAAAAGCTCGAAGCACCTAATTTCCCTTTGTGTTGGAAAAGCACATAAACTACCTGTTTCCTGATTTTTTATTAAATTCAAAACCTGATTAAAAAACAAAAACTCGTTCAATAGCTTTTTATTAAAAAAAAGCACAATAAAAGCTCGGTTTAAATCATTTTGAATACTTCATTGTAAATAAGCGTGTTAGTTTTATTTTCGAAAATATTCCGGTATTATTTAATTTTTTCATCAAATTTTTGAGGAGCTTTTTGGTTTAATTTAATTCTAATTTTTGCATTGGTTGTATAAAATGATGACCTGCTTAAAGTTTTTTTCAGCAATTTGCAACAAGAATTTTCTTTCAGAACGGATTAGAACTGTTTCGTTTCAGTCACAAATAATTTGATAAACAATATAAATGAGTAAAGCTAAACAACAGATGAAATAAATCGTTTGCGATAAATATGTTTTTTTTGTGAATTTATTAAATTTTATGGACTTCAGCGAAATATTTGCTGTTTGTAAATGCCACCAAAAGCTTTATTTAAGCTTTAATTAATTTTGATGTCACAAAATCTAATAAAATCTTTTGTTAATGTTTACGAATTACTATCAACCAGATATAATACTAAATCAAATGAAAGCTCAAAAGCACTATTATTTTACGTTATGATTCGAAAGCACTTTAAATATTTCTTTTTACTTTTTATTACAAAAATATAATACAATAACCTTATAGAATAAATTTTCGTTAAAAAACAAAAAATGCATCCAAAAGCTCCAAGCTTTTTTCATTGTCTTATAATAAAATTAAGAGGATCAAAAGGTCGTATTACTGAAAGCTTTATTTACACTCTACTTATTAATGAAAATATTTTTGATTCAATAGGCCAATGTGGATTCGGATACATTTTTAAGTTTTTACATTGAACTTTGGATGGTTATGTTCATTTGCATAATTATTGCGAAATGTTTTTTTCAGAAACCTTTCAACAATAATTTCCTTTCAAAACTTTCAAAACGGATTGGAGTCTTTTCGGTTTATACACAAACAGTTTGTAAAGATTTGAATTAAATATCATATCAAATAAACCGTTTGCAACAGTCATGTTATTTTTGCGAATTTAATGGATTTTCTTGGAATTTAACAAAATAAGAGCTTAAATTAATTTTGAGTAATTCCATCAAAAGCTTTTTTAAGGCTTTACGATTTATTTTTAACATTGCTGTTATAAAGGCTAATATGAAATTGAATTAAAGTGTATGCATAATTGGCGACCAGATCTATATAATTTTAAATCAAATAAATTTTTAAATTCAAATTTTTAATTATGCTTTACCATGGAAATTTTTGTTTTTAAACAATATTAAAATGACTTCATATAATAAAAGCTTATAAAAAAATTTACAAAAAATTGTTCAAAAGCTCTAAGCTTTTTTGAATGGCTTGCAATCAAATAAGAAGGATTGAAAGCTCTATTTACTCCCCTCTTATTAATAATTATAATTCATTAATGTGGTTTTAGATAATCTTTATAAAACTACCGCTTCATAAAAGCTAATAGTTATGCTATACGCAACATATTTTAATATTTTATTTCGAAAACTTTTGCACTGTATGTGAAATTGAACTTTTAAAATGAAATTTGTATGGTTATGTTCATTGAAATAGTTTCTGAAAATAAATTATAAGGTTTTATCATTAATACGATTTGGAGCTTTAACTATTAACTTTCAGAACATTTAAAACTAACTTTTGGTCACTAAAATCTTTTTTTAATGCGGGAGCGCTTTTTGATTTAACTCAATTCGGGGTTGGTGCTTTTTGAATAAAGTTCTTTAAAACTAGACATTTAGGTAATTTGCACTTTCCTAAATCAATGTGAAGTAACTGCATAACACTTCTTAGTAAATAATTAGCAGAAACTTCACAATTTGTCTATATAGCAGTGTGAAGTTTTCACTTATCTTTCAATCAACATCATAATCAACACGTAATCATCAACTATAAATTACAAATTTAAATATATATTATTTATATTTTTTAGTTTTCAGTTTCCTCGTTTATTGCAGCCACACAGGTGAAACATCGACACCTATGCCTCAAAACTCCTCAAAACGAATTTTTTGGGCTATTTGTGCTACCATTTCTGCTCTGCTCAATATGCAATTTGGAACGAAAAGAAAAACCAAAAAAACAAAAATATCAACATTCCATTCAATACAATGGTTAAGCGCATCATTATGAATAATTCTTTGGTCTTGTTGATATTATTGTGACACTCCGTGTAACAAGGTGTGGTCAAATCGTTGCATTTTTTCAAACAAATTTTGTTAATCTAAAAGTACGTTCGAAATTAGTTATAAATTTCGATATATACATATATGTAATAAGTAGTCGGAAGCTGATACCTTTTTTATTGTTATCTGTGCTCCGGTATGATGAACAATGGCCATTAATATCACATAGAAAATGCAAGCAAACAATAAATTTATAGTCCTCATTGTGTATACGGTCTGCAATAAACTGAAGTACGATTTTTGATGTGGATATGCTATTTATGTGTTTAGCTATAGTCGGAATTGAATACGCATATTTGTTTCCGATACTAAATCCATTTAAATTTAATTTCATCCTCACACGACGCTTTGCATTCACGTGTTTAGCTTAAAGCTAAAAAATTGTGGTCGGAGAGTTATCGTGGTGTAGAATTATCTGTCCGTGTACATGATCGGTGTACACTTTACAATTTTTGAAGGAAATTAAACGTGCCCAAAAAAGCATTATTATCTTAGCTGTGTCTTACATTATGATGGACCTGGTTCTTCTATAAGGCAACAACTTTTACGTACTCGTGATTCAAAATTCTTAAAAACGTACCGATACTAAACCATTTTGTTTTATTTGTCAGGAGATTTGTTGTGCTCATGAGCTACGAATAACCTTTTCACGTTTGTGTGTCATATGCAATTCATTTGTATTTGGAAATTTGTTTAAGGTTTATCAGAGCTTTGACTCAATGATTGGCTAACGGTATGGACTTTAAAACCCAACACACAATTCGACACTCAATTTTTCACTTTCGAAGCTTTCGTGCTAAAAATATAATTCTTTCTAATGTAATTTTAAAAGCTTTAGTCAAACTTAAAAGCTCTATGATTTATATAAATACAGAGCAGCTGTAAGCCAGAATTTTCAAAAAAAGGTTTGTGGCTTTGTTTTTATTAACAATTAAGCGTCAAAATGTGTGAAGTTTAAACAAATATAAAACTTCAAAAACGTTGTAGTTGTGGCGACATCTCGGTTTAAGTAGAAAAACTATAATTTTCTAGACGGTAGGACGAATTTATATTCAAATTTTCGAGTAGTCATCATTTATTTAGGTAACAATACGAGGAGAAGTGGATCAAGCTTAGAGGTTTTAGTAATCATACTGAACTTAATACAAGTCATGGTTGTATGTAGATTTCTGCTTTGTTTCCCTTTTAGCTATATATATATATATATATATATATATATATATATATATATATATATATATATATATATATATATATATATATATATATATATATATATATATAATTGATATAAAAGCTTTTATATGACCTTTATATGACAAGTATTTATATGACCTTAAAGCTCTTTTATTGTTTAAATATTTTTAATTATTTTCTTGCTCACTGAATTTACACTAGAAAATGCCTAAAATTTCACCCATTTGTACGTACTACGAGTATATATACTACTTACATTATTCAAACCGGTTGATCCATCTCATCCCTTTTCTATTGTATAGGTATTTTGAATGGGAGCATTTATTAAGGTGAATAGAATTTACAACATAATATTTGCGGGACCGAAATCAAAAATTTACATTAGATATACTGGCGAGCATTCAACATTTAAGTGTTTTTTTTTAAATTAATAATCCATTCATAACCGCATATTATATTCTTTAAAAAAAGCTTTAGTACAAAAGCAACATAGTTTTGGTCATGCATTCTATACGCAGAAAAAAAAAACATGTTTATGGGAGTTTTGGGAGTGCTATACGGTTAATTTAATTTATATAAAATACATTTCTTTGCCGCACACACAAACTATACGTAAAGAAACTAACAACAAACATGACTTGCGGTTTGTCCCTAAACACACGTTCTATAAATATATATACAGATAGATAGCTGAAACGACAAAAGGCAATGATTTTCATTTTCTTAAAATAGTTTTGTTATTCTCAGTGTGGTGTGCGGCAGCTAAAGTAAATTAAAATCTTGATGCATGCATCTAATATGAATTATGATGTTCTGAAGCTTTTAGTATATTATATGTATATATGGGATAGTAAATTAAGCTTTAATGCAATATAATTTTTTATAAGCTTTTATTTATGTATATAATCTATGTGAGGATTAAAGTGAACATGAAAAAGTTTTAAAATAAACAATTTTATAGAATCGTGTGGCTTGGGTTAAACATTATAATTTATATAATCATAAAAATGGACTCATAAATTGTAAGCTTTTGAAATAGCCCTAAAATCCCATTCTTAATGGGTTTATTATACTAAATGCATTGATAAAAGCCCGATGTCAGACTATAATAGTTCAGACTTTTCATTGATTGAATTTTAAACAAAAGCAGAATGGCAGTAAACAAATAAAACGAGCTTTTTACTAGAATTCTACAATTCTTTATAATCCAAAAAATAATGTTTGCAAACTTTGTGCCATATTAAAAGCTTTAATTTACAAAAATTAATTTAACAAAATCGCCCATTTTATTTAGAGCTTTTTTTCGGCAATTTTGATTTTTTTAAGAACTAATAACAAAAATTTAACCAAAGTTATCTACCTATTAAGCTTGAAAGTTTTCCAATTATATTACTTTAAGTTATCTTAAAAAGATAATGCATTAAATTAAATTTAATGTGAAAATGCTTTAACTCGATAATCACTTAAACACTCACAATTGTTCTATAGAAAAGCATTAAATTAAATGATTACTTTAATTCTTCAATAATTGAAAGCTTCCTTAGAATAGAAACAAGCATTTATATTTGAAGTTATTTGAAGTACTAATTTCCATTGGAAAAATATAAAAGCTTTTAACAAGGACAATCTAAGGGCACAAACATATAATTTTTAGAGTTTTATTTCTAAAAGCTCAAACGAAAGAAACAAGTTTTATTGAAACGTTTTTAAAAGAATTGGAAATCTTTTTTTATATTCTTTAAAGCTTAAATTTAATTCCATAAAAGATGCTTTAGGTGAATGCCCTTTTAGAAGGTTAATGGAACTATTAATAAAAGCTCGTAATTTAAAATAAAAATAAATTGTATGTATACAAATTAAACTGTAAAAGGTTAAATGGATTACGTGTTTTCCAGATGACATTAATTACTAAGCACTACAATATTTGTAGATTTTTGTGGTTCCGAAACTGATATCCGTGATTAGGCGGAAAGGATAGTTCAAAAAATTATTAATTTTGATTCAAGTACATCGAAAGATAATCATACTTAAAAAGTCGAGCTTTATTTTACAGTAAGTGCTGTTAACTAAACAAAATTGAAAGCTTCGAAATATAAAATTATTTAAAATATGGTAACTAAGGTGGTTAGTTACGATCACAAAAAATTGTATAAAAGCTTTTAGTTTATAATTCCAGCAAAATATGTGCCATACCTATTATTTAAAAATCTTGCGAACTCTAGACATGAGTTGTTCATTTCATACAGTAATTTAGTCGTGGCTCACACAATCGCAACCTAGCTGTTTAAAATAAAATAATTAATCTCTCATAAAATTTCTTGAAACAAAATTTGTTCTCGTAAACTTTACTATATGTATAGTACATAAAGAAATTTCTTAAAACGACAATAATACATACAAAGCCTTAAAAGATTTTAAGTTAAATATAATATTTTGTTTTGCATAAAACAGTCGTAGGTGTTTTTAATCCATGCCGCTCTTAGTTTCAGGTTTCTTGCGTAACCAAAAATAAAATATCTTGCGTGTTTTGAAATGAAATTTCGGAAAAAAGCACAGTTCAACAATATAAAGTCGACATGAATTAAAGTATTCAAAATTTGTAAGGTTGCGTTTTAGTTGCATAATTCATATAAAACGGTTTAAGTCAATACTTCTTGGATTTAAGAAAACTCTAGAAGTTTTAATTTTTCTAAAAACAAACATTATCGAGTTTCATGCTTCTAAAGTTTCAATTTTCTCAATACAAATTTAATTCATTAGGTTTAAACAGCCAAACGATACATCCCATCCGTTCGATTTTCTCCTACCCCGTTCAAAATGATTCAAGAGAATACGCTCAGTTAACCCTAAATTTCCTAATTGGTGTATTATTTTAAATTCAATTAATTTTTTCAAAAGCTTGATGGGACTACAAACATATATCGAGCGCCCACAAAGTAAAAAAAAATGTGTAAATCACATTGAAAAGCATTTGAGTTTGACCTGAACCTTGACATTGGCTAAAACTTAGAGATAATTGGATTTTTTTAAATGGTGACCCCCAATTAAGACTTTGGAAATTCAAAATTTTATGTTCAAACAGTTAACATGTGTTCTAAAGGTCCTTTCAACCTTTAAAAAAAATTGTTCAAGGTTGTGTAACTACCTACTTTAGGAAATAATGATAAATATTAAAATTTTCAGAATTAAAAGACCTAATCAATATTTGTAAACTGCATTTTCAGCTTTTTATTATCGATTAGCACATTGTAACAGTTAAAGTTTCATCAACCTCAGGATGGAATTTGATCCTGCATAAGAAAGCTACTTGTTTGAACACAAGTTAATTTTTTTTAGTTTTCAAATCTGAAGTCACTAAAATGGGGTCACCATTTAAAAAAAAATCAGTTTTACCTTCTAATAACCCCTAAATTTGATTCAAGGTACCTGACATCATTGTGATATTTCACCGTCTTGGCCAATTCTACGAAACTATTATTTAAAGCTCTAAAAGCTCTTCAGAGAAGTTATATTCAGTTATAAACTTTGAAAAGCTCATAATAAAAGCTTTCTTTTCGTTACTTTACAGCTTTAAAACACATTTTTATATTATTAAATTAAAGCATAAATGTTTGAAAACTTTAAAAAATGAACTTTGTAGTAATAAAAAGCTCCAGTAGCTACAACCTAAGACTACCACTGAGCCGGCACGTAGCAAAAAAATACTTACACACAAATAATTTATAGTAAAACACCAACAAAAAAGCTTCAAATTAATATAAAAAATTTGTTTTGTTTGTTAAGCGTATAATTTTAATTATAAACAAAAAATTTAATTTCATTGGATGACAGTGAATTAATTTTTTTATGGTAGCAAAGCTCGTATAATAAAGAATTTTGTATATAGTGATGAACGATTTATAAACTTAATATAAAATTGCAACTTAAAGTATCAAAATTTAAAAATAAAATAATTAATGTATACAATGTAGCAACCCAAAAAATTCGCCGAATCACACAATATTACTGCAGAGCTTTTTCGTCGTTCAAACCACACAGTAAAATATTTTTTGCTTAACAAGGCGTCCTGTCTCGTTTTTTTGTTATGTTTTAAAATTATTTTACTTGTTCAATTTTTTTAAGGATGGAATTAATGTTGATATATATATAGAGTGGATGAGGTGGAATCAGACTTTTATTTTATTAACTTTTTATTTTATAAAGTTGTTCTTCACAGTCAGTCAGACAGGTATTCACATCGTTGCTACATTTTTCAAAACACGGCGTTTCATCTACCTTACAAGTGGTCACACATTGTTTCGCGTCCCCTGCACATTTCTTGCATGATTTGGATAATAATTTCTACATAATGTTGTTTAGATTAAATAAAAAAAAACTTCATACCTATAACATAGATTCAATTTTATAGTTAAACACATAATTACCCATACTCCTTGAATTTCGCTTAAATTATTCTCACACTCCTTAAAGCATGGTGTGTCCGAATCGTCGCATTTTTTAAAACAAATCTTCTGAATCTGAAAATTTGAGCCAAAAATTATAAATTACGATAGACTCTACAAAGTAAATCGAAAGTAGATACCCTTCTTTTTGACACCTGTGCATCGGTATGATCCACAATGGCCAGAAATGTTACATAGAAGATCAAAGCGAATATTAAATTTGTTACCCACATTTTAAATGTATATATACTGATGATGTACAATAAACTGAACTGATTGTTGATTTGGATTTGTTATTTATATATGCAAAACAAATCAAAATTGATTACGTGCACGTGCTGGAAAATTCCATTCCAGAAGTTCTTCCGATTCGTTCTCAAATTAGTTCTATGACAAATTTCTTTTTTTATAAAGTTTTTATACGGTTTAAGTTTCAAGCTACGTGGCAAAAGAATTAAAAATGCAAATGAAGATTGAACACCAATGAAAATCGGACACTAGAATCAGTGCCTATAAAATTACCTCTTTTTGTTAGAATTTTGGGGCTACCACTCGGTTTTTGTTTTTCATAACCTCTTCAAAGTAACAGTCATCGTTCCACTAAAATAATATTTTATTAATTTTTATCTTTTCTTTTTGGTTCATAAGTTCTTTGTTTTTTTTGGGGTTCTTGCGATCTCCTGCTCGGTTCTACTTCTGGCGCTACTGTCTCCTCTTCTGGCCCTTCTCTACCTTTAGTTTCATCGACACCGCCAAACAGACAATCACTTAACTCGACGGAACATTTATCCATACACGGAAAAATCGGCGCAGCACACGACTTCATACATACTTTTGCTGTTTTTTTACACAACTTCCCCGGATAAGACCTCTTCTACATAATGAACGTAAAAAAAATAAAAATTAAAAATACTTTTTAGCCAAATATAATGTTTAAGCGCATCCATTTTACCCATGTTAATTCGATGTATCTTATATTATCTTCACACTCTTGATAACAGGCTGCCCCATTGGGGCATTTGTGCATACAAACATCGCCCAACTGAAAATATTTCCAATTATTATAACAAATTACGTTAATGAACCCTAATCAGATGTATACCGTTTTCTTAAATTGTAGTGCAGCGATATGATCGATATTCGCCATAAATGTCCCATAGAACAACCAAGCGAATATTAAATGAATTGCCCTCATTAAGCTAACTATTTAAATGTCTATATATTTAACGATCAGCAATAAACTGAACTGATTTAAGATTTGGATTTGCTTTTTATAGACACAAAACTATACAGTCGATTTAATTAGTTCCATTGCACGTTTTAAATTCAATTTTATGCACCTGAACAAAGGCGCTTAAAGCTGAAATATGAGCCCCTCACTCAGTATGGTTGAACTACGACAAGGCAAAAGGCAATATGTGAAAAATTTCCCTGCATAGTGGTTTTAGAACCAAATTTCGGAAGAGCGAGACTAAGAAGAGAGGCTATGGACGTATCGGTCTCTATTATCATTGTATCCTGATGGTATGAGCCAAAGTCTTATGATGTCATATACCGAGAGAATGTTGTTACGAAAAGAATAGAGCGCATGATGTTTAAGGTGGAAAAATTAATAGTCATTACGTCATTATTAACAAATTTTATTATATTTTAAATAGGTATAAGGTACGATTTCAGCAAGGTTTCCATTTGTAAAATTATGGTTAGCCTCTTTTCATATCATTAACACACCACGTGTAACAAAATGATAATGTTCTTACGCATTTCTTCTGACAAACCTTGTCAATCTGAAAATAGTAGCCAAAAATTACGATATATTATTCAGTGTGAATTAGAAGCAGATACCTCTTTTTCTGACATCTTGGCTGCAGTATGATCCAGAATGGCCAGAAATGTCCCATAGAAGATCAAACCGAATATTAAATTTGTTACCCACATTTTAAATGTATATATACTGATGATGTGCAATAAACTGAACTGATTGTTGATTTGGATTTGTTATATATATATGTATGCAAAACAAATCAAAATTGATTACGTGCTCGTGCTGGAAAATTCCATTCCAGAAGTTCTTCCGATTCGTTCTCAAATTAGTTCTTTAACGTGTTTTTTGTTTTAAATTTATGTAAACTCGAAATGAATTATGCCCCTGGCCCAGACAAAACAATTTTCAAGTGCTTTTAAAACAAAATTCAGAAGAATTACGAATGTCATACGAGTGACTGTGGAGATATCATTTAATAGCAACAGTATCCAAAAAAAGTATTTTATTTGGTCATAACCATGCGTCAATTCTAACAAATTTTATTGTATTTTATTAAGGTATAAAGTACACTTTCAGCATGGCTTTATTATCCATTTATAAAATAATGGTTAACCTTTTACCAGATCCGCAACACACTGTTTGAAACAATCTGTCAGCATTGATCCGCATTTCTCCCTACAAAGCGTGTGGATCTGATAATATTTTCAACAAAAAAAAAAATTAAAAATTATAAAAATTTAATTCCGTTTATCAATGAAACAAAACTTACATCTTGGCCAGCGGTATGGTCGAAGGTGGCCATAAAAACCAAACAGAAAATACAAACGAGTAATAAATTTATGGACAACATTTTGTACGCGATATCGAAATGATTGATCTGGTTCCCGATACAAATTTATTATTTATACAAAATATACCCACGACAACCACGTGATCGAATATTCCATTTCAGTTCTATTTATTGCGATACAAATCATTTTTGTTCAACTTGTTGAATCATTTTAGTTCGGTCCATTAGTCACGACCACGTTTATGGTCACGCTTCCGCTCGGTTCACTATCGTGTAATTTAATGTAAATCATATGGAACAAAAACTTTGTTGCCGTGACATATTTCACGATGAAAATTAAGATTTCATAGGTCATGAGCATAACACGTTCCATTGGCATACTTAAAAAATATACAAAAAAATTATGTGATGTCTTCTTATAGTGTAGTTAAAAGCTCATTGAAAATTATAAAAGCTCAGATCACATTAAATTTTTTAATATATACGCATTTAGTTTCTATCAATTTAATAAGTGCCTACAAATTTTCAGTAGTTCCATCAAAAGCTTTATTTAAGCTTTATGATTTTTTTAAAAATATTGTTGTCTTAAAAGCTCATACAACATTATGTCAACGTCTATGCAATACCAAAAAATCTCTAGAGCTCTAAGCTTTTTAAATGTATTTTAATAAAATTATAAAACCTGAAGCTTCTATTACTGAAACCACTGTTTATGCGCTACCAAAAAAACTATTATAAATCAATCCATTATTTATTTTTCTGAATCAAAAATGTTTGCTTTTTGAAAAAAACATATTTTATGTAATAAGCTTTATGCGTTTACGTTGAGCTTTCTATGGTTATATCGATTAAAATTAATTGATGACAAACTATAACCGTCCAACCACACAATAGAATATAATATGAGCTTGAGAATTAAATTTATAATTTTACCGCAGAGCTTTTCAGTCACACAATAAAATAGTATCACTTTTCTCTGCTGTTTTCGAGATTTTAATTGTAGTGTTCTGGACTCCGGATTCTTGTAAAATCATATGCCAATTTAAATTAAATGAGCTTTTTTCTGTGTATTTATAGTCAGGCTCGCTTATGTGAAGCAAGTATAATAAAGAAAACAATAGCAATTATTGTTAATAGCAAACAATTCTATAGCCTTTAAAGACATTATTTATTATTTTTTATTTTGTGCTACAAGAACAAGGATTATATTTAGATATAGAAATAAAAATTGTCTATTTACTGGAGATAATAAATATATAGACGACATACGAGATATATAGAGTGGTTATGTATAGCGTAGAAACAATAACCAAGGCGACTGGAACTTTAGAAGGATGTTGATAAAATATAACAACGAGGTTGGAAACATATACATACATATACCCATTGAGTACGGGCAAAGGGATGTTAAAGTTATATTTAAATTGTTTACTTAAAATATCATCAGCGGTATTGTTGATGTATCTTTATTATTTGGGCACTTGATACGATGTCCTGGGTTATATGGATTTATTTACAATACGAACTTTTTAGAAACAACCGGAATAAAAGAATTAGTCTCTGGGAATTTTAAATAACTGTTACCAATAAGCTTTTATAATATAAAGCTGTTATGCAACCATGTTTAAAGTTTCACACAATTTAAAAAGCTATCTGAATTTAAAAAAAATTAATTTTAAATTTCGTTTTGATAAAAGCTGATCAAAATTTAAAGTTCTTTTTTCCTTGTAAAATTTGAAAAGAGCTTTTAGTCAAATATTTTGTCTTCCCCAAGAATGTTAAAAGTTTGGTCCATCACAATTGTGAGCGAAAGTATTAAACCGATACCTTTGGAAAACTAAGTGGTGGTATAAAGTAATGGTATAAAGCTTGTAACAGACGTAACTTTTGAAAAATAAAATAAAATAAAAATTATTGAACTGATTATAGTATTAAAACGCTAATATTATTGTTTTACCTGTTGTAATAAAAAAAAAAAAATCCCTGTATTATGTAACCTCTATAATTGTAATTAGTGTTAATATCCCGGTATTGTTGGTGAAATAAAAACATTGGGAATTGATGATGATGCCGGATGTTGCAAAATAAAAAAAAAAATAAAAAATGAGATAACGACGAGGAGAACGATATTGAATGTGGACGCAAGATCATCAAAATTGAATAATTTAAAAAAAAATATAAAAATATCATTTAAAAATTTAAAACTAAAAATTAAAAATAAAATAAACTAAAATAAAAATATTCTAAGTGGAAAAAAATATACAAAGTTTTATATATTGATATTGAATAATTGTTTAATAATAATAATAATAAGAATAATTTGATTTTTTTTTCTAAAATGGACACTCAATTATAGTGCAAATAAAATAAAATAATTTATGTGTGCTGAACCTATTTTGTTTTGGAACAAAATAATAACCTAAATTTAAATAAATAAAAATAGAAACAAACAAAAAAAAAACATTTAAGTTAAAATTTAAATAAGTTAAAGACATTAATACGAATAATTCTAAAACTAATAATTATAACTTAATTAAAAATTATTGTACGAACTTATAAAAAAGATTAATAATGGATACTACGCGGCTATCAATTCTCATTAAACGGATCCGCAACGATATGTAAAATATGTAAATATAAATAGGAAATAATTTAGTACCTAGCATTTTGTTTAACATTTCATCTTAAGATAAGATTAGTTTTTTTTTGTAAATTATTATTATTAGTATAGTCATTTTTTTTTGGTGTTGGGTAATTTTTTTAGTTTAAAAATAAAATAAAATTTTTTTTTTGGTTATAAGTGAAATTTTACTTCTTTTCATTAATTCAATAATTTGTTATTTTGTGTTCCTTCTTTTTTTTTGCGTTATAATTTTCTTGTGCTTCGGGTTTTATCTCAGCATGGGTAAGTAGAATTTTTCGTTGGTTTCACTACAGGCAAATGGTAGCATATTACATCCATGGCTGGAACAACGCAAAATTATGCAGCAAAATCTAGCTCTCCTGGGGTCCAGAAAGAACCACCCCTCAACCACTGTTGCTAGCCGGCTGAGAAATGCTGCCTGGAACCACCTACAGGAGAGTCTGTGATGGGGCTTTTTCTATATTAAATTAATGTGTGGACAAAGTTCTGTTACAGTGGCGCCCAAAGAAAACGGATATACGATAAGAACATGGTTTTTTTTGGTAATTATTGATTATTATTCTTATTTATTTGGTTTAAGCTTGGATAACATTTTTTTTTCAATTATATAGTTTCTGGATTTTTCCATCGTTGAAATGTTGCAGTTATTCTGTCCTTGGACATTTTTGACTTTACTGCTTTAACACATTTCAATGATGATTTTTATCCATTAGATAAGCTAACAGTTTTAGTTTAGCGGTGATTGTATTTATATAAAGTTATGAGAACAATAATTCCATTTTTATAATGTTATAAGTTTACGTTTGATTTCATTGTTTCTAAAGTAACTCTATATAAATAAAATTATTTTTTTTAGTTTTGTTTAAATATTCATATTTTTTTTAATGTCAATCAAGTACATACGTCATAAATTTTCCGTATATAATTACGTTAAGAACTTGCTTTTTTCATTGAATTATTATGGCTCAGACTTGATAAACATTTTGGTTTAAGTATTACATTTTTTTTTCTCACCTTACATTTATTCAATTTTTTTTAAATATTTTTTTTATCTAATCTTTATTTAATCCAAGTTTAAAACCAAGCTTAAATGGAGTAATAGTTGAATGGGAAGGCCATGGTATGGGGTGTGCTGCGTTTGTCTCTAGTGGAACTAATTTTTATGAACAAAATTTTTAAATTTGAATTTATCAAGTAAATATTATTATTTTTTTGTGTCTTCATATGTTATTTTCGGTCGAGGTTTATTTTGGTTATTTTATTAATTAATTATATTTTATAGTTGAAATTATTTTTTTAATTAAGTAGTTTGTAATGATATTAAGTAATTGATTTTCCAACTTTCTTTTGCTCATCTAAAATATAGTCATAAATATTATTTAGCTTTATTATTATTTTTTTTTATTACACTCCTAAGCTCTAGTAGTTATAATTTTTAATTTTGGTACACACTTTTTAAATTAAATTAAAATGGATCCAAAATATTTAAGTGCTGACGAGATCGAAATAGAATGTTCCGTTCGTGAAATCAAAGGAACTGTCATAGAGCAAATTACGAATTTAACAGAACTATTAATGCAAGAAAATGACAGTGCAAAAGTGCCCCCCGTAAAGTCGCATATGTCTGCTCGCAAATCTCCTCAAAAAGAACTTGAAGTTTGTAGCATCAAACTTAGGAATTTGAAACCTCAAGTGCATGAGATTGCAGAGATTGATTTTGAGCAACGACAAGAGAAACTCAAGATCCTCAATACTAATATAATGCACGTCAGTGGTCGTTTTCAACGATTAGCTAATACATCTCCAAGTTGTCGTGAGCAAGCGTGTCATATGCTGGAGGCGTGTGATAACTTGTTGAAAGTAATCCATTCTATGCTTCAGTCGAAATTGGAGATTGGTGAATTTGAGAAGTCGTTTTGCGATGCTTTGCCTGAATTTATTGCATCGGTCCCGCCCGGAACTTCAGAGCATTCTGAGTCAGGGAGTGCCAGTACCGATAGTAACGACGAGTCAGTCGAAAACACCATTTACGAAGCTTCGAGGACGGTAGAGAAGTTGACTGATTTACCGGGTACTTCTGGTATTGTCAGTCATATTCCCGATTTGAAAACCGCCTCGACTATTCGACCGTCAGTATCTCTAGGTAAATTAGTTTCCGAAGTTGAATATGCTAAATTTATCGAATTGGCAAGAAAAATATCATTGGCAGAAGAGCTTCCTTTATCAAATGACATCAATAGTAAGAAAGCTAACAAAAGCCCTACCTCCAATCAAAATATACCTAAAGAACGTCCAATCACATCCGTGGCATATCATGATGAAAGACAAGCTATTTCAAAAGATGAAAACCCCACGACAACAGTTAGAAACGAACGTACACCAGGTCAAAACATCGGTATAAACAAGTGGAACATATTTTTTGATGGATCCCCCACTTGTCAACCAATCGAGCGTTTTCTATACCGTGTAGAGCGATTGGCTTGGGCTAATAGTGTAACTCCCACAAGACTAGTGGATGGATTACATTTGTTGTTAAGAAACCCAGCTCTAGA
The DNA here is from genome assembly GCA_951394425.1 of Tipula unca. Taxonomy (NCBI): domain Eukaryota; kingdom Metazoa; phylum Arthropoda; class Insecta; order Diptera; family Tipulidae; genus Tipula; species Tipula unca. The sequence continues at coordinate 9,830,835 of OX596382.1, forward strand.
ATGGTATTGGTCGTCATTAGAAAAGAAAGGAAATATGACATGGGAGGATTTGAAAAGCGATATGATGGCAATGTTCAAGGATCGAACGCTGAAATTAAACAAACTATCGCGTCTCGCAAACAAATGCCGAAAGAAAGCTTCAAAAACTTTTATATGGACATATCTGATCAACATTAGCACTTCGAGAGCCATTATCTGAATCGGACTTGGAGTTTATTCTGCGGCGTAATATGAACCCGGCGTTACAATACAAATTAGCCGGTATGAGAATTTCATCGATTTCCGAGCTTGTAAACCAATGCGTAGAAATTGAAGATACGTGGAAACGATTAGCCGCAGAACAAACTTACCCTCGGCGGTTCGTGAATAAATTCACATATTCAAATACTGACCCAAATGTTTCGTATCAACCTAGTAACTCACACAATATGACTTCATTTACACCGAATCCACTTATGGAACATAATCCATATGTTACTAATGAAGTTTGTGGAGTGAATGCTTTCTATCAGACAGAAAATATGTTAGTAAATTCTCCTCAGATGAATGATAATCGGTATCATAATAATAATCCGAAAAATAGCTCATGGAGACAATCAAATCAAGGACAGAATTGGCCCAGGTATTGCTTTGGCTGTGGAACTCCTAACGTCATGAGGCCCAATTGTCACACATGTAATGCTGGAAGTTACTCGGAAAACCAAAAGAGGGAAACGAGTTCTCCTGGTACTCTTCCTTCCCCAGTGATCAATCCTACCAGGATAATGACACACGAGGCAGCTTCGAACACCTGTCCCGAGTTGAGAAAGAGAAAAGCATAGGAAATTTATCTCATAATACTAATACTATTCCTATCACTACTACGAACCCGTTTTATGACATAACTTTCACCAATAATTCAAATAATAATCCATTTACAAAATTGGCATCAACCAATTCATGTCAAACTTTTGCTGGTACTCTAAACGAACAGGTTGATACTTTTCATAACAAAAATACCCAAACTCCATCTTACCACCTTAAAACGCATCAGGATAATAGAACCATACGGTATTGGAAACTACGGCGAAATATCAAAAAAATGATTTCGGAATCTGTATTTCCTTTACAGTCAGATAATCGCCCATATGCTGATGTTATTATAGGTGAGACTCCTTACACGGGGTTGTTGGATAGTGGAGCAAACATTAGTGTGTTGGGTGCCGGTTCTGAGAAGTTTCTTGCTGATGCGAATGTTAAAGTGCACAGTTTACCCTCTTTTCTAAATACCGCCAGTGGAGAAAAACAGCGGATTTTGGGTCATGTGGTTTTACCTGTAACTTACTTAGGTAAAACTAAGAGATTGCGGTTACACATTTCCCCCGCATTAACCCAGAACTTATATCTCGGTATGGATTTCTGGGATTTATTTGGACTTACTCCGGCAATCGTTGATGAAATTGGGATAGAACCTTCAAAGGAAAAGGATGCAAATAGACATGAATTGGACCCAGAAAATGAAAAAAGATTGGCACATATTATTGAGCAGTTCCCTTGTTCAATTAAAATGGGTCTAGGTAGAACCCATCTAATTGAACACACAATTAATGTTGGCGACGCAGCAGCAGTTAAACAACGCTACTACCCGGTATCACCAGTGAAACAAGCCGAGATTTACAAGGAGCTGGATAGAATGCTAGATTTGGGAGTGATAGAGGAAAGCCAAAGTGCTTGGTCTTCGCCTATTGCTGTTGTTCGAAGGAATAATGGTAAGGTGAGAATATGCCTTGACGCCCGGAAAGTGAATGCGGTTACAATAAAAGATGCTTATCCTTTACCATTGATTGAGGGATTGCTAAGTCGGTTAGATCAAACAAAATATATATCTTCGATCGACTTGAAAGACGCCTTTTGGCAAATCCCTCTCAATGTGACCTCTAGAGATAAGACTGCATTCACTGTTCCGGGCCGCCCCCTCTATCAATTCACGGTCATGCCTTTCGGTCTATGCAATGCCCCCCAGGCATTGTGTAGACTGATGCATAAGGTGATCCCATACCAGTTGCATGATCGGGTATTTGTGTATTTGGACGACTTGCTCGTAGTTTCAGCAAACTTAGAAGAACATCTTTCTTTGTTGAGTTACATTGCCAGTTTATTGAAGGCTGCAAAGCTAACAATCAATGTGGAGAAGAGCAAGTTTGTCCTCAAAGAGACCAAATACCTTGGTCATGTAATTGGGAATGGGATCATTCGCATGAATCCCGATAAAGTCCAATCTATAGTAGACTATCCAGTTCCCAAAACAGTTCGTCAACTTCGACGTATACTTGGGATGGCCGGGTGGTATCGGCGTTTTATTTCTAATTATGCCAGTATAACCACGCCGCTTACCGACTTATTGAAGAAATCTCAAAAACTTGCCTGGAATGAAGCGGCTCAGAAGGCGTTTGAAGAATTAAAAACAGCTTTAACTACTGCTCCAGTTCTGCGAAATGCTGACTTTAATCGTCAGTTTTATATACAGTGTGATGCTAGTGCATTTGGTGTGGGAAGTGTCCTTTTTCAGAAGTCTGACGAAGATGAAGAACACCCAATAGCCTACTTCTCACATAAACTTAATTCCGCTCAGCGAAAGTACAGCACAACGGAATTAGAATGCTTAGCTGCCGTTTTGAGTGTGAAGCGATTTCGGCCATATGTAGAGGGATACATGTTTACTATAATAACGGACCATTCCAGTCTTCGCTGGCTAATGGATCCACGCGATTTGTCGGGCCGCCTTGCTAGATGGAGCTTACAACTTCAAGGTTTCAACTTCAACATTGAATACCGGAAAGGCACACTAAATGTGGTTCCCGATGCCTTGTCAAGAGTTGAGATTGAAGAATTAATTAAAAATGATGACGACAGTGATGTATCTCCTCTGCATGTGGACCTGAATTCTGACGCTTTTAACGACCCCGCGTACGTTGCCAAGCTTAATGTATTGAGAAATAATCCGACAATACAGTCGAATCTCAAACTTCTAAATGGCAAATTATATATATTGCCTAATGCAAATATGGACGAAACAACCGATATCTCAATGTGGAAACTTGTTATCCCGGACAAATTAATTCCTTGTTTACTAAACCAAGCTCACAATTCACCTATGAGTGCACATTTAGGAGTTGCCAAAACTCTTAACCTTCTGCAACGCCAATATCATTTGTCTACAATGGTACGCGATGTTAAAAGTTTCATTCAAAACTGCGACATCTGCAAACATATTAAGCCAACTAATTACACAACTCAACCAGAAATGGGCCGTTATTTCGAGGTCTTACGTCCTTTCCACACTCAAAAAAATATTTTCGTTTTTCTTACAAATTATTTTGCGTAACTGTAAAATTGTAAATCTTACAACACTTTTGTGAAGTTTACAGCTTCTTTTTAATGTAAAGATAACAACCCATATGTTAATCGAACAAATTCCTTTTCGTAACTAAGTCTTTCATATAAACGGAAATTTACAATGTAGATTTGTAACAATAACCGCCAAAAAACTGTAGCATAATTCTAAAATTGTTGTATAAAATAATTACAAAATAGTTTGTTACGAAATCTACAAATAATAATTGTAAAATAAAAAATGTATATGTGACCGTAACAGGATTTAGTTTTCCATGCGGGACAAAATTCAGCGTAAAAATATTTGCGCTTTACATATACATAATCCTTTAATTTTCTTCAAAGTTTCCGAATTTACATTAAATGGATAAGAATCTCTAATTTTTTTATACACATACATTTTTTTAACATGTTGCATAGTAATAATTAATGTAATACTGGTGCCGCATATAATAAAAAATTAAAAACTGAAAAATAAAAATTCTTCAACGATAAGTCCGATATAAGTTGCTTTGATATATAATAAATACTACTCGTACGAGTATATACTTAATAAATGAAGTATAGATTATGATATTTTATAGATTTTGAAGATTCTCCAATAACACAAACAATGTAAGGTTTGAAATGATTTGTTTTTGGTAAGCACGGATATCTTCCATGTCACTGTACAGGGTGACATGGAGCTATCCAATGCGCAGGTGGTATACTGTACTTGTGTGAATGGGATTAATGGATTGAATGAATGTTAGTGTGAATGTGGGTATTGCACCGTGGGCCCATAGTGGCATTGAGTGCTGGAGTAAAATCTGCCCAATTTTAATTTAAAAAAGAAGATTAAAAGCACGGATATAAATCACTGGTACACATATAAGTTAAGAATTATGCATATGGGGCCACTGCCATACATCTGTATAAAAAGTGTCAATTTTGTATTTTGCCTATATTGGCACAACAATTAAAATGACAATTTTTCGTGATTTCAAGACTATACTAAAAAGATTTAGATAATAATCTAATTAGATTTAGAATTATCTCAAATTTTATAGGGTTTCTTAAGTTATTATAGGTGAAAGTATTAAAAGATTATACAGATTCAAGAGCGAATATATCATGTTGATTTTATAGATTTATATATAAATCTATAAAATCAACAGGATCTATTCGCTCATGAATCTGTATAATCTTATAAAACTTTCAGTCCTATAAAATTGGATATAATTCTAAATCTTTTCAATAGTCCTATAATCATGATAAATGATCATTTTAATTTTTAATTTAGAAAATTTCGATAATAGATTATCAATCGTATTGGGCTTGTTACGTTACGAAACAATTATACATCTATAAAACAGTTTGTTGCATTAAGGGAGTTATATTATGTAACGTATATATAATATAACCTTCTAAATAAGTTGATATTCCAAATCCCAATTCTATTATTGCTCCATAAGAAGCTAGAAATGCGTAATTAAAATATGTTAGCCATAAATGGGTTTGATATATTTAGAACTGCGCATTTGTAACGAAACCCAAGTTGATTTGTTAACTTTACAATTGTCATTGTACTAATATTTCAAATCATGCAAAAGGAATCGTAAATTTAACGGCAATGTTTCGTAAAATTTACAATATTTATTTGTAACTTTTGAATAATACAAATTGACTTGTAATTGCTACGAACAAATTATTAAATTTTACATTTCATTTCGTAAATATATCAAATTTGTGCCGTAAAATCGTGTCGCGTGCATACGAATTTTCGCATTGCGATTCATAATTCATTGTAGTTTCAGTTTTCAATCAGTTTGCGTGGGTCCTAGAAATGGACAAATAAATTAAAATAAATTATAGTGACAAAGTTAAAAAGTTTTTAATAAATATAAATGTGGGCCAATTACACAAAAGTATAAAAGGTGAGTAATTTTTTCAATAAATATATATATAATTTATATCAATTGCCTTAGCCTTGTTAAACAAAATGGTGTAACGTAGTTTCAGCTATATAGTTAATTATTAGTGGATCCTATAAAATGTTTATGTAATAAAATATATTAAACCAGTGTAATTTTACCAAATATAATTGGTATGCAATGTGATTGATATTAATTTAGTTTGCGTTAAATTTACATATAAAATATGGGATTCAAAATTGGTTATATACCTAATATATAAAAATAACCTTGAAAAACAGGCAATTATTAAGTTAAATTAGTTTGGTATTTGTGTCAATATGCATATCTATTGTGACTCTTCAACGAGACAACACAGCAACACAACATTAGAGTACCTCTCGTTTATACGAGCGATAACAACTTTTATCATTTATGTATTAAGTAATTTTCATGGTTGTTTCAAAATGCAAATGATAAAGATAAGAAACGAAGAAATGTTCTGTTGCAGATTGCAGTGCTGTTTCGTGTGAACAGGCACATTGATTATTATACGTTTAGTTACAACTATATCTCGCTGAAAATACTTATTCTTTTAGTCTCCAGTAAAACAACAACAAAAATTAAATTTGTTATTGAATTTACTCGAGAATCAAACAATTAGAATTTTCAGCGTGATATTGTTTGATCTATACATCTCGCTTACTATACAGTAAAATATAATAAGAAAATCAAATATATTTATGAAATGAGATACTAAGCGAGACGTACTGAAAAGCAATGTAATGATCTCTTTTTTCCTTTTATATACTATTAATCATATTTTATCCTTTCCTCCGAACATCATTTATCAGTTACAGTTGTTGATCGATCGTACGAAAGGAAAAATATTAATTGCAATTTATTTTACACTACCGTTTCAGAAGTTGTTAATATTAATTTAATTTGTGATAAATTTGTTGAATATAGAATTTAAACGTATAGATAATGCTATATTTTAATTAATTTTAGAAAAGAGAGAATTATTAAACTAAATTAGTGATAGTGGCTGTTAAATTAAAGAGGGGAAAATTAAAATATTAATCGAGTTTCCGTTATTTTTTTAGAACACGAAACATTCTATAAAGGATTAATTGGTTTGAAACCGGATCACGTCAGTTTAATATTTAGTAAAGAACAGTTGGGCCAAAAAATATTATTTGAATATCATTTAAGCAAGCTGCAAGCAGAACATAAAGAAAACTCAAATAGTGTAAGTAACACAAACTTATAGTTATTTGCATGTTATATTTTATTATATAAATATATACATTTTTTGTTTAACCATCATTTATACATAATTTTTATTTTTTTCAATTTAGGATTTGTCGAGTAGCTTCGATACACTTTCAATTAGTGACAGCTTAGAGAATTTTTTTGAGGATATTGATTGCTAAGTTTTAGTATATTTACTTATTTTGTTTTTATTTGGCTAATAGGTTAGTGTATCTCGATATGTATACTTCTTTTATTTGTAATTTATGCTTAAATTCAATAAATATGTTAATCACTCATTTAAAGATAATGCACACACGTAAAACTTATGGTACATTTGAATGTAAACAGAGTAATTGTTCTCAATCATTTAGTTCGAAAAATTTAGAAAATATTGCGAATGATGTTACGAATTCACGTAATGTCGAATGCATAACAAAAATAATTTTAGTAGGAAAGATGTTTTAGATGTTCAGCAATTAACAAATGAGCTTATAATTCAACCAATTAACCTCATTTAAATATTTTTCAGCATTATATTTCTCATAAAATTTTATCGGGATGTGACAATTTTTTTATCTACCCAATATCTTATTTTACTAGTCCTCCAATAAACAGCTACAAAATCAAAGAAAGGAATGTTATTCGCAATAAAAATTATTTTTAAATTCGACTAAATTTAACATCACATGTAACTTTTTTTTATTTTTAAATGGGTGCATTCTAACTTATTATTATCATTTTATAATTTTAACGGTACAATTTAAACAATTATATTTAGACTTAATATTTTTAATAATTAACATAAACATAGATTAACATTGATTTAATAAAATAAGAAAAGGGTTAAACACAACATGGAACAAAACGAAAGTATTTCTGATTTTAACATTTCTAATGTACAAGATAAATAATTTGGATAATACATCAAATATACAATTAGGTGAAATTGTTAACCTTGATTTAAATTCATTTATTACTGTGCTACCCCATTTAACCAACAACCCAAATTTAACACAAAAGGAAACACAAACGGTTACAATATATAACGCTCAGGATGAAACCATCAACCAACAATCACTGAATGATTCACAAAATGAAAATTTAGAACTAACAAATTTATTAAATAATTGGAAATTAGAAAATTTGTTTGATCGCCTTAGAAGTAAAGTGATTTAATAAATTTTATTTTATTTCATATATAATATGTTGATATATTATTTTACAGATGTTGGTATTAGCATTTCAGAGTTGAAACATATGCGAATTAACCATATTGACGAGTTATTCGAACCAGCAGAACTAGGACTAAAAATCATGTTTCAATACCATCTGACCGCGTGGCAAAAAGGATTTCAAGTGGATACCAAATTTGTACCATCTTCAATTATCACTCCACGTGAAAAAGATTCAGCTCATATAGTATATCAAAATTTTTATTTTTTCTTAAGTTTACAATTTAATTTTTTACGATAGTGTAAATTTATTTATACCAAATTTGTTTAAATTATTTTATTTTGTTAAAACAGCCTGTGACAACTATCATAAGCAGAAATACTGAATTTGCACAGAACATACGAGATTTCTATGAAAAAAACCATGTACTAGAGCCAAGACATCGGGACATTTTATGCTCAATGATAGTAGATTTTTATTTAAAAGAGCAGCATCTAAAACCATCGTCTAAGCAAATTAAATGCTTAGCTGATGATATCGTATTATGTTTTCCGAGTGAAAGTTCAGTAAGAATGAAAGCAGAGATGATAACAAACATATAAAATACTTAATTATATGTATATAATTTCAGAAAACCTTTTATACAATTCGGCACAAATCACCAACCGGCAGCAAGAAATCACCAACTGGAAAGCTCTACAACAAGTTCGACTACGAGAACAGAAAAATATTGAAGTACTTCAGTGTATCAAAAACAACACACAATGAGAATCCTATAAGTACACAACAAGGTAGAACATAAAATAAAAAATTTAAATAGGGTTCAGCATATTAATCTATTTTTATTCATTATTTAGGAAATATAGAACATGAAGAGTCCACGAATTTAAAAACAGAGCTAAGAAATTTACGAAGTCCATGGAGCTTAGTATTAGAAAAATGGACAAAATCATCACAATTAAGTTTTGCCGAATGTATGAGCAATGTGGACCAATCGATTATTAATATATTTGATGAATGGCCTATATTAAAACATGCATTTATGCCGGATCTGGTACTACATAAATAAAATCATTTATTTATAATATATTTATAATAAATTATCGGATTTCTTTAAGGTTGAAATTGATTTTTTAACGCTATACCCCAGCGCTAAAAATATATATACAAAATGGGACTCCTTCTTAAATAATGTATCAGTTATATTGCAAAGCCATATCAAAGAAAAACGAAACACCACAAGTTTAGAGGAACTGCTTAGGAAAAAAAATAAAATTAACTCAGGTAAGCAGTAAGACTTTTATTTATTAAGTTTTTATTTATTTAAATACCAATAACACCATGGCGTAATTCATTGTAATATTAACAAAAACAAAAACTTATTATTTTCAGATTCATACAATTTACAAATACTCTATTTATTATCAAGTTTGGTGCCGGCTTCAGTCAAAAATAAATCGCAAAGTAATAAAACAGTGCAATATGGAAAATCATCGCTAAAAGACAGCCAAACATGGTTTGTAAAAATAATATCAAGCGTTTCTGACATTACAAAAGAGGTAGAAGGAATGACATCAACCTGTAAAGAAGAAAATGCAAAACTTCAACCTCTTTTGTTGGCCATTGGGCAGAAGTGGGATTTAAAAGAATTTGTAATTTTAATTGACGGCCACAAATACCTGTGTGCTACTTTATTAGAGGCACTAGATAAATTGTTCAAATTATATCAAGTATTCAAACTGGAATACCCAAAACCCTGTTTGAATATATGGTTATTCATTCAACATTATTTTTATGATATAAAGACACCATATGATGTTGAAGTGCCGTGCATAAATACCTTAATAAATGATTTAAATAATAGGTATATAAATATAATACTTATATGCATGAATATATACAAATAAATAACGAATTTTATTATTTGCAGATTTCGCCTCAGCTAAGGACAACAATAAAATAAATAGTTTATAATCTTGTATTATATAATTTTTTAAATTAAATTTGATAATAATTTTTTATTTTTAATATCTGTTATATTACTTAATAAATCAGGAAACGTTAATCTTAAAATTAAATTTTTATAATAATAATTAAAAAAATATTAAATTTTTTTTTTTAATAAGAAAATGATTTTCTTATTTTATGTAAATATAATACTTTAGTTTAGATAAAATATTTTAATAATAAATCATGAAATTTAATATGTAATCAAGATATATTAATCTTCAATTTATAATTTTTGAATAATAATTAAAATGAATAATTTTTAATATTTATTATTTAATAAATATGAATAATTTATAATATTTTTTTTACTTTAAAATAAATGTTAAAATGTTAAATTATAAAAAAAAGTTATCTTACAATCTTTGACTATTATCTTTATAACAAATCAGGAAATATTTATAATTAAATAATAATAATTATAAACCGAAATTTATTAATAACGAATTAATTATTTTATATAATTTTAAAAATTAATAATTTTTTATTAAAAGTTATATTTGAATTTTAAAAGTATCGTTTTTCTATCAATGTTCGCCTTACCCATATTTATATTAATAAACAAATATACCTATATATATATATATATATATATATATATATATATATATATATATATATATATATATATATATATATATATATATATATATATATATATATATATATATAGAATTTTTCACGAACCAACCTCATGGATTTTACTTACCCATTTCGTACATTTTACAATTGATTCTGTTAACTTCCCCAATTGCTTTTGTTACGTCAACGTATAGGGTGTGTAAAATTTGGAATTAATTTTTGTAAATTTTACATTAAATTTTCTAAATTGAACGAAATATAGTTGTAAATTTAGCAACTACCATTGTTAAATTGGGATGGCGATTTTGTAAATTTTACAATTAATGTCGTTAATTTTACGTACTAATATTATAAATTAACATACCCCTCTCGTAAATTTAACATATTAATTTCCCAATTTAACGAATATATTTGGTTTACCTACCTATTATCGTTGTTAAATTTTACAACAAAATTTGTTAAATTTACTAAGCGTGAAGCTGAACTCTACAAACCAATATCGTAAAAACATTTTTTAGTTTGCACATTAATTTGTAAATTTCACAAAAACCGTAGTAAACTTTACCATAGGTTTGTAAACCTTTTTACAAGGCACGAAATTTTTTTACGAAGTATCTGTGAAGATTTGGGAATCATAAAGCGTTGTAAAAATAACGATTTTAAATTTGTTATATTTGCGAACCGAAGCGTTGGCTGAAAACGAACGCTTTTTTTTGTAAAATTAACCATGTTTTTTTGTTTATATCTCCGATTATTTTTTTCAGTGCAAAGGTTGTATATTGATTTCTTGGGACCTTACCCTCGAAGTACCTTAGGTAACACCCACCTATTAATTATTTTAGATCAATACACGAAGTTCGTGATATTAGAACCACTTAGAAGTGCAACCGCCGCCGGTGTCGTATCATTTCTTAAAAAGAAAATATTTAATGTATTTGGCGTGCCAGAATATTTAGTGTCTGATAATGGGACTCAGTTCCAATCCCATCTGCTTGCTGATTTATTACGGAGTTTTGGTGTAAATCATCAGTTCACACCTAAATATTCTCCGCAATCGAATGCTTCGGAGAGGGTAAATAGGACCATAATTTCCGCTATACGGGCCTATATACACGATGCCCACAGATATTGGGACAGTCATATTGACGAAATTAGTTGTGCTTTAAGAAATGCAATTCATAGCTCCACTGGATTTTCACCATATTATCTTACTTTTGGACATCATATGGTCACTCATGGCTCAGCCTATACTCTGTTGCGTGAACTGGCTGTTCTCAATGACAATCAAGCCTCAGTTATGAGTAGTACTAATAGGCTTTCTGCCGCACAACAAATAGTTCTTTCTCATCTCCACAATGCTTATCAGCGTAATGTATCAAATTATAACCTACGTAGCAAATCTAGAGTTTTTCATCCAGGGCAAACAGTTTTTGTCAAAAATTTTGTGCAAAGTAATGCTGCCACTAGGTTTTCTGCAAAATTGGCACACAAATTTGTTAAAGCTCGTGTAGTTAAGAGAGTAGGAAATGTAGCTTATGAGATGGCAGATGAAAATGGAAAATCAATAGGATTATATCACGCGAAAGATATTCGATAAAATTTCATGACTTAATGCAAATTTTATTTGCGATTGAGGTTTAAAAATAAAATAGAAATACAACTATCATATGATTACAACTAAAGAGTGGTATTGTTTACTTTCATTAAAAATGTTAAATTAATTCTTGCCCGGCTTGAGACTTCTCATGGGTGCTGGGTCTGCCCCACGATTTGTAACAGACGTAACTTTTGAAAAATAAAATAAAATAAAAATTATTGAACTGATTATAGTATTAAAACGCTAATATTATTGTTTTACCTGTTGTAATAAAAATAAAAAAATCCCTGTATTATGTAACCTCTATAATTGTAATTAGTGTTAATATCTTATTAGTGTTGCAAAATAAAAAAAAAAATAAAAAATGAGATAACGACGAGGAGAACGATATTGAATGTGGACGCAAGATCATCAAAATTGAATAATTTAAAAAAAAATATAAAAATATCATTTAAAAATTTAAAACTAAAAATTAAAAATAAAATAAACTAAAATAAAAATATTCTAAGTGGAAAAAATATACAAAGTTTTATATATTGATATTGAATAATTGTTTAATAATAATAATAATAAGAATAATTTGATTTTTTTTTCTAAAATGGACACTCAATTATAGTGCAAATAAAATAAAATAATTTATGTGTGCTGAACCTATTTTGTTTTGGAACAAAATAATAACCTAAATTTAAATAAATAAAAATAGAAACAAACAAAAAAAAAACATTTAAGTTAAAATTTAAATAAGTTAAAGACATTAATACGAATAATTCTAAAACTAATAATTATAACTTAATTAAAAATTATTGTACGAACTTATAAAAAAGATTAATAATGGATACTACGCGGCTATCAATTCTCATTAAACGGATCCGCAACGATATGTAAAATATGTAAATATAAATAGGAAATAATTTAGTACCTAGCATTTTGTTTAACATTTCATCTTAAGATAAGATTAGTTTTTTTTTGTAAATTATTATTATTAGTATAGTCATTTTTTTTTGGTGTTGGGTAATTTTTTTAGTTTAAAAATAAAATAAAATTTTTTTTTTGGTTATAAGTGAAATTTTACTTCTTTTCATTAATTCAATAATTTGTTATTTTGTGTTCCTTCTTTTTTTTTGCGTTATAATTTTCTTGTGCTTCGGGTTTTATCTCAGCATGGGTAAGTAGAATTTTTCGTTGGTTTCACTACAGGCAAATGGTAGCATATTACATCCATGGCTGGAACAACGCAAAATTATGCAGCAAAATCTAGCTCTCCTGGGGTCCAGAAAGAACCACCCCTCAACCACTGTTGCTAGCCGGCTGAGAAATGCTGCCTGGAACCACCTACAGGTGAGTCTGTGATGGGGCTTTTTCTATATTAAATTAATGTGTGGACAAAGTTCTGTTACAAGCTTTCACAAAACTTTGCCACCAAACAAAGAACCTGAGCTTTTTACTAAATAAACCTGGATTACAAGAAATTTTCCCTGAATTAACTAAGTTTTTTAAGTTCGCATAAAAAAAGTTTTCTGTTAAAGTTGTAATTTTCAAGCTTTATGAAAGCTATTTTATTACAAATATTCAATGTGAATTTTTTTGATTTATATTAAAAAAAAGCGTTTCTTAGCCCTATACAATGAAACAGTGAACAAACTTTGTAGCAAGTAATGATTTCAAGTCTCCAAATTGTTACATGATTGTTTTATGAGCACATACAGATGGTCTGCAAAAAATAAATTACGAGCTTTTTACTAACTAGATCGAGACTACGAAAAATTTAGCTGGAATCGATTTTTTGACCCTGCATGAAAATGATAATCACTCGATGTGTATAACAAATTTGCTTTCTTAATTTGAAACTGTCATAAAACACTTAAATCACTTGAAGCGTTAAAAATGATTAAGTAGAATAGATTATCGTAATTTTTTTAACAAACATAAAAATGAATATTTGAAGCTTCAAGAAAATTAGAAAGCATAATTGATTTTTTGTGTTTTGCTACAAATATAAATGTCGCTTCAAAAAAAATTAGTATCTGTATATATAAAGCTCATATTACAATTTAAAATTTGAAAAGAAAGTTTAATTTTAAAAGTTCTAAAATTGTTTAAATTAAAAAATCTGCTAAGTTTTTAAAAAAGCTCTAATAATTTGATTGATTTTTAAACATCCATGTTTTTCAATGAAAATCTATGATTTGGATGCCGCATAAGCCCGTCGTATGTAAAAAGCTTACATAAAATTAAAAAGCTTTCTTGAGGTTTAACAAAGAGTTATAAACGTTAATTTTGAGAAACTTTTACAATTTGGCTATCTATGAAATAATTAAAGGTTTCCAATTAATTAATTAATTAAATTGAAAAATAAAATAAAAATTATAGGTTCATGAATAGTTTCACACCGCCGACCCCCATAAAATAAATTAAAAATTGAAAAAGCTCGCCTAATAAAATTTTTATTTTCAAACTATGAAGCTTAAATTACCAATAAAAAAATAAAAAGCTTTCATTGCAATTGAAAATTTTGAAAGTAATGGTATAAGGCTTTGACAGCAAACAAATAAAACAACCTTTTTAAAATGAGGGCATATAAAATGTATACTTCGAAGTTGTAAAAGCGCTTTCTATATGGGCTTTTTATATGTTAATCTTTTTTATTTCTAAGCTTTAAGAAAGATTTCGCGTGGCAAATATTCACTGTACTCTATTTTCGTTTCTAATGGAAAAAAGGTTTTCTAAGACATACTCGTTGAATGTTTCTTCAAAACATATTTTGTAGGAAGCATCGAACATTGAAATAATTAAAGATTTCAAGTCGCCAAAAAAGGATCGTTGTATGATTTTTTTATGAGTAGACTTACATGGTCAGTAAATAAAGAAAACGAGATATGTACTAACTAGATCTAGACTAATTTATATTTTGAGCTTCCAAGAAAACTTTAAACTGACGATTTATAAAAAGGTTTGTTTTCTTAATTTGCTGCTGTCATGAAGTGTTGTTTAGTTTTTAATATCAAAAATTTCGTCAGTCAAAAAGCTATTATCTGATTTCTATAGTTATGAAGCCCTATTTTGGAGGTAAATAAATTTGAATTGATTCAAAGAAATATAATGGATATGTTGCTAAATTTGTACAGAAAATCCAAAAGGTGAAGCTTTCACAAACTTGGAAATAAATAATGCTCTTGTGCCAAAGCTCAAATGCACCAATTAAGAAAATAAAATGATTTATGTTAATCTATTTCAATGTCATTTCAAAAAGAAAATTTATAAATTCGAACTAAAAAGCATACTTTAAAAAAAAGCTTAAAATAATCTTGATTAATTTGATTTATTTTAAAACAGCCATGTTTCAGAGCCAATCTAAAATATTTGTGTACCGTAAATACGCCGCATGTAAAGAGCATTCGTAAAATAAAAAAGCTTTCTTAAAGTTTTACAAAAATATGTTAAAGTTGAATTCTAAACCTCAAAGTATGCCAGATTTAAAACTTACATGAGTATTTTAAGTATTTTAATTTGAATATTGTTAATGCCGCCGTTGCAATTAAAAATTTACAGAGCTACAAATAAATCATCTTAGAATATTTTACCTATGGGAGAAGTAAAGGCCGTTTTTTTAAAGTACAAAAGTTCTAACCTAATCGTTAGTTTAAAATAAATAAAAAATATTCCAAAACCATAAAAAAATTTAAGTCGATATAATTTTTATGAAACATCTTTCGTTGCTACTTCTTGTCATAGAAAAGCACACGAAAACAAAATCAAGCACTTTAACTTTACAAATTGGTATCAAATTTAAAAAATTATATTTAAATAAAAACAAGAACTTTTTATTTTATTTCAACTTATTCATATTATCTAGAGCGCTGCTGCTTTCAACTTTTTTTAGACGAATGAAAGCTCAACACAAAACTTTTTCTTGTAAAACTTCATGTAATTTGTATAAATTTTAACACAATCGCACACTATCATTACGCGGTAATAAAATATATTATAAATTGTATAAACTAAATAATAATGTAGAGAAAATGAAAAGCTTTTATTTTTATTTTAGTTTATTTTGGTGTGCTTTAATACTATGTATAAATAATTATGCATTTTGTTGTTTTTTCTGTTAGCAACCATAAAATAACTTTAAAACACAAAATTAACATAAAAATTGTTATACATGTACACAAATTATGATTCAATTATAATTTTTAATGTTTAAATAAAAATTCATTTTTAGTACTCATACTCACAAAAAATATTTTAAATTGGATTTTCCGTTTTTCATTACGTATATTTTGTAAAAATGTTCATTAAAAAAAATTAAAATAATATGAATGTCGTTAAATATGTACGCTGTTGTGTGTATGTTGTCTGTACGATTTTATTGCTACATAATATATGTATATACGGATATAAAAATTAATTTAGATTATATTGTTTAACAATTTGTGGTTGGATTTTAAAAATTATTTTATAATGTTCAAGCTTTTACATTCATATTCAAGTCCTAAATATTCATTACATTTAAACGAAAAACTTCCGCCTAATTTAATCAACTAAATCGCTTGGAGACGGCAAAATTTAAATTTGCCTTATAGATGACAATAATTCCATATAATACTAGAGAGCTTTTACGTGAAACCAAAATTTATTCACACATTCTGCAAATCATCATTATTCCATAACCTCAATCGATATTTAAACTAAACAAATAAATCGGAATATGAAAGGTTCTGCGAGGGAATCGATTTCCAATTTCCTAAACAACTACATTCTTGTTAACTGAAAATGTTGCACTTAAGATAAGTTTTTTGTAAACTGTATAGTTAAAATTGTTGTTATTATATAAACGACATCTGTAGCTAATCTCCATTACATTGTTGTGAGACTGAAAAACTAGGGAAATATTTTTCTAATGGAAAATATACATTTTATTGTCCGTATATGTATGCTCTACTGAAAATAATTGACCTAATACAATGAGCTTTTAAGCTCAATCAATAAATAAACATTATAAAAATCGTATAAATTATTTTTCGCAACTAGCCCGATAAGATTCTTCTGAGAAAATATGATTATCTTAATAAAATTCAATCGGTACATAAAAAGCTTAAATTACCAAAAATGGTGCTTTCCAGTTGATCTGTATATTATACAATAAATAGTACGACGCAGGTCGTTCGATTTATCATCGTTTACAGTGTGCTTTATAAATATTATATATAGTGCTTTTAAGCTTTGTATATAGCTAACTTTTTTGTTAATAATAATTAAAAAATTTAATTTACAAAATACGATTTTTAGAAAGCTTTTGCACAACATATTAATGGAAAGCTCACATCTTGAATATTTGTTTACTTCCTAACGTAGGGTTTTCAATTTACATGTAGCTTCGTCACCATTTCCTTCATATCAGGTTTAAAAAAATTCAATATGCTTTTAAGAGCATTTTCAATATTTACAATGAGCTTTTGAATGAGTTTGGTTATAACTTTGAACGTGTACATTGATTTTATATCTAAATTCAGACAAATTTCTAACTAAAAGGGATTTAAAGAGTTAAAATTAAAAGTTTATGTGTGAACATTTTTATTTAACAATGATTATTGAAAGCTTAAAGTTTCTTATCGTAGAATTTTAATTTTTTTTAAGGTGAAGTACTCTTTTATTATGATCGCATAAGCGATCAAAATAAATGAGTATTTGTAGCTTTTGCTATTTGCATTTATTCGGAACCTTAATATATTAAGTTTAGCTCAAATTCCAAAAGCTCAGTCTTTTTTAGTTACTTGCTTTAATTGTTAATAAATTTAATAAACACATAATTGGCTTTTAGTTTTTGAATTGAATTTTTGAAATATAAAAATAATATTTTGAACTTTTCTAATAACTCCCTGCTATTTAATTTATTCCTGATTTATTAAAATTAATGACCATCTGAAAGTTTTTTTAATATCTTTAAATTGATTACAATTAATTGAAAGGTTAAAAGCTTTTAGATTTTTATCACGTTATATACAAATGATTCATTTTTACGGAGAAATAAAAATTATAGACTTTTTATTAAAAAATTACAGTGATGGGTTTTCGATTTCAAAAAGCTTTCATTCCGTTAAAGAATTACTCTAAAATGTCTAATTATTTAAACGATCAATTAAACATGCTTTTATATTTCCTACTAATTAAAAGCTCATTCAATTTTAATATGTAGCTCAATTTTCTATTAGTTTGAGCTTTTATCAAAATACTGTATAAAATATAAAACAAGCTTTCAACTAAGTGTTGTTTTAAAATTGAGTTTTTAATTTTTACAAAACCTATCTGTAATTTCGTAAAGCTTTCATTTAATAAAACTACTGAGCTTTTTTAAACAAAAACTTAAATTATGAGCTTTACATATAATTGGTAGTTTTTGGAAAATTTAGTTAATAATTTTTACAATAAAAGCTCCCTAAATTATTTTTATTGAACTTTAATAATGAACAATTTAAACCCTTAAAAAGCTTGGTGATATTATCGTTCTAAGAATAAGGCTCTATTAAGCTTTTGGATTGCTTGAAAATTTTTATTCAATTTTAATCAAAAGCTCAATGCTGTTTGATATACGTATGTTGGTTATAAGCATATGTTTGATTGTTCTTTGCATTTAAACATAAAATTATTTTGTGGTGCTGGTTAAAAAAGCTTATGTAACAAAGCCATGAAATTTGAATTTAAAAAAAACATGATAATTAAATTAAATTTACAGTACATATTGAGAGCTTTTTAATGATTTTTAAAATATAATATGAAAACTGTAAGCTTTTAATTTTTAAGCTTTATTTTGGACTAGTAAGTTTTAGAAAATAAGCTAATTTTTTTTTTAAAATGAAAGCCCTTCAAAAGCATCGAAAAAAATAAGTGTACCTCACTACAATTTTAATAATCTAAAAGATTTATGGTATTGGTTTTGGAATACAGTACTCGGCGCGGTATTATGGGTACTGTAAGCTTTTGTATTTATTAGTAAATTTTTTAAAATGTTCATCAAAAGCTCAATGCTTTTTGATATAATTATGATTGTTATAACCACATATTATATTTTAATTTGCTTTTAAACATAAAGAAGTTTAACGTTTAATAGCACTGGGTAATAAAAAGCTTCTTTTGTATGTAACAAAGCAATAGAATTAGAAATTACAAGCATTTTTGTCCGATAGAATACGAAATTAGAAATGAGCTTTTACTTTAAATTTGTTGTTTTGCATCAAAAGCAGTGCATTTGAGGTCATGACGAGGTCAATAAGCCTAAATTGTTTCAGAAACTCTTTTAAATGTTTATTAGAAATGTTCATTAAAGAAAAATCAAAAATAATAAATTTAAGTAAGACTGTGCTTTTGTATAAGAGAGTTTTATTTAGTTTTATATTCAAAACATTTTTATATTTTTATAGTGGTTCAAAATCTCAAGCACTTAATGGTTTATCGAAATTTTAAACGTAAATAACAATAAATAGAGATTAGAAGATATAAACTATATTGCCATTTATGTATGTGCCAGAGCTTATCGAAATTTATCACAATATTGGAAACAAAAACAACTTATCCGGTTTTTTTCCACTGTGTCGTTGTTCACGTATAGGAAACCATATTTCATAATTTAACATCAAAAAGATACGAAACATACCAAAAACATAATTCAACTATATACGCTGGAAACATATTAAGAACCAACAAAAAACACCCCTAAGCTTTTTTTATGACGACGAAGGCAAAAAAAAACTCAAGAGTTGATAAACAATACTTTAAATTCTAAGTTGCCTACATTAAATTTTTGTATTTATCTCATTAACCATGGGGACACGACGAGCTTAAAATATGATTTTGTTTGTCTAGTGATTTATGGTTAGGGCAACAATGTTGGACTGTGAACTTTAGTTTCTGTATCTTAAATTGTTCCCCTTATCTTTGACCTATTTGTATTCAACTGCCTTCCCAAAAAATTGACGTACTTTATTCATCTTCAAAAAAAAATAAATTTAATTAATAAGAAAACAATCTTCCATAATTATACAAAATTTGGGGGCAATTTGATCCGATAAAGGTAGATAATAAAAATAATTTTAATTTTTAATTGATTGTAATACAAGTAGTCGTTCGATATTTTTGTATGTACCAATAATTTAATTGGAGCTATTTTATATACTATGGCATACGTAGGACGATGTAAAAGACGTCGTGTCATACATATTTAGTCTCAAACCATAAAAATGTATAAATAATATTGTGGTTGGTGTTAATCTCTTAATTCTCTAATAAAATCGAAATTTTCCCAAGTGACCAATTTTTAAAGTTTTTTTATTATAAAAAATAAAGTTATTTAATTGAAATAAATTATAAACTTTCTAGAAGTTAATTTTATTTGGGGAGCTTAATTAAGTCATCAAATTATTATTCATCTCAAAGACACAAATCTATGTAAAAATATCTATACTCTAGAGGAACGTAATTTACAATTTTCTTTTTTTAAATATTGATCTTTAGATTTCGTATGAAGCTCTAAGACATCATAATATTATTAAGAATATATTCTGGGTATGAAAATATATACTGATATACACGAATATGTGAGATTCTATCTAGCATTTTAATATACCAACTACTGTGTGTGGATATATACAAAAAAATAATGATTTCGTATCATTCAAGTCAGAATTGGAAAATAAATTCTATTTCTCGTTTTCTGTATAGATATATTGCAATTTTGAATGTGAACATACACATACATACAATTTAGACTTTATAAAACTCCATGAGGTTGAATAATACCTAATGATTTCATGATGCTTTGGGGGAAAATAAAAATAAATTTTGATTTGTACAATATTTATCAAAGCTCACTATTGAACTGCAAATGCAAATCTATATATAGGTTGCAAAAGTATTTTGAACTCGTATAAGCTTTATTCAAATTGCATGAACATTTTTTGCAAAATTAATTTGCAATTTGGTCTAGAAAAATTTTAAAAAAATGAACTTTTGAAATGAAAGCTTTAAGTGAATACTTTAGCATCTAGCTTTCAATGAAAACGAACAATAGAATGATTAGCCGATATTTTCTAAATGAGTGTTTCAAATGAATTTTGGTATTAGGTGTACAGCATTATAAAAGCTCATTAAATTCATGTTAAAGCTTCAAATGTTTTCTGAAATGTTTTATTTAACTAATGTTGATTTGAAATATATAAAATGAAAGTTGAGGGCTTTTCAAAAAATATTACATGATCAGCTTATTGTTTTTCCTTAAGAATTTGGCGCTTCAAAACAATTTTTGTAAATTAATTTAGTCCTGTCGACTTTAAATCAAATTACTTCCATCAACCCGGTTGAACTTACCCACATTTACCGAATTTACACTCATATCTTCCGAGAACATCATCCAATGACATTTAATAAATTGTTATTTCAATCCGTCTGCGGTTTCACATCTTACACCACCTATATAGATAAGAATTCAGTGTCAATAAAAAGTAAATCAAAATACCAATTTACATGTAAATTTTTCAATAAACAATGTCATCGTCAATAAATATATCGAACAGAAAGATACAATTTCGCTGATACAAAAAAATCGATTTACCAACGAGCTTTTTTTTTACTTGAAATAAAATCTCATTACACCTTCCTATATCAAATAATATGTATGTATATAGCGTGACATTGATCTATTAGCTTGAAATTGAGTTTATAATAATAACTAGAACAGCGAACGAAGGAATATAATATTACACTGAGCTTTTTATGAAACGTTTTTTAATATATTTAAGAAAAAAATTTTTACTAGTTCTATTCCCAATATGCAACACAATAAATAATTTAAAAAATCATAAAAAATACTATATATGTCATCCCAAATGAGTTATATGTGAGAGCTTTTTTTTTTTAAATACAAATGCAAATGGTACACAAATTGTCAATTAACTTTAATTTGTATACAATACGAAACAATTAGGATTTGATTTGATTTTGGTGAGGTATTTGTTCGATTTGATTTTGGTGAGGTATTGGTCTGTATTAAATATTGGTTATTGAAAGCTTTCTAGTTTTGGGATATATTTCCAGAATTTTCCAATTAAATAAATATTGTTTGATTTATCAACATTTAGTTATGAGATTTTTTTGAACTTTCAATGAAAGCTATGTATTTTAAACACAATGCTTTAAAGCTATACCATAAACGTATGCGAATGTGATTTTGATTCAAAGTAGCTTTGCTCAATAAAATTTTGCTATTTACTAAGACCCAAAACGTAATATAATTATTTCCCATACAGTCCTCGAAAGAGCAAAAGCACAAAAACATGATTAACTTTATGCATTAACTTTATCCAAAATGAGATATCAAGTTTGCCAAAGGGTTACATTTAAAATGGGAGCTTTTGGAAAAAAATATATGAGGAACCCTCACTTAAGCTTTTTATTTGGTTAATTTTTACTTTTTATAAAATTAGGCTTCCACATTTTTTAACTATGTACAGTTATTTATTGCGGATATACCTTATAAACAAAACATTTTTAATATTTTGATTTACTCTAGCTGGCCAGGTGCATTTTATAATATAGAAGGTTTTGGAAAATATTTTATGATGAGCTTATAATTTCACTTGTTATGTCGGTTGTTTCTTAAGTTATATCTAAATAATTTATAACTAAAATCAAAACCAGCTTTAATATTTACAAGCCTCATTTACCATTAAAAAAGCTTTTTATAAATATTGCAGGCTGAACTAAATATTCACCAAATTTTTTATTTTGTTTAGCCTTTTGATTTTCCTAAGATATCAAAGTAAGCTTACAAGTTTACATGCTTCATTCACTATTATGGCAGCTTTCTGAAAATATTGTATACTGAGCTTGTTTAGGCAAAATGCTTTTAAATTGATTTTTATTGGGCATTAAGCAAGCTTTAAAATTGGCAAAAAAAAAATTCAAAAACCAATAAGAGAGCTTTTTAAATAGCGTTACTTTCTGGGCCTAATATTGTTAAGCTTTTTTGGTTACAGTAAATCATTAAAAAAGGGCCTTTTAGTTCTACAATTACCCTTCAGATGACTAAATAATCTAACGAGATGGCAATCTTAAAAGCTTACTGTGATAATTTGAAAACCACTTAATCTTTAATGAAATTAAAAGCGAATCACACTAAAAAGTTTCAGGTTTAACAATCTTGAAACAATTAGGAAGTTTTATTTTATACTTTAAAACAATACCTTAATGATGAATGGTGATTGAAAGAAAACCATAATAATCATTCGAATTGTGTAAGCTTTGATATAACATATATAAATGTTCGCGCTTTACGTAACTTAGTAAGCTTAATAGTCTAAAAACAATAAGTACTAATTAACCAATTATAAAAATATTTAAAAAGCTCCCTCAAATCGTATATTTCAAATTCAAAGTTAACCAATCATACAAATTCAATATGTCGCTTTCGAAAAATATTTCACATTATTTCTATTTTATTTATTTTGCCAAATTGTTAAAATAAGCATTAAGTTCATCTGAGCTTTTTAAAATATTACACTATGGGCTGATTATGATTCCTCTTGCATTATATATTATTTTGGTTTCTAGGATGTGAATTAAACAAATTAGTTCTTTATGTTCCGAAAACTAACAAAGTTTGCAAAAGCTCCGATAGTTCTGAGTTGAATTATAATGGTACATCCGGAAAATTTAATAATTTATAAAGTTTGTAAATTGCTAAACAAATTTTTTAATATAATTCCGAAAGCTTTCACAAGTTATTTGTTGTTTTATGAAAAATGCTGGTTTCATAAATTTTTAAATTTAAATATTAAGCTCCTTAAATTTTGCGTTATAAATAAAAGCTTTGTCTGTAATTTGTTTCAAAATCAATCTGTACATATTTAAATATAGGTATTCCAAACTTGTTCTAGAGAGAAGTTTTAATTTTGGAATTGAATAGCTGTGTACAAATACATTGTTGGTTTAAAATTTGATATTGCTCATTGAAATTCTAATTTTAGGAAACGTTTTCAGAATTTTACAAATAAATAAATATTTTTCGATTTATCAACATTTCAAAGCTTCTTGAAAATAATAAATACTTTAAATTTTAAACACAATACTTAAAAGCTTTACCATACAAATCATGTTATTTTACCAGTCTCTATTATTGCGAATAAATCTTTTATATATAAGAATCGCTTTGAGAAATCAAGTTTGCCAAAGGGCAATCATCAAAATGAGAGCTTTTGAGAAATATGATTTTTGTTTGATTATTTTTTTAATTTATATTAAAATAAGATATCACATTTTATGATCATACAATTTATCAAAAACTCTAAACATTTGTATAGAGCTTTTATTAACAAAACATTATTTTGATTAACTCACGCAGAATTGAGAGACTATAGTTTGCTAGGTGTATTTATTAATATGGAAGGTTTTGAAACATGGCCTTTATTCTCACTAAGCTTATTATGTCAGTAATTTTTATTTAAATAACTTTTAAATATTTGGCTCAAAAAGTTTAACAAAAGCTTTTTGCAATTATTTATTCATCATTTATTGAAACTACGAAAATTGTTCGAATTGAGTAATGCATCAACGTATACAAATATATGCGCTGTATGTAATTGAGAAAGCTAAATAATTTAAAAACTATAAGTAATAAAAAGCTCATATTAAAATTATTTTAAAAAATGCTCCCACATGATTTGAATTTGAAAGTTTCACAATCATACAAACTCAATGTGAAGTATTCATTATGTGAGGTTTTCAATAATTCCGAAAGTATTCAAAAGGTTATTGCTGTTGTATTTTGAAAAGTTATGTTCATCATAAATTTGATTAAAATACATAGCTGTACGTATTCGAATATTCATTATCCAAAGTTTCAAAGCGAAGTTTTCCAAAAGAACAATATAGAGTAATTTTAAGCTTACATGAGCTTAAAATCAGTCTTAAGAGTATTGTTTATGTGCTTTTACTTCACTTCTTCATAATTATACGATTATTTATTTATTTTAATGTAATAGCTTTTAAACAAAAAAAAATTTTGCAAAGAGGAATAAACTGTGTATGTATATTATGCTCTCTAAAAGCTTCCATTAAAAATTTGTTCATGAAAGCTTAGCTTAATTTTTATAATAATTTTTTTGAAATTGGATTTTATATTATTCTATTCACAATCAAAAATTATACTAGATGGTAGTTTTATGTAACAACATAATTTTTTGTTTAACATAAAAAAAATAAATCACCAGCAGAAGTTTTATATATTATGTACATGAAAAAACATTTTGTACAAGCTTTTCATAATTCATTCTATAATAACTCAATAATTTTTAAACAAAATTTTCCAGCGCATACATTCCACTCATAAACGTACTTTACAAATAAATCAACGAAATTTTTTTGGTGTATCGAGCGTGATGCTTATAACATGTTAACAGTAGAGCTTTTTTTGTTATGTATATTTTAAAATAAAATAAAAAGCTTACAAGAAGAATAAAATTTCGAAATTCTGTTTTAAAAAATAACCAAAAGCTATTAGATAATAAATAAATAAATACCGTGTGTGTGAGAATATATGTATAAATAGATATATGGGAATCCAAAGTACATATGCATGCATGGAGTGTGTTCAAAATATTTTTCATATCATATTCAGATTCTTTTTTTTGTATTTATTTCAACAAAAAATATAAAGTTATGAATATTTTTCGACTCGTACATTACGTAGGTGGTAGATAGAGTTGTAAATAGATTTGGATTTTGTGTTCAACATTTGTATGGTTCATCATGAATAATTCGAGGATGAATATTTCATGGTAATTTTTATAAATCGTGCGGAGAGTTCAGCAACTACGGCCCTTGAATACATGTTCATGCAGTCGGCACTGCATTTTTCCATACCTTATCATCAACAAAAACTATATCAAATTAGTATCGATGCCAATTCGACTGGAATTTTTAATAACATACACGCATCGTCTATATATGCTATACTTATAATCGCTGTAATATTTCATATTTCGGCGGTTTTATTATAAATGAATTTCTAACCAAATTATGATTTTTCGTATGATTGATTGCATAATATTTTATGCCCAAAAAAATTTCAACAGACACGATATAATATAGCACATCGTATTTTTCGGCTTATTGTGTATGTTTGGTATATCTTTTATCAATTTATATCATGCATATTTTAGTGGATTTTAATATTCATATAATACAGCGAAATATTTGTATAAATAAATAAATAAATTACCAATCTGATTTATTCGATTTACTGATTATGTATACGTATACGGTTCGCTATATACATGTAATATGAAAATCTTGACACGCTTTTATCGAATCATCTTGATTGTAATTCCGATTTTAATAAATTTTTTATTTTGTTTAAAATTCTAGAGCCTCTCTTGCCAAAAAAAATAAATATCAAATCTAATTTGGATGTTAATTTGAATTTTATCTTTGTATACAAAATAATAAATAAATAGGATTGGCCACTTGCATTGAAATGATAAAAGCTTGTTTCTATGTATGGATTTGAGTTGAATCTTTGTAATACAATAAATATCATTAGTTATAGATGTCGTATGTTATATAGATATGTTGAGGTCAAAAGAGCTTTTTCAATCAATAACGACAAAATAAGCTTTTGGAAATTTAATACAATAAAAGCTTATTTTTATTTGGTGCTTTCGAAGTTCTTAATTATATTAACATAAACATATATTAATGAATATTTGTAAAAGCTCACTAATTTATCAAGCTTTCAAAATTACCCCAAAAAACATAAAAGCTTTAGGTATTTTCGACCTACAAAGCAAAATTTTTTAAATTTAAATACTTCACCTCCAGAGCTTTGTAAGTAAAAATAATTAATTTGTTGCTCCATTAGGCGTGAACAGCTTTTACTGGATTTTCAAATCTATTGAAATATTTTGAAAGGTCGAAGGGTCTTTAATTGGATGCAGTCTCGCAATATAAATTTAAATAGTTTTTTGAACAACAGTTTCGAAAAATTAGTGGGATAAAAAAGCTTGGATAATAAAGTTATCAAAAACATGATGGCACAAAAAGCTTTACCGCTAAAAACGTAACCTTTTACGTATGATATTGTTGAATAACTCTCGATTTTTTCTCAAAGCTTTTTAAGCTTTTAATCAAGATATATTTAAATGAACTTTTATTCAAATGGCTAAGATAACCTTTCAATTCGGTTATGTTTGTCTTGTGTGTAATTTTCATAAAGTTCAAAATTTTAAATAAGCTTTTCCTCGCTTTCAGTTTAAGGGTCATCACAAAATGTTTATTGTCAACTAGAATAAAAACTTACTTTCGAGAGTAATCAAACTATTTTCCATCGACATTTTAATAAAAGCATAAATATTATGTTAACTTTGACATTTAATATTCATCTGCTATATAAAATATCAATAATTCTTCGCTTACCCTAAATCGATTCAATTCAAAACCAAATCTAAATTAAGCTTGTCTGTTATGTTAAAATGCAAAATCAATACTTTATCGTCTTAGTAGTTGTTGTCAACCGGATACAAAAAATAATATTATTCAAATCAATTGAACAGTTTTTCTACTTACTGTACATAGAGTTTTTGTTGTGCGGTTTAAAAGTTAGATTGAGCGGAAATTACAATTTAATAAACGAAATAAAGTTTTGTTTATGGTTGGGCATTGATTGAACTTTTTTAGATAATTGTGAAAAAAGATGTTCCAGGCGCAGACAAAATACTGTAACCAAAAGCTTCCTCATGACAAAATAAAATTGTCAATAATAATTATTGTGGTTTGACAGTGAAAATATGACAATAAAAATTTACAATTCAAATTCGGTTATCATAAATATTTTTGTTCGCAGTTGGAGTCGCCGGGGAATTTATGTATTTATGGACTTTATATGCTCAAAATGTAAAAATGTGAAATTTATTGGGGTGTACCAGACTTTCCGTAGTCATAAAAATATTAATCACACATGAATCTTGAACAAAAGTTATTTGCCATAAAATATTGTTATTCTCGTTTATTATGTATATGAAATCGAATAGGGATCCCCAACTAAGTCGTAAAAAATAAGCTCATGTAATTTTCATAAACCATATTCGCTCAAAACTATATAATATTCATTATAAATAATAATGATAATATGTCGAGAGCTTTTTTTTTCAAAATATTTTTTTAATAAGTTTGACATTTTTAGAAATAAATTCAATTATTTCCTCTCTCGAATAATAAATTATTCAAATGCACAAACATTTAATTATTTATTACTGGACAGTCTATAAATAGACATATATTATCAATGCAGACATATAATAATAGAATTTGAGTAGGTTAACAGCATATTTGAGGATGATATAATTTAGAATGGGTTTTGGTTTATGCAGAAAACATACATTTATTGAACTCGTGTCAAAAAAATTGAATTGCTCGTAATAATTAGGCCAGTAAATATTTCCATTTAATTAACACTGAAACTCGAAAGATTTTGACAATTTTCATTAAACTGAATTGATACTGTTATTGTGAAAGCTTTTAAATTATATTTTTGAATGTTTAAATTGTCCTCATTGAGAGCTTTCAAGCTAATTAACATTTTAAATATTTCTAACGTATCAGTCATTTAAAGTTTTTTCAAATAAATTGATTATTATTTCCAAGTAAAAATAAAAAATAATTTTATTCAAAAGCATATTCCAAAAAAAATTCAAAAAATACATATTTTGAATTTCGAAAGCTTTGAAACTCAAATAGCAAACTGAATGAAATTTAAAATAGATTAAAGCTTTATAATTATAAATAAGAATATAAATATATTTTGAAGCTCTTCTGTAATGCAAGTGGAAATGCTCAAAATCATTTTTATTGGCATTGAAAGCTTAAATTTAAAAAATCATAAAGTTTTAACTGACATAACAAAAAAAAGTTCAAATTAAATCAAATTTTAGTTACTTACATATTTTCAGTTTATTTCCCCAGGTATAGTAGATCTAACTTTAATTATATGTGTATTATTTAAGTTTAAAAGCTTTAATTAATTGTTCAAAGGGTTGAGGAAATAAATTCTAGACTAGAAAAAATCGTGACGCGAACAATTTTAAATAAATAATTTTAATATTTTTGGCAATTAACACATTTTATGGTAGGGAAAGCTTTCTTGTAAATTTCAATAAAGAGTTATTTTTAAAAAGCTTACTTTTAGCTCCAACTAATATAAAAAATGTATAAAGATTTAAAATGCCTAACAAATATTAAATATTTGAATAAAAAATTCAGAATTAGGTAATTTCTATTCAAAAGTCAAATACTGAAATCGGATCTTAGAGCTTTGAATCGGCATTGAAAGCTTTAATTTAAAAACAGTTTTAAAAAAAATTCACATTGTTTAGAGCAAACGCGACGTTTGGCTACTACGTGAAACATTAAACAAACAAATTAGAAGTTTTGTGAAAATATAAAAACTAATTTTATTGAAGAAAAGCTCTCAATAATAATTTTTGTATTTTACTTTTTTAATTTTATATTTTAGTTTAAATTAATTTTTAATTTTTGATCATTAAAAAGGCACTGGGGAATAAAAGGTTTTTAAAAGCTTTTAATGAGAAATTTCAAAACAGCAATAAAAAAGAAAATTTGTTAAATCAGCGCGTCAATCTCCTCGTATTCAAACATTCAACAATCATCATAATCGTAACAATAATAATAGTAATAAAAATATGAGACCGCCTCAAGAATTAGGGTATTGGTTTTCCAACATTATAAAGATTAAAAACTTTAAAAAATGTTTCAATTTTTGTGGAGTGGAAAATATTTTTTATGTGAATGTAACAATATAAAATACACAGAAAAAAGCTTAGTAAAAAAATTTGAAATTTCAAAAGCTTTTACACGTTGATTTCATTTTTTTCATGTTTTACTTAAATTACCCTTTATTTTGAAACTAAAATAAAAAATTCTAGAGCTTTTTTTTAACATAAGAGCTTTTTTTTAAACTCTGATGGTAGATTAATTATTTTAGAAATAAAGTTAGTTACGAATTTTGATCATTAGAAACCAGGATATTTTATTTTTATTAAACTTTATTGTTTAAAATAAGCTTTTACTGGTTTCGAGCAATCTTACCTAATTATCATTCAACAATTTCATCTAATTTTACTATTCTTAAATAAGAACTTTTACAAAACAAATTTCCATTTAATACTGTTTAAATGTAAATCTTTATAAATTTAAAGTTTTTATAAAGCTTTAGTACTTTTAAAAGGCTTTAAATTTGAAAATTTACTTTAAGCTTTTTTGATTAATTTCTTATTTGACGTGGTTTGTTTTGATAGCTAAACAAAGTTTTAATTTAAATTTTTTTATTTTTAAATGGTGAATGTTTACTAAAACCCTAGATGCGTAATGTGTAATCAGTTAAAGGCGATGAAACATTTAATTGTTTTTTAGCCGCCCAATTAAAATATACAAATTAGAAAAGCACAGCTTTTATAAGTTATACAAAAACTCACATTGTTTTATAGCTCTCGCGACGTTTGGCTACTACGTGAAACTTTAAACAAGCAAATTAAATGTTTTGTTAAATTATAAAAACCAATTTTATTGAAGAAAAGCTCTCAGTAATATTTTTTGAGTACATATTAGTTTAAATAGACGTCAAAAACCCGTATTTTCAAGTCATTCTATTTATTAAAAACAATTAGATCAGTTAAAAGGCGCTGGGGAATTAAAAGTTTTTTAAAGCTTTTAACGTGAAATTTCAAAAAAAGTAATTTAGAACTTGACGAATTTTTTTAAGCGTCTGAAAGTTTAAAAATAATTAAAATTATTTTTCTATAATTTAAGTTGAAAAATTGAATGTAATTGTTCAAAGCTTCGACAAAAAAAATTATATTTAAAGTTTTGTAGGAAAATATGTATGATTTGAGGATTTCCATTCAAAATGAGAACATTCAAATTGGAACTTGCAGGTTTTAATAGACATTGAAATAATTAATAACAATTTTGTGAGAATTGACACGTAATTTTGATGTTTGAGCAATGTAAAAAAAATATATATTAAAAAGCTTCTAATTTGTTTCTTGAACAATTTATTTGGTAGCAAAACCTTAAAACAATGCTAGTTACAATTATTTTACTAAAAGCTTCCAATATTAATTTTATGGTAATTTAAAAACAAAAAAAATGTAAATAGAATAATACCAAATAATAAAATTTTGTACAATTCTTTAAAAGCCCAAATTTTATAAATATTTAATTTTAAAATTAATAATCTGAATTCTGAATATGAAACATTGAGCTTTAAAGTGTCATTGAAAGATTTAACTTTTAAACTGTGGATAGTTAACGAGACACACAAAGTAAAATTTTGAGCTTTTTTGTACAAATGTGTTTAAAAGTTTAAAAAATTATTTACAAAAGTATTTCATAGTTTTTAAACCAATAAGAAGAGCTGTTTAAACAATTTAAAATTATTTTATTAAAAGCTCTCAATATTAATCTTAGTGACAAATGTTAAATCTCAAATATATTATCAGTATTTATTGAAAGCTCTTAATACTAATTAGAATTCCATTCAAATTTAGAAATTCAGTTAAGCCTTAACGTTTAAATTTAGGTAAACACTTATTATGTACATATGAATTTATGTACTTCTAAAAGTTTACTTAAAGTTTAAATTCTTAATATTGATATTGATTATTATTATTTATTTACACCAACAAAAAGCTCATTGAAACGTGCTCTTATTGTGTTTGAATAAAATATTTTTTGTTGCTTTAGTTTTTTTTTAACAACTTTAATTTAATTGAGAACATATACGTGACTAAATAACTTCAATCAATTTAAATTTAATAAATATTTTAATGAGTAAATACAGTTTTTTAAAATATTTATAAATGATTAATCGAAATTTATAATTAAATTGAATGATTTGTGGTGATCACGTTATATATTCAAATGTAATTGAAACATTTTTTTAAAATTAATTATTTAAATAATTATGTGTGTGTGTAATCCAATCATATTAACTAAAATATGAAAACACATGCAGTTCCGATAATATTCTTGTAAAATTAATTACATATTGTGAACGATTATTGATTTAGATTACACTCATGAAATACATCGACCAAATCATATTACGAACCTTCATTATACATTTAATTTCCAATTAATACAAAGGGAGAATATTTATTAACATGCGGTTATGCGACAAGAAGATTATTTTCCCATTTTACATCACAGACACTACCGTACAGACCGATTGCATTAAAAAAATAAATCAAAATTAATTGTTTCACAATGAATCAACATGCGATGCTATTTTGTGATGTCTATTGTATATATTTAAATCAATAAAAATGGTTTAGATGGGAATAATTGCATATTGGGATGCTACACACCCATACACAGTTCAATTTAAATTATTTAGTTAGGAAACTGAAATTCTCTATAATTTTTCACAGAATTACGATGTGAAGTAGAACTATGGAATCATAATGAACTTTTAATACTAAAAATAAGTAAGTCTTATTTTTCAAAAGCTTAAAAATAAAGCTTTAATAAAATAGTTTAAAACTACACATGATAAGAGTTTTAATAGATTCAAAATATTTCCGAATAATTAAAGCTTTTCAATAAATAAGAGCTTTTATAAAATTTTAGGATTAATTTAAGTTTTGAAAGTAAAGCTTTTAAATTAATTACACTGTATTTAAATTAGTTTTATTGTTTGAATGCCTAAAAAAATAGAGCTTTAACAAAACTTTATCAATATTTTAAAACAACATCGGAAACTTTTATTAAAATTGAAATTTTTAACAACTTTATAATCATACCGAATATTAAGAGCTTTTGAAAAATAGAGCTTTTATGAAATTCAGCGATTTAACGATTAAAGAAAAATTCCTAGAAATGTTTATGCTAATTATGTTGAATAAACCTTAAAGCTTGGAGAGTAAAGCTTTTTAAAATAAAACGTAAATAATTTTAAGAATGATTAAAGTATACTTAGCTCACTAAGGTTAAGAATAATTATTTAAAATATTTCCCACATTTATTTCTAAATTCTAAAAGCTTCTGATAAGACACTTAATACCTTTAAGGATTTTTCGTTTTAAGAGATTTTCCCGATGGCAGAGTTTTAATTTTCAGATTTGAGCTATTTTATGATCATAACCAAATTAAAAATGCTGCTGAAAAGCTCGTGGGATCGATTTAAATTTCCATCAATTCACAGTACCATTATAAAATGAAATTTTATTTCTTATTCGCATTTCTCAATCCATTGTCGTTTACTATATCACATATATATATATATATATATATATATATATATATATATATATATATATATATATATATATATATATATATATATATATATATATATATATATTTATATATATATATATATATATATATATATATATATATATATATATATATATATATATATATATATATATATATATATATATACATATATATATATATATATATATATATATATATATATATGGTGAAAAATACGTGAAATCACAAATTTTTGTAAGTCATATTTGAATTTTATGATTTTTATGTTTTCAATGCATAGCCTTGATTAAAAAAAAAATTTAAGAATACTTAATTTTTTTTTATTGTTGTTGTTGTTAAAAATACAGGGTGTCAAATTTTGAGAAAAATGATAATTATGATGTTGTATTTATGGCAATAAAAAGAAAACTAATTGTCCGATAATTATGATTTTGGACTCACTTTAAAGATAAGTTAATAGCAATTAACAAAAAAATATAAAATTAGTATGTTGTTTAATTTCTTCTTCTTTAAATTTCCCGCCAAAATGTTCTTTTTCAATTTTCTCAAAAACCTATTTTTTTTTTTTTTTTTTTTTTTTTTTTTAAATTTGGCAACTATTATTTTACAACATATTAAAACACTGGACCAGCGTTATTTTTTATATTCTTGCAAAATCTGTTTTAGTAAGAGCATTATTTCATTTTTATATGGAAAAACTATATTTGAATAGATATTTCAGTGTTTTGCTACTGTTTAATTTTTTTGTTTTGTTTATTAATAATATTCAATTTAGCGTCACATTTAAGTATGAGTCACCGAATTGGAAGGTGCCACCCCCTGGTTTATATCGTTTGAAAATTGGTTAACCATAGTACCATAAATCCCTTTTGTTTCTTAGATTATTTTATAAGACTAAATAAAATGTTTTTTTTCCTTTTTTATTGGGGGGGTTGATTATTTTTACTTGACAGGTGTACCTGTTAAACGATGAGTAATTCTTTTGAAAACCAAAAAAAAAAATATTGTCGATATAAATAACAGTTAAAATTTAAAATTTTGATTAGTTGACATTGTGATTATTTGTAAACAACATTTAAATAAGGAGCAACATTTTTTAAAATTTGTAAAAAAACAGTGTGTTAAAGTGACTGATAAATAAGTACTAGTGCATTAAATTTGATAATGGATAAATTTCGAAAGTGTTGTAAACCATTTCGCGACTTAAAGTGTTCGAGTAAACTAAGACCAGTTACGGATTATGTTAAGCAATTAATGCCACAATCGGTTGAGAATCAAGATAAATTGTATATCTGTTCAACGTGCTATATAAATCTAACCTGCAAACGACGAAAAATAGAACCAGAATTGTCACCAGTTGCGGGACCATCAGCAACATCACCTATAACACCGCAAATAGCCGATGACGATGATAGTAGTGATAGTGAAGCGTGTTATTTCAAAAATATAGCTGTTTTGGAAAAAATAAATGAGGTGTTACCCGTTATTGCGAAGTCTCCTATATATCCGAGTACATTGGAAGTCAGGCCAAAACAGCAGCAGCAAAAATTAATCGGTTTAACTTCAATGGCATTATCAACATCTTTGGTTTCGGGAATCGTGCCACTTTTTAATCAGTCAACCGATGACCAAAGGAAGATTAAACTATATGATGAATTGATTGGTGACCTAAAAACCAAATTCCAAGAACTGGAGAAAACCAGTGATAAGATTCAGTTACTTACTATATTGCCAAAATCATTAACCATGCAAGAAATTCAGAGCGAGTTCAACGCAACGCAACATATGGTCCGAACAGCTAAAGATCTACGGGATAAGAACGGTCCACTAAGTCGTCCAGCAACTAAAGTAGGAAAGCGAATAAGTGATGAGCTGAAGCAAGCAGTATTATCTTATTACACTGATGATGATGTTAGTCGGATAATGCCCGGTAAAAACGATTGTTTAACTATCGATAAGGCTAAAGTTCAAAAGCGGCTAATGATGTGTACACTGAAAGAATGCTACGAGGGATATAAGTCGTTGCATCAGGGCGATGAGTCAAAAAAAATTGGATTTTCCAAATTTTCACTACTTCGTCCTAAATACTGTGTACAACCAGGTAGTAGTGGAACGCATACAGTCTGCGTGTGTACCATATATCAAAATGTCAAATTAATTATTTATGGTACCAAAATGGAAACTTTTACCAACGGAAAGATAGCAGACTACCGGGATTGTATTTCATCTATATTATGTGTTGAGCCTACACCAACATGTTACCTTCTAGAATGCGAAAGCTGCCCAGGACTGGATAACTTTAAACAATATTTGGAAAATGCATTTCTGGAGCATGGCTGCGAGGATGCTGAGTTAAAGTTTAACCAGTGGGTTTCTACCGACAGATGCAATTTGGAAACTTTTTCACAACCGTTAGATGTATTTCTGGATTATTTCATAAATAAGATGAAGAATCTGTTGCCTCATTACTTCATTTCACTTCAGCAGTCCAGTTTCTTAAAAAATAAAAAATTGGCGCTGAAGTCTACCGAGGTGATAGTTTTATGTGATTTTGCAGAAAATTATGCATTTATAATGCAAAATGCTGCACAAGGTTTTCATTGGAATAATAAACAAGCGACTATTCATCCATTTGTAATTTACCAAAATTTAAAAGGCAAATTACATCACCACACCTTCGTTATAATATCGGATTGTCTTCACCACGATACTGTAGCGGTTCACTTATTTATTGAGAAATTAATGCAGTTTTTGAAAACTAAAATATCCAGTTTATCTAAAATTTATTATATTACCGATGGTGCAGTCACGCATTATAAAAATAAGAAAAATTTTAAGAACATCCTAAAACACAAAGAGGATTTTGGAGTTGACTGCGAATGGCATTTTCATGCAACAGCTCATGGAAAAGGTCCATGTGATGGAGTAGGGGGTACCATCAAAAGAATGGCATCCAGAGCTAGTCTCACAATGGAATACGGCAGTACAATAACCAATGCAGATGAATTATTTAAATGGGCTAAAACGTTGAAAACAGATATCAATTTTGGATTTTGTTCAGACGCAGAACATAAATCAAAGCAAATAAAACTTGCAACTGGGTTTGAAAATTTAAAAACAGTAAAAAGAACTCACGGTTTTCACGCATTCATTCCAACAGAGATGGCTATTTGAATTGTAAAAAATATTCTAATTCTGATGATTATCTTAAATTTAAATTGTGATTTTTAATTAGAATAAGATTGAATTTTAAACAATAAAGTAAAATTATCTTTGGGTTCGAAAATAAATAAATACTAATAATTTAACTGAACTGTCTTTTTTGTAAATATGTAATTCCAAAACAATGAGATATATATATATCTATTCAAATATAGTTTTTCCATATAAAAATGAAATAATGCTCTTACTAAAACAGATTTTGCAAGAATATAAAAAATAACGCTGGTCCAGTGTTTTAATATGTTGTAAAATAATAGTTGCCAAATTAAAAAAAAAAAAAAAAAAAAAAAAAAAAAAATAGGTTTTTGAGAAAATTGAAAAAGAACATTTTGGCGGGAAATTTAAAGAAGAAGAAATTAAACAACATACTAATTTTATATTTTTTTGTTAATTGCTATTAACTTATCTTTAAAGTGAGTCCAAAATCATAATTATCGGACAATTAGTTTTCTTTTTATTGCCATAAATACAACATCATAATTATCATTTTTCTCAAAATTTGACACCCTGTATTTTTAACAACAACAACAATAAAAAAAAATTAAGTATTCTTAAATTTTTTTTTTAATCAAGGCTATGCATTGAAAACATAAAAACCATAAAATTAAAACATGACTTACGGCTCCATATAGTGAATTTGTGAGTTCACGTATTTTTCACCATATATATATATATATATATATATATATATATATATATATATATATATACGAGAATAAATCATCTAGAAATGTTACGTGTACAGGCAATAAATATTCATTTCTCTTAAGATTTTGATTATTTTTAATATTAGCACTTCGTTTTCATGTACACAATACATATACGTATATTTATGACAGATTTTTAAAAAATGTGTGAGCGTATTCTACGAAATTGGAATTATTTTATTTGTCATATTTGTTATATGTTTATATATAAATGTAAACAGGAGGATTGATTAACATAACCATTAAAATTTGTTTTATCTATACAATAAAATATTTTTATTAAAGTAATTGGTATTTTAAATTTAATGTTTCAACACGTTTCAAAACCTCATACAGACTCGTATATGCAATTCAATTTGTTATGCTCAGTTTTAATTAACAAAACTAAAATAAACATTTCAACTCGTATATATGAATTTTAATTGAATATTTTTCAAAAATTCTTGTTCAAAAAAATAAAATTAATTTGTAACTTTGATATTTGAGCTTTTTTTTTTTCCTTTGACATACACATTCGAGTCGAGTACGTATGTAGGTTTCTAAACCGTAATTAGAATTATTAAATTAAATAGTAATTTTTATTTTATTTTTTAATTATAACAAATTGAAAAATGAAATCATATTCGTATATGTGACCCAAATTTCACTTGGTTATCGCTCTATTCAATTTATATAATTTAAAATTTATTTAGTATCTTGAAGTACATTATTAACTGTACTTTTATGAAATACTTCATAAATGTTGACCTAATAACTTGTATGTGAAGTTCGTTCGTATGTTAAATATAAAACTACAACATTTTTATGTAATTTGTCAAACTTTAAATTATTTCCGGTTGTGATTGCATCCGCCATAATCATCAATCTAAATTTATAAGAAAATTTATTAAATTGCGCATCTCCTCGTATTCAAACATTCAACAATCATTATAATCGTAACAATAATAATAATATGAAAACGCCTCAAGAATTATGATATCGGTTTTTAGCTTTATATAAAATAAAAGCTTTAAAAAATATTTCTAATATTGTGGAGTGAAAATTATTTTTTATATGAATGTAAGAATATAGAATATATTGAAAAAAGCTTAGTAAAAAAATATGAAATTTCAAAAGCTTTTACACGTTGACTTCACATTTTTTATCTTTTACTTAAATCACTCGTTATTTTCAAACATAAAAAAAAATTTTTGTGAGATGTTTTTTAAAATGAGACCTTTTTTTAACTCTGATAAAGTCTATCCCTAAATAAAAACTTTTATAAAATAATTATATTCATTAACTTCATTAATGTTTCTATAAAGCTTCAGTACTTTTAAAAATATTTTAATTTGAAAATTTAATTAGAGCTTCTTTAATTAATTTCTTATTTGATGTGGTTTGTCTTGATAGCTAAACAAAATTTTAATAAAAAAGAAGTATGTTAAAAGCTTTTAAATGAAAAGATGCTTGGAAATAACCTAAATTTTATATAAAACATAAAAAGTAAAGCTTTCCATTAAACAACAGATCAAATAAACCGTTTGTGATAAAAGTTTTTTGTGAATTTAATACATTTTATGGAATTTAACAAAATATTTGGTTTTATCAAATTCCACCAAAAACTTTATTTAAGCTATAAAAATAAGCCTGTCGCAAAAACTTGTTCAAACTTCTGTTAACGTTAACGCATTACAATTTACAAAATCACTATGATTTTGCATATGAAGAAAAAGCACTTTACATATTTCCTGACTTTTTATTTACATATTTATCGTTTTATATCCTAATGCTGTAAAGACTCTATAAAATAAACTCTTTTCAAATAATTAAAATCTCTCAAAAAGCTGTAAGCTTTATTATAAAAAAAATATAGGTCGTATTATTGAAACTATTTATAATTCCTTAGGCGAACGTGGATTCAGAGCTAATTATTAATATTGATGCTTCATAAAAGCTCGATGTGAAATTTTTTGAATACTTTTGAGACATATTTTTAATATTTTTTTTCGAAAATTTTCGCATAAATCGATATTTTACATTATATATTTTTAAGCTTTTACATTGAACTTTCAATGGTTATGTTCAATAATATAGTTATTAACAAATAATTATAACTATTCACCATTAATGAGCTTAAAGCTTGAACTCCATCAAATTTTAAGCTTTTTTCATAAACATATGGAGTAGCTTTTTGATTTAGTTTAATTTTTCGAGCATTTGTTTATTCAGAAACTTTGCAACAAAAATTTTCTTTCAAAATTGAAGTTTTTTCGGTTATTTTACAGAAAATTTGTAAAAAATTATGAAAGCATAAAGCTTTTCATTAAAAATTAGATCAAATAAATAAACATGAAATTTTTTGAATTTAATAAGTTTTCATGGAATTTATCAAATTACTTGGTGCCTACAAATTTTGAGTAATTTTATTAAAATATTAAACAAACGCAGAATGGCAGTAAACAAATGAAACGAACATTTTAAAGACTTTTTGTTGGTAACAAAATAACAAATTTAACTTTGTAAGCTATCAAAATTATTTTTTAATCTAACGAGTAAAATTTTTGCGGACTTTGATCCTATTAAAACGTTCAAAAAAATCCATAATTTTATGGAGCTTTTATCCGACAAATATCGGTCCATTAAGCTTGAAAGCTTTCCAATTATATTACCTCAAGTTATCATAAATTGAAAGATTAGATTTACTCTTTTATATTTTTATAAAAGCCCAAAATATACTACAGAGCTTTTAATTCCAATTATCTAAAGTTAAATTAATTCACGTGAAACGAATTGTGTGCATTTTAATTTGATAGGAACTTAATTATTTATATGAAAGCATTACAGAGCTTTTTAAATTAAAAATTCCAACTATTTTATTGATTATTAATTTTAATGGGTTTTTATTTAAATAAAAGCTAACTCGTTTCGATAATTTCAAACAAGGAGCATCATAAATAAAATCAAATGTATTTATAATTCATAAAAATAAAAGCTTTGATTTTTGCAAATAATTAAATTATTTTATTTAATAAGTTTCTTTCAAAAAATCGAATTTAGAAATCGAAAATTGAGCTTTGTGAAAAATTGAATCAAAGCATTTATTTGATTCAATTTTTCACAAAGCTCAATTTATAAAAATTTAAAAATTATAAACGTTTTAAACTCGCAATATAAAAAATGTGTAATCTGTTAAAGGCGACGGAGGAATGACAAATAGAAGCTTATATTAAAAGCTGAATCGAGCCGGGCGAGCTCTCCACTCCCTTATAGGCCCGATTGAGAAATCACTTGAATACCAGGAATATTCAATGGTAACTTTCTTGGACATAGAGGGGCTTAAGCAACGTCAGACCGGGGGCAATCACTCGGTTCTCTATCGAGGAAGAAACTGTGCCCCATCTGCTCTGCACCTGTCCTAGTCTAGCGTATAGCAAAACAAAATTTATTGAAATTTCCTCTTTCTAGGACCTCACGGATCTTAGTCATAGGTCGGGGGCATTCAACGCTTCTTGGTAAGCTCAAGATGGTTTAACAAGTGAAAAGGAAGTAGCCCAAATATGGTACAACTACGAACCAATTTTGTGTCTATGCTAGTCCTTTAGGACGCCCACCTTTACATAACCTAAAGGCGATGGAATATTTAATTACTAAAGTCGCCCAATTAAAATATTCAAATTGGAAAAAGCTAAATTAGAAAAGCTATATTCAAAAATATTTTTTACGAACTTCTGACGGTTATTGTAAATTATTAAGAATAAGGTTTATATACAGCCGATCTACATTTGGAAGCTTTTAAAATTGTTGACAACTGAGCATAATCGGACGAGATTATTAAAATTATAGTTTTTCCCGGTTTTGAAATAATTATTTAATGAGATTTAGTAAAAGCTCACCGCTCTATCGGGTTCGATTCCCGGTGGTGACTAAAAATCACGGTTGGGTGTTTTTAATGTGTAAGTAGATGCGTTTATCGGTTGTTGCACTGAGTGCTAGAGTGTTTCGCCCAACTTTAATTTTTAATTTTTAAGTAAAAACTTTTAAATTATTATGTTTTATTTATTAATTTGATATTACAAAGCTATCTTAGTTTACTAAACATTTTTGTGGTTATACTTGTAATTTAAGTATTAAAAGCTTTCAACATTAATTACTAAATAATTTTTTCTAATTAACAAACACTAAAGGGATAACTGCTTATCAATTTAAACGATTATAAAAACATGATTTAATTAATTTTATAAGAAAACTGGTTCAGAAAGCTTTTCCGATCAGTATCTTAAATAGAAAGATAGTAATTCCCAAATATGTATGTTTGAAAAAATGATTTCGGCTAATTTCTAATTTGAACGTTGTATTATTTCGGAAAACTTTTGCTATAATTTAAAACGTTGTTGGTTTAGACATAAGAATATTAAATGTTGTGCTTTAGTCGCCTAATTAGAATATAAATTAGGTTTGACGAAAGCACAGCTTTCAGTAAATTGTAAATTATCGTAACTTTTATTTATTATGAACAAATAAGT
This sequence comes from Tipula unca, assembly GCA_951394425.1. NCBI lineage: Eukaryota > Metazoa > Arthropoda > Insecta > Diptera > Tipulidae > Tipula > Tipula unca. Next base: position 9,872,488 of record OX596382.1, read on the forward strand.
TTTTACTAAAAGGTGCACAATCATTAAAAGCTTTAAGTATTTATTAAACATGAGCTTTTATGAAAGACATATTAGAGTGATAGTAATGCAAATGGTTGATGAAAGCTAACATGTTTATATAAAAATGAAGGCGGTTGAAATTTTGGGATGTAGTACTCTAATAAACTACACCGAGTAATTTGGACGAATTGGGCTGATGAACACGACATAGTTTATATAAGCTCACGAAGCTATTTAAAAAAAAATCGAAAACCAATTTTATGTAATATAGCCATCATTTTGTTGATTCATTATTATCATCATCTCCTCCATTAATCACAAGTGTCAATACATAAAATTTCATATCACGCAGAAAACAGGTCCATCTTCATCAACCAAATTGTCTATATACCCGTTTACATTACTAATTATATATAATTATCTATATATGTTGATCTTCCAGTAATGAGATAAATGTCATTCACTTTTCACATCACAAAATCATCCACACCCATCTTCATAATATTATCTACACCGCATCACACACATCAATTAAATTATGTTTTTCCTTTGGAAGTAACAAAAAAAAAACTATTTTTATTTGGTTAACACAAACTATTAAGCTGGTTTAATTACACGTCTATATACTCGTATACTGTTGTACCCTTACCACATAAACAAAACAAAAAAATCGATTTAATTTCGTTTCTATACCACTCCCAGCCATTATTAAAACCAGGGTTATATAAAATGGGCAATGAAAAATATTGTGGTCATTAGACAGAGTATATTTTTGTATCTGGATATACCATACACACACACACACACACATCAGTTAGTGGTTGGCTAATAAGGATCCACACAAATAGAATGTCCAATTAAAAATGCTGTCGAACGATTTTAAATGAGATTCTGCCCATCCAAAAAAATGATGAGTTTTATACCACATCGTCTAGTCTTAGACGTATAATAATTTTTTTTAGTGAATTTTTTTTTAATTTCTTAAAAGTTAATTAAAAAGCTCCTTAAAAATAATATTTTCGTATAATAAACAAAAACAAATCTGTCTTTATGTCTATTTGGTCGTCACATGAAAAATAATCATAAACTATTTGCACGACTAGACTATGCAGTATCTAGTGTGAAAAACTATATTTTATGTTCCTGCAGTTATAAAAGATATGAATTTGATATTCATCCAATATATAATCGTAGGTATGCGAACCAAACACTCATTTTTTGAGCGTCCTACTTCAGAAATTTTATATCCGGAAATGTTCAAATTATTGCTCTCGGGGTATCTCTAATACAATATATTTTATACACAACGAGATTCCATTCTCAGACACAATGTCCACACAACTAAACAAAATGCTTTTCTTCGTCGGTATACAAGACAAAAAATTCTTTATAAAATTTTTAACTTAATACTTTGTACTGTTTGTTCACAAACAGGAAGAAAATTCGATAAGGAAATATTGGCTTTGTTGCGTTGTTTATTTTTTGGTCATGGTAAATGAAATTCTACATACGGATAATAGATTACTTTCTGTTTTTTCATTTAATGTGTATGTATGTTTGTGTGTGTGTGTGTGTTTGTATAGTGTATGTATAAGCTTTTTGTAAAAAGGATATATAAAAACACACAGATACCGATATATTGAATGAAGTTTTTTTTGTGGCTCATACATTATTTTTTATCTACGTATGTACATATATTGTGTGGTTGTTAGGTCGAAACATTTCATACATGTGTAACGTTTACTATGTACCCTAAATAAGTTACACGCCGGTTACGTACAAAATCTTGCCTTGAATGTCTCGAAATACTCAAACTGTTAACCTAACTTGGTCCTTACTGTACAAATATTGATCCGGGCAAGTTGGTTAGAGCTTTAAAAACTAAGTTGTGAACTACTTAAAACTTAATCTGGTTTAAATATAAAAATTTAAAAAAAGTTCATATATGTTTATTGAGGCGCTGTTTGAAAAGCTCTTTGAACGATTTTGAAAGCTTTTATTGTAATTCAAGAGATTATGAGCTTTTGGGGAACACATGATTTTCTTAAAAACCAACCAGTGATTTTTCGATTAGTAAAAGTAAAATAAAATGCTTTTAATTTATTTGCGGAGCTTTGAATGGGAAAACTTCCCAATCTTAAAAATAATCTAATGTATCCTAAACAAGTTTTATTGTAGACTTACTTTAAACATATTTTAATAAAATTTATATTCTTATTTTAGTTTAATCCTCAAAAAGCTCACGGAATTAAATTAAAATTTTGTTTTGAGAATATGAATGAGCTTTCGGCTTACAATCTTAGTAAACGCTTTTTTAACCAATTTGAGTGACGAATCTATCCTAACTGTCTAATCGATTAAACTTTGAGATCTTTCTACGATGTACAGAAGAGCTTTACAATTTTTTTAAAAATAATATTTTGAAATTAAACTTCCAGAAAATGATTTTTTTTGTAAATTGCAAATCTTGCCAAAAGCTGTGTTATAGTTTAAAAAAATAATTCAGAAAATAAAAGCTCGTGAAATTTAAATTTCGAGAGTTATTTCGATTCTATTAACGTATTTCTGTTAAAGTCAAAGTATGACAGTACAAATTTATATTTTAAAAGCTCAAAAGCACAAAAAACTAATAGGCTCATTTATAAAACAATAGTTTTCAGAAGGTATGAAGTAATACAGCTTTTTCAACCATAAAATGTTATTTTAAATGCCAAACTTTGTAACTTGATTTTCCTACCCAATTTATCTAGTTTTAATATTAAGGGCTTCGAAAAATAAGGTAATTCGATCTCCATGAAAATATTTAATGAAAAGTGGTTCGGCCGGATTTTCAAAAGCTACCTGAAATATTTCTAAAATAATTATGAATGAGCTTTAGTGTTTTAAAAAAATAGAACATTCATAATTGTAATTGCTCCAATAAAAAAAAAATTAACGGCCATTAAATTTACGTGAAAAGCTTTAAATTCCTAATAGGAAAATGTCGCTTCCAACGAGCTCTCACAGCTTAATGAACATTGCCTACGCTTTTTTATGCAAGCTTCAAATAGATATGTATGCGGAGCTTTTGTTTATATCAGAGGGCTTTCATAATAGGATTGATAATTGGGATGGATCAATTTCGCGCCAAAATAAATCTACCTGCTTGAGAACCTAGCTTAATCTGAATACGCTATATATGAACTTTTCGGAAAGTTTGTCGAAACCTTCTCTTTACAAGTATATAAATATAATTGGAAGCTTTTCAACTTGCTTATCATGTCAACAGAAATTTTGGTATGCATCGAAAAAGTTAACTTCATGTGTACGGTTTGAAAATTAAAAGGTATAGTTTTGAGAGCTTGAAAGTGTGATGTAAATTAATTATTTTTTGGAGGCCAAAACTATAAAGTCTTGTTAGTTTTGATCAATGATATCCAATTGTTTAGGTCTTTTAAAAGGTCTGATATGATTATTTTTTAAATTTTCACAGAAGCTCGCTAAAACGATGTTGAATTCGGTTTACAATCTTAAAAAACTTAATTGTTTAACCAATCTGACTCTATCACAAACGTTCATTCGATTAATTTAAGTATAAATAAAAAACTGTCTTACTAACATAAATTTTTTTTAAATTTGAGAGCTTTCAACGGTGACAGAAACGTTTTACAAATATGTTTAGATTTGATTAAATTTTTGATAAAATATGGAAAATGAATGATTATTTTTTAAACGACATATGTCTGCAAAAGCTTTGTTTTACCTAGTATAGAAATATTACCTTCTATAATAAAAGCTCAAGAAAGTTTAAGGTTTAAAAATTATTTAAATACTATTTACGTATTTCTGTTTAAGTTTAAATTTGAATATTTTTAAAGCTCAAAACTGGAAGTTTGGTTTTCAAAACGGGAGTTGACAGGACATTTGAAAAAAATACAGTTTCCTTAGTAAGTGGATTTTGGTACCCAATTTATCTCTAGAGCTTTGGAAGCTAAGTCACATAAGGGGTGCCTAGTCACTTACAATGAGCATTCTATCAAAGATTGTTTATGTAACCTTCAGTTAAATCAAACTAAATATAGAATAGCTAAAGTTAGAAAGTTAAAAGAAAGTATATTTTCGGAGCTTTTGTTATAAAAGAGGGCTTTCATAATAGAATGGGCTCAACTTTTTATTTTTAATTTACTTTGAACACAGCCAAATGAATACTAATTTCTAGGATGGATAACTTTCGCGCAATAATAATTATTCCTGCGTGTGAACCTAGCTTAATACGCTATATATCCATTTTTCGAGAGCTTTGTCAAAAGCTTTTTAGTTATGTGTGTATACTTTTTTTTAAAACTTCTCAACCTGCTCATCATGTCAAAAGGATGTTTAGTTTGAGTCGAAAAAGCAATCATAAGAAAGCTTTTGCTTTGAAAGCTCTAAAGTCTGAGTTAAAATATGTGAAAATTAAGTATTTTTTCTTGTAAGTTTAATTCAATGATATTCAGTGGTTCAGGTTTATAAAAGCTTTTCTATAATTTTTTAAATATTTTCAAAAGTTTGTTTTTTCAAAACTATAATTGAGCTTTCGATTTTAAATCTTAATAAACGTAATTGTCTGACCACTTTTAGGATCTATCCTAAACGTTTAATCGGTTAAATTAATTTAACATAAAAAACGGTTTCACTAACTTTGAAATTTATTAAAAATTTGAGAGCTTTCGACGATGACCAGAAAATATTTAAATCTATGTTTAAATTGAAAAGGTTTTAAAATATGAAATGTGCCAGAAAATCAAAAAAAATTTAAAACGACACTTTTTTTCCAAAAGCTTTATTATACTTTAATAAGATTAACTTCGATAAATCAGATAAAAATGTTATAATACTTAGTTATATTTTAAAAGCTGAAAAACTGTGAGAATATTGAGAAATACATTAATTTAGATATTTAGAAAGCTCACGCATAGTTATTTTTGAAAGTTTATTTTTTTCGAGACTTCGAATGAGCTTTCGGTTAACAGTATTTTTACAATCCGAATAGAATACCGAGCTTTTGATATAATGCTGTTAAAAAGAGATAAAAAAAATCACAATTTAAGCTTTGAACTAAAATTTATTAAAAAACGAGCTTTTGCTATGAAGTTATGAAGTTTTTAGTAAATCACATGTCTTGCTGGCCTTGAATTCCGTTCCAAAAACTCAAACGATTTAGACGGAACACGTGAAATCCATCTTTCGACTTTTGTTGTGTCCAGTTCAGTTGATATTTTTGTAGACGTGGAAATCAGATATGAAGCTTTTTCTAACTGCTGAGTAGAAATATTTAAATTCAAAATTTTATTTATTTTACCGACGGACTAAAATCCTATAAAATTTTAATGTTTAAATATTTGAATATATATATTGTATACCCACATATGCGAATACAGATGGCAACATAAAATAAATTGATTATTTTAAGATTTAAAGATTAGACTATATAGAATAACATTATCCTATTAATATGTTTGTGCTTAGCCCAATATAGCCGATATTATATAGATATTTTCTAATTTATATCTTGGATAAAGGAAACATATTATTCTAGATTCTACATATTGCTTGCCTGCAGAAATATTATTGTTATTTGTGGCAGGGGGATGGATGATACAAAACATAACATATACAAAAAAAATCATGTACCATCGCGCAAAGTAAAACAATTTTACAGATGTTTTCCCATTTTCATAAAAACACAAAAATCGTGCATAGAATATACATTTTCAATAAAATCAATTGTATTTTGTAGTTATTGCCGATACACACACACACCACACAATTTTGATCTGGTTGATTGATTTACCAAAGTAACTCACAATAAATCGAATGAATTTAACATTTATTATTACCTGTGTTGCTTTTATTTACATAGGTATGTATAATATACAAACATAAGTGCTGACAAGTTTATGTTGAGTCTTAGTTCCCCTAAATATTTTCATAAACATTGCCTTGGCAAAAAAATTATTGTTAATTCATGAATTTTTTTTTTTGATTATAAATTCATTCAAGGCACACAAGAAATTGCTTAAGAAAGCGAAAAAATGTTAAATTCGCACGTTAAAAATTCCAACAAAAGGTTATACTCGTTCGCATGCAATGTATTCGCGCGCAGACACATTAATCAGACCAACATTTTTTTATTTTTTCATTATTATCATTATTTTTATTACAATGTCGAGAGCTTTGTATTGTGTTGAATGTATAATTTATATAAGTGGAGATAGTATAATGCGTATCATAAATAAACGATTTATATTATGGTCCGTGTGCAAAAGATAAAAGTCATTACCGCATTTTCAAAGCAAAACATTTAATGTCTCCAGGCTTCTGATTGATAATTTCATCAATTCTAAATAAGTGAAGAAGAGCTTTTTAGTTGACTGAAATCGGATTTAATTAATTTCAAAATTTTATCTATGATTTAATTTTAGATCATACCGCATACATAAAATCCATAAAAACGATTTATAATAAACAGAAAACATAAATTTATGCAGCATAATATAGTTTTTATACATAAATTTAATGGAGATTTGTAATGGATAAATACATAATATTTAATGCTTAGTAACATATGTTGTGAGCTTTTTTGTTTGTGATGGTTATTTTTTCGTCATTTGAATAGATTACAAAAGTGGATTAAGGTAACATTTTTTTCATAATACCATACCTTCGGATTATTTTAAAAAACGATTCAGAGAGCAAGTTATTATTTCATCATGACGTCGAAAGCTTTATGTTAGTTTTTATAAGTAATGCCAATTTCACACATTTTCTATATTTATAAAATTTTGTGCATACATAAAAGCTCACTCGTGAAAGCTTTTGAAGCATACATTTAAAAAGCTTTGAGCTGTGATTTCAAGTAAAATCGGAAGTAAATCAAAACTACAACTAACAATGAACTAAAAGTTTAGTTTTCAAAATATGTTGATATACACACTCGTACATAAAAATTATAAAAACATATAAAACATAAATGTATACGTCATAATTTATTATGTTTGTGTTGTTTACATAATATAAATTTAATTGAGATTTGTGTTGGATGCATATACTACATAAATACATAAAAACATAAAGTTTAATGCTTTGTGATTTATATGATGTAAGCTTTTTTTATGTGTGAGTGGGATAAATATTTAGAATCATTTTTATTTGAATGCGCGCAGAAATAAATGTGTTTTTTGTGAGCTTTCATGTTTTGGGTATTTAAACCAGTGGGATGGATAATTTTTGGTGCCATAATAAATATTCCTGCTTGAGAGCCTACCTGGACATAAACTTTTCAAAACTTTTTCGAAAGCTTTTATATTCGTTTCCATATCGGAAATATTTTTTGAAAGCTTTTCAACCTGCCTGTCAAGTCAAAAGTAATTTTTACTTGAGTAGGGAAAGTTAACTTAATGTGTACGGTTTAAAAAATGTAAGCTTTTGTTGGATGCATATACTACATAAATACATAAAAACCTTAAGTTTAATGTTTAGTGATTTATATGATGTGAGCTTTTATATGTGTGTGGAATACATTTTTAAAATCATTTTTATTTGAATAAACTTTTTTTTTGGGTTTCTGATTAAAGCTAAAAATAAATTAATTTATTGTGAGCTTTCATGTTTTCATGTTTTGGGTGTTTATATGAGTAAACCAATGGGATGGTGGTTACCTGAATATACATAAACTTTTCAAAACTTTTCCGAAAGCTTTTATATTCACATATATAGAAATCTTATTTGAAAGCTTTTTCACCGGCCTATCATGTCAACAGTTATTTGGTTTGAACCGGAAAAGCTATCTTAAAGTGTACGGTTTGAAAATTGTAAGCGTTTGTTTTAAAAGCTTAAAATTTTATATTGTTTGAAGGACAATCATATACAAAAGCTTTTAAGTTTTGTTCAATGGTATCCAATTGTTCAGGTCATTTTAAAGCTTTGCCAAGATTTTAAAAAAAAATTTAGAAGGTGTCTGAATAGCCGTGAACTAAAGAAGATTTTCATCCTTTATGATGATTAATTGTCCTTCTTTTAAGTTCGATGAATCATTTGACCATTTATGACGATGTTGCAATGGTTTGTAGTGGGTAGTGGTTGCAGATGATCATCGGACTGGAATAGTTTATATAATTCGTTTAATGCAGAATTGGATCCGACAAAGAGTCAGAGTAAATCATTTGACAGAATCCTCTTGTTGATACAAATCGTTTCAATGTACCTGAAAATGAAGTAGTAGTTGAGTAATCAACTAGCTCAAGGCGATCGGCTTTCACTGCAAAACATATAAACACACAGGCATATGCTTTAATTGGAACTCTTCCACTCGCTTTGAAGTGGATATAGAATGGACCACAAAAATCGACGCCTGTCGTGGAGAATGGTGAAGCAGGTTGAATACGTCTTGCAAGTAGCTTTCCCAGCCTTTGCGGTTGAACCTTTGGCATTTCCGAAATACCATACACTAGCGATACGCTTTCCAGTAATTGACCAGAATTGTTCGCGAGTTGCAGCAAGAAGCACCTGAGGACCAGGATAGAGGTACCTGGAGTGAAAATAATAAAGAACTGTTAATGTGAAGCAATGATTTTTGGATTTTTTAGAATTGGATGCTTCATCGTATAAGGCAGCGTTGATTGTTGTAAACGGCCACCCACTTGTATTATTCCATCTTGATCCGATTTCCCTTTGTGTAGTATAATTGAAATACATCGGAGATTTGTTCCTTTTGCACAATGTGGCACTATTGCCAACAAACCCGACTCCCTTTCAATTGTAGACAATGTTCCAAATTTTCGCAGATTTGTATCAGCTCCTTTCAGTATTGCGTTCCCGATTAAACGACACACGTATTCCAATACTCTTTGTAATCGAAAATATGATTTAGAAAATTTAACCCTCGTGATATGTTATCTGCCGGATTGTTTTTCGAATCGACGTGCCTCTAGGATGAAATTTCGGTTAACTGTTAGATGGTCGATACTCGATTAGCTACGAATGTCTTCCATGTAAACGGTGGTGCTCGAATCCAATGCAGCACTATTGTGGAATCTGACCAAAAGTAAATCTTTTAAAATAAAAATTTAATGAGTTCTTGGCATTCTTCACCAATTGTGCCGGCAGTTGGGTAGGTCATAGTTGTAACCGTGGCAATGTAGTATTACATAGAAGTCACCTTCATTTAACCGTAGTAAAGTTTCTTGGTGTTGAAATGGCACATCTTTAAGTAGTTCAGTAGTATTGGAGTACCATTTTCGTAGTTCCACGCCTTCAGACCAAAGTAATCTGTTGTTTCTCATTGTATTATTTCTGATAAATTCAAAAATGGTGCAGTTACCGTACCATATGTAAATGTACACAGTCGAAAAAATTCAATTCATCGCTAGAAATGTCACGCCACAAAATTAATTGGGAATTGGTGTCATTGGGATGAACCTCAACTTGTCAACCCCTCAAAGACTACGAGTAGTTTAGTTGTTGAGCTATCCGGCATTAGCACACAATGATGAGGGAAAATGTATAGTTAAGGAGTGGCAGACTATCTGATGAAATTGGCACCGTATGCCCCAATTTTTGATGTTCTCTGGTCAAATCACTCTATTGATGTCTCAAATTTGGATTGCACTCTAATTTCCAAAATGCTTCGATTTCATTTTATAATTCAAACGATGGATTCAGACAGGATAGCAAATTGGTTATTTCTGATACATTCGAAGTTGGTGATGTAAAGGATCCTTAGACAACCCAACCAAATACAGTGTTTTGAAGTATTGGATGATCATTAGCAAGCCAAATTTAGCCATCCAATAGCAAGTTGCAAAAATTACAGCTCCCAGGAATAAATCAATGTGTTGTGGTTGATTGAAATTTGCATCAGCGAAGTTAATATTCGATAGGATTTTCCATTTCTGGATATCAACCGAAATTACTGGTTTAGGATGTGCAATTTTCGTTGTCTTAAATGTGACTTAAAACTGTGAACCATTCATTGTAGTTAAATGATCGATAAATTTTAATTTGATTCCTTTAACTTATTTCAAATGATTTACTGACCAATGACGAAGTGATGATTTATATTCATCAACACAAAGGCTCTCGTTGCTCATCAATTCAAATTCTAAACTTTTCTTGAAACCACGCGATAAAACCACGAGATACCACGGAGGTGTATCCCACTTCTGACACCAAAATGAATAGCCGTGAACTAACAGTGGTGTACGGTTACAGAAAAGCCATCCATAATCAATTTATATCAAACGATACGAATATAAGTTGCATTGTGTTGCATGCAATACACACCTCGCTTTTATTAACATTCTTATCACTCGTATAATAAAAGTTTTTCATATCAAAATCATAATTATTTTGCACTGTGCAGAGTAACGAGAATTTTCCATAAAATTTCCCCAATCTGAACGCAGAATCGTAACGAAAACGATATAAAAAAAAATGAAATTTTTCTACTATCAATTTTATCGTTAGTTGCTCGTTAGAATTTCACCAGTGTTCAGTGTGAAAATGGCAAGTTTGGTTTTTTTTTTCCTTTTATCGATTGCATTTAAGCAGAATATAATTTTTGAGTGATTTTTATTTGAGTGATAGTAAAGTGAATTTACGATTTATCATTTTATATACAAATGGTATATATCTAAAAAGGATACTATAGCAACTGAAATACTCGTAGTATCCTTATAGATGTATACAGATTGTATAATAGTCGTACAAAAAATTTAAAGACTAAAATAGCCCCCCAAAAATGGATTAAAGCGAAAAATATGTTAAGTATACGAGTATATGTAATTTTTTTTTCGGTAAATGCCGATGCTACATAAAAAATGATCAAATTTGAATATTTATACGAAAATATTGCATGCTGCTATCTATACACATAAACAAAATGTAATGATGATTGCGTGATCTATTCGTGCGATTATTTCGGGGAAATATTTTGTGATAACAAATTTTGTTCAATTAGAATCTAATCTATTTTCCCAATTTATTCAATCGTATCTAAAATCAATAAACTTTGACATTTTCGGTGTCGTTTTGATTGTGTGCTTGTGCAAAAAATAAAAATGATTAATAGTCACACAGTGTATATTCTGCTACAGGTGAACTGTTACTTAATTTGTACATTTTATTATTTTCTCACTATGATTAATTACCGAGCGAAGTTATTTTGTACCATCTTGGGTGAAAAATACTGATAAAATTGATTACAATTTAAACTTTGGCCCCCGCCCCCCAAGCTATACGAACACAAAAATCGACACACCTTCTATAAAATTCATACAGTTTATGATGATGTCTCGTTTTATTGGCGAAACGACCCTAATCGGTTAGCCTGTGCGTAATCTAAATAGATCTATAAAGAAATTAATTATCTCGTATACACCAAAAAATAAAAATAAAACTTTGCGACAACAACGAAAAGTTTATCGATAAAATTCTCGATACACGCATCTATATACACACACATACATAAGAAAAAAAAAACAAATTCATTGATAAACAAAAGAAAGAGCGATAAACTTTATTTATCGGATTAAAATCCAAAAAAAAAAAAAAACTTTTTTCGGATTTCTTATTATTGTTCCATAACAAATAAGTTGTTTGTGTACCATTAATCTACTCGGTGAGTACACGTACAGGAACGAGAAAAACCTTTTTCATAATGGAATGAAAACCAAATACAAATTGAATTGTTAAATGAAAATTAAAGCTTTCTTGTTTGAATTTTTTTTTCTTTTGAATAGCTTCAATTCCAGGACAATATTTAGTACCTTATAAAAGGTAACCAGGTCAATAAGCCCTTCATTCCAAGATGGCTTATTAATATCAATAATGTACTAATCCCCAACTCACTTGCAGTCAATGACCCAAAATTCGTACACAGATTTGTTTTAAATCAATTTTTTATAAAATGAAATAAAAATAAATCATACATAGTTGTTGTTGTTGTCAATCAATAATTGTTGTTGTTGTCAAGAATACTTCGATTACAAAACAAGCAGTCATTTCGGCGGATTTTGGTGAAATTTGTTTTGTATTACAGTGAATTCCTTAGGCCAAACTTAGGTGGATATTTTCAAAAGCTTAAAAAGCTTTCTAAATTTCGAGCTTTATTAATAAAGCTTTTAAGATTATTAAAAAATTTACATTCATGAAATTAGAATAGTCAATTATTTCGAAGATTGTAAAGCTTCCCGGGGGAGCTTTTGAAAAAAAACATTTGAATCCGGCAAATGTTGGATACAAATTATTTAATTGCTCAACGAAAAGAAAATTAATCACATACAAATAGAACTTTATTAATTTAAAAGCTTATAGATATGCATATAACCTATATAGCTTATAGAATGGCCATTTATTCAGAGAATTGTAAGCTTCCCGGCATAGCTTTTGAAAGAAAAACATTTCAATCCTATATATGCCGGAAATAAATTATTTGATTGCCCCGGCAAAGAACAACAAATCACAAAATATAAATTTTTATTGACATGCAATTATGTGAGGGTATTGGTCACCGGATCATCAAGCCCCGTCATTCCAAGGTGGCTTTATAATAGCAATTATATACTAATCCTCCATTTTCTCGTAGGCCATGACCCATAATTTGAAAAAACATTTATTGTTTCAAATCAATTTTTAATAGAAAAAAATTAAAATAAATCATAAATTGTTGTTGTTGTCAATCGATAATTGTTGTTGTTGTCAATAATACTTCGATTACGAAATAAGCGGTAATTAAGCTATTTATGGGCTTATTTTGTATGCCAGTGAATACCTTAAACCAGACTTGGCTGCACATTTTGAAAAGCATAAACAGCTTTTTAAAATTCGAGCTTTATTAATTTAAAAGCTTATCAAAAATTCGAAGTTTATTGAAAACAGAATAAATTGTAAGATTAAGACCGAAAAAGCTTTTAGAAAAATAAGCCGGATATAAATTATTTGATTGCCCCGACAAAAAAAACAAAAACCACCAATAAATCTGTATCGCCATCAAATTGTGTAAGAGTGCGGAAAACGATATATAAATATAACAAATTTATTAGGTCGTTTTATGATTTTTATCTGAGATTTTATTTTTTTTTACGATCCCAATCGCACACAAGAAATCATAATATTGTACATGTCAATAAATTGAATTTATTTGGTTATAAATTTTTAGAATTCTTAATATCGAGACACCATCATAAGATATATAATATATTTATATATTGACTTTGACATATTTTACAATTGTTGATGTTATAATGTTTAATGTATTTTTATATATTCAGCACATACACACACACACACACCATATACACAGCAAAATAAATTTTTCTTCCTCATTTCACTTGATTTTTCTACCCATTACACATCATCATGATCAAAATGTGTATACATAATGTTTCGTTTTTTGTTTGGCAGATAAACGTATTTCTAGAACATGAAAGAGAATATTTTTGTACAGAATATACCATCGTAAAATTTTAATTCTAGGCTTGTCATCGCCATTAGATTTGAGGAAACATTGTACTGTCATATAACGCGTGGAGCACAACACTTGTAACATACATGTATTGTACATATGCCATGTTATGATTTATATTTGAATATATGTGTGCGTGTGCTAGATCCTAAGGGAGGCGTAGCAAATTAATGTGTAAATATATTTCCTCGCGTCGTAATATATAAATTCGAGATTGTATTCAAAAATCAATACGTTAAGGTACCAATACCCAGATAAGCCATAAACATTATATATAGTTACACCCCTGGCATACATTTCCTGTAATATTTATTAAAATCATTAATTTTTTGTACACATACACATATTTCGTTATCTTCATTCTAATTAACTTTTATTTTGTTGTTGATGATAATAATAAGGTTAAACACATTTTAACAACTTGAGGGTTATTCTGTATCAACTAATTAAAAAATATCAAATTAAATTTTTGTGTATTGTGAACAGACATCACCTATGCTGGAAGGATGTCAAAAATCAATATAACGACTACTAAAAAAAATTGATAACGATCAAAAAAGGTTAAAAAGTTTAGACGACTATATATACAAGAGGATGGAGAGACAATAGAAAATTAAGATTTTTTTTTTGCTACATTTCAGACACAGTTTTTGCGGGAACTGGGTAATTATCAATTTTCACAATCGAATAATTTCGTTGATTGCTAGTTTTGGCTTAATTTGAACATTTATTGGTATTTAGTTTAGTCATTAATTTAAATAAAAAAATTGTTGTCAATTTAATTTTATTCGTCGTTGCGATAAAAAGATTCAATTGAGCGAAATTTTATTCTTCACCTAAAAAGTGGTTTCGCGCTAATTGCTTTGATCTGTCGTCCGCTAATTGAGTTTCGAAATAAATTATATAATAGACCTAAACCTGTACGGATTTGCCAGGAACCAAATAAAAGCTCTTATTTTAAAGAACTACTTTTCTAATTTATTTACGGGAATCAATCTTACAAATTAGTCATGTAGACTGGCATTTTCAAGTAAAATCTGTAAGAGCAGCGTTTTTTTTTCGATTGATCACTAAAGAAAAGCTCATTAAATATTTTCATTTTACCCTTGAGCTTAATCAATATTTCAATATGTTTCAATTTCGTTAAATATTTGTTTTGAATTTTGGCATTAAGTTGAAATTTCATAAAGCTTTAATATTTCAAAACCCATTTTTATCGAACTAGTCAGTAAAACGAAAAAGCTTTTAATAAAAACATCGTAATCATTACTTAATTAGTTGACGTTCTTTAAAAAAAAGCTTTGATTGATATATTTAAAATATTTTCAGAAACAAATTTTGGTTGGTATCATTTTTTTTAATGTTTGAAAAGCACATTAGGTACCTGCAATAGGAAAGCTATCTTTAATATAACAGATTTTTTTTCCAATAAGTTTGGTTAGGTAAATTTATCAATTAATCAATAAAAGCCAATTATACCAAATATATGTAGTTTTGACTGTTTCTGGTAAATACCTGAACTTCTTATGTGATCTGACGCAGGACGCACTTAATATGGTAGAAGTTTGGTGTTTTGTAAAGGGGTTGTACGTCAATCCCTTATCTCGTTATCGTTACGAAACGTAAAAACAGTGCTAATCTGTCTGTTCCCACTCTATTTGGAATACTGCGATTATAAGGACAGAGCACGTTAATCACCTAGGTATCATTCTAGATTGTGAACTCTCCTGGAAGATTCAACTGCAATAAGCTACAAAAGGCCATTGTTGTTTTTTGGCAATGCAGAAGGGCTTTTGGCAAATCCTGGTGTCTGACCCTCAAAATGATGTCGTTCATCTATATATCGCCGGTTTTACCCTAACTGTTGTATACTTCAGTTGTTTGGTGGCCGGCTCACTGCACGGTTTTTCAAGCTGAATTAATTGCACTTTTACCCATAGTGCAATTAAGGCGTTTAAGTTTAGTGATTTAGGATATAATTATCTGGACGGATAGTAAAGCCGTGATCAATACCCTTAAAACTCCTATGACTACATCTAAACTGCTCAAAGAGTGCAAACACTTTATTAATCTTCTTTGCTCTAATACGAAAGTAAGGATCATGTGAGTACCTGCTCACTATGGCGTTGAGGGAAATGAGGATTTTGGATTTTTAGCGAAACAATTCTTATATCCCTCAATGGTGGCTAAGACGCTTTTAAGAAGTAAGCATTCTATCTTTAAACGTAGATCAGTTGGTCTCCATTCCTTGGTTCAAACTTTTACCATTTGCTAAAATCGCGATACGCTCCTGCGATTTAGGATAGATCCTCTTGGTTTGCACTTTGGGCCCATTGTAGCATTGAGAGCGTAACCTCAGTAGGTTCCAACCATTTTAATAAAATAAAATAAAATCCCTACTCTGTACACAGCTACACGTTTTGTACAAACATGATGAGTTGGCCCATGAGTTCTACATTCCAACAGAAGGGCCATAGATATTTTCAATTTAACCACCGATCGTAATCGGTAGATGAAAACTCTCTTTTGCATCCTGCCTCTGTTGGGATAAAAAAATGGGAAGCTTAAACCATAAAAGGTCATTTATATCAATAGCTCCCAAAAAATTCATTCAAAAGCTAATCATTATACTATTAAGCGTAGTGCTGAACTTTGAAAGTTTCATACTTACTTATGTTTTTGACTTTCAAGTAAATAGCTTTCAAAAGCTCCGGAAATTTAGTCACTTTTAGCTTTCATTTCAATATTGGTAAAGGAATTTCTAAAAAAATCAAAAGCTAAGTAAATATTTTCATTTTATGCTTTGAGCTTTTCCAATTTGATGTATAAAAGCTTTATACCTGTTTAATCGGTAAATATTTGTTTTAGTTTTTTAAATTTAAGTTGGACTTAATAAAGATTTAATACTTCAAAACCCATTTTTATCGAACTAGTCAGTAAAACGAAAAAGCTTTTAAAAACTCATCGTAAACATACTAAAATTACGTAATTAGCTGATGTTCTCTTAAAAAAAGCTCTGATTGATATATATAAAATATTTTCAAAAACAAATATTGGGTGGGAGCTTTTTTAATTTTTTTGTAATTTTTTTTAATAGTTCAAAAACACATTGTGTACCTTACATAGTGAAAGCTATCTTAAATATAACAGTTTTTTCATTCAATAAGTTTGGTTAGGTAGATTTATCAATTAATCAATAAAAGCTAATTAATTAAACTATTTAAAGCTGTTTTTATTAAAGTTTCGGAAGTTTCCAAAAATTGTAAAATATTAAAGAAATCACCCCACACAAAAAAATAATTTTTGTTCTGTTTTTGTGTGGATTCCTTACAAGGTTTCCTGGATTAAGAAGTACAAAAAGCTTTCTAAATTAAATTCTCTCAAACTGATTTTTTTTCAATTGTTATATAAATTTGAAAATAAAAGTATATGCTTTTAGAATGATGAGCTTTTTTTTTGATATAATATTTTTCCCGAATTTCTAAATTAACAAAGCTTTGAAAACGTATTTATTTATTAATCGCTCTAAATAGGTAACCTTGAGCAACAGCCAAACGTGTTTAACAAGAAACCTTAACGTGGTTTAGGTGATCTTAAATGTGGGAGCTTAAATTAATACTAATCTTAGAAATGGAAATACAATAATATTTTTGTTAAATCCTTTCATGAGAAGCTTAAGCAAAATTTGTTAATATTTTAACGTTTATTTATAGATGAAAAAAGTATAGTTAATATGAGATTTGCTACCTTAGCCACAGCTTTGTGATCTTCTAAAAAAAAATTCTAATTTAATAAAAAGCACTTTTTTGTAATTAGAAAATATGGAATTTGGAAATAAAAGCTTTTAAAATTTTGACTTATAGAAATATTTGTTTTGATTTTTTTTATGGCTCTCAATTTTTTGTAAATTTACAAATTTTAAGCTTAAATCGCCATGGTTATTATTATTGCGTTAGATTCAGATCTTTGATGTTTTAAACTCAATACTGATTTTAATTAAAGAAACATTTGTATATATTTATCTAGAAGAAGGATTACTAAAAGCTTCTTAGCATCGTTAATACTGAAAAAATTATAGCCTCTAGTTTTTACTATCTATCGCTTACCCTCAATTAATTTTCCTTTTATTTAATTTATTTGATTTTAATTTTCACAAATTTCCATGTACAAAACCAAAAAAAAATTTTTTTTCCGGAAATAAAATCGCAAAAATAAATAATTTTGTATTAATTGTCCACCATTGCGGGTTCATTAATTTTGTAAAAACCGCGACCATCACAGCAACAACAAATAATTTTGTTATCGTAACACACAAAATGTCCATCGGATGTTATACAAAAACGTACACAATATTTCCAATAATTCTACTCGATCGCTAAACATGCGACCACAAAACATATTATAGATTTTATCAATTTTCCAACAATCCGACCAAAAATTAGGAAGCACAAACATTTTTCGATTTACATTTTAGAAATTTTTAATCAAAATTTATGTTTTATGTAAATTAAAAACGGGAATTTAAATAATTTCATTACAAATAATAATAATTTTTGTTTCGACTCGAATGCATTATAGATTTTACATTTTAGTATAATGTACGATAATTAATGGCTCCCCCATTCCCCAAAAAAAATTCTACGCATGTCATCGATAACCGAGTTAATAATAATTTAGAGGGTGGTCGCCTGTAATTCACTTTATCTGATTGCAAACACATATCAATTTTACGGGAATATTTACGTTACTCCCAAATATATTCGTCGATTTGTTATCCCACCCATATACCAGGTATAAGAGCTATGTCATAAAATTAAAATTCAAAGTCATGCGAAAAACAAAACTTTGGGAAAATATAAAAAGGTAAAGTGTTGAAAATCTTGCAGTACTGAAAAAAGGGTCAATAATTTTTTTATTTTTATAAGTTTATGTTTATGTTATTTGTGATTTTATAAGTTTATGTTTATGTGATTTATGATGATCGTAAAAGTTTTATGCTTTTTACATATATTATTATTATATGGTGTAAAGGTAAACAAAATGTTATCTGTGTATAAGATCCTTGAAGAAAGATTTATTTTTTGTTGGAAAATAAAATTAATTCATAACAAGGTTTTATCGGAGGGTTAAGCTCTATAAATATAGTTATTTAAATAATCTCTTGGTTTAATGTATATTTGTCGTTTTAAAGATATTCAAATGGAAGGAACCCAGCCGCAAATTAATATTTGGTATAATTTATTTATGTTTTCAAAAAACCGAAATTTTTATATTCGTAGAATTGGCTGTTGGTTTTTACGTACATCATAATTGAGGGGCTGTTTAATGTAGCAAAAGAGTAGAAGCTATGTTATAATCTAATATTTAGTAAAAATTAAAGATTTAAATATACTTCCTAGCGAGAGAAGCGTTAACTAATAGTGATGGAAAATACATCGACTTTAAGTTACAGTATCTACCAAAATAAAACTAATATTTTTTACAAATTTGGTTGATTTACGTTATTTAAGATATAAACTTTCAAAACATTGTCTTATTTATTTTACAATACTGGATTAATCGGCTTTAAACCAAAATAGTCATAACGCTTATTACTATTTTTATTAATTATAAATTTTTTTAATTGAATAATGTCCAACAATAATTTTAATATTTAATCAAACGTTATGCGAACGAATTAATTTAAATTAAATATTTAAAATATTAATATTTTTTAGTGTATGGACACATACTCAACGAAATAACTGAAATAAAATAATGTTTCACATTTTCATTTGTTTAATTTTATGAAAATTTATTATTGATAAGTGGAAATGATAATTTTCTGTGTGCGATTATTAACGAAATATATTTTTAATGTGGATACACGAAACGAGCTTTATATTAAATCGCTAATTTTTACATTAAGAATAATTCTTTTAGGTTATTTAGTGGTTTTGTCGAATTATTTAAAAGTGCTTTCGCCGAAAAGTTCTCCAAAGATAAAACCATTCTTCAAAAAACGCCTAATCATTTCTTTCTTTTCTGTTAAACAATTAAAAATTAATTTGGAATAATGATTTTAGCGAAAAGCTTTAAAAAATAGAATAGTAGCACAGAAGCTTTATTGTGTAACCTGAACTTGCTAGACGATTAATTATTCAGTAAACAGGACCTTGCAACGCAAACGTTAAAATATAATTATAATAGATCGAGCTTTTTGTAGAAAAGCTTTCTTAACCAATTGAGTTCGAAACAAATATTATGTATACGAACACAAAGTTTTAGTTCCAACGGAAACTCTTAATCAGCAATCTCATTTGAAAAAAAACATTCTCAATTGTTTAATGTTTAAGCTTTTATTAAATTTCTAGTATTAAAAGCTTAAAACCGTATTTATAATTTGGAAAACGATTTGTCTACTACAATTACGCAATATTGTTTTATCATCCAACATTTATTAAATAAAACCCTTTCAATAGACACATTATAAAATAGAGCTTTAAAGCTTCCAAGTGTTAAATATAATGTGTTCAAAATAATTATGAATTTAATCTTATTCAATAATTTTATAATAATTGAATTATAAAATAGACACAATTTTTGATTGGAGCTTTAGGCGCTAGAAGCTTTTTTAACATTTGTTTAAATTAAGATATGCCAAAATTATTATTTTGGACATTTTTTAGAATTATGAGGCAACTTTGTTGTAGTTGATCTGAACAAGAAAGCTCTCAAAAATAGTTTTTGAAAAGCTTAGACTAATATTAGTTTTTTAAAAAATTATTAAGCTTTTGTCAAAATATAACGTCGGTGTTTCATTCAAGAATGTGTATATATCGTTTTTTCTAATGAATAAATAAAAACAATTTTCATCAAATGGTTCAGATCATAAAAGATTTAAGCTTTTAAAATAATTTAAAATTATTTGCGCTTGAGCTCTAATCTAAATACTTTAGAAGCTTTGTGAAAGTTTGGTATTGAATGATACATTGTAAAAGATTTCAAATAAAATCTCATAAATAATCGAATGATCTAAATAAATTAAATTGATACTTCTTAAAAGCTCAGATTATAGTTAAAACTCTGTTATTAAATATGAGCTTCACTTTTTTTTATTAGTTTAACATACAATAAAGTTTGTGTTTATATAAACAAATCCCAAATAAACAATATTCATTCGCAATTGTTAGAAAAATGGAGCTTTTAATAAATACAATTGTGCATTTCTGCTTTTGATAAACGTACATAATAAGCGTAGCAACAAAAATTACAGTTAAAATATTATTAAAGCTTTCAATAATTTGTTTTTCGAAAATTACTTTCCTACTGAAACCCATGGTATTTTAACCATATACTTTTATCATTTTACATTTCTGGGAACAGAATTTATAATTGCCGATGGACTACCAAATAAAAAAATCGAGTTGAAGCTCTCAATTCATATGGGTTCAAATAACGTGAAGGAAAATAATTAATGACTTATAAATTATAACAAAGATTGAAGCCATAAGCTTTCGAAATAGAAAATTAGCGTAAAAGCTGTATACGTATGTTTGATGAAAAAAGTTGATATGGCTGTAACCTTAACGTTTCTGCCAACATTTAACATTTTTAAAAATTAAGTAAGTGGAGCTGTAAAAAGTTTTCATTTTTTTACATAAAGCTTTGCCTAAAATTGTATTGTCACCCTATTATTATGGCAGGTTGCATCTTTATAAAAAAAGTAGCTGTAATATTTTAAGCTTTTTGTATAAAAGGTTGGAAAGCATAAGTTGAGGTAGAAAGTGGTTTAGGGAGTAAGCTTTTTAATATGAGCTTTAAAATAAATCGCTAATTTGTACATTTATTTAGCTGATTTTGTTGTTGGTAGAATTATTTAAAGAAGCTTTCACCGAAAAGTTCCC
Source organism: Tipula unca (assembly GCA_951394425.1). Taxonomy (NCBI): domain Eukaryota; kingdom Metazoa; phylum Arthropoda; class Insecta; order Diptera; family Tipulidae; genus Tipula; species Tipula unca. Next base: position 9,893,857 of record OX596382.1, read on the forward strand.
CAAAGATAAAACAGTTCTTAAAAAAACGCCTAATCTTTTCTTTTGTTTTCTGATAAACCATTTAAAAATAATTTAGAATTTGGATTTTAGCTAAAAGCTTTAAAACATAGAATAGTAGCTTTGTGTAGCCTAAACTTTTTCTACAATCTTTTAAATGTAACGCAAAAGTTAAAATATAATAATAATCGTTGGAGCTTCTTGTAGAAAAGCTTTCTTAATCCATTTAGTTCGAAACTAATGCCAAATACGGACAAACAGAAATTTTTAAACAGAAATAATTAATCAGCAATCTTATTTGAAAGAAAATCTCTATTTTTAATATTTAAGCTTTTGTAAAAATCCGAGTATTATAAGCTTAAAAACATAATTATAATTTGGAAAATGATTTTTCTACAAAAATTACGCAATATTATTTTATTATCCAACAGTCCTTAAACAAAACCCTGTCAATGGACCCCTTATATAAAATAGAGGTTTAAAGCTCCCAAATCTTAATATAAAGTATTCAAAATAATTATGATTTTAATCTTATTCAAGAGAAGCTCTGGGAAAGTTTTGTATTAAATGGTAGTTTTAAATAGCCGATAGTTTAAGTTTTGTAAAATATAAGCTTTACATTTTTCATTAATTTAAAAAAAATTAAGTAAGTGTTTAAATAACATATTAGTAAAATCCCAAATCCTTTCAAAGTTTTTTTAAAAACGAAGCTTTTTGTAAAATTCAATAATTTATTTCTATTTTCGATTCAGATAATAACAAAAAAAGAGTTTTTTAAATTTTTATATAAAACCTTTCTACGGCTTTGATGATTATATGTCAATTATTTAAAAAAATATTGTAAATGAAGATTAAAGCCAAAGGCTTTCGAAATAGAAAAATGATTTCAAACCTTTATAAAGTATGTTTAATGAAAAATATTGATTTGGCTTTTACTTTATCAATGTGGTTCTAATATTATAAAATGCACTCCCAAAATGTTAAGGTTGTATAATTTTGTAAGTTAAACTGTAAATCAAAATCTTTATTTTTTTTTCACATAAAGCATTTACTATATTTGGTATTGCACATATTTGTTTACCTTATTTATTCATTTACGTTAGCGTCTTGGTTTAAGAAAATGTTTAAATAATATTTCGAGCTTTTTGTCTTAAAGCTTGATAAATTCTTGTTAAGAAAGCTAAGTGCAAATTCGCATTTCAGAACAGTTGTTCTCCTATCCATATTTTAAATTTCCTAATAGTTCCACTTTCAAAAGCTTTTAAGAATTTGAGTTTCAGAATTGGTTTTTATAGTAAAATGACGGTCACTTGAAGCATACATTTTTATCAGATCTAATTTTTTTTGGGCAAATCTTCCGGCTAAAGAAGAAAGAAAAAAGTTAAATATTTATTTAAGTCAAAATCGTCGGTACTTCAGTTGTGATTTAATAAGAAGATAGGTTAAAAACTTTGATTGGAGCTTTTGCCGTTAAAAGCTTTTTATAAAATGGTCTCAACGGATTCGATTAAACATGTTAATTATTTAAAAAAACGTAAACCATTTATGTTCCGAAATATAAAATTTTTATAAAAGCTCTATAAAGCATATTTAAAGGAAAAAATTAATCAACTTTTTTATTAAATATTTTTGACAGGGCTTTTATATAAATTTTTTATTTCATAACTTTGGGCTTAAACCTTAATCCGTTTTAACTTCATCAATTTGGCTTAAATATTTTTACAATTTATGTCAATATTTTAAGTTTTTAAGTCAACCCAGTTTAGAAAGAAACTGACTGGAACTTTAATCTTAATTCTATAATGCTATAGAAAATTATAATTTGTGAAAGCTTTCAGAATCAAAAGTAAATCAAAACCAATCAATTTTGTTTTTGACAAAAAAGATTTTACTTACTTGCTATTTGTATTAAAGCTCATTCTTCTTTTCATCATTGTCTGAAAGTCCCTCTTCCAAAAACGGTCAAAAATTAGTATTTCAGAAATTATCTTTTATAGTAAAATGAAAGCTGCCTGCTGGATCCATACAAATACCTTACATGTAACTTTTTTTGAGTATGATTCCTGGATGTCAAAAATGTACAGCTTAAAAGCTCACAATGTAAAGTGAAACATTTAATAATGATTTTAGTCAAACCCAACGGTACCATATTGGTAGGTATATAAGAAAATAAGTTAAAAAAATTTGGTTGGAGCTTTCGGCGATAAAAAAAATTATAAAATGGTCTCATTGGATTTGAATAAATATGTTAAAAATTCATTATTTATGAGATCTTTTCCCACATCTATATTCCTCATTAGATTTTAGATATGCAAACATCGATTCCAATGAAAAATTAAAATGCTACCCCTACAGCAAATCACGGTTCAATTATAAAAGTAATATACAAAAAATATTTGATAAAACGAATACACAAATTTATCCCGAGGGATATGATCATTTTATAATATAATCATTTTGCAGAACAATACATTTCCATTTCAATTAGCTGCTTGTGCTATAATATACCAGTGCCAAGTTTTTATGACAAATGAAAGTTGAATGAATCGGATAATTCGTCTGGTGACGAAATAATTTTGTATAATTGTTTTCGTCAATTAACTAACTCATCCGATAGTATTATAAGCTTGCAAGTATATAACAAAAAAAAAACATAAAACATAAACATGTAATTGAGATTCAAAACCAGCAAACAACAACCATATATACAATATGTATTATACAATAAGATGAAAATAAGCTTTATTATCCTTGTTATCCAATAAAATAACACAAGTCAGACAAACAGACGCTTTTTATTTATACGTATGAATGTATGTATACACGAAACATAGAAAGTCTTTATACCATTTTCTGGCAACATAACATTTATGTACAACAAAAAAAATAAATGAAAATCGAATTTCCATAATTTATTCATTTTACATGGATAATTTTATATATTCCTCTCGTTTTTTTTTTGGTACAATCTCGAGATGAGAAAATATACAAGGATTATTTATTAAGAATTTATATAAATAAATAAACGCACACTAAACAAAATATGTTTTATTTAGGTTGGCTGATATTTTGGCACATCATGCATAAATTAATGAACGATACCGAAAAACATTGTAATTCATCGCAATCGGCTCCTAATAATAATAATAATGTTATCCAGGCGAGGGTGCATAACTTTAAATGCGATAAATCCATAATTAATATAATTTTAGATCGACAGGTGGGATGATGAATATTCTGTCTGGCACATGAATTAATATTTATATACTTAACCGGCAAATGATATCAATCAACATCAAAATAAATTTCTCGCCTGCGCCTGCAAAAATAATAAAAATCATACTTGTGTAAAATTATTTGAAAGCTGGGTATAATAAATATTAATAAAAATGTTAGATAAAATTTTCGTATATATATATATATCTTTTATATACAATCTTGTTTGGAACAAAAGGAGATGAGTAAAAATACAAATTATTCGGCTTTTGTAATACTGTACAACTATGATTAATTATTTTTAATGTAATTACCACAATTAAGAGCTTTTCATGATAAAACTTTATTTTTAATCTAATAATGGAGTAGAGATTAGCATTATGCCATAAATTTCAATTACATTCTAATCCGCTACCAAATTTAATGTAACAATTGGAGTTTAACCTGCGATTGGAATATGGCCATCAATATTTAGGCTGTGACTGGGATATGAAAAACTTTCCCAATAAAAATTTGAAAGGTCCAGCCACCTGGACCTTTTTCATCATTAGAAACCAGGTAGGTTATTATTTTTACTCCTACGAAATGAACATCACGCAGTTGATGAAATATTGGTTTCTAAAGCTCTGGAATTTATATTATTCGCCCAAGAAATAAAATTAACAAATATAATTGTTGCTGTTGTCAATATAATAATTGTTGTTGTTGTCAAATATAAATATTCTACAATTCAGTTATTTATAGATGGATTTACGTGAATCTTGATTTTAGATATCTTGGAAGGTAGTGAATTCAGGATATTTGTTGCTCAGACACTTCGAGTTTTGTTATATATGGTTCGAAAATAGCAAAGTTCCAAAATTTCTGGCCAACAAATATTTAGAAATTAATCACTTCCAAGATTATATGTTACCAAATAATATATTTTGGAAAGAGGTGCCTAGCTTACAAAAGAAGATTCACTTGGTTCCGACCATAAATAGCTGAATTCTAGCATATTTATATTTGACAACAACAACAATTATACACTGCGAATTTAAATTCCAGAGTATCTGGAAACCAATATTTTCTCAACTGTGTATTTTTGATTTTGTATGGGTTAAAATAATAACCTTCATGGTTCCTAATGATCCAGAGGCCCAGGTTGTAGGACCCTCGAATATTGACGTCGAATTAATTTTTATCCGGTACAAAACATATTTTTAGATTTTGAACAAATTTAAAATTTACAGACGAAATATTTGGCCCATATTGTGAAGTTTCTTTAATTCAGTTTTAGACAGTTTTAAACGGATGTTGAATATATTTAATTTCGCTGCTTGTCTAATTACCACAAAATAAAGCTTTCCATAATAAAACTTTATTTTTAATCTAATAATGGAGTGGAGATTAGCATTATGCCATAAATTTCAATTCTATTCTATTCCGATATACTAAATAAAATTTAGAAGTTTGAATTTAACCTGGGATTGGAATTTGGTCATTAATAATCATGCTATAGTAAATACAGAACTTAAATTTGATTAATTAGACAGACACAGAAGTTAAATATATTTAGGCTCGGACTGGATAAGAGAAACTTTCCCAATATTAGCCAACTATTTATACAAATATTCGCATTTTCCAATTATTAAATTTAATAAATTCGAAATATATAAATAAAATAAAAATAATTGTGGGGTCCAACCACCTGGGACTTTTTGATCATTAGGAACCACGAAAATTATTATTTTTACCCTTACAAACAAAACGCAGTTGATAAAATATTGATTCTAAAAGCTGTGGTATTTATATTCTTTGCCAATGAAATAAAAATATAAAGTATACTTGTTGTTGTTGTCAATATAATAATTGTTGTTGTTGTCGAATCTAAATATACTAGAATTCAGCTATTTCAAGTTGGAATTAAAGAATCTTGATTTTCGTGCTAGACAAAAAAAACTTTAATGGCTGAGTTAAAGTAGCAACGTATAATTTTACAAATGGCACAAACTCTAATTAAAACATACATCGATAAAAATACTCCCACTGAAACGGAACCAGCCACGAGGTTAAGGTTGCTTGGAAAAATGTTTGCGAGGTTTGAGGAAATTCAAAAGGAGATCGAGCTTTTCATTATCAAAAATTACGGAATGCAGACGTCCACTAGTGCTGGAATGTTGGGACTCAATCGTACGGGAAATCGTTTCAATCTGTTGAAACTGCCAAAAATTGAATTACCACAGTTCTTAGAAGAGTACAAACATTAGACCGGTTTTATCAATGAATTCAATACCTACATTGATCCAGACGGGAATTTGAGTCCGTTAGAGAAATTTAAATAGCTTCGCGAATGTCTCAAAGGCGGAAAGGCTGAAAGTATGTTAGCAGCACTGACTGACGGAAATTATGTTGGAGACATCTGGGAAATCAGTGTCGTCGCTGCAAGAACTTATTGATACCGTAAATGAAAATCTTCGCGCCTTGCTTGCGTTAGGAAATTATGAACAACTTGCCAACGCATTATTGTTGCATATATTGTATTCGGAAAATTAGAGACTGTTACTCAAGCCAAATGGGAAGAAGATGCACCTATAACTTCTGTACCGACTTGGAACGTACTGCAAGCGTGTCTCCTCAAAACATGTTTAACGAATGTTTAATGAAATTTCGAATGCCAATCGATCGCATTCATCTTCTATATCGTAGAGTTGTCTTCAGTTTAGTGAACGATCGACTATTTCATCAAGGTCTTAAAAAACCTCGTTAACCACAACCATCAAGTATCATGTATTAATTGCTTTAGCAAGAGCCATCGAGTACGTTTTTGCGGTGGAAGTAGATGTCGCATATATCATCAGCCCCATCCCATCATTCATTATTGCACATCGAACGAAATCATCAGTCATCGCTGTCGCAGAATCCAAAGCGAGCCGCTCACACCAATCAACCAGAGCGCAATCAAGAGGCAGCTGGCTCAAGCGAAACTACACTTCACTCTTGTAATAATGGATTTGAAACTGAAAGTAATGAAATATCGATTATTTTATCCACGACTGTCGTGCTAGTTCAAGATTATGCTATTTAATTATTCAACCAACCAAATCGTATAATTATGCTTATCGGAGTTGAAATTTTACTTGAATTACTTGGGACCGGCCAGATAATGCTGGCTGAAAATCTACCTTTGTTGAGAGAAAGAAAATTCGGATGGATTGAGTCTGGTAAGAGCTTTAAATTCAAAACAAATATAATTTTGGCACTTTAGTGGTAGAACCTAGCCACGATGAACATACAGCGCCATTACACGAATTACTTGAACAGTTTTGGACTGTCGAAGGTATTGGTGAAAATAAATTAATGCTTACTATGGAAGAAGCTGAATGTGAAGCTCATTTCCGAATCGTTTGTTCAAGCTAGAACGTATCAGATGGGCTACGATCATTCCTCGAGTAAATCAGATTGGTTACGACCATTCCTTGACTCATTCTGTTGTACATACAATTCTAAACGACTTTTATGTTGATGAAATGATTAGTTGAGGTGATACAATTGAAGATGTTTTGAAACTACAGAACGAGGTGTCTGAGATTTTAATAGGTGGCTGTTTAGAATTTCGTAAATGGGCATCAACGTGTGCTAAGAGATGTTCCAGACGCACATCGCTAGACGTTCATAAATATTGAGAAAGACAAGGCGATTAAAACTCTAGGCGTTTCGTGAAAACCCGACGCAGATGACTTCCACTTTGTTTACAAGCAGAAACATCATTAATTCAAAATAACAAAATGCCAAGTCTTATCCGTCGTCGCTAGTTTGTTTGATCCACTGGGAATAATCAATCCGATTATCGCCTTGGTAAAAATATTTTTGCAACACATGTGGAGATTTAAATCGAGTAGGATGTGACATTACCAGAGCAATACGTCACAAAATGGGTTAAATTTCGAAGTCAACTACCATTGATCAACAGCGTCAAAATTCCTCGTTCCGTTTTGTTGCCAAATTAATGGAACTCTGCGCCACAGTTATGTTAGCATAGTCTAACCTTAAAATCAACACCACAATGTCGTATTGTTGGAGCGACTCGGAAATCGTTGTAATTAAATTGGTTAGCTGTACATCCATCAAACTGGACCACCTTTGTCGCAAATCGTGTCGCCATCGTTCAAGGTCTGACATCACCTTCAGTCAGGAATCATGTCCAGGTCCAAGGATAACTTCTCTGATTAGGGCTCGCGTGAAGTATTACCTGAAAAATTATTTGGCAGTAAATTATGGTTTTCTGGACCGGAATTTTTGTCAAGTTCGTCATCAAATTGGCCGAAATGCAACAAAACATTTGATACAAATTTCGTGACTGAAAAAAGAAAAAACAACGTTGATTACGTTCAAAAAATCAATTATGTCAACAACTTTTGCGCCACTCGCCGAATATTTGGGTTTGTTGCTCGATTTGTGAACAATACAAGATCTATGATCACGGGCAAACCAAAAACATATGGTTGTCTGTCGCCGAACTGATTCAAACACTAAAATGTATCGTAAAAATCATACAATACCAGCGCTTTCGAGAAGAGTTATCACTGTTGTTAGCCAACAAAGAAGTTCCACCGAAGGGTTCGATCAAAAATGTAAACCCGTTTTTCAGTGATGATAAAATCATTAAAGTGGGAGGACGATTGCAGAACCCAAATACTCTTTGTAGCCATTTTTATATCAAGAATTGTCACGCTTGCCCTCAACCATTGCTTGCTGCTGTGTGGCAATAATTCTCGATCTTCCGTGGTCGCGAAGTGATCAGGAAAGTTGTATACATATATGCAACCCTTGCTTTAGAGCCCAATAGAAATTATATAACCAAATCATTGGAAATTTGCCACAACATCGAGTAGAACCTGCAAGACCATTTTTGCGTGCAAGTATTTATTTTTGTGGTGGGTCCATTATAAAGGCCACGGCCAGCGCTCAGACAAGGCATACATTGCGGTATTCGTATGATTTGCGCAACAAAGGCTGTTCATATTGAAGTTGTCAGGGATCTGTCGTCCAAGGTTTTTCTTAATGCACTTGATCGCTTCGTAAGTCGCAGAGGACTTTGTCGATATCTTTACTGCGATAATGGAATCAATTTCGTGGGAGGTAGTCGGGAGCTGAAGGTACATGCATTATTTTTGAACAAAAAATTAGTCATCAAATCGAGTGTTATCAGCTGCGGCGTTTACATATGAAGAGCTGAACACTGTCACAGCAAAGATAGGGGCATCGCTAAATTCACGGCCGTTGACCTCGCTGTCATCGGATTTCACGGCCCGCTTACTGCGATCGTCGAGCCTGACCTCACAAACTTAAATATTAACAAATTTGACCGTTATCAGAAACTTCGCCAGCCCTATCAGCATTTCTGCCAACGTTGGCAGAAAGAATTTATATCAGAATTGCAGATTTTTAGATTTTGAAAAAATTTGATATGTACAGATGAAATATTTGGCCCAAATTGTGAAATTTCTTTAAATCCAGACCCAGCTACAAACGGAACTTGTGCAGTTTTAAACGGATTTTGAAAATATTTATTTTCTCTGCTTATCTAATCAATCCAGTTTAAGTTCCTGTTAAACTGGAACAAAATTATTTTTTACTAGGATCCAATCCCAGGATTACGATGAAATTCGATTTGTTTAATTTTGAGATTTAAATTAGTGCAGATTATATAACTAACCAATATGTAACTTGATTTCTCAAAAGCAATTTACTATTCTCATCGAGATAAAAACGTTTCGAAAATTATTAAAAAAAATCTTAAGTATTTAGATCCAACCACTTTCATCACACAAAAAAAAAGCTCTAAATTCCACTTTTGTACAACGATAATAATAACAAGATAAGTATTTCCCATTTTTCAGTATATTGTGAATATTCAAAATATCTTTAAAATACAATCACCAAAAAATAAAAATAATACTTAAAAGCTCTCTACGAGTATATCCACAAAAATTTTATCAATTTTATATATTATAAATAATTTCTATACCCCGTAACCCCCCCCCCCCCCCTCCCTCCCAAAAAAAAATAAATATTTTCCCAAGCCATACGTAAAATATTTAAATCGATAATTTTTTTTATTATATTTTGTGTACCAACGGCAATAAAATTTCCCTCTTATCCGCAATTTACATTTTTCATTCAATATAAAAGATCAACAAGATTGAAAGTATTTTTTGTACATACATATATACGAGTATATGTACACAAAGTAAAGAAAAATTATGTTGTCATTAGTAAATAGCTCTACAGTAGGTTGTTGAATGCTCAAACAAAAAGCACAACAGGGGCAGTACAGGAATATTGATCGGAATATAACTCAATATCCGTATTTATGAAGATATCAAAGAGATTAAAAAATATTCTCTTTATTTACAGGTGGAATCACTTATCACCTTTATACCAAACGGGAAACAACTTCGACAAATTTATGTTTGACCACTAATAAAATAATTTACTTTATTTTGTGTAACTTTTGTTGGTTTTATTTGTTAACAAGCGTTGAGACTTGCAAAATAGTTTAAGTCTTTCAAAGGTAAGTAAATCAAAATCCTAATAAGGTAAGTAAACTTTAAAATGTCGCGGAAAAAAATATATCAACTCAAAACTTTTGCATCGAACGAGGTGAATTTAATCGTGTGTAAAAATTTTGAATCCGTGTGGAAGTTGATTTCATGTTGATGAACGACAAAAAAGACGATTTTGTTTTTACGTTTCTCTACAAAAATTAAATTACATATTTTCATTTCTTATTCAATTAAGACGTTGTCATTATTTTATATAAAATATATTAAGACAAAAATCTAATTGAGATTCAAGTCAGATACGTATATAGATACGAGATGAGTAGCAAATAACTTAAAAAAAAAAAAAAATAGAAAATAAAAAACTTTTCCATCAAATCACTCAAGAATATCAAAAAGCTTAAGATAAATTGAAATAAAATATTTAATTTGTTTCAGTTTGTTTTTGACTTCCGAGCTTTAGTGGGGAGGAAACACATACGTTATAATTTTGTACAAAACATTCTCAGAAAAGTTTTACTACTATTATTTACTAACAATATTATCGTCAAAGATAATCGTGGTGAAAAGTTAATGATAATTTATATAATTTTAATACGACATGATGTTCGGTGCTATTGGATTTATTAACATCGTACATTCCATATGGAGCGATAAAGATGAATTACACCTATTTTGTATTTGGATACTAACTTAAAATTTAAAATAAAATAAATAGAAAAGATGGTTTTGTGGAGCTTTTAGTATAAAAGCTTATCCCAGTAGACATTTTAAAGTTAAATTTAATTGGTCAAAGGTCTGCCTTATTAAATATTAAAAAGTGACTAAATTGCAAAAGCCCAACCGTGTGACAGTTTGTAATTAAAAGCTCGGTGTTCATACTTTGAAAACTTAAAGCTCAATTCCTTAACCTGAAAGTGCATCTTGTTTTAGTTTATTTCTGGACTCTATGTAAACGAAACAATTTTTTGCGACTATTTCGGAGGTAAATTTAAATAAGCTTTATAGAGCTTTTCTAAATTATAAAATTTCGTTCCAAGTACACAAATTAAAATTTTATTTTTAAAGTTAAATAGTGGATAGTCCAGGCCTTAAACGTTATAAAATACAAAAGCTCAATATTTGTAGTTTTATTCAAAGAATTAATATTTATAATTTAAATTTTGACCATACACATAATTGATTTAAAAAAATTTAAGCTTTGCCTTGAAAGCATAGTTACTAGGCGAAGAGAAGTACTGACCCAACTCATAAAATTAAAGGAGGGAAAAACTGAAAATTTAAATTGTATTCATTTAAAAATTATAAAGCACATAGACTTATTCGATCGCAACTGGATACAGAAAATTGAAAAGCACAGATATAAAACTAATCAAATAATAAGAGTCTCGATCAAAAGTTACACCATAAAATGTGAATTTAAGATTAACTAATTCATAAAACAATTGTACAACTATTATGATAAAAGCTCAGTGTTTTATAAAATAACAGTTCACTTTTGAAAGTTTTAAAAACAAGTATTTAATTTAAATCATGGAAGCTGAACTCTCCGAATTATTTAAAATGGTTATAAGAAAAATATTAAAACTTCTGTTTAACAGCATTTCAAATTTAAAAACTAAAAATATTTTAACCCCAGTTTACACAAAAAGCTCATTAATTGGCACACAACATTTCAAGAACAACGATCAAAGGCATTATTGTAAAATTTGAATTAAAAAACATAAAAATAAACATGGTGTGCAGTGGTTGACATAATGTTTAATAGCTCAGTTTTAAGAACGTGAAAGCTCCGAATTTTATGAAATAAAAGCTCCACATAATCTTTTATTCTAATTAAATTTAAACAAGGAAAATGAACTAGCCACATCTACTTTACATCTTCAATGTGAAAGCTTTCCAAATAAAATAAGCTTTCGATTAATTTTGTAATTTAAAAAAATAGCAAAATCCGTTTAATCATAACGATAATTTACTGATAAATTGATTTGCTAATAGTAAAGCATATATAATATTTAAAAGCTCAGTTTTAGGAACGTGAAAGCTCAGAATTTTATAAAATAAAAGCTGCACAAAGTGTTTATTTTAATTTAGTTTAAACAAGAAAAGTGAAATAGATATTCGAATTATTTATAAAAATATTAACATCTTCAATGTGTATGCTTTCCAAATATAAAAAGCATTCTATTAATTTTGTGATTTAAAAAAGTTTAATAGCAAAATCTATTTAATCATACCGATAATTGACTGATAAAGTGACTTGCTAGCAAAAGCTTACTAGATTTCTATCATTCATCAAAAGCTCAACAGTTTAATATTTTAGCGTGTAAAAGCTCAGAGTCTTAAATAATAAAAGCTCTACATAATATTTTTTTTAAATTTTTTTAAACAAATATGTTAAAAGCTTTGTATTTTATTAAATAACAGTTCATTTTTAAAAACAATAAAAACAAGTATTTAATTTAAAACATGGAATAAAAGTTAAATTAAACGCCTTTAACACAAGCATCTAATTCAACACAAGGAAGCTGAACCATCCGAATTATTTAAAATGGTTTTAAGAAAAATATTAAAACTTCTGTGTAACAGCCTTTCAAATTTAAAAACTTGTTAAAATATTTTAACAACCACATCTATTTAAACGAAACGCTTTCAATTCACCCTAGGTTACACAAAAGCTCATTGATTAAAACCTAACAACAGCGATCAAAGGCATCATAATAAAATTTGAATTAAAAAACATAAATATTAAAATAATGTGCAGAGGCATATATAATTTTTAAAAGCTTAGTTTTAATAACGTGAAAGCTCAGAATTTTATAAAATGAAAGCTCCACATAATCTTTTATTATAATTTAATTTAAACAAGGAAAGTGAACTAGATAATCTAATTATTTATAAAAAAAAATACATTTTCAATGTGAAAGCTTTCCAAATAAAAAAGCTTTCTATTAATGTTGCAATTTAAAAAAGTTAAATAGCAAAATCCTTTTAATCATAACGATAATTGATTCATAAAGTGACTCGCTAGTAGAAAATGCTTACCCAAAGCTCAACATTTATATTTTTTAGCGTGTTAAACCTCAGAGTCTTATAAAAAAAGTTCTGCATAATAAATTTTTTTTTTAAACAAGGAAAGTAAATTGGTCAATCGAATTATTTAAATATTGATTTGAATAAAATATTAAATCTTCAATGTGAAAGCTTTCCAAATAAAAAACATTTCAATTAATTTTGCAATTTTATTAAATTTAATAGCAAAATCTATATTTAAGAAAGGAGAGTAGTAAAAGCCTACTTAATTTCAATATTGCAACAAAAGCTCAATATTTTTAGATTTTCAAATGTAAATGTTGTACTATATTTTCCACAGCTTCCTGGTATGTATTATGCATATACCAATGATCTAACGAATGTTTCCAGTAAAAAAATGTATAAAGCAAATTCTATTGTAACTTATTCATTTTCAAACTTCATGGACGACACATAATAAAAGGTTTCAAATTCATATAACGATATTTGAAACGTAAATAAAGCAACAACATATATTTGTAAGAATATTAAAAGTGAAATCAATAATGTCGCTGTATGATTTTGTGCAAGTAAGATGTGTAAGTCATTAGTACATGATAAGTATAAATCGCATATGCCAAAAATCGTGCCGAATTAATTAATTATAAATGTTCATAATATGACAAAATTAGTGATGTGAAAAAAACGAAAATCAATTTAAAGCTGATATATTTATAAAAAATGTAAAGCTTTCTATTAATTACTAAATATAATAGAAGTTTAATTATAAATTGGAATGAAAAATAATTTAATTACTATTCTCTTTCCTTGTATTTCAGTTAGTTCGTTTGCCATGGTTTATGCGCGCCAAGAAGAAATTATTTTTACAAAAAAATCGTTTTCCCATTACTTATGTATATAAATAAACAAGTCTTAATTGCCCTTTTTATAAACGATTTAAAATTGTATTCTTAATTTTTTGTTTGTTTGTGGTAAGTAATTAAATTTTATAATTAATTTAATACTTTTATTTGAAATAGATTAGTTTTAAATCAATACTAAAATACCGTGCACATAAATGTAAATGCAACATCCTGGAATATAAATCACAAAAAATTCAATTAAAACTAGCATATTCTGTCTTCTAGGTATTCCACTTGGTCGATTAAAACCAATGTACTATCTAAAGCAATAAGTTTTCCAAGTATAATCTGTTGTTATCAAATATAATTCATTACACACAATATAATATTCTGTATACAAAGGCAAAAAAAAATCATTAATTGGTCCCAAAATATAAATTTCGATTATATTCACAACAATAATTACAATAAAAATAATAGTCGTATAGTAAAAATAATAATAATAATAATAACAATGACAACAACAAAAAATAATAGGAATACAAAAAAGGATTTTCTTATCCCTTTCTCAATTTTGGTACAATAACCGTTTGAATCGGCTTTTGTTGTAAATTAATGAGAATAATAATAATCGTTCGTATCTATATACGTACACGATGTATATATAGGGAGCATTAGTAACAATCATCATAATAACAATAAATAGAATTAAAGTTATACGTTTTGTAGTATTAAAAGATTCAGATGGGTATCCTCTTTTAAATAAATAAAAAAAATTATATTGATTTTATTTTTTTCAAATCGTTTAAACTTTTTAGTAACCATCTGGCTGGTTTATTTCGGGATGTGTAAAAGGATTTACTATTTTATGACAAAATAATGGATTATTGCGAATACATAAAATCGGTGGTTAGATAAGTGATTTTATAGCTCCAATTACGTATTTATGGTGACGGTTAAATAGATGACATATTGTAAGTTGATTTTGATTAAAAAACTATTTTTAGATCAAAAATTGAAATCCTCATCAAAGCTCTGTAGGTTCTACGACGTTCCAGATGAATTAACAACCAATAAAGGTTTCAAAAATATTAAGACAAAATAATTGCATTACCTCGCAAATTGGCACCAAAAGCTCATTATTTTTAATTTTTTAAACTTTAATCGATTCCTTAGGTCAAAGTTCAACAAAATACAAAAAAACTAGTAGTTTTAGTCAGAAAAGAATGTCAAAGTAAGCATGAAGATTAAAAAGCTCCAAAATGTTTATTTAAAAAAATTGGTTGGGTAAATGGGCAATTTTTATTGCCAATTCCTCGATACGTATTTCTAACAATTTAGTAAAAGCTCTATTCCCAAACTCAAATTCACAAAGCTTCCTAGTTTTTACTGTAAAAGCTTTCCAAATATTATGCACCTCATTAAAAAATGTTAATTGAGTATAGATCAAATTTTTATTTGACGCAATATGATTGAGATAACAAAGATGGAAATATGAAAGCTTGCTAACTCTATTAGTGTTCTTCAAATTAATGTAAAAAACGGAGTTTATATTACTGTTCATAATTGAATAACTTGTTGAAAAAAATTGAAAGAATAAATTATTTGAAATAAGAAGCTTTTCTAAAAATTGAAATATGTTTAAATACAAAAGGTTTTGTTAATAAATTTAAACCTCAAAAAATTCTACAAAGAACAATTAATTAGATTAAAGGATGATTAGTTTTCTTTTTAAGTAGTAAACCATCTTCAATATTAATAAAAGCTCAAAGGATTTCTTATTCGTTTAAACTCAACTCGCATGCTGAACAATCTAAATAATATATTACTTAAAATTTTGGTTTTAATCCTGCTTAATGAAAGCTTCTCAAAATTAAAAAGGTTTTTTCAAAATTTTCTGATATGATAAAAGCTTCAGCTTAGGTGAGTTCCTAACTGTTATTAACAATTTTGACATATATATAATGTTTAAATTAAAAAACTCACCTCACTCATACCAAAATATTCTAAAAATGATTCGTTTCCTTAATATTTTACTTCAAAGCTCTAAAAGCTCCATTATCGTAGCTCTTCGATTATTGTAATTTTATGAAAAAATCGTCAACATTATTTAAACGCTATGAAAGCTCCATAAATTATGGAAAATCTGATAGTTGATCAAATTATGTGTTTAAAGTTTAGATCATCAGTGTATTTTTTAAATTGAATTTTCCACTAGGTAACAACGAATAGAGCTTTCAAAAATATTAAAACAAAACGATAATTGAGTTACATGTTCTGCAAGAAAACCTTTAAATAATTGCATTAAATTGAAAATTTGCACCAAAAGCTCATTTTTTTTAATTTTTTAAACTTTGATCGATCCCTTAGGTCAAAGTTTAACAAAATACTAATAAACAGTAGTTTCAATTAAACAAAAATATCAAAGCAAGCATCAAATTTAAATGGCTCGAAAATGATTATACCACGATACGTATTTCTAACAATTTGGCAAAAGCTCTATTCTCAAACTCGACAAATATTAAAATAATTTGTTTCCAGAAATAGTTTCTAGTTCCTTTTTTAAATCTCCGATAGTTTGTCATGTGCTCGATAAAATAGTGTCAGCAAGCAAAAGCTTCCAAAACTTACCTTCCAAAATGCTCACTTAATCAAAATCTCGCTGTGCAAAAATTTTACTACAGAAAGCCAAAGTTAAGTTTTTATTTGTGCATACACTTACAGTTTTGAATTGATTTTTACTAAAACTTTTAAATTAGAATTGGACCTTTGCTAGGTTTAAACCACATTATCAATATAAATTACGTTCCAAATCATTTTAAAAAAAGATCAATTTAATTTTCGAAAGCTCCAAAAACGAATCGAAAGCTTTATAGCTTTTAATGTAAAACCTTCCTAAATAGTTTGCACTGCATTAAAAATTCTTAACTGAGTATAGATCAATTTTTGTTTGACACAATATGATCAAGGTAACAAAAATGGAAAGTTGAAAGCTTGCTAACTCTATTAGTGTTCGTCAAATTAATGTAAAAAACCGAATCCAAATTACTGTCCTTAATTGAATAAATGCTTGAGAAAAATTGAAAGGATAAATTAAATGCAAAAGCTTTAATTTTACAAAGAACAATTAGTTGTCGTTTAAAGTAGAAAACTATCTTCAATATTAATAAAAGCTCACAGTATTTCCTATTCGTTTAAACTCAACTCGCGTGCTGAACACTCTAAATAATTTATTAACTGTTGATTTTGGTTTCAATGAAAGCTTCTCAAATTTAAAAGGCATTTTCTATATTTTCTGATTTGGTAAAAGCTTTAGCTCAGTTGTGCTGCTTTGGGAGTTCTTAACTGTTAGACACAATTCTGTCAAATAGGTAATATTAAAATTAAAAAGCTCACTTGACTTGTCTAACTATGATTCGTTTAATTTCCTTAATTTTTATGTTCAAAGCTCTAAAAGCTCCATTATATTAGCTCATAGATTATGATTTCTCAGGTAGATTTTTCTTTAATTGTTTAGGCTTTAACTAAAAAATCATCAAAATTATTTATCCAATAATAGTTCGCAGTTTCCCCACTGGAAGCTCCTGTTTTCATAAATTCTGGAAAATCTGATGGTTAATCAAATTATGTGTTTAAATTTTAGTTCATTAGTATATATTTTAAATGAAAAGCTCTGAAAGCTCGATCAGTATACCTTATAGATAATTAGGACATAGGAATACTTTTATTCATTGCATTCCAAATTTTTAAATTATTTCTAAAAATGAAAAGTTCAAATTATCGCGCGGTATTCCTGTAAATCTAAATATTGGTTCTAGTAAATTCATTCAGAATTGTAAATCATTTAATTCCCATAGTTATTCTACACCTGATAATATGTTCGGTGATAGAATGTCAATCTGTACATGGTTACACAAAATAATATGCATAATTTAGTTTGACTTAATGTAGATTGTGATTATACCCGTATACATGCGAGCCGAAACCATCAGTTGATGACAAACCTACATAAAAAAAAGGATTCACAAATAAATTACAACTGTTTTATCATCAACTATATAATACATCGAAAATGAAACGAAAATTCTGAGATATAGGTGTATTCCCATTTCTCGTTTCTAACAAAATGAGAAATTTTTATTTGACATAGATTGATTGAATTAAGGTTGTATTTTTGGAAAGAATATTGAATTTTTGGTTCAAAATCATCTTGTTATCTGTGTGCAAAACCTTTTTCTCCAAAAAACAAAAATAATCTTTTCAATGTTATGTAGTCCCTTATAAGAAAGCTTTTAATACCTGTAATAGTGATTATTAAAGAACTATACAGAAAAATAATTTGGGTTTGTTGGTATTATAACTCAATTTAAAGCTTAGTATTTTCAGAACTGACCGAAATAACCTACATTAATGCTTCCTTATTAGTGTTGTTATATAGGCGCACGTGACTTAAAGGTTTAATTTATAAACAAAAAATTGAAAACATTTTTTTGTTGTGGCCTATAGAAATGGCTCAAGACATGATATAAACTAATTAATTATGTATATAAATTGTAAAATTGGGTCATAAGAAATGGGTCGTAAACGAATTTAATTTACGATATTTTTTTTACCGGCCATTATTATTCGACGATTTTTATGTTTTTAACACCTATCTACCTAGCAAACAAAAACGTCGTTAAAACTTGCTGGTATAAAATACATTTTTTTGTATTTAAGCTCCAGTCATACTTTTAATTATCACCACTTTTCTATTATATGTACATTATCTAGCTCAACATTATCACCATGAAAAGCTTATAATCGCATGTGATAAGACAATATTGGTACGGGGAGGTGAACAACGCAGATATACAATTGAATGATGACGATTTTATATAGTTGACATAAAACATTAAATTACTTTTTAACTTTTATAAATGACAGTAAACTTTTCCATCAAATCATTTCTTATATTATGTATTATATATGGGTGGGCAAGAGAGTGGAAACGAGTGGCAAATATACTAAATTTTCCAAGAAAATTGAATGAAAAATTAATGTTTTTTTTTTACTTCTTATCTATTCTATGTCTGTATATGTGTATGTATGTATGTACAAAGTACAATCTACAACGAAATGATTTTTTTGGAAATAAAATTGCTATCATTTTAACTGTATGCTCCGGAAATGTTTTTTTTTCCAAAATTACAAACGAAGACATGTGGTGGAAAAATTAATGGAAATTTATATATTTTTAATAGAGTCACTTAGTGAAATGAAATGTTGTGAATGATGTACATATGTAGGTACGTACGTAAAAAATATTTTTCTAGAAAAGTGGTTTTGTCATTCAATTGAATTTGATGATGATGATATAAATGATGATTGTGGTGGATTGACTTTTCCGAGTGGATTAATGTGCGGAATTAAAAAACGTGGAACTATAAAGTATAATTAACTGGGAAATTTGAGATAAGATTTAGGAAATAATTTTCATAATTGATTGTCAGAACCCAAAACGTGCTTTGGATAAAGCTTATAATTAACAATACTAAATCATAAATAATACTAATCGTGCAGCAAGTAATCCGTTTCGATTTGCTTTCCGTAAAACGATATTAATTACTTTAATTCATAATACCTAATTACAAAAATTATTAAAACACACAAATTCTTAAAATCGAACAAATTCATTGAAGTCAAGATTATTGTTTATTTATTCATTTTAAATTAACAATAAAAAGGTAAAATACATAAAATAAATTATAAACTCAATATATCTCATAAGATTCGCAATCTCATAACATTTATTAAATTTTAAAATATTGTTTAAGTTTTGTAAATTGTATACTTAAATAAATTTATTTAGTTATTTATTAATACATTTATTCATTTCTTATGAGTTTTATAATATTTACGAATTTCATTTAAAAGAAATTATATTTCTTAGGAACTTTTTAAAATTTTTAAATTTTATGAGTGATAAATTTTACGTATTTAATGAATAAAATTAATTCATTTATTTTAATAAAATTTTATATTCAAATCTTTTGTTTTTATAAATTTTATAAATTTAATAATCTGATAAATTTGAAATAAAATGAATCGTATGTGTGTAATAATTTTGAATTTTTTAAATTAATCTTAATTTTTTGAATTGTATTTTGTCAATTAAATAAAATTTGTGAATTTAATAATTTTAATAATTTTATTAATGTAATTATGATTTTCAAATATCTTAAAAAGTTATAATACATATATTTAATGAACTTTCCATAAAATTAAATGAAGTTTATCAAATTCGTGAAATTACTAAAAAATAGATAAAATAAAATACGAAAGATTCACATACATTAATTTCATAATATCGTAGAATTTACCAAAACAAAAAAATCATATTTTTAAAAAAATTCGTAAAATTCACAATATTCAAATTCTTAAAACTTACCAAGTTCATTAAATTAATATTACTCAAATTAACATTTTTTTTATAAAATGTATAATTTTTAATTCTTAAAATGAAATTTGTCTCATTTTATTGTTATTTTATAAAATCAGAATTAAATGTATGGAAGTTTTAAAATTTATAAATTAATTTGAATTTTATCTAATAAATAATATTTTTGAGATTTATTTAATAAACTTTATTAAATTAACAATTACGTTTTTCTTAAAAAATTAAATTTATAAATTCAATGTATTATGAGATTAGTGAATTAAAAAATATTTATGATCAATTTTGATTAAATTTATAAAAATTATTTTTTCATGAATTTTATTAAATTTACAAATCTCAAAATTCTATAAACAATTGAATTTCATAAATAATTAAATTTTATTAGGTCAATTAAATTTTTATTAAATTTATGAATTTTAATTGTCACAAAATATGAATTAATCAATTTATCATATTTTATAGAATTCATGAATATTTTAAAATTAACGAATTTTTGGAAGTTTATTAAAATTTATGACGTTTATGGATCCTAGAATTTTATTTAATTAACTAAATTTAAATTTTTGTTTATGATTTTATATATTTTAATGAAGAAATACTTTTCAAATTCAATATATTTTATAAATTTTTTTTAATTTTATTAATTTGATAAACTTTATAAAAATTTTAAAATGACGTTATTGATTTAAAAGAAATTATATTATTAAGGAACTAAACAAATTTTAAAATTTAATTTAAATTTAACGATTTTTGAAATTTTATGAATTAATTTAAATATAATGAATTTTAAATTTTTTTTTAATTGTTAGAAAATAATATATTATGAATTTATCGTATTTTATAGGATTCATTAAAATTCGTTGTTAATTCGTAAAAGTTTATTAAACTGTTTGAATTTTATGGACTCTTGCCGTTAATTCAATTTAGTGAATTTATATAATTTAATAATTTTCTATATTTTATAATTATATATACTTTAATAAAGAAACACACTTAAATTTAATAAATTTTATTTGATTTTTCGAATTTTATGAATATAAACTATTTTAATTTCTTCAAATTTAAAAAAAATGTATAATTTAAATAAAAAAAAATTATAAATAAATTAATAAAGATTTAAATTTTATGAATCAATTTAAATTAAATGAATTTCAAAAACTTTCTTCATTTTATTAGGATTTTATAATTTCTGTTATTTGCATTTTGGATGAACTTTAATTAAGAAAATTTTTTGAACGGATCTAATTACTGAAAGGGAATTATTTATTTAAGTGAATTTTAACATTTGTAGATAAACATTTTGAGATTTTGTGAATTATTCGATGAATAAGTAATTCATAAATTGGATGAAATAGAAATTCATTTCCATGAATTTTTTAAATAAATCTGAATTTTTTGAATTGCATTTTATCAATTAAATTAAATTTTAAAATAAAAAATTAAAAATTTATGACTAATTAAATTAATAAAATTACGATTTTGAAATATTTTAAAATTGTATTAATAAATTTATTTAGAAAAAAAATTTTTTTATGAATTTTCTTGGATATACGAATTTTAAATGTTATAAAATATGGATTTATGAATTTTTCGTATGTAACAGAATTTATGAACATATTTAATATAACGATTCATAAAATTTAAATGATTTTATGTTTTCTATGAATTTATATATTTTAATAAAGTATAACTTTTAAATTTAACAAATTTTTCGAATTTTATGAATCATTTGAATAATTTCGATATTGTAATTTTTAGTAAATTGACAATTTTTGATTTGATGTAATTATATGCAATAAAGAAATATATGATTTAAAATGTAATAAATTTTATAAATTTAACGTATTTAATGAATTTTACGATTATTATTTTATTATTAGTTTTAAAAAAATGTTGAATACATTTAATTAATAATATTAATTTATTTACTTCAATGAAATTAAATATTTGAATCTTTCGATTTTATAAATTAAATAATTTGTTGAGTTAATCGTTCATCATGATTTTGTAATTTATAGCGAATTATGTTTATGGAAATTTAGAATTTTTAAAACTAATTTGAATTTATTGATTTGATTTTATCATTTAAATTAAATTTATGAATTGTGAATTTTAATAATAAAATTCAATGAATTTTTATTTGACCTCAATTTATAATCTGATGATATTTTTAAATATTTCTTTTTAAAATTTATTTATTGAAAACAATTAGTAAAATACATTTTTCGTGATTTCAAGATTTTTTTTTTTGAATTTTGGTGCTTATGGTAATTTCAATAAAATTAAATGAAATTCGCGAAAATACTAAAAACATACCAAAACTAAAATACGAAAGATCATAAAATTGATTAAAACTCGTTAAATTTACATTATTGCTATAAATCATAAATCTCAGCAGATACATTAAATAACAATTCGTTTTAATTAAATAAATTAAAAAACTCGTTAAATGGATTATCGTGAAATTTATTAAAATTAAAAATTTTCCTTTACTAATTTAAGTTGTTCATTAAATCTATAAAATTCATCACAATAACCAAATGTTTAAAGCTTACTAAGTCTTAATAATTATGCAAATAATAAATATTTTATTTAAACAATATTTAAGTTTTTTTTTTAGATTTTTGGTGCTTAAGTTCTCTTAAATTAAATAAAACTCAAATTCTGTAAATTACTTAAAAATACTAGTATCAAACTACGAAAGATCAAGATACATTAATTTTGTAGAATTTAATCGTAGAATTTAGCAAATTCATAAAATACGACTATTTAAAAAAAATTCGTAAATTCATAAAATTAAATAAATGATTAAACTCGTAAAATGGGTTATCGTGAATTTTATCAGAATTCATTAAAATTAAGAATTTACATTTACTAATTAAAGTCGTTCATTATTTCTTTAAAACTCAAAAAATCACAAAAATCAAATTCTTAAAATGTACCAAGTTCATTAAATTAATATCAAAATGTACACTTTCTAATTCTTAAAATCAAATTTGTCTCATAAAATTATAAAAATAACACAAAAATCAGAGTTTTAATTATCTTGAATTTTATAAAAATTTGAAAATTTATAAATTAATTTGAATTTTACGAATTGAATTTTATCTAATAAATTAAATTTATGAATTTTATTTAATAAACTTTCATAAAATTAAGAATTAACTATTTCTGTTAAGCTAAATTGATTTATTAAATTTACAATTGTCTAAAAAATTAAAATTGTTTTAATTAATTTTTAAGATATTTATGAACTTTTTATTTAGATTTAGAAAATTATATTAATTTTTGAGCATTTATAGTATTTCCTAATTAAATTAAAATATAATAAATTCATTTATATTTAATATTATAAAAACGACCATCGATGGACGTAATGGATATCAGTGATGAATTTTCCTACAGTGCCCGGTTTTCGATATTATTTTTTGGAAACAATTATTAAAATGCACAGCTAACTATAAGCGATTTTATCACCCAACAACGTCAATTTTTTGAACATTAGTTCCTGTTTCAAATATATTTCATAATATTTGTTCTTCCATAAAACCATTAAGCTCATACTAGGTACATATAGTAATTTAATATTTTCTTTGTGTACAGCTCTCAAAAATTTAATTTTTTTAATGAAATTATATTTTAGAACATAACTAGATGTTCCAGATATGTTGTCACAAGAAAATAATTAAATTTTGTGATAGTTTTTGTGTCGGTTTTGGTACACCAACAGTACAAAAATGTAATTATCTCGTTTAGTAATGTACAGTTTATACGTATATATAACTTTTGTATGCCATATTGTGTGCGGTGTGAATGCAGAAGAGTGTGATGAAGTACATACATACCATAAACATAGACAGATAGATTGCAATAAATATATTTCCGCAATTTACGAGCTTTTAATTATTTCAAATTTTCTTTTGAAAATAAAATATTTCAAAAGTTTAGTTTTGTCGTACATATATTTTGGAAGCTGTATATCGAATAAAATTTAGAACAGCGATGATAAACGACAAAATCATGTTTTCGATCAGAATTTTGTCGAAAATTTATGAATTTATTGGATTTTTGTGGAATGATGTGATTTATTGGCATCATGCCCATTTTGTATGGACGGTCCATAAAATATGAGAGAAACACTAAAACAGAAAATATTTTTAATATCGCAGTCACAGAAGACAAATGTGGATCAATATTTCTAACTGTAACATCATATTGATAGGAATAATGGCCCAATAAATAACGGAACTCAGAAAATATTTTATCTTAAAAAATGTTCATACCAAATTCTAAAAATTACTAATTTAAACTTGCTATTTCTGAGATTCGTTTACTAGACCAAACTAATTTAAGTTTCATTAATTCCAAATTGCAAAACAATAATTCTTAGAATTGAAATTTAAAATTTTATTATAAAAATAAAAATATTCAACATTTTTAAAAATTATTTTTGAAATTTTTTAAATAATTAATTCTTGTTCGCAACTCTGTCGAGTC
The DNA here is from genome assembly GCA_951394425.1 of Tipula unca. Classification (NCBI taxonomy): domain Eukaryota; kingdom Metazoa; phylum Arthropoda; class Insecta; order Diptera; family Tipulidae; genus Tipula; species Tipula unca. The sequence continues at coordinate 9,918,426 of OX596382.1, forward strand.
TTATATCTAGAAATTTTATGAACCTAGATTTAAATAGAAATTAACCAATCATATTTTTAATAAACATTACGGAAATAAAAATTATGGATCAAAATCCAACATTAAAAATAAATTTTTTTTAAAATTATTATTCGAAAGGAAAATAAAATTTTTAAAAATATAAATTAATAATTAAAAATGTTAATTCTATAAATTTTTTAATACTAAACTACATCTTTCAAGATGGAATTTTTTATTTATAAAACATAAATTTCAGAGTAATATTTTAAAAATTTAATTTATCTGTTCCGAGATTTTTGACGCCACAAAAATAATAAATTGAGACACAACAGTTCATTTAATAGTTCATTAAAACAACATTTCAATTGTTTATAATTTTAAATAAAGAATAATTATCGATTTAATTTAATAATAAGATCAAACATTGAAAAACTCGTTAGTTTAAATTTTTCGTTATAAATTATTTAAATTTATAAATTTAAAAATATTTAAATTTAAAAAAGTTTGATGTTCAGAATTTTAAATTAACCACTTTTTAAAAAACAAGTAAAAGTCGATTAGATCGAATCTATCATTGAATTTTTGAAATAAAATTTTTAAAATTAAGCGTAATCTGGGTTGATAAAAAATTGGATATGGTTAGATTCTGATGTTCCAGACATTTTAAATTTCAATCTCAATTTAGTTAAATTTTTAAAACCCAAGTTTTATTTGGTACCCCCAAAATTTAACTTAAGAAAAATCATTGTCTAAAAGTGCAAATTTTAAATTTTAATATTTCCAAATTAAAATCTTAGATTTAAAAAGTCAAATATTCAGGAACTCTAAAATTTATATAAAGAATCGAATATATTATAAATTCAATGAAGTTTTAAAAACGTAAGTTCTAAAAATTTCAATTAATAATTCAAGATTTGAAATTTTTCCAATCGCGTAAAAAAAATTTCGAAATTCAAAACTTTTATGATTCAATTAAACACATTGCTGTAAGCGAATAGCTATTAAATGACAGCGTTGATATTTCTTAGACCGTTGGAATTTCTACAATTAAAATAAACGTGGCGCCTTTGCCAAATGTTCAAAGAAAACTTAAATTCAAAAAAAAAATTGTATGACGAAGCTTTTATAAGGTCGGCTTTTTTTCATATCAATTGAGTTTAAAACCTTGCAGGCCACCACTGTGCCAGTGTTGGTAGTTTTTTGACCGTTGGAATTTCCCCAATATAAATAAATGTTGGTTACTTTGCCAACATTTCAAAGTAAACTAAAATCACATTTATTTATATTGCGGAAATTCCAACCTTTAAAAAATTATCAAAGTGTTGTCCAACAAGGTTGCAAACTCAATCGATTTTAGAAAAAAGCCGATAAAACCTTGGTCATACGATTTTTTTTCGATTTTAATTTACTTTGAAAAGTTCAAAAAAATATCAACTATGGCACAGTGGTGGCAAACAAAGTCCCAAACCCAATCGATATGTGAAAAAAGCCGACTCTATAAAAGCTCGGTCATAGATTTTTTTTTTTGTTCGATTTTAGTATACTTTGAAAAGTTGGCTAAGGCGCCACATTTATTTATATTGCGGAAATTCCAACAATCAAAAAATGTCAATGCTGCCACAGTGGTGGCCAAAAAGGCTTTTAACTCAATCGATATGAGAAAAAAACCGATGCTATAAAAGTTTGGTCATTGGATTTATTTTCGATTTTACTTTACTTTGAAAAGTTATTTATCCCAAAAAGAAAGCATCCGTTATTAAAACGAAAAGCCCAGAAGAATTTATTTTCCAATTATTAATTTTTAATTAAAAATTTGAAATTCTAGAATCTATTTAAAATATTAGAATCAACATTTAAAATTTCAATAATTCTCGCAAATACATTTTTTTTTAAATTAAAAATTTTCGTACTGGAGTTTTAAGCAGCCCAGAGTTTTTTTTAATTTAAATTAAATATTCAGGTCAGTTAAATTTTAACTTTCCTAAAAAAAATTATTAATTGTAAAATTTTCAGGTTTCAAAATTCATAAATTTTTAAAATTTATAAATCGATATTTAAAATTTTTAATGTAATTCTTTAATTAAAGTATTTATTTATGATTAAGTTTCTTAAAACAAATTCGATTTTAGAAATTTAAAACAATTATATTTAAAAAGAATTTTTAATTTTAAAATATTAATTTTAAATTTTTCAAAATTCTTGTATAAAAGTTTCTTAATCCTTAATTTTTAAATAGCAATTTAAACTGCACGGGGTTTTGAGTGATAATTAATTGTTTTAAAATTTCTTAATTTAACATTATGAATTGCAGTTCAACATTTCTTTCAATTTAAATTATTCAGTGTAGTTAAATTTTAACTCTCAAAATTTTAAAAACATTCATAAATGAAATTAAAAAATCAAAAATCATAAATATTAATAAATTAAAATAAAAATTTCCATATTGAATGCAATTCTTCAATTACAAAATTTATTTGTAGTAAAACCAAATTTGATTTATGGAATTTCAAAACAATTCTTATTTGTTGTTGAAAATTTAATATTAGATTGAATGATTAATTATTTATAAATTTATTGATTCAGATACTGGCCAAAGCTGATTATATTTAATAATTTAAATTACCAGGCTATTAGGGCTAATAAAATATAAATTTTAGGTAATTCTATTAAACCGGAAATCGTCAGCATAATTTCCCATTGTTTTATGCTTCATGCTCATAATGGAAAAAATAAAAATAACAAAGAAATAATCCTCATATACCATGATGTCACGTATTTGTCAAATTATATACCACCAGCAGAAGCAGCAGTATATATGTCAGGTAGGCAGAACATAATCTAATCATATATTATATGTGTGTATCATACACAAATTAATTAAGGAATGATCTATTCAACCTTATACGTATGCTGAACATGGTTTTTCTACCTTCTTATATATTTTCGTAATGTCAACAATAAAAGTTAATTAAAAGGGGGAATAACCTTTTTACCGCATATGACATGAATTCATCGAATTCGTTGTTGCGATACTAAAAATAATTAAATTTTTTTTGTATGTGCGATGGTGCGATACCGCGTCATTCGTATATACATAAATGACATTATGTACACTACTATGTGTACTCAATTAACTTTTATTATGCTCAATCATGGATGATGCCTGGTGGTTGATTTTAATAGATGAAAATCGTATATACTCAAGTAATGTGTAAAATCTCGTATGTTAGCACATGAGTACGTCTTATCTCGTTCGCATATTCAATATATGTACATGTTCTCATGTAATATTTAGTCTTCAATTTGCGTAAAAAAAAATTATTTTGGGAAAATTAAAAATTCATTTCGAATGTGAAAGCACAACCAAATACAATTGAATGATGTAAGTCAATCTTATATGGTTGAAACGTATGTACATATATATACAAGAGATCCGCGCACTATAAAACAATAAAATGTCGTATGCGAGGGTGGAATATTTAATGTTTTTGTGTATGCTGCTTTATACTTTGAAATGTATATCGTAACTTACAAACCACACGTTTCAACAAATATTCCATCCGGAACCTAAAAAAATTTTAATCGAACTAAAAAAATGTCAGTGCGGTACTAAATATTTAGATCGTTATCTGCTACATTTTAAAACCTATAACATTTACAAATCAAAAATATTATCGCACGCAATTAATAACACCTCATAACGAGGCATAACACAACCCCATACGTATATACACATACACCTAGATTGATTTATCGAGATGTAAATTGTATAAGCAAACATTTTGTTGAAAAGATATATTACAATAACGTGTAGATATGCGGTAACAAAATATTTACCTAGCTATATACCCAACGTGTATAACAACCCTAATCATATTCAGATTAGATTTTGTATAATAAATTCAAGTTTTAGGTTACATACAACTCTTATAAACGTATATCCTAACAGCAAGAATATTTTTTATACAAAAAAAAATGTAATTTTAAATTTGGTTGTATATCGCGTTTATATTTAATCGGTTGGGTGGTAAATATAGAATGTATAGGGTGAAAATCAAAGCTTTAAATTTTTTTATAACGTATTCATATTTCTAAAAAAAAATATCTAATCTGTTATGACATTCTTATTATACGTGACATAATACTGTGCGATTTAAATATTTTTCTATAGGACAAACAAGTTGCATCCTATATATGTATGTACGTGTGTACCGTATAAAAATTGTGTCCACAACTAATACGACAATAACTGGAAAATTGAAACTAATTCCACCACCGTCTTCAAATTATTCTAGTCTCTGGCTGTTTGTTTATTATGTTTGTTTGTCATATTGATTGCACATCGCTATATATATTCAAGTAATTTAATATATTTTTTTTTTTTATGTGATGAACGTGATCAAATAAATCAGGATTCTTTAGATAATACCATAACTAAATCATGTTTCAATAATCAAAACAATACTTCATGAAAAACAATTTAGAAATGCCTTATTTCTAGTTAATTTGATTTCATCGACAACATCAACAATTTGGATGTGACAACAACAACAATTCTGATTAATACAGTATTATAGGCAATATGTATTGGCTTTTATAAACAGTTTGCATAAGCGAAAGAGGAAGTACAAGCTGTCTATAGCGATAGTTCGAAAGTGATACAGGGCCATAACCTTAAAAGGTTATAAAGCTTTATAGTATTAATAGGCTCTATGCACTAATAATTCTTATAACAGGATTCTTTCAAGTTTTGAAATGGGCATGGTAATTACCACGAACATTTTAATTTACAATAGTATTTAAAATTTATTGCGAAAGCTCAATATAACTTAGTCTTAACTATTTCAGCTTAAAGCTTCATTTGAATTTCGAGTTTTCAAATAAGCATGACAATTAAATAAAACCACATCCAATATCCCAAATTAACGTATTGAATTTTTCTTAAAAGTTACAATGAACTGAAAGCTCAAAAGCTTTTGGTATATTATAGCAGATACTCGATCATCTATGAATCATCGACAATTTTATTATAAATTTCTTTTTATTAAGGCTAAGCTGTGCTTTTTATATTGTTATTTTAATTCCATCGCGAAAGCTCAAAACAATAAAGAATTAACTAGATATATTAGCTCAAGGAATAAGTTATATTATAAGTTTATTTACATTCAATTATCAATTTTTATTAACATACTTTTAATATATAGCATAAAAAGCACAAAATAAATAGGAACACCGAAAATTCCAAAGTAAATAACTTTCATACAAAATACATTAATCCGATAAAAATCGAGAGCTTTTGTCATATTTCAAATATTTGGTTTTTCTTAAATATTAAATTATAAATTACAACGTATTGAACTTAATTTCACAATTAACCTTTAGCAATATCAGCTAAAAACCTTAAATTTTCTCAAAATTTTTAAATTGGCTTGAAAATGAAATAGTGTCAAACCCAAGCTATAGTTAAGATTAAATTATTCTAGCTTAAAGTTTCAATGTTATTTGGAAATTTGTAATAATAGACACAACAGTTAAATGAGACTATCACAAAAATGTCTAATTAACATTAGAAAGAAATTTTATCAAGTACCATATGGTATATCATGCTGTACAATTTTAGGTTGCTATTTAAAATTTAACACGAAAGCTTTAACTATTTAAGCTTTGTTAAAGATAAGTACCGAAATAGCTTAAAAAGCTTTATTATAGGCTCAATGTACCAATTATTCATATAACAGGATTGTTTCAAGTATTGAATTGGGCAAGAAAATTACCACGAAAATTTTATTTAGTATTTAAAATTTATTGTGAAAGTACAATATATCTTAGCTTTAACTATTTCAGCTTAAAGCTTCATTTGAATTTCGGGTTTTCAACTAAGCATGACAATCAAAAACCACATCCAATATTCCGAATTAACGTGTTTAATTTTTCTCAAAAGTTACAATGAACTGAAAGCTCAAAAGCTTTTGGCATATTCTAGCAAATACTCGATCAACTATGAATCATCTATAATTTTATTATAAGTTTCACTTTATTAAACGCTAATCTGTGAATTTTACGTTGTTATTTTAATTCCATCGCAAAAGCTCAAAATTATCAAGCTTTAACTAGTAATACTCGCTTAAGGATTAAATTATATGTTGAAATTTGGAACAAGATTAAAATATAATTGGAATACATCTAATCTGTTTTAATTAACATAAAAAAATATTTTAAAGAATACAAAGCTTCTGAAATATTTTAAATATTCGTTCAACTAAGAGCCAAAATTGCCTTCGAAAATCTAAACGTTAATTTAAATTTATTTATAAAAGTTTTATTTTAAATCTATTGCTCAATATAATTATGATTTCACCATAATAATTAAGTTCTCAATTAAGTATATTGAATTTTTAGCTCAGAAGTTTTTGATTTATTTTACAATTTTCGATTTCATCTAAATTAACCATAATTAAGCTTTCATTTTAAGTTTTATTTTTTATTTTTTAGGCTGACCAAATATAAATAGGAAACACCCAAACCTAATTCAATAATTTTTCCACAAAATACATTAAACCGATAAAAATCGAGAGCTTTTGGAATATTTCAAATATTTGGTTAACATAGTTTGTCTTAAAGATTAAATTACAAGCTTCAACGTTTTGAATTTAATATCACCGTTAAACTTTAACAATATCAGCTAAAAAGCTTAAATTTTCTCAAAAATTGTAAATTGGCTTGAAAATTAAATAGGGTCTCCCAAGGGTAACCAAAAGGTCACCCAATGGTCACCAAAGGGTCACCCAAGCCCATGCTGTAACTTGAACCTGCTATTTTAAATATTTTGCAAAAGTTCAATACAGCTCAGATTAAATTATTCAGCTAGCTTAAAGCTTCAGTGTTATATCGAGTTTTATAATAATAGATACAACAGTCTCATATGTCATACAAATTTGTAGTTAATATTTGAAAGCATATAAATTTAATACAACTACACCTTAAATTCGGTATAAGCATTTAATCAGTCTCAAGAAAATATATTGAATTTCAATCTCGAAAGCTTCTTTACTATTGAAAATGTTCAATAATGTAAGTCATTGTTTATCTTCAAGGTGTTATTGTTAATTTTAGTTTATAAAGCACGAAGGTGTAAAGATATAAGTTGTTATTTTAGGAATATCGTAAATATTTTAATTACTTTAGAGTATTATTTAAGTCTCAAAAGCTTCCATATTTCTTTACGTTATGTTAAATAAGTATTTTACAATGTACATGATACGTAAAAAGAATTAAACTAAATTTTCAATATACTGGAATCTAAGTTGCTAGATAGCTTTCCAACATGCATATCTAGATTTTACGTTTAATAGATATTTACCTCAATATACCTGGCGCCAGGATGCGTTTATTTGATTTCATTTATATATTGCGCTTAAAAGATAAATTTTTTTTAGGTTTTGAATCTAGCAAAAACATCAAATGGGGCACAGCCAAATACTAAATTTTTGGTTTGAAAATTAAAAAAACACTTATGTTTAAAGCTTGAAAGCTTTTAGAATATCGCAACTTTTTAATCGACTGAGAGTTTTATAGTTTGCCTCGAAAAGCTGTTATTAACGTTTCACCTTTCTCAAAAATTGTATATAGAATTTAAAATTTGTCGAGAGCTTTTGGAATATTACCAATATTCGTAATATTAATTTTCTATGATGATAATATTATCTTTTTAATTTAATTGAACTTAACCATGTGCTGTTTTAATATATTTTATATGATAAAGCTTTAAATAGTTAAGCTTAAAGCTTTAATTTCGGAAGCTTTTGGAATATTGCCAAAATACAATTAACTATCAGTTTATTAAATGATGTGCTGTACATGAATATATTGAGAAACATTTATTAAGTTGAGCTTTTAATATTTTTGCTAAAAGCTTCAATTTTTTCTGGTTTTGAAATCGATATATCAATTCAATTAAATTCCAACACCCAACAAACTCATTATTTTTGTAAACGTTATTTTTCAACAAACGTTATAGAATTTAAAGCTTGAAAGCTTTCGGAATATTGCTTATATTCATGTGCCATAAAGTTGCCGCAATAATTTTAGTGCATTGAACACTACAATGTAATTGATTATTTGGAATCTATTGCGAAAGCTCAAAATTATTATTAAATTTTAACTTTTTAAGCTTAAAGCTTTGAAATAAATAAAATTATGCAGCATCCAATGTTCCTAATTGAAATTTTCAAGCTTCTTAAAAATATATTGGATTTGAAGCTCGAAAAGGTTGCAGAATGTTACCTTGGCTCGTCGGGATACAATTATTCGGGATCCTATACATGTCTCGGTAAAAATAACTTATCAATGATTTAATTTTATGATGTTGAGCCTTATATGAACTCAACAAGTCGATCGACCCTGGTCAAACCATCTATACATAGAACTCCCAAGAGAAATTAATTTAATTAAAAAGAACAAACTATTTTTATTTATTTACTAGAACAAGAAATTAAAACTTTCATTATTTCCTTTCTTGCAAAATTAAACAAACTTCACCCAATTAACAACAACAAAAGCTACTATGTATTTATGTACAAACACAGTACATCATTTCCCTTGCAGCAACTGAACTATTAAGAAAGTGATTTGTGTAAATATTAGTTCGTCATATATGGTATATATTGTACAGCTAAACATACCAATAAAAGCAGTAGTAGCAGAGTGTTTTCCTTTCTTGTATATAACATATTGATTCTTCGAAGGTCGACGGAATAAATAGTCTTATATAAACAAAACACCTTCATTTTCTTTAAAGTATGTAGGTATAGTAGATTTTTATGTTCGTGGGTTTGTCTGTATACATGACACATAAATCATAATCTTACACATTTTTCATGGTCTTATATAATACCTACACACTCACACATACCGAGCACAATATAAATAAGGCATTAGGTGAAAATGGAAAGTTTGTACAATGCTGAACCCCACCGCCCACTCCCCACACATATTTTCTTATTTATTTTTGAACGATTTATTCATTCTTGTATATATCTTTCATCTTCATGTTTGTTGTTTAAAAAATATCAAGGGAATTGAGTCAAAAGTATGTTGTATGTTATATTGATTTTCTTATATGTATGTATGTTTGTAGATACGTGTATGTATGCAGGGAAATTCATTCTTGCGTTTTTTTTTGTGTTTAAAGCACAACATATATGAATAGATAGTAGACAATCTCACAAAATGAAAAAAGGGTTAGGGTTATGTTTTCAAGACGATTCTCTTATCCCTGAAACATTGTTGTATATGAGGCACAGTATGAGGTTTTTTCCTCATTGAACCGCACACAAAAGATAAAGCAATTTCCCATATTTCTCCAAGATAAACTAAAGTATATTTTTGTTGTTTTATTTTGCTGTCTGATTCATTCATCCGGTTTTCATGTATGTGGTTGGTTAGTTGGGTTGTTTGTTTTCTTGTGTTGGTTTAAATTTGTATTGTAAATATAATATAGTTCAGAAGCTAGGCGTGAAAATTAAATTAAGCTGAACGGAAATGGGAAAATAAAAAAATTGTTACGCAATAAATTGCAAAACATTACTTTGTTTAGTGTTTATATGCGCGCGAAATCTATAAAATCAAATGTGCGGTATTATTATTATTACCAACAGCAATAACACACGAAAAAGCACATCCACTGTAAAAAATGTAAAAATAAATGTTCAAGCGCTATAAAGGTGAACAATTTTATATTTATTGTTGCGATACAAAAAATTTAAAAATTAAAGGGGATTTACTATATACAAAAGCTTTAAAGGTGAACTAAAAAAAGTGTTATATACTTGGTCCAGGGTCAAGGTTGTTTCTAAAAGACGAAACGTATATAAATTATATTTGTTTATTTTACCAAAACAATGGAACCGAAACCACCCATGAATTAAATAATCCAAAATTTAAAATCAGCTCATATATCACATTCATGAGAATCCGAAATAATAATACATAAGCATTAGATACCAAGAATAAATAATTATACAAGAAAAGCACACATATAAATATTATATACAGGGAAGCAAAATCAGCAGCAAGAGTGAAAGCACACGCACGCATACATCCAAAACAATATGAACGTCTTACAGACGCCAAAAATATGAAACAAAAGATTTTTATATTTATTTTTTATTTTCAAGAATAAAGTTTTCAACACGACGACGGTAAGAGAATTAATGGAGGTATGTATATCAAAAAAACAAATGTGTTTAGAGAAAAATTAGGTAGAAAATGGAAATGTTCTAAATAATTTTCACGGAATTTTTCTACTTGCCTAAATTTGATATAATTACATAAGAATTTATATATGTTTGTGTATGTAAAAATTAATCAGATTTAATTATTTAATTCACAGCCTAGTGAAAATTAAATATTAAACAAATTTTCTTTATTTTCAGGGTGGAAAATTATAAGATGTTCAATGGAAAAAATTTTTTGAATCCATTTATTTATTCAGCTATATACAAATTCGTAGAAGACAATTTATAAATAAAATTAAAAAAAAAAGTTAAACTTTTAGATCTGGAGCGGGATGAAGGCCAAATCATATCTCGATCGGAGTTTTATATACTGTAATCATGTATAAAAGCTTTTAATTTCATTAAGTTTTATAAATTAAAATACAGCTAATTGAGAATTTTTGTCAGTTAGTTTCGTTGAGATTTTCTTTTCTAATTCGAAATCAGTAAAAAACAGGAAAGTAAAATGAGCTTTTCCGACAATTGCTGCAGATTTATAAATACATTTGAATAAAGTCAATTTATGTAATAGCTCTCTTTTTAAGCAATTAAATTGAAAAAAAAGAAAAAATTACTTCATAAATATTTAAAACAGTTATGCTTTTGAGAAACTTTCATAATTTTTAAAATTTCAACAAGCTTTAGAAAACTTTCACAAATTTGCGATATGCTAATAAGGCAAATAAACTTTATAGAAAATTGTTTCAAATTCTTGATTCATTGCCATAACAATCAAGCAAACTTTAATTTATGAAAAAATTAATTAAAGCCCAAATGTAAAAGCTCTCATTCACAGAAAACAGATTTCAAATGATTTTACAATATTCAATAAAATGTATACCAATGCAAAAATTATAAAAAAATTTAGTTCAAAATTGGATTGAATTGACCAATTGTGTTTTTGAAAAGCTTTCATAACTTTTGAATTTTAACAGTAGATTTATTTACAAATTTGCGATATGCTTATAAATACAGGGGTGCTTTATAGAAAATGGTTTCAAATTTCTAAATTCACTTATATAAAAGCTCTTATTTTCACCAATTAAATTGGAAAGTGAATGCTTTAAACATTCCCAGTTTGATAACTTAGCCTATTAGGTGTATAAATATTTATTTAACAAATATGTTCTTGAAAAGCTTTCATAAATTTTAACAATAGAAAGCTAAGAGTGTATTTTTCAAACGAGTTTTATGGAACACTGTTTCAGATTCTAAATTCATTGTCACATTAAACCAGTAAACTTGAAAGTTTAAAAAAATGGTTAAAGCCCATTATGCTAAAGTTCTCATTTACAGCAAATATGTTTTAAAATTTCCAAAGCTTTTTAAATATTGACTAAAATTCGAGCATGCAAAAAATTTCAAAATGTTTACTTCATTCTTGGACGGAGTTAAAAAATTATGGTTTTGAAAAGCTTTCATTTTGTAGAAATGTTAAATATAGAACGCTTTGAGTAAATTTTTTCACAAGTTTGTAATTTGCTAATGAATTCAGAGGTGCTTTATGGACAACAAGTTCAAATTCTTAGTTCATTAATTCATATATGTTTTTGGAAAGCTTTAATAATTTTAAAATTGCAATAACGAAAGCTTTCAGTAAATTTGTTTATAAGTTTACGTTATGCTAAAATGTTCCAAAGAGCTTTATGGAACATTGTTTCACATTCTTTATTCATTGTAAATGAACTTTTACATTATGGACTTTATCTGTTTTAAAGTCCGTTTAGACTTTCAAGTTTGCTGGATTATTTCAATAAAAGGTTTATGTTGTCCATAATGTAAAAGTTCTTATTTACAGCAAAAAGATTATGATCTTTTTCTTTATTGAATAAAGTTTATGTTAATTTAAAACTATTAAAACTTTTTAGTTAACTTGGACGGAGTTAAAAATTATGGTTTTGAAAAGCTTCCATAATATTAAAAATTTAAACAGTATAAATCTTTCAGTAAATTTTTTTTATGAGCTTATAAAGTCAGAGGAGCTTTATGAAAAACTGCTTCAGATTCTTAATTTATTGTTACAATAATTAAGCAAACTTCTGATAAAAATTACCTAAAGTCCAAATGTAAAAGCTCTCAATTATAAGAATAAAAAACCGCTTTCATTACTTTAGACATTTTAACAGTAGAAAACTTTCAGAAAATGTATTCACAAATTTGCGATATGCTAAACTTTATAAGCGGTTCTTTATTGAAAACAGTTTCAGTTTCTTAAGTCCATTTATTCAGAAGCTCACATGTTCATCAATAAAATTGGAAAATGGAAGATTTAAGCTTAAATGCTCAGTTTTTCTGTTTCTTTCTATCAAGTCTGATTATTTCATAAATATTCATTAAACAATTAAATGTTCTTTAAAAGCTTCCATAGTTTTTAAATTTTAACAATTAAAAGCTTTCAGTAATTATGTTCACAAATTTGCGATATGCTCATATGGTCAAATGGTCAAAAGAGCTAGAGGAAATCTTGTTTTAAATTCTAAAGTCATTGTCACATTGACATCAAATAGATTTTAAAAAATTAAAAACTTTAACAATTTTGAATACAAAATTTAAAATTTTCTAGTTCCAACTTGGATTGAATTAACCAATGTTTTAAAAAAGCTTTCAAAACTTTAGAAATTTTAAAAGTAGAAAGCTTTTAGTTATACAAAAGCTCCAATTTTCACCAATTAAATTGTAAATTTTAGCGACTTGGCCTCTGCAGATTGTCTTAGACAGTATGAAGACCATTCTCGGGATCGAAACCGTTGCAGCCAAATTGTTGATTCAGTAAGGGGCCAGTAATGGCCTTTAAAACTGTTTAAAAAATTGGAAATTGAAAGCTTTGAACATAAATTCTCAGTTTGATAATTTATCCTCATAGCTTTATAAATAGTCATTTAACAAATATGTTCATAAAAAGCTTATTAATTTTAGTTAATTTATCAATAGAAAGCTTATAATAAATTTGTTCACATCTTTCTGATATGTCAGTAAGGTCAAAAGAGCTTTATGGAAAACTGTTACAGATTCTTAGTTCATTGTCACATTACTCCAGCAAACTTGAAAGTTTAGAAAACACTGTTAAAGTGCATAATGTAGACAATTACATTTACAGCAAATTGATTTTGAAATTTCAAAAGCATTTTCAACATTGAAGAAAATTCCTAGTTCAGATTCTAAAAAGATTAACAATTGAAAGCTTTCAGTAAATTAAAAATCCAAAGAACTTTATGAACAATTATTTAAATGAACTTTTACATTATGAACTTTAAGTCTTTTTTAAGACTTAGGATTAATATTCCAGCAAAATTAAAAGTCTAGAAAAACGGTTAAACAGTACATAATGTAACAGTTCTTATTTCCAACAAACAGATTTTGAACTTTTTCAATATTGAATAATATTCATGTTAATGTTAAATTTTTAAAAATTTTTAATTCCAGCTTGGACGCAGTTAAAAATTATTTTTTTGAAAATCTATCACAACTTTCTCATTTCAAAGAAATTTTACAGTATAAATCATTCAGTAAATTTGTTTACAAATTTATTGTGTGCTTATAAAGTCAGAGGAATTTTATAGAAAAGTGATTCAGATTCTTAATTTAATGTCTCAATAATCAAGCAAACTGGAAATTCTGAAAAATCACTAAAGTTCATACGTAAAAGCTCTCAATTACAGCAAATAAATTTCAACATTTCAGAATATTTTACAATTTTGAATAAAATTTATTTATTTCATTACATTAGACATTTCGACAGTAGAAACCTTTCGGTAAATTTATTCACCAATTTGCGATATGCTAATAAAATCAAAGAATCTTTAACAAAAACTAATTATAATTTATTGTCATTTGCAAACTTGACAACTGAAAAAATTTATAAGTCTTAAAAGCTTTTAGAATATTGATTCAAATTCATATGCTAATTGAAATTCAGTTTAATGCAAAAATTTGATAAGCTTTCAAGTTCAATCTAAGGTGTAATAATTCAATCGAAAGATATGTAAAGCTATACATTTAAATCCCTAATTTGGTATCTAGGCCTTATAACATCAGATCTATTCATCAAACTACTATGCTTTCAAAAGGCTTTCGCAACTTTAGAAATTTAACAAATTAAATTATATCGAGATATTTGGATTTTTGGAACAAGTCTAAATTTCTAAAAAAAAATAATTTCAAGGACGAAATTCTATTCTCAAAGAGCAGTTTTATAATAAAAACCAGATAGATATAGTACATGTATTATTTAAGCTTTTACATTCTATCGCCATTTCAGCTTTTATATGAAGCTTATATAATTCAAGGCAATAATTTTTTGTAAAAGTCAAACCGTATTTAGAATTTTTAGTTCTCTATCGAGCTTCTACACAAATAACTTTTGAAGCTTTCAACAAAGAACTCTTGAAAATTTTAAATTACCAAAGCTTTCATATACAATTTTTACAGAAATCTTAAAAGCTTAATCGCGAGCATGGCTTTTGCCTTCAGCCAATGGCATGCCTGTTCAAAATTTGTAATTTGAATTAGTTAAAGCTTTTAAATTAAATCAACTTTAAACTGCATTAAAATAAATTACAATCCATGTTTATGCCACTACTTCGTGAAAGCCATTTTGTTAATTGGTCTGAGCTTCTATTCAAATGACAACAGAAGCAGTTGGAAAATTTAATCCGTGGCCCGTTTCAAGAAAGAATGCATCGCTTTCATTGCTGAAATGAATGATTTGGATTACATTCATAAAATTGTAGCCACAGAGCTTTACGAAAAACTTATTCAGGTTTAAGACTGTAAAACTAAATATATTCAAAATTACATTGAATCTTAAACCCAGGTTTTTTTCGAGCTTTTATAGAAAAAGTTCAAAATAATTTTTTAAAAAATATACAAATATTTAAAAATGTTTGTTGTTGTTGATGTTATTTGCATACCGAAAATATTCCATAATGCAGTAAATTAGCTTTTGCGCTTTTGCATGCACACACATATTTTGCAAGTTACAAAATTACTATTGGAACCATTTATTATTAAAAATTACAAAACTGAATATTTTAGGCTTTTCTCTAACAAGCATTAATGAAATATAATATATGATGTTTTCACCTTTTTGGTTAAAACTTATACACAAACACACACACACACACAAACCACAAGGCAATGTACCGATAAATCAAATAATTTATAAAATCGCGTAAGACGATATATTTCGAAACGATTTCTCTAGAAACCGATAAATTTTTATAGACAAAATCAATATAATTCTACTTGTCTTAGCTAGTTGTGGGTTTAACGAATAAATGATACACATATACCCACACATAAAAAGCAGCATTATCTCGTTGCTTTATCACAAACAAATTATCAAGGGACTTTATACACACAATATTATTTATATACAACAAGATCTAAATCCACCATCGCAAGCACAGTGTAACAAAATTAATTTAATTTGAAATTTTCCAAAAAAACATTGATTTTTTAAGCTCGAATTAAATGTATGTTTTGGTACGAGAACATGGTATATGTGTAGTAATGATTTTTGACATACATAGACCAGTGAAAATGTTTGGATAAAAAAATATGCTTGTATTTGATAGGAAATTGTAAAACCGAATCATAACCGCACAATAAAAATAAACAAATATTGTGTAAATATTCATATGCTGTATATAACGTATATATTTGTATATACATATGTAGGAATTGAGAGCTTTCGATAATTTATTTTATTATAAAACAATCAAACCATATTTTGTATGTTTGTATGTACTTCCGAAAAAATTTGTAAAATTGGTTTATGTTCAACATTATTTGGTTAGTGGTGGTTCGGCTATGTCTAAAATAAAATAAAATATTTATTTATTTTATTGACAACAACAGTCCTAGTTTAGTTGTTATAAAAAATTCATAGCTATAAGCTAAATATATACTTTATTATGAACGACTAAACCATTTTTTTTATGGCGGGATATTTTACGTATTAGATTTAAATTTTATTCATATGTTTTCTAATAAAATCTGAACATCAGAGAACTCAACAACCTAGTTCGTTATACATATTAGTTGACAATTGGAACTAGGAGATCTGTAATGTGGTTTAAATATTTATTTATTATTATTTTCACTTCCCTAAGTTCATAAACGATGAAAATTTCACATTCTTAAACCAACATAAACCAAAATTCACAAAATTCAGTAAATAATTTAATTGTTTGTGCTCAACTGTTGAATCCCAAAACTCTTAAATTTGTAATACATAAAATCAGAAATTCTAAAATTTCTAAATTCTAAAAATTAATTACTTCCTTTTTAAACACCTAAATTTCTAAATTCTGTAATGCCTTAGAAACTTTTTTTCCTAAATTACTAAATTCATAAGTTTTCAAATTCCTAAATTCCAAAATCTCGAAATCCCTAAATTTCAAAATTACTAAACGACTAAATTGGTTTATTCTTAAATTTTTAAATTCCTAAATTTCTTAATTCCTTAATTTCTAAATTCCTTAAATCCTAAAATCATAAAATTCTAAATTTAAATTTCTTAATTTCTTAATATCTAATCTTCTAAATTTCTAAATTTCCGTAATTTCTAAATTTCGAAATTTTTAAATTTATAAATAATAAAGTTCCTATATTCTGTAATGCCTAAGGTCGTAAATTATTAAATTCCTAAGTCCCCAAAATCCTTAATTCCTGAATTGCTAAATTAATAAATTCTTAAATTTCTAAATTCGAAAATTCGTAAATTTCTAAATTACTAAATTTCTAAATTCCTGAATCCCCTTATTCCTAAATCCCTAAATCCTTAAAATTCTAAATGTCTAAATTTTCGTAATTCGTAAATTCCTAATTTCTTAAATTCCTAAATAATTCCACTGTCCTTAGTCTTCAAAATCCTAGAATCCTAAATTCCTGTTTCCTAAATGCCCAAATTTCTAAATTCTCAAATATTTTTTCCATAATATATTCTTGAATTCATAATTCTACTTTAAAATTCCCCATTCCTAATTCATAGTTCATAATTTATAATTCACAATTCCTTTTTGCTAATTTGATATTCCTATATTTGCTACATTCCGGACTTTCTTAATTCCATAATGCCCGCAGTTTTAAATTCCTAAATTCCTAAATTTAGAAAATCCTTAATTCATAAATTCCTGAATTCCATCATTTTTAATTCCTAAAATTTGGAAGGTCCTGTGGTCCTCCTATAAGGGATTATCATTGGGTTAACAGCTCAACCTGTCAAATTTTATTGTTTTGTAAACTTCAACATGTGCCTCGGATATTTTTGGATTCACAACAACGATCTCGGACATGATATAAGGACAACGATTTTAAATTTGGAACATGGAACGTACTTAAGTATAAACTCGACCTCATAACGCTGCAGGAAACAAGACTAATGCGACAACGGCATCGCCGATTGTAGTCGCTACGGACTACCACTATGCCGCAGCAATAACATGATTAAACATGAATTCGGCGTTGGTTTCTTGATTTGCAACAATCGGATTTGTACACTCAGGTTTCATGGGCGTCACTTAAACAAAACATTTGTGAACGTTCATGCTCGTACTCAGGAGAAGCAGGAACAAAACAAAGACGCTTTCTACGACGAGCTAAATTGTCTTGAGCAAAATTCCGCAACATTGTTTTGGACGACTTCAATGCTCAAATTAGCAGTGCAGGCAAAACTTATCGTAACACCATCGGCCCAACCTCCTGGTACGCTACCTCAAACAACAACGCGACGTGTACCACGGAGCTAGCTTTGCTCTACAACTTGGTGGCCGCCAGCACATACTTCTCACATCAAAGCCACATGGAAATCTAACGACGGGACAACGGTCAATCAAATCGACTACATCCTTTTATCCAAGAGGCATTTTTCTACCTTCAACGACATCAGAACCAAACGTGGAGCTAATATCGACTCGGACCACTTCCTGGTAGTTACCACCGACATCGAACAATGAAGTTACCAGGACCACCTTCGAGACTACTTCATCGAGAGGATCATGGAGGTTAAACACATTCCTGACTACGTCCAAGAACATTGGGACATCATCAAAACGGCGGTAACCAATGCCTCAACGTCCATCATAGGCCGAACTCCACCCAGAACTAAAAATCTTTGGTTGGACGATGATTATCTAGGTGCCATTCGGGAGAAAGATCGCGCACGTCAACGAAATCTATCAAAGAACCAGACAATCTCACAACGCCTACATGACTACAGACAAAAGAAATGAGAATCGAGCGCTCAACATCCAAAATTCTAGCCTGAGAGATATATATCGCTGCCTAAAAGAACTAGCTACCGACTTTAATTCGCGTAGCAGCGCTATTCGCAACAAATCCAGTGAATTATTGATGGACACTAAAACCGTCCTCGAAGTGTGGCGGAGGTATTTCTAAACAAACATACACCAACACCACATTCTGAACAACAATCTCTCTTACTTCAACACGATATACTAACGTCGAGATGACTCCACTGCTCCCTCCATATCTCAGATGAAAAATTATAAGAGACCTTGTGAGGATGGTATCTGCAACGGAATGCTCAAATATGGCGACGATTTTTTTTTTATCTCATATGTTTGAACTCAGACATCCTAACACATCCCAGAAGAGTGGAAGACAGCTCTTATCTGTCCGCTTCATAAAATAGGAGACTGCAATAACTACCGCGGTACAGTGTTGCTGAATACTGCTACAAGGTTTTGGCCAAAATAATCGCTGCAAAGTTATCAGCCTACAACGAGAGGATCTTGGGCGATTATCAATGCGGTTTTCGCCCAAATAGATCAAAAACCGATCAAACTTTTACTCTGAGGATGGTGCTAGAAAAATGCTATGAAAAGGACATCCCTCTGCACAGTCTATTCGTAGACTTCCAGCAAGGGTACGTGAGCTTAAAGAAGAATACGTTTTGGAACGTCTTGTCTTATCTGGGCATACCGGTACAATTGGTTTCTTTGTGTCAGGTTTAAATGGATGTCTCAATATGTAAGGTGCAAATAAAAAGCAAAATTTCGGATGCCTTCGAGATAGAAGGCAGTCACGTGGGGATTTGATTTCTGGAAATCAACCTTTGGTTGCGAGTCTTGGACACTAACATCAAAGCAAAGTTATAAATTTCTGATCATATAAAAAAACTTGTTTTGAATTATCAGTTCAAATCCCAGTAAAAATGGCGCAGAAATAAATAATTTTTTTAAATAATATTACGCAATTACTAACTAACCTAAAATTCCGGCTTGACAACAACAACAACCTCACATTTGACAACAACAACACATAGCACGAACTAGTATTAAATATTTTGAAAACTAAGTCGTTGGTTCAAAAATATCTTACTGTTGTTCGCACAAATAATTTGAATGGGCTTCGTCGGGACTGAATGATTTAATGGTCGGCACAGGTACGTAGCCCCTTTAAAATTATTGAATTTTACATATAATTTCATATCAATTTTTTTTTTTTTTGAGCTTTCTTAACGTACTTTTCAGCAATTTTATTTTATTTTTCAGCTAAAGGTTACTCGACAAACCATCCAAAACTGAATTATTTTTTTCAGATTCGCACTTCCAGGCTCTGGTTCTAATGGAACTTTAACATTTACCAACAGACTGTAGTTAACATTTTTATCTAGGTTAGTAATGATATTTTATGATTGGTTCAACATATCAATCTAAATTATTCAGAACAATTTTCATATGAGACGACAAATAATGCTTGTATATCCCGCACTTCGTAAAAGTGAACAGTGATTCTAAAAGAACAACATCTTCAATCTTTTATATCCACTTAAATTGCATAAAAATATTTAAAAAAAAAATATTTTTGGTTGGGTGCAGGAAATGAGCGCACCAATCGCAAAGCATCATGAAAATCAGGCACAAATTAAATTATGAAAACGTCTTCAATATCCTTATATATGTTGTGGAAATGTACTCATACAACAAGAACAACCATAAACCGTCAGGATACAACAACAACAACAGCAAAAATGGAAAAATTTAATTATACGTACTTAAAACTTAAGTAGGAAAACTTTTTGTATTTTGTACTTTTTTTTTCATTTTCCGTCATTTTTCACTTCTTATGATGATTTGCTCTGTATTTAAGACGTCTGTTCTATATATAAATTTTATATCTCTATATACACATAATATATACATACACAAAAGCACAGATCTATCATTTCCAGGATATATTTAATTTTTGTTGCTTTACGTACGTAAACATCTAGAATTTAATTTAATTTATTTGATTTTTACAAAATATTTTTCAATGTGAGGCATCTACCCTTTTTGAAAATATTTTGAATAAATTTCTTTGTGTAATTAGAACATATCTTGTTCTATGGATGTATAAAATGTATTCAATTAAAGCTTTAAGACTATATGTTCATATTATGTTTGTAAATTCATGGCCAATAAACATAAAATACCTTATTTCCGATATAAAAAGCTCTCCATCTACAATACTATTATTAAAAGCTCTTATATTATATTTTTTTGAAGCACAAAAAATCGTGGAAATACTTGACGATAATGACCAATAAAAATACACAAATACCAGTTCAGAAATATGCGCTCAAAATTCGGAAAGCTCATATTTTCGATAATTTTAACATGATAACAATACAAATAAGCTTTTTTTTTTTTGTTGATGATATAATTTTCCCATTTCCGATTTATAAATGTTGGTAAAAAAATTTGCATACCAGGGCTGTAAACTCACAATATATACTCAATATGTTTTATGATTTTTGTTGTTGTGGTTGTTGTTTGAAAATAAAACAATAATTATTACATAATTTTTTTTCATTAACAATTAAATTTAATTTCATTATCAATAAATAATTTTAAAAATAAATATTATTTTTATTATTCAGTGATACATTTATTTTAATTAAATCAACAACAACAAAAATTAATTGTGTTGGAAAATTATGCGAGCTTTTATGAATTGATATTGTTAAAATACAATATTTTTAATTGGCATATCAATTAAAGTGAATATCGATACGAATCATTAGTAATGTTTATCATTATACCTACACTAAATATCAAATAAAAATAAGCTTTAAGAAAAAGCTCAAAAATAATATCAATTATTTTAATACTTAAAGATCTAAATTTTGGGCTAGTACGGATAATTTAACAAAAGCACATTTTAAAATAAATAATTTGAAAAGCTTTTGAAAACAATTAATTAAAATAAATCACAAAGCTTTTAACATTAACTAAAAATTCGATCAAACCTTTAACTTCGAAAAATTTCTTATTTCTAATAATGTTTTCAGTCAAAAGCTAACAACAGTTTTTTAGTTATTTCGGCTTTCAATAAATTTCAAGCTCGTTTGAAATATTTAAATTGAAAATAAATTGACCGTATTTTGGCCAAAAAGCTTTTAACTTTGAAAGTGCTCAAGATTTTCTTTCGACGAATAAACTTTTCATGTATTCAACGATTTAAATTAAATAGCTTAAACACGTAATGGAAAATTTTAGAGAATTAAAAGTTTTTTTCTATTTAAAAATTTACGAGCTTTTCAGAACTACAACATAAATCGATATTGAAATTTGCTCTTTGGAAACAATAAGATGCAAATTGAGATGGGATTTTATAAATAATCAGTTATTTTTAACATTACTTCATCAAAACGAAAAAGCTTTTATAATTAAATATTAAATAAAGCTTTTTTATTGAAAACTAGAAAGTATGCGCTTGAAATATTTCCTAAATCATATTTAGGTACAAAAACAGCGTTTAGGATTGTTTTATGAAATATTTTAATTTTGATTTTCCCACTTCAACTGAATAGTAGATCCAGAATTTGAGAGGTAGACATCGGTACCACTATGTTTCACTGTATTTTCTATCAATTGTCGATAACCAGGAGTAACACTTCTTAATAACATAAATATTTCAACAAGAACAATAAAACCGCGCGGCTATATTTTTTCAATGCTCTATTAAACAAAAAAGCTTTTTTAAAAGCACGATAAAAGTGTAATACATTTTAAATATTTTATTGATTTAAATTTTAAATTGGCACTGCATCACTTCACTCGAACAAATTATACTGCAAGCTTTCGAATGATTATATTGTTTAATAATACTTTCGTTTAAAAATTATTATTTGGTAATTTTAAAATTAATCTGAAATTCGATAAAAGCTCAATAAAGCTTCTAGCATAAAAAGACTAACACACCTTTGGCTAAGATATAATATTTCATTTCCGATTCAAATTTAAATATTGAAAAGCTTCACAAGTAATTCTTCTATGTAAATAAATGACTTGTTTATTTCTAAAAGCTTTTAAGCCAAAATTTTTAATATTGCAGATTTTAAAAAAAAATTATAGGAAATAGTAAAATTTAAAATATTGTGGTTATACTTTCAGAAATCTAAAAGCTCGACCAAAATGAGAGCTTTTTGTGAATTGTCTATTTTGCCTTTTAAAGAGTTGTCATTCAATAATTACATAGAAACTATCAGCTAAAGCATATAAGTACTTAAAATTTAGATACTGGTGAAAAAGGTCGTCGCAAGTTTTAAATTAGTTATTTAAACTTTTCATGAAAAGCTTTTTGAAAGCTCAGACTGTTTGAAACTCGTGGAGCTATAATTTAATGGCATACATTTATTAAGGCCATCCCTTCATGCATCGCATTTATGAAGTAATAAACTCAAAGCTCTCAGAATTCCCGAGCTTTTTGTTCGTATAATTAGTTATAAATTATTAATTTTATGAACCACACTTTTATACTGACAGATATGTATATCTAAGGCATCGTCAGTTATTTAAAATAAAACATAAATACTAAGCTTTTGCAAAAAGCTCGTACAATGATTTATTATTCGTCTATAACTGAATAAATGTACGTTATCTCTACATTACTTAAGTACCTAGCCCAAAGCTTGATCGATTTTCGTGATTTGGCACTTGTTGTATAAATAAAGAAAATCAAATAAATCATAAACTTACCAAATATCCTGCTATCGCCGGAAAACTTAACTTTCATACCAAACACAATCCATTTAGACGAACGGAAAAAATTTTTTTTTTCTTTTTGAAGGATTTAGATTTGATTTATAAATTTTGTAAGATGACAGCCAATTTGTTTCCAACCACATATATAACAAAAAAAATGATTATTTTTATGTTGCCTTCGGATGTGCTCTACATTACCCATACATATATAGATATAAGCGACCAGCTTTTATGCAATTTATCATATACCAAATATGAGCATATAAATTTATATAGAGATGAAAATCGTTTCTTACAAAAATATGAATGACAATATATCAATTTTTCATATACATACTCTTCGTTGTACGATATATCGTAAAGTAGTGTAGTGTGTGCGATAACGTATATATACCGCTTCGTTTGCCAAAACCGCATACCCAATATTATAGTGATTTAGTGTGTATACGAACTAAAATCTTAAGTCTAAAAATTAGCTTGTTCGACAATATTTATGTTTACTTATAACGATAAATCGTGGCTATGCTAAGATGAACATTTATTAATATCATAAACGAATAGTATACTGTCGTATAGTTTTGGGTAATATTTCAGCTATACTAATCGGCGTATAAAAAAAATAATTTTACTATTAATCGTTACGAATTATTTTAGAGCTTTTAACTTATCATGTGATTGCGCTACTTGATATTCTATCTAGGTTGGCGACACAAAAACCTAATCAGATTCATGTGGACTAAAAATCGTATTTCTAGTATTCTAATGTACATAAAAGCACAAAGGGATGACCATTAATCAAAAACAATTTTCTTAATACGATTTCTAACAGAAAACCATTGTTTATTTTCCGCTGCCTCGCAACACCGAAAATGGCCTCGATCACAGGCCATAATTATAGTCAAATAAAAACTGAATTATTTGGAACACAACAAACATAAAGTGTTGATTCTGAAATAAAATTCTCGTATACCGAAAAATTTTCACACCATTTGGTATATAAATTTTCCACTTAGTTACCGATTTTCACCGTTGATTCTGTTGCCTGGAAATAAATAAATATCAAACGAAATTGCTTATACAACAAAATAATAAAAGTTTTATTTAATTTTTATTTCTTTTCGTTGTTGTTGTTGGCTCAAATTTTATAACCGCGCTGCTGTTGTGCAAAATGTTAAAAAAAATTCCTATGTAGCGACAGGTGAGAACTACAAGGGCTCATAAATTAAATAAATAAGCAATCGAAAATTGTTAAACGACTTTTAAATTGTTTGCTGATTAATGAACATTTTGTTTATTGGGTTAATTGTTTTATTTCAATCAAGCTGTTTGGCATTGTATTAAAATATTAGTCAAGTAAAAGCTATCACTTTTTTCAGATTATTTTCAAAACTTTGTGATTCGAAATTTTTAAATAAATATGAATTTAAACAAAATACTTAATTGGCACATAAAAAATTTGTAAATTTGAATTCAAAAGGTTATTTCATCAAAATGATTTACATATCACGTTGCCCGACTGATATTTATTGAAATCATAATTTGTGAAGCTAATTTTTGAAGCAGTGCATTTGAAACGCTTTGCGGCTTTCTAAACTGAAACAAGCATTTTAGTGACTAATATGTAATAACAACAGCAAATATGTAAGAGAGTTTTGGAGATAAAGGTTTCTTAATACTTATATACTTTGAACTGAAAGCTCTGCTTTGCTGTTTATTGCAAAATTCATTTTCAAAAGGACTACATTTAAAAATATAAAAAGCTCGATAGTTGTTTTCGGTGATGAAGCTTTTATAAAAGTAAATTGTATTCAAAAGCATAATAGAAAGCTTCCTGTTTGAAAAGCTTTCATTTTAAAGGGATTAAAATATCATTCAGTTTTGCAGCTTTTAAGTTGTTATTACAAACATGTTGCTCCCAAGTTTGCAGGTGATACTTCTTGGTTTTTAAAAAAATATGCGAGAATAGTATTTAACTAGAATTAAAGTGACTTTACCTATGATTTAGAAAGTTCTTTTAATATTTGAAATAAAATATATTAAAAACATAATATTCAAAGCTCACGTTGAGAATTTAAAAAAAAAATTATTTTGAACAGTTTCTGAAATGAGGTTTATCTTTTCAAAATTAACTGGATTGCAAAATTTTGCAATTATGATGTGATAGTCTATTACGCTTTTACCCCTAAATTATGGGATTATAGAAATTTACATTTTATACAATTTTCTTCATTTTCCGCGAAGCTTTTAATTAATAAAAAATAAAATGGTGAAAAAGCTTTGGCCAAACAAACAAGGAAAAATTCAGTGAAGTTTCAGCTTTTTAATTCAAAATGAATAGTCAATACCCAATCAGGATTTTGATAATCAATATGACGTAACAATTACAACCTAACTATATTGAGTTGTGCAGATAAAGTTCAGAACTTTCTTTGAACTTTAGTAAGAATAGTAAAAGCTTTAATGTAACAAAAATGTATGAATTTAAGCCGCAATACTGAAATAAGTATTAAGTTTAAAGTTTTGCAAATGAAGCTTACAGTTAAAAAACTGTTTTTATTTTAAAATGTTCATTTACTTCATATGTGTGCATCATTTTATGGTAAATGGATAACAACCAAAATGTACGCCATGTTTAAAGTGGCCTGATCTATAAAAGCTTATCATAAAAATTCATTATGCCACAACCATTTGAAATTCCGACGAGATCTTCATAAAGGTAAGTTAAAAGCTCAAATTTATTCATGTCGATTTCTATAAATTTGCTTCAAATAAAATTTTAATAGATCTTTCGTTAATTAACTTAAACCGAATTATTTTTATTAAACTTTCAGTGCCCTATTGAAAGCACACAAATTATTGATCAGGAAGCTTTTGTTCTTAGAAACCTTAAATTTAATTAATTTTGTTAGTACCTTTCGGTGTGTTGAGGGTTCCATGTTTTTATTTAATTTAAATTATTCATTTGATTAAAATAATTAGAAAGCTCATTTTATAAATAACATATTTTATACAAGATTAAAATTTGTAAAGCTTTCACATTTCTAACAAAAAATAAGTGTTGGTTCTAAGTTTAACGAACTTTTTCAATTTTAACTTGGCCATAAATCGATAAAAGTTTATTAAAGCCTCTTGGAACATACTTTCTACAGCTTTTATTAAAATTGTGATTACGTAAACCAAAGTGATAATAAAGAGTGTCATTTTGATAGTTATACTTTTGAAAGCTCAATTAGTATTCTCAATGGTTGTTTACTCAAAGCTTCCTGTGAAATCAAAATTGACGAATAAACTATGTTTGTATTACAAAAAGCTTCACGGAAAACGAAAGAAAATCAGTATGTTAACCATTTCAGAGGCAACCTAGAGCTTTCGTTGAAATTTCTAATAAAGATGTGTAGCACAGATAAGGAATAAATAATAATTTCAATTTTTAATAAGCTGTTGGCTAAATTATTCAAACACAACAAGTGTATTAAAAGCTTTTTGAGAATATTTTATACGGTAAACATTCATGTCAATATAAACCTCAGTTTGATTATTATTATTTACATTCTCACCTACTCTATTGACGTTCACACAAGTGTATCAAAATGTAATCAAAACATTTTCAATCGTAGTGATTAAATCACCCCTATATCAAATTACATCAAATCGACAGTTAACAAATAGTTGTTTGTTATATATGTCGGTATTTCGGGTAGCTGAATATGTAAAACAATCATTGGAGGGTGCTTATATTATACTTCGCCAATAAAATAAGAAATTCTAAACTGACAGCTTTTGGAAGATGACATTTTTACGAAAAGCTCCTTTAGCACAATGAATCACATTACAATTTAATGATTTTAATGGTTCGCACAAAAATAAACTTTTTCAAGATCAAAATGATGAATGAAAATAAGAAGATTTTCGCTCGTATTTATAAATTGTACGACCGTCATCATTATCATAGTATAGTGTAATTTGATATGATTTGATAGCATTGTCCAAGCCAAAATATTGGAACAGGGAGATAAATCGTTATAAAGATCGTTAAAGATTTATAAAAAAATATTCATACACGCAGCGGTCATTAAATTTAGATGTAGGGACCTTTTTAAAATATTTAATTTAAATCGATTATCTAAAATAGGTTTATTGTTTATGTGTGTATGGCTTTTTATGAATTACAACGTAAATTAAATTCGATTTTTCCAATAAATTGAAATAGAACATATTGTCAAATCCATTAAATTAGCACAAAGTTATTTTTATCTATCGATTTTATTTTTGTTTGGACATAGTGTAACGTACATTAAAAAGTTTTATTATTTTTATGAAGAATAAAGTAGCTTTTAGATTCTTTTGAACATATATAAAACTCTATGTATATATTACTTATACACATAAAAGCTTTAACTTATACTACATAAAAGCTAAATTCAAAGAAATAAACAAAATAATTGTCAGTTCCTAGAAAAATAGCTATACATGATATTATTTGTGTTGTGTGAAAACTAAACACACAAAAACCAATACAAAATGGTTTGCATATACATATATCGTAGGTAAGCTTTTGTATACATTTATACAAAACAACAAAAAGTTTGAAATTCAAAAGAATTTTTGATTATTCTGTGTTTTCGACTTTGTTGTGAATTGGCCATTAGAACGACATTGGTTGTGATAAATATTAATGTAATTTGCTGATTGATGAAAAACATTGAGCTTTTTTATAAGTGTTTTAATCTAATTTATTTCGAACGGTAAAGAATATTTCAACTTCTAAAATATTTAATGTGGAGGAATTTTTGAACTATAAAAACATAAATATCTACAATATATCAAGCTTATATTTTTGAAAGCTTTCAAATATATTATGCTTGGTCCTAGTGAGCATAGTGTTGCGAATTTTTATGAAAGAGGCGATAATTATTTTTGTTTAATACTTGTAATTGTTTATTGTAGAACCAATTAAGCTTTTATCAACCAGTGGAAGCTGTGTGTTACTCACTTACAAAAAGTAATATAATTTTTGTGTTTTACAATGTTCAAAATATTTGTAAAACTCGATTGGTTAAAATCACAAAATATTGGAAAATATAAATTCTAAAAGCTTCAAAAAAGCTTCTCAAGTTTCTATAAAATATTTTATATCGCATTAGTACGGATGACGTCCAGGATTTTATCATAAAAGCGATAATTATTACTTTTTAACGCATAACAAGTTTTAATACTGGACTGCACCAATTAGGCTTTTATCAACCGGTGCAAGCTGTTTGTTATTCACAAACAATAGTTAGTATTGCATGGTGTTTTAATATATTCAAAACGATTTTTTAAATGTGATTGATTTTATTAAAAATACATAATATTTGTAAGCTTTATATAGCTTAAAGCTGTTAAAAGCTTCTCAACAATATTTTTACTCGATGAATTTGTGTTGTTATATATAACATTTTATTTAAAAGTATTGTTAGACGTCAATTTATAAAAGCTATCTATTTAATTTATGTTATATTTAATAAAAATAAATAGAACAGCATTTTGGCAAATTGGTTCTTAAATCGTAATGAATCATATGTTGGAAAATATCACCAAAAGTTTTTATGCCATTTTTGGCGGCAATTTGATAATTTCTGTATAATCTAATGTGGAACAAAATAACTAAAAACCACAGAAAAATAGTTATGCTTTAAGCGGTTAAACAATTTTAATGCTCTCTACACACATTAATAAAATATTTTGGTTCAGTAAAATGATTGAATATCGAGGTCAAAATACAAATATGCAAAATTGATTTTTCATAATTTTTCTAGTGCGGTTTGATTGTTGGGGTGTGCTTAAAAAAATTATCATTTTGTATTTCACGATTCAATGAATATTTTTGAGGACATGTTAATAACTCCAGTTCCATAAATATTTTTTAAACCACAACCATACAGATAATTTAATTCAACAAATTAGTGATTTAAGAGCAAAATGAGTATATGTAAAGCATGTTAAAACCTCGTTATTCTACTTGATTATTTATTTTTTGCTGCAGCACTTCAGTTACCCATGATGATTTTTTTTTCTATCCCCTCAGTAAAATTATCATATACATCACCAAGTTTTTTGTTCGTTAGTTTATGAATATATTTATTGTCTAGATTAGTTATAGTTTATATACATGTACTAGACGAGATAATGACGATGTGATGAGGTTTTAATTGCCCAAAAGATTAGTATATTGTTTGTTTATTCAACATACAATTCACTGAACTAAAAATAAATCGATTTAATTAATTCTCACGTACCTATATGCAAGGAAATTCTGAGCGCGCACAATTAAATTATTTTTTAATCCAGAATTTAATAAAGAATTCACGTACCAGGTTGATTGATATCGTTTAATTTATAGTGCATAGAAAAATAAAACTTGCTTCATACAATATTCACAATAAATCAAGTGTGTAGAGCCATAAATTTTATGGCAAGTCACCCTCATCAATTTAATATACTCACACACAAAATAAAAAAAATAAATAAAAAATCAGCTAAATATACAACACATCCACTTCTAATCACGTTTACGTTTTATCCCGATTCAAATCATGGTATATGGTATATAAAACCAATGTAATAAAAGCTTTTTACTTTTTTTTTTTGGCACACACAAAAGCATAAACAAAACAAACTTTATGTATAGTATATTATAGTAGTCCATTTGAACTCCATTCATTAATTTGCCCACACTCTTTACTCGTATACGAATTCTTTTGCCTCGTAACGCGATCAAAAAATGGTATACACACAAAAACTTGTTGCGAATCGATTTTTACCTACACAAAAATACGTAAAAAATTTCGCTCTTAAACTACATAACACATCATGTTTCGATATCTTTAAGATGACAGCTTAAAGCTCGTACATAACGTCTATATACATAATATATACAGATTTACACATAAATCTAGCTTTTCATTTTTGGAATCAAGACAATGATGTTTTTATGTAAAAAAATATTTAGAGTTTAATGAAAAATATTATTTTCGTGCTTTAAATGTTGCGCGGGAAAATTTTACCTTGAAGTATCGTATGCAGTAAAAAATCGTTCAAGGAAACTTTTTACATATTTTTTCAAATTAGGATTATTCCTGAACATTAATGTAAGAGTTGAAACATATTTTCAATAATACTTATGTAGCAAAACGAAAAATAGAAATGAAGAAGCTTTTCCTAATTAATAAATGAAAAGCTCAGATGTTTAAAATTTACTTTACTCAAAAATTGAAAGCTTTTGACAAATCACGTTTTCAAACAAATGAACTTGAAAACTTCTGAAAGCCTTAATATAAAGCTTCATAGACCAAACTGGATTAGCATTAAATTTGAAGCAAACGCGTTTGAGAAATTTTACGAAAGTTTTTTCCACGTTTAAAAAGTTTCGAAGAACGCAATTATTTGAAAACCGCCTTTTAATAAATTCTACTCGCTAGCCGTTTATACTTGATAAAACTATATTAAATTCTACAAATTTTTTAGAGCTTGGTTTTCAATTAAAATCTCTACACAACATTTGTATGTGAATTTCTCTTTAACCACGATGAAATTATAGAAAACTTTGTTTGTGTCTATAAAAAAAGCTTATCAACTAGTGTCCCAACCAATCGACGATAAATGTTTTTCTTTTTTATTCTTAGATATCTCGTCTTTTGTATACAATTTACGTTGAATTTTCGGTTTGATTACGAGGGTTTGAAATGTCGGAAGACAAAAACGTGTGAATACAAAATTTTTCGACTATTTTTAAATTGAAATCAGATGTTTTTTTCAGATTGATTTATGATTTTGAATTCATGGCAACGATTTGAAAACCATAAAATTCCTTTCATATTTTCAAGATCAAAGAAAATATTTAATTGTTCCTTTCACGTTATTTGTTTTGTGGAAGATTAATAAATTAGAATTATAAAATGAAATTGAATATGCCATAGGCTGGATAAAATGTGCACGTGGGTTTTCCAATAACTTACTCGATTTTTAGTTGGAAAACCTTTTTCTGGTTTTCTTTTGTGTGTTTTGTGCTTTTTTTCAGAAAACATGTTGTTTTTGTTGCTTTGGCAAAAAGTACAAGAACAAGCGTATTTACATGGATCAAATTAATTTGCCATTTCATTCCCCCCTCGAAATGCGGAGGTACACTTTTTACGATAATGTTTAACAACTTGTTTACGACATGAGATTTTAATTAAGAAAATCCTAAAAGCTTTTCTTATGTAGACAATATAATTTTGTTTAAATGTTAATATGTCGCATGTTCATGTTATTAGCTCGTGGAGGGGTTGTATAGTATTTACTATATAGTATTTTGATTTCATAATATAGTGTTGTAGTTATGAAAATTAGATTGACTTTGCATAGAAGCGCAAAAAGCTCATAACTCCTATAGTGAGGCGTTTTATATATTCAAATATGGTTTTTTATTGATTTTTTACACAAACAATCTTATTTAGGCGTCTCCACTCATGGCTCAAAAATAACTTTAATTCTCGTGTATATGGCAAAATTCGTATATACTTTAAATTTATTACACTATTTCCATGTTAATTTTATGACAAATAATGGCGTTCTGTAAATTTAAATAATGTATATATGCATACGTAATATGAACAAGGAAAAAGACAAAAGTCCAAAAACTAAAAATTTGTACAGTATTGTCGTCTGAAAGATGAATATAATATTAAAGTAAAATTAAATTAGACACGCAAAAGAAACACAAAAACCAACTCTCGTTCACAAAAATTTCGTGTACGGACAAATATTCTGTTTGAATAATAATAATAAAAAAAACAATTTGCATAAATTCACGCTTTAAATTATTAAATTTTGTCGCGAAATTTTGTTTCTCTAAATCAACAAAAATTTGTTTCGCTAAGATATTTTATTAAAGATGTATGGTTAGGTCTAATATTTATATGGGTAAGTATGACAGAGTTGAGCTTTACATTTTTGATAGTGAATAGAGAATACCGACAAATTAATTTCTAAATTTATATAATACTGATAAAATCTTATTTAAAAAAAATATATAAAATATTTTTGTTTTGTTTTTTATTGGGATATTATGCACTTAATTTAAATAAAATTTAATAACACAAATATAACATAAAATGAAAATCATAACAATTTATTTTCAGAACAGAAGTTAACATAAATTATATTTTATTGTGTAGTTGTACCATTGCAGTCATAAAATTTCAGCTATGTTGCAGAGACTATTTTATGTGTACTAAAATTGTTTAAATAATTATTTGAGATAATTGAATTTTGTACAAGTATATTCGACAGAGCTCCGAAATTTAAACAACCGAATTTTATGTGGGATAAAAATGTGTAAAATTAAATAAAACGATAGATAGCTATAAGCTAGAAAGTTTATATATTGGTTGCGATATCAATCATCCTACGTTCAATCATCTTCACAAATTTTGCAACCTCAAACTTTCAACTTTCAACCTACAACCTACAACTTGGAACATCTAATCTCCAAATTCAAACCTACAACCTTTAACCTCCAATCTCCAACCTCCAACCTCCAACCTCCAACCTCCAACCTCCAACCTCCAACCTCCAACCTCCAACCTCCAACCTCCAACCTCCAACCTCCAACCTCCAACCTCCAACCTCCAACCTCCAACCTCCAACCTCCAACCTCCAACCTCCAACCTCCAACCTCCAACCTCCAACCTCCAACCTCCAACCTCCAACCTCCAACCTCCAACCTCCAACCTCCAACCTCCAACCTCCAACCTCCAACCTCCAACCTCCAACCTACAACCTCCAACCTACAACCTCCAACCTCCAACCTCCAACCTCCAACCTCCAACCTCCAACCTCCAACCTCCAACCTCCAACCTCCAA
This sequence comes from Tipula unca, assembly GCA_951394425.1. NCBI lineage: Eukaryota > Metazoa > Arthropoda > Insecta > Diptera > Tipulidae > Tipula > Tipula unca. The sequence goes on from OX596382.1 coordinate 9,951,580, forward strand.
CCTCCAACCTCCAACCTCCAACCTCCAACCTCCAACCTCCAACCTCCAACCTCCAACCTCCAACCTCCAACCTCCAACCTCCAACCTCCAACCTCCAACCTCCAACCTCCAACCTCCAACCTCCAACCTCCAACCTCCAACCTCCAACCTCCAACCTCCAACCTCCAACCTCCAACCTCCAACCTCCAACCTCCAACCTCCAACCCCCAACCCCCAACCTCCAACTTCCAACCTCCAACCTCCAACCTCCAACCTCCAACCTCCAACCTCCAACCTCCAACCTCCAACCTCCAACCTCCAACCTCCAACCTCCGTCCTAAAAAATTTAAAGAATTTAAAGAATTTAAAGAAGTTAAAGAATTCAACAATTTTTTAAAATTTAAAGAATTTAAAGAATTTCAAAAAATTAGAATTTAATTTTTTTTTAAATTTTAAAGAATTTAAACAATTTAAAAATTAAAGAATTTGAATAATTTAAAGAACGTAAGAATTTAAAAAATTAAAAAAATTTAAAGAATTTAAAATTTTTTAAAAATTTAAAGAATTTTAAAAATTTTAAAAATTTAAAGAATTTAAAAAATATTAAAATGTAATTTTTTTTAAAAATTTAAAGAATTAGAAATATTACTAACAAAAATATTAGAATTTAATTTTTTTTTTAAATTTTAAAGAATTTAAACAATTTAAAAATTAAAGAATTTGAATAATTTAAAGATACACACGAATTTAAAGAATTTAAAGAATTTAAAGAATTTAAAGAATTCGAAGAATTTGAAGAATTTAAAGAATTTAAAGAATTTAAAGAATTTAAAGAATTTAAAGAATTTAAAGAATTTAAAGAATTTAAAGAATTTAAAGAATTTAAAGAATTTGAAGAATTTAAAGAATTTAAAGAATTTTAAGAATTTAGAAAATTTAGAGAATTTAAAGAATTTAAGAATTTAATGAATTTAAAGAATTTAAAGAATTTAAATATGTTAAAGAAGTTAAAGAATTTAAAGAATATAAAGAATTTAAAAAATTTAAAGAATTTAAATAATTTAAAGAATTTAAAGAGTTTAAAGAATTTAATGAATTTAAAGAATTTAAAGAATTTAAAGAATTTAAAGGATTTAAAGAATTTAAAGAATTAAATGAATTTAATGAATTTAAAGAATTTAAAGAATTTAAAGAATTTAAAGAATTTAAAGAATTTAAAGAATTTAAAGAATTTAAAGAATTTAAAGAATTTAAAGAATTTAAAGAGTTTAAAGAATTTAAAGAATTTAAAGAATTTAAAGAATTTAAAGAATTTAATGAATTTAAAGAATTTAAAGAGTTTAAAGAATTTAAAGAATTTAAAGAATTTAAAGAATTAAATGAATTTAAAGAATTTAAAGAATTTAAAGAATTTAAAGAATTTAAAGAATTTAAAGAATTTAAAGAATTTAAACAGATTAAAGAATTTAAAGAATTTAAAGAATTAAATGAATTTAATGAATTTAAAGAATTTAAAGAATTTAAAGAATTTAAAGAATTTAAAGAATTTAAAGAATTTAAAGAATTTAAAGAATTTAAAGAATTTAAAGAATTTAAAGATTTTAAAGGATTTAAAGAATTTAAAGAATTTAAAGAATTTAAAGAATTTAAAGAATTTAAAGAATTTAAAGAATTTAAAGAGTTTAAAGAATTTAAAGAATTTAAAGATTTTAATGGATTTAAAGAATTTAAAGAATTTAAAGAATTTAAAGAATTTAAAGAATTTAAAGAATTTAAAGAATTTAATGAATTTAAACAATTTAAAGAGTTTAAAGAGTTTAAAGAATTTAAAGAATTTAAAGATTTTAAAGAATTTAAAGAATTTAAAGAATTTAAAGAATTTAAAGAATTTAAAGAATTTAAACAGATTAAAGAATTTAAAGAATTTAAAGAATTAAATGAATTTAATGAATTTAAAGAATTTAAAGAATTTAAAGAATTTAAAGAATTTAAAGAATTTAAAGAATTTAAAGAATTTAAAGAGTTTAAAGAATTTAAAGAATTTAAAGATTTTAAAGGATTTAAAGAATTTAAAGAATTTAAAGAATTTAAAGAATTTAAAGAATTTAAAGAATTTAAAGAATTTAATGAATTTAAAGAATTTAAAGAGTTTAAAGAATTTAAAGAATTTAAAGAATTTAAAGAATTAAATGAATTTAAAGAATTTAAAGAATTTAAAGAATTTAAAGAATTTAAAGAATTTAAAGAATTTAAAGAATTTAAAGAATTTAAAGAATTTAAAGAATTTAAAGGATTTAAAGAATTTAAAGAATTTAAAGAATTTAAAGAGTTTAAAGAATTTAAAGAATTAAATGAATTTAAAGAATTTAAATAATTTAAAGAATTTAAAGAGTTTAAAGAATTTAAAGAATTTAAAGAATTTAAAGAATTTAAAGAATTTAAAGAATTTAGAGGATTTAAAGAATTTAAAGAATTTACAGAATTTAAAGAGTTTAAAGAATTTAAATAACTTAAAGAATTAAAAGAATTTAAAGAATTTAAAGAATTTAAAGAATTTAAAGAATTTAAAGAATTTAAAGAATTTAAAGAATTTAAAGAATTTAAAGAATTTAAAGAATTTAAAGAATTTAAAGAATTTAAAGAATTTAAAGAATTTAAAGAATTTAAAGAATTTAAAGAATTTAAAGAATTTAAAGAATTTAAAGAATTTAAAGAATTTAAAGAATTTAAAGAGTTTAAAGAATTTATAGAATTTAAAGATTTTAAAGGATTTAAAGAATTTAAAGAATTTAAAGAATTTAAAGAATTTAAAGAATTTAATGAATTTAAAGAATTTAAAGAGTTTAAAGAATTTAAAGAATTTAAAGAATTTAAAGAATTTAAAGAATTTAAAGAATTTAAAGAATTAAATGAATTTAAAGAATTTAAAGAATTTAAAGAATTTAAAGAATTTAAAGAATTTAAAGAATTTAAAGAATTTAAAGAATTTAAAGAATTTAAAGAATTTAAAGAATTTAAAGAATTTAAAGAATTTAAAGAATTTAAAGAATTTTAAAAATTTAAAGAATTTAAAAAATTTTAAAAATTTAAAGAATTTAAAAAATATTAAAATGTAATTTTTTTTAAAAATTTAAAGATACACACGAGTTTAAAGAATTTAAAGAATTTAAAGAATTTTAAGAATTTGAAGAATTTAAAGAATTTAAAGAATTTAAAGAATTTAAAGAATTTAAAGAATTTAAAGAATTTAAAGAATTTAAAGAATTTAATGAATTTAAAGAATTTAAAGAATTTAAAGAATTTAAAGAATTTAAAGAATTTAAAGATGTTAAAGAAGTTAAAGAATTTAAAGAATATAAAGAATTTAAAAAATTTAAAGAATTCAAATAATTTAAAGAATTTAAAGAGTTTAAAGAATTTAATGAATTTAAAGAATTTAAAGAATTTAAAGAATTTAAAGAATTTAAAGGATTTAAAGAATTTAAAGAATTTAAGAATTTAAAGAATTTAAAGAATTTAAAGAATTTAAAGAGATTAAAGAATTTAAAGAATTAAATGATTTTAATGAATTTAAAGAATTTAAAGAATTTAAAGAATTTAAAGAATTTAAAGAATTTAAAGAAATTAAAGAATTTAAAGGATTTAAAGAATTTTAAGAATTTAAAGAATTTAATGAATTTAAAGAATTTAAAGTATTAAATGAATTTAAAGAATTTAAAGAATTTAAATAATTTAATGAATTTAAAGAGTTTAAAGAATTTAAAGAATTTAAAGAATTTAAAGAATTTAAAGAATTCAAAGAATTTAAAGAATTTAAAGGATTTAAAAAATTTAAAGAATTCAAATAATTTAAAGAATTTAAAGAGTTTAAAGAATTTAATGAATTTAAAGAATTTAAAGAATTTAAAGAATTTAAAGGATTTAAAGAATTTAAAGAATTTAAGAATTTAAAGAATTTAAAGAATTTAAAGAGATTAAAGAATTTAAAGAATTAAATGATTTTAATGAATTTAAAGAATTTAAAGAATTTAAGAATTTAAAGAATTTAAAGAAATTAAAGAATTTAAAGGATTTAAAGAATTTAAAGATTTTAAAGAATTTAATGAATTTAAAGAATTTAAAGTATTAAATGAATTTAAAGAATTTAAAGAATTTAAATAATTTAAAGAATTTAAAGAGTTTAAAGAATTTAAAGAATTTAAAGAATTTAAAGAATTTAAAGAATTCAAAGAATTTAAAGAATTTAAAGGATTTTAAGAATTTAAAGAATTTAAAGAATTTAAAGAATTTAAAGAGTTTAAAGAATTTAAATAATTTAAAGAATTAAAAGAATTTAAAGAATTTAAAGAATTTAAAGAATTTAAAGAATTTAAAGAATTTAAAGAATTTAAAGAATTTAAAGAATTTAAAGAATTTAAAGAATTTAAAGAATTTAAAGAATTCAAAGAAATTAAAGAATATAAAGATTTTAAAGAATTAAAAGAATTTGAAGAATTTCAAAATATTTTAAGAATTTGAAGAATTAATTAAATTTAAAAAAATTTAAGAATTTAAAGATTTTAAAGAATTTTACGAATTTATAATAGTTTTGAGAATTTAAAGAATTTAATAAATTTAAACAATTTTAACAGTTCAAAAATTTATTTATGAATTTTCGATTTATAGGGTTTTTGGAATTGTGCAATTTATAAAAACTTTAAGCTTTCAAGATCTAAATGCAATTATAATGATTTTTAGAACTTTTCGAAATTTTAAAAATTTCAATATCAAATTCTACAATTTTATTTATTTCTACAATTTTATTCACTGAGTTTCAATATTTAAAAGTTTAAAGATTATTTATAAATATTAGATTTAAATAATTTTGTAAATTTTGGGAATTTTAACGTACCGAACCAACCGACCATTTTTTAAAAAAATTCAATTTCAAAAATTAGATTTTTTTGGTTTAAAAATATTTAATTATTTTATGAATGTAAATTTTATTAAATAAATAAAACATTATTCAAATAATATTTGTTAAAATTTTTAGAATTTTAATAATACTAATTAATATTAGTTATTTTAAATATTGAAATGAGATTTCAAATATTTTTAGGAAATATTTGGTTTTAACGATTTTAAAGAATTATAAAAGATTGAAATATTGTTATTAAAGTTATATTTAGGATTTTCGAGAAATTTAAAAATTAACATTTTTTAGAATTTTTTTATGATTTAGCCATCAGAGTGTTTTAACCCTTGTGTTTACAACCGAATTTTTTTCTTCATTTTTACAAATAACATACCCGGGTATGTATTATAGATTTCTAAACATTTTATATAAAATTTTGAATTAAATTTTAATTTTAAGAAAGTATACGTAATTTTTGATCATTTCAATTTTATTTATTAATTCAACCTGCTAATTTTTGTTCTGTACAACCCTGTTTTATTTATGGTAACTAAAATTTCTCCACGCAACAGACAAATTAACAGGAATATTATACAAAAATTTATACAAAAAATAGCAATAAACGAAGATGATCCAGTATCTGATGAAGAAGAGCGAAATTTACCAGAATTCATCCCTGAAGATGAGAGCTCAGACATAGATATTATAGGAGATGAGTTGACAGAAGAACCCGTGGAACAACCGAACCCTATGGAATATAAGGCCAGGGATGGAACAGTTTGGAGTGAAATTCCACCAACAAATCGCAGAACTCTGTTGCATAATATTTTGAAATCGGCGGCTGCAGGGCCAGCAAATAAAACCCGCGGACTAAGCATAATCGAAACGTTCAAACTATTTATAAGTGCGGAAATTTGTGACATCATAATTCGCGAAACCAATCATAGAGGAGCTCAAAGTTACCAGACATGGAACGACAATCATCCAGATAATATTCGGGTATGGAAGCCAATAAATGAATCTGAATTTGATGGATATCTTGGCATTATAATATTTGCCGGTGTCAGCCGATCCAAGAATGAACACATCTGGATTTGTGGAGGTCTAGTTCTCACCCCCTTTATCGCGCTACGATGGGTGTTCAACGTTTTTATACAATAAGTCGATATATCCGGTTTGATAATGGGAACACTCGTGCGCGACGGTTACTTTCTGACAAAGCAGCTGCTATTTCCGATATTTGATTCATGTTGAACCGAAATCTTCGAGAGTGCTTTGTAGCTGGGCCAAATGTCACGGTGGATGAACAACTATTCCCATATCGTGGTGGAACACGTTTCACACAGTATATTCCATCAAAACCTTGGAGATATGGAATTAAGGTATGGTGGGTTTGCGACTCCACTACATCGTATCCAATAAAAGGACAAATATACACTGGAACGGCACCAAATTCACAACGAGAAACTAATCAAGGAGAACGAGTTGTTAAAGACCTATGCTGTACTCTCTTTCGCGGAACTGGTCGAAATATAACATGCGATAATTTTTTTACAAGCTACAGTTTAGCCTCCAGTTTGATGCGTGATTACAATTTGTCAATTTTGGGCACAGTAAACAAAAGACGGCGATTCGTGCCAGCAGAATTCCTAATCGAAAAAGACAAACCTCGACCTGTCGAGTCGTCTATTTTCGGATTTTCGAACAATATAACTATGTGTTCCTATATCCCAAAAAAAAACAAAGCTGTGGTGGTTTTATCCACAATGCACTACGACAAAGAAACACAAGGACCGGCAAATAAACCGACAATGATCTTAGATTATAATAAAACAAAGGGTGGCGTGGACAACATGGATAAAATGCTCGGTGAATATTCATGTAAGAGAAAGACGAATCATTGGCCAATCGCATTTTTTTATAACATTTTTTATGTTGCGGCTTTGGCAGCACATATTGTTTATGTTGAAAATAATCCGTCACTAAAAAAAAACCCAGTCACCGGCGAAAATTTTTGCAACAATTATGCGAGCAGTTGGTTATGCCGGAAATAAATGAGCGTTCCAAGAACCCGCAAATAATGCGACATTTCAGTACCAAAAATGGTATTGAAAGTATGTTTGGCCATACAGTGGACGCCGAAATAAGAGTGGTACAAAGCACATCTAGCGCAGAAAAACGTGACGCAAGCGGTATTATTATTCATAAAGGAAACTGCTACCTTTGTTCTAAGAGAAGACCAACCCGAAAAAATTGTGCAAATTGCAAAAAACCTGTCTGCGCGCAGCATATATTGACCGTAGCAACTTGCGTACGATGTACAACAACAACATAGTTAAATTAATTTTTTTTTGTTTTTTATTATTTGTTGAGTTTTATAAATAAATTGAATTACATCATATAAACTTTTCTATTTATTACTTATCTATTTGCATTTAGTGTTAAGATTTAGTTACATACCCGGGTATGTAGGTTGTCAATTTGAGGGGTTACTTTCAAAAAACTTTCCTGAAAGCTAATAATAATAGAGTTTTGGAAATTTTATCTTAAAATTCCATTCATAACATATAATTGTAAAGCTACTAAAAAAATTATGTCGATACAATATCAAAATCTATAAAATTTTGGCCATTAAAAATTAAAAACATACCCGGGTATGCGGTTGTAAACACAAGGGTTAAAGAATTAAAAAAGTTAAGAAAATGTTTCCAATCGTTTCTAATATTCTAGTTCAAAAGTAAAACTGGCCATCTCTTTTTGGCAATATTCCATTTACAACCTCCATCTGCCAGCTTCTCAAATCACCAACCTCCAATCCGAAATTTTCACAATTTTAAATTCCCAAGTTCCAGGTCCTTGGTTTTTCCAAAATACTTTTAATGATTTATTCAAAATTTAACTATTTAATCGTAATTTCAAAAGCTCTCAATTATATTTTTAATTTAAAAAAAGTACAACAGATAACGAAATTTTTAAAGCTCTAAAATATACTAGCTACAACTTTTAAATGCGAAGCTTTAATGAAACAATAATTAATTTTTTTCCTCTAGGCATGGGTTCTGGTAACTGGTTAACGCGGACTCATGTCAATTGGTCACTTTTAAAATTTTTTTAATTAATTAGGATTTCGAATCAAGAACGTACATTCTTACAGTAATGAAATGATATATAAATTCATGTACTTTGAAGCTTTTTATTATCTTTTATCGCTGCAAACTGTAAAATTCTGTTTAGAAATCTAAGACCAATGCACAACAATAATTAGCTTAAATTTGAAGGCTCTAAAAAATATTAGCCGCTTCTTTCAAACGAGAAGGATTAATTAGGCTATAAATAATTTTTTCAATATTTCCGTTTCTGTATATTGAAAGCTCTAGGAAAAATTTTAGTTTCAAAAAAGACTAATAACATTTTTCCTTAAAAGTTCATTTTTATTACGAGATTTCGAAATTTTGAACTCCTCATATTATAATGGTGATAAGAGAGGTATGAACATTTTGGAAGCTTTTTAAAGCTTTAGTTTTATTTTTGGAAATTATACCTATAGATACAGGTTGAACGACTTTTTATAATAGTAAATGCATAAAGATTATTTACAAGTTCTAATATAAAAGCTCAGGCAACAAAACTATATTAAATTACATGAACAAAAGCTCTAGAATATAAAATTAATTATTAATGTTTTGATCAAACATATTATTTAAGCATTTTGTAAAATTGGTTATCTAATATATATAATATTCATAAATAGAACGGGTTCTAATTGTAAAACCACCAAATTACTTTTACTAAAAAGCTACTATATTAAAAGTTATTTGAGCTTTTTGCTTTATTTTTGCTACACAACAACATTTCATGAACGTACAATAAAGTTAATTTTACAAGAAGCTTTCAGTCTTTTTAGCAAAACTAGTATAGATTTAAATGCGATTTATGTCGAAAGCTCTTCAAAATTGAATTTTTAATGTTGCTAGATGAAAAAGTATTATTGTCCATGTTCATCCTATGACTTAGTACTCCACAATTTCTTTCAAATTTACAAAAAAAACATGGTTTTAATAATATTCATATAACTTTCTAAATATCTTCCAGGCTTTCAGGTAAATTGTATAATACATTTTTTCTATTTGCTCATCTGGATGTAGTTTTAAAACTTTCCAGACGTTAAATCTGATTTCATACAGTTTTTCAGTATAAATATGACTTAGAGCGATACTCAACATACAATTATTTTTACGTTGTTGATTTCATGCATACATACATAAATCCATATCTCCATCATAAATAATTAATTATGAATAGTGCGGGTGTGATATATGGGCGGTTCTATATAGGCCATCGTTTATTTTAATTTTTTGTACATTTTATTTATTATTGTTAAACGATATAATAAAAATATATTAATAAATTTATAAAATAAATATTATCACATCCAGTCAATTTGGTGTAAAATAAATAAATAAATTTAATTTTTTATCATAACCGATGCACAATAAAATAGAAAACATGTGTGCAGCTTTAAATTCGTTCCCGTGAACGATACCCGTTTAAAATTAGTAGAAAATAATAATTTTGTTTTCCACTTCGCGTAAACCGCATAAATCAGATAATTAATAATTTAAAAAAAAAATTATTAATGTGAAGAGTTGAAAGCTTTCAATGTATAACCATAACAATAATAAAATGTTTAATCTTATTTATTTTTTTTATTTAATTTTAATCTAACCTAATTACCCAGCTTTAGTAATTTCCGCTTCCACCGCCTTTACAAACAAAAACCTTAACAGAAAGTAAAACGAAGCAAAATGTTGCGGAACCAAGCAAACAAAAAAATTAAATTAATAAAAATTAATTAAAAGAAAATAAATAATAAAATAAAAATATACTTTTATTAAGACAGGCACCAACCAAGAGAAAAAAAAACTGCGCGGTAATTATGATGGAAGACGTTAAAATTAATTACATTTTAATTAGAGTTTTTATCTTATTGTTTTCTTGTTAATAATATCGTATAATCATGAATAATAATTTATGACACATCAATCTTCCGAATAAGATTATATAAATAAAAAATTTGGCGGATTTAGAACCAGCCACATCGTATAACAATAATAATCCTTAAATATATTATTGATCGTTACGTCAAATAATTTAATTAACTAAAAAAATGTTCACGTATCCGTGTTAATTATTTTCACCATATCGGTGTACATACTTTTACAAACATACATTTCTATACAGATACAAAAAAAAATCAATTTAATTTTCTTTCATCTTGTTGTTCATCTCATGTATCACGTATTATTTACGCCAAACAAGAAAATTCTATATATACTCGTATATGTACATACATATTATATAGATTTAGTATAAAGACACCCAAAGTGTTATTAGACAATAAAATCGAGATATAATATAATAAAATAAAAACTGAAGAAAACATGGACTGTGTAATTGAAAAATTGAAAAACTTTTATGTGCTTTTAAAAATATAAAATAACAAAAAAAAATGTTTTATTAAATGGACGTGATAGGTTTTTGCGGAGCGTGAGTCTAAAATGATGTCGAAATGTTATGGAAACGGCTTTAAAAATATTTATAGTTAAAAGCTTAAGATAAATATTTTGTAGTCTCGCTTAAATATTATTTTTAAAATCGCTTAAGTCGTATAAAATGATAATCCATGTTAAAAGCTCACAAAAAAAATGTTTTCGGAAATTCTTTAAAGTTGAAATGAATTAACAAACACTAATATAGAAGTTGAGCTTTTTAACAAATGAAACGATAACCTTATTTGTGTTCGAAAGCTTTCACAAAATATTAATATATTTATTTCTAGTTTAACGTTTAGGTAAATTTTAATGCGGAAGTGTAAATTCCCAAATCTTTTTAATATGTTTAATAAAAATCTAGCTTTGTTGCCAAAAGCTTCCAAAAAATCATTCTCACATTAATCCGGCTCCGTTAATATTTTTTATGAAAAAAATAAAAGGAGTTCCTTTTGCCAATGAAACTAAATTTTATTTTTATTTTCAGGAGTCGCTGATTAGCTCTCTGAAATTTAAAGGTGTCTGTTGAGTAACTTAAATAGTCACATTTTATAAAGCCTTCCAATTTAAAAACTCATTACATTTATATATTAATTCAAGCTACATTAAAATCTCACACAACAAGCTCCGTAATGAAGTTCATTTGAAAAATTGAATTGAATACCCAGTTTTTTAATTTTCTCTTGTTAGTGTTAAAAAGATAAATATTATTCATTTCATTTAAAGCTCAATATAAAGCTTTTAGAAATAAAAAAAAAAATAAAAATTATTAATTGGTTGTGATAGATTTTCCGGAGCGCGGGGCTAATATGGTGTTGTTATGGAAACAACTTTCATAATATTAAAAATTAAAATCTTCAGAAACATAATTAATGAAAATTTTTAAAGCTCGCTTAAAAGTTATATATCAGGATGACTTTTTTTTAAATCGCTAATTCGAATAAAATGCTTTAGGAAGTTATTGACAGTTTCATTGAATATAATAAATATATAAAAGTTAAACTTTTAAGTTTTTAACGTTATTTGTTTCGAAAGCTTTCACAAAACAATAGTAAGCTACTAATATTTAGCTTAAAATGAAGGTTTAATTGCGGAAGTCCCAATGTACAAATCTTATTCATTTCTTATTAAATAATCCAGCTTTTAATTATGTTCTCAATAGTTTCAAAAAAAACCATGCGTTTTCAGAAAAATCTAGATCGGTTTAAAAAAATGTAAAACCATAAAAAGTTGCTGGGATTAACGTTTTCCAATTGTAACGTTAAATTGGAAAATGCATTAAATATTTAAGAGCTTTTAATTGATTTTACGCTTCAGTTTCAATCGCCGAATATTTTTTTAAATTAAATCTAGTATTATAAGGGATCTTACTTTGAAATTCTAGCATATCGCAGAAACTTATTTAGTAACATTTAAAATGATTTTTCGATTAACCCTTGCATATGGAAGTTGTATATAAATGTTCATGCTTTGAAACTTTCAGTAATAATTTGTGATATTCTAACTAAGGCTGATAGAACCATATATAAATATAATTGTTTTGCTTATTGGAGTACCTAGAATTAATTTAACTGAAAGCTCTAAATGAAACTTCATTCAAAATAAAGTCTCAGCTTAAATCACTGAAATTTAACGATAACTGCTAAGTACCACAATACCTCATCGATCAAATTTTCATGGAACCTTCCAATTTGATAACTCATTGAATTTAAACATCCAAAAGAAAAAAAAATTATTGAATAAATTAAAGGTTTGGGCCCTTAAAATAAAAAAGCTCCTGAAAAAATGTAAAGCTCTCCTGAACTGTCAATCTAACTAAAAGATATAACAAAAAAATTCGAAACTTATTTATAGTTGAATTTGAGCAACAACAAAATTCAATTTTAAAGTTAAGTTTTCAAGAGCTTTCATTTTTTTAACCATTTTTTTGTTCGAAAGCTTTTAAAAAATAATAATAAGTAAGATTCAAATTTATCGTGCAGGTTAGTTTTAATGCGGAAGTGTAAGTGTCCGATTCCTATTAGTTTTTTTAATAAAAATTCAGCTACAAGGTTATGTTGCCCAAAAGCTTCCACAAACTATGCATTCTCAGAACAATTTTACCTTGTTAGTTTTTTAATGATTAAGAGTTTCTAAAACTGACGTTTACAAATTTTAATATTTAATTGAAACTAGAATTAGTGAATAGCTTTTATGTTGTGTTGTGCTTTCCTCTTAAATTTCAGCATATGGCAGAGTATCAGTACGTTTAAAATTTTGTTATTGAGTATTGAGTAGCCCTTGCTTAGATATGGAAACAAAATTGAAAGCTCTAGAGAACAAATGATTTTTGATGGTTATGAAACTTGAGAATTTACAACCCTTATCTTAAGTTCAGTAAATTGCTACATTGAAGCTTTCTGTACTGGTTCGTGATATTATTGCTAACTAGAACAGGACAAACTCAATCAGAATGTGTGTCTATAGCTCATATCTATCCCGAGGATTTATTCAACTGAAAGCTTAACTCAAAATAATTTGCAGCTTAAACAACTAAAATTTAAGTTATCCGTTAAAATTTAAATTGTACCAAAACATTTTTACTTAAAATTACAGCTTTTTAATTATGCTTGTTAACTTATTTAGCCTCCATAAAAAAAAATTTCCTAGCAACAAAAGTTGTTTGTTATTTTAAAATTTTTTTAAAAAATTAGCATGCCGTAGTACTTTAAAAAGATTTAACTCCGTACAAGATATATTTCGTTAATGTTAAAATGTTGCAAATATCATTGAAAAAATTATAATTTTTATTTCTGACATTCCTACAAAAAGTTCAGTTAAATTTTAACGCACTAGAGCTTTAAGTATTAATTTTTAAGACTTATAATTTGTGTCCAGCAAATAATCGACTCAAACTTAACTATACTTAATACGCTAAATATTATATACAATATTTAATTATAAAAATTTTCATCGAGCTTTATAATTGAAAAACTTTTTAATTTATGATGTGATCGATTTTAAGATTTTAAGCTAGGTTTTTCTCAAAACTTTTAAACAATTGTAGTAAACAAGGGTTAAACAAAAAAGTCAATACGGAAGAAATAGTGTTCAAATTGTATTTTATAAATATTGATATAATAATAATAATAACAGTGTTAAAGGCCATTACTGGCCCCTTACTGAATCAACAATGTGGCTCCAACGGTTTCGATCCTGAGCTTGGTCTTCATACTGTCTTAGACAATCTGAAGAGGCCAAGTCGTTCTCTACATCGTGGAGCCATCGTCGCCTGCAACGACCTCTGCGCCTACCATATGGTGGCTCTCCTTTCAGAGATCGCTGCACAATTCGTTCCGGATCAGCACGCAGAACGTGACCGAGCCAGCGTACTCGCTGAGATCTAACTTCATGTACAATATCGGGGATCTTCATCAGATCTCTAATCTCGAAATTGTACAGAGCTCGGTATGTACCATCTATTTCGCGTTTAGGGCCGTAAATCACACGCATGATTCTTCTCTCAAATGTAAGGAGCCATCTCTCGTACTCATCCGTCAGCGCCCAACTTTCACATCCAAACATAACAACGGGCCTGATCAACGCTTTGTAAAGCTTCAGCTTCACGGCACTTGATAAGTGTTTAGATTTTAGCAGTGGCCTTAGAGGATATAAAGAACGACTGCCAGCTGCCAGCCGCACTTTAATATCCTCACCCACACTGTTATCGTGAGTGATAAGAGAGCCCAAATATTTGAACGCTGAGGTGTTTCAGTTTTACGAAAGATGTACTCCAACATGAGATTAAAGAGTATCGGGGACAGAGCATCTCCCTGCCGAACACCCGAGTTAACTGCAAAAATTGTCGATAGCCTGTTCTCAACTTTAACACAGCATTGAGACTGCGTCACTGTCAAATATTGATATAAACGTGATTAAAAGCTTTCATGAAACAAACAACAAATAAGCTTGGTTAATATTTTAAAGTTAAAGTTAAAATGAGTACTTTAAACTTAACTTATGGCCATTTTACATTTTTAATATTATCCAGCTTTGAAAATATTATTTTAAAGTTTAGTTAAATTTCTACCTGATTATTCGAGCTTCTAGTATTTTTTAGTAAAAGACAAATATTACGTTTGGAAGTACAGTCATATAAAAAGCTCATTAACTTTAAGTAGTTACTAGTTTTGATTCAATTTTCAAAATATTAGTACGTTAATAATAAGAATTATTTTAAAGCTCTCTAAAATATTTAATCATATTCAAGCTAATAGTAAAAGTTGATAGTTGATAGCAGGTTTAAAAATTGTAATCAATTTGAAAAACAGTAACATAGTTACCCGTTTGACATTATAGTTTCAATCTAGAAAATTTAATGTACAAATCAAACTTTAAATTCAAATTCAGATAATAATTTTTCACAATGATACTCAATGTTAATTTTTAAATCCGTTGTGTTTAAAAAAATGTTCAAATAATCACAGTTATTTAAATGTGTAAGCCACATTGAACGCTCTTCAAACCAAAACCTTAAGAAGTTTCGTAAATTTAAATATTTTAATAACAGATAGGCTGGGCAATAAAAAAAAATTCAAAATATCATAAAGTTGAAACAAGATTTAAAAGCTCTTTATAGATTTCAAAAGTATTTAAATTTTAATTTTTAGTTTTTTTGACAAAACACATATTAAAAAGGCTTAAAAAACTTTTTTTACATGTAGAGCTTTTCAAACAAACAAAGTTTAGATTAGTTCATGATTATACAGTATTGTTGGATTTAGTTTAGAAGTTGTAGATTATGTTGTTATCGACTTAAACTCTTAACAGCGATTCAATAAAATAAAAAAAACTTTTAATAAACGAAATAAGCTCTTGCGCATAATTTTAATTATTAATACTATTATCATAGCAATGATTGTTAAAAACAATTGTTGTTATTTTTATTTATAAAACTATATACATAGGAATAAAAGTTGTCTGCAGCTTTTTCATGATATTATTGTACAGGACAAAGGTGACGGGTAGTTGAGTGGGGGGCAAAATTATTCCTAATGAATTATAAAAATTTTATTTCTGTTTGTACATTACACAAATAACAAAATAAAAACTCTCTGTTTAAATTAATAATTTTCTCGTTTTCTATTTAATTAAAACTATAATATAGTTTTGTGTTTGATTGTACTTTTTGTTTTCCATACTAACTATGTATTTTGTTAAGTTTACAAATATTGTCTAACAGATTTTTAGTTCGGAATTAATTTTGATAATAATTCGAATTGATATTTATTCAATTACACAAATCCAAGGAAAAAAGTTTGCAAAAGTTTGAAAAATGTATTCTCATCGCCATCACGTCAATAGCACTACATATCATGTCCACAGATCTATAGTTAACATTGAAAATTGTTTTTTTTTATATTCATTATCAATTTTCCCGATTAATTCAATTAAATCAACAGACGTATGTATATATGGAAATACAGATATGAATTTCATTATGTATACAGACTATTCATATTCAATTCCGACAAAAAATAAAATTTCCATTATAATTAGTCGTATCCATTGTTTTTCTAAAAGCTCTAAATACACGTGAATATTCAATGAGTTATTACACTATATATGGACATACATATATTGCACATGCAAGACATATCGTTTAAATATAATTTATCGTCCGTAATTGTTCTGTAATAAGGAATATAATGGAATGATTTATCATTTTCCTAAATGATTACCAAAACTTTCCCAAAATTTAATTATACATTTTACGAAAATACTTTGCAAAGTATTTTATCTCAGATAAATAGATTAGTAATAATGATATCGTATTTTGAGGTACAAATTAATTTAAACCAAGCAATAATATTGTGTGTGTGTGAGATAAAATATCCTCCAACCGTGATATGATCGATCGATTTATTGTGTACACAAATAGAATTTCAACTTTTCGTTTATATAACATTATGTACGTATGATAATTTAATTAAATCACAAAATGATTTATGGAGTAACTTTTGGAAAATTAGGGATACAAAAATACCATTTGGTAGGAACAAGATAAATTATTTAGTAGATTTTCCGGATTCGGATTAATTAATAAAATATACAAAAAAAAAAAAAAAGGTTTATCAGCCTTTTCCAGAATGGTTGCGATGTATAAATATCGTCATCAGGTTAAATTTATTTACATTTTAATTCCATTAATATCGGATAATTACTGATAATACAAATAATCTCGACACATAAATATCAAAGCTCTTCCTTGAAATGTATTGTTAAACGGTTTGAAAATTGTGCACAAACAAATTGGAAACTACAATATATTCTTACGAAAGCTTGGTTACCTAGCTGTACTAAACGTTTTTATTGCCATTATGAAAATCAGATTTCATATAAAATACTTGCACGAATTCTTCAAATTCATTTTTTTTTTCAATTTTTGTGAAGCCCTACCGATAACATTTTCAAAAATAAAGTTACAAGATTTTATTTAAGCTCGTCAACACAATATTTGAAAACCCAATAAATCTGTACTAATAAAAGCTCATTTTAAATAAAAAGCTCACCACCGATCAATTTACTCCGGCAATTCTCCAAATACCTATTTTTGAAAAGCTTTATTTTTATGTCATGCCAAAACTAGTTTTTAAGTTCTAACTGTTGAAGGTTGAGCATTATATTTTAAACGATTGGTTAAATAAATCATAAAAATTTGAAAGCTCCTTTGAAATGCTTCAATTATGAAAGCTTTTTTAAAAAAAATTAAAAACAAAAGCTAAAAAAAATCAATTATATGATTCAAAAGCTCAAACAGTAAAAGGCGCAGTTATGGGCAATATAATACTCGATAAAATAATACCAATTTAAATAACAATATTATTAAGCTTTCGAAGAGAATTTGACAGGTTTAAATTGTTAATTTCTTGGTTAAATTACTTGGAATTCCAAAAACTTACTTTTAAATTTTACAATCAAAAGCACAGGACAAATATAGGAGATTACGTAAAATTGTATTACCAAAAGCTCAGTCAATTTAGAAAAATATTTAAAATTTACAACTTAAACACTCAAAAGCTCTATTTGTTTACATTTTTCTTTAAATTAGAAAAAAAATTAAGCTTTTTTAAAAAAAATTGTAGATTTAAGGGATTAAACGTTAAAAACAAATTTAAAAATAATGAAAGTTGGAAACTGAAAATGTAAAGCTTAAAGTTCTAATATAATACGTATTGCGGAATCTAAAATATTTGGTTTTTTGTTTTAAAAATTATTGATTAAGTTGAAAGCTTAAGCCCGGTGTAATCTAAAATGAATTCGAGTATAGAGTATGTTATTCCAAAAAGCTCTTTTTTCTTCTTTTATATGATTATTATTGGTAATGTAACAGTTGCAGAAAAATGTTTGTAATTTTTTGTCAAGGTATTCTAAAAATTTGTTTCTAAATAAATTTGAACGATGGAAAAGTCGTTTGAAATTCAATGCTTAAAGCAGTTTTTTTCAATAATATTTGAGCTAAACTTCCCGATGCGTTAGTCGATGAGCTTTAGAAAATAAAAGTATTTTTAAAAAATTGTGTTGCACTAAGCTTAACAGTGCCAATTACTAATTATAGTAGATATTTACTAAAAATAAAGTAAAGCTTTTTTTGAAGTATTTATCACTAAAAAAGCACAATTAATATATTTTTAAAAAATTAATCATTTTTTGGTTAATTTCTCATAAAAACTCAAAAAGTTTTTACTGTTATTTCGGAGCTCAAATATTCCTGACCTGAATTTTGTTTTTCTATTTGGTTTAACGATAAATGTTGAAAAAACCTGTTAAATGTTTTAATCATAAAAGTTTTTTAGTTTTAAACTTTTAACAACTATAAAACACAAAAATCGTATCATTTTAGAAGTTTAATAAAGATATTTTAATCCGCGTTTGGGTCTCGTAATTCAAAAGCTCACTAAACACTCACAGATTAATAGTTATTTGTTAACTGTAATGCATGATTATAGACAAAATTAGAAATATCTGGCAAATTTTCATAATAGATAAAGCTTATTAAACATATAAACTTAATAAGCATTTTATGAGCTTTTCAGTTCCTAGATTGTTGATCACGAAAATTAGTTGGAACTCCAAAATGTTTGGTTTTTTCATAATTTATAACTATGGATGGTTGAAAAGCTTTTTGAAATTTAAGAAGATGTTAAAGAAACAGTAAAAAGCTCAGTTATGGGCAGTATAGTAATCGATACAATAATACCAATTTAAATAACAATGTGAATCTCCCTATAATGATATTTTGTAAGCGTTGCTTCTCAAAAGTTTTCGAAGAGAATTTGACAGCTTTAATTTTTTATTTTGAGGAAAATAGATTACTTGGGACTCCGAAAAATTAATTTTAAATATTCCGTACAATCAAAAGCACAGGACAAATAATGATGAACACGTAAAATTGTATTAGCAAAAGCTCAGTAATTTTAGAAAAATATTTAAAATTTATGATTTAAAAATAAGAAGCTTTTCTGTTGAGCAGTAATATATTGATAAAAGAATAAAAACTCAAAAGCTCTATTTGTTATACATATTTCTGTAAATTAGAAAAGAAATGTAAGCCTTTATAAAAAAAAGGATAGATTTAAAGGATTTTGGTTAACTATATAAGTGAAACAAAATGTCAAGAGCAAATTTAGAAATTATGAAAATTGGAAACTGAAAATGTTAAGCTTAAAGTTCTACTAAAATACGTATTGCGAAATCTAAAATATTTGGATTTTAGTTTTAAAAATTATTGATTAAATTTGAAATGTTTGTTATTTTTGTCAAGCTATTCAAAAAATTGTTTTCTAAATAAATTTGAACGATGGGAGGCTCGTTTGAAATTCAATGCTTAAAGCAAATTTTTTCAATATATTTTTTCTCTGAAAAAATATTTTGGCTAAACTTCACAATGCGTTAGTCGATGAGCTTTAAAAATTAAACTTATTTTATGAAAGAAAATATACACTAAGCTTAAAATACACGGTGCCAATTACTATTTATATTGGATATTTTTAAAATAAATAAAATTAATAAATAATTTTCTATATTAAAATAAAGAAAAGCTTCTTTTGAAGTATTTGTTATTAAAAACCACGATTTTTGGATTTGGCTAAAAAGCGTAGCTCTTTATATTTCAATAATCTGAGCTACAAATAATTAATATATTTTTAATAAATAACTCATTTTTTGTTAATTTTTTATTAAAGCTTAAAAAATTTTTTTTTTTATTTCTTTAACAAAAATGTTTAAAAGAAGCTGTTAAATGTTTTAATCATAAACGCTTTTTAGATGTAAACTTTTAAGAACTATATAACACAAAATGATCATCATTTAAGAAATTTAATAAAGATATCTTAATTCGCATTTGGGTCTCTTAATTCAAAAGCTCACTAAAAACTCACAGATTAATATTTTTTCGTTAACAGTAATTCATGATTATATACAAAATTAGAAATGTCCATCGAATTTTGATACTAGATGAACCTTATTAAAAATACGACCTTAATAGGTATTTTATGGCTTTTCAATTCCTAGATTGGTGAGCACAAAAATTATTTCGAGCTTTCGATTAATTTGAAACCTTTTTGAAATTAAAAAAATGTGAAGCTTATTTGTATTAAATGAGTATATAAGTTTCACTCATTAAACCATTATTTATATTATAATATCAGCTTTCAAGTTCTATCGTACAGAGGACCATAAAAATAGATTTAACGTAAACGATTTTTTTATTGCGAAATCTAAACTATTTGATTGTTTACAACATGCGGTCCCATTCATATTATCGTACGCTCTAGACCATTGACAATCATAAAAGTAATTTATAATTATAGTTTTTTAACTATACACAATACACAAAAATAAAACTTTATCTAACCATTTCTACAGATTTAAAACCAAAAAATGTTTCTAAAAAAAATCGTAAAAAATAAATAAATTGTTTGCTCTCTTATATCGTGCTTTGATCGTTCCTATATATGTTATGTACAGCTTGTATCAAGCTTTTTTGTGGTTTTTAAATTTATATATTTGACTTTACGTATATGTTATTTATGGGACGATACTGAACTTAAATATTACATTATTACAGCTATTATGAAAGGCTTTTCAAAAATAAAATAAAAATGCTATTTTATTCTTCGAGATAAAAGCGCACATTGCACACATACATACACAGCTTTTTGTTATAGTTTTTAAATAAAAAAAACTGATTTTTTGAATATTCAGCATAAACAAAGTTTTTATAATTTATTACTTTAAGCTTTTATATAAGTTTTATATATTTTTATTATTACTGTTTGGCGCGAAGAGCGTAACTATTTAACATGACAACGTAATAATAAATTGTTTGTGGCTAAATTGTAAATCGCGCAAAGACAAACGTGATAATTAAATTAATTTGTCATTGCCTAAAGCTCGAAACGAGTTATTCAAACTAAGTCATGTGAAATAAACAATAAAAATAATTTCACTAATATTGTTTCAAATTGTAAAAAGCTAAAATAATATTAAAGACAAGATTTAAATATATTAAATGTTTTCAGGGCAAGAAAAGCTTTTTTTCCTTCTTATAAATTTTCTCTATAAAAATGAAAACAATAAGCATCACAAAATCTAGTATAGGACAAGACTTCATAATAGTTAGAATGTATGTGTGATGTACCAAACCCTGTTGTTATATTTTGGCTTTGTTTGACGCAGAAAATTTGTTAAAATGGTATCAGTTTTACTTGTGAAATGGAAAAAAATTCAACTGGGATATATATTTGGACATTTTTTAAAAAGCTGTATACACCGATAACAGAATAAGATTATGGCCTGTGACTTTTATAAAAAAAAAATAAATCTAATTTTGTAAACAACGCAGCTCCATAAACGTATTGTTCCATTTTTCTATTTATACAGATATACGTATATACCTGGATTGGTTGGCTGCTCGATTTCATATATACCTTTCACCGCAAGACTAATAAATTTTTGTGTTGTGTTGTATTACAAGGTAAACTTTTTGTTCTAATATTTTTGGTCCAATGTACAATGGAGTTTTATACTTTCGTGTTCAACAATAGTTTTTGAACTAATAGTATACAGCCGAGCCAAGAAATTGGTTGGTTTCAATACCCGAATGTGATAAATCTCGAGTTTATTTTGGAGAAGTATATAGAGCAAAATGGCAAGACAACATATTTCGTAATGAATTTATATTGGTCTTAATGTAGTGAGAATAAAAATATACTATGCAGGAGAATTATGTGGCACCGCCAATAAGGCTAGACAGTTTATATAGTGTTTGATTTAATTATAAAATTGGTTTCAATATTATTAACTGAAAGCTTAATGCTAAGGAATGATTATTTTATCAAACAAATAATTAATTTGTATATTTTTTATACAATATACATCAAACATATATAAAAAATTAAAAGCTCGCTAGTATAAAAAGAGCTTTCGCTTGTTTGATACCCTAAATTAAACACTTAGAGTTTACGACTACAAAATATCTAGCAAAAAAAAAATTCGTGAAGCTCTAGGTATTAAATAATTGTCTGAATAAATATTGAATAATATTTTGAGGAGCTTTAATCATGAATTGATTAGATTCATCTCAAAATCCGTATAAACGTCGAATGAAACACTGTTAGTAATTATAAAAAAACACTGCGGCTGTTTTACACGAAGATGAAATAGTTTAATTAGTTAATGAAAAAGCTTGGAAAAGCTCTTTACTAATATTTTAAAAAAAATCACTAGATTACTATCTACAAACATTGAAAATAGTTGCGCAAGCTGTGTTTAACTGTCTTATAAATTTTTAAAAGTTGCTGAGCTTTTTTATACAATAAGATTCAATTGGAACTTTTTGACACTATTACTGTCGAACCAATTGATATTTATATAAATATTGAATTCAAAAATCAAACAATCAATATTGAGTATTTGGCTAATTAATAAACAAAAATATTAATTGGACGAGCTTTTAGTGCTATTTCAATTTCAACGTAAAGTTGGATTAACGAAAAATAAACCACATCTTTTGATTTTAATAAATATGAGAATAAGTGAAGCTTTCATGAATGTTTCTATAAACGAAACCTTACTGTATCTTTTATTAACTATAAATATTTGAGATAGAATTAATTAATAGTGTTTAAAACTAACAAGCTTTTTGAAGCTACACAAGTTAATTTACTGGTAAAAGCTCAGTGAAATACTAAATCAGGTAAACCAGGATTAAAAGTCTCTTAGGAAATATAGATAATTTTTTTTTTCATTTAATTTTTAAAATGTTGGGAGTGCTCTATTAACAAATAAGTTAAAGCTTTAAACGATTAGTAGATTATTATATTTTTCAAAAGCTCTTAAAACTTTATAGAAATTTCAAATTTTAATATAAGAATTAACATATATTTTAAATCTTTTTCATTCAAAAAAGTTTTAAAACAATCTGAAAGCTTAACAGTTCACGTCAAAATTCAATTAATGGAAAAATAATAGCTTGTTCTATAAATTTTTGTTATATGAATGAGTTTAAATCAAATTCCTAACGGTCAACCATTTAATGAATGAGGGGTATTGGAGCTTTTCGCAATAAAAATAAAAGCGGATTTACACAAGTTGTAGTATTTCTGTGCCACTGAATTAATTTTAAACAAGATTTAATTTAACAGTTTGCAGAGACAAATATTAACCTAATAATTGATGAAAAACGCAAAAACAAAGCTCAACGTGTCTATCTCTATGAATAGATAATAACAAATTAAAACTCAGAAATCTCCCAAAATCTTCGAAAAAATTTAAGTTACAAAAAAAAAATTAAATAAACTTTACGGAGCTCAGAGATTTTAGATAAGGAGCTTTAAATAACTAAAATAAAAGCTTTTGATACATGTTTAATAATTATTTATGAAGTAAATTCAATTAATTTAAAATAAATGTTCAAAGCTCAAGTATTTATAAACAAGAGCTTTTGTGAAGCTTTTGTTTACAGAATAGAACTAGCAAATAAGCAGTGTTTCTTTTTAATTTGTTTATTTTAATTATTAACTGAAATTATTTTTCATATAACGTGCACGTTTTCGTTGAAGTACATGAATTACTAGTCAGGTACCGGAGAAAAGCTCATTTACTAGTTCAGTATAAAGAGCAACTGAAAGTGTCCTTAACCTGCTACAACCACAAATATAAAACTGATTTTAATGTAACAATTTGAATAAAAAGTTTTACAAAATTAGCAAAAGCTTCAAAAACTATAAAAAAGCTAAGGCAGCTTTTAAAAAAATTCTAAGTTATCTGATTAAAAACTATTTTTACCTTTACTCAAATGTCGATAGATATTATTATCAACTTTGGAAATTGAAATCAAAACCCCGAAAGCTCAGAAAATTTAACATAAAATTAAAATTTGTGTTTTTTACGACATTATCGATATTTAATATCCAAATGTCCTCTTAATACTAATTTACCTATAATAGGTGTTGGAGCTTTTAGACAACTTGATTTATTATTTAAAATATTAAAAACTAACTTTTTCGAAAGTATGCTTAATAATATGTCTAAAGTTCAACTATTATTTATTTTTCATATCAAAAAGTGTGTTTATTGTTTGTGATATAAATCTAATAAATTAAAAACAAATTTCAAAAGCTCAGCAGGTCTTTATAAAAATGAGCTTTTGCAAAGCTTTACGTACTAGCAACAAATTTTGACTAATTCCAAAAAAATATATTCTTTTTGTAAATAAATTAAACTATATTATTTTTATTAATGAAAGCTTATGTTATATAAAAGCTCTATAATAAAATATTATATATTTACTTTTTAGTTACTCAGCACTAAATGATTTTAAAATTTTATGATTTTTACATATGTGGATTTATTTACGTACTCGAATATACACATTTGAAATATCTAATTCCAAAATAATATAAACAGGAGTAGGATCATAAATCAAATTGAAATTTAATTTTTTGTACAGCACCATAAAAATGGAAATTTTTTCACATTTTATTAAAAGAATTCAATCTTGAATTATATTTTATGTTTCTTAATTTTGACGTATTCTGTATAGGGTTTCCGTTTTGGGTATGCGGCAGTTTTGACGCGGTAAACGAAGAAACAATGTCGAAATAAAGGGAAAAGGACTGCATACATTAAAAAAAGCAAACAGTTTTCGTTTTTATAATAAATCAAAACGAGCTTTTTTGGTTATTGTATAATATTATATTATGTATTATTTAAAAACGAAAGCAATAAAAATCTGACATCACCATATGGTGTGTATGTGTGTGTGTGTAGTATATATTCATGTTATCAAACTTTGAATTGTATTGTGTCTTCAAAATGACGAAGACAAATAAAAGTAAAAGTTTAATTTGAAGAAACCATATACACACACATAAAGCATTTGTTGTTTTGCTGTGAATAAACTTTTGTATGTGTATACAAACCAAAGCTTTCAATGCGGATTATTTTACTATTATTTTGACATTGGACAAATAAAACTCAATTTGATTTTTATGGTTTTGTTTTTTACTATATTTTGTGATTACAAGGCTTTGAATCGAAATCAAAATATTGTTATATAGATTTGTCCAATTCAATAATTGGTCGGTTTCTCTATATATTGTTATGGATTAGTGCATTTGCCGTATGCAATTTTACGTTACGTTAAACAATTTTATGTCTGCCACAACAATGAAACATGATTTTATGTGTAGCCTGGCGGTTATTTATTATTATACACAACTGGATAAACTAGAACACACAATGTAATGTATAAAATGAGCAGACGTATTAAACATATATAGCCGCATGACACTAAGATGACACAAGGATGGCAATGTACTTTTATATCACAAAAACATCTGTTCCTTATGCTTGTTTTCGGTTTGGTTTTATCTTTAATCATAAAATATATGATAGAATGTGATATGCACAATGACATTACGTTATACGTATACATGCCTGTTGAATAATAAAAATGCAAAAGCATTACAAACATTGCAATTATGACCTGGGATGATGAATTACAAAATTCGTATACCATGACATCATGAATTTCCTGAGGCACACCATGTCCTAAATTACATAAAATATATTTTTCAAAAAAAGTAAACACTGTTGATATCATAATTAGATAACCTTGTATCATACATAGAGGACCTACATGGAGTTTAATAATGTCATCATGTAGTTAGTATTAGATTTAATTTTCTCTCATGATGGTAATGATGTTGATGATGATAATGTCGGTCGTGGTGATGTTGACAGAATAATATAGTGGAAAAATAAAAATATGGAAAAGAGGATATGTGTGCGGTTTCATTTGTAGTGGGTGATGAAACTATGTTATTTTTTGGGGAGGAAGTATGTACGTATATTTTACCCTAAAGTTAGAAAGACTATTTGAAATGTTCAAAATATTGTAAAGCGTAAAATTGTTTAACAAAAAACTCTTATGGCATAATTTTGTATGCAAGCTTTCGCTTTTAACGTACTTAGCACTGACCAGTTTAAAAGGTCAATAGTTTAAGAAAAATTCCACAATATTCAAAAGCTAACACAAAACTAAAAAGTTAACAATTAATTGTGTTAATTGCAATATTATATCTAAAAAAATATTCAAAAAATTAAAAGCTCGCAAATTTTAACGGAGCTTTTGCTTGTTTGATAACCAAAATCAACCATCAATACTTTATGATTACAAATATAATGCAAACAAAAATTTACTCTGAAAGCTCTAGGTATTAAATAATTGTCTGTATTAATATTAAATAAGCTTTTACGGAATTTTAATCCTAGAATGATTAGATACATCTCAAAATCTGTGAAAGAACAAATGAGTTTAGTTTGTTATTTTGCAACATTTTAAAATTTATGGAACGTTAGTTCGTAATATTGTATACCTCTATACAGAAAGCTTTGTAAGGGCATTTTCTATTTGGTAGTGAAACCTTATAGACGTCGAACAAAAAACTGTTAGTTAATATAGCACGCTTTTACACACGAAGTTTAAATAACTTAATTAATTAATAAGAAAGCTTGATAACGCTCTCTGATTTTTCTTTTTTTTTTCAAAAAAATTTCTAGTTTTCTTTCACTTTAAGCTTAATTTAGAAGTTAAATTTAGGAGCAATCTTTATTTATTTCATGATATATATTTTATGAATTGGAATTCATATGAAATTAATAATTTTCAGTATTTTTAAATTAGAGCTTTTTGAGCCATTTACAATCGAACCAGTTGATATTTACAAAAATATTGAAATCAAAAATCGAACAATCAAGTATGAGTATTTGAATAATAATTAAACCAAAATACAAATTGGACGAGCTTTTGGTGCTGCTAAAAGTTCAACGTAAAGTTGGATTAACGAAAACTAAACCACAGCTTTTAGTCTTTTGTATCGAATATGTGGTTATTTTGATTCTAATAAATATGAATATAAGTGAAGCTTTCATGAATGATTCGATAAACGAAACCTTACTGTATCTTTTATTAACTTCACAAATACAACATTATATATTTGAGATAATATTAATTAATAGAGTTTAAAACTAATAATCTTTTTGAAGCTATTCAATTAAATTTCCGGGTTAAAGCTCGGTGAAATATTAAATCAGGTAAACCAGGACTAAAAGGCTTACCAAATACTGATGATTTTTTTTCATTTAATGCTGGCAGTTCTTTATTACCAATTTAATAAAAGCTTAATCGAAAAGCTCAGCTTGAAATTTCGTGCCAAAAGTAGATTATTACATTTTTTAAAACCCTGTTAAAATTTTATAGAAATTTCAAATTTTAATATAATCATTAAGATATATTTTATAGCTTATTGATTCAAGAAAGCTTTAGAACAATTTAAAAGCTTAACAATTCAAGTCAAAATTCAATTAACGGAAAAATAAAAGCTTTTTTCTTAAAATTTTTGATATTGAATTAGTTTTAATCAAATTCCTAACTTTCAGCCTAATGAAGACGGAGCTTTAATGAAGCTTTATGCAATAATATTCAATTCAATTGCATCTTTTGAAAGCTATGACAGAAATCATAAACATAATATACAAAAAAATTACAAAAAAAAGTCGAGAGAAAAAAGCTCTTTGAAAGTTTGGGGTTAAAGCTTAAATTTATCTTTTCTGGTTGCAATTGCAAGAAGTTCGTTTCAGTCCTTGACAAAGTTATTTGTAATCAACAATAGATCCAGAGTTTACTCAGCTATAAACAATATAAAAGAATAAAATAAAAATTTATAAAATTGAAAGCACACGTTAAATTGAATCTTTTTATCAACAGTTATTTTGAAAGCTCAAATCAAATAAAAACATAAAAAGCTTAAAGTGTAACTAATTAAATTGTTTAAATACTAAAAACAAAATTTTAGTGTTACAAAAAGCTTAACAAACAACAATTCAAACATGGAATGTTACTGTATGTTGCAAGCTCCGACTGAACTAATAAACCTCATAAATAAATTTAAAACCGGAGAATTATATTTAAAGTAAAAGCTTTGGAAGGCCTCCATAAAAACTCCCATTTGCATTCACCTAACTTATCCAATAAATCTATTGTCAAAATTATAATATTAATTTGTAATAGTGGCGGCACACCATCGCTTATTAAATCTTTCAAAAAGCTAAAAAAAGCTTTAATTTGGAAATTAAATACAGTTGGATATGATTTTAAACCCGTGAGATTAAAAGCTCTAGACAGTTGGCGATATAGTTGTCTTTTGCAAACCTTCAAAATTATGTATCCACATTATAAAAAAAGCTGAAAGTTCAATAAAAAAGCTCGAAATGATTTGGAACTTTTAGAACTATTTAATTATTTCTTTCATTAATATAAGAATATCGCAAGCTTTCACAGAATTTATTCGTCCATAAAAGTTATAGTCTTTTAATTTATCCACAAACTTATATTGAAGCTTGAACAAATTAAAAATGGTCACTATTATACGAATAAAAGCTATTCTTCAGTTAAGCTTTTTGAGAAATTGTTTCAATGGAATATTCATTCGGCGGAATGAATTACAAAAAGGAATTAAGAAAGCTCTTTGTACTGTTCGCTGTATGTAATTTACTAGTCATCCTATAATTAAACAAAATATTTCGGATGGGATGGGATAAACAACATATTCAATCAAATGGATTTCTATCGAAAGTTGATTTTTCAAACAAAATTTATTCAAAAATTTTGATTGAGATTCAATTAATATTTTTAATTGGCATTTCATATGCATGTGGAGATTTGATTAACAATATTTTAATTGAAATTCCGGCTAGATTTACTTTTAATAATCTAACAAATTTTGAGATTTGCTTTAGTCAACCTTACTCAAGGGCCTGCTTAAAATTGACATGATAATGTTGAACCCCACTTCTACGCTTCCCGGATTTTTGTTCCTAACTAAAGGTTACAAAGCAACGGGAGCGTAATGACTTGATGCGTAATGGAAATAGGAATTTTGTCAACATTTTGAATGAAATTCGATTATTGATTGAAAATTACAGTACCGGGATGGGCACGTAAAAAACTGAATAAAAAAATTTCTAAACTTGTACCTATATTTGATTGCTTTGGATTCACTTATGGTCCCTTTAAAACCACTTAAATTTTGCATTGAGATTATGACTCATGAACAAATATTGATAGAACCGCGGCTTACAATTGGAATACACGTTATGAAGTCTTCACATTATTAGGAATAATACACTGTCAAATTTGAAATTTATATATATATATATATATATATATATATATATATATATATATATATATATATATATATATATATATATATATATATATATATATATATATAAATATATATATATATATATATATATATGTATATATATATATATATATATATATATATATATATATATATATATATATATATATATATATATATATATATATATATATATATATATATATATATATATATATATATATTAGCTAATATTTTGATAGCAAGAACTAATGACATCTTGGAATATATGTCATTATGGTGTTAGCTTCTTAGGATTTCCCCAAGAAAATTCGGAAAAATCATATAATGGACATACATGAGGTCATACCAGACATGGTTCTGTCTATATAGAATTGTGAATTTTATCCTAAAAAAATCCTAAATTTTGTTTGTTTTAGTTTTTAGGACAGATTTAGGACAAAATTCATGTGAATCAACTATCTTGTTAAGGAAAAACTTAAAACTGTTTATCGACATTTTCCGGTTAAAAAAATATCGGCTATACCTATATAACTGAATTTGAATATAACCGATGTGGCTTCAGCTCGAGAAATATTTTAAAACCCATTCTAGCCAGCATTCCGCACGTCAGCCAACACGTTAAGAGATCATACAAATATTTCCCGCAACAATAACGATAACGCCACGTTAGTATTTTTTTTTTACCATAAATACAATTGCCAAAAATATCTAACTTCATAACAACAACAAAACCTATAAAATTTCCCCTGAATTTTCCTCAATTGAGAAAATAACAGATACATATACGCAGGCTAAAAATAGCTCACTACGCTCATACTCATCGTAACGAAGAATAAAAAATTAAAATAAAAAAACAAACAAAACACAATCGCAAAAAAAAGAAAATCGGAAAATATTTAGGAAAACATACAACAAAAAGAAAAACAAAATATTTTCTATAAAATTTTTAATTCATTTCGTTAGTCGTCCGTTAGATTTTGCACAGTGCTGTGTGTGTGTGTGGAAAATTTTTTATTTTGGTTTTCGTTTTAGTTTTTTGTTTTTCATTTTCATTTTCTTATATATATTCGCACCTACCTAGGCCATAATATATATGTACGTACAGTGGGAAAAACTATAAAAAAAAGAAGAAAATTGAAGAAACAAAAACGTAACCAAGAAAATTATTTGATTATTGTTTTTCCGCGCCGCGGGTTCTCCATATATATACTTACATACGACTTATATATAGTGTTTAGACGTCTTGAATTTTGTTGTTAAGACGAATATCATTTTTATGGATACTCTATCGTCGCATTGGTCGCCCGGCTTAATACCAAACAAATTACTAATAATTAAGTGAATGAGTGGAAAATAAGAAAAGAAAAAAAATATTTTCGTGAGTGAAAAGAAAATTATATTTTTAGTGAGTGAAATTTTTTGTTGTTTATGAAAAATATGTGTTTCGTCGTGTATACGTCGTCGAGTGTATGTGTATGTGTTATATAAGTTCTATAAAGTGTTGTGAAATATTTTTGCTATATATAGGCCATATATATGTATATGTGTTTTACGAGTGTGTGTATCCGTTTTGTGAGTGTATATTGTGCTTCGGAAAAATCGGAAAAATTTTTTTTGGGAAATATTCAGTCATTTTTGACCCATTTTGCGTTAAGTAAGAATTTTTTTTATTTTACGATATTCTATGTGATATTGACCTACCGACCTACCGATGTATGTGTATATATATAGCGAGTGTCCCAGTTCCACTCATGTCAATATATATATATATATATATATATATATATATAGTTTAGTTGGATTTAATCCAAAAATAGTTGTTCATGAGTGCGCGCGCGGCGGGACCCACGCAGATCATCAAGAAAAGATTTATATATGTATATAGTTTTTTGGAAAATTATTGTATCGTGATTTACGCGCGTGCAACAGGTGTTTTGAACGTATACATCCATATAATCGTGCACTAATCACAACGATTGACTTACTATATACAGTCTGGATATATTTACAGAGCAAAAATTTTGCAGACAAACAGAATTTGGCAAACAATTTTCTCGCGCCCACCCACGACCCCCGACAATTTCATTGTTTATGTCTCGACACTCGCTTTAATGTATGTACATACATATACGTGCGTCTCACGCGATATTTTTAGAATTATTTCATCTTTCAATTTACATGTAGCTAACAAAATTTTCTTTTCAACCAAACATTTTTTTGGGAAAATGGTCTGAACCAAAAGAAAAATAAAAAAAAAAAATTAGCCAACAAAATGTTTTGTGAATGGATTTTCCGCACGTTGTGATGAATTTTTTAAACATTGACGCAGGTGTTTTATGGTCGAAATTTTTGTTGTTGTTATTTGTGTACCAATTTTCCTCTGAATATCGTGTACATACTCATATAGAGCTATGAAATTTGTCATTTCAAATTATTTGGAACTGACGCATGCTGTGTTCTATATGTCGCTATTTATACCTATATATCGTATATAGTGAATATACAAGGCGGTATGAATTGGCTATGCCAGGAATTATTTGAACGCCCATCGTGTAGGTCTGTTGAGAATTTTTTTTATTTTATTTTTTATTTGTATTGTGTATACCGCAGACGAAATGTATATAACATATAGATATATATTCTGTATATACGAATGAATATTTTTTTTGTGGTAGCGGTAGCTATAGATATAATATGTTACAAAAAAAAAAAATATGTGCGCCAGACATGACTTCCGATCTTGATATGCGAATTAAATTGTATTTCGTTAAGCTTGTTATTTTTATTTGTCTGTTGATAAAGCTGATCAGTAAATAATAATATTGATTTTCACCAGCCGTTCCCGTGGATAGGATTATCTGCTATATACGTTTGATGTGTTATCAGTAGGTTGATGATCTATCATTCCACACTTCTTGGTAATATTTCATTGATAATCGTCAGGGTCTTATAGGATGGTCACACAACTGTCCAATATCTCTTCTCGTGCTCACTGTTAAAGCTCGATCGTATATACATGTACACTTACATATGTGTCTCTCAAATATCGATTGCCCTTCCTATCAATTTACATGTGGAACGTATTTTCAGTAAATTTTTGCAAAATATATTTTCCAAACCTTTTACCCAAAATTTGATAACTGGTCATGTTTTCACTTAAATTAAACTTCATTAGTGGAACATAATTTTAACTCCAGAAATTGTAGAATCTAATATTCGATTCAATGTAACTTTCTAAATAAGTAAGTTTGAAAAAAATAAAATTTATGTATTTCAATTATACCCCACAAACGAATTAAATTCGAAAATTGTTGAACGTATGTTCAGTTAACTTTTGCAGAAAATATTATCCAAGCCATTTGGACTGATCAACTTCAAAAAACACAAAATTTGATAATTGTTGATGTTGTCACGCAGATTAAATTGAAATAGTGGAACATAATTATGACTCTAAAAATTGTGGATTCTATCTTTTGAAACTTTCTAAAAATGCTCTTAAAAAATTTAATAAAAAAATTAAATCTTGGTTGCGATTTGAATTTTCTAGTTTTTGTTTGGTGGCTATTTACCAATCTTCTGATGGAATACAAATGTGGGATATATTATATTGAACATTGTCATTCTGTTTTTAAAAAAATGTCAGTTATGATGTTTTTCAATAAGTTTTAAACTTTTTAAACTCAAATTTTGATAATTGTTGATATCTTTACACAAATGAAATTCGAATAGTGGAACGTAATAATGATTATATAAATTGTGGAATCTAATATTCAGCCCTACAAAATATGTATAAAAAATCAAATTTTATATGTATGTAAATTCAGAATTTAAATTTAAACCATATTGTGGAACTTATGTTCCGCTTTCGATTTTCTAATTGGCGAAATATCTAATTTAATATAAATAGTAAATGTATAGTGGCCATTTACTATTCTACTGAACGAATATTAAAATTATTAGATTGAATATTTTATTTCGTGAAACTGAATGATTAATAATTGTGGATCTTATAATAATGACACTCATGGATATTTCAGCTAGAAGAGAGATGATATAATTTTAGTAGGCCGTTACACAATAGCTCAGCTATTAGTTAAGCATTTATAAATGTGATGCGTAATGAACACTGCTACTATCAAACATATGTGGAACATATTGGAACACATGTGGAACGTATTTTCATCGGAATTATCGAAACCTTTAACCCAAAATTTGATAACTGTTGATGTATTCACATAAATTAAACTCAAATAGTGGAACATGATTTTGACTCTAAAAATTGTGGAATTTAGTATTCATTTATATGTAACTTTAAAATTTTGTTTGAAAAAAATAAACTCTATGTGTATGAAAGGTAGTATTTCAATTAAACCCATATTGTGGAACATGTGTTCGAATTTTTTTTCCCAACAACCGAACTAAATTTGAAAAATGTGGAACATATGTTCAGTTAACTTTAGCAGCAAATATTATCCAAACCTTTTGCACTGTTCAGTGTTCTTCAAAAAAAACTAAAATTTGATAATTGTTCATGTTGGTACGCAGATTAAATTTAAATAGTGGAACATAATAATGATTATAGAAAGTGTGGAATGTAATATTCAGCCCTACAAAACATTTTTAATATGAATAAAAAAAATTAAATTTTATGTGTATGTTAATCTAGAATTTAAGCTTAAACCATATTGTGGAACTTATGTTCCGCTTTCGATTTTCTAATTGGCTAAATTAGATAACTTTCCTAATACAAGTAAAATACAATACAAGTAAAATGAACGGAGGTCGTTAATAAGGCAAACATGACGTTAATGCTGGATAACATAGACTCTGCAGTACACTGTATGAAAGGTGTTTTAAGTTATCTACCTCCGATTTATTTTATAGATAGGTTGGACCAATTAGAGTCATGTGGTCAAGGAAACTTAATTCTGCATTTTTGATGAAATTTACGGTTTTCCAGAATTTGGATGTTTCGTAGTAGTGACCAATTATCTTCATCCAATTTTCAGGACACCTATGTTAAACAAACTTTAATAAAATTGTCGATATAGATTGTGATATTCATAGAAATCGTTTGGAAAAATAGAAAGTGTGGGACATATTTAAAAAAACTGCTATGGTGTT
This sequence comes from Tipula unca, assembly GCA_951394425.1. Taxonomy (NCBI): domain Eukaryota; kingdom Metazoa; phylum Arthropoda; class Insecta; order Diptera; family Tipulidae; genus Tipula; species Tipula unca. The sequence continues at coordinate 9,985,884 of OX596382.1, forward strand.
TAATTGCATCACTCGCTGGAAATATATTCCAGAATTATGTTTCGAGTGGGGCTAATAATTTGGATTGGAATGTGAAATATAATATTCTTCATTGTTTCCTAAATCTTGCAACATTGAACTTATCAAGTTAAGTATAAAAAGTGTGAAATATATTGTAATTTAATTGTGGGACCATTTTCTGGAATTACAATTAGCTCTGCCCTAAAAATGTAAGAGCTCTTTTAGATTGAGAACATTCAAAAATGTTAAATTAGAACATAATTTCAAACCAGATTTTGTGGAACATAATACATAAATGTTCAGACAATTGTTGCTGAAATTTGCGTCAAAAAAGTGACTTTACTGTATTAATTATTACAAAGAGCCATAAGACCATAAGTGGAACAAAATATATCCTTTAAATGTTGTGGAACGTATTTGATCTTAGTAACGAATTTGTGAAAAAAAAATGAGCTTACCATTTTTTTCTGTATAATCATAAATATTGAGTGAAATGGACTAAATTAATTAATTTCAGGTATATCATTGATTGGAACTTAAATTGCAACTATTTCATTATTGAAATCAAAACTGATAATTTTGTCACATCTTCTAAATATATTATGTATCCAGTTAAAGCAAATTAATTCAATCTATTTACATTCAAATCCATCACAATATACTCGAGATGAATACGAAAATTTGACAATTTCTTGGAAAATTACCCTTTAACCGAAAAAAGAAAACAGAAATAAAAAGGATTTGGATAATTTATATATTCCAATTTCCAACATCTATTTATTTATCCTCGTAGATACATAATAAACAACATATGTTCTATTTGGTCTATCCTTTATTTTTTGTTATTTATATATTATGCTCTAGCAGTTTTTAGTATTCATCGCATCGGATGCGTATCTGTCTATGTATATATATAGTAACAAAAAGTAATAATCAGTAATCACGATTAAATTATTCATGTCATTATTATCCATAAATTATTGCTTTGGGAATCCCGATATATATGCAGATATACTCAATATATCTACTTAATTAACACGCTATCATTGATCTGGTCTATACATATAGTAGGATGGCGAAATAAATGTTTATTTATTTTTTGCTACTTTTCCTGCTGTTATCGAACTGTGATAAGAACGAACATTATAAATTCAATCGCACAAAATTTAATAAAATTACGAAATATCTACGATATATACTAGTAATTTGAGGCGATTGATAGTAAATGTGTCACGAATACGATTTTTTATATGGTGCGCTTTCGTCGATTCGACATGAATATAAATTTTACAGCCAAGATTCAGTTATGTATCCTTATCATTCCGAAAAGCTTGATGACCATATACATATACATCACAAATCAAAATATAATTATTAGGAAATAAACTCGATTTGGCTTTTAACAAAAACTTAAATTTAAGTTTGCGTAATAAAATTGAAAATGGATTTACTAAAAGCTCTTTAATTTTTTTTATATTTTCGTATGCGCTGTGTTATCCTTTTTAGGTTACGATGTATTGTATGAACTTTTTTTTGTAGTGTTCTATCATGAATTATACGTGAAACTGAAGAAATGGATATAGATGTATGTTCGAGACGATATAGATTTAAAGATTATTTTATATATTTTGGGATTGTGTACATAGTTTGAACATATTGAATTTTCATGTCGATTTTTATAGGTTTCTGTGTTAAAAAATATATATTTTTTTGGATGGGAGATCGATAGCGGTGCTTAAATGCGTAATGGTTAAATATAACAAATATTTGTTTAAGAGTAATATATTCTGAAGGAATCAATAAAATTATATAAGAGTGTACTGTGTTGTGGATACAGCCTTCTCAATCATGTAACTACCAACACCTTATTATTCGGTCCAATTTGATCTACTTCGGCTTTAATAGGAAAAATCATAGCAGGTGGAACCTCCCAAATAGTGGCGTGTCATCACATTCTCTACTACTAACCTCTATGGTGACATTTTTTTGGGTACGTACAAGATATAAATTATTTTGCCTATCGAATGCCCAATCACTAGAAAGTCAAAATGGTTCTGAAAAAAATACTGAAATTCTTAATATAAAATTAATTTTTTAATTTTATAATAATTTAAAAAGCTTTTATTTCTAAAATGGAAGGTTGCCACCATGTTTAAGCAGAAATTTTAAATTATTTATCAAAAATTTCTCAATTTTACTAATTAAATTATAGAGTTTAGATAAAGCAATTTTACAAATTTTAAATTTAAATTTATGAATTTTTTTCCCCCTATTATGGATTTCTAATTATACAAATTAGATTCCACCAATTTTTAAAATTACTCATTAGGAGTTTTTTTTAATTATAATTATACACATTTCAATTTTAATATTTGAAATTTTATAATAAATTATATAAATTTTATATACAATACTTTCGATTTAAAATCTAAAAGCTCTGATTTGTTCAGGAATTTAAAGTTAAACAATTATATTTGTGAATCTATTTTTATAACTTACATTTTGAATTATTATTTAAATCGTAACGATTTAAATGTAAAAATCAAAACTAATTTCGGCATCAATTAAATTATATATAAATTTTAAATTTAAAGAGTTAATTTCATTAATTTAATTTGAAAATTTAATTAATTCGAATTGAATTTAATTTATTTTTTTCTAAATTTTGTAGCTCAAATAATTGAATACAGATACTGAAATTTTCAAATATTATTCAAATCGTGAAATTTTATATATTTTAAAGGTTTTTAAAAAATTTTAAAAAATGTTTTTTTTTTATTTTTTATTGTCAGTATTTTAGAAAAACGAAACCACTTATTGTAAAAATTAGATCACTTAAATTCAATCGTCAAATTTTTTTTAAAAACTTTTAAAATATTTTAAAAAGCTTTCATTTTTATATTTGGTTATTCATAGTTTTTAAGTATAATTTTTATATTAAGTATCAAAAATTCTCAGTTTTAAGAAATTAATTACCGAATTTAAATTTGGTAATTTTTTAAAATTTTTAATTTAAATTTATGAATCGATTTCAAGAATTTTCATTATTAATTTAATTATAAAATTTCCGTTATAAAATAAAATTCTGAATTTGTTTTCCCAACTTTGGATCTCAAATTGTGCACATTACATTCGGCGGAAGGAATTTTTAAAATTTAAAATCGATTTCGGAACTAGTACTTTGACCATATAAAATTTAATATTTAAAGTTTAAAAAATACAATTAATTTTATTATTAATTTAGAAAATTTTAATTTTAAAAATTAAAATTTATAGACTTCATGAATAATATACATAATTCTATTATGTACATAGTTTATGAATTTAAATTAAAATTTAAAATTAATGCTTGATTTAACATCTTAAGGCTATATTTTTTTTAATTTTTGGTAACACGCTGAATTTAGGAACAAAGATTCTAAAAAACTTTAAAGTTTCAAATTTAAATTTGGGAATTTATTTTAAGAACTTACAGTATAATGTGGATTTTAGGTTACAAAATAAGATTTTTAATTTGAAATTTTAGAATTATAATTTTAAATAATTTAAATCAAAATTTTTATTTTTAAAATTTTAAAACATCTGAATTTTGATAGAACATAAATAAAAGAATTTAAATTCTGATATTTTTTAAATTTCAAATTCAAACTTGATAAATTTTAGATTTTATAATTTTGTTTTTGCTAATCTGTATTTTAAATACAGTGATAACTATAATTGCTATTGATAATCAATATTATTCCAAAAATTACAAAAATAAATAATTTCATATATTAGACTTTTCAGATTCATTTTTTTCCAAAAAGGAATTAAATTTTCTAAAATTCTGACACAAAATTTAAATAAATGATTGCAAACAAAACTTGTAAAACATTTTTAAAAGCTTCTATTTTAACAACATTTTAAATTTAAATTTATGAATCTTATTTAAGAATTGCCATTGATAATTTAATAATAAATTTTAGTTTTAAAATGTAAAATTTATGAATTCTCAATGTTGGATTTTGCCAATTTAGAAGACTTCTCATTAATGTTTATGAGTCCCGTTTGACATTTGATTTATAATATTTTAAATTCAAAAACTAAAATAAATTTATAAAAAAAATGATTCTTGAAATTTAAAAATATTTTCTGAATTTCTAAAATTTTAGAATTATGTACAATTAAGGAATTTCTGAAATTTTTTATAGTTTCAAATTTAAATTTATGAGTATATTTTCAGAACTTACTGTAAAAAGTGGATTTTATGTTTTGGAATTTAATTTTAAATTAGAATTAATTTCAACATTAATTTAATTTAAAAAATTTCGTTCGAAACTTTAAACGATCTGAATTTCGGTGGAATTAAAACAATTGAAATTAAATACTGATTTTTCTTAAGTTTCAAATTTAATTTAAAACTTACACCTTATATGTAAATTTTTGATTTTGGAGTTTTAATTTTGGTAATCTGTATTTAAAAATTTGAAATTTAATAAATAGAATTGTCAGAATTAACTTAATTAGAAATTTTTATTTTTTACATTTAAAAGTTCTGCATTTCGGAACTGAAATTATTGAATATAGATTCTGCTTAAAAATGATTCAAATTTATATTTTCGAAAAACAAAATAATTTTTGAAATTTGTTAACACAAAAATTAGTTTAAAAATTGTGATTTAAGTTTTCTAAAATTTTTGGTAAATACAACTCAAATACATAATCTAATTTTTTTTTAAATTTTTATAGTATTTTCAAAATGTTTTATTTTCAAAAAATTAAATATCTATAATTTTAAGGAGAAAATTTGTAATTTTGTATAAAAATAATTTCAATCTTAATAAATAAATTGTGAATTGATATTAAGAAAATCATTATTAATTTAATTATAAAATTTTAATTTTAAAATGTGAAACTTCTGAATCTTTCCCCCAACTTTGGATCTCAAATTGTAAAATTTACATTTACAAAAATTTTTAAAATTTAATACCGATTTCGGAACTAGAATTTTGACCATAGAAAGTTTATTATTTATTACTAATTTTGAAAATTTTCGTTTAAAAAATTTAGAATTCTAAAAAATTAATCAATTTCGGAATTTCTTAAATTTTAGAATTATGTACATAATTCATGAATTTAAATTGAAATATAAAAATAATTCGCTTATAATTTGAAATTAATGCATTGTTTAACATATTAAAGCTCTATTTTTTTAACTTTTGGACTAGGCTCTAGGTTGATTTAAGGTTTCAGAAATATAAAATTTGAAATTTAAGAATAAAAATTAAATTCATTGTTAATTAAATTTTAAAAAAATTAATTTGAAATCATAAAACATCTGAATTTTGATAGAACTCAAAAAATAAATTTAAATACTTTTTAAGATTTTTTAAGTTTCAAATTTAAATTTGTTAAATTTAAATTTTAGACTTTTGATTTAAAATTTAAATTGTCAGAATTAAATAAAAATGTAAAATATAATTAATAATAATAATTTTAATAATTTTAATAACGAAAATATCACTAAAAAAAATTGTTAAGCGCCAAATTATTATTTTTTATTTTAAAATTTGTAATGTAAAAAATTTTCTGAAAAATTTAATTCGTTCATGATATTATTACATTTCTAAATTTTGTAAATCAAATAATGTGAATCTCCAATTTATTTTAAAAATTAAAGTTCTTTAAAATATTTTAATAAAAATAATGTAAATTATGTATTTATTTGAAATTATTTTAGAAATGTTTTAATTTTCAAATTTAATTTGTATTTTTAAAACTTAAATTACAGAATTATTTTTATCATTTCTTTAAGTAGAAAATTTGTCATTTAAAAAATTTACTTTTTATTTTTTATCAATTTCGTATTTGAAACTGTAAAATTCTGATTCCCCCATTTTGTTTTATGATTTAAAAGTTCTGAATTTTCACATTTTTCTGAATTCTGGGACGTTAGAGAATTAAATTTCTGAAATTTAAATTTGTACCAACCTAAATATATTTTACATTTTACATTTAGAAATTTCATCATCAACTTAATGGAGAAATGAATGATAAAATTTGTTGTTGTTTGTAATGTTAAAATTTGAAATTATAAATTTCATAAAATTTATAATTAATTTTGAAAAATGTCTCTTTAAAATTTAAAAGTTCTGGATTTTATTTTTTTTTCCTGAATTTAGGAGCCCATAGAAAAGCAGTATGTACATCAATATTTGGATTTAAGGTTCCGAAATTTGTTTTTAACAATTTTATATTAAAAATTAATTCATTAAACAACGTTTTTGAATTTAGATTTTGAGTTTTATTAAATTTCAAAGTTGAATTTATTTTTTGAACTTAAAAAGCTTAATAATTCGAATTTTTGGTATATCGGCATTTTATTTGTAGTTGTAAAATTTAATATTTAAAAATTACAATAAATTTCTTCATTAATTTAATTAGAAAATGTTCGATTCAAAATTTATAAATTCTGATTTTTATTTTTAATTTTGAAACTTTTGGAAACAGTAGATAAATGTCCGTAAAATTGTGTAACTATCTTAACATGAAGCCATTTATTCTACCTTGATGTTATTGCATAGTTTCTTCCCAGGGCTTTCGTCATAGCGAATTTTTCAGATCGACGGCTTTTTTCTCTTGTGGCACCTGAGATCGGACTCCATTGGCCACCACTTGTTCAAATTTGTTTTTTCTATTGTTTTCGGTTTATTTATTTTTTTAATAGATCGTGAAGGCGGACATTTATTTTCGGCCATTGCCACAGTTAAAAAATTATCAGGTCTATGGCATGTATTCATGGCCAAATTCGTGAAATTCTGTAACTCGGTTCGTATATAACGATAAACCTTTGATGTAAAAATGGCATTTACCCAACAAAATGAATTAAGTTATTGCACGCCCAAGCCAATTCTCTGGGCTATATGTATAAATCCATAAATCGGTCACACCTATTATGATCCAATTAAAATTCCAGTCTACTCGCTAATTTTCTATAAATCTGCGTGCCATAATACGCTAGACATTAAAAAAAATTTCGTCACCTCATAAACATTTCGTTTTTGTCCAAAGAATTCTAAAAATATTTTCGATTTATTTTTAGACGCGCGCATATATCCAAGGCTAAGCGAAAAGAAAAATATATTTTAACTGTGATCGTCTTTTGGTCTAGTGGCTAGTCCGTGTGTGTCTTAATTATATGTATTGTAATTTATCTATATTTTCACAATTTTAATGGAAATTCATTAGTTTATTTGTATTCGTCGTATTTCGAGAATGATTTATTTATTTAGTACAAGAAATTAATTGGAATGTATATTTATCTTAGTGCTCTTGTTTGTATAGGCGCGGTGATCAAATGTACATGAATTACGTAAAACATATACCCACGGTGCGAGACTGGCTGTCAATGTAGCAATAAACAAATGTATAGAAAACGATACGCCCGGACTAAAATATTGTTGTATTACATATTTTACTTCAAAACATCCATATGGTCGGTTTGGTATGTTAAATGCAACATCATCAAAAATTATATCCGCAATCTCATCAATTTACTTTATATGATACAAAATTATGATATTATGTATATTAAGCATAATACATATACATATGTATATTTTAATAATATCCTTATGTCCGCATACACATAAGTCTAATCATTCCACTCGTTTTATCAATGTTTTACGATCGAAACAGCAACAACAACCAAATGATGTCCTTTGTTCCAATTCATTTCCATTTCGACATATAAGTTTTTCGATTAGTTTTTTTTTGTAATGCTTTTCGGATTCAGGATACCATAATACCATCCTTTTATTATGAATAGATGTATATATGCAGAAGGGTGAGATCGAAAATCTAATTACAATTTTCATACAATCGATAAATTTTTATTAAAACAAAGTCGTTTTTTTGTATATTAGTAAGACATTGCAATAATTTACTTGTCAATTATCTTGTGCGTACGTATGTATTTTGTGTAGAGCGCATAAAATAACATAAATTATGAAGATGGTTTTTCTGGGAGTTTGAGCATCATGTTTAAGTATAACAAATCGAGTGTCATCTTGTAAGTCGTAAATTTTTACGTTACCTCGTTTCATAATTTTTTGAATTTTTTTTGTTTGTTTTAATTTAATATGTGTGATGTATGTGTCACGCAGTGAATGATGGGTGACTCAATATATCGTCTAAATTTAACCGATTTACTTAATATTTGAGAGCGCCAAACCAAATAAAATCAAACATAAATAATTTTGGGTACGCGATGTCGGTACGATAGGTAGATAATTCAAATTTGATTTATTTTTAACTTATTCTTTGTTTTATTACTTAATCGTTCTGTCCATCAAGTGTATACTCAGATCGATAAAAAGTAGATTTTACTATTTTTATAATTAATCTATTGCTCAATAGATGGCAGCCTATTAAAGTTATTTAAATTTAATTTAGATAATCCATGTGCAATTTTGTTTAAATAAAGGACTGGAAAATGTGAAGTCTTCGGCGAGTTAGTCATTATTGGGTAGTCTGTAAAACCAAGTAAGGGGCCCATTGACCCAGTGCTTAGGTATATCCATTTCAAAGTTGTTGTAAATATAATTTTAAAAAACTCCATTATCCAACTTTGGAAAACTCTCATACATTTGCACATAATACCAAGCTATAAAATATATTAATTTTTCACCGTGCTTTTAACACACATTTTAAAATAAAATTTTCATGTTTTTGAAAAATGGTCGTGAGTCAAAGCAAAATAAATATTTATACATTTTCACCAATTTTCTCCTCCATATGCGCAGTTTTAGAGATTTTATATCTCGTCAAGAAGTGTGAAATTAATAACAAAGAAGTCTTCAACTAAACTTTGTGGAACAATTGTATAAATTAATAAATCTGATTAGAGCTTTTATTTTATTTTGGTTTTCCATAGTAACTTGAGGGCCATAATACCAAAAAGCTTTATTATGTGGTGCTGTCACTTCAAAAAAACACTTTAAATGGTTTGCAATGATTTCTGAAAGCAGATTTGTAAGCGATTTTTAAAACCGCATAAACTTTTAAGCCTTCGGATAAACTCTACATCAATGCTAATGCTTTATATATAAAGATAATTGGTGTTTGAGTATAAGGAGATTTCGGTTCAATTCTGATTATAGCTATTTTGTTTAACATAAAAAATCATTTGGAGCTTTTACTTTTCCAACAAATTGTTGTACGTCATCAGCTTCTGTATTTGATTGGTCAGTCACAACAACTTATAAAATATCAAATGAGTGCAGCATTATAACGACGAAGTGCTCTCTTCAAATTATTCAGGATGTAACATTTTTAGTTGCGACGTACTACATTCAAATAAATGTAAAACTGAGGTTATTGGTGACATTTTTTGTTTTCCCCCTTACGTTTCTTTCCCTTACATGTATCATTTTCTATATTTTTGTTGAAATTATAAATTTTAAATTGTATTTAAGCTTTTAAGCTCTTAAAAACTAAAATGTTAACTTTTCCATTTAAAAGCTTTTGTAAATATAATTTTAAAGAAGGTCATTATCCAACTTTGTCAAACTCCTAGCCCTTTCCGCATAACCCAACGCTATTATAAAAAATTCAACGAGCTTTTACATATGCATTAAAAAAAATCAAGCTTTCAAAATATACTAACCACTCCATTTCGTCTATAAAACATAGTTTAAGAGCTTTTATATCAATTGTTAACGTAAGCTTCACTCAATTGTTAACGTAAGCTTCACTCATAGTTTAAAAAAAATTAAAATTTAAGTTTAAAACATGTTTAAGTATTGAAAGCTTTTATACTATTTTCAAATTAATAAAATTTGGTTTAATTTGTAATGGTTTTGTTAACAACTTGGAAATCAATATTTTGAAAAAAAAGTATTTTATTTTCTTGAGCTTTAGGCACCCTATGATTAAATGTGATTAGAGCTTTAATATGATTTTTATTTTTGAATATCATATTAAGGGTGTTGAAATAATAAGGTGGCAATAGATGGGCTGTAATAACAAAAAACTCTAATGTCGCATGAATAACTCAATTTAAATTGTTTGCAATATTTTCTGAAAGCACTTAATATTATTATAAGCTTAATAAACTTTATGTATGTAAATAAATGTTTAAACTTTCGTTTGAACTAGATATCAAAACTTCAAAAACTAAGGTAGTTGACCATTTTATTGATAACTTTTGGTATATTCTAAATTGTTCCATTTATTTGATTTTGTAAAAATGTGATAGTAAGCTTTTTAAAGCGTTTGTTTATTAATTAAAATTAAGCTTAGTTATTAATTTTAAATTTCTTAAATTAAGCTCATAGAAATTATGTTTGGTAGAAAGCTCAAGGTGAAGCTACAATTGAAAATGGCCCAATATTATTTGAAGAACATTGATATTCAATATTACACCAAAATATAAAATTGATTTTTTAATCTTAGTTAAACCTACTATGTACAAAATATTCATAATGAGCTTTAAAGTTATATCAATTGAATACTTGCAATTTTTTTAAAATTATTTGTATTTTGAATTACGTTTCTTCCTTTTCAGTGTACTTTCTTAATTTATTTTGTAAAATACAATTTTATTAAGACTTTTTATTTTTCAAAAATAAAACAAGCTTTGAAGATTGCGACAAAAATTAAATTAATTTTTTTCAATAAGATGGAATGCTCATCATTCGATTTTGGAAAATGTCTGTAATTTTTTACTCGGGAGCTATAATACTAAAAAGCTCTATTATAGGTACAATTTCATCGAACGTTCACGTTAAATGGTTTTAAATGATTTATGATAACACTTATGTAAGCGATATTGCTACAAGCTTTTTAAACTTTTAAGCTTTTGGGTGATCTCTTTTAAATCAAAGCATTGTAAATTAGGCAATGTGATTTAATATAAGGAGCTTTTGGTATTTATCTTATTGTTATTCATTAAATTAATACAAAAGCACATTTAAAGCTTTTACTTTTTCAATATGTTCGGTCTTCAAAAACAGTAAAATTGAGCTTTTAAGAATTATTGGTATCATTATTTGTTTTCTCCATAAACTAGCATTCCCTAACCGCAGATATTTTTGGAAAATTTATATTTTAAATATGTATACTATTCAAGAATTCGAGCTTTTCATAATTAAAATCCAATAACATTTTTTTCTTTTAGTCAAAAACATAAAAATAAATAAAAAACAAATAAAATTATAATATGAAGTAGGAATGATTCTGGTAGCTTTCCCATTTAAAAGCTTTATGAAGGTCGAATGATTTTTATGTATTATAACAAGCTTTAAAAATTCCGACAAACCTTAAATTAATTTTTTTTCCGAAAATTTCCGTAATTTTTTACAAATATTGGAGAATCAAATAATTATTTTCGTTTCATTAGTTGACCTGAGACACTCGAGAGCTATAATATACTAAAAAACTCAATCATATGGTACTATTATTTGAAAATCTCAAACCATTTGCAACAATGATTTCTGAAAGACCTTATATAAGCGATTGAACTCTTGTTAATCATAGCTTCGTAAATAAAGCTATATAATTTTAAATAAGGAGCTTTTGTTATATTTTTTATTATAAATATTTTGACGGTCCTCCAAAAAAATAAAATTGAGCGTTTAGGAATTATTGGTGTCATTATTTGTTTTCTCCATACCGTATCAACGTATACAGGAGACAATATAAATTAATTTTGTAAAATGTATGTTTGAAATACTATTTAAGCTTTTGAGCTTTTAGAAATTAAAATTCAAAAACTGTTCCAAACTTTTCTTTCTTTTACTTAATAAAAGATAAATAAATATATAATAGGAAGTACGAATGTTTTTACTAGCTTTTCCATTTAAAAGCTTTATGAAGACTCTAAACAAGTTTTTAAAATTACTATCAACCTTAAATTAATTTTTTTTAAATACATTTGTAGGTTAGATTAAAAGCGCTTGCCGATACTTAACATTATTTCACAAAGCTCATCTTTCTATTTTTGAAACCTTCCGTAATTTTTTACAAATTTACCTAAAAGATTCAAGCTTTTGAGCTTTTAAAAATTAAAATACAATAATATTTTTTTCTTATAGTTCAATTAAAAATAAATAAATTTATAATATGAAGTAGGAATGATTCTGCTAGCATCCCCATTTAAAAGCTTTGTGTAGACCATGTAGAGTGAAATTTATATATCAAAACCAGCTTTCAATAAAGCTTTAAATTACGACCAACCTTAAAGCTTTTTTGGAATATTTCCGTAATTTTTTTCAAATATTGGAGAATTAAAAAAGTATTTTCGTTTCATTAGAAAATCTACTAAAAAGCTCTATTATATGGCACTATCAATTGAAAAGCTCAAATGATTTACAATGATTCCAGAAAGAACTTATATTAGCGAAATTTAAAACAAAATAGTTGCTACAAGCTTTATAAACTTTTAAGATTTCGAATGAATTCTTCTAAATCAAAGCTTCGTAAATACGGCTATATAATTTTGAATAAGGAGGTTTTGTTATATTTCGTATAGTAAATAATTAATTTAACACCAAACAACATTAAAAGCTTTTCACTATTGTAATATTGGCGGTCTTTTAAAAAAGTAAAATTGAGCTTTTAAGTGTTTTTGTTTTCTTCATAATATATCATCCTCTTACCTCTAAATTATTTTTTTTAAATTTATATTTTGTATTCTATTTAAGCATTTGAGCTTTTGAAAACAAAAATCCAAAATCTTTTATTTCATTTAGTTGATAAAAATTAAATAAATTTATAATGTTAAGTGCAAATGTGTATACTAACTTTTCGATTTAAAAGCTTTACAAAGATTCTGAACAAGGTTTTAAAATTACGACAAGCCCTTAATTATTTTTTTTTAACACGCTTATGGCCAAGATTCAACTTAGATTACAATTTCACAAAGCTCATCAATAGATTTTGGAAAGCTTCGGTAATTTTTAACAAATGTTAAAAACTATTTTCGTTCTATCAAGAGTTTCTTGAGATACAAATTTTAAAATAATGGTAAAACACAATTAAATATAAAACCTAAAAAGTTTAAAAACAAATTTTCAAAATTTTTAATTTTAAAAAGCTCCTAATGGCTCACCGAAAAAGCTCACCAAGAACAATGTAAACATATTATTAAAAATTAAACTATTATTTTAATTATTAAAGATCAAACAAAATGGTACACGATAAAAGTACAGCTTTTTACTTTTATGTGCAGCATTATGAAAATTGCGAATTTTGGAATTTTTGTAGCGTTCTTTAAATAAATAGATTTACCAAAAACGCCCACCTATGAATATAAAAGCTTTAGAAGACATTACATTAGTTTTAAAAATTTCTTATAATTTTCGTTGTTGGTTTAAAAATTCTTTGAGCGAATGATTATTAAAAAGCTTTGCAAGTTTTACATTAAGAGAAATCAAGACTGTGAAGAGATAACCTATTATAGCCAAATCTTCGATTACGCGCCTACCGCACCCACATAAATACGCACACTACAGTAGAAACCCAAAAAGATGATTTTAATAAAAGATGGTTTTCATTCCGGGAAAAATTAATTTTCCCAAATTATTATTTTTATTTTTTATTTGATTTTATTAATTATGTTGTTGTTCCGCTTGACTGACGATATACATACCTTCTTCCCGTATTCTTCAATGTTTATTATAAATAAAGTAGAAATTATCTTATACGTACGTCAAACAAACTCCCCAAACTCATTAATATTGAGGCACGATTTTTGGCGAACGATTATTATTTATCGCTCGAATTTCCTTTGTGAAAGTCATTAAGGCGTGCGACGTACATACATCCTCGTCCTCCTTTACGATATAAGATTTCTTCGAAATAAATTACTTTAATACAATAAAACTACATAATTTATATATATATTTTATTTTTTATTTTGCAGAAAAGCTCTTTTCAAGACGCGCGCTAAGAGAACAAAAATCTACAAATTTAATAAGTACTTATAAATAAAAAGGAAAAAAAATCATCATGAAATATTTATAATATTTCGTTATTAAATTAAAAATTATGATTGAAAAATAACACAAAACACAAAACAAGACGTATCTATATAATAGTGTTATATAAGTTTTATACAAAAGTTCTCTAAGTATATAATATATATATATATTGTGTAATATTTATAAGAATAATCGTGATTTTTATTTGTTATATAAATGTAATGTAATAATAGTAATCATAAGTATAAAATTAATTATTAATAAAATAGTTCTAAAATAATATAAAAGTACATATAATTATATTTAGTGACAACAACAAATTTTATTTAAAATGAATGAAAAACTTATCGGATTAATCGTTTTACTACTGGGAATCAAAATTTCATCAGGTAAGAATTTATTATTTTTATCGCATATTTTATCTACGTACACATGAGAGACAAAATTTTTATGGCCATACACCTTTTATTATAAATAGTTTTACCTTAAATAATAACGATCCAATATATATACGGTTTACAAATAGGTCGTAAATTTTTATGTATTTTCTCGGGTATTTTATAATTTTGTGGGATTTTTTTTATAACGTTATGTCGTATTTTTTATGTCGGTAGGAAAGGAAGATGACCCTATTTCCCTCCAAATACGATTTGAATTTGTTTTGGTTTTTTAATTTATATATTATGTGTGTGTGTATGTGTGTGTGTGTGTGGAAGAAAAAGTCAATTTAAACTGGTTTAATAGTACGATGCTGGAAAAGATATTGTGAAAATATTGCGAATGTTTTAGAGGAAATATGAAATTTGCTCTGGAAAGATGACGGTCTACCTATCGACTTAACTACCCATATACCACAAAATAATATTTTTGCATCCCCTGATACCCTTCTACCTACCTTTCATAACGTATCCTTCCATCTTCCCACCTAGAAGGGTTTCTACCTGCCCACCTAACCCCAGTTGGTAATCAAAACTGCAAAATCTGATAACGACTTTAAATTTCTCCTATCTTATAGCTGAAATGTTACCGGTGCGGGCATTAAAATTTGAAAAGAAACTTGCCACGTGCGATCAATGATGAAGATTTACTCACTACCAATGTTCCTAAATAGTTTTCCTATCATTACATTCACACCAGAATTATAATTTTTAAAATACTCTCTATGATATATTACCAATTGTTGTTGTTGTCAACTCATGGTTGTTGTTGTTGTCAAAATTAATTTCTTTGTAGATATGTTGTTAGATCTCAGCCATTTTTCAACCGATTCTGATGAAACTTGATTAGTTTAACAGTAAAATTGTCAAGCTTTTCTAAAAGTTCTAAAGTTTATAAAAATAACTTTCAAAAATGCGAAAATATAGTGGAAAGCTTGACATAAAAAATCATAATTTCGAACCATGACAGAGCTTAAAATTGATAAGCTTTCTGCATATTAAATATTAATTATTAACGTCTGAAACTTTTGCTTGTACTTTTTAAATTCTCCTTTAACATTTTGTTTCGTTTTTTCTTGTTTTTTGTTTAACTTCTGGAATCCAACATCGAACTTGCCGACCACGTTAGCGTCGGTTATAATTCCGATATTCCATCGGGTACAGAGAGTCTGCTCCTCAACTTTTTCAAATTTCACTGAACGAGAAGAAATTGGAAATTGCCCGGCTCGAATTGAGTCGTCGAGATGCTTGGGTGCTATTTCTCGGATGGTGAGACCTTCAAGTGGTTTGGAGCTGGAACTTCCAAAATAAAAGAAGATTTGGAGTAGTTGGCAGCTTTCCGTTGGTGACCCACAAAGCCACTTCTTTACTGATATGGATTTCTGGTCAGCCAGAGTATCCTCCTTCGATGCAAGCGTGACGCAAATCGCGAATCGATTGTGTTTTGGGTTGACCTGAATTCTTTTGAGAAAATTAAAGGTTCCTGTTTGTCGTAGCAATACGTGCTAGAGAGGTTTATTTTTAGGACCATCCTGGTCCGTAAATGTTTTACTTGAATTAAACAGAATAATTTACAACATAGTAAGTCAGCTTCGTTGAAGGAGGCTGCTTCCATATATTTGTCCAATTCAGAAACCTTATTTACCTTCTTGATTGTGCTGTTTCTGGATTAAATTGTAACAATGGCAGACTTTTCTATAAGAATTCTATCAATTCACTCGGGCGTGCATTTTTATTGATAAGAACATTAATGCTTCCCTCATTCATAAGTGTAGCTCGGCTGATCTTCGGGCAGTGCTCATCACTTTAATATTGAATAATTCCTCCACTAAGCTGGCGCTTGCATTAGTTTATTTACCGTATGACTCTGTCTTATACCCTCCCTCAGAAGAGCTGGGTTACCTTGAATCATGGGGCAAGCATAAGCACATCCCTCTTGTAATCGGATCTGGTGCTTGATCTAATACCCATCACTCTATATGGGGTAGTACGAATATTAATCAGAGAGGATATGCTTTGTTCTCCTCAGCTTGAAGTTCTAAATAGTTACAGCTAGCCGATGTTTATTAATTCAATTTGATTGACATAAGTGTACATTCTATGCCTATCATTGATTTAATTTTTGATTGGAGGGTAACGGATGATGTTATCACCTCTGATCATAGCTGCATCTCGTTTAAGATTAGCGTTAAATGACCACCTATAAAGCTATATCGTTACAGAAAATTAACCAAATTTGTTAATATAATAATATATATTTGCAATCTCGACTGGTTTTGAAAATTCTTGTCCTCTTATTACAAACCAAAAGACTAATAACCAACCTTTTTGGAATTCTGATCTTAAAAAGTTAAGCAAATCCGTTAGGAAAATTAAAAGTAAAGTAAAACACTTTAATCGACCGATTGATTGGAATAATTTCCTAGTGGCACAAAAAGAATATAATCGAAGTTTAAGATCCGCTCACAGAGCTTCGTGGTTAAACTTCTACGAGAAAATTCATAGTCTGTTGTAGAATGGTGTTTGTAGACGTGATACCCTTCGTCAACCTGATGGGTTCAGCTTACCTCCTGTCATTGAGAAGTTGGTGAACTGTTGCTATCTGTTCATTTCCCTGGTTGTGCCATTTTCAACTCAGATGGTGTTACTACCGAATCCATTAAGGTTCCTTCTGTGGCTTCTGATTGGGACGTGGCCTAGAAGCTGATCAATCTCGATGTTCTGCGCTGGAGACTATTTTCCGTTGCACCTTATATGGCTGGTGGGCCTGATGGTATTTTTCCGGCTGAATTACAGCACTTCTCTATCATTCAGGACCATCTGATATACCCTTTCCAGGCGTGTATTGCTTTAGCCTAATTTCTTAAGCCTAAGAAAGAATTGTCGACAGATTTATTAGAGATAAGCACCTAATTACCTCCCCACTAAGTAACATGCAACATGCTGACAGAGTTGGTAAGGCCTGTGAAACTGCCCTACATGTCTTGTAACTAGGATTGAAAGATTCCTCTTTAATACTTTCCTCGATATAGCGGGAGCTTTTGATAGTACCTCGTTTATCTCGACTACTAATGGCTGTAATAATTTTGGTATTAATCACACGATTTTCGAATGGATTGATTCCTTGCTCAAATCTCGGACTGTAAAGACTGAACTGGATAGTGTCTCAGTTTCTGTCAAGGTTACTAAAGGTTGTCTTCAGGAGTTGTGCTGTCTCCCGTGCTTTGGCTTTTGGTTATTGACGGATTACTGGTTCAGCTGCAGCAAATTTTCCTGGGAATCTCATTTTGATTCCAAATTACAAAAAGCTACTGCCATATTTTGGCAAAGTAGAATTAATTTTGGGAAATCATCGGGTCTAAAATCCAGGATGTTGTTTTTCATTTATAAATGTTATGTTCTCGACTCCGATAAACTACAGAAAACAAAATTTATTTTGCAATCCAGTAAATGTTCCCACCAATCTACGTACCTAGTCTTCAATTCAGCTAACGATATACTCAACTATTCCATCAAAATTAATATATCCAAACAAAAAAATTTGAAGCATTTCAATTTTCACTTATGTTGTTGTCAAGTAACAATTGTTGATGTTGTCATACTTCATATCCAGTGTACAGTAATATTAGTTCCTAGCATGTCAAAAGAAGTCTTAGAAAGTTTAATTAGTTTAGCAGCAAAAAAAGTACTCAAAATATTAAAATATTCAAGCTTTCATCATTTAAAAGCTTTAAATAAATTCAAATAAAATCGAAACATAGTTAATAGATAAATCTTACAACTTTAGTTTCATAACAAATTCACATACACAAAAAGCTTTCTAGAAAGCTTTCTTATAAAAAATACCTACTTCAGCTTAATTGTTGTCTGCTTTATTCATGTTACAAGAACTGAAATATGATTGTTAGAAGAATAAAACCCGTAAAAGCTTTCGAAGATAAGTAAATATAATCTATTTAAATTTTAATTTGATTCTTAATCCTTCCTTACAGGACTACTTAACAAATTGCAATTTCATTTTTTTGATAATCTGCTTTCAGTCGCTTTCGTCTAAAACACATAGAAAGAATTATAAATTTCTCTTCTTATTTGGTAAATAGTTCAATTATTTACTAAATATTTTTTAAGGCGAAATTAATTGTTTTGAAATTTATCATAACAAATAAAAAGCTTGATTTTAGGTTATGTTGAAATATTCAAAGTTTCATTAAATTCTCCACACAGACAACCCAATATAGTAGCCAGTTTTATAAAAAAGCTTATATTTTTAACATTTTGAAAGCTCTTGTGAAAATTTAAAACTATTAAAGATCTTGCTTAAGACCTCATAAGAATAAAACAATTTTAATAAACCAAAAATTTTAAAATATTTTTAAAAGCTCTTATTTGCTGTCAACAATCTTGTTCCGAAGCTTTCATTAGAACGAGATACCTATTGAACTTTTAGCTCTTAACTAATCAAAAATCGAACAAAAATAATTCCAATACGCATATATTTTTCCTAAGAAAGGTCATTTTTAAAAGCATGAAAGTTTTGCATTTAAAAATTGTTAAAGCTCCATAAAAATTTAAAATTAAAAAGCTTATTATTTATACCTCGTTTGTTGATATCTTTTAAACAGTCACCAAATATTTTTTTTAAATTCATGGTGATTTTGAACTTATAAAAGCTTTTGTATGTATGCCTTTAAAGATTTTGAATTTGTATCCTTAAATATAATCCGATTTTAGTACTGCTATGACAAAATAAATACAGCAAAAGCTTTGTTACTCTTAAAGTTTGAAAAAATGTTGTTACGGTTTAGTATTTCATATTTTCTCATTTGATCAATCCCATATCTGAACTTTAATCAATTTTTTATCCATACTATGTACAAATTTCAATCAATATAAACTATTTTTCCACCACAATCAATTTGAAACCCCAAATAAAAAACTTTAAAACTATAATCAGCAACAAATTTGTAACAAAACAAAACAACAACCAAAAAAACAAAATCTACACCATTTTTCCATCATCGTATATGTGTATATATGATGATCATCACACCAGAAAAGCAAACAACTAAGGGTTGGGAAAACCCATAAAATACTTAATCCATTTAGTAGTACAAAAATAAGAAAATACGAACAAAAAAAAAGCTTTTGGTTTTCATTTTTTTTTTCATTTTCGAGTGGCTACCCCCAGTTTATAATCTATCGCATCAATAACATTCACACACCAAAACCTTATTTTTTGGTCCCTTTCTTCTTGTCTCTTTTGTGCACTCGTTCATCTTAATAAAATGAATAGTTTTTATTTTTTCTGTGGATATATTAAGCACAAAACCAACTCACAAAAAGCTTAAAACAAACTAAACATACTTGTTATGAGTGTGGTTGGATATTTTTTTTTTTTTCCTAAATTTTGTTTCAAGTCATGGAATTTTTTTGTTTTTTTGTGTACACACATGAATATGACTAGTAGTGCGGTAAGCCCCAAACTAACAACAAAAAATGTACTTCTCGTATCGATATAATGAGCTTAATTTACTCGATATATGTGTGTACGAAATTGTTTATTAGTCCCCCATGTAATTCGATTAAAGTGAATTTTGCACCAAGCAGTAAGTAATGATGTTACAGAACATTTATGTGTATATATATATATATATATATGTATCTGGTTATGAGATCCTGACAACATCAAAATGATGATGATTTTAAGTTTTCGAGCGATATTCTTTTATTTTATTTATCTATCCAATTTTCGTTTATGTATGCTTTGCTATCATATATACTCGATTTTATAAAAGGGGAGTAATGTTCTATGAATTGCGTGGATAAAAGGGCGAACGAAATTTTTATTTGGGTTGTCAAAATAGTTATCACGATGAAAAGTTCAATAAATCTGTCTGTACATCTGCGGGATGTGATATCAATCAAACCTAAAAAGTCGCCTGAACTTTAAAATATAAAACCAAAATTTATTTAACATACGGAAACATTTAAGTATTGTATAATGCGATACTCTGGCATCATACTCAGACAACCGCACAAAACGAAGAAGAAAAATAATTTATGTTGATTGTCTGATATGATCTTATATTATTATTACACAAATATAACAAAATGAATTTATATACATATGTATATATACAGAGACCAAACCCAACCCACTCAACTTTATACGTACGCACAATTACATTGAGTTTCGTCTTGTTGCGGATAAAATAAAATTTTGGTGTATAACACGAACACAAAATAATAAGGAAGCGAAATTAATTTACTTTTCATGAAAAATAAAATAAATTTTCTTCTCGACTATAATACAGGAGGACGGGTACAAACTCCCTATATTCCAACCCAAATGAATTAAATAAGATGAGTAAGTAAATTATGTAATATACTTATATGCGGATATGTATGTACATCAGCAACAAATTGTGGAATGTTTGTACAATGTAACATTGTAAGTAGGGATTTTGTATGTAAGTAACAGATTTTTTTATTGGCATTTTTATTGACTTACGTAATAAATTTATTTGTTATTTTTTTGGGGAAGTTGTGGAAATAACCACCTTCATAATCTGTGTGATGCGGTATAACAAGATATTAGAGTCACCATAAGTGAGCTTTTTTAGAATACAAAATTTAATTAGAGCTTTTTAGTGCTTTTAAAATTTTAATTAGGTCATACTAAAAATAAAACTTTTTCGATGAGCAAAACTTTCATAGAAACTATAGCTCATAGTCTTGCAAAAAATTGTTAAAGCATTTAGAATAATATTTTATAATTAAATAAAAAAATTAAAAAAAAAAGCTCGATAATCGATTTTTTTCAGCTGTTAAATTAATATTCATAAATTAACAAAAAAATATCTGCAAATGAAACTAAGTAAAATCTAACAGAATTATTATTCAAAATTTGTGTGTTGATCAACTGCGTAATCTAAATTTTGTTAAGAATTAAAATATCAATTTTTAAATTTCTGGTTAAAACCGATCTTTTAGGTAATAAAGTTCTCAAAAGTTTTTGAAAGTTTCAATAAATGAAAATTAAAACTAATGAAAAATTATTATTAACATCAACAAAATGAGCTTTTCAATTTTAAAAGCTATAATAATTTAAGTGATTGAAAGTTCATTAAACTTACTTATTTAAGAAACAAAGCTGTACATGTACACGCAAAATTTCAACTTGTTAGGAATGATAGTTTTAAAGCTATATGATCTTGTGATACATACCTAGTCTTCAATTCAGCTAACCACATACTCAACTATTCAATTAAAATCAATATATGCCATCAATATAATTCCCTATAATAAAGCTCGAGTTTATACTTTGCAACACTTGTAAAGTTACCCAGATAAAAATTTAAGAAACAATTTGCCTAAAGTATTACCAAATGTACGATCAATTTTTAGAATAGGAAACAAAACCTATGCCTTCTATTATTCAAAGCTTTTACTACACACATGTTTGCCTTAATTTTATAAACGATTTAAATAAACCGACGAGTAGAAAATAAAATGAGCTTTTAAATTGCAAAACCAAAAACACTTACAAATTTAACAAAATAATTGAAAGCTTATTTAAGGTACGATAGAGAAATAACTGTTTTCCACAGACGGCTGGGTAAAACTTTATATTTGTAAAACCACATTTCATGAGCAAAATTTAGCAAAACGTTTTAAATTAAATATTGAAATTTCCTAAAATAAGCTTTTATCTAAAATATCTTTTGTACGAATTAAGCTTTTATGGGAAAAAACGATTTTTTTAGAGGCCATTGAAAGCATATTTGAAAATCATCGGTTGGTTAGCATAATTTGTTTTTCAAAAGATTGAACCGCCACTCAAATCATAATTTTTGTTTTGACAAAGCAGAATAAACTAAGCTTGGTGAAAGCAAAACATAAAACATTAATATTCATAGTTTAAAAATGAGCTTTAAGGTGATATAAAAGATCTTTTTTTAAAAACAAAATAAAAGAGTTTATTTAAGGATTTTCAACTGTCAACTGGATAAACTCAAAAAATTAAGCACAAAATGAGCTTTTTACTGTAAAAGTTTTCAATGTTAAAGGCGTTCTCTAGCGATTCAAACTTGTGTAGAAAATATTTAAGGTTTCAAAAATTGAATTGAAATCAAAATGAATGTTAGTGAAAATTTGTTGAACGATTTTGAATTGTCAAATTAACAAACTACCAACAAAACAAATTTTAAAATGAGCTTTTAAATTTTAAAAGATTTTCCCAAAACATTAGTGTTTTTGTAGCGATTCAAGATTCTGACGAAAAAAAATAACAACTAATTTCAGAGGTATTGTAATCTGACTAAAGTAAATTAATTCCCAAAAGCTTGAATCATAACTTAAACACAATAGATCTAATTACAAAATTTTAAACAAATTTTAATTTTCAGATAAAACTTATTACTTAAAAGTTTATCCAGATAAAAACATTAAAAAATACCAAAAGTTTGATTGATAATATTCAATTACTTTATGAGCGGACTATTTACAGAGTAGATATCAAATAAACTTTCTCATTTTAAAAGCTTTCACCTAAAATACCAAAGATATACCGTTCAACCACAAATCCATTAATAAACATTTTATGAAAGTTTAGAGCTTTCTGTTATTAAAAGTTTTTTCAGAAAATCCAACCGCAAATTACTAGAAGAATAAAAGCTTTTGAAAAGCTTTTTTAAACTTTATGAATTCGAAATGAAAATTAATGGAAATATTTAAGATTATTTTCCATATGAGCAATAAACTTACAGAGCTTCAGAAAAATGAGCTTTATAATTTTAAAAGCTTTTTATAAAAAATGTTATTAAATTATTAAACTAGTAATTTCTGATTAAATGAGCTTTCGCACTACCCAAGCGAACAGTGCAGAGTAGGAAATAAAATGAGCATTATTTTTATTTTCAAACAACTTTTAACAATTAATGTTGATTGTGTGGTTGAATGCTATATACCTACCTACATACATATATGGAATGCTATTGTCAATTCGATCCAATTAAATCAAACATTTGTCTAGTTTCTTTCATAAGGATTAGAATACATTTTTTGTTGTTCATCCTGGTTGGCAAAATTTTATGTTCCGATATTTGCACAAAAAAATTTCCCAAAAATGGACACAACATGCAAAATAAAAATGATTTAATCCCAAGCGAGCAAATATTGAAATAAAATATTTATTCTACTTTTGGTGTGTTTATGTATCGCATTCATCCAGTTTGAAATTAACCGTATATTGGTTTGAAAATTTTAAATCTGTTTGCTCAGAAAATTGTCACAGTTCATTTAAATTTAAGAAATTAATTGTCTAGGTGCGACTAGGCTTTTAAAATATAAAATAATTTGGTCTGAAATAATTTTTTGAAGTGGAGCTTTTACACATCAAGATAGTATTTGTGCTATTAGCTGGTATCTATGCACCATTACCTGACGTCCTAACCATATGACTCATGTAATACATAAAAGCTCGTCATATATATTAATTAATACTTTAAAGCTCATCGAAAATACAAATTTCGAAATTTTAAGTTTCAAAATTGCAGAATATATAAAAACAATTAAAAGCTTTCGAAAAATGTTGAATTCTACTTTTTTAATAAATGAAAGTTTTAAAAAAAATAATTTATAGTATTTAATAGGTACTTCAAGCTTTTAAATTTTATTTTCCTTAAAGCTCTCAGTTAACTAGAGCTTCTATTGACAAAAGCTTTTCGTTTTGGCTAGGTTTAAGTATGTTTTGGCCAGTAAAATCACTTAAAATAATTTTTAGTTTTTGTTGGTAAAGCTTTATATGTATTAAACTTTTTTTAAAACTTGGTTTGACCTTTTTTAATTGGCTGCCGTCTGAGATTCATGATGACAGTTGATAAAAGCTTTCCTAACTACTACTGTTTTAATTTTATTTTTAAAAAAATTGGAAATCGTTTAATTTATTTTATTTAGATGAAAAATCTTTTGGGAAATATTTAAGCAATATTTATACTATGAAGCACGCAATTGATGAATGCAGCCTTAATATTAAATGAAGGTTCTTGCAAATTCTAATAAGAAAACAAATCAGAAACTATTGAAAAAATATCAGAAATGTTCGGCCGATGAAAGCTTTCCACATTGCCTTATCTTAAAAAAGCTTGGCGAGAATCACTTAAAATTTGATAATGTACTTCATGTAATGCTTTAGTTTAAACCTCTAAATTTTACAGGCTTCCAATGCACTATAACGAATATCACATAATACCAAAGCTTTCTAATCATTCAAACGGGGGAAAAAAGATTAACATTAGTTTATTTCACTCAATTTATAAAATCTACTGTAACCATGTCTAACACAATATTTCTCTGTTTTATTTAAAAACAATATATATATATATATATATATATATATATATATATATATATATATATATATACATGTATATATTTTAATTAGTTTTTAATTTAATAATTTTTTTTTATATTTTTAGTATTCGGTTTTTCATAATTCAAAATTTCCAAAGTGGTTTAAAAACAAAAATAGTAATAACGCACTACCCAAGCGATCAATGCAGAGTAGAAATCAAAATGAGCATTCATACTATTTAGTTATTTTAGACGTAACGTGAAAGCTTACTAAAACTACTTTTATTTTTTCCTAAAACAGTTGTTGCATAGTTTCGGTTTGAAAAACTTTTTGGCAATAAAAGCGATGTACACAATAAAAATTAGTTGCAGATTTGAACACGTTAAAAGGTGAAAATTTATATTTTAAATATTTTCAAAGTTATATCCCAAAATTTATATTTAAAACTTTATCGAAAATATTTTATTTTAGAAAACTTTTATTTTATATACGAAGTTTAAGTCTATTAACATTACAAATGATTTGAGAGCTGATTTAAGCTTTAAATAAATCTTAAATTTTTTTTAAACAATTATAGACGGTGAAATGGCGAAGTTTAATTAAATGTATATAAAAGCTTGGACCACAAAAAATTTAAAGTAAAAGCTTTAAACATAAAAACCGATATTCTTTATGAATGATTTGACCTTTTAAAAATGTCAGGCCAATTTTCGTCATTTTTGATTTGAATTTTCATAACAAGTACAAGGAATTCTGTATAATCTAGTCCAACCTCATTTAAAAATTTCGAATGTTACTGAATCGTTGGATATTCTAGTAACACTCCCTATAAGCTCACTTACGTTAACGATCTACTACTACTACGTGAAATCTCTACATATTTTCAAGACAATACAATATCTATTACATTTCGTTTGTTGTTTATGTATTTTTTTCAATTTTCTTAGAACTAACAGAAGAAGATTCTATTAAATTAGATTTTGTATTTATTATTTTATATAAGTTATTTCTCTTTTTACAGATTTTAGATACAAAAAAATAAAAATAGCAACAAAAATTAAATAAAATCTCAGAAGATATATCGATAGTAGAGATAAAACAACAAGATAGATAAAATATAAATCCAAAGTAAATTTTTCATTTCTAAATTATAAATTTTTTTTATTAGATTTTCCGGAATGAAAATATAATATATTTCGATTTCTATATGCGATATAATATAAAAATGTCAAAGTTTATTATTGCTTTGATTATTACTGCAGATATTATGTATAATATATTTTGAGTATATAAGATGCGGTACATGACTTCCTCAGTAGTAATTTGGATGATTTCATGTTAAAAATGTTAACAATTGGTAAAAAAATTAAGAAAGTGTCAAAAGTGTTAATAGTTGTACTCTCATCCATATTCCAAACCATTTTCACCATAATATCTCGATTTTCAGCCATTTTATAATATTTTTTGAAATCCCAGATTTCATCACACTATTATTCATCCAAGCTATGTACATGAATATGATAATATAACTACTATCTTAGATCACAGATAAAAACTAATGATTGAGACATGAAAATTGTTCCCATATATGTATGTATATATCGTTTGCCTTCTTGGGTACACACACACACATACACAGACACACACAAAACGAACGAAATGTACTATAAAAAAAATTTAAATTCATCTTGTGTAACACACACACATATATATATACCCCCAATAATGATAGTAATAACATGGATGGTGTCATTGTGTCACGTTTATAGTCACATTATATTCTGTACTAGTAATAAATTTTTCATGTATATATGTGAATGTTATATTAACGATATAGTTTTGGAGAATGGTATACACAGTTTATATATAGTTTTTACCTTCCGTTCATACACATTATATAGAGTAAGCAAACTAATTAAAATTTTCGTGATGGCATAAAGTGACTACTAGTAATATATGAAGCCTCATATGAAACCCTCATTTGTCGTAATTTAATTATTCAATCATGAATTATGTTCTACACATAACAAGTATGTTAATTAATTCGAGTATGTGTAACGTATATTTTTCGTATACGTAAATCTCAAACTCAATTTGACATTTTTGATTAATTTAATTAAAACTTTTTTTTTAATGTTCATAATGAAAAAAAAATGTTTTTGTTAACCAGATTATGATTAGAATGAATTTTAAATCTATACACGCATCTGTTGTATACTACATTATAGTTATTTTGTATAACTGAAACTTTATATGACAATATTCAACATGAGATGGGCTACAACATCATGAGGGAATTTATTTCAAATAAATCATGAAAAATTTAATGTTTCAATATTCGTTCGTTTGTTCGTTCAATCGGATATAAAATATTAAAAATTCATTTTCAAAGAATATATACAGTGTTTGGTACTGATGATGATGTGCGATGGGGGTAGCAAAAAAAAAAAAAGGATATCATTCGACATATAAAATTATAAAGTCACAAACATCATTTCATAAAATATTTAATTTAATTCCTTGAAAAATTCTATCATACGTTATACACATTCTAATTTTATACGTATACAAATTACGAAACTGATCATCATCATGACGAGCGGATGACATTGAATTTATAATTAATATGACATTTACCCAGATTTTTGAATGTTATGTCTCGAAATTTTTTTTTTTACGATTTATTAATAATAATCTCTAGTTGCTTGTATTCAAGATTTTATTTTTTTTTTTGTTTTTCTTAATTTTCATTAACATTTGGAACGGATATGTAACTAAAACCCAAATCAATGTTGAAATGAAATATTTGAAATTCCACAAAAAGAAAAAACATTTTTTTTTATAAATGTTCTTTCGCACATTAAATTTATTTATTGCGGGAGGCAAAATGTGTAAATAAAAATATTCCATAACATATGTGTGTAAAAGACAAATTTAATGCTCATTATGATACGTTTATAAATAAAATATATTTGGCAATCAATTCGTATTTAATTTGATCAAACGAATTATTATTTAAATTGGAACAGCCAGAAGTTTAACGAACCCAATATATATTGAAATATTGTAATGATTAACCTTCAAAACCAAATATTTCCACATATTTTTCCATAATTAATCGACAACACGAAGCTCTATATAAACTTTTAATAAAAGCTCTATATAAACTTAAAAAAATAATAAGCGTGAAAGAAGAAAAAGCTCAATTTATATTGTATATCACAAGTTGGGAAATTGAAAATAAATAACAATTGTAAACTGCATCTGGTAGTCAAAGGTTAATTCTCAAATTTGCATTAAATTTTTAAAAGCTTTAACGAAATTAGAAAAGGTTTTAAATTTATGAATATAAACAACTCGATTCTCAGCTGATTTTAAATTGTGCTTTTTATGTATGAGACCAATTCAATCAATATTTAAAATTTAAAGCTCATAGTCAAAGCTTTTAATTCTGTATTTAAAAATGTAATTAATAAAAAAAAGCTCTTGAAGCAGTTGAATATTAAATGTTAACGAATTATATGTAATATTACATATAGACTACATTTTGAAAGCTCGCAATTAATTTAGAATATATGCCTGCTCCAAATTATAATAACCAAAAGAGCTTTCAGATTTTAGTTTTTATTCAAAATCGGTCACACATATTTTTGATTTAATCTTTGAAATTTCAGAATTAATTTTGCTATACATAATTGTAGTATGATAACTTATTAACAGAAAGCTCTACATTCAACAAATCACTGTTAACGTTCAAGTCTAAAAAAATGCATTTTATATTTTTCCAAAAATTTTTAAATCTTAAAGCTAATAATATTATGTTACAGTATGCTAAAAAATAGTGTTATTTTGTATAATTTGTAACTTTATGTAAAAGCTCTCTTTAGCAATTTCTGAATAACTATTCAATATCGAACAAATTATTAATATTTATTCAATAAAAGCTTTCGTAAAAATTAAAAAAAAAAGAAGCTTAACATGATATTTCTGTAAATTCAAATTTTAAACAAAACTTTAACAAATAACAACTTTTATGTTGCCTACAATAGAAAATATTTTGAACTATTTATAAAGTTCGTTGAATATAAATTTTAATTCAATATATTTTCTGTTAATTACCTCTCACGTTATGTAACGTATGCTGAATCAGTTCAAAGAGCTTTTGTATAATTGTAAATTTAAATTGTATTACTGTAGTAAACTTCCACTATAAAAGCTCCTTAAAGATTTATAATATTATCTTTTTATACCATATAAGTAATAAAAAGCTTCCTAAACTTTTATTTTTAGCAAATTTTCAGAATTTTAATAACTCATTTTGAAATTTTGCCATATTCGTAATTTAGAAATTATTTTTTACTGTATTTTGCTTTAAATCTTGAAAAGCTTCAATTCTTCATGGACAAGCTTTCATACTTATGAATGTAAAAAACTAAATATCTTGGCCAATTCTAAAATGTGCTTTCTATGGAGTTTATCTCGAAACCAATGTTTAAAAACAAAAGCCTCTATGGAAATTGTTGAAGCTTAAAGCTTTTCATATCATGGTACCGCATGCATAGTAATAAAACTGATATTCATTTCTGTTTATAATTTTATGTAAAAGCGCCCTTTAGCAGTTTTTGAAAAACAATTCATTATCTAAGTACGTATGTATGCTTTCATTAAAATTTGAACAACAAATTTCGTTTTGTATTTTAAAATATTATTTCAATAAACTCAAATAATAAACATAGCTTTAAAAAGAAAAAATGTTGCTTTTTGTTAATTTTTAAAAAAATTGATTTTTTTTCGAACGCATTCTAAATTTGATCCTGTAACCATAAATCGTTTTAATATTTTACACAAATGGCGAATTAAAAATTTGCTTTAATTTGAGCTTACAATTATTTGGATTATTTGTTCAAAAGCTTATTTTAAATTTTATGTCAGTTCAATCAGAAAATTTAGAAGTTTTGAAATTTGCACCTCTTTAAATGTATAAAATTAATACATGCTGTTCGTTTCTTTAAAAAGCTTTTCAACCTATGAATAATATTTTACCACATTAATCTGCAAATGCCTTAAATCTGTAACAAAAATAACACAGCTGATTGCAAACAAACTTTCACCAACTTATCTTTTAATACTAACATACCCTAATGAACAGACTTTTTCTAAAAACACCAAATTTTACTGTAAAACTGGCCAACGAATTATCAAAAATTCTGGTCCATATATCAACTTCTTCATCAAAGTAATACCTTTTATTCAATTAAATAAACAAAAGCTTTGTTGATGCAATTAAAAATTATTAAATTAATTTTAAAAGCACAGAAAATTAAAATTTCCCGGTCAATCCTTCTTTTACAATCCATGACATATAATTTAAACACTACCGAATTCTTTTTTATAATTTTACTCAAAGCACTCTTAAGTGATACTTTTGTAGGCAAAGCATATACAAAATTAATTTCAAAGCTCGAAAAAATTTCATATCATCCAATTTGCATAGACTTTAATGATTTAGAAACGAATTTTCATTGAATCTTTCCAGTTCAAAAACTCTTTCTAAAGTTTCATGAAATCATTAATAAAAGCTTTGTATTTTCTTATAAAACTTTCAAAAGTGATACTACAATAATAATAATGAAAAATATTTGACAAACAAAAGAAAAAACATCAGAGCTTTTCAACCAATTCACAAAAAAATATTTTCATAAAAGTATTCATGTCGCACTTTTCCTCCCTAACTCTGGACTTGAAGTATAATTAATTATCCTATAAATCCTAATTAAAAAAGTATTCAAAGTTGTTTTTGGAACATTTAAAACGGAAAAGAGGGTTAAAATTTCAAATTTAAATAAACTATAACTAAAAATTCAAATAGAGAAATTATCAAAGCAATCAACATATAAGCCCGAACAATTCAAATGTACTTTATTTCAAATATTAAACTTATATCACTAAAAGCTCGTTTTATATATTTATAAATGTTATGCTTGCTCCAGATTGTAATAATAGAACTTTCAAATATTACATTTATTTCGAAAGCTTTCATTTGGTCTTCAAACATTTTTGAAATTAGATAATTTATTAAGAAAACGCTCTGTAATAAATCTTCAATGCGTTTATATTGGATATGAATATGAAATTTGGTTTTGAACCCCTTTTTGTCACAGATAATGTATTTAGTTTTTTTACGAAAATGGTTAAAGCTTAAAGCATTTCATATCATGGTATCGCATGCATAATAATAATAGTGACAATCATTACTGTTTATAATTTTATGTAAAAGCTCCCATTAGCTGTGTTTGACAAACTTATCATGATCTAAGTATGGTTAACATTTCTATACTAAAAGCTTTCATTATAATTTGAATAACAAATTTCCTTTTGTATTTTAAAATACTCTTTCAATAAATGCAAATGTTATCCAGAGCTTTCAAAAATACGGAAGCATCATTGTTTTTTGTTAATTTTTGTAAAGTTTTAAATGTTTGCGAACTCTTTCGAAATTTCGCCTTGTACTCATAATTCGTTATAATATTTTACAGAAATGGCGCATTAAAAATTTGGTCATCCTTATATACCAAATTTGAGCTTAAAATTATTTCTATTATTTGATCAAAAGCTTATTTTAAATTTTATATCATTTCAATTAGAAAAAGTTAATATTTTGGAAGTTGCACTTTACCTATTTAAAATTAAAACTGGCTGTTATTTTCTTGGAAAAGCTTTGCAACTTATTAATCATATTTTTCCACATTAATCTGCAAATGCCTTAAATTTGAATATTAAAAATACCAGAGATGATTGCAACCAAAGTTTCACTAACCTTTTTTTAATAGTCAGATATCCAAATGAACTTAATGTTTG
Organism: Tipula unca; assembly: GCA_951394425.1. Lineage (NCBI taxonomy): Eukaryota > Metazoa > Arthropoda > Insecta > Diptera > Tipulidae > Tipula > Tipula unca. Next base: position 10,017,494 of record OX596382.1, read on the forward strand.
TAAAAGCTTCAAATTTTATTGTTCAAATTGCAAACTTATGATCAACAATTATGGTCCATAATCAACTTCTTCATCAATACTATATTTATTATATGCAATAGATTAAAAAAGCTTTGGTTATCTATGCAATTTTAATAAATTAGTTTACTTAAAATGTCACAAAAGTTTCCTCAAAAGTCATGCAATTGAAAATTATAATTAATTTCAAAGCACAGAAAACTTAAATTCCCCGGGTGCTGCTTAGTTTACATTCCATAACATATAATTTAAAAACTTCCGAATTACATTATATAGTTTTACTGAAGCATTCTTTAGCAGTACTTTGGATTTGTAAATAAATTCGAAACTGTCAGTTAAGATTTTACAAAGTTATTTCTAAAGCTCAACTAAATATTTCATAAATCAACCAATTTGCATAAACTTTAATGATTTAGAAACTAATTTTAATTGGATTATGCAGTTCAAACATTTTTCTAAAGTTTCATGAAATCATTTAAAAAGCTTTGCTGTTACTTGAAAAACTGACCATATTGTAAATTGACCATAGAATAAAAATAAAGAACGATGTTTAACATTCAAAAAGAAAAAACATCCGAGCTTTCCAACAAATTTGAACAAAAAGATTATTCAGTAAAACTTTTCTTTTGAATATAATTCAATTATGGTTCAAATTATTCAAAAAAGCTCATTTTAAGTGAGCATATCGCGTTTTTTCTCCCTAGGTCTGGACTTGAAGTATAATTAATTATCTGATAAAGCTTTTAAGTGTATAGTCGTCATTATTTTATTGTTGAAGGTTAGAAGAGAGACTCAAATTAAACATTCATATTTATTAGCTCTAATTAAGCTTAACAACAGTTATAAACCCTTAAATTTATCAACAGCTTTTAAAGTAATATAAAAATTCATTTCACCTTTTATATGGAATTATTTATGGAACATTTAAAACACAAAAGTGGGTTAAAATTTTAAAATTGATCAGAAACTATAACTAGAAATTCAAATGGAAAAATTATCAGAGCTTTTCAACAAATTTCCACAAAAAAATTAGTAAGCAAACATTTTTAAAATAATGAATGTAATAAAATTCAAATATTTCAAAGCTTTTCTTATTTGAAGGGCATGGTAAACATAATTCAATTATACAGTTCAAATTTTTCAAAAAAGCTTATTATACATTTTACCTCACTTCATGAAATAAAATTTTCATAAAAGTGTGCATATCGTGTTTTTTCTCCTTATCTCTGGACTTAAAGTTTAATTAACTATCCGGGAAAGCTTTTAAGTGAATAATTGTCATTATTTTATTGTTGAATTTTAGAAGAGAGCACTCAAATTAAATATTCGTTCCTAGTAGCTCTAATTAAGCTTAACAATAGGTATTAACCGTTAAATTTATCAAAAGCTTTTAAAGGGAAATCGTACCTGAAAATTTAGTTTATTTTTCAAAACTCAGTATAACTAAGCTATCGATGTTCAAACGTTACCGTCATGAGCTTTTGTATTTTAGAAACGAACTTTACAAATAAAACATAAAGTTTTGATCATTTTGAAACAAACCTCCAAACATATTTTGTAAGAGCAATCAAAGCAATGAAAATAAAGTTCTAGTCGTTTAAGCACCTTTCATTCCTACGATTTTACTGTCAAGCTTTTTTGTAAATTTTTTCTAGTAAATTAAAAAAGCTCAATGGATACAAATTTCAAATTAAAATTAAATTAAAAATGTATATGGCATTGATTGGACAGTTTCGGATAAAAAGCTTTTGTGTGGAAAGTTTAACTCGTAGCATCTACTTACAAATAGTTCATAGTTGTTTTGAAATAGTAAACATTAATTTGCTATATATTATTATTATTCATTTCAATTTACATTCCAGATCAACGCTTTGCATATGAAATTAGTATGCAAATAAAACCAGACATCTTTTAAATATGCAGAATACGAAATTTACTTATCCGTACATTACATAACTAAAAACAATGAGGAAGGAAATTTAATTATACACGCTTAAGCTGACATTAAATAGCTCTGCTCATTTAATTCCATGATATTTTCCATAAATTTTCTCCCACATTATATGTATAGATGTATGTTTATGAAGGCAGCATAAAAAATATGTGAATAAATTCTAGAAATTCAATTTTCGTTGCCTAGATGTACGTTTGTGAAAAATAAAAATTATATTTTTGTAATGTGAAATTTGATTTATGGTTAGCGCAAAATATCATATAGGATATATGTTTTAATAATATGCTGGATGGCGGTATATGAATAAAACAAAATTCGAATTTCGAAAATTACATAACGACGAATATTAAACCTGAAGCAGTATTTTTATTTATAATAAACAATTTTTTAGAATCATATCCGTTAAATTTAATTATACTATTTGTAGCTTCCTACCCCAGAATATAGCGGTAAGATGCTAACAACGAAGTATTCATTGTTTCGTTCGTTTGCCCTAAACAGTGTTTAAGTTCATCAGTTTTCACATTATACCGATAATTTCCTTAAATTTTCATCTTACACAAACACATATGTACAAACTTTTATAAACACAAAATTCGCTGTTGTTTAACTATACATGCATACACGTGAGACATTTACATAAGCGTATGTGAGGTAAAATCGTTTTTTCCGCTAAACAGGAAAAGTTTAGCTTTTCATTTATCGTAATCAGTATACAAACCAGATTTTTCATCATAATTTTTAAAACAAACAAGGTAAAAAAAACAAAGTTGTTGCTGTCATCTCAAAATTTATGTCATGCGAGTTGTTTGGTAAACCTGAGACGACACCCATCAGAATTATATATGAATGACGTGAAAAGTTTACATTTATTTTTATTTTCAAAGAACTTTTAACAATTAATGTTGATTGTGTGGTTGAATGCTATATACCTACCTACACACATACATATATGGAATGCTATTGTCAATTCGATCCAGTTATATCAAATATTTGTCTAGTTTCTTTCATAAGGATTAGAATACATTTTTTGTTGTTCATCCTGGTTGGCAAAATTTTATGTTCCGATATTTGCACAGAAAATTTTTCCAAAAATGGACAAAACATGCAAAATAAAAATGATTTAATCCCAAGCGAGCAAATATTGAAATAAAATATTTATTCTACTTTTGGTGTGTTTATGTATCGTATCCATCCAGTTTGAATTCATCGTATATTGATTTGAACAATTTAAATCTGTTTGCTCAGAAAATTGTCACTGTTCATTTTAACTTAAAAATATTGCTAATTGTCTAGGTGCGACTAGGCTTTTAAAATATATTGGATTATCTATCGCTTGTCTGAAATATGAAAAAGCTTTTATGAAGTGAAGCTTTTACATATCAAGTTAGTATTTGTGCTTTTAGCTGATATCTATGCAATATTACTAGATTTCCTAACCATATGACTCATGTAATGCATAAAAGCTCGTCAGGTATATTAATTAATACTTCTATCAAAAGCTCATCGAATACATTTAAAAAAATTAAAAGCTTTCGAGAAATGTTGAATTCTGCTTTTTTAATAAATGAAAGCTCGAAAACAATTAATTTATAATATATAGGTTCTTGAAGCTTTTAAATTGAATTAGCATTAAAGCGCTTTGTTAACTAGAGCTTATATTTTCAAAAGTTTAACGGTTTTACTTTAGTTAAGCTTTCATCGTTAAAGCTTTATATGTATTAAACTTATTTATATAAATCAAAGTATAGTTTTAATTCCGATTCCTGAGACTCATGATATGACAGTTGATAAAAGCTTTCCCAATTACGCCTGCTGAAATTTTATTTTTTAAAAATTAAAAATCTTTTAATTAATCTTATTTAGGTTAAAACGCTTTTGGCCAATATTTTATTTATACTAAGAAACACGCAATTGATGAATGCAGCCTTAATATTGAATAAAGCTTCTACTGAATTCTAATGAATCAAATCAGAAAATCACATTGCCTTATCTTTTCTAAAAAAGCTTCTTATTATTAAATAGCTCAGCGAGAATCATTAAAAATTTGATTACGTACTTCATGTAACGCCTTAGATTAAAGCTCTAAATATTACATGCTTTCAATGCACTATAACGATTGTCACATAGTACCAAAGCTTTCTGATAATTCAATCGGGGGGAAAAAATAGTAAAATTAAATTATTTCACCCAATTTATAAAATCTACTGTAATCATGTCTAACACAATATTTCTTTGTTTTATTTAAAAACAATAAATATAAATTTTAATTAGTTTTTAATTTAATGATTTTCTTTTATATTTTTAGTATTCGGTTTTTCATAATTTAAAATTTCCAAAGTGGTTTAAAAACAAAAATAGTAAATTCACTGATAATATACAACCAAATAAATTTTGATGTACAAAATCACAACAATAACACAATATTCTCGTGTGCATTATTAACAATTCAATAGGCGATTTACTGCCTATTGTGCGAGAAGGCATAATTTATTTGTACACATATACGAAATTGTAAAAGTTAATTTTATACTTGATTTGGGTTTCCTCCCGATTTATTTTCCCTGTGCCAACAAATTCGCATCTATTTAATCGACTGTAATTATTATTCCACAGCATACACATACAAAGAATAATAAAGTTTTCCCCATTGTGAGAATAAATCGATTTCCAAATAAAAGTTTGGATTTTTATTTTTATTTGGAAAACAATAATTATAAATGTACCAAACCAAAAAAAAAATTAAAAAAACTTTAACCATAATAAAAAAATCAAAACCAAGAAAACTATCTCTCTATTAAATTAATATTTCAGTACTACGAGTATCTATAGGAGGATGAATTATAAACGACCAGCGAAAATATATTTCCAAGTGCAAGAATTGCCACAATATCATTTTTATCGTCATTTATTTAAATAAGACAACATAACCAGAAGGCTTTCAATTAGTTGTTTGGAGCTTAATTATGAAAATATTTTATTGTGCTTTTAAAATTTCATTGCATAATCATCTAGAATGTCATCTAGAAAGCCTCTCCACAATTATAAACAGATACTCGAGCTTTACAGAGCTTTTTTAAATGCTCGTATGTAATAAGCTTTTACAATACTCAAAATTAAATTAAATTTTTAATCAGAAAAATAAAGAGAGCTATTCTCAAAATACAATTAAAATTGTTGATGAGCTTTTATGTGACTCGTATTACTAATGTTGGAGGTCTGAACTAAGTACACCTTTCTAATCAAATTCAACAAGTTTATTGTAACTTAAAAGCTCACTATTAGTATAAATTCTTAATGTCGGCGGTAGAGATTGTGAGCTTTCGGATGACAAACCACTTATAACCACTTTTAATCAGTATTAAATAATTACAAAAGCTTAACTATTTTTTTAAATAACCGCGAGCCTACATTGATCAGTTGCAAATGCTCTACAAAAATTAACACATAGAAAACCTTTTTATATATTCATTTAAACAATACATCTGTAGAACTGTACAATGTTCAATACAAACTTTTATATATTTATAATCGGAATGAAGTTAATATGTATGTAATGAGGAGGTTTCGCGAATGGACAATTAAATATTTTTTAATGTCCCAATGTAGATAGGGTTGATTAAAGATTCACAGGTCGATTGGATATGAATTCCTACTCAATTTGTATTGTGAAGTATTATTTATCATCCTGACTAGTTCCAAAAATGCCTACAGTGCTTTATAAGTAGTGCTTGACGATTCATAGTGTTCCAGCCTAGAATCATTATTATTACTCATACAAATCAATGAGTAAAACCTCTCTTCATTAGTATAATTATAACATGGTTTTAATGTACTTTAAAAGAACTATTGGCTAATTATTTATCATGCGCAAAAGCTCCACAAAAGAACTTTATGTAAAAGAGCTTTATGTAAAAGAGCTTTGAAGAGCGAATTCAAAATATGTATCTGATTAGTTTTTTTTCAAAATTAAATGTATGTGGAAGGAAGCTTTCAATTAATAATTATCAAACATTTTTAATGAGCTTTAGCACAAGATAAAGCTTTTCAAACAAAATAATTAAATATCTTTGTTGTAATTACTACAATTGTTGATTCCTTAATAAAGTTCCATCATAATAGTATTTTTACTACACTAACGAGCATTTGTAGAAACTAATCGATTTAGAGCTTTTCATTTTAAAGCGAAAAATCTTTAAAATGTCTAATATCTTTCAACTAGGAATCGGTTTGAGGTAAAAGTGTCCCGCTCAAAATAGAACAAACTAAAAAAGAATAACCATTGCAATCTTAATATCCGAACGATGAAAAAGAGCTTTTCTTTAATTTCCAAATTTCTAAAACAGAATAATCACTATTAAATAACCATAATGAGGTTTAATTTCAAATCGGAGCTGTATATTTTGTATTCCTATAATCAGCTGAAAATTGAAGATTAAGCTTTCAGCGAGCTTTTATAAATAATGAAGGCCATAACCAAATTTTTATTCGAACAGTGAGTAAGATGGCTAACTACACCACCAATTTCCTTTACCAATTTTGATTTGAGATGTGTAAAAAGACATCTCTTGAGCTTTTACTTAAAAGCTTACTTAAATATACGTTTATTTTAGAATGTTAGCAAAGTTTTTACTAAAAAAAAATAATAAACGGGACAAAATGATTATTTGGAACTTTGGAGAGCCATACATATTTATCTGATTAGTTTTTTGTTAAATTATGCTTATATTAAATGGAGCTTTCACCCAATAATAATCAAATATTTTGGTCAGCTCCTAAATACGGTTGAATTGTAAGCATTGCATTTCAAACAAAATAAGTCAATATTTCTGTTCTAACTAGTGAAATATTTTATTCCACAATAAAATTCCGCCACAAGAACTTTTGTAGAAACTAATCGATTTAGAACTTTTCATTTTGGAGTGTTGTATCTTTAAATGTTTAGTTGTCTTTTAATTTTGAATCTCAATTATGTTGGGGTTAAAGTGTCTCGCTCAAAATAAAGCAACTAGAAAAGCACAATCATTGCAATCTTAAATTAAAAAGAATAAAGAAGAGCTTTTATTTAAAAAATTCAATTTCTAAAACAGAGTTAAGGCCAAAATTATGTTTGAGAGCTTTTTTATTTTAAATAACCACCATGAACTTTATTTTCAAATAAGAGCTTTATATTTTGTATTCCTATAATGAGATAAACAAGGTGAAAGAACTTCGTGTAAAAGCTTTCATCGAGCTTTTGTAAATAATATAGCCCATACTAAATTTGTATTGAAACTGTATAATAAGAGTGCTTTATATGATTAACATAGGTCAAATAGGCTTATAATTGGAAAAGCTCAATATTTGCAAATAAATCGGAAAATTTTGTTATTCCAATGTCCAACAAAATCAACAACTTCGTTGTTTCTTCAGCTTTTACTTAAAAACTTACTTAAAATATATTTTTGTTTTAGAATGTTAGCAAAGCTTTTACGATAGAAACTTTATGAGAGGAAAAGTATAATAGCCAATTGATTGAAACCCGGAACTATTACCGCGATTTAACTAATCAAAAATTCAAATCACGGACCACAAAAAATATTCAACAAACCGCAAAATCAAACCAATAAAATCCGCCATTATTTTATAATATTTTATTGCTGTGTTAGTAATAATAATCCCATTAATTGATTTAATTTTTTAAAGTACTTTAATTACATAATCCCATACTCCGGCACCGCACAGTCGCCGCACATTTAAATAACACACAAACAACCAAAAAAAAAACAACCGAAAAAAAAGTCTTCCGGGAGGGTAAAATTTAAACAATTTGATTTTTAGTAAAATTTCCATTTTATATCCCTCGTACAAATTTTTTTTTTTTTTTCATTTCATTGTTTGATTGAAAACCTCATCAGATAGAAAAGTTATTTCGACATGAAAAATATTTTCTTAAAGATTTTTTGGAATGGTGACGAAGAAACGTTCCCTAATAACAAACCAAAAACAAAAACAAAAGTCTTGTTTGACTTTTTCCAAGGATTAAGTTGTAATTTTTTGTTATTGTTGTTTTATTTGGTTTACAAGAAATTGTTGCCACCATACATCCACCACCCTCCTATACATATTTTTTAATATGCGTGCTTTTGCCATATTTTATATGGTTTGCCTATATAAGACAAAAAGGGTTAGAATATTGTCAATCTCGTTTTGAGGCAGCCCAACTTAGTGTAAATACAGTTAAATCTTCATCATTATTGACATTACTGACCAACGTGTATACACCATATACAAATGTTCTCGAACCCAACAAAAAAATGTTGGTCAAATAATAACCTGAAACAACTCTCGCTTTTTGAGCAGTAAAATAAAAATACAAAAATTATAATTATTTTTAAAATTGAGCTTTTCGGTTGAAAACCAAAAAAATTTATTAAAAACATTAATTTTGATTAAAAACAACAAACAAACGAAAAAAGCCATTTGCGGTTTTGTGCTTTTAATTAGGCATACCGAGTCATTTGTTTTTTTTTGTTTATAAATTTTATAAAGTTTCAATGGTGTGTGGATAATCAATGGGGAGTAATTTAAAATCGACCCCGGCATAAATAATAATAATTGATTTATACTGCGGATTTTTAGTATATACGCGATGGCTTAATATACAGATATAACAAACTTTTTTTTCTGGTATTATAAAATTCATTCAACCGTTTAAAAATTGGTAATGTATTACAACATAGTAGTAAAAAAAAGAGCTTTTGCCAAGAAATTCTGACCCAGAATATTATTATATTGTCCTATTACATACATACATTAGGTTGTTATTTTCATTTTTTTTTTATTTGTGCTGTTGTGTGCTTCATTCAATTTTATGGATTTCATTCAGGATGTTACCATTTTTTTGTGTATTATATACGTACATGTAGTAAATATACCAAAAGGAGTGGAATTTCATTGGAGATTTATTTCTCCAGTCGGAACACAATGAGGTCAAAAAAAAAATTAATAACATATAAATGATTTGGCATTCTTCTCTCTAAATAACATAATATATTATATTACATAACTATATGTATATGGTCGTCAGAGCATAAATCTTGTTACGACCGACGTGTGTCCGGTCGACGAAAAAAAGGTATGAGACGGAAGGCGGCTATATTTTGTTTAAAATCTGAAGATACTCAAAAAATGAATATAAAAAGCAACAACAAAAAAGGATTCAGGCGTATAATGTGATTTTAATGGATGTGGTTTATTATTATACGTACTGAAGGATATTCGGTCGAGTGGTGCGTAAACAATGTTAAATTGATCGAATTTTAAACGTAAATTGAATAAATTCCATTTGAATTGAATTTTTAATTACACTTTCGGGTTCAATGCTTTATCTGAACATGTTTAATGAAATAATGGAGCTTTGATTTTAGCTTTCAACAAAAGCCGGATTAGTCAAACATAAGTACATAATATTATTTATTGTGAAATACTGCTGCGTATACTAAATTTACTGATAAAATTTATAAAAAAGTTGTTATTTGAAACAAAAAAATTTCCTATGAAAGCTCTTCAGAAAGTTTTGGCAAGAATTACAAATAATCTGATTGCTTTCTGAGGTAAAATAAAATTCGAGCTTAAAATTTCGAGCAAAATCAGATAGAAATAACCTAGTTTCGCCAAAATTAAGATTTTCAATTTAAAGCTTGTCGTTTTCCAATCAATTTTGTTTGTAGAGCTTACAGGAGTAAATTTTAAAATAATGTAAAACACCACAAAACCTTTAAGCTTTTAAAACGACATGCTAGTTTTTCATCAAATATATTATTAGAAACGCTATTTTAAGAAAAGCACACCGCTTAATTAAATACAATTCCCACTATCAAAATGTTGTATACAAAAGCTCGTGTCGTTTAATCTTTCAAAGATGGTTGTTTTGACAAGTAATACAAAATTCTGTAATTTAGCAGACAAGTAATAATCTCCTGGTGTGCTTTTTTATTGAACAAAATATTATAAAACCTTATAGTTAAAAACTCAATTCTCAAATTAATAAACTTTTTCGAAAGCTTGAAAGCTTATTAAATAAATTTGATGTTTATTAATCAAATTTATTTAGTAAGCTTTCGAAAAAGTTTATCAATATTTAAATTGACTTTTTTTTACCAACAACTATTATTTATTAAATGACGCTTATATCTGAAGGCACTTCCGTTCAGAACTCATTTAAAATAATATGTACATGGTAATGGCTTAGCTAGGTGAGCTTTTCCAGCTAAAGTTGTAGAAAATAATATTAAAATCGAATGAGGACCGTCAGTTTCTTGCATCTTGTTGCAGTGTTAAAAAATTAAACCAAATGCCGAAAGATTATTAAAAAATTAATATAAAGCTTTATAAGTTTTAAATACATAAATGAATAATGACTACGACATTTTACGCTTTCAATGAATTCATCAATTTTCTTACAAATATAAATTACGTAAAATAAAGTTGGCCTAAAACGGATTTAAAAGCTTTAAAAACTTAGTTATGTTGAAAAAGAGTATTAAAGCTCAAAAAAAATTGTATTCCAAATTTCTAGAAACTATTCTAAACTTCTACTAACCATTATGAAATATTTTGTGTCAATATAATTTTAAATTTTATATAAAAAAGCTCGATCGATAAAATAAAAATAATCCTTTAGTTAAGTAGCATTCGTAGAAAAATTTGGAAGTTGTTTTTCAAAATCGAATAACAATTTTAAAAATAAAAATAATTTTAAGGATCGATCATGCGTTTAATCTAAGCCAAAACCATATTTCCAAAAATAATTAATTAAATGCTTGTCCTAATTCTAAAAGCTTGTATAAACATATCTATTTCTTTCAACACAGTCTTCATTGAGTCTTAACATGAGAAAGCTAGTCCAAAAATTACTATTTTAATTTTTATTGATTGGTTATAGCGGAATGTTTAAAAATGTTTTTGGTTTAAAAGCTTAAAAGTTTAAATGGAATTTTAGATTGATGCTAGCAAATCAAAATATAACAATTTCCGCTCCGACACTAAATTGAACATAATATAGATTTAATTTTAAATCTCATTGTAATTATTTAGTATACAAAAGCTCCAAGTAATATTAAAAGCTCAAAATATCAGTAATATAGAAATAAAATGGACCTATTTCAATTAAAGGTCCGTTCTGAGCTTTTAACGATTCATATTTTTAGTTAATTCACGAGCTTTTTTGTTAATTTTTCATGACAATTTTTTGGAATCTTAATTACTTAATATACAATTTTAGTTTAAAATTTCAAATGTAAAGTTTTTTTGAAAGTTTTCCATAGGTGAGCTTTTTTATTATTAGGACCGATAATTCCTTCTGGATACTCCACAAATAAATTAAACACTATAAGCTTGTCATGATTTTAGAATTTTATCAAACATATACAAAACTGTTTTGCAAAAGCTTTTAAATATAACAGCTTTTCCAGCTTAAGTATAAAAAAATAATATTTAATTTTCGTGAAAACTGTCGGTTTCTCGTTTCTTGCTGCAGATATTATGAAAGCTTTGAACAAATAAAAAGAAAACTTTATAAATTCCAACTAAACATGGATAATAATGACTTCGTAATTGTATGCTTTCAAATAATTTGCCAATTTTCCTACAAACAAAAATGAAGTAAGATCAAAGACGGATTTATAAAAGCTTTAAATACCTAGTTATGTGAAAAATTAAAATGGTAAAGCTCAAAAAGAAATTATAATAATTACAATATAATTTTAAAAATTTCTATAAAAAAGCTCTATCTATAAAACGAAAATAAATTAATTTTCCAAAGTTAAATCGTTACGAAGTAATTGTAGGGATCGATCGATTGCGGTCTATCTAAGCCATCAGCATATTTAAAAAAGAAATAATTAAAGATTTGCCCTAATTTTTGAAGCTTATATAAACATATCAGTTTTATTCAACTTCATAAAGCTAATTAATGAAGAAACTCATGTTGTATATAAAAGCTCGAACTAACATTTAAAGGTCAATTTCATACTTTTGTCTATTATTAAATATCTCTTAAATAAAATTCGGTCGCTTTTAATTATAGTTTCATCCTAAGCTTAAGATAGGTATGCTTAAGATACACCAAAAATACAGAACACGAAACAAATGATTTCGCTAAAACTACAAATGCTCACAAGCTTTTAAGTTGATTTTTCATGACACTTTAAAACCTTAAATATTTAGTTTTATTATGTATATATAAAAGATCGGTCTTTCGGAGTTATTGAATGTTTCCCAAAAACGTATGATGAGCTTTTTTAATTGTTAGGACCAATAATGATTTCTAGTCTTCAACTCAATATATAGGCTATAAAATTTTTGTGATTTGAAAAACTTTTAATACTTTTAAATAGAAAAGCTTTGCTCAAAATGAGCTTATTTCAATTATACATTTATTTAAATTTTAAAAGCTCAAAAAACATGTGAAATGCTTTCAAATTTATTTATTTTACAATAATATTAAAATATAAAAGCTCGGTAATATGGACATAATTGTATTCTTAGGTTTGTCACAACACAACTTAATGTCTTCAATCTTCAGATTGCATAACAACCTTCCCAGTTTGTATTTTTCATAACTAAATGAAAAATAGCAGGTTTTGTACTAGCTACTGGACTAATTGAATCTTATCTTACAAGTACCAAATATTTTATGTACATTTAAAACGAGCAAAGTTTCCTGCATCTAAATAAGCAATTTACCTTTATGCAACCAGAAACCAATTAATCAAACTGTTAAACAACTATAACTGTCCAAAATAACACCCTCATCAAAATCTATATCCCAAACACAAAAAGCACAAAAAATAAAGTTCTTTATATATAAATTAAACACCGGATATATCATTTAGTCACGTTTATCTCACAATTAAAATTAATCGAAATAGATAACAAACAATAACAATACCAAACCAAACGAATTCCAAAATAATATAATGAATAAACTGCCAGCAAGCTTTTTTTTCCTCATTTCAATTTCGAATTAATTTAAATTTTATTCATTAATTCTTCGCTATACTGAATACTGCGCGCACCAACAACAACCCCATATCAACCAACCAATTTTTAAATTTATTTCGTACACTCGTTGTCTCGATGTGTATATTTACATATTATATTGTACATCAGCTAGATAGGTACGTGTACATCTACCTATACCTACCGCAACCCCCCATCCTAACCACTTTATGTATACAAAATTTTGTTGTTTAAAATTTGCATTTTCCAATTTTTCATAGAAAAATGCGCGATGTATATATAATGCGGATGGTTGAGATGAAACATTAAAAGAACAAACAAAACTTGTTGCGATATGATTGTGTATGTGTGTGTATGTATGTATAAGGAGTAGAATATTAAAATGAAAATAAAAAAAAATTTTGTTTTGTGCTTTTTTGCACTCGAAGAAAGTCGTGGTTTGAAAGAGGGATGGGGTGTCAGTTAGAAATAATATTTCTTGTTGTGATACATCACCGCACGCTTTATAGTATAGCAAAATAAAATATTGGATGGTATTTTTATTTACCTGCTCGTTGTGTGTATTAGAAAAAATGATAACCGGGTAAAATACAACAACAACATCCAAAAATTCCATTCAAACTTTTCCAGAACAAAAATTAGTTATTAACGAACTTTTCATTTTGTAATTCGCGGGGATGGTTTAATAAATCAAAAAATATTTTATCCTTTTTTTTTGTGGTCTACATTCTACCCTACCATTTATTTTATATTTATGCTCTATCGTTTCAGTATCACCGAAAATATCATCAACAGAAAAATTAACACTTCTATCGGCTGTGTCGTTGTCATCTTCAAAATCACAAATAATCTCACCAGTACTAGCACCATCATCGTCACAACAATCGTATAAAACACAAGACGCGTATCGATCGGATCCGTTAAGTCGATATCGGCGGACACTGCCATTGATTTATGAATCGTCACAATCGCCAAAATGTGCAAGTTTTGTGAATAATGTTGATGGTCAACGGATATTACATAATCCCGGCCATCCGGCGGATAAGTATCCCAATAACACGGATTGTGTTGTAATTTTAAGAGGTTAGTAAATTTAATTTAAGAATTTTAAAAAAATATAGCTTTTTTCGGTTTTGAGCTTTTAACGAACAGGAGATTAACTTTCTCAGCCAATTCGGATAAAGGTAGCCAACGAAAATGTAACCCCCAACTCCTAAAATTCATTTTTAGGTTCAAGTCTTCAAATCTCCCAAAAAGCTCATACATAAATCAACCATTTTGAGCTTTTAAAAATATTATATTACAAACAAAATTATTAGAAATTTTCCGATTATTATTTTATGCAAGTTATTGTGAAACAAAAGCATAATATTTTAACACAAATCAACCGTTAAAAGCTCGTTTTTAATAAATTATTTATATTTTTGATGCTTTTGTATTCCACATTCAATATCACAAAAAGCTCTATGATCAACTCCAATTAAGAAAGCATTACTAATTAATATTATCTAAAAGCACTACGATACTTTTTACCACCGACACGTGAAAGGTCAGTATTGTGTTGAGATTTTTAAATCACTATTATAGCAGATTCAATATGATCAAAAATTGTAAAAGCTTTCATCGGAATGAGAGTGCTAAAATATTTAAAATGTATTGGTTTACACATAACTTCAATTGGTTTGAAATAAAACCGACTTCAACTAAATCAAGTCGCACACAATTTGTATTTTTAAAGAACTATTTAAAAGCTTTGTTGAACTTTCAAAAATTGTAAAAGCTTTCATTGGATGGAGAGTGCTAAAATATCAATAGATAACATATGAAAAACCATTAAATTTATTGGTGCAGTTTAAATCTCTGTTAATTTAAGATCTCGGTTTATGAACTCCACTGAACAAAAAAGCTTCCTATCGAAAGTTAAAAGCTTCTCGAGAAAGGTACTATTTTATTTGTAATCCTCAAATTTTTATATAAACTATTAGGAAATAGATTCAAGCAGACGAAAAATAAGTCAAACCTCCAAAGCTTATTAAAGCTTTTAATCACATTTTCACGATTTGTTTCCGTTCAGATTTATATAGAACAGGTGTATAAAAACCTATTTTCTATTTGTAATTTTAAGAGCTTTTCAACCTTTAAAGCTTTGAACAATTGAAAATCTTTCCTGGTTTCAAATTATAACTCACACGGTTATTAATTACTTCCAATAAAATACGATATCTCTATAATTAATTAGATTATATGAAAAGCTCTTGCCTTTCATTCAGTGATTGCCACAGGAAAAAAAAATCATTTTTCAATCAATGCCCAATTGAAACTACTCAACAATTATATAATTCACAAAAAGCTTCATAAAAAAAATAATCAAATTTTAATAACAGTGATTATGATCCAGTACGCGTTACCCTTAAATAATTCCTAATCTACCCGAAAATCGTAAAAAATAAAACTTATTTTTGGAAAAAATAACCATTTTCTTCTTTTTTTTTCTCGCCGTAATAATCTAGCCTACCCGTTGTTATATAATATAACCATAAAACCTTCGAAATTAAATTTAATCCAATTATTATGCCCAAAATAAAATAAAAAATTGTTTTCATTCCCATCTTTGACGAACATTAATTCAAATTAAAAAAACAAAATTTTTAAATAAATTTTCACACTTTTCTTTCCGGGTTTTCATCCATTTTATGATTATTACGTAATTTTTGTTGTTGTGCGCCAGGGTTCTATTGAATATATTTAACAAAAAAAAAATTCTTTACTTTTACTTAAAATTATTAAAATTTATTTTAATGATTTGTTTAAGGCGATAAGGTGTTCGGCATGGAAGATTAAAGACAACCTTAAGAATAGCGAAGAAGGAATATACACGAGAAAAAAAAAATCTTATCGCTGATGGGCATCACACATTTTTTTATTTTACTTTTTGCTACTACTTCTACTTTTCTATTATTAAAAAATGTATAATCCTATAAATTGCTAAAGGATTTCTTGTTCCTCTCATTTTTTTTTATGTTAAACTTTAGAGAGCCTTTTTTGTGCTGCTTAATTCTATATAGATCTGTACGAAGATGAGCTGTGTAGATGAAATAAAAAAATAAAAAAAGTTTAACATAACATAACTTTTATCAGTTTTCTATTTTTTTGCCTTTCTAAAGTTGATTAAATTTTTTATTTCGTACTTCATAAGCTTCGACGATTATTGGAATTTTTTTTTTTTACTTCAATTGAAGTATTGGAATGGATTAATGTCTTACGGTTTGGGATTTGAGTCGTTTATTTGATGAATTAATTTTTTAGGTTGCAGAATAAAATGATAAGAAAATCTGAATCGAGACGAGCAGATAATCTACTTCGTATTTTATATAATATAAACTAAAAAAATATAATTTAAGCTCCATATAATTTAAAAATTAACAAAATTTAATGTGATTAGCAGGTGATCGATAAATATAGATAGACGGAAACTTGTATTATTTTTGATTATAGAGCTTTTGGAAAAAATACCATTAAACTACAATTAAAAACAGTATCGGTTAAAATCATATTAAATTAATTAAAAGCTTCATTAAAGCTCCATTGACAGCTTTAATATTAAAATTTTTCTTTATACCTAAGCATATAGCCACAAATGGATTTTAACAAATTAAAAGTTTTCCTGATACATTTTCCAAAACTTTTTCTCACTCAGAAAATCGCTAGTACTTATTGAGCTTTAATTTTTGAAGCTCAACATCAAAATATTTTTGTTTTAAAAATATCTCTCCGAAAGCTTTTTAGCTAAAATTCTAGATATATTTTTATAACTGAGCTTTTAAATAATTTTTCCGATAGTTTGGTAGGCCTTTCCAATTTCAAGAAGTTTATTTATTTAAATAAACAAGTTTTTAAAATTGTTGTTTAGTATATTCACCCGTTCGATAGAAATGCTAATTCAAAGCTTTAAAATATTTCTAGCATTGCTTGATGTTTGTACAGTTGAATTTGATGCATTTTAAATTTCAAATCATCTTTAAAGGAATAAACTGAAATCTATTTAATGATACGTTAATTGGAGCGAATCAGTACAATTTTTAAACTGTTCAATTTTTAAAAAATTAATCTTTTTGTGAATCAGATTAACAACGGTTTTAAAAATATCAATTATGAATTTAACCCTTTAAAAAAGAATGTATTTTAAAAACATTCAAAGGCTTAAAAATAGATTCCAACATTTTAAAATGAATCAATAAAAATCATTTTAATAAAAGCTCTTTATCAAAAATTATTCAAAGCCTTTTAATAATTATTTCATATAAAAATTCTTAGAACACTTATCTGGATTGTAAGTAAAAGTGTACTGACAAACTTAAAAGCTTGGACGATGCAGGAGATTTAGATTTTAAATATTTCGCAAAACCATACATTTAAACAGTGATTTAAATTAATTTTTTAACCAAATGTATGTAAAAGCTCTAAATTCTTAAAAGCTTTTAAAACCCAATACTTCATAAATAAGCATACATATTCAAAATGTATCTCAATCGTATTCAGTAAAAGCTACGGTGCGTTTAGAAAGCAATCAGAATTATGAACCTTTCGTTTACAATATGAAGTCATTTAGCTACTAAACAAAAATTTTGGGAGCAATTAAACAACAAAAGTAGCTTTGGTATTTACTGAGCCAACAAAGAAATTAATTAATAGCAAGTAAAGATTTTTGTAAAAGAAAAGGATTTCAAGCTTTTCAGAAAATGTTAATAAAATTCAAGGTACTCAAAAAAAACCGTCTTACAATCACAAATTAGAAAACCGAAAATAAAGGTACGTAAAGTCCCATAAATGTTCAATATCATAAACTTCAAATCCATCAAAAGCTCTAATAGCAACTTTGCAAACAAAATGTAAGAACTTATCATAAACATATTCAAAATATCAATAACCTTCATTCAACCTACACAGTGAAAATATAAGTTAGCTTTGGGCAATGATGATGATACTTAAGGAGCTTGAATTCTTAGATATTAGCGTGAACTCATTTTTCTTGTCACATAAATTACAAAAATAAATTATTTCACTTAAAATTTAAAGCTTCTTGCCCTAAAATTGTACGAGACCCATCAGATTTAGAAATATGCTTTTAAGTGAGCTTTGAAATATTATTTTCTAAATTTTCGGAAGGCTTTGAAAATTTAATGTTGGAACATTAAATAAAGCTTTCAGTTCCCTATTGGTAATACCGAGCAAGTGGCACAGCGTTGAAAACTGTGACGTTTGGAACGGGAGGTACCACGTTAGAGGCAGGATGCAAAAGTGATTCCATGATTTCGAACAGGATGAGTAAGAACACATCTTTGACTTTCTTAGAAGGCAGACTTCATGCCGAACCATCGTTCATGTCAGTAGAGGGTGACAAGGAGCTATACAATGTGTAGAGAAGATCAATTAAAAAACTGGGACTTGTAGCCTGTTTTAAGAATTTCAGAATAGTATTAACTATCTTTGAAAGCATTTAGATGTTTCGAGCATTGTTTGATGATTGTGAAAGCACCAGAACTGAAATAGATAAAATTTAGCGTTTAACTCTTAATGAACGAGTTTTAGGTATTTAAATTTCAAAAATTAAACGCTGCTACATTAAAATAATGGTTATGATCAATTTGAAAGCTCGAGCTCTTAAACAATTTTTAAACCGATCAATTTTTAAAAAACAATATTCTAAAGTGAATCTCAAACGTGTTGAAAAACTAGCAACAGTTTTAAAAATCGAATTTATGAAATATATTATATTTAAAGTTTATAAAAGCTTCCTAAATTTTAAAATGAATTGATTCATTTAAAACCTATTTTCGCATAAATTCTACAAATCAACATATAATATAAAAACTACATGTATGTCACCTACACCTTGGAAAACTTTTCAGTTGAAAACTTGACAGTTGAAAGTTTTTCGCTTTATATAACATATTTTCGTTTTTTCGGAGGTTGCTCATAATGATTTACAGCATCATTAAACATCTACATAGCTAATAAAATCATAAGAAAACCATTAAAGCTCTTTATCGAGAATTATTTAAAGCTTTCAATAATTATTAGTTCAGACTAAAATTTATAATTTCTCAGATAGCTTAATACCTGCCTTAAACACTTATCGTACAAATATTAAAGCTCTTACGATTAGCTACAACTTCCAAAATTATGATTTGTAATTCGACTTTATACACATATATATGTAAAAGCATTAAAAATTTAAAAGCTCTGAAAATTAAAAACTTAGTGAGTTCAATTTTGATCCCGTAGAAATTTCACAAAGTAAGTATACATATAAGAAATTGATTTCGACCCCATTTAGTAAAAGCTCTGGTCCGTTTAGAAAGCATTTTTTCAAAATTTAGAAAATGATTAACACATTTCCGTTAAAACTCTCGTTTACACACATACATATATATAGAGCTTATTGTCTACTCAATAAAAGTTTCGTGGGAGAAAGTAATTTTTTAGAACTATTAAATTTTTTTTAAAAATGCTGTTATGAATAATAATGATAGAATTTTTATAATTTAAAGTTCAATAAGCTGGAAAGTGTTTCCAGCTTTTCAAAATAATTTAAAAAATTCCAAGGTCTACTCAAAAACGCTCGTTTGACGCAACTAAAATTATAAGAAGTAATACAAATAAAAGCCCTATATCGAAAATTATTGAAAGCTTTTTCATATTTATAATTCTAGATAAACTAAAAGCTCGTGCAATACAGAAGCTTCTGAATTTTTTCAAAAACATTACAATCAAAAGTGATCAGCTACAGCTTTCAAAATTATGACTTATAATTTAACTTTATACACAAATACATATATGTAAAAGCTCTAAAAACTTAAAAGCGTTTAAAGTTAAAAAGTTAATGCATTAAAAATTGATTTTGTAGAACACTCACAAATCAGTATACATATATAAAATTTATTTCGACCCCATTTAGTAAAAGCTCTGCTGCGATTAGCTAAATTTCAAACGAAGGCTTCTCAAAACCAAAACTTAGATAGATTTCAACTAAATTAAGAAAATTATTAAAATAATTGTTTTAAACCTCCCGTATACAAATGTAACAATAGAGCTTATTGTCCACTCAATAAAAGTTCCGTGAGAGAAATTAACTTTTTATAACTACTAATGTTTTTTTAAACTTTTCAATTTAAATATTCTGTTATGATTAATGATAAAAGAATTTTTATAGTTTTAAATTCAATAAGCAGAAAAGTGTTTCCAGCTTTTCAAAAAATGTTTAAACACTTCAAGGTCTACTTAAAAAATCACGGTTGACACTATTTTACAGATAGCTACTGAAATCATAAAAATAATTAATAAAACTAATTATAAAGGTTGCATGTCGAAAATTATTGACAGCTTTTCATGTTTTTAATTGAAACTAGAATTTATAATTTCTTGACAAACTTAAAGCTCGTACGATGCAGAAGCTTCTGAATCAAATATTTTTCAAAAATATTATAATCAAAAGTGATCAGTTACAGCTTTCAAAATTACGACTTATAATTTATCTTTACACACAAACATATGTAAAAGCTCTAGAAATTTAAAAGCTTTTAAATTTAAAAATTTAATGCATACAAAAAATTGATTTTGTAGAAATTTCAAAAACCAGCATACATATAAAATTGATTTCGATCCCATGTACTAAAAGCTTTAGTGCGTTTAGAAAGCATTCAGACAAAACGTTTGCAAAACCAAAAATTTAATAGATTTCATTTCAAAGAGTTTTTACAAATGAAAATTTTGCTTCAGAACCAGTAAATGAAAGCTCTATTTAAACTAAAAACCTATCTAAAGCTCCAATAGTTAATTATTACTAGGGCTATTTATATTATATAAGCGATTTAATCGATCGAATCTATAAACCATGGCTGGTGTGTACATCTGGTATACAATACAAAAAAAAAATATATTGCCCATTTTTTTGAAGGAACATGTATTAAATTCCTTTTCTCGAACAAATAAAACTTAATTTTTTGAAAATATACATTTTTGCAAGTTTTCTATGTAAAGCTTCGACGACTACTTAAATAGTTAAATTCCAAAACTATTTATTTTATTTTTATATTTCTAACTAGTTATTTAAAAAAATCTCAAAAGTAGTAGCAAATAACTTTTTTTTTACTTTTGTTGCTGCTATTGTTGTCTATTCAAAGAACTATAAACTATTCGTATATATACATGCACATATGAATGTCCCAATAATAATGTAAACAAAATTCGAACATAAATAATCGTGTCTGTACCGAACCGCAAAAGTTCAACGATATATATTATATTGTGTACATGGTGGAGCTTTTGGCGCAGAAAATAATATTTTTCAAAATACAAAAATTATTAAAAAAAAATCGTATTATTTATGGTGATAAAATGTTTAGGACTATATATATTTATATAAGAAAGCTTTCCCAATTATCGATTTCGTGTATTATACGAATAAATACAATATTTCCTCGAGAAGCTTTATAAATTTTGGTGAACGTCTACGACCTGATTATGTTTAATGTATTTTTAATATTCCCCTCGAATACATAAATTTTAGTTTCCCTCAATGAGCTTTTTTTCTCGTGTAATATAGACATCCAATTTCCAGTGTACAACATAAGCTCGTTCGTATATAATTTGCATATATGTATGTATACTTTACTACTCTATGCACCGTAGAATTATTTTGGGAATAGAAAGATATACAAAAAAATTATTTATGTTCAACGTGATACTAATAAGATCCGAGATTTTATTTATATGTACCAACAACTATTTGGGCGATGATAGTTATTGTGTATGTATATAGTAAAAGTTGTATTAAAACGTATAATCATGAATTTTATCCGAAAAGCCAAAAATATCAACAACCAAGATGTAAAAAAATTAGAATCGAGCAGCTAAGTAAAAAAAGCTAATTAAAATATAATTAACTTTATAAATATTAATTTATAGCAATTACGTAGACATATAAAATTTAGACAACATAAATAAACAACAACATTCTGTATATACCGTCAAAAAAAAAGCTCGATTTTATGTAAATACGCACACATAATAGAAAGTTTGGTAATCAAAAATTAATTAGAAATTCTCACGCAAATCGATTCCTGTACAAAAAAACAAAAAAATATTTTTACGAAAATCATTCTTCAATATAATTTCACATCCGATATCGATTAGCTTTCACATCCATAACCCGGCACAAACGAGTATGTTATATATGCCGATATACTCATTGGTGATATATTATGTATGTACTCGTATGTTTATATACTGTTTCACCACAATGCTAATAAATTTAAGCTTAAATCTCTTGTGTTCGGCCAAAACTCAATATTTACGACATACATACGTACGGACGTGGTTACGAGGTAATAATTTTAATTTTATTTCGGCACACAATCCAATTGTAGCCAATTGTAATAAATTCATTATATGCGTATATTGGGGTATCGTATTTCTGTACTAAGGCTTAATAAAAATCTTTAAGAAGAATTTCAACTATATACATATACTACATACATTACGTATAATAAAAATAGACATGAATCATATTTAGAGATCAAGACAAATATCTTACATGTGTTTATTGTATATATGGTCGAGGCGCCAAGCATTTCTTTTATACTTGTTATTGTTGTTGTTGTCGTCTTTCTGTTGAAATTTTTTGTTTATCTGCATACTATACATTTTATTTTTCACTGAACACAATGAGTAAAATGAACGGAAATTCCTATAGTGGAATTTTTTTTTTTTGTGGTAAACGGTGAGTAATGAAATAACTAACTTGGAAATGTTTTTCTAAATTTTTGAGTCGTTTCCGAATCTTGGGGTTTTTGCGGAATTTCATTGTGTAATTGGCAAAAAATGTAGATCGTAATACAGTTGGTGCACAAATATTTGTTTGCTGCAGACAAGGAAATGTATTCATGGACAATATAGTTGGCTGATTTATTCAATGAATTTGGGTAGAAAATATTAATAGAATAAAATTTGGTGAACAAAAAAATTATTTTGGTGCCGAAGCTACAAGATATTTACTCTGGTACGCATATTTATAACTTTTTATAATATTTTTTTTTGATAATATTTAGAACCTGAATTATATTTTGCCATCTAAAAATAAAATTTGTGCACAAAAAATAAATATTGGTGTCGAACCACAAATTATTATTCCGGTTGCAAAATCAATTAATTTTATTACTGTTAGAGGTGCTCGCATTCAATAGTAGAATCTTAATTCTAGTTTTGCCATCAAAAAATTAAATTGGTGCACAAATATTAAAATAAATACCCAAATTAATAAATCTGTTAACCAGAAACGCCTACTCGCATTTCTCTATTGGCTTACATAAAACCATATTGCCCGGAATCCATCTAATGAATATCATAAATTTTAATAGAATAAAATTTGGTGGACAAAAAATTAATATTGGCGATGAATCACAAATTATTTTCTTCGGGTAACCGAATGCCTAAGTTTAAATGCTAAGGTAGCACTCAAACAATTAACAAATTTATATTTATTTTGTAAGAAATTAAATTGTTGGTGTTCAAGAAACAGGAATAAGGCTAACCCAATAAAATATCAAATAATGAGTTTCTGTTCTTAATCATGTGGTCCGTTATTGTTAACGGAAATGGAATGGAATGGAAAAATCACATTAGGAAATAAATTTCCAGATTTACGTTTCGTCCACCAAACTTCATAGTAGAAATTTAACTGTGGTTTACCATCAAAAAAAAAATTGGTTCTCAAATTTTAAATTAAGTACGCAGACTAATAGATCTGTTTACCAGAAGCGCCATTTTATACTTCTCTAAACTTAAATTATACCTTATTCAGGTAAATGAAATTAATCCAATGAACAGCCAAATACTTTATTAGAATGAAATTTGGTGAACAAAAATCATGTTGGCACCGAAACTCAAACTATTTTTCGATCTACTCAATTTATTCATACTGAAAGGGATGGTATCTCATTAAAATATAAAATTGGTGCACAAATATTAAAATAAGTATGTAATATATATATAATCAGTTAACTAGAAACGCCTTTTCGCGTTTTGCTAAACTTACATCAAATATTATTGACCGGAAGCCATCGAATAACCACCAAATACTTGAATATAATATTATTTGGTGCGTAAAAAACAAATATTGATACCAAATAACTTACAAATTATTGACATCTGGTACCCAAATTTATGACATTTAATACTATTAGAGAAGGAAGAATTCGAAATTAGAACCTTAATTCTATTTTGGCACCAAAAATTAAAATTGGTGCACAAATATTAAACAAAGTACGCAAATTAATAAATGTGCTTACCAGAAATACCATATTTCATTTTTCTAAGTCATTTACCATTATTGACCTGAACCCATCTAAACAACATCAGAAAGTTGAATAGATTACAAATTGGTGCACAAAAAATAAATATTGGTGTCGAACCACAAATTATTATTCTTTTCGCAAAATCAATTTATTTTGTTACTGTTAAAGGCGCTCACATTCAATACTAAAATCAAAATTCTATTTTGGCATCAAAAAAAAAAATTAGTGCACACATATTAAAATAAATACCCAAATAGTTACGCCTGCTCGAATTTCTCTGTTGGTTTACGTTAAACCATATTGCCCTGAATCCATCTAATGAACATGACGAATTTTAATAGTATAAAATTTGGTGGACAAAAAATTAATTTTGGTGCTGAATCGCAAATGTTCAGGTCTTCTAATTAAAATACGAAGAAAGCACTCGAACAATTAACAAATATATATATATTTATTTTGACAGATATTAAATTAATGGTGGTCAAGAATGAGGCTAAACCAATAAAAAGTCAAATAACGAATTCTTGTTCTTAAGCATGTCGTCCGTTATCGTCAATGGAAATGGAATGAAAAACCAAATTACAAAATAAATGTCCAGAATTGTCTTTTGTGAACCAAAAATATTTTGAAAGTTAAAGCTCGATAGTAGAAATTTAATGGTAGTTTTCCATTCAAAAATAAAATTGGTGCTCAAATTTTAAATTTAGTACGCAATTATTGTACTTTTCTAAACTAACATTATTCGTTATAGAGCTGAATGAAGTTACTCTGATGAACACAGTCAAATACTTTGATTGATTAAAATTTGGTGCACATAGAAATGTATATTGATGCCCAACTGTAAATAATCCTTCTGGTTAACAAATCTAATAATAATATACAACACAAAAATAATTGGTGCACACAAATTAAAATAAGGGCACAAATTAATAAAGAATCCAGAAATGGTGATTTTCACTAAAATTAATCTAAAGGTTACTGCACAATTTAATATCACTTATACCGAGTTCACCAATTTAAAGGTCACCCCGAACAAAACCCCGAAAACTGAAAAAATCGAGCTTTTGATAGATTTGAAATTCGAGTAAAATTCTTAAAATTAAAATTGTATTCCATTTCTTAAATGCTGGCCCCCAAATGAATTAATTTTAAAACTGTTAGAGAAAGTAGCACTCAATAGTAGACACTTAATTGTAGTTTGCCACCAAAAAATAAAATTGATGTACAAATATTAAATTAAATACGCAAAATACTAAATCTGTTTACCAAATTTGCCATTTTGTTTTTCTTCAAACTTACATCAAACCTTACTGAAGCCATCCAATGAACGAAGATCCAAATACTTTAATAGAATAAAGTTTGGTGGACAAAAAAATTAATATTGGTGTTCAAAAAAATTGGTGCACAAAAATTAAATTTATTGCACCAATTAACAAATCTAGCCGAAATATTAATTTTGACTAAACTTTCTCACATTATACCATATTTGAATTAAGTCAAAAATTAATCTGTAAATTGCCGCAGAATTGCCATTTATAATTTATAGGTCACCAACAAAAAATTTCACCATCAAATAAATTTCAGGAATGACTTTTGTCCACCAAAAATATAATTGTTCACCAATTTTTTTTTCTCTTTAAAATACATTTAGGAGTGAAATTTTCAATAAATATACCTCAATTACCATATAATATTATTTCCAATACAGTCACAAGAGATAATCTCATTATATTATCTTACATTCAAGTACGATGATTGATTTTATTCCAAATGGAATTGAAATTTCAATTTTCAAAACTATTTTTTCATATTCAATCTATTATGTAGGTAATCTTCGTACAACTCAACACCATTATTAAGAAGGTTATAAAACTATTAAGACCTACTTTTATTTATATTATTTTATGCACTAGTACATTATATAGAAAATTTCTAATCAAATAAAATCCAACTATAAAATTGCATAATCGACATTGAATAAGAGATGAATAGAAAAAATAAAATAAAATGAAAACTTTTCATCTCTAAACTTTATGTGAAATTTAATGAAAAACTTTTTTTTTTATTTTTTTTTTTATTCCATTTTAAAGTTTTATGTATACTAAATCTGAATTGTTGTTGTATACTGTATATATGTATATATACCATACGATAGATATAGGGAGCTTTTATCTAAACATTTTTGTGGTTTCAATTTTTTTTTTCTGTGTTAGTTTGATATTGGATTTTTTTTTATTATGATATTTAATGTGTGCACAATTTAATAGATGAATATTATGTATTCAGTATTAGAGTCATAAAAATATATATACAATAATCATAAAAAATTGTTGTGTGATAACATAAGTTAATAGAATTTTGTGATATAAGCAGCACAATTACTAATGTATTTACTCGAAAATCAACACATCCGATAATTTATTTATAGTATAAATAACATCGTTTGTTTATGGACAAAACACCAAACAGAATGTAGCTTTATTGAAATGTGGCGGTCACGGAAAAATTAGATTTTTAATTTAAGTTTCTGGGAGCTTTAGGGGCAGGTTAAGATGATTGAAAAAGTTGAGGCTCGAGCTTTAGTTGATTAGGAATTTTAAAGCTTGTTTCATGATCTAGGTCCTTATCATTTTAAACTGACTCGTACCAGGCAAATTAGAAGATCCACAATAGTACCTACCTAATTTCTCTTAAACTTACGAATTATATACAAACTCTTGTACGTACATACATATACGAACTACACATGGCTTATTTTACAAACGGTCTATTTAAATTTTTCTGTTAACGATTTTTATTAGTTGTTCCTCGTCCTATATCAAATTGAAAAGCTGCTTTTACATTTTTAGGTGGCAAATTCATAATTTAAGCGTTCGAAAAAAACGAAATAAGATTTGTCGAGTAACATTAAAAAATGTTAAAGCACTTGCACATCCATACACAATTCGACGTATCATATGAGATTGAGCTTTTGGATAAAACTAATAAATAATTTTCTTATACCTAAATCTACATGATTTGAATTCATATATAACTGTTCTTATAATTGCTTATAATTATTCTGGGCAAAAGCTTTTAAATTTCTAAGCTCAAAAATTTTTTAAATCTGGTTTACTTTAATTGAATATTTGTAGAAAGTCTAAACACAAGCTTAACATAACTATTGTCGTTAAAAGCTATTCTCACGCAATTTTTTAAGAAAATTATAAGTTACCTAGAAAAGCTCGCCAATTTTGTTAGATATCTATAAAACTCATAATTGAAGCTTTAATAAAAAAAAACCAAGGTTTCTAGAGTTAGTTAGCACATTTTCTTTATTTTCCATATTTTACGAAAGCTCCAAGTAAGCTTTTCGGAAAATGTAATTAATATTTTTTCTTAATTCTAAATTAAGTACATGTACATGTATATTATTATTTGAATATTTGCTTAACCTTTTCGAAGTATACTGGATAGAAGATTTTAAATCTATTTAAAAGCACAATGAATGTAACTTTCACCAAACACAACTTGTTTGTTAAACATCGAATACAGCTTTTAAATGTACACATATTTGAAAAAACATATCCACGATTAAGAATTTTTAAAAACGTATATTAAGTTTGAAAGCGTTCGTTAATCGGAACTACTAGAGTTAATGTTTTGTGGAAAATCGAATACAATTTGTATCAAAGTATTACGAACTGAGCTAATGTACAATATATAAGCTAAGCTTTTTAAAGAGCTTTTAGAAAATTTAAGGAATTAAAAATTTAAAGTGTTAACCAGTTTTTAATATTTGTTCAGAGGTTTTAATGTATTTTTTTTATAACGAACTTTCCAACTTTTTATGATTTAATTATCTTTTAACTATCAAGACCTAAAAAATTCAGTTGAACTTTTAAAAATTCATAAATGCTTAATAAACCGAATTTTTGCCAGTGAGTAATGATGGCACGTCAAATTTGGAATATATTTTTTAATAAAATATATTATAAATTTGGGACTGTATTGGAAATCATACTTATTTATTAAAAATTTGACTCCTAAATGTATTTTAAAGAGAAAAAAAAAATTTAGTGAACAAAAATATTTTTGGTGAACAAAAGTCATTTCGAAAATGTATATCCTAATGTAGTGTAAAAGAATGGTTTTTCATTCCATTTCCATTAAGTATAACGGCGGTATAATTAAGAATTAAGAACAGAAGTTCATTATTTGACTTTTTAATGGTTTAGCCTCATTCTTGAGCACCAATAATTTAATTTCTTGCAAAAAAAAACATATTTTTTAATTGTTTGTTGTATTCAATTCAAAATTAAGATTGCTTACCACATTTGTATGTTTTTAAAGTTAATACAATGGTTTTCAGATAAATAGTTGATGGGCGAAAAATATTATTGCTCACAAATAATTTTCGGTAATAATGAAAATACTTTTATGGTCGAGCATACTTTATGATCGGTCCAATTACTGACATATATTTTTATGTGCTCCATGACTCATTTCGTTTGGAAATTGTTTTAGGCCACCAAAAAAAAAATTTGGATATTAAAACAAATTTATACTTTCTTTTTAATATTTTTAGAAATCAGAAAACGACGCTTTGAAAATATTTTTTATCCAGACAGAAATTTTTCTTGTGCAGAAATATTTGTAAATGCTGCGAACAAATGAAATATTCAAACTTCAAATAAAACATTTCAGGTCAGATATACTGGGATAAAATATACTGGGTTAGCAATTAATATATGTATAATTAACTTAATATTTGCGAACAAATTTTTTGTTGGTGACCTATAAATTATAAATGGCAATTCTGCGGCAATTTACAGATTAATTTTTGACTTAAGTCAAATATAGTATAATGTGAGAAAGTTTAGTCAAAATTAATAATTCGGCAAGATTTGTTAATTGGTGCAATAATTTTAATTTTTGTGCACCAATTTTTTTATTCGAAGGCTAATTACAATTTGGTTTTTGCTATCGAGTGCCACCTACTTTATAGATTTGTTAACCAGAAAAATAGATGGTTAAACACCAATATTTATTTTTTTGTCCACCAAACTTTATTCTATTAAAGTATTTGAATGTTCGTTCATTGGATGGCTTCAGTTCAATAAGGTTTGATGTAAGTTTAAAAAAATACAAAATGGCATATCTGGTAAACAGATTTATTAGTTTGCGTATTTTTAATTTAATATTTGTACACCAATTTTATTTTTTGATGGCAAACTACAATTTAGTTTCTACTATTGAGTGCTACTTTCTCTAACAGTAATAAAATTAATACATTTGGGGGCCAGAATTTAAGAAATGGAATACAATTTTAATTTTAAGAATTTTACTCGAATTTCAAATCTATCAAAATTCCGAATTTTTCGGTTTTAGGGGTTTTGTTCGGGGTGACCTTTAAATTGGTGAACTCGGTATAAGTGATATTAAATTGTGCAGTAACTTTTAGATAAATTTTAGTCAAAATCACCATTTCTGGAAGATTTGTTAATTTGTGCACTTATTTTAATTTGTGTGCACCAATTATTTTAGTGATGGCAAATAATAATTTAGTTGCTATTATCGAGTGCTATCTTCCCTAACAGTAATAATATTAATAGATTTGTTAACCAGAATAATTATTTACATTTGGGCATCAATATAAATTTCTCTGTGCACCCAATTTTATTCAAGTATTTGTTTGTTCATCAGATTAATTTCTTTCAGTACCATAACGTATAATGTTAGTTTAGAAAAGTACAAAATTGCGCACTAAATTTAAAATTTGAGCACCAATTTAATTTTTTAATGGCAAACTACCATTAAATTTCTACTATCGGGGTTTAACTTTCAAAATATTTTTGGAGGACAAAATATAATGATTGCACTTCAAATTTAAAATATATTTTTTAATAAAATATATTCGAAGTTGAGGGCATTAAAAATGCATGCTAAGCCCAAAAGTTAATTGGTAAATTTAAACTTTTCATTGCTTAAAAAATCAATTTAACGTTAAAAGCTCAGCTAACAAAATGGTCATGATTAATATTGGTTGCTTATATCTTGTATAATAATGTTAAAAGCTCCTCGATTTCTTTTAGGTATTAAAATCATAATTTGAGCTTCAGGAAAAATCAAAGTATGATTTATCGAATTATTTCTCTCTCGTGTCATATTTTTCGAAAACTCCCATGAACACTCAACCTTTTGGAAACAAATTCAAACAATTTTACTAAAATCTTAATTCACATAATTCAGAAGCATATATGTTTACCCTTTCCAAAGCTTCAGGTTTTTAAGTTAAAGCGACCTGAAGCCAACTTAGAACTACAAATTAAAGCGGTTGTTTCAAATATGGATTTCTCTTTTAAATATATCCTTATTTAAATAAAAAAAATTATATGAGAAAATCTAATCCAAATTTATTTTGTGGCATTCAAGTCCTAGTATACTATACCCAGAGCTTTTATAATTGTTTAAAACAAATTATTTAAAGTTTTTTGTAAATTTCAGAAATAATCATAAGACTCCTCTGTGCTTAAAATAACTAGTTTCGTTAAAAGCTGTTATAATTGTTTAAAGCTCCCCATTGAGCTTTTAGGAAAAGTAATTAATATGATAAATAAGGCTGTCATCTGAAGTTCAACATGGTTTCAAACATCGACTTAAGTTGTTTAATGTAGAAATATTTGATGTGACAGTTCCGGGATCAAACGCTTTAAAAAATTAACATTAAGCTGAAAAGCTTTCATTAATCTGGCTCAATAGAATTTAAGTTTTGTGAAAAATCGATCCATTTTGTGTCTTAGTATTACGAACTAAGTTCTAGTACACTAGATAAGCTGAGATATTAAAAGAGCTTTCCAGAACAGATTAGAAAAAATATCGAATATATTTGCAATGTTCAGAAATTGTTCAAATTTAAAAACTTTAAAAATTTGTTATGTTTATTCAGAGGTTAAGTTGAGCTTTTAAATATTTTAAACCAAATTTTACCAGTAAATAAATGATTTTCCTTCATATATAGAATACATTTTTAGTATGTAATATTTGGCAAAATATATTCGAAATTGAGAGCTTTAAAAATTGTGTGGTAAGCTCGAAAGCGTTTGATAGTCTGGTTCACTAAAACATTAAATTTAATTATTTTTTAAAACCTAAAAGCTATAAAAGGTTGAAGGTGGTTTAATATGATATGGCAAACCTGTTGAACGAGCTTTCTAAATTTTTACTGTTGTTTTTTTGATAGCACTGGTCGAATATTTTTATGCAACTTATTTCAATAAATTTAATCATTTACCTACTATGGAAAAAGTAAGACTTGAACGATTTTGATAGACAGTAGTTGCATCAGTAGTACATAAAAAAAAAATTGTGCACCAAATTTACTAATTTGTGAGCACCAAGAACTTCGTTTTCTGCGTAATATAAGTACACCTGTATTTATTGATTTTATTATATAGTTATTTATCGTTTTTTGTTTTTTGGGAGAAACCCCCCTTGTATATAAATAATTGTACTTAATGAATTTAAAATGTCTCATCAATCGTTTACCATATTGAAAAATTTTCCAATAAATCATCAAGTTGTTTAAAATAAGGCAAGAAGTATTTAACCTAAATAAATTCTATATATTATATACATACAACTCGTAAATCGTAAAAAATTAGTGTGCACACACAAATTACCTGACATTTAAAATATTAATCGATTGAAATTAAAATTAAATTTTATCAGCACACAATTTATTTAAAATGTCTATATGCATAAATAAATATTATAGTGAAGTGTTCATTAAATTTATATCTAATTGGGATTTATTTATTATTATGTATTGTATACAAATTATCAGATTGTTCAAAATGTTTTCAATATTTCGTTATAAAATTTAAATTTTGCGTTTATTTAAAACACGTTCGATGAAATGTAAAAAAAATGTTTTTCCCTAAAAGCTCCCTAATAATATAATTTATAATGATGATAATAATATAAAAAAAAAGTTCCTATTATTTTATAATATTGTCTTTTTATTTCGCGCTGTATGTACTTCCACATTAACCAAACAAAAGCACAAATACAATAATCACAATCTCAAAATGTTATATAGAGCTGGATGAGATGATTACTTTTTTTGTGCTGTTAACTTTTATTTGTATTTTTTCGATTCGTTTTTTTTTTAAATTTTAATTCGAGTTTTTCTTCATCATTCTCATCCCTCCCACATTTTTCTCAATGATTTTGTGCGAGCTGATAAAAATATTTATTTAAAAACAAATATAAAAAAGTTTGATTTCCTCCAATATACAACAATAATAATACGAACGAAGGATATATAGGCAAAATCATTACACGAGGAACAAAATGTGTTCTGTAATATAAACAGAAGTACGTAACACAATTATGATGTCATTTACACAAACAAAAAAAAAATAATAATCATAATTTTGTATGTTTGAAAATCAATTGGAAGTTTTCGTAATGAAAATATGGAACGTAAAAGCTTTTGATAAACTTCATTATTTTGTGCTCGTTTTATGTTATCGCGCGCGATAGAGAATGTGTAAATAAGCAGAAAATTACTTGAGGAAAAATAATAATGGGAGTTATTTAACTCGATTGCTAAGTACGAATATAGTACACACCCAGTTTGTGTTCCACTAAAATACAATTTGTTGAATTTGTAATTTTGGGGCACGCACAAATCTATCAACAAAATTACAAATTAAAATTATGAATGTAAATAAAAATTAGGGCGTTAAATACAATAAAAAAAATATATATGTATATATAACGATGACTTAAATTGCAGTCTAAAAGCAAAGAAAATCAACCACTTTTACATTGAATAATGGTTTTGTTATTAAAAAACGCCCTAATTTTTTTCATCATAATTCAATTTGTATATTTTTACTCTGTCCTTGATTTTAATAATTTTAAATTAATATTCATATTACTAAGGTAATGTAATTATTGCTTGCAAAAAAGTCAAGAAAATTATTTTGCTATAACAGCAATGCCCTAATTTTTTTCCAACATTATTCAACTTTTATATTTTTACTCTGTCCTATATTTCAATAATTTTAAATCTTAAGTAAAATTATTATTTATATTACTAAAATAATGAAATTATTACTTGCTTAAAAGTCCAGAAATGATTTGGCTATAAAAATAAAGCCCTAATTTTATTTTCCAACATAATTCAATTTCTATATTTTTACTCTCTACTTGAATTTAATTATTACACATCTTAAATAAAATTAATATTTCTATTACTATTATTACTTGCGATTGGGTTCATAAATTGGTTTTTTATAAAAATAACGCCCTAATTTTTTTTTCCAACATATTTCAATTTTTATATTTTTACTCTGTACTAAATTGTAGATATTATACAAATCTAAAATAGAATTAATATTCATATTACTAAATTAACGTAAATATTACATGCTTAAAAATCCAGAAAATGATTTGGCTATAAAAATAAAGCCCTGATTTTGTTTTTCAACATAATTCAATTTCTATATTTTTATTCTCTACTTAATTAGATTATTATAAATTTTAAATAAATTTATTATTTATATTACTAGTGTCTTGCGTTAAGGTCCAGAAAAATATTTTTTTATAAAAGTAACGCCCTAATTTGTTTTGTAATATATGTAATTTAATTTTTATATTTTTAGCACAGAGGTGCTTGTTTATTAATATTTATATTACCAGTAGTAGCTTCACACGAGTGAAGTTAAATTTAAAGCGTTTAAATTATTTTCTCACCTGCACTGAGTTTGATGTTACTTTTATCTGTAAGCATTTTGAATGCACAAACATAAGTCGACTAATAATACAAATCCTCCAAAGTCATATTATTTGTATATAATACAACAAATTATTACAACGTCTCAACACATGAAAATTGTGTAACGCAGATAAAACATTAAGTTGTTTTGTTATATTTAGTTTATGATTCCCCAATACACTAAACGACTGCAATAAAACATGTACGTATATACGATGAATTGTGTGTATATACCAACAATTGCTTCAAAAAATAAAAGTACAAGCTTAAAGCTCATTTAAATTTCTTTGTTTTGTGTATGTATGTATGTATATCTCGTATGCGGCTATATATGTGTTATATAATTTATTTCCCCAAATAACCGAAAATACCATTGTGAACGGTTTATTATATACATTTATATACCCAACAACACAATATAATAATAAATTTTCGACTTTTACTCCAATAACGACAACAACACAATCGTGGAAAAACTAAAAGAAGAAAATTGTACAAAAGCAGCAACTCTAAATAAACAAAAACAGTTTGCTGCGTGTTGTATACATGTACCGAGAGTAATGATTACTTGTTTGCCTTGTGTATTTATGAGAAAGAAAAAGTTTACCGGAAAATATAAAAAGTCAGCATTAAAGCTCTACACACAGTATATAGTGAAAACATAAAAATACATAAATTTTACCGAATATTTGTTCTAACATGATAAAATAAAATAGAAAGCTTGTAACAAAACTGTTTGGAGGAAGAATCAAAAAAAATTTTGTGTTGAAAAGTGTGTATTGAAATAAGAATTTGTACTTGTTGTTTAAGATTTATGATAAGCATGTGTGTATGTGTGTGTGTGTGTGTGTTTCTGTACCTACCCATTTTTGGGTTAAACTGTGCTTTCGAATACTTAATGAGTTGCTAGACATTTTTAATTATCTAGCAAAATGTTAATTTACAAAAAATTATACTCAAAGCTTTCAGTAAAATCAGTTAATTAACACATACACATACGCACAGTTGTTCAGAATAAATTAAATTATGTGCTTCCATTAAAATTGAAAATAATAATTTTTTTGGAAATTTAATTTTATTAACTGTATGTAAAATGTTTGTAATAAAAAAATAATTATAATTTAAATGAATTATTGATACAAAAAAGCTGTATCCGGGAAACGAATTTTCATTTTTTTTTTTTTATATTTTTATGGAGAGCTTTTATCATTTTTTATAACATTTCAACGAACATACATATAACATACAAAAAAGATTTATTACGTTTTACGAGATTATCTATCAAAAATGCGCGCACCATATCCTGCCCACCGTACTCTGCTGAACCCCGGTAAAAAAAACTATAAAAATTGGAGCACAACCTTTTTTGTTTTTTATTGTTACTTTACATCAAATAAAACATAAGTAAACAAAGTAAACAAAAACAAATATTCTAATTAGGTTTTCCCTCATTTTTTCGGTCCACAACAGTTAAAAAAAGCTTTTTATTATTATCAAAACATTGATAATATCCAACACACAAGCTACCTGTAAAATTGGTTAAATCAAAACCTGCATTGCGGTGATAATTTTATTTAGTTTTATTTCATTTTTTTTGTGGTTAACTAAATTAATTATTCAGAATGATCAAAACAATTTTTTTATGTCAAAAATCAAATAGATCGATCAAAATCCATTGGTCTATTATATTGTTATGCAGTCAACATTAGTACCAGATTCAAGGTCACAAATTTTAAAATTTATGCTCAAAAAATATTTCGTGGTGTTCAAAATACTAGTAACGACAATCACGAATGACATAAAATCCCTAATCGATTTCCCATATCTAAATTAAATGACCTACTTCAAGTTATTCGGGCACCATTACTAATATGTTGACACCAAAATATACATGTTTTTAAATAGCCCAAAAATCATATTTTTGCAAACTGGGTTTCAAAATTGTTTACTAGTAACAATAACAATTCTAAAATTGGTGCCAACCTAACAAAGCGAATAATTTGGTGGGTAACATTTTAAATATAGTGCACGAAAAAAACTAGTTGGTGTTCAAAATATATAGTAGGAATTATATATAAAAAAAAATGATATTCACGAATGACATAAAATCCCCAATCGATCAATAATCACAGTCAAAATTTAACGCATCGTCCTCAGAGAAATTATTTCGACACTAAAACTATTATTTGTGCACCAAAATAAAATTATATCAATAGAAATTCTTTTATTAAAAAATTGATTTGTCCCACGTTTCTAATTGAATTGAATTTCCACGTTCATATATTTGGTTACCACAAATTAAATTTTTACACCCAGTTTGTAATCGAATAAAATATTTGTATCCCTGTCAAGGAATGTAATTCGAAAAATGGTAACAATGATAAATCTGAAAAAAAAATATTTGGTGCTCATAATTTTTAATTTGGGTGGTGATAAAAATGCTAGTCAATATATTTAAGAAACAATGAATGACCATGTATGAAATTTAATTCATAATCGATAATTTGTCTAATTTTGAATTAAGCGCATCGTCCTAATAGAAGCTATTCGGCCACCGCTACTATTATTTTTGCACCACAAAAAAATTGCAGTTCAACCATCTTAACGCAATCGAGAGCAATAGTAAAAAAAATGTTGGTGAACAGAATTTTAAATTCAGTGCACAAAAAAATGTGTTAGTGATCAAAATATTCCAGTTTATAATACAAATAATGAAAATCGTGCGAAAACCTAAATATGCGCTATGATACGCCTAATTGGTATTATTCGGTCACCAATTTTAACATTTGTGCACCAAAATATAAATTACTATTTTCACTCTCTACTTAACTGTGGATTATTACACATCTTAAATAAAATGTATGTGTTTTGCTATATGACTTGCGTAAGGATCCAGTAAATGATTTTGTTATAAAAAAACGCGCTAATTTTTTTCTAACATAATTCAATTTTTATATTATTACTATGTCCTTGATTTTATAATAATTTTAAATCTTAATTAAAATTAGTATTTATGTTACTAGATTAATGTAATTATTACTTGCTTAAATGTCCAGAAAATTATTTTGCTATAAAAATAATGTCCTAATTTTGTTTTCCAACATAATTTAATTTTTGTATGTTTCTCTACTTGATTGTGATTAACATAAAATAAATATTTGAATTATTAGGATATAATGCCATGCGTTCTGGTCCAGAGAATAATTTTGTTCTAAAATATTTTATTTAAAACAGAATTTTAAATTCAGTGCACAAAAAAGTTAGTTAGTGATCAAAATATTCCTGTTCATAATACAAATAATGAAAATCGTAAGAAAACTTAAATACCCGCTGTGAAATGCCTAATTGGTATTATTCAGTCACCAATTTTATCATTTGTGCCAAAATATAACTTACTTTCAGAAAGAATGCAAAAATAATAAGTGTTCAAAAAAGTAAATTAAACATTTGAACAGTTGTAATGTAATCATAGAAAATGTACAAAACAAATATTTGTGTACAAAATTTTAAAATATAGTGCACCATAAAATTTGTTTGGTAGTCAAAATACTATTATTAATAGGACATATTGCACAAACGTTCGATTTATGTATAATACGAGTACATTCAGTATCGTGTAACGGTTTACTAGAAGTTATTCGGTCACCATTACTTAAAATTTTGACACCATAATATTTTGTGGTGGTAAATCAAATGAATTAAATTATCGTTTGCTTAATCGCTTAATATTATGGAGAGTATAAAAATATGGAAAACAACTGAAAAAGTTAGAATTTTCATGCATCAAATTATGAAACCCAATTTAATTATTAGTGGGCAAAAATTAACTTGAGTTCAAAAGACAAATTAATTTAAATATAAATCAAAATGAAAGCTAAAAAATCAATTAATGTCAGTAAAATTTGCCCACCTCAAGAATTAGAGAAGCGATCCAAAATAATCAATTTGAGTTTATGACTCAATCGGAATTTATCCGGCCGAGCTTAATAGAAATTATTCGGACACCACTACTAATATTTTTGCACCAGAATAAAATTATATTATTGGAAAATATTTAATAATTTGATTCGTACCTCGTTTATAAATAAATCGAATTCCTACGTTTAATTATTTGGTCACCACAAATCGTATTTGTACACCAGGTTTATAATCAAATAAAATGTGTGTAGCCAGTTCAACGCACAGATATTTTTTTAGGTAGGGCGTGGCATAGACACTTTATAGGTCCATAGCCTTGAGTTATATTCACACGACATTCATTCAACCCATTCATCCCATTCACACTAGTTCGTACAGTATACCACCCGCCCATTGCATAGCTCCATGTCACCCTGTACAGTGACATGGAGGATGGGTGTCGGCTCATGAGTTATAGATTCCAACAGAGGGTCATAAATGTTTTCAATTTAATCACCGATCATAATTGGGAAAAATCATTTTTGCATCCCGCCTCTGTTGGAATTCGAACACGGTACCTTCCGATCCAAACGTCGCAGCTTTAACCACTGCGCTATTTGCAAGCTAGGACTAAAAATTATTTTATGATTAAAATACTAGTAAAGATAGTTGAGAAACAATAAAGGATCATGTATTAAAACCAGTTCATAATCGTACAATTTTGCTAATCAAAATTAAGCGTTAATAGAAGTTATTCGGCCACCACTATTGGTATTTTTGCTCAACAATATTAATGCATAGAGCACAAACTCTATAACCTAAAAATGAGACTGGCAGAGTATCTATCACAATACAATCACGTTCATAGAATACTAAAATAAATTGTGCACCAAAAATACATAAGTTATTCGGTCACCACCACTATCACTTCCGAACCAGAATATATTTTCCCGGTGCCCAAAAAATTTCTAAAAATTGATTTTTTTTTTTATATTTCTAATAGAATTATAAATATTTGGGCACTACTAATCATATTTCTGCACCCAGTTTATTTATGACTGGGTATCAAATCGAGGCTGAGCTCAAAATTTCACCATTAAAAAACTCTTTAAATAGTTGTAGAGCTGTCCGCAATAATAAAACTAATTAAAACAATTTTTGGTGCACAAAATGTTAAATTTAGAGCAGAGATGTTTAAAATGCATCCAATTTAATTTGAGAAATAAAGGGGATCGTGAAAAAAATCAAAATCAAAACTACTAGTATTATATCTGTACCATATCTGTAAATTTTAAAAAATTAGAATTTTTGTGCACCAAATTATGGAACCCTATTTAATTTTTAGAGAACAAAAAAACTTAAATTCAAAAAACTACAAAATTTAAGTATTACTCCTTGAATTTTAGAAGCGATCAAAATCAAGGTCATTTTAGCAGCAGATCCTAGTTTTCCAATTTTCAAATTTTTCATAGGCTTTAAATTAAAGCGATATCATTGTGACTTAATGTTTAGGCGAACAACAATATAATTTTCTTCTGCAGTATAACTCACACTACTTCATCTTAAGTCATAATTGTATTTATTAAGTTACAATTTTCTCAAATTCATTCAAAATATTCAATCTTAACCAATCTAACCAAATCGAATCTAAGATTTAGCTTAAGTCACATGAAAAAAATTTCGGCTATAGTCACAATTTTCTACCTTAAGTCATAATATTTAAGCTTAATTCACTAAAGTTAGTTAAGAATCGGGAAAATATTTTCTTCAAAGTAATCGGATTTAATTAAAATTTATTGTTTGAATTAAACTTTAAAATATTTTACCATAATAAAAACCAATTTTTCCAACAAGTACAGCTAATATATAATTCCTCCTTGGAATAAATCATCAAAAGCTTATATACATTTATATAATGAAAAGCATATAAAGTTTATTTTATTTATTCAAAATTCTCATCATATGTGTCAACATTTACATCCCGCGCATAAAATGTTCTCAAATCCAATTCATCAGCACACACACAAAAAAAGTTTTTAGTAGCTGCTTAATAAAATCTATACTTAAAAGTTAAAACCATATTTCATCTTCATTTCACAGCTGTCTTCAAGATGTTGAAGCGTATATCCAGCAATCATAAAATTGTTTGTTTTTTTTTATTTTTGTAATTCTCCATATCAAAAGAGTATACGGTTGTAAAAGAACCAAGTACGTAGATGAAGAAAATTTTCATGACTTTTTTCTAAGATAATATTCTTACATTATTATTACCAATATTATTTCCTCCCGCGCACCGCACTTTCTCTATATACAGAGTTCCTAGTTTTTTCTTATATGTTGATAAGAAGAGTGAGATGGAATGGAAGTGTAACAGAAATTAATGACTTTCTATTATTTTACATAATGCAAACAGTGGGTTAGTGCTGCATTTTTAAAGCTCCCGTCTTATAGAAAATTAATTGTTCTCGTATTTTTTGGTAATCCATCATTTTAGGAGTGCAACGGTGGACGTTTAATCTTATAATCCATCCCGCATATTTAATCTGTATCCCGCTCCCTACGATATAGCTGTGTATTCAATTCAATATTCTGTGCTCAATAAATTATTTTTTAAGAAAAAACTCGCTTCATGCACCAGATACCGATGGTTAAAAGTTCAGTCAACCCGGTTCATGCTGTGTATGCAACAATGTATTACAATAAAATTTCATGGAGATACCTTTTTCGGGATATACTGAACATGTTTGAAAGCGATACAATGAAGCATTAATCAGCGCTGCTTAAACTGGAGCTCGCGAACCGTTAATTGAAGTTGGTCATGTGCTCTCATCTGAATAACTTAAAAACTAAATATCTACTCAAGCAGGTCTAGGATATACCACTCCCTTAATCACCGTTTTAATATTTCATGTTAGAGTTTAGTTCAAATAGCATTCAAATTTTAATCAAATTGCATTCAATTTGATTCAAATTTTAGATAAATTCAAACACATAAAGGGAATAAGGGAATGTACTTTCAGTAAAAAATATTTTTTTGATCTCAAACTTCAATCAAATATCGATCAAATTTCATTCAAACTTAATTTAATTTTGTTAAATTCGATTTAATCCAACTGTATTATGTATGGGTCGATATATAAATATTTAAGTTATAGTTTTATTGATATTCCAATCAAATTCCTATCAAATACCAATCCTAAATAATTTAACTTTAATTAAATTCCACACATATGGTTAAAATACGTTTTGAATTTAGTTTGAATACAAATATTTTTGTGAATTCAAATTTGAATCAAACTTTGATCAATTATCTTTCCAAATAGTTTTATTAGATTCCATTCTAATTTATATTTAACTAATTTGACCAAGTAATTTAATTCAATTTCGTTCAATATAAATTCCAATTTAGCCGCTTATTAGCTAAACTATCTAATTCAACCTTTTAATTTTATTAGAATATGAGAAATTAATTTATTTTATAAAATCGACGGCCCCAAAATTGCATTCAAAATTGAATCATATCAAGAATTAGGAATGAATTATATTTATTTGTAAGCGTAGCTTTTCAATCTCTATTCATCACTTTTCTTAGCTCTGGGATATCAAACTCCAACCAAACTCACTCAAATTGCATTCAAACAATACTCTAACAAATTTTAAGTGCGACTAAGGGTAAAAAATTAAATTTGATTATATTATGGCAAGAGTTTGATTTTTCGGATGCAATCATCTTACATTCAAATTAAATTTGAATTAGATCAGTTTATTGAAATTCCTATATATTCTTTATTTTTGTATTCAAAAACCATTCAAGTATTTTAATTCAGGCACATAGTTTATCTGCGTGAAAACAGTTTGAATAAAAATATTTTTGTGAACCTAAACAACAATCAGATTCCAATCAAATATTTATTCAAAATAATTTTGTTAAATTCTTTACTAAATTTTCATTAAATTCAAGGAGCAACACAATTCAACTTGCTTTAAGGTACCTACATTCTTATCATGCATGCCCAAACTACAACTTGTAAGCTTTCAAAACGGGTTCAAACAGGCGCTGATCAATTGAAATTTCAATCAAATGATTTTGATTAATATAATGAATTTTTTAAATTCGATGAATTTGATGAACTTTATGAGTTTTTGAATTATACGAATTTTATGAGTTTTATGAATGTGAGGGATTTGATGAATTTTATAAATTTGTTAATTCAATGAATTTGACCAATATGATGAATTTTATGAGTTTTTTGAATTTTAGAAATTTAACAGATCTTACGAATTAATATTAAGAAATTGATAAATTTGATGAATTATATAGATTTTACGAGTTAAACGGATGAATGGATTTGAGGAATTTTATGAATTTGATGAATTTTGTGAGTTTTTGAATTTTACTAATTTTACGGATTTTATGAAATTGATGAATTTGATGAATTTAATAAATTTGATGAATTCGAAAAATTTGATGAATTCGAAGAATTTGATGAATCATTTGAATGTGATGAACTTTTTAAATATGAGAATTTTTTTAAATTTTATAAATTTACTGATTTTACGAATTTTATGATTTTATTTTGATTAGTTTGATAAATTTGCTGCACTTTTAAAATTTTATGAATTTTATGAGATTCTGAAAATTGATGAATTTTATGAGTTATTCTATATCTACGAATTTTACGGCTCTTATGAGTTTTATGAATTTGAAGAATTCTATAGATTTTATGAATTTTATGAATTTAATGAATTTGTTAAATATACTGAATTTTACTAGTTTACTGAATCTTATGAATTTGATGAACTTATTAAATTTGATAAATTTTTAAATTTGATTAATTGACTATATTTTATGAATTTCAGGCTTTGATGAATTTAATGAATTTTATGATTGTTATTAATTTTATAAATTTTATGAATTTTATGAAATTTATGAATTTATCGAATTATATGAGTTTTACGAATTTTATGAATTTGGTTAATTTAATGTATTTTATGAATTTTATGAGAATTATGAATTTTGTGGATTTTATGAATTTTATGATTATAACAATTCGTAGAATTTGATAAATTCGATGAATTTTATGAATTTTATTAGTTTACTGAATTTTGATAAAAAAAATTTAATTTGACAAATTGAATTTTATGACTTTAATGGAATTGACGAATTTAATAAATTTTATGATTGTTATTAATTTTATGAATTTTCAGATTTTATTAATTTTATGAGACTTATGAATTTTATGAATTTGATAAATTTTATGAATTTTTTGTATTTTATGAATTTTATGATTTTGATGAATTTTAATAAATTCGATTAGTTTATTGAATTTGATGAATTATAAGGGTTTTTTGAATTTTACTAATTTTACGGATTTGATGAATTTAATGAATTCGAAGAATTTGATGAATTTATTGAATTTTAAAATCTTATGAATTTGATGAACTTTTTAAATTTGAAAGTTTTTATAAATTTGACAAATTTACTGAACTTTATGAATTTCATGAATTTGATGAACTTGCTGGATTTTACGAATTTTATGATTTTTATTAACTTGATGAGTTTTCTAAATTTGCTGCACTTCTAAAATTTTATGAATTTTATGAGATTTATAAATTTGATGAATATTTTGAATAGAATTTGATGAATTTATTGATTTTTATGAATCTTTATAATTTGATGAACTTTTTAAATTTGATAAATTTTTGTCAATTTCATAAATTTACAGAATTTTATGAATTAGAGGGATTTGTCGAATTTAATTAATGGATGAATTCGATGAATTGGTTTATCTTTATGAATTTTATGAGTTTTTTGATATTTTGGAATTTTACGGATTTTATGAATTTTGTGAATTTGATGAATTTCGTTGCATCGGCGATATTACTTCCAATAGGCATAATTGCTGTATCATCTGCATAGGTAGCTATGATTCCTTCCATTTGTGGTTGGTTAATCCCTT
Organism: Tipula unca; assembly: GCA_951394425.1. Lineage (NCBI taxonomy): Eukaryota > Metazoa > Arthropoda > Insecta > Diptera > Tipulidae > Tipula > Tipula unca. The sequence continues at coordinate 10,061,447 of OX596382.1, forward strand.
ATATATAGCAAATACAAGATTGGTCCTAAGACACTCCCCTGCGGGACACCGGCAGAGATTTTCTTTAGTTCGGAGTAGTCATCCTCATATTAGACATGAAAATGTCTATTGGATAAATAAGTTCTTAGTATGGCATAGAATTGTCTCGGCAGATCTCTATTGAGCTTGTATTCCAGACGACTGTGCCAAACTTTATCGAATGCTTGGGAGACGTCCAGGACGATGCTTGAGCATTCTTTATTACGTTCTAACGTTCTTTCAATTATGTTTGTGATTCTATGAACTTGTTCAATTGTAGAATGCTTTTCTCTGAATCCAAATTGATGTGGAGGGATTAGTTGTCGGCCCTCAATAATTGGCAGCAAAGCATGATTTTTTTATTGTTAGGTAGTTTATCATGCTTTGGTATCATGATTATTTATTATTTATATATTTTAACCGAAATGTCGCATTGATTAAGTGTAATAGGTTAGGAAAACCTTTATCAGGTAGAGCCTTCAAGTCGTACCTTAGACCTTTTTACACATTCATGTTACTTTTTATTTCTTTTTTTAATTCTTTAAGAGTTCCTGCTTGTGAATTGACATTATATTTTCGTTGGCAGTTTGTCTTGGTAGTGGTTGGAAGGTTTCCTGGTAAAACTCCGCACAGAGATCAGCCTTCTATTTGGTACCTCTTGCCCAGGTCCCATCATCCTATTCATTTCAAATTTAGTGAAGATTTTTTGTTTTGCAATAAATTACTACAAATCTAAAAATTATCAGTAGTAGACTATTAACTGTACTTACTAATTCTTTGCTTAGCGATAAACCGAAAGGCGCAATCATATTGTGTTTGTGGTGATATTCCATGTATTAAACGGGCATGTCGAGTGTAAAAGTGATTTTTCTGGATTCGAATTTAATGAACCGAATTCCAATGGTTGGTAAATCTCTATTACACAATGCGAACGCGTTACGATACAGCAAAATAGTTCATTTGTAATTAGAATATTATTGATAAGCACACGGTGCTGTTACGTAAGTATTTAACCGGTAAATGATCGAAGAGTAAACATGTTGAGATGTGATCGCACATCCATATTTCGATTTTGAAATGCTGCATAATAATATCGCCATATTTAAATTGTCCTTATCGGTCAGCAACCAAATACGTAGGCAGCGATCATTATTTGGTCGCTGCAAAGCTACGGTGGAAGTTTTCGTACAGGTCGGGGAACACAGCGAAACGGATGGAACGTTTCGACTGTGAAGGTCTGATAAATGAAGATCAAAAGAAACGATATCAGGATCTTGTCAGCGACAACATTGAAGGAGCTAATTACCAGTCTGACTGCGTGAACTCTGTCTGGGAGGTACTGAAAACTTCGGTTGTCAGTGCTGCTCAACAGACTTTAGGTATAGTGAAAGTCAGACCCAAGAATGATTGGTTTGATGACGAGTGTCGTCTTGCAGTTGAGCAACAAAATATAGCCCATAATGAAGTGCAACAACGTCTCACAATCGCAAGAAAAAACAAGGCAGCTCTTGCAAGAAGGGCAGCTAAGCGGATTTGTAGACGGAAGAAGCGAGAATGGTGGAAGGCCGAGGTTCTGAAAGTACAACAACTCAGCAATGAGCGTAGTTCACGTAATTTCTTTAAAGGAATTACTGGATTGCACCATACTTTCAGGCCTTCGTCAACCGCCATTCGGGACCGGGATGGAAACCTCTGTGTCAACATCGACACAGTACTTGACGCATGGAGTGGACACTTTACTGAGCTGCTTGATGTTCATCATGCATCACAGACTGTTGTTGAGCCACCTCTAGAACAGTCTGCGGAGATTTGCACTGAGGAGCCATCCCATGAGGAATTCACTAAGGCCATGCAGAGAATGAAACGAAACCGCTCACCTGGAGTGGACTGCATTAATTCGGAGCTCTTGATATTCGGAGGGGATACTTTGTGGAACTGTCTTTTCGACCTTATTCGATTAGTCTGGCGAACCGAAGTAATGCCTGATGAATGGAAAGTGGCCGCGATATGCCCCATCTTCAAGAAGGGAGACCGCTTGAAGTGTGAGAATTATCGCGGTATAGCTCTCCTTTGCACAGCATACAAGTTACTGTCATACATTTTATTGGATAGAATCACTCCTCTGGCGGAAGGCTTGGTTGGTGATTATCAGGGAGGATTTCGTCCGAATCGATCAGTCACTGATCAGGTCTTTTCGCTGCGGATGATTCTATCTAAATATTATGAGACATCCATCTCCGTACATCAGGTTTTCCTGGATTTCCGGCAGGCCTACGACTCGATCAATCGAGTGAGTTTGTGGTCTGCCCTGGAATACCTAGGAATGCCAACAAAATTGGTACGACTGTGTAGGATGACAGTGACGCAGTCTCAATGCTGTGTTAAAGTTGAGAACAGGCTATCGACAATTTTTGCAGTTAACTCGGGTGTTCGGCAGGGAGATGCTCTGTCCCCGATACTCTTTAATCTCATGTTGGAGTACATCTTTCGTAAAACTGAAACACCTCAGCGTAACATCTTATATCGCCAGTCCAATCAAGTGCTTGCATATGCAGATGACATATGCGTGATTGGACTGAATAACAACGGAGTGAAAGAAATACTTGACCCGCTTGTAGAGTTTTCAGCTTCTGTTGGACTCCAGATCAATGAGTCCAAAACGAAATACCTGATCTCTGGTTTTAGAGACAATGGCACACCAGATTTTAGTAGTGGCCACCACACGTTTGAGGGAGTGAGGAGGTTCAAATATTTGGGCTCTCTTATCACTCACGATAACAGTGTGGGTGAGGATATTAAAGTGCGGCTGGCAGCTGGCAGTCGTTCTTTGTATCCTCTAAGGCCACTGCTAAAATCTAAACACTTATCAAGTGCCGTGAAGCTGAAGCTTTACAAAGCGTTGATCAGGCCCGTTGTTATGTTTGGATGTGAAAGTTGGGCGCTGACGGATGAGTACGAGAGATGGCTCCTTACATTTGAGAGAAGAATCATGCGTGTGATTTACGGCCCTAAACGCGAAATAGATGGTACATACCGAGCTCTGTACAATTTCGAGATCAGAGATCTGATGAAGATCCCCGATATTGTACATGAAGTTAGATCTCAGCGAGTACGCTGGCTCGGTCACGTTCTGCGTGCTGATCCGGAACGAATTGTGCAGCGATCTCTGAAAGGAGAGCCACCATATGGTAGGCGCAGAGGTCGTTGCAGGCGACGATGGCTCCACGATGTAGAGAACGACTTGGCCTCTTCAGATTGTCTAAGACAGTATGAAGACCAAGCTCAGGATCGAAACCGTTGGAGCCAGATTGTTGATTCAGTAAGGGGCCAGTAATGGCCTTTAACACTGTTATTATTATTATTTAAATTGTCCCATCCAATTGAATTTTCATCGTATGTGCATCCAATTTGTTTAACAAATGACATATCAAAATTTGACACAACACAATCGGGTGTAGTGCCCGTTTCGACCTAAATCAAATCAAACTGCAAAATGAGGACGTTCTCAACTCCGTATATTAAACGATAATCTACAACAATATACTGATTGTGTGGTACGCGACCCAGAATTTTTTTCGGTTGCCTTAAATGATCATAGCTTTTGAGTTGGAAATATAACCGAAAGTTATGACAAGGGCATTGGTGCGAGCGGGGTGGGTTTATCATTGATAGAGGAAACACGAATAAAATGTATTTGGTATCTAAAGGGTACGCTTTCAAATGACGTCTTTATGAGTTTTTTTAATTTTGCTAATTTTACGGATTTTATGAATTTTGTGAATTTTATGAATTTGATGAATTCGACAATTTGAGAATTTTTTTGGTAAATTTGGTAAATAACTTTATGAATTCCATGAATTTGGTAAACTTGCTGGATTTTACGAATTTTATGGAATTTATGGAAATTATGAAAATTATGGAATTTATGAATTTTTTGAATTTTATGATTTTTATGAATTTGATGAATTTGATGAATTTAATAAATTTGATAAATTTTAAGAATTGGAATGATTCAAATTAAGAATTGGAATCAAATCCCTATCAAATATCAATCCAAACTGACTTAAATTTGAATAGACGATATATTTGCGATTTCAAACTTCTCTCAAATTCTACCCCTGATTCTTTCAAAATATTTATTATTTTACGAAGTTACGAAATTATTTTACTAAAATTGTACTCAAAGTAAAATTATAACACTGTGGAAGTCCAGACGTTTAAGAAACGCCACATACTGGAAATTTTTCGTGTCAAATCTATACTGTGTGATGTGTCCCACTTTAAGCAAAACGTAAAAAAAAATGTTGTCTAAAATATTTTTTTTAACAAAAATTTCACACTCAAACGATGTTTTCATCTTAAAACTATTTTTAGTCTTAAAATAGATTTTTGTAATTTAATTTTTGTTGTTGTGTTGCTGTTTAGTTGAGTGTACTGTGTGTATACGTGCAGTAGTTATTTGTTTTGTTGTCGTGTCATCGCCGCTCCGTGTGTGTATTATGTATGTGTGAAAAACATTTTTTTTGCTTTTCGCGTCGTTTTGAATGAAAATTATTTTTGGAATTTTAATGAGTTCGTGTTGGTGAACATGATGATGTACAACGAGTTGACTAGTTGATGATGATACATTGGAATTTTTTATTTGCCGTTCTTCAACTAAAATGTTGTGTTATTGATGGGTTTGAGGTTAATTTATTTGTTTATTGTGAATTTTGATTGTTTCACTATTAATTAAGTGTAACAAAAAAATAGTTATATCACCTTCGAAATGCAACAAAACTATAAATACAAAAAAAGTGAAAAACTAACTCAATATTTTCAGGCCAAGGTCAAGTGTATTAGAACATCACATCACATGCAAATCACATTGCGCGCATTTTCATTTGAGAGCAAAAATTTAGAAAATAAAATTCGTTTTGATTTTTCGAAAATTTAATTTCACTTTTATCGAAACCAAGAATAATGAAAATGTCTCGAGCATGACCTAAAAATATATATTCAATTTATATAAGTATATATGTACATATATACAAAAGATTTATGTGAAATTTATTGGCAAGATATTTTAACAGAACACAATGACTGTCAAGATTGTATGTATATATACGTTTCGTATATAACATAATTAAAAACATATGTGACACATCTTAAATTATGTTGAGTGCGTGTACAAGATGTTACGTCTATAGGTTCGAAGAAAATAAAAGAAAAATCATCATAACTTGTATGGAACAGAAGGGAACCAACTTTCTTTTCCTTTTATCTGCAATTTTATCTGCAATATCGGATACCTGTGTACACGATGCCTATATATGGATACATTAATAACTTGATTTCAGTATACGAAGAATATTTATTTTATTTTTTGGGCAAAATGCCAATCAATATAAATTGATCTGTTGGGTATGTAAGTTCGAAATTTACATAAACCCTTTCCCTTTCTCGTGTTTTATGCATGTTAAACGTATTCAATGTACAGAAGAGATTTAAGGTTATAGACATTTGACCATCAAAATATTTGTAAATGTATAGTAATTGAATATATTGAGTTAGTTGAAGTTGATTCTTCTACAAAACCGCTACAAACTAAATCACCACCAGTAACAAGGCCAACTTCAACAGCTGCAGCATCGCCAACAATAATACTTACTGAGGAAACTTCCTGGATAAAATTATCACAACCTGGGCTATCAACAACTGTTCCTGATTTTCAACCGGAAGTTACTTTTAAATCATCTAATCAAAAGATATTACGGAAAACTTGAACAAATCCGCATTACTTAAATAGTTCCACACTAAAACTTCAGGAGGAGGAGGAGTTGTTACAGTGACAGCTTACATCCGTCCTCATTCTACTCAGGAAAAATATATAACCTTCTATGATAACATATTGCAGTAGAATTTAATCTTCCTAACAATTTCTTGTGTTTTGACCTTGAAATCAACCGTAATATTCCTTTCCTTAAGCAAATTAATAATATTCCCAACATGCACGGCAGATATCTGAACCATATTCCCTCCACATATCCTGATATTTATGATGTAAAAGAATCCCTGGTACCATTCGTTATAAATGAGGACCATCATAAAGCAATGGAAATATCTTTGAGTTCGGCAGTACTCTCACCATGTATAAATCATACAGACGGGGAAACCCGTTTTAATTTCAAGAAAGCTGACCTACCAGAATTGAAAAACTCACTAAATAATATCATCTGGAAGGATGAACTATCTAAACATGGCCAAGACGTGAACGTGGAAATTTTTTATCAGCTGATTACCCAAGCGTTCGAGAATTATGTTTCTTTGTTCAGAGTATCAAAAATCAATCACCCACCGTGGTATGACCACGTTCTTATCAATCTGAAAATAAGAAGAATAAAACATCAATAATAAACAGTCAAGTGACCAGCGGAGTATCGTTAACATGTTTGCTGAATTTTTTCAATCCGTCCAGTGCCTGCATCCATTCGACAAATTCAACAATTTATTGTCATGGTTAACTCATGGAACCATTCGATTAGATTAAAAATGCACTTGCGCATGCAACACTTTTGGGTCATCCTTTATATGACGCAGTGTTCAGTATTACTACTGATTAATCGAATACCGTCTTGCAACAACTCAAAAATGGATGGAACCGAACCGTCAGCCGAAACAAAATATTCAGCATTTGATAGAGAATTACACGCCATGAACTTAGCGGTTAAACATTTTTGATATTTTGTAGAAGGTTGAGAATTTACGATTTACTTTTAGCCTAACATAAACAAAGACGTTAACATCTGAGCACAGTCCTGTCTTTCATGGCAAAGACCTAAAATTCAAAAACACATTAAATCGGAATTAGAACAATTTAAACCGCCTGTTGGTTGTTTTGGACACATTCATTTGGGCCTCGTTGGATCACTTGTACCACTATATGCATACATTTTAACTGTCGTAGGTCATTTCACTAGATGTCCTTATGAAGGATATTACCACCGCAACTGTTTCTAAATCTGTTGTGGAAATCGATATATCTAGATTTTGGGTCCTGTAAGCATAACTACAGATCAAGGATGCCAATTCCAATCTAGAGATATCTCATTTAACAGATGTCAATAGTTCTTCCTTTCATAAGAGCTATACCAAACGATAATATTAAATGTTCCTCGGGCGAACTAGTTTATGAACAACCATTAAAATGACCATGTGAATTTTTATGGAAGTGCTAGACCAACAACCAACAGACTCCGATCAGGTTATTAAATATCTACGAAATACTATATGCAATCTAGTTCCAGCCCAAAGGCCACATAACGTAATTTGATTCAGAAAACATTTTGTGGTGGACATCAATAGAAAAACACATTCATATCTATCGATCGACTTAAACAAGCTTTTGGAGTCTCGATCAATAATATCGCAAAACCAAAATTTGTTTCAGTTTAGAAATAAATTATTAATTTTTTCCCCGTGACATTAACTCGAATTATTCACGATAAGCAATGAAAACAATTACAGATGTACATAGTAATCTGGTTTGTAAAAATTCATCCGTCTACAAAAAAATTCGTGTGTTTTGAAGAAAAATAAAAAAAATAAAAATAAAAAATTACGAAACTAATAGATTAAAAAATTTGGGCACCATATAATAATTAGTGCACCTGAGCTCAGCAAAAATATTGTATTGATTCAATTCTAATCCGTTAGGTCATAAATTTTAATCCACTTATTTTTTGTGCACGAACTATTTTAATTTTGGTGCGCGAAAAATGGTGACCAAAAAATGTAATTATGATTCTACTCATAAGCGAGATCTAGCTATCTATCTTATAAACTAGCACCAATAGGAGCTTACTTATAAACTAGGACCAATAAAACTGGTGAAAAATTATGAGAATCCATCTTTAATTTAAAGTTTTGTGACCCGTAAAATGTTTAAAATTCGTGCACAAATTTTTAAAAAACTAACATTTAGCGTTTTTGTGGTCAGAAAAATACTAGCCTTATGTGTAGCATTAATGTGAAGTAGCTTAAGTAGCCTTTTAATTATTTTGTTCATCAATTTTAATTTTTGCTCACCATATTTTAAAAATAACCAACATTTGTAAATTTTAAACCAAAACGATAAGGTATTTAAGGTTTACAGTAAAGTTTTACATGATAGCGAGCTTCACAGCCCACCTTTTTTGACAATATTTGATACATTCGGTCAGTTTGACTAGTTTTGCAACAAACGTTAACATATAGCTTTTAATTATTTTAGTCTTCAAGCCCGCATTTCCCGCAATAGAATGAAGAATGTTAGTAAAAGAATGTTGCTTATTTTGCTTGTTTGGTTCGATTCCCATAATTGAACAAAATATTTCCCCCCCCAACAAACGTAAACATAAATTTACCTCGCACTTCATTAATCATGTGTGTCAAACCAAATAGGATTTTTTTTACATATGTACATACATATATCAATTTCTGATTAAACTTCATTAAATTTATCGATATCGACAAATTACTATATCCATAACTCATATGGTAAAAAAAAAGCAGCCAAAATATCATCGAGACCAAATAAATAAATTCCCTACTTCTGTTTATTATGTACACGAGAGTATATTAGGAAAATCTATCGCCCATTTTTTTTTACAATCCACCAGCAACAACAATTGAAAATTCTTCCAATCAACATTTTCATGATGTTGTTGTTGTTGATATAATAAATCAAAATTAATAACATTACAGTGAATCAACATGACTATTCCATATCACATAAATAACTCAATATATATCTACTTGGCTATAGACTAGCTATATCTAGAGCATACATACATATATATACGAAAGCTCACCATATGTATTGCCGACATGCATACATATACAATGTCTAGTATATATAAGTTTCTATTATGCTTGATTTTTTAGTCATTAGAAAATAAAAATTCGGGAAATTAAACGGAAAAAAAAATGAAAATTCTCCCTCCAATACACTTTCGGATGGTACATGTGCTTTCGTTCGCCCTAATGAATCAAACGAATTGGGATCGATAAATTGATTGTGAATTGTTGATGTTTCCGTTTTACGGGTTGTATTTTCAATTGGTTCCCACGTTTTGTTCTATATATATAGAATGGTTTCGATGATGTGGAAATTGGTTCAAATAAAGTTTTCTATTTTTTTTCATACATTTCCCTTATCGATTGGATTCGATTTTAAGATTAAGTTGAGTTGTCGGGTAGCTCTTGCATTCAAGCAAAATTCTCAAAACTCACTAAATTCAGAAAACTCATCTTATCATCGTTTTTATATTTAATTCAAAAAAATCATTAAATTTTGTTTCTAATATTATCAAATTTAGAATTTTATGAATATAATGTGTAACAATTGGCTTGTTACTGATTATCCATTAGACTTAAATCATAAGGAAATATCGCTCTATATGAATTTCATTGAAACAGTTTTAAACATTTATAAATATTTTTGTGCAGTGTGACGGTAACTTTACCTAATTTGAATTTTCTTTGAACTCTACACAACCTGTAAAGTATAATGTTTATTGGTACACAATGCTGATTTATTGATTGTATATGCTAATTCCGGTTTTTCTCCTACGCTCTTTCTCTGCAAGCAATAACAATTATAAAAATTATTAACTTGTTTTTTTTTGACGACACATCATTCTTGATTAAGCGTTTGGACATGATCATTCGCATTGAAACAGTGTCGATAAAAAGTGTGGCGACGAAAAACATAAATTAAAAACATAAAATAAAACATAAATTTTATACGAAATCACGGAATTTCATCACATCTTTATATCAATCTTTGATTGTCTTTAAAAAGGTAAATTTATTTGATAATTCATTTGGCTATAGTGGTATAGTATGTTATTTGTGTTTTCATTTTTAAATAAAGGATAAATCCATAATCTGCTGCCATATAAGTGTGTTAGACGATCGAAAAAAATAAATAAGCATAGCGAGTCGCCACACGGCTTTTCCGCGATTTTCGTGGAAGCTAAGCTTAAATTTAGACGCCGCGGAAACAAAAACAAATTACAAGATCGTTTTGGATTTACAACTGTTATTGCTTGCAACGGTTTTTGAGGACCATTTATGCATTATTATGATTATACGTCACGCTTATGGATATATAATATGGATATATAATATTGTGAAAAATATTTTCCAATATTTTTCTTTCTTTAATCATTTGGGCGCCACTGTAACGAAACGCTCATTAACAGCGCGTTGGACGCTGCTGTAATGAAACGCTTGTTAACAGAATCTCCATATGACTTTATGGTGGCTGCAGCACGTTTGCCAACTAGATATCAGCGGATTGGGGAGGTTCTTTGCCACCAGTCACAAGGAGCTTGAAAGTGCTGCTGATCGTTGAAATATCGCGGCCAAAGCAAGGATCAAAAATTAATTATACGAAGTACGGTATGATTTGAATAGTACGGAACATAATTAAACAGGACGGCACTGAATAAATTAATAAATAACAGATGTTTAATCACAGCTCACTAATGCATACGCATATACATACCTGGGTACGTGTGTGTGTGGTTTTCGATGGTATAACCACGGGATCCCACCCTACCGTTGCATACCCCATGCGACATTCTGGGTATGCCCCTAACTTGGGCTCGTGCTGAGTATCACTGCATCACTATTTCACTTAGATCATCACTATACACATTTTTACTCAATTAATAAAATGAATTTATAAGAACACTGAATTTCATTGATTAATATTAAACAACTCGGAATCTAAACGAATCAACCAACTTCGGATCGACAACATTGAAATTAAACGGATACTAAAGATTTTTCTTGAAACATTCACAAACTGTTATCACAATATGTATCTATATTTTTTTTTTGTAACGGTAATAAATTTAAATTAACTATACATAAATCACTTAATTAAATAGTTTAATAAATATATAGAAAACATGCAGAACCGGTTCGCTTCCCTTAATGATAATTTTTTTTTTATATATAATATCTAATGAAATTATCAATAATTAAGAAACATAGTATGTAATAAAATAATATAGTTTAAGAAATCATAATTTAAGTATAGAAGTAAATAATAGTATTTAAATAAATAATATAAGTAAACATAATTTAGTATATGTATTAAAACATAATTTAGTATATGTATTAAAACATAATTTAGTATATGTATATAAACATATTTTCTTTATCACTGGAAGTGTCTCTCTTAAAATACAAAAATTACAGGAAAATTTTAATCGTGAATTAGAAAATCCTAGTGAGACACCCGCGCAAGCCCATAATTTAGCCCTCAAGTTTCCAAAAATAGAAACTACTTTTTGTGCAAATAAGTTAAAATTTATTCAATTTGAGTTGGAAAAATTTCTGGAACTGCCAGATAAGGTAAAGCTAGTTAAATTAAATGAGCTAAAAACCACTTTACTTCATGTTACCGGTCGGTTAAGTAGAATACGCCCATCCAAATCCGCTTCGGCTACCGCTATAAAATTACTGAACACCTGTGACAAACTATTAAAATGTTTTGAGGAAATAAGGTCTGAGGCGAATCCAAATAACACTCTGGAAACATCATTCCGAGAAGCATTCGTGGATCTAGAAAATCACTTCTCTGATCAGTCAGTAGACAGATTATCGTCCGAAGAGGATGAAAATATAGATTTAAATGTACCAAGGGACTCTAATGACCAAAGTCATGTCCAGAGAAAACAAGAGGAACAGCCCGTTGTTGGTTCTTCTAAACACCCAACTTCATCCGAGGAGAAAGCTTCTGGTTTATCAGTAGAAGAACAAGTGAATCTGATGTTAGATCAATTTTTGAAAAAAATTAATCTCCCAAATCAGCTATCTTCAAATCAATATTCAGAATTTAATAATCAATCAGAGCATTTTAGCAAGCCCGCTTCATCGAAAGTAAGTTTTTCAACGCTGGTACCAAACCCGGCTAATCAAAAATTTTACCAATCAGATATTTCGGATAATCCTAATGCAAATTTGCAGTTCATTCCAAATCAATCTCCCGATAGTAAAGAGAACCTTAAAATGTATAATTGGAAAATACACTTTTCTGGAGACCAGCGACAAGAAATTCCAGTAGAGAGATTTCTCTATCGAGTAGAGTGCATGGCTTCAACAAACGGGATTAGTCGTGTACGTCTCGCTGACAATTTCAGTGTTTTGTTAAAGGATAAAGCCCTTCACTGGTATTGGGACTACCGTGAGCACCGCGGAGATGTTAGTTGGTCAGACTTACGGGAAGCCATGGTACGACGGTTCCGAACCAGACGTACAGATAACGATGTTCGACAGGCTTTAGGTAATCGGAAACAAGATCCTAAGAAAGAAAATTTTCTAGATTTTTATCATAGCATTATGAGTATGGCTCTCGCATTGCAGACACCCCTGTCAGAACTAGAACTGATATATTTACTAATTCGTAATATGCGAGGAGGTTTGCAGGTATCCTTGGCAGACCAAACATTTACCGAAGTGTCTAGTTTAGTTAATAAATGCGTAGCAATTGAAGATACATGGCTGAGAATTGGTTGGAACCCTGAAGTTATTCACCAGCAACACCATAGAGGCCACGTCAACGAACTTGGAGTGGTTGGAGATTATGGTCATGAGGAAACTCTATATTCTGATTTTTCTGAGCTGTCTAGACATCCTACCAACGTATGTAGTATTTCCTGCGCCAAAAATGTGCCACCTATTTCTGCTCAGAATCAATTAAATAACTTGCGTCACACAACACCGTCGAAAGCTTGTTGGAATTGTGCATCTCCCGAACATTTTTATAAAGATTGTACATCTCTTATCCGCAATAGATTCTGCTTTAGTTGTGGAGCTCGTAACGTTTTTAAACCGCAATGTCAAAATTGTAAACTTCAGAAGGAAAACTTGAAGAGGGATGTCAGATACTCTGGGGTTCTGAGATCCCATTCTCAAATAACCGCAACACCCAGACCGAATATCCAAGAAGTGTCAATGAATCCCGAGCTGGATCTTCAAACCACTTCGAAAGAATGAATAAGTCTAAAACCTACTCACCACCTACCTTCGTGTCTCAGTGCACACAGACTACCTCTAAATACACTTCGAGACTAAACCGAAACTTAAAATATTTTCAATTTCGTAAAACGCTTAAAAAGCAGGTATCCGAAACAACCATTCAAACTACGGAGGACTCAAGGCCATATGCAAATGTATTAATCAATGGTATACCTTACAGGGGATTGCTCCACAGTGGAGCAAATATATCTGTATTAGGTTCCGGTTCCGAAGAACTACTTCGAAATAAAAATTTCAAAATTCATTACCTTAACATGTCATTATCTACCGCTAGTGGCGAGTCGCAACAAGTTCTTGGCTATACGACTGCAGTTGTTTCCTATCTCGGTAGAACGAAACGCCTTCGTTTACATATTGCACCCGGACTCTCCCAAACTCTTTATCTTGGGATTGATTTTTGGTCCGCATTTGGTCTCGTTCCTATGATTATTCAGTCAAGTAAATCTGTTAATGAAATATCGGCCACTTGTAATGATCCCGAAAGGCATGAACTTTCTACACAACAACAAACCCAGTTAAATGAAATAATAAATCGTTTTCCATCTTGTGAAAAACTTGGATTGGGTAGAACATCTGTCTTATCGCATAAAATCGACGTTGGTAATTCTCCACCATTAAAACAACGACACTATCCTGTCTCACCAGCTGTCCAAAAAGATATCTATCAAGAATTGGATAGGATGCTTGCCCTTGGCATCATTGAGGAGAGCGCAAGCTCCTGGTCATCCACAGTGACTGTGGTTAAAAGAGCAAATGGGAAAAGTCGTCTATGTCTTGACGCTCGCAAGGTGAACCTGGTTACTGTGCCGGATGCTTATCCCTTGCCTTTGATTGATGGAATGCTTAGCCGTCTAGATCAAACACGATTCATCAGCACTATTGATTTGAAAGATGCCTTTTGGCAAGTGCCACTAGATCAAGGGTCTAGGGATAAGACAGCCTTTACAGTGCCAGGTCGTCCACTATATCATGCGTTTCGTTACAAATGGATTTGTGGAATTTTATTCACAAACTTCATTAACTTCATACATATTTGGTTAGAATAAAACAGCAAATGAATAGAGAGCAATTCTTAACAAAACTCATAAAAATCACAAAATTTATGAAATTCATAGCATTGAAAAAATTACAAAATTTCTAAAACTCATTCCTTCCCATAAAATTTGATTTAACAGAATTAATTCGGAAATTTAAATATAATTTTTTCTCTTAGTTTTATGAACTTTAAGATTTAAGATTGAAATTAGAATAATTTAATTGTATGAGATTTAATGAGTAAACTTACAAAACTCCTAAGATTTTTCTCAACTGCAATCATAAAACTAATAAAAATCTAGTTTTGGAAAGTCAATGAAAAATTCATAAAATGTATAAACTGAATCGTAAAATTCAAAAAAATTTATATAAATTACGAAGTTTTAAAAAAATTATTAATTAAGAAAACTAATTTAATTCTAGAATTGAATTTAATGAAATTTATGAGTTTCGTCCATAGAATGTTGGTTTGATTTGAAACGCCAATAAAAAAAGGGACAAAAGCATAAAACTCACAAAAAGCATCATCACATATGAAATATCATCACATCCGCTTTTACAAAATTATGTTCAACTGAATTCATTGAAAGTCTTTTTATAAATTTTATGAATCTTAGGTTTTATGAATTTTACAAAATAATGAATTTTTTCAGTTTATTTGAGAAATTTAATGACTTTTATGAGTTTTTACAGTAATTCATCAAATTTATAAAATTCATAAAAATCAATAAACTCCAAAAATCATAAAATTCATCTCCTCCCATAAAATTGGTTTTAACTAAATTCTTCCAAGAAACTCATTAAATGTACTTATTAGTTATGCGCCTTCTAAATATTTCCTATTCACAAAATTCATAAAACTTATAAAAATCAACAAATTTATCAAATTCATTTAAATTTAAATGCTTTTCCAAATTCAAAAACTCATCACATTCGCTTCCATAAAGTTCGTTTTAATTTAAGTTATAAAATTTATCTAAATTTACAAAATTCATGAAATCCTAAAATTTTTAAAATTCAATAAATCGGAAAACTAATTAAATTGTATTTTTCGTTTTATGAATTTAAAAATATTAAGAACCTATAAAAGATTTCATTTACAAAATTCAAAAATGTATAAAGCATAAAATTCATAAAAATGTGGTTAATAGTTTAAATAGAAAATTAATAAAACTGTTAAAAATCACAAAATGTAAAATCCTGGTTTTTCAAAACAAATGAACAACTCATAAAATTTATAAAATTCATTTCAACCAAATTTTTAAAATTCTCTTTATTCAACAAAATCACAATTTTTATAAAATTCAAAAATACTATAAATTTCATTAATTTTGAAAACTCAATAAACTTTAGAATTGAACATATGGTGGTTTGAATTGAAACGCCAATGAATAAAGAGAAATTCATAAAATTAATTCTGATGCATAAAACTCAAAAAACCACCAAATTTATTGAAGTCACATAATTGGAAAAACTCATAAAAATCAAAAAAAATCCTAACATCCGCTCTAATAAAATCATGTTCGTTGAAATTTTTAAAATACCTAAAATAAATTTATAGAAGTTTTATTTATATGGATTTTATGATTTTTATGAGTTTTTATACAAATTAAAAAAATTTTAAAATTCTTCTTTTTTTCATTCACAAAACTCACAAAATGCATCATCACCGCTTATAAAATTATTTCTAACTGAATTCCAGGAAACTCATTTATCTTATGAGTTTTAAAAATTTTATACAAATCATCGAATTTTATGAGTTTTATCAAAAAAAATCCTACAAGTCATTAAATTAAAAAAACAAAAAAAAAACTCGATTGAAAAACCAATAAAATTAATAAAAATTGTAAAATTCCTAAATGGAGAAAACTCATTAAATTCACTTTTTAGTTAAATTTTAAAATTTTATGATTTTTATGATGTAATCAATTTAATGAGATTTTATGGGATATAATCACATAACTCATAAAATACATCTAAAGTGCGGTTAAAAAAAATAAAGTCATAAAAATTGAATAATGCATTCCAAAAATGGAAAAAAACTCATAAAAATCATAAAAATTTATCACAAAAGCTCTAACACAATTATGTTCAAGTGAATTCACTGAAATTTTAAACATTTATACAAATATTTTAAAGAACTATTTTTATTAAAAATTGTTTAATTTTAGAATTTTATGAATCTCAATATTATGAATTTTAAGAGCAATTTACAAAATTTATTAAATTCAAAATTCTTTATAACCGAACTCATAAAAAAAATTTTAATATAAAATAAAATTTAAAAAAATCATAATTTATAAATTCATAAAATTCAAAAAACTCACAAAACCAAAAATTGAGCATCTCCTCTAATAAAATTCTTTTTATATGAATTACACGAGGAAACTCATTAAATTTTGATTTTATACTGATCATACAGATCATCGAATTTTATGAGGATTATCTAAAAAAAAACTCATACAAGTCATAAAAGTAAAAAATTCAAAAATAGTTTCGATTGAAAAACCAATGAAAAATGAGGAATAGATCTTTCATATTCGAGAGTTTCACAAAACCCATAAATGTAAACTACAAAATTTGTGAAATTGAAAAATTTTCAAATAAATTTATAAAATTCATTCGTATTCATAAGATTCATAAAATTAATAAAATTTCTAGAAATTTAATGCAGAAAACTCATTAAATTAATGTTTTAGTTACATTTTAGAATTTTATGAGTTTTATGAATTAATCAATTTAATGTGCTTTATGTGTTATATCCACAAAACTCATAAAATACATCTCAACTGCGTTTTAAAAAAATTAAGTCATAAAAATTGTATATTACATTCAAAAAGTTGAAAAACTCATAAAAACTCATCACAAATGTTCTACCAAAATTATTTTCAACTGAATTCACTGAAATTTTAAACATTTATAAAAATATTTTAAGTAGTACTCTTTCTAAAAATTTTGAATTGAATTTTGGGGCGTTTTATGAATCATGCAATACATATTATGAATTTTATGAGTTTGTATAGCAATTTACAAAATTTGTTAAATTCTAAATTTATTATAACCTATTTCTTAAAATTCTTTTTAATTTCTAAAAATTCATAAAACTCAAAAAAAATCATAAAATTTACAAAATTCACAAAACTCAAAAAAATCACAAAACCAAAAATTGATCATCCCTAATAAAATTGTTTTGAACTAAATAAATCCAGAAAACTCATGAAATATTTTTTTATTTTTTTTGGATTTTTAGAATTTTATAAATTTATCGAGTTTTATTGTTTTTATCAATTTTATCATACAAAACTCACAAAAGTCATAAAATTAAAATAAAAACAAGATTTCGATTGAAAAATGAGGAATACATATTAATCTTCATTATTCGAAACATTCACAAAATTCATAATATAAATCACAAAATTTGTAACACACAAAAATTTCCAAAAAAATTATTTTCAACTGGACTCATAAATTTCATGAAGATTAAAAAAATTAATAAAATTTGTAGAATTGCTCAACTCAGTAAATTCGTTTTATCGTTAAAATTTAGTGTTGTGAATTTAATAAATATCATAAGTTTTAAAAAGACTTTTAATGACTTTTATGAGTTCTTATAGCAATTCACAAAATTTATAAAATTTATAAGTTTCATTATAACCGAACTCTTAAAACTATTTATAATATTCATAAAACTCAAAAATATCATAAAATTTAACAAATTCAAAAAAATCTCAAAATGATAAGAGCATCATCGTCTCTCATAAAATCCGGTTAAACTGAATTAGCCCATCAAACTCATTGAGTTTTTATTTATTGTTTTCTGTTTTCCTCGAATTTTATAAAAAAAATAAATACAAATAACTCATCAATGAAGGAAACTCATTAAATTCATTGTTTAGTTAAATTTTGAAAGTATATAACTTTTACAAACTACACAACTTCATATACATCGGCGCAACTGATTCGTAATATTCAAAAAAACTATAAGATTCATAAAACTCATTTCACTAGACTTCATAATGTTCTGCTTATTTAACAGATTCACAATTTTCATAAAATTTAAAAAAATTTAAAAATTTAAAATTCATTAATTTTAGAATTCAATTTATTAAATTTTATGAGTTGGTATGGGTTAAATTCAAAAAATTTTGGTTTAAATTGAAACGCAAATGAATAAACAGGAATTCACAAAACTCAAAAAAAACACAAAACTTAAAAAACTCATAAAATCCACAAAACTCACAAAATGCATCATCACAAAATTATTTCTAACTGAAAAAATCCAGGAAGCTAATTAAATTTTCATTTATTTCATGAATTTTATCCAAAAAAAAAACAAATATTTACAAGTCATAAAATTAAAAACCAATGAAGAATGAGGAATACATATAAATTTTCCTTATTCGAGAGTTGCACAAAACTCATGCATGTTTGTAAATAAAAATTCTCAAAGAAATTAATTTCTACTAGGTTCATAAAATATATCTCAACTGGGTTTATAAAAACAATAAAGTCATAAGAATTGTTAATTGCATTCGAAAATTTTAAGAACCTCATAAAAATTCAACACAATTATGTTCAACTGAATTCACTTTTAAAGAAATATTTTAAAGAAGTATTCTTTTTAAAAATTGTATGAGTTTTTCAGTTTTACGAATCTCACAATATTATGACTTTTTATGGAAAATTTTATGAATTTTATGAGTTTGTATGGCAATTTACAAAATTTATTAAATTCAAAATTCAATATAACCGAATTCTTAAAATAATTTTTAATTTAAAAATCAAAAGCTCTAACACAATCATGTTCAACTGAATTCACTGAAATTTGTACCTCTTATAAAAATGATCTAAAGGAGTATTCTTTTTAAAAATTATATGAATTTTAGAATTTGATGAATCTTACAATATTATGAATTTTATGAGATTTTATGGGAAAAATTGTGGATTTTATGAGTTTGTATAGCAAATTTATTATTAAAATGGTTTTTGATTTAAAACAAATTCATAAAACTCAAAAACAAACAATTTATTAAATTCAATAAACTCACAAAATCAATAATTGATCTCCTCTCATAAAATTCATCTTAACTGAATTAGTCCAGGAAACTCATTAAACTTTTATTTATTTTTTTCAAGTTTTTAGAATTTTACAAATTTATCAAATTTTAAAAAAAAATTAAATACATAAAACTCATCAATGAAGAAAACTCATTAAATTCATTTTTTTTGTTAAATTTTGGAAGTTTATGAGTTTTATGAATTAAATAAAAAAATTTTTTATAAATTCATGGGTTATATCCACAAAACTCATCAAATATAATATATTATATATAATTCAAATGAGTTCACAGATATTCTTAATTTTTATAAAATAAATTTAATGTAGTATTGTTTATGTCATTTTATGAATCTTATGAGTATAAATTAATTTTATGAGCTTTCATGAGAAATTTTAACTTTTATGAGCTTTTATCAACATTCACAACATAATCATTAAGTTCATTAAATTCATGAAATTCAAAAATCTCACCAAATATCGAAATTTCTTAGTTTTTAGGAATTTTATTTAAAAACAAAGCCTATACAAATTACATATAAAACTTCGAGACTTAAGCTTTTATGAGTGTTGTGAATTTAATAAATTACATAAGCTTTCAAGAGAATTTTAATGTGAGATTTAAAGCAATTCACGAAATTTATAAAATTTATAAATTTCATTCACCGATTTGTCAAAATCTCTCTTTATTCACAAGATAAAACTCATAAAAATTATAAAATTTATAAAATTATAAAAACTGACAAAATCAAATAATGCATCATTTCCTCTCATAAAATTATTTTTAACTGAATAAATCCAGGAAGCTCATTAAATTTTTTTTTTGTCGAGTTTTTAGAATTTTATATAAATTTATTATTTATTTTATTAAAATAAAATACATAAAACTCATCAATGAACAAAACTCACTAAATTCATTTTTTAGTTAAATTTCATGAGTTTTTACGGGTTCAAAACTCATCATATGCTACTCAATTGCGTTAATATAGTTTACAAGTCATTAAAATTGTTTACTGAATTCATAAAACTAAAACCCAAATTTTATAAAATAAATTTAATGTTATTTTAATGGATTCAAATTTAATGATACATTTTATGACTTTTATGAGTTTTCAAAAAAATTTATAAAATTTATAAAATTCAAAAATCTCACTAAATATAGAATTTTCAGAAATTGGGAAAACTCATAAGAGTCATAAAATTGAAGAAAAACAAAGGCTTCGATGGAAAAACAAATAAAATAGAAAAATATATGATTAAATTAATCTTTAAGTGAAAATTTAGAATTTTATGAGTTTTCTAAATTTATTCACTTTAATGAGTTTTTATCTATTATCTCCACAAAACTGATAACATACATCTCAATTGCGTTTATAAAATTTTCAAAATTTTATCCACAATATTCATGAAATATATAAAAATTAAAAATCATAGAATTCAATCACGGATGTGGGTTAGGTGGTCCTTTGCTTTACTCATCAGATTACCACCATTAATTCTAATTAGCCCTTTCCTAAACTCACATATGCATATAAATCATCCTCGTAATTATCTACTTGTCGACAAAACTTTTACGTATATAATCTAACAATAAACAAAAATAATCCTTACAACAAAATTTCATAAACAGAAAAGCTCTATTATGTACATCTATCTAAACATGTATATAACATTGTTTACCATTTACCTAAAATAAAATAAACATTACACAACTTTCACTTACAGAATACATACGTACACATTAAAATTCATCAACCATTTTCTTTAGCACATTCAAAATTCGAGACTCGAATATTTCAAAGTATACATATGTATGTATGTGTATGTGTGGAGTAATAAAATTTATTATTTTCCACCACAACAATAAAATAAAAATAAAAAACTTCCAGGTTTTTTTTATGGCATCGAGTTTATTATACGTCGAGTGTGTATATATGAATATATAGGGGGTATGCCCCTCATCACTTTCGATTTTCATTTTAAAAATATTATTTTTGTCGCGCGCACATAAAATTTAAATAAATAATTTTTCATTTTCTTTTGTTTTGTAATCTCATTACAGCTCCAGCTGGTAGCCTAATCCAATTGGATTTTCGAGATCATTTTAATATCGAGGAGGCCGAAAATTGTAAATACGATTATTTAGAAGTACGGGATGGTGCTCACGGCTATTCAAAGCTGTTAGGTAAATTTTGTGGCAAATCATTTCCGCCAATGTTAACAACAACCGATCGTAATATGTGGATACATTTTTCTTCCGATGACAATATTGAGTATTCTGGTTTTACAGCAATTTACGATTATATTGCTCGACCGACACAGTGTAAGTATTCCGCACCATTTATATACATAATCCCATAAGAAAATAGATTTTAAATATATTTAGATAATCTTTTCACCTCTATCCCTTGCTAAAATAATCATCTACGGCAAATAGGTTAGATCGAATCTAGAAAAAAAAATGTTAAACCAAAAAAAAATTAAAATGGGTTAAAAAAAGGGTTGGAAACCCTTCGACTGAAGATGTAACGAAAAAAATATTTAATTAAAATCAATTTTTTGTTACTGCTACATCTTTCGAGTGAATTAGATAAAAATAGAATGATTTCGTTTATTTTTTTTTTGCTGCTGCCCCTCCCCTGTATATTATATATACCAAACAGGATAAACAAACATTTTTTTATCTAAATTTTATTTTAATTGGATTCAAAAAATCGTTCATCATAACCCGGTGTATAGTACATAGATAAATCAATAATTTTAATTAAGTTTTATCCGAACCAAATAAAAAAAATTATATTGACGTGATTAGATTTTGAAAGCTACGGACTCCCAAGGGAGAGAGGGTGGCTGGAAGTAGAATTTGTTTCTCGATATATCTAATAAGGAAATTGGATGAAGATATATACATTCATATATGGTCATTTACGTGCGAGATTTCGTTTTTGCACATATGTACGTGAGTAAATCGGTACAAAGTTTAATTAAAAATTGTTGAACAATTTTGTAATTATAGGAGTCATGGAAAATATTAAAATATTTTAATTGGAAAACTATAAATTTGTATAATCTAAAAGAATCTCATTTAACTTCAAATATTGTTTAGATTCTCAATTTATGGTAACTCTATATTTCTATATTTGATCAAAACCACTGATCGCGTTTAATAAAAAATTGTTATTCTGATTTACAGATTTACAGATTTTTATTCTGCACACTATGGATAAACTATACTGAACATACATATGCCCCACCAGATATACTAGATAATATTTACAAAATAAATATTTTCAAAATCTTTAATAATTTTTTCAAAATACAATGCTTGGGATGAAAATCATCAAAATAAAGTTCCACAACTATCCAGAACAAAAATTTTCACAATTTAACAATAAATTTTCATTTAATTGCAGAAACATATAATATTGCTTTATGTTCTTCCTGATAATCATTTTCTCTACAAATGACAATGATTTCAATTCTTGGCTAAATTCGTAATTCGAAATAGATTCCACAATTAATATCATTCAAAAAAGTTATTAATAATGGGTCCAAAAGATTCTGAAGCAAGATTGAAGCACACTTAAGTGACTAGTTAATCGAGTAATAACACGTTCCACAATACAACATATTAAAATTTTAATAATTTATTCAAGATGTACACAATCCATCAAAATGGCTAAATTAGAAACCGAACATTTATTCCAATAATGAAATGGATGTACATTTACGTGCGACATTTTATTTTTGCACATATGAATGTGATCAAATCGGTGCAAAGTTTAATTAAAAATTATTGGGCAGTTTTGTAATTACGGGAGTCATGGAAAATATTAAAATATTTAAATTAAAAAATCATAAATTTTTATAATCTAGAAGGATTTTGTTCCATATTGTGGAGATAACCTAATTTATGTTATATTTGATCAATATCATTAATCAAGTTCAAGTTTAACCTGCACTACTCTGACCTTACAATTGCCAGTTTAAATATATAACACTGATCATAGCTACATAATGTTCCACAAAACAAAAACAATGACTCGAGATATCAATCATGGCACAAATTTCCGGATAATAAACATACGTTCCACAGTTAATTAAAAATCAAAATTCCGATATATTTACACATATTCATCTATATTCACAATTACTCGACTTAAATTCATAACTCGGAATAGGTTCCACAATTCCGTACCGTCAAAACACACTGCAATGGCTAGTTGGACTAATAATATTACGTTCCACATTATACCATATTTCAAGATTGGCCGTAAATAGTGCCCACGATCATTATGTTCCACAATAATTTTCTTCATTAACTATAACTATTTTTTTTAATGATTACAATTTTGATCTCGAAAAAATTCGAAAGATGAAACAAGTTCCACAATTTCTACCATATCAAAAATAAGATACCTGGATAAAAAACTTCCAATTTGAAGAATTTGAACCAACTTGATTTTCCTTCCAGAGGTTCACAGTTGGACACAATAAAAGCATTTACAATTTAACAAATTAAATTTATAAAGCATTCATTATTGCTTCATGTTCATCCTGATAAACATTAAGTTCCACAAAAAAAAATTCATTTTTGTCCCAAAAATAGTAGAATTAAAATGTGTATACAATGCAGATAAATGGATGGTGGTTATTTGTGGCTACTTATATAAGATAAGGGAAAGTCTACACCTAAATATATTATGTTCCACAAATTCAATTATTCTCTTAGCACGTATAAAAATTGGTTTTATATTAATTCTGACCAGATTTTTGGTCCTGATTTGGATAATTCAATTATTTAATATAAATTTCACAATGCCCTTGAGGCTGTACGAGTATTAAACTGAACGACGATCCATAACTGAAATGTATGTGCTTACAAACTTTTTAATCAACATCTGGCTAATTTCTATGACGGTTACGAGTTGGAAACACACAATTGTTAAACTAAAGTTTACGCTGCTGCGCAGGAAGGTTTAATCTGAATTCTTTGTTCATAATTTTTGGGGTCAGCCAATTGCTCAAAAAAAATTGCAATCTGTCGTGGATGACATAGTCCGCCGCGACTTCCTACGTCTCGGCTATTTTTTTATCTTCAACTAATTTTACACAAACGTCGTTCCTGGTTTAAAATGAGTTAGTTAAAAGAAATATGCGCAGAATCCCACGATTTATTTATAAAGAACCGTAATTTAGCTTTGAAATAAAAACTTATTAATCGCAAAATATTATCTCATTGCAGCTGTACCTGAAAGTGAAGTATGCCAACTGAACGTAACCGGTAACGAAGGTTGGATAAATCGTTCACATGTCCCAGACAATTTCATTCAAAATTCAATCGCACTACAAACACCGATCGATTGTATGTGGGTGGTGCAGGTGCGCGAAGGATGGAAAATGCATTTACTATTTCCAGATTTTCAATTGGCGAAACCTAACGATTGCGATATGAATTTTGTAGATATATTCCCAGAAAAAACAGACATACCATCTAGGTAAGTAAATTAATAAGTTTTATTTAAAATTGTGTACCCGTAAACTAGTACCACCGACATTCGGTTTCACTGCAAGAAGCAAATCATTAAAACGAGGTGTTTGTGTCATCCCAACATGTACATTATGCGTAAACCCGCACAAACCACATTAACGAGTGAAAAATAGATTTTTGTATAAAAAAACTTTTTTCCACGAAACGAGCTTTTAATCAAGCTTTAAAAAATTTAATTTGCACACAAAATTGTTTGTATATACCTGAATTATTATTATTCATAAATTCAGAGAAATTACAAAACGAAAATAATTTTTATTTAGTTAGCTTTTATATCTACATGAATTTGTACTAAAGAGGTTATGCTTAAAAGCTTTCGACTAAATTAAATCGAAATAAATAAAAATATGTAAATTCAATTATATCTGTATTACTTTAGTAAAGTTGTTTGTATGTATAATTAACATTATATTTTGAAAAATAACCTCATTTAGAGTTGGGAGTGAGGTTGCGTATCAACCCCGACTATTGACCTTTTTTGTAATAATATAAAAGCTGTGTAAATAAAATAACGAGTTATTACTAACAAAAAATAACTTCCGAAACAATGTCTAGTTCAGTTGGAAACGTTGTTATTTTTTTGTTTAACTAACAACCAGCAGTGCAAAAAAAAAAAAAACTTTATACAACTTTTATATCCAGATCAGAAGAAATAAACTTTACTCAGAACATGATTTTCATTTACTTGAGCAGAGCACAACAAGAGTTTTGTAACATGCAACTGTGTATACAGTTTTGGGAAATCAATGCAAACACAACATTTTTTTAAGATTGTTTTTTTTTTTTTCAAAAAAGCAATTTTCCCATGTTAAATATATCACTCCTCCTTCGTTCGATTTGAGCACATAAGTGGCCAAGTTATGTAATCGGGTGCAGACAACATTCAATAATATTAAAATGACATAAAAACTAATAGAATATGACAAAATTCATATAAAATTCGTAAAAAAATCAAAATTTTATTGCCAAGAGAAATGTAAATATATAATTTGAAATTGATCTATTTCGATTCGCATATACATATCGAGACACATATAGAAACAAACTTATGTTACATCTTTCAAATCGTTGTGTACGGTATATATGTGTACATAAAATACGAAAGCTTTCAAAAGTTCTATAAATTTTATTTCGATTAATAAATAAAAAAAATGATTGCTATCCAAAAAAAAAATGCCAAACAAAGGATGGTTGATCGTAAAATATTTGAAACTGATAAAATGTGCTGGGTTTTTGGAATATGAATATATTGTTCCGATACACATTCCATGGCGCATAATTTTTTTTCGTTTTTTTTTACGAGTTGTGTATTGTATGTTTGATATGGTTTGAGAACGATAAGTTAATAAAATGAGAAATTTGATGGACTTTTTTTTTATTGTGCTATATTAACTGTGCGGTATGGTTGGGTATGGAATGTATATTTTTATTTAAATTTCATTGGTAAATTATATTTTTATAGAATTATTATTATTTAAAGCTAAGGAGTGGAAGCTTTTATATACATTTACTGAAAATACTCAAGAGAGCACAATTGTGTTTTATTGTACAAGCTGGAAAATAAAATTTGAAAGAAAGGCAAAAGCTTATTTCCAAAAACAATTTTGAAAATGTTGTAAAAGCTTGTAATTTTAGATCACTAAAAAGTTATTTAGAATATCGTCGGCTGAAAATTTGGAAGATTCAAAGAAATTGAAGCTAATATTAAATTCCAAAGTTGCCTCAAATTTTAAAAGCTTACAAAATAATTTAAACAATTCTGAAATTAAAAGCTTTTTAAAATCAAAAAAGCACAACACTCGGCAAATGAACACAAATCAATACTCGATGAATTCTACTTTTTTTAAATTAGTTTCTGTTTAGAGGTATCTAAAGCAATCTAAAGTTAGCTAGAGTTGGCTATCGCTGGCTTCAACTAGCTTTGCGAGAACCGGCTCAGCCTTAGCTGCTATCTTACTTTAATGTATTTGTCTATTTTTTCCAGTCTTCTCAGTTTCTTAATAATTCTTCCATTCATTTTACACACCACCTCCCAAATTACTCCGGACACCAGCATACGATCAACAAATATTAACACGGTGATAAGTCATTTCCCACAGACTTATATAGTTTCAATCTTTCTTCATCGAAGCGTGAGCAGTCAAAAATACATGCTCCACGTTCTCCAGTTTTAAAAGGATTGATCTTGCTTAAACTTATGTAAATAAGCGCGAAAACCCTATAGAAACTGGCATAAATAGAAGTCAATCTCACCATGTTTCCTATCAAGCCATTTAACTACCAAAGGGACTTAACGTTGCGTCCATCGACCTTTTCCCGAGCTCTTCCAACGCTGCTGTCTCATACTGACGGTCTATGTGCGGGCCACAATACAATTTTCTCTCTTATCCCCATTTGCACGGCGAGTAAACAATCTTTCGCGCTCCTTAGCCAATAAGTCAATTGGAGGCATAGCCGCCAATAGACACTTGGCTTCATTTGATACCGTTCCAAATGCACTAACCAGATGCCACTATAAACAGATGCCACCGGTTGTTTGTAAGTACTTTTCTCCATAGCAATGGCTCAAATTGGTACTCCATACATCAAAATAATAATGTCACCACACTGCTCAGTAACTGTTTGCGGCTCTGGCCAAAATATTGCTATTGAGCTGTTTATATTGTTCGCATACATTAACAATGTCAGTGTCTATCTCACGTACAGTTTGCTGCAGCTGGTCTTGTGCAGCTTCACAATGGTTGAGATTTAGTTGGATCAATCTCATTTAACCAGCTTCCTATTCAGCGCATTCTTATATGCAGGGCACTTCCAACTACCCGTTGTATGTTTATTTCCCGCAACAGCTTCTTCGCTACAATGCCCGCATTATGGCTCATTATTGGACTGTTTTGCAGTATGACCTTCTTTACCACAGTCAAAGCATTTAAAATACTTTACCGGCTTAACAGCCTCCCTTATACGACAAATCACCCATCCGATCCTTTGTTTGCCTCTTGCTAAGACTTTTCTCTGCTACCTTTCTTGGCAGGCTAACCACTGCCATTTGCGTCCCACGATAAGATGCCCTTAGCGTCTTCACAGTAGTAGTGCGCTTTGTCTCTTCCACATGAATTTCAAAGCTTGTAGTACATTTTCGGATGTGGTAACTTCATCAATATCCCTTATTTCTATTAGGGTTCCCTGTGACAAGGTTTTAACGCTAAAAACGTTAAAAATAGCTGTTTGAGGTTGATTGCCAGTGCTTTCCAACTCTAATAATAGATCTCCTTTAGCGGTTTGACGTATTTGTATCACCTTTTCTCCCAATCCTTTGAGCAGAGGTCTGCCTTTGTCTTCCATAGCAAATCAGCAGACGAAACTTCCACCTTCTTTTTAATTAAGAGGTCATCACGTCGAGCCTGTCTTCTCGAATTCCATTTGCTTTTTTTCGGCTTGACTTTTTGCCAGTCTGGCCTAGCTTCTAGTGTCCAGTTATCTCTCTTCGGAGTTAGTACGCTTTTCGTGTTGCGTTTCTTAGCCTCCGTTTAGGTCCCTGGTTTGTCCTTTATTTAGTCCGTCTCAATTTCCTGGTTTGTCATTTCCACATTTTTTACAAGATGTACCTCGGTTTTCTCCGTCCTCTCTCTAAGAGCTTCGAACCTTTTTCCACCTCATTATATGATAGTTTTATCATCAGTAGCACCTTGGAAACCTTCGTAACGGGCTCACAAGCCAATTCCTTCTCCAGTGATGCAGCTATGTTGGGAAACGATAATGCCTCAAACAATTCACTGCTCAGTGCATTCAGTCCACCTCCACCTTTCGAAGTCGCACCTCTGGGTGAACAGACACTTCCTGCTAGTTTTGGTTTGGAATGCGAAGATAGTGCACTTCGCACACTACACGTGCTTCGGTCTTGATTTCTTATAAAAGGCCAAATCTATAATCTTCATTAGACAAAACTCATATGGAACCACAATTGAGTAAAATTATTGAAAGCTTTTTGTGGAGATTTTTCGTATTTTTCATAAAAATTGAGAAAGCTTCTTATTAAAACGCCTCAAACTGGGTAATGTTAGAACTTTTCAATTTAATTCTGAAAAGTAGTTAGTATATTTGAGCTTTTCCACGTTTTAATAAAAACTATATATTATTTTCAAACTACAATTTTTCTAAGCTTTTAAGGAGTTTATTTTTTTAAAGTTCCAAGTATAATATCACGTAGCTTTCTACTACTTTCTAAGTTGAACTTCTGATGAAAGCTCACACGTATCTCGAAGCTTTTAAATCAGAGTATCGACGGTTTAAGTGCTTTAAGCACTTCACACTTTGATAGCAGTTAAGGAAACGAAATCCAATATGTTTGAGAAAGCTTTTACATATTGTGCTTTAAAAGATACATTACGTAAAAGAATATTACAATTTTTTTAAAAGCTTTCAGTCTTCTAAGCACCAACTAGATTATCTTTTGGAATATTTAAGCCACTGCCGAAGCCTTCTTCAATGATCTTAAAAGCTTGAAAAATAATGGATCTGACGTGTGCATCAAATATTTGTATTCAATTAGAGTAAACTTAATTCAGCTTAAGTGCGCTATAGTGGGCTAGAGCTGACTTAATTTAGGTAGATTAATCTAGTCCTTAAAAATCGAAATGAATTTACATTACATTTAGTTTAACATAATTCCTACACAATTTTATCACCCTTCTTTATATAATTTTTCGTTTTATGTTGTGGGTTTTCCCAAAATTTCAAACTTTTAATTTATTTTTTTTTACGTATTTAGGAAATCCCTAATGTTATCGCACTGGCAAAAAATACAAAACTTTTTTTTACCGATTTGTTGGTGTTTGTGCTATCATAGAATGCGAGACATATATACACAAAAAATATTTTGTTGAGCTTTTGTGTGCATAAAAGTTTTTTTTTCGTTTAATCTATGGTTTCTTAGCACTGTGCTCTCTAACGATTTTTTAAATTTGTACAAATGTTTCGTGTTGTAAATGAAGTTGTTTAATTTTAGGGTACACATATAGCTTTTTAGTCTGCTTATTTGAAAATTCAAGAATCAATTAGGTATTTGCATACGAATATATAGAGACATAACGTCTCGTTTGTTTATTGGGAAAATTTGCGACAGTAAAAATGTCAATAATGATTAATTTTTATTGCTATAAAATATTTTATTATTCCAAATTTATCTATAGATAGATATAATGTTGTTGCTTGTGGAGCTGAAATTTTGTTTTATTGGCGGATAATAATAATGTTATGTCTGGCTATGAAAACAAAAAAATTCAATCTACCATCAACTTTATAAAAATTCTAATTAAAAGTTAAACATAATTATAATGACATATACCAAACTTTTTTATAATAAAATAAAATACAGAATTTTAATTGATCACGTGTCCCTGGATACGTTTATATCGGTATACCGCAAATAATTTTCCATATTTTTAATCAAATTCAAAAACACTTCATAGGAATATAAATTAATTTTCGTATAATTTCGCATATATCTTTATGTAGGTAAATAATCGTAATTAAACTTAACACCCTCACAGGCAGACATACCCATATCAAATGTTTAGGGAATGAAAACTTTTAACTTTTGCAAATACAATGTGCTTGGTAAAGTTTTTCCCTCTGCTGCATCGTAAAAACCAAACCAAGTTATTAGGCATCATACATTCATCATGAAATTTATATATTTTATGAACCTGTGGAATATGTCGCTGATAATAAAATTGAGGTCATAAAAATCCCAAGTCGTATACCAGCTAAATCGTTTTATGGATACATATAAACTTAAAAATTATGTTTGATGTGTATATGGGTAATTTGGATATGCAAGGACAAATGTCGTACATGTTCGATTAAAATTCGATTAAAATTTAGTAACAAAGCAGCACAGATTATTCCATAATTAAGATATGAAGAGAGAAGAAAAATAGTAAAAGCTCATGAAGCTTTTAATTCAAGAACCTACAAAAATACACAATATTTGAAATGAATTTAAGCTTTAAATGTCAAAATTTGATCAATCGAATAAAATCAAATTTAAGGTTAAATTATTTAAATTTTTCAAAAAAGTATTAAAGCTTTTGCACAACAAGCTCATTCTGTATCATTATTTAAGAAAAAGAAAGCTAAACTGAAATTAAAGTTAACATTTAAAAAGCTAAACGTATTAAGAAATATTATTTAAAAGTTTTAGTGAAAAGCTTTAAGCTGGAAGCTCATTTTGAGTCACTATAACCAAGAGATTCTATTATATATATAAGATTTTTTGGAGAGCTTTTCAGGCCATTACAAACTTTGAAAATTACTTATTGTGCCATGTCATATCAATTAATATTAACATTATTTATTTTAATTTGATTTATTTTTCAAAGTGCTTTTATCTACTTTATTTATACAAATTTTAATTTCATCGTAAAACTTTCCTTTAAAGCTTTCATATTTTCAAAATAATTTAGATAGTTTATTTTGCGAATTTTAAAAAACGATTGAAGCTTATAAGAATGTCGATAGTTCCCAATCAAAAAGCACGTATAATTTAATTAGCAAATTTTTTTAATCGGTTTGCCATTTATCTCTAAAGAATGTAACTTTAATAGACACTTAAGCTTCTAAATTGTGATTTTCAATGATATTATATTTTCAATATTAAAAGCTATCTAATTATTAAAATGAGTAAAGCTCTTTTTAAAACGCTGCTTGAATTTGCAAAAAATTCAATCTGATGTTAGAACATTTGTAAAAAATTTAAAAGCTCATGACTCTTTCAGTTCAAGAAACTTCAACGAGATAAACAGTTATTGTCATGAATTAAAGCTTTATATGCAAAAATTGTACTACTAAAAATAGAAGCTTTCAAAGTTTCGATTTCGTATACAAAAGGCACTACTTAACAATGTGTAAAATATTTAAGCTTTCAAAATAATCGCATTTAAACTTACACTAAAATAAAAGTGTTTATTAAAAAGCTCTCGATAAACATTTTGAAAGGTTTTGGGCAAAACTGTCATTTTTATATAAGAATGATAAGCTATAATAAACAAAATTGAATAATTTTAATTAGCATTAGTAAAGTGGGGCGTATTAAGAGATTTTATTTAAAAAGTTTCTGCGGAAGCTTTTCAATCAAATTAAAATAATTGCTTAACAATGAAAATTTCATGTTGTTTCATTTATTGTGTAAACTAATAATACAATTTAAAACCGATAATAAAGCTTGATTCATTTTTGGAGCTTTTCAGAGCTTCTGTAATTAAACTACAATACAAAACCTTCAATTTAAACCTAAAAATTTTAATTAGTTAATAATTTCCATTATATCCATTATTTCTTCAACGAGTAGTTGATTCAATAATTAGTTTAATCCATGCAAATTAGAAAGCACGATCAATAATAATTAAGCTCTAATATAAAATTAAATCAAGCGTGAATTAGTTTTTTTAAACATTAATAATAAATAATTAGTTTGGTAAAATAATAATTTAACTAAGCACAGAAATCAAAAAATGTCGCTGGATATAAAAGCTTGAAAACATATCAAAAGTTTTATATTTTAAGAAACTGAAATTTATTCTGTATTGAAAAACAAAGCTCATTAAATATAAGACCATTGAGTGTATTTTATAAAAGCTTCTATTTAAGGTGTTTCAAGCCATTTCCATAAAAGCTCCAAAATTATAAATTATGTGTTATTATACGGAGAATTCTAATAATGATCATAGAACATTTTTCGCTTAAGGTTCGAATTTTTTTTTTAACTTTAATAGCTTTTCTGAACTAAACTAAAAACGTTAATTTTTATGCTTAAAATCTTAATTACGATTCACCATCAAACATTTCTCCAAATTTTAATAGCATTGTGGTGCAGCATTTATGTCTGATTTGAATTTGAGAGCTTTTGGATCGTAAATTAATAATTTTTTTTTTATTTCAAAAATTTCAAAATTTAGGTAAATAACTGTAAATAATGTGATGATTAATCTAGGTTTTTAAAGTTCTTAAAGCACGTAAGGCAACAAAAAAGCTCATATAATATATTGACAATATACATAATTGTAAGCTTAATTTTTATTAGTAATCTAAGTAACAGTTATGAAGATAATCATAAATTGCATGGTATCAGCAATGCTAATTAATTAAGCTTTTACCTAAGTTCAACATTTTTAATTAAAGCGTTCTAAACTTTTTTTAAAAATTGCAGAGCTTTTAATTTGTGTTATTTATAATATTAAAAGATCTTCAATTTTTAAAAATGATAAAAACTCCAATTAGGACATTGCTGAATCGAACAAAAATTAAATTAAATTTGAAAGCTTCCGAGTTAAAAGCTTAATAAACAAAATATAAATATATAGTTATTAGGCATCATACATTCATCATGAAATTTATATATTTTATGAACCTGTGGAATATGTCGCTGATAATAAAATTGAGGTCATAAAAATCCCAAGTCGTATACCAGCTAAATCGTTTTATGGATACATATAAACTTAAAAATTATGTTTGATGTGTATATGGGTAATTTGGATATGCAAGGACAAATGTCGTACATGTTCGATTAAAATTCGATTAAAATTTAGTAACAAAGCAGCACAGATTATTCCATAATTAAGATATGAAGAGAGAAGAAAAATAGTAAAAGCTCATGAAGCTTTTAATTCAAGAACCTACAAAAATACACAATAATTGAAATGAATTTAAGCTTTAAATGTCAAAATTTGATCAATCGAATAAAATCAAATTTAAGGTTAAATTATTTAAATTTTTCAAAAAAGTATTAAAGCTTTTGCACAACAAGCTCATTCTGTATCATTATTTAAGAAAAAGAAAGCTAAACTGAAATTAAAGTTAACATTTAAAAAGCTAAACGTATTAAGAAATATTATTTAAAAGTTTTAGTGAAAAGCTTTAAGCTGGAAGCTCATTTTGAGTCACTATAACCAAGAGATTCTATTATATATATAAGATTTTTTGGAGAGCTTTTCAGGCCATTACAAACTTTGAAAATTACTTATTGTGCCATGTCATATCAATTAATATTAACATTATTTATTTTAATTTGATTTATTTTTCAAAGTGCTTTTATCTACTTTATTTATACAAATTTTAATTTCATCGTAAAACTTTCCTTTAAAGCTTTCATATTTTCAAAATAATTTAGATAGTTTATTTTGCGAATTTTAAAAAACGATTGAAGCTTATAAGAATGTCGATAGTTCCCAATCAAAAAGCACGTATAATTTAATTAGCAAATTTTTTTAATCGGTTTGCCATTTATCTCTAAAGAATGTAACTTTAATAGACACTTAAGCTTCTAAATTGTGATTTTCAATGATATTATATTTTCAATATTAAAAGCTATCTAATTATTAAAATGAGTAAAGCTCTTTTTAAAACGCTGCTTGAATTTGCAAAAAATTCAATCTGATGTTAGAACATTTGTAAAAAATTTAAAAGCTCATGACTCTTTCAGTTCAAGAAACTTCAACGAGATAAACAGTTATTGTCATGAATTAAAGCTTTATATGCAAAAATTGTACTACTAAAAATAGAAGCTTTCAAAGTTTCGATTTCGTATACAAAAGGCACTACTTAACAATGTGTAAAATATTTAAGCTTTCAAAATAATCGCATTTAAACTTACACTAAAATAAAAGTGTTTATTAAAAAGCTCTCGATAAACATTTTGAAAGCTTTTGGGCAAAACTGTCATTTTTATATAAGAATGATAAGCTATAATAAACAAAATTGAATAATTTTAATTAGCATTAGTAAAGTGGGGCGTATTAAGAGATTTTATTTAAAAAGTTTCTGCGGAAGCTTTTCAATCAAATTAAAATAATTGCTTAACAATGAAAATTTCATGTTGTTTCATTTATTGTGTAAACTAATAATACAATTTAAAACCGATAATAAAGCTTGATTCATTTTTGGAGCTTTTCAGAGCTTCTGTAATTAAACTACAATACAAAACCTTCAATTTAAACCTAAAAATTTTAATTAGTTAATAATTTCCATTATATCCATTATTTCTTCAACGAGTAGTTGATTCAATAATTAGTTTAATCCATGCAAATTAGAAAGCACGATCAATAATAATTAAGCTCTAATATAAAATTAAATCAAGCGTGAAAACTTTAAAACAATTAGGATTTAAAACTTGATAATATTCTAAATCGTTAAGCTTTTTAATTAGTTTTTTTAAACATTAATAATAAATAATTAGTTTGGTAAAATAATAATTTAACTAAGCACAGAAATCAAAAAATGTCGCTGGATATAAAAGCTTGAAAACATATCAAAAGTTTTATATTTTAAGAAACTGAAATTTATTCTGTATTGAAAAACAAAGCTCATTAAATATAAGACCATTGAGTGTATTTTATAAAAGCTTCTATTTAGAGTGTTTCAAGCCATTTCCATAAAAGCTCCAAAATTATAAATTATGTGTTATTATACGGAGAATTCTAATAATGATCATAGAACATTTTTCGCTTAAGGTTCGAATTTTTTTTTTAACTTTAATAGCTTTTCTGAACTAAACTAAAAACGTTAATTTTTATGCTTAAAATCTTAATTACGATTCACCATCAAACATTTCTCCAAATTTTAATAGCATTGTGGTGCAGCATTTATGTCTGATTTGAATTTGAGAGCTTTTGGATCGTAAATTAATAATTTTTTTTTTTATTTCAAAAATTTCAAAATTTAGGTAAATAACTGTAAATAATGTGATGATTAATCTAGGTTTTTAAAGTTCTTAAAGCACGTAAGGCAACAAAAAAGCTCATATAATATATTGACAATATACATAATTGTAAGCTTAATTTTTATTAGTAATCTAAGTAACAGTTATGAAGATAATCATAAATTGCATGGTATCAGCAATGCTAATTAATTAAGCTTTTACCTAAGTTCAACATTTGTAATTAAAGCGTTCTAAACTTTTTTTAAAAATTGCAGAGCTTTTAATTTGTGTTATTTATAATATTAAAAGATCTTCAATTTTTAAAAATGATAAAAACTCCAATTAGGACATTGCTGAATCGAACAAAAATTAAATTAAATTTGAAAGCTTCCGAGTTAAAAGCTTAATAAACAAAATATATTTTATATTTTTATTACATTAATCGTAAACCAATTAAATTATTGAATATTTATTGTAAATAAGCATGATCAACTGTTTAAATGTGAAAAGCTCACATGTTTTCCGAAATTATCTGTTTTTGTTGTCAAATAATACCTTTAATATTATCACCTGTTAAAAATAAAATAGTAAAAGCCAAACAGACAACTTGCATATTTAAAATAGTTTTAAAATTAGAAGCTTTTAAAACTGAAAGCTTCCATATAAAGAAGAATGTAACGAATATAACATTATGAAGTTCCAATTAAGACCTTCTAATAACAAAAAAGATGTCAGACCAAAGCGTGCTCCAAAAAAGCTCTCATCATACAGTTTAAAGCACAAATACAGGTTATCTTATCAAACAATATTTTTTAGCAAATACTATAAATAGCCATTTTATTAAAGCACAAACGGCATTTTAAGAACGTAAATGACACATAAGCTTTTATACATACCTACATTACAAAAAAATCTGCAAGGTAATAATCGAGGGAAATTAAATGTTATTGCTACAAATAACTACTACAACTATACATTTTTTTTTTGTTGTATTCTGGAAAATTAAATTGTGTTTCTTGTTTTCTGCTCGTTTTCCGTGCACACAGTTACAGTAGAAAAATAAAATCTTGTTTCCCTCGTTCAAGACTACATGGAATTTAGCTTTTGAATATTTACACGAACAACACAATAAAATCGTTGATAATACGTGGTATCAAAAAAAATGAACGCTGGTAGATTGTTGTCTGCTCATTTTCTATTGTTGCATATATGTATGTATGTAGGTTGAATGGCCTATATATAGTGAAAGAATAACCCAGCTGCAGATAGTTTTGTTATAGTGTTATAGGCGGAAGTATAGTAACATAAAAAAAACAAATTAAAGTGCCCACAAAATTGCTCTGGTGGGATTTCACAATATGTACTTCCTATATACAAATAAAAAATTTATCCATTCTAGCATT
The DNA here is from genome assembly GCA_951394425.1 of Tipula unca. Classification (NCBI taxonomy): domain Eukaryota; kingdom Metazoa; phylum Arthropoda; class Insecta; order Diptera; family Tipulidae; genus Tipula; species Tipula unca. Next base: position 10,098,277 of record OX596382.1, read on the forward strand.
TTCGTTATTATTATTATTTCATCGCTATTTCTATCGAAAATTGTATTGAAACGGCATATTTTCCAAACCAATCGATTTATTCCTCGAGGCCGTATGTACGCATATGTATTTACAAAATAAATTTGTGGTGATGTGTGCAGCCACAATATTTTATTTGGTTTCTAGGCCATTTAGCTGTTTCATCGACTCGCCTTTAAAAGCTATAATCGTTCTACTATTGGATATAAATATCTAGCAGGAAATTGCAAAAGATTTGCACACAACAACAATTTTACTATAACAAAAAAAAGCTTTTATTTACTTAATTGTATTTCTTGTGTTCGTTTAAAGCAGAAAACTGTTCCTTTTTCGTATGAACATTATAAAGTGAAAATTGTTTGATTCTATGGTCTCTCGCTCGTTCTTCTGTTATTATATTATTACATAAAAGCTTTTAATAATTGTATGGTAATTAAGTTATACGTATACTTATATATAGAAGTCAAGTGCAATCTTAATTATACATTTTTAAAAAAAAACGTTTTTGGTTTATTTACAGATTAAAAAATTTTTGCGGATCAATAGCGGACTCGGTAAATTCCTCGTCAAATATTTTACACATACGATTTTATGTGCTGCCGCCCGCGCTTAACTCAACATTTGCGATACTATTTACGGCGTATCATGACAAGGCGGCTGGTAAAACATGTAACGAGGACGAGGAATACGATTGTGAGGATACAACGTGTATCGCAAAAGAGCTTCGGTGTAATGGACGGATAAATTGTCGGTTCCGGTGGGACGAGGATGAATGTGATGTGAGTAAAAAAATAAAATAAAAAAAAATTCATTTTACAATAACAAGTCGGGGAAGTTAAAAAGTTCGTATTATTCGCTTATCATTGTTACACGACAACGAATAAATTTAATGAGAAAATTAAATTTTTTTTTTGTGATTCTAATTCCGTAATAATCTCAGCAGTAAATATCTTCGAACGCTATGTACCATATAATAATAACAACGGGGAAGCTTTCTCATCCTATATACATTTGTATATATACCACCCACCCAAAAACAAACATGTAAAGTTTGTTTTGGGGGAAGAGGAATCGAATTAAAACGATTAAAACTATTAAATTTTCACTTAATCGTTTACACAGATACGTAGTTTAAGAGGTAGAAAATATCTAAGATGCCGGGAATCAAGATACGGTGCATAATATATAAAGTTTGCGAATCCCTGTATACTGCTACATTTAATATTATTCCATAGTTAATATTCATATATAAATTATTATTTTAATATTAAAATAGTTTTTGCCTTAATTTCTTATAAATAAGTTACAAACAAAAAAATAACAAAAGTTTTGCTTCTGGTTGTAAATGAGTGAACAAAACAAGAAAAGTTTTTTTTTCTTAATTGTTATATTCAGGGTTTGAGTTTTGTTATATTCTAGTATTTGAGCAAAAACAAATGTATTAATTCAATGGAAGAATAAGTAGAATATACAACAAAGAAATTACGCGATTTTCTGATTTAAATGATAAACTATAGAGTTGATGTTAATTAGAAAGGGAAAGTGGTAATTAGGTGATATGCGCTTGATGTGGTAAAATTTTATCGTTCGTAACTGTCTACTCTCTTATCACTCACGATAACAGTGTGGGTGAGGATATTAAAGTGCGGCTGGCAGCTGGCAGTCGTTCTTTGTATCCTCTAAGGCCACTGCTAAAATCTAAACACTTATCAAGTGCCGTGAAGCTGAAGCTTTACAAAGCGTTGATCAGGCCCGTTGTTATGTTTGGATGTGAAAGGTGGGCGCTGACGGATGAGTGCGAGAGATGGCTCCTTACATTTGAGAGAAGAATCATGCGTGTGATTTACGGCCCTAAACGCGAAATAGATGGTACATACCGAGCTCTGTACAATTTCGAGATCAGAGATCTGATGAAGATCCCCGATATTGTACATGAAGTTAGATCTCAGCGAGTACGCTGGCTCGGTCACGTTCTGCGTGCTGATCCGGAACGAATTGTGCAGCGATCTCTGAAAGGAGAGCCACCATATGGTAGGCGCAGAGGTCGTTGCAGGCGACGATGGCTCCACGATGTAGAGAACGACTTGGCCTCTTCAGATTGTCTAAGACAGTATGAAGACCAAGCTCAGGATCGAAACCGTTGGAGCCAGATTGTTGATTCAGTAAGGGGCCAGTAATGGCCTTTAACACTGTTATTATTAACTGTCTACTAAAACACCTGTGATAAATCTAATAAATTTATGACTAATTGTAGCAAAAGCTCGAAGGGAGCTTTTTCAAAAACTTCCAAACTTTAATGGTAATACATCGGAATTAAAATTTGAATGGTAATACATCGAAAACGCCTCCACGGAAAACGGAAACTGAACCTGCGTAATGCGAAACAATCCTGAAAGTTTTATTATGAAAAAGCTCCAAAAATATTTTTTCAATACCTTAAAGTTTAAGGTATAAACTTTTCATATTCTTGACTATTTGTTACCAAAAGAAACAAAAATAGAGCCACCAATCGAATTTACAAAAAAGCACTTTGAAAGCTTTTCCAAAATTCTCAATAGTTTTGGTAACATTTAACTGCAATACTACTTCCAAAACATCTGCTGTAAATCTATAAATTTATTCAAAAAAAAGACATAGCGCTTTAGAAAGCTTTTTCTAAATTTTAAAGCATCCTGATAAAATATGAAATGATTTTCAATTTTCTAAACCCAAGCAAAACGAAAACTGAACCTACTTTTAAAAACTTGTCACAGTGTGTATTTTATTAAATCTTTTAAAGTTTCAGGTACCAACAAACTTTTCCAATCTTTGGCATCGTCACCCAAATTAACAAAAATAGAAGCTCACAAATAAATAAACAAAGAATTTCCGATAGTTTTAAATGGTAAAAAATTAATAAGTAATCACATGGTTCAAATGTCTACAGAATATGAAACATAAGCTAAACTAGTATTAAGTTGTTGTGTAATAGTAGTTAGAAAACTTACAACATAAGCTTTACGAAAAAAATTATATTTACCATAAACGAAACTTGTTTACTGACTCACATTCGAAATTAAGAAACAACATTTGCAAGCTTAAAGGGAGCTTAAATTTTCTAAAAATTAATCGTTCATGCCAATTAACTTTTACGAATAACATGATTGTTAGAATCTGGGGAATACGTAACAAAGGTTGCGCTTCTTAGTAAATAAAATAAACAAGCAAAAGCTCAGCCTGCCATTACCGAATGAAATCCATATCTAATAAGGGCCAGTTCAAATTCATATCTAATGATAGCCAGTTCATAATCTTTAATATGACATAAAATTATGAATCTTAAAGAGAACTTTCTACAAAAAAATGTATCTTCCTGAAACAAAGAGTTTTACCAAAAAATCATACTCTTATAAAGCTTAATTTAAAATAATTGATATGGAACACCTGAGTGAAAAGCTCCTTATATAAGACTGTTGGTACTGTTCATTCACCTTTAATTACGAAATGCAATATAAAACTGAGTATGTACATACAATACATACAAATATCCACAATATTGAAAATGTGTTTAAAAGCTCGGCTGAAACTCCTCAACCCCATATCTCAATATTTGTAAATATATTTAAAAAATAGTTTGCCAGAACCATTTTTAAATTAGAACAAAAATACAAAATAGCCTTCGAAAAAATTAGTTCGAAAGCTTTCAAAGAACTTTCAGCTTCGTGCCAGTTTATTCTATATTTCATGCTTAATGTATTTGAAAGTTTGAAAAAAGCAATAATAATACTTTTCGAAAAAACAATAGTTCGAAAGCTCTCAAAGAAATATTTTTCGTGAAACATTTGTAATCAATTAAAAAAACTTCTAATTAAACCGTACATGCTATTTGCATCCTGATATTAATTAAACTAAACCACAAATTAACAAAAAAATTAAAATCTTATGGAGAGCTTTCTCAAAAATAATTGAATTTTAAAATATGAAGAATAGGGAAGGGCTAAGAAATCTAACAGATTTCACTATTTTTAATAATGTGGCCTTAGTCTCTAAAAGTGTTCCATAATCTAAAGAGCTTTAGTAAAAAACATCCACTAAAGCGATTTCTAGTTCTATAAGCGAGCTTTGGTTTTGAAATTGTGCTGCTCAAAGTAATTTTAGTTAATTTTTAAATTATTTTTAAAAGTTCAAATAAGACTTTCATATATCGGTTTATTTTATATAATTTACTAGATTTTAGTACTTTAAACCAAAATTTGTGAACATACAATATCCATTGTGAGTAAAGTCTTTATTATTTATAAATAAGCTTTATAACACTTTTTTATAAACGTGCATCGATTCACCCATAAAAAATCTAATAAATTTATAAAAAAATTGTGTCAAAATGTTAAGAGCTTTTTCAAAAGCTTCCAAGATTCCTGTTTAAAATAAAATAACAACACACCTGAAACCGTTCCAAAGTAAACGGAAACTGAACATGCGAACAACCGTGAAAGCTTTATTTTGAAAAAGTCTCAAAGTTATTTTTTCAGATCCTTCAAGTTTAAGGTACAAACAAATTTTTCAGATTGTTAACTATTCGTTACCAAAAGTGACAAAATATAAAGCCACCAATCGTAAATATACAAAATTTTCACAGAAGCTCGTTGAGAGCTTTTTTAAAATTCTCTATATTTTTGGTGAAATTTAATTGCATTACGTACTTAAATTTAAAAAATAAACTACTCAATATATTACGTAACAAGCTTATAATTAAAAAGCTCCACAAAATTCCCAAAATTTGACTAATCAACCAAAGTTACAATAACTTCATTTTATTCAATTTCCCTAATCCACTTCCAGTTAGTTTATTAATTGTATCTTTTATTTTATTGCCATATTGCCAAAAAATTTTGATAAAACAATGAAGGTCATACGTATAAAAAGTTTCGTAGGTAAACAAAAACAGAACCTGACTTCATAAGAAATTATTGCCAATAACTTAACATAAAGTTAAAGATAAAGTTACGATAAAGCTTTGTTATTGAAAAGCTTCTAGATGTTTTCAAAATCTGTTTTTATTGTTCAAACCATTAAAAATTTTATGTACAAACAAAAAATAAGAAAATAATTTAATAAGCTTTTGTGACATTTGAGAAAATATCAGTATGTAATGTTCTAAATATATTGCAAACGTGCTTTTATTAAAAAATGCGAAGCTCTGATTAAATCTGTATTGTACCAATATTACAAATTTCGTACTCCACTGAACACAATGTAAGCTTTGAGAACGTCCACATCTGATAAATTTTGGAAAATGTTCCATCAAGCCTTCTAATTTTCCAATTTGTAGGTGTAAGTTAGTCAATGTAACAAAACATCTTGCCCCATAGTAGATAAAATAAACCACGTTTATAATAGGTATGTAGTAAAAGTTTACCAGAAACGTTTTCGAAATAAGTACAAAGACATAAAACAGTAAGCTTCTTAGAAAATTACAAAAGCTCTCAAAAAAATTTAAAATCCAATTACTAACGCATTTCGCATTCAAATACGAATTAAATTAAACTTCAAATTTCTAAAAAATTAAAAAGCTCATGAAGAGCTATTTCGATTAATATTAGATTTTAAGTTATGAACAGCAGAATTAGTATAACCAAATGTATAAGCTCATAAAGCTTATGAATCTATGCGTAATTTATGTGTAATCCTAAAGCTCTGAACTATTCTAAGAACCAATAATGTAGAACCTCGTATAAATCGTTAATTCCGATAGTTTCACACGCCTTTTTAAATAATTTAGCTTAATATTTCTATTCGAAAGCTGGAAAAATCGATAAACATTTTATTACAAATCTTCAAAATCTTAGTAGAAACTTACCAGAACCATTTGTCATATTATTATGAATAGCATGTACAAAGAATCAAAACTCTTTCTGAAAAGTTCAAAAAGTCACAATTCAATACTTCAAGTTAACAAATAATGAAAAAGCTTCTGGAGTATAAAAGATTTCTATTAATTTAAAAATTGTAAAATCAATCATTTGTATACGTTTGCTCAATTAAGTAACGGTTAATAATTCATAAACATTTTAAAAGCTTAAAAGAAGCTTTAACAAGTCAGTTTATTCTGTATAATTGACTAGATTCTAGTATTTTAAAATTATAAATATGTCAACATTCCGTTTAAAATTGGACTTAAAACAACAAAGATATTTTTCAAAAAGCTCCAAAAAGCTCTTTTTTCTAGAACCTTTAATAATGTGTTTTTTGGCTAGAAATTTCTATTTCCAACACAAGGGAAACACTTTTTTTGAATAATTTAGTGCAAAAGTTGGTCTTTTACAAAAGCTTTTTGTATTTATATATTGTATTTTATTTTAAACATACCGCTCGTATCAAATATAATAAATTCAAATTTCCGAAACGAATTACAAAAATGATTTCATTTTTAAATACCAGTCGTCATTACAAATTTATTAATCGAGCTTTCAAAAAAAAATTTCGATTAAAACCGTATAAATTATGTATATATATATGAAAACGTGACATGCAAAATATGTGTATTATAATAAATCCATTTCCACATGTCAATTTCGAAAATTACGAAAATCGTATATTTTAAAATGTTCGCACATATAAAATTGAGTCCATTGTCTACGCTTGTCTAGCCGATGGTGAATGAATTTTTATTTCGATTTTTTTCTAGTTTTTTTTAAACAAATACCGACCACCAATTCCAACAATTAATTTTATGTTTTGCATAATTTCCGATGTCAAACGAGACGCTCAATCAATATTTGGATCAGTGCCAAAAATTATATTTATAATATGTAATGTACGCGCACACGGTGGTAACATATGTGTAGGCACATCATATCATCATCAACGTACCGAGACACAACAACTCGTCGTCGAACGAACAGACAACACAATAAAAAACATTTATGCACAAATTTTATCTGTGTTGTACGCTGTTATAAATAAATCACGTTGAAACTGAGATTGAAATATTTTTACTGGGTTTTAAAATAATCACATCGTTAAACCCCACAAACCATTATTATATTACTACTATATGCAGGAGGCAATATAAATAACTTTGATTTTGATTTGCATGAATGTATGAGCCCGGCGCGCACAGAATTGAACAAATAAAAAAAGGATACAACAACCGTTGGCCAGTAAACAAGCCTATAAAAAGATAAATTGACTTACGACACCCGAAATAAAAATAAAAAATTCTATGCAAATTTTATTTTTACGTTTCGAGGCAGCAACACACACATAAAATCAAAATAAAAGTTTTTTTTCCAAATTTTATTGTTGTGGAGCTTTTTTCGTCTCTCCAAATGGAACAACAAACTTTTATTTAATTTTTTTTTTTGTGCTTTCATTTATATTCATTATTATTACCATTTATCCTAAAATAAAATAGATCGTTTGGTTTAATTTTATTTCGGTATTTTCCCAAGATGGTATGCTGTACACTTGGATGCCATGAGTAAAAAAATCGACTTTTTGTTGTTTTGTTTGCGTGGAAAATGTCTTTCGAAAAAATCATTTTCATGACTTGAAATGTGATGAATGGAATTTTGATTTATTATTGCATGAACAAAAAAAAATTAAAAAGTTTTTCTTTCGAGTCATTTCAAATGTATACAAAAAATTATGTAATGAAAAATAATATTCCAAAAAGCTGAACAACACAAAAAGCTTTGTGTTATATTTAAATAATATTTATTATTAAACCACTGTCATCCATATACGTAGCATATACGTTTCTGGGGACATGTGTTAAAAAAAAGTACAAAATAAATTTGACAAAAACTCGACTATTCTTTTGTTTCGTCAATCTTTGTGTGTAACAATTTGTTATATATATGGTTTTACTGCAAAAATTAGCTTTTTGTGTAGTATGCAGGTACTAAAATATATGTATGTCGTTCCAACTACGGTTAGGTACATTATAGTGTTATTGTTACACTTAGTTTGTTTGGCTAATTTTTGACTATACTCTATTGTATAGAACAAATAAAAGTTTATTTTAAAAAAAAGTTACTCTCTATGTATGTACATACATACATCTATATACTTGTATAATATGTATGTGAAACTATTTCAAAAGCTTTAAGATATTTTCTTTATTTAAAAATAGGGAAAATTTTATTTATGGTTCCAAAACTATTTTGTGAATCGAGGAAGAGATTTTTTAATTATATTTCCAAACTTCGTGTTCTAAACAAAACTAAAATTCAACATATAAGTTTTTATAAAGAAAACACTGTACTGGAAATTTACGAATTTGTTTGTTTGTGAGCTTCCAAGATTTTTAACATTGGCTATAGTTTCCAAACTTAAAATATATATTGAGATAAAAATATGTACCTGCCGCTTTAAAGCTTCGCCAAAAAACACGAATACGCACAAAGCTTTTACAAATTAATTATAATTAGTCAAAAGAAAGTTAGAAATAAAAAAATAATAGAGTTTTTTGGGTTTATTTGGATTTTTATATTTGAGCTTTCGAATAATATCTAAAAGCTTCCCCATTTAAAATGTTCGGAAGTTGTGAAATGAAGTAACAGAAAACTCAGCCAAAGGTGATTTAAGTTTTGAAATTGTGCTGCTCAAAGTAATTTTGTTTATTTTGAGCATAAAAACATAACGATTTATTAATTGCAATATTTTTAAAAAGTTCAAATAAGACTTTCACATCTTGGTTTATTTTATATAATTGACTAAAAGTACTAGTTGAAATAACAATTCAGATATTTATGAAAAAGCTTTACAACACTATTTTATAAATGTCCATCGATTCACCTGTGAAAAATCTAATAAATTTATGAAAAGTTGTAGCAAAGCTCGAGGAGAGCTTTTTCACATTCTTCAAAGATTCTTGTTTAAATAATGATAGCAATACATCTAAAACGCCTCTAAAGTTAACGGAAACTGAACCTGCTTAATGCGAAACAACCCTGAAAGTTAGATTGTGAAAAAGCTTGAAAGTTTTCTTTTGAACCCTTCAAGTTTAAGGTACAAACAAATTTATTTTTGACTATTCGTTACCCAAAGTGAGAAAATATAAAGCCACCAATCGAATATACAAAATTGTCACAAAAGCTCGTTTAGAGCTTTTTTGAAATTTCTCAACATTTTTGGTAAAGTTTAATTGCATAACTAAATCAAAAAATTTTGAAAGGTAAATAAAAACAGAACGTGATTTTATATTTAATTATTGTCAACAAATTAACATAATGTAAGAGATAGCTTTGTTATTGAAAAGCTTTTGAAATTTTGAAAATTTGTATTTTTTTTTCACATCCATCAAACAAAAGCTCAAACAAAAAAATAATAATTCAAAAACTTTTGTGAAAAAATCAGTATGTAATGTTCTAAATAAATTACAAACGAGGTTTTATTGAAAAATAAGAAGCTCTGATTAAATACATGTTGCATCAATACATATTAAATTCTCCACTAAAGACATTGTAAGCTTTGACAGCGACCATATCTGATGAGTTTTGGAAAAAGCTTCATCAAAGCTTCATCAAAAAATTTAATTTTCCAATTTGAAGGTGTAAGTTACTCAATGTAACAAAACATCTCGCCCGATAGTATCTAAAATAAAGCAATAAAAACTCTACAATATCGGTTTAAGTTCAGTGAAAACTCAGTCAAATATGATTTTAAAAAAGCTTTTTAACCTTTTCTTATTACAAAGCTTTTGTCTTTGTTTTAATTAAAACACATTTTAATGAAGTTATATTATAACCAAATAGTGAAACCACTAGATAATCGAAAGCTTTCAAATACTCTACATTAGGAGAGTTCAAAGGTTAGATGTTATTTTAAAACTGTACATTCAAAAGTGTTTATCCTTTGTATTACACTGTTAACGCACAAATTTAATTATCATTATTGTTCCAAGTGATTTTTCTTGAAAGCTTAATAAGCTTTCTATAATTAATGATTTATATCTTATATAAAGTTACATTTATTCTATAAAAAGATTACACACAAAATCAATCAGCTATATTCCAATAGAATCCACTGCAAAATTCTTTGATAATCACAAAAGGTTTACTTACATTGCAAAAAGGTTAATTTTGAATATTTGTAAAAATATTAGATCTTCACGTCTTTTTTCATAATGTCAAATATGTTAAAACATATGTTCAGTTTAAAATGAAAGATTACTCTATACTGGAAACTTAGAAATTAGTTTGTATAAAACCATGCAACGTTTCTATGATTTCCTATATAAGCTGCAATATATTATTCAAAATTAAAAAAAATATTGGCTGTCAAAATATACTCCTGCATCTTTAACGGTCTGGCAAATTACTCGAATACGCAAAAGCTTTAACAAATTTCGTTAAAAAAAACAATTTTTCGTTAATCATTAATAATACTCAGTCAGGAGAAAATTGAAATACGTGAAGTTAATGAAGCTTTATAGGTTGGTTTGGATTATTCTCGTTACATTTGAGATTTTCAATATACTTCTTAATATGTTAGTCACATTTCTCACCTGAAATATTATTCATAAACACCGATAAAGTTAAAGCCAATCCAACATAAAGCTTTCGAATAATTTATAAAAGCTTCCCCATTTCAAATGTTAAAATGTTGTGAAATCAATTATCAGTCAAATAGTTACGATGTTATCATTCTAAAATAGCAAAAACTTTTAAAATGTACTCGTATTAGATGAAAGCTTATTTACAGTAAACATGAAATGCATTATTTCATCTCTCAGCTTGGAATCGATAAGGGAGCTTTTACTAGAGCGAGCTAAAATATGAATATAAGTTACAAACTTCACTGGTGTTACAAAATATTTACAGACCAGGTCAGTGAAAGCTCAACCATATATGTTTTTTAAGCTTTTCAGACTTTTTTATAACAAAGCTTTAAGTTTTTTTTCAATTACAGCACATTTTAATGAGGTTATATTTTAACCAAATAGCCAAAACTTTAGATAATCAAAAGCTTTCCAATACTCTAAATTCTAAGATAATCGAAAGCTTTCAAATACTTCACATTTTGAGAGAAAAAGCTTCGATGTTATTTTAAAATTGCACATTCAAATGTATTTATTTACAAAAATATCATTTACCTTCTACGACATTTTTCTTAAAACCTTAAGATGCTTTCTAAATTAGGAAAGCTTTATCAAAATTGTAAAAAGCTCAAAAGAAAATTAAACATTTCTCCAAATAAGTGTTTTTCGTTAAGAGGTTAAAACGTTTGTTTATTTAAAAGCCAAACATTAAATGAAAGCTTTCCGGTATTCTAACCTGCATTCCTAAAATAGTTTTGTAAATTTTAAAACAATTTTAAACAGGCATTAGGTCGTTACAATTAAAAACTTTTGAAATTTTCTATTAACAGCAATAATAAACATAATTATAAATAAAAGCTTTGGTTTGTTTCCTGGAGCTTTCAATATTTCAATGGTTTTCTTTGTTTAAATGATATACTCAAAAATACAGGTAATTTGTGAAAGCGTAAAAAGCACCATAAAATTCGTCAATAATAAATCAAGATTTTTTTATTGTTAAACAGTTAGTTAATACAAACAACGTTTTTATTTTATATATTTACAGAAAGAAGTAGCTGGACAATCAGAGCATGTAATTATAATAATTATTGTATTTGGATTGATATTGGGCGGCATGATTGCAGCATTTATGGTTAATTGTTTTAGGAAATTAATTAGGGATCATAAGATTATTAGGGTAAGTACCTGATTAAAAAATATTATTTATTTTATTGAAAGCTTTATTCCAAAAAAAAAACTTTATATCTCCAAAAAAAAAATCAGTTATGATTATAAAAAAAACTTTGTTTTAGTTGGCTGTGTTATACACTCAAACAGGTGGATTATCAGCACAAAATAAAACTTTTATATAAAAAGCTTGTCTGTTGACAAAAATATATTTTTAAATTTTTTTTTTTGTATTAAATCAGATTTCAATTTATATCGTGCTATGACGATGATGAGTTTGACACCGCACAAATCCAAAAAAATTCTTCTTGTAATTTGATTAGTTTGTGCACAAAAAGCTTTCTAACACAAACAAGAGTACGATTGATTAAAGGGTGTTTATTGTTATGACATCGATATTTTAATCATGTTTCGTTTGTTTGAAACACACACACACATACAGCCACCATAAAAAATTGATTATTATTTTTGAAATATTTATGTTTCGGGAGGAGGATACATAATTTTGGTACACAACAAGAAATAAATTTAATTTTGTTGTTTTTTTTTTAGAACTAGAATTCCTGTTTGGAATAATTTATAGACATAAAATAATAATAATAATAATTAATGACAAGACAAACAAATATTAGATGGATATACGATATATGTATATACATATATAAGAACATGACATAAATTGAAAATATGACTCCCGCTGAGGATTATAAATGGATGTGATTTTGTTTCTTTTCTTTTCCGGTTGGTTTTTTAAGAAAATATATTAAAAATGTATGTTGTTGTTATTATTTAGGTAACAAAGATGCTGTATCATCTTTATATGTGGGCAATTGGTCTATCTATATACATTTAATGTATATACGATTGGTATGCCATGTTCAGATTTTATAAATATGTAATGTAAATTTATGATTTTTTGATCAGTGAATACATTAAAAATATAATGCCAGTCGAACAAAATTTTGCCAGTAAGACGTGCTTAGCTTTCAATAATTATGTACCGATGTAGAAACGAATAAATCCGGTTGGGGTCCCTATACCATTTTCAAGTTGAGATGTGCTAAGCATTGTACTTGATTTGAATAGCTGTCTCGTGATCGGATATTAAATCGTTGAAATATGAAGCTCTTGAGTATCAAAATATGATTTACGTTCGATTTGGATACATTCAACCATTGGTTTGAATGAAGTTTGCTCACGTAAATTTAAAGGTATAGACGTGAATTGATCATTTAGAGGTTTTCTACACATAAAAGCCCTTTAAAGTATGTCACTCCAAAATACATGAAGTATTGTGAATGAAAATTTCCAACCACTTAGATCAGATTGAAACCAAATATTGTTTGCCAAAAAGCTTTCTCATAAAACCTTAATATAACCAAAGTTTTGTAATCAGTACAACATTTTTACAGAAATACTTCTATACCATTTTACTATGTGTTTACATGTGAGCTTTTAAGAATCAGTTTAATAATATATAAAGTTGCTCAGGAATATTTCATATGAAAAGCGCAATCAATACTAAAGTATGAAAATTTAAATTAAAGATAAATATTTGTAAAAGCTTGTTTTTATTAAGTTGATATTCTGAATATGCGATATATCTGAACTGCGAGCTTACATGCTTAAAGCTCAGATTCGAATGCTTATCTGACCTTGGATCTCGTAATATTGAACAATTAAAATAATTTTGAAAACTAAGTATAGAGCTTTCATAGTATATATGTGCTAATGTATTCAAAAAGCTCAATGTAGAAATAGATTATCCAATTTAAACATAACATTGTCATGTGTATAATCATGTAATATTATAAGTTTACTAATAATTGAGAATTATTCATTTTAGTAAACGAAAGCTCTCCAAAAAATGCTCTTGATTTACATATAATTTTTATTTGAATCGGACATTCAACCATTCGTTCATAAAAATTGCTCATTAAAATTTAGATACAGTTTATTCTTCATTTATAGTTTTTATATACTTAAAAGCTCATTAAAATATGTCACTCCAAGAAACATGAAGTATTTGATAGTCTGAACATAAAAATCCCCGACCAATTAGATTTTACTTTTGAAATTAAAAAGTGGAAAGCTTTCTCACAAAATCTTAATATTACCAAAGCTTTATCATGAACACAACGCTGAGATTTTATGAATCAGTTTAATAATAAAAAATATTGTCCAGAAATGTGAGATATCAAACGCTCAATAAGTAACAATTTTTAAAAGCTTGGTATATTATGTATATATTAAAATCAATAAAAAAGCTTCGATTGCAAAAACCTTTTGAAAGCTATGATGTATTCAAAAAGCCCAGAAATTATCGTAATATGTATAATTCAAATAATCTTTTAGGTTCTCTAACCATTGAGAATTATTTATTTTAAAAAGTTAAGCTTTCCAAAAAAAGCTCAGTACAAATATATGATTTAAATTCGATTTGGACACATTCAACCATGCTTTTACGAATTTCGCTCGTTGAAGATGATATAAATTAAATTTTTCAATTAAAGCTTTTATATACTTAAAAGCTCATTAAAATGTGTCACTCCATGAAATATGAAGTATTTAATAGTATGAAAATGAAAATCTCCGACAAATTAGATTTTATTATTGAAACTAAATGGAAATCTTTTTCATAAAATTTTAATATTACTAAAGCTTTATCCTAAACACAACGCTGTTTTGAGAAATCGTTCTCTATATTCCATTATTTTTACACGTGAGCTTTTATGAATCAGTTTAATAATAAAAAAAATTGCCCGGAAATGTGTCATATAAAAAGCTAATGAAAAAAAATGAAACCTTATTTTTTGTGATAATATATTCGAAAAGCTCAAATAATATTATAACGTGTATAAATTAAATAATAGAAAAAGTTTACTAATATTCGAGAATTATCTATTTTACTAAACAAAAGCTTCCCAAAGAAAGCTCTTGAGTAACGAAATATGATTAATAATCGATTTGGGCACATTAGACCATTCCTTCGTGAACTTCGCTCATTGAAATTGATATAGAGTCATTTCTTCGTTTAAAGCTTATATATTCTTAAAAGCTCATTAAAACATGTCACTCTAAGAAACACACAGTATTTAATATTCTGGGAATAAAAATTTCCAGCAAATTAAATTTTACTATTGAATGTAAATAGTGAAAGCGTTCCCACAAAATCTTCATGCTACCATCATCACCACAAAGCTTTTTGGGGGATTGTGCTATATAGTACTGTATTTTAACACGTGAGCTTTTGTGAAACCAGTTTAATATTAAATAATATTACTCAACAGTGATATTAAACGATGAATCAATAACAATTTTTAAAAGCTTATATATATACATATGTTAAAATCAATCAAAAAGCTTCGATTGCAAAACCAATTAAAAGTTGTTGTTTTTTGATGATGTATTGAAAAAATCCAGAAAATATTAAAATAATTGTTCACTAATAATTAAGAATTATTTATTTTAAAAAGTAAAGCTCTTCAAAAAAAGCTTTATTAAATTCTTTATTTAAAGCTTTTATATGTTTCATGGAGTGACACATTTTAATGAGCATTTACATTAAAATGTGTCACTCCATGAAACATAAGATATTTCATTCATACTATATGAGCATGAAAGTCTCCAACAAATTAGATTTTACTATTGAAACCAAATAGTGCAACTCTTTCTCATAAAATTTTAATATTACGAAAGCTTTTTCATCAACACAACGCTTTTATGAGAAATTGTACTTCATATTAAAATATTTTGACACTTGAGCTTTTATGAATCTGTTTAATCACGAAATGTGTGATATCAATTATTCATTTAGAAATTAGTTTTTAAAACCTCATACATACATATATGTTAAAATCTACCAGAATAACAATTCGACAATTATACGGTTCTGAAACAAACAGTATTTTCAATTTTATCATTTGTTAGGTTTTAAATACTAATATAGTCTATTTTAAGTTCTGCTTTCACCAGTTTGTCATTTATAAGGTTTAAATTTACCATTAGCCTTTTCGACATTTATAAGGTTCCCAAAAATATTATACGATTCGCATACACAAATTTATGCCTATAGACCTTGTTTGTTATCGAAATTGTTAAATCAAATTTGACGAATTTGATCGAATATATTTCGAATAGATTGAAGTACGCCACAAACATAAAATTTACATATAATATCTATGTATGATGTATCACATAGAAATATACATATATATGAGAAATTCAAAACCAACATATGGTAAATTTAGCAGAATAATCAGATTTATCATCATTGTACTATCATGATTCTCTGTATATATTATGCTATGTGTGTGTGTCTGCTGCTATTTTATATTATTACTGCACAGACTGATGAAAATCATATAATATGTACTAATATGAAAAACATGATACACCGAATGAAAACCCTAAACGTAAAAAAAAAAAAAAAAATTATTTTGTAATACGATTATTTAAATTTATTGCAAACAGATTTTGTTGTCTAATCTAGGGTTTGGATTCGTCAACAAAAAAATTCATCGAGCTTGTGGTTTTTTCCAAATTTTATTCCATATAATATGTACATGCATATATCTAGATTCGATCGATGATATGATTATATGCGGAAGGTGATGAAAATGACAAATAATCTACCAGGATTTACATTTATTAGCTAGCTGATATACCTTATGGACAAAATTGCTTATTTTATGGACAACCCTGTGTACGCACACTCCAAAAAATGCTTTCGAAAATTACATTACAATTTATTTTTATTTTTACTCGATTTCGAAATCAATCGAATTCTAAAATGGAATATAATCAAATTACGAGGAATACGAAAAAATATTGCCTGCCTATATATAAAATGTATAAATGGGAAATAAAAAATTTTTTGGGGGGTTTTGCGTACCTCCAATGCGGAGGATGGTTCAGTACATTATTAACCAAAAAGAAAATAAATGGTTGCGGTTTCCAATTGATTGGATTTAGTATCTGGCCTTTCCTGCAGCTACATCACATGAATAACATGTCGCACGAGGTTTGAGTTCACCAGAGAAAAAAAGTTTACTCAACCCTTCAACAATAGTTGTTTAACAAGACTTTTTATACAATTTTATTGTTCTTCTCGTATTTTCACATGAACCGCACACACACACAAAAATATTAAAACGAAATTTTCATATTTATTTTTCACGAGAACGTCTTCTACTTGTTCTTCATAATACATTATACACAATATTTTTGTTATTCAAGAAAATCAAATTTGGAAAAATAAATGTTTATTCTGCTCTGCTATTGCTCCGTGTACCCATTTCTGTATTACACAAAAATATAAAAAAAAAATGGAAAATAAATTTAATTTAATAACCAGAGACCATAAAGGAGGTTAACAAGGGAGGTTTGGTCCGGAATATTATATTATCCTAAGAACGTATATACAGACGAAAGAATAAACTATTGTGTATGTTAGTTAGGCTTGATTGATCAATAATATTACTCTATATGTATTGGTCTGTATCTAAACCCAAATAAATTCTGGGTTCACCTCTATACACTAAATAAACAAATCAAATTTTCATCTCTCATTAAGATGTGTATATAAATGTATGTGAGTGTGTATGTATTTTAATTGAAAACCTCGAAAAAAACTATAACTAATTTTAGCATAAAAAACTACTTCCACACCTCTCGAAACCTCATATATATGTAGATACATAAAATAGGTGCTGAATTAATTAAAGCTCATAACACCAATTTCCTATATATAAAAACAATAGCAAAAAATTCTAAATTCTTGTCGGTTTAGATCCTGAACGAGGAACACACAAAAAATAAAAAAGATTATTTAAAATTCTAATTATCTAATCATATAAACGCTATCATCCCTCCTCCCTACATCCCGAAATTCGCACGAATCCTTCTGCGCGCACTTCAACTCGAAACCACATTCATATATGTATATTCAACAAAAAAATTAATTTTTTTGTATTACCCCAGAACAACAACAAAAAAACAAGTTTTCAATTAAAATTAATGAGTTTATTTTTAAATTAAATTTAAAAATGTAGAGAAATTAATGCCGATAAAAATTACATTAAATAATGTATGTATGTATGTACACACCGATATGCTATAATCAGATAGGGGTTTTATCCAAACTAATCGTGTTTGTACCCAATTCATTTAGTTTTATCTGTGAATGTGTCGTTAACGAGGATAAATTATTGTTCAAGGTCTATTAGTAGATGGAATAAGAATAATTAGAGCCAGTATCCAAATTATATACGAAAAACCTTATAAATGTAAAATTGGTATGTTGCCCAAATTGCTTATTAACTTGATTGGCTGGACCATTATACAAAATATTACTTTTCTTCTCTCTAAATAGAATTTGAAAACCTAACAAATGTCAAATGAGTATTTCATTATGTTGCGAAACCGAACAAATGTCAAATTTGAATTTGCAATATTTCAATCATACTTTCCAAATATTAAACATTTTATCGTAAAGAAAACGTAAACAAAATAAAAGTGAGTTATCAGCAAATTTAAAAGCTTCTTTTAAAGTACAAAATAATTATTTAGACCGGCAGGTTATTTAAAAGCTTTATGCTTAAAAATATTATTTCAGAAAGATTAAATGTCTTTCCATGTTTCGTAAGCTCAATTTAAATGAATTATTACAAGCTCTTTTAAAAGCTTTTAAAAATAAGTTTGTATAAAAGCTCTTATTAAAAAATGCATTTTACTCAATTAAGTGGAAGAATGATTTTAAAACTTTTTTCAAAACTCTTCAAAGCTCTCACTTCAAACTTTCAAAAGCTTTCAAATTAAACTTTTGGATTAAGATGTTTATTAAAGTCACTTCAAATCAATCATAATGAAATAGTTTCCTTTCCAATTTTTTTATGTAAAGCTCAATAAAAATATCAATCCCATCAGAATTGCCTCTGTCTTTACATTGTTAAAGGCGGCCTCAATATCAAGGAATGCCACAATACAAAACTCTTGGTAGAATATTGATTTCTCAATCGTGCATACCAGGGCATGAGAGCTGCGTCCACCGATTTTTCTTTACAGTACGTATGTTTAGACTGTGCCCAGTCATTAAGGTTCAAAGGTTTTCAACACAAAAGGACGATTGAGTTATGGGTGTTAAGTCCTTGGGGTTTTTTCCGCTTTCGGAATAAAGGGTGTCCTGACCTCTTCGGAATACAGACTAATTTTAAATACCGTTTGAAGATTACTTCCAGCAAAGGAGAATAATCGACGAGTTGTTTGAAACATTAAAGTGCCCATGGGATCCGTTTTTTAGTTACGATATCACCATTTTGATTTTTGCTTGCTCCTGGGCTTAACAATTGGACAAGCAGCATTAAACTAGTTGCAGGCACTAGTCACAGTGTCTCCCCTGTCTAACTGACTGACAAATATTTCACTATTAACCTCGTCTAAGTTAAACTGAAAAAACCTATTGGAAACCTGTTAAATGTTTATTTTCGAAACATGTCAATTTTCTAGCTAATAATGGAGATTTAATAAGTTGTGAATTAGCATAAGAAGCAAGATTATGTATACATTAGACTGGACTTAATTTGAGAGTTCATAGAACTAGGCTTTTATTTAATAATTATGGTAAAACCTTTACAATTTTAGCAGATTTGATTAAATGAAAACCTTATAAATGTAAAATTATAAATTTAAAAACGTTATAAATGTCAATTAAGTATTATCTCATTGTATTGTGCAACAAAATAAATGTCATATTTAAATTTCCAATCTTTCAATCATAAGACAAAATATCAAAAAATTGTAAAGCTTAGTTTCTAGTATAAAATAATAAAAATAAGCTTTATATATAAATCCAAAAAGCATGGTAATTCACAAAGCTTGGGATTAAATGTCATTCCTGAAAAGGTGTTGAAAGCTCAATTTAAATAACTATACCAGTGCATTTTATTAAACAATGAATTAACCATTGATAGCTTAATGTAAATGTATGGCTATCTATTTTCAAACAAGCTCTTATAAAAGCTCTTAGAAATTATTTTGTGTAAAAGCTCACACTAAATAATGGATTGTAATTAATTAACTGCAAGAATGGTCTTAAAGTTGTTTTTAAAATTCAAAAATACGAAACTTTCAAGAGCTTTCAAGTTAAGCATCTTGATTAAAATTTTAAATTTACTCGTTTCATTTTTAAAACTATTAGCACAAGACACTATGAGGACTTTTATGAAACAACAGTATTTTTTCTTGTTCGGTTTATGAATTATTGTTCTTTAAAAGCTCAGTATATCTGAAAAGCTAACCAAACAAATACAAACTCAGACTTTTAGTTACGGCTCTTACAACTGAACGTAACCATTAATGATGAAAATCATAACTTATTTGCTACATTAAACAAATTGAAACGTTATAAAGGTTTATTTCGGTATTACTTTAATTTATTAGCTAACTGAGGTAATTAGAATGGAAATTTGAGCGATAAAAATTCCGTGGAATTTTTTTATAAATATTCTGTATTCAGAGAAATCGCAATTTGTGCGAACCTAACAAATGTCAAATTGGTGGTTTAGTTATAAAAACATACAATTTGTAATTATTATTTTATTCAAATCCTGACTAGGCCAACCAACTAGGCAAACGATTGGAACCATTTTATAGTTAGGCTAGGAGATAGCCTAGGTAAGATACTATAAGCTTGGATATAACTGTAAAATGAATTCAACGAACCTAGTCTAAATATTTGCGGGGACACATCTATATCTGTTGATAGAAAACTTTGATTAATTTTATTTTTTTATCTTTTTTTTTACCAACACATACATACATTCATTATAGGACCCGCTAGCCAATGGCTATTGTTCTTTGAAAGTTCTATATCTATGTATATTTCAACAGAAGGTCATAGCTTTTTTTTTAATCTTATCAGCGAACGTAACAGGGAGATAAAACATCATTTTTGCATATTGCCATATTAAAAGCTTTACTATTTTAGTCGAATTATTTTTGTGATTTGCTAATATTTTCGTCGTAAAAATTAAAGGTCTTGAAAACAAGAAAAATTGGAACCTGATAAATATCAGGTTAATACATGCAAAACCTTACAAATGTAAAATTCATTTTTATTTCACGAATTTAAGGAAAAAGTTCATTACTTTTAACAAAAGTTTAAATTTAATGGATGGTATAGCCGAAAGTATATTAAAACCCTAACACAAGACACTACGAGCACTTTTATGAACCAACACTATTTTTTCGCAAGCTTATTTAAAAAGCTCAATACAAATAATAATTCACGCTCAAACTTTTAGTCACAACTCTTACAACTAAATGTAGGCATAAATTACGACACTCGTAATTTAAAAACGACGTTGTCATATTAAAAAATGTAACTAAACCTTACAAATGTATATTTGATTTTTATTTAAATTAATTAATAATTACGGCAAATATAATGTAAATTTGATCTGACCAATATAACTTAACTAATAAAACGTTAAATCGAACCATACAAATGTTAATCTGTTAAAAAACATTATAATTCATAAAATATTCGTATTCAGAGAAATTGCAATATGTGCAAACCTAATAAATGTCAAATCAGTAAGAATCAAGGAAATACTTAAAATTTCAAACTTTGAAACAGAGGTTCCGAAACATATCAAATGTTAAATAATTATATTCTCCAAATAAACATTCTTACAACTTAATGTAATCAAAAATAAAGATACTGGCAAATTAAGAACGCGTTCGTGACTTTAAAAATATATAAAAGCTTATAACTGTTTAAACATTAACTCGAACCATACAAATGTAAATTAGTAGTCTTGCTAACATTTTAACAAATCTTGTAGAATGGAAAAATTGGAAAAATGTAATAATTTACAAGATTCTGTATTCTGTATTGAGTCGATCAACACAAGTAAGACGGGCTCAAAGGATTGGACCCATTTTAGAGTTAGGTTAAATAGAATACTAAGAGAAAGAATATAACTCACAAATGAATTCAATTAACCTAGTCTAAATAAAACTGCAAAAAATTATTGGGAACCTGCTAAATGTGATATTTGCGAAACGAAACCATTTAGAGCTTTAATTGAGAGTGTTTAAACTCTCAATTAAAGCTCTAAATGGTTTCGTTTCGCAAATATCACATTTAGCAGGTTCCCAATAATTTTTTGCAGTTCTCAGCTTTTATTTAATTGTTATGCGGAAAGCTTTACTATTTTGGCCGATTTATCTAACTTGCTTAAAAAATGCTGCGAGGTAAAAATAAAAGGTTTTGAGTATAAGAAAAAGTGGAACCTGACAAATATCGTTTTTTCAATTACAAAACCTTATAAATGTAAAATTTGTTTTTGTTTCACGAATTTATGGAAAATTTTCACAAAAGGTTAAATTAAATGGGCGTTATGACCGGAAGCATAATCAAAATAGCCACGTTTTCCACATTCTGTACAATTTTCGTTAGATAGAGAAAAATTGTATATTTTGGTTTTTGAATGAAATAAATTCAAAATTAAATTTTTAATATTTTTAATTTTTTTTAATTTAATTTTTTTCATATAATGGGAAATATACTATTTATGTAAACAACTCAAGCTTAGTATAGTATTTTTGATATTAAATTTCGTAATATTTTCTATAAATACTTGTAAATTATTTGTTTTATAATCATTAAAAAATTAATTATATATTTTATTATGTTCATCATTTATTTGTTCTAATTAACAATATAATTATCGTTCGAAATGTTGAAAATATAATTTATATTAACGGTAGGTAGGTACTGCAAAAAAATAAATCTCTCCTGATAATATTTATTTATTTTTTTACAAGAATACAAAAATTTGTTTAAATAATTTATGTACACACCAGGTTTTCGGAAGGACAGAAGAAATTCTTTTTGTTTATTTCGATTATATTCGCAATTACGTATGTATGTATAAGCAACAAACAATACTTAAAATTGCGAAAGACGTTGTTCTTAACGAAGCTTCCTGTTGCATGTTTGACCCAAATTTGAGGAAAAGCAAAAAAACAACACAATTCCACCTTTCAGATATGGGTGTCTATATTATTATATCTCAGGTATACATAACACAATTTCTTCTTTATTATTTTGATACCTACTCGTATGTAAACAAGAGCAAAATCTAAATAAATATTTGTATTCTTATAAAATTTTCCATTTTCCATAATTTTCCATTTCCTTATATGTTTCTCTGATATTATTATTTACGCTCTGCTGTTCCAAGGGCACATTTCGAGTGGCGCAATTTATATGAAGCAAAACTTTTCAATTTATCACAACCTTTCAAAGCATTAATTCAAAATCCCTCTCAATAAAAAAGCTCCCTGTTCCAGATCGTTTTGTATATAGGTGAGCATTTTGTTGCGCAGAAGCATTTGAGGTTTTAAAGGTATTTAACTGACAATAAAATAAAACCTTAAATTAAAGCTAGAAGTTGCATGACATAAAAAAAAACGAAAAGCTTTTATAGACAAAAAATCCAAAAAAAAAATTAGAACTACATAAAAACAAAGAGCAAAAGAGTATAAAATTCAATGGCAACCAAAAATTTTATTAAAAAGCTTCATTCATCATAAGAATCTTATTATATATTAGCAAAGATGGTATATAGAAAACCGAAAGCTTTGTCAAAAAGCTATATACAAAACTCTCATACAATTTTAAAAGATCAAAGTAAAAGGACTCGGGGTGCCAACAGTGGCTTTCATGCTGTATGAAATAAAAGTATATTCACAGAAAATAGCACAAAAAGGTTGAATACAGAAAGTAAGTTTTGAATAAGTTTGTTATTATTATTAAGCTTTTTTTTTTAGAAAATATGTAAATAAATACAAAAAAAATTTACTTTTTACTGTGTGTTAAATTTTCAATTTTCCAAATTAAATTGTGAAAATTCAATTTTCTATTTAAATAATCTTTAATTAATTTAATAAAATGTATACATTTATTTATTTGTACAAAGAAATCAAAAAGTTATTATTAAGAGCTTTTCCATCCTAATAACCTCCCCTTTATATATAAATACAGCTCCCAATTGACTTTTCATATATACGAAATATCTATGTATATATACTTTTTGACTATACCTAAGTTCTTAGTACTTACATTACCTGGTATACATAATTACTATACCATACACGACTTTATACAAAAGCTTAGTTACGTTTTATGTATATTTACATACATAGCTGGTTATGAATGTACATACGTACAAATAGAGTTTCCACATAGCTTGGAGAGATATAATGGATGATAATATAATTATGTAAATTTTTTACACACACACACATGCATTTAAAAAAAAAAATATTTAAAAATTACTTGTAACATGGAAATGTTTTATAACGGAAAAGCTTTCAATTTTTTTATTTTTATCTGTCTATTCATTTACGTCAAGTTTTATATGTATATGGAAGAATATAATGTACAATGTATACAGTACTCATTCAAAATGAAATTTGTATTATATTTACAACAATCTACTACTAAATTAAAAATTTAAATTGAAATGATCTTTAAGTTATGTGGTGTTGTGTTTGCAGTTTTGCGGTGTTTTGTAATTTTCGTATAATTATGATCAACTTGTCTTCGTGTATGGTGTAATACAAATTTGTGTTGTTAAGTTTTATGAATGTAATTTGTTTTGTGATAAAATTTTAGTTATATTATTAGGTTATGTGTAGAGTGTAGACCTACAAGAATATATTTGATGTAATCAAGTACATATGTACAATCACTGCTTAACCCAACCATATCACGTTTGCCATTAAATACACTCGAAACACTGAGTTACATTTAGAAAATAACAAGTTAAAAGCTTCAAAATATAAAAAGCTCAATTAAATAAAAATTCAAAAGCTCAAAAGTTGGAAACATTAATCTAATGTAAAAAAAATTGTAAAACTAATTTTTTGGCAGTACTTAAGTCCATTTTATAGCGCAAAAGCTTTGAATCAACCAATTTATAAACAATAGAAAGGTACCGTACACTTATTATAATCTTAAACATAAAAGTTTAAAGTAATTTAATTGTTGAAACTGTAAATATTTGCACAAGTATTAAAAGCTCCAAATTATTAAACATTTGAATTTTATTGCTAAACTTTTTTCTTAAACTTACTAGTTTCCACTAATTTGAAAAACTCGTAGTTTTTGGCAAAAAAATATTTTTACTAAACTTTTTTAAAAATAATTTAAAACCAAAAGCGTCATTTGTACTATAAGTTGTCAAACTTATGGTGCAGTTAAATAAAATACTATCGATATACTCAGTTTTGCTGTGGAAAAAACGCTAAATAGCTTTCGAACTCAAAAAGCCCATTAGAATTAAAATGAAATGCTCACACATTTTTCTAATCATTTTATGTTTAAAAATATTAGCTTGTTAAAACTCTTAAAAAAGATTGTTCGAATTTTCAAAAAAGCTTCGTACCTGATTCCATTAGGGTAGCTTTAAAATTATTTTTATCAACAAAACAGATTTGTTTAGTGATTCTCATTTGAAATTTTACAAATTTATTGAATTTTTATTTTTGAATTTTGATTGTTTGAATTTTCAAAAAAGCTTCGTACCTGATTGCATTAGGGTAGCTTTAAAATTATTTTTATCAACAAAACAGATTTGTTTAGTGATTCTCATTTGAAATTTTACCAATTTATCAATTAGTTTATTTGAAAAACTTATTTTTAATTTTGAAAGCTCTGAGTAAAAAACATCATACAGATTTAAAAAAATGCTTTTAAACACTATTGTAAACGGCATTTAACAATTCAAATAATATAAACATTGATTTTTTTCTAAGTTCTCAACACTTATTCGGAAAATAAAAACTACCTGGAAAATTATTTAAATTCAAAAGCTTACGATAAAAATATAATTTCTTAACTAGATGTTATATTTGGAACTTTGGCTTGTGAGCTTCGTATTCAAACTGAAGGATTTTTAAGGTCAAGGAAAATATATTTTTCAGAGAAGAAAGCTCCGTTTTTATTTCCTTCAAATAAAGATTTAATAAAGTGTCTTTTACCGTACACTTATAATCCTAAACATAAAAGCTTAATGTAATTTAATTGTTGGAACTCAAAATTTTCGCAAAATGTTAAAAGCTCTAAATTATTGAACAGTTAAATTTTTAATGCTAGATTTTTTTCTAAAACTTAAATTGGTTAACTTACAAGTTTCAATTAAGTCGCATGCAAAACTCATATTACGCAATATAAAATCGAATTCTTCGATTTAATGTATTTAAACCTCCAATTTATTTAGAAGTCAAATTAATTTTTGCTAAACTACTTTTATAAAATTTAAATTCTTTAAAAAAATATTTTGATTAAAAAATATCTAAATTTCCTTTAGCTAAGTGTCATTTACTAATAAGCTTTCAATATAAAATCTAATTATTTAGATTTGATCACCAGGCTTTTTCAAATAATTTATTTCCCTAATTATCGTAAGTACGAAAAATCGAGCGCGATTAGAACATTAAAATCAATTATGAATAAAAGCTCACAAGCTTATGAAATAAACTTACATAAAAATATAGCCAATTAAGCTCATTAATCTCAATCGAGAAATTTATTTGTATAATAACGAAAGCTCTTTTAATTTCTATTCCAGAAATATATTAAATGCATTGTGGAAGCTGGAAAACTAAAGCTTATTTGATATTAAAATATTCAAAGGCCTTTTAAAAACACTAAATTAAAACTTTTTTAAATAAATTAAAAATAATGAAAAATATTTTTACGAAACTTTTATGAAAGTCAATTATAACCAGAAGCTTAATTTATATTATATGTTGTCAAAGTTATGTACATATATCACTAAAATACTATCCGAACACATAGTTTTGCTTTAAAAAAACACTAAAAACCTTTCTAACTCAAAAAGCTCCAGAAAAATAATATAATAAATAATAATAAATAATAGTAAGAAAAAAATTAAATTAAATAATTGGTTGTGGTTAATCTATTTTTGGGGGTTTCGAAAAAAGCTCTGTTCCTGATTTCATTAGGGAAGCTTTGACATTAATTTTATCAACTTAACTGTTTTTTTTAGTGATTCCCATTTAAAATTTTACCAACTTATAAATTTCGTATTTGTTATCATTATCATTAAAAGCTCTGTTTCACTTACAAAAGCTTCAAATGCACCATAAAGTAAACGGAATTCAACTATTCAAATACTACGTATATATCAAAAATCGTTTAATAGCTTTGATTTATTTGCAAGCCCTCAACACTAATTTGGAAAATGGTTTAAAACCAAAACCTTACGATAAAAATATAGTTTCTAAACTTGATGTTATATTTGGAACACCAAAATGTTGCCTTTTGAGTTTTCTTGGTTCATACTGAAGATTTTTTAGGTAAAACATAATTTATTCGTGAAAGACGAAAGCTCCGTATTTATTTCCTCTTACAAAAATTGAAAAAGTGTCTTTTACCGTATACTTATAATTTTAAACATAAAAGCTTAATCTAAAGCTTTAATTTAAAAATATTTAAGCTCTAATTTATTTAAAAGTCAAATTAATTTTTGCTAAACTATAATTTTTTGAATTATTATATTTAAAAAATGCATAAATTTCCTGTACTTTAGTACAATTTACTTATGAGCTTTCAAAAAAAAAATAATTTTTGTAAATGATCATAAGACATTTTCAACCAATTTATTTCCCTAATTACCGTAAGTTAGATCAAAAAAAGGATAATATTAAAACTTGAATTGAGAAATAAAAAAGCTCAAAAGTTTAAAATGTTAACTATTATAAAAATATGTCTCCTTAAGCTCATTAATGTAAATTAACAAATTTATCTTTATAATGTTGATAACACTTTTAACTTTTATTCCAGAATTATTTTAAATAAATTGTGGAAGCTTCTAAATTAAAGCTCATTTGATATAAAAATATATATAAAATATCTATATGTAGCTCTTAAATATTTAAAATTAAAAGATCTTTTAAATAAGTTAAAACTTCTCGGCTTAGTTAAAAATATAACTCTACTAAACTTTTTTAAAAGTATTTCAAAACCAGAAGCTTCATTTGTACTACAAGTTGTCAAGCTTATGGTGTAGCTACGGCAACTGACCTTTTGGTGTATGTACATCACTAAAGTACCACCCGAACACTCAGTTTCGCTTTAAAAATCACTAAAAAGTTTTCTATCTCAAAAAGCTCCATAAAATTAAAATTTAAAGTTCTCACAATCTTTTAAAAAATTGCTTGTAAGAAAAATTCTATAAAATGAATGTTTGAGTTAAACCTAATTTTTGGGATTAGGGAAAAAGCTCCATACCTTATTCCATTAGGTCAGCTTTGAAATTAATTTTATCAACAAAACTGATTGTTTTGTGATTCTCATTTAAAATTTGACCACCGTATTAGTTTCTCTATTTGTAAAGTTTATTAATATTTTTGAAAGCTCCGATTTACTTAAAAAAGCTTCATATAAAACTTATTATTTTTTTATTTTTTAAAAACTATACTTAACGATATTTAACTATTTAAATACTACAAATAGCACACATATATATAAAATCGTTAAAAAGCTTTGATTTATTTGATTAAGTTCTCAATCCTAATTTGGGAAATATAAATTGTTTGGATAATTGTTTAAAACCAGAAGCATACGATAAAAATTAAATTTTCTAAAGTTGATGTTATATTAGGCCTACCAAAATGTTGGCTTGTGACCATAATTTGTTCAGTGGAATTTTAGGGAATAGGTGAAAGAGTAAAACACCACAAAATACATGTTAAGCCGATTTAAATATATTTATTAACAATATTATCAATTAAAATAACCGGCTTGGCATAGACCCGATATTGGATCAATTACCTCTTCTGGACTACATTGCGATGGCCAAATTGAAAATACACCTGGATTCACAAACTTTTTTCCCAGTGACGACGCCAATGTATCTGTATTCATTCGTCCACTTACGCCATTTAAAAAATGAAAACACGATATGACCGCTAACAGAATTAATAGTTTTGTTAACATAGTGATTAGCGCAGTATAATTCAAATAACTATAATATTTATACAGCTTACAAAAGAATTGCATCCGTATTTATAGACTCGTTTTAATTTATGCAAAAGAATGTAGTTTTTAATTATAATTATTAAAAAACGTGCGGATTATTTCAATGCCAGTACTAATATAATCTTAAGCAAGTCCTCAATCTAGTTTATTCTCACAGTTACACATTCGTGAATATAAAACCACGCCCCTTTATTATAAATAGCTAACCAAGATATTTTTACAGGGGACCTACATACTGTCACTATTAAATTCGTTTACCGTCCTCCTATTCTTTTTGTTTTTTAATTTATATTTAGTTTTGGCATACCAAAACGTGGAAAGGTAAATTGGTGTGTGCGTATGAAAATTACAATATGGCTTCCAAAATAAAAAGTTTTTGTTTTTAACAGACCAATTATAGACTCATGTAACCTAAAGCACACACATCTATGCATTTTTGATATTGTAGAGTTAACCCTGACCACATCCCTTCTCGCATTCAGTTTCTTGTTTAGTAAACGGCCTAATTCTATTATCTGCAATGTTCGCTTAATGTTTTGGAGGTCACAATTACTTAACGTATACCTCGGAAAAATAAATAAAAGTTTAGAAACGGTAGACGTTTTGAGCAAAAACGTTACATAAAATAAAACTGAGCAAGTGATTTTTATAAAGTTCATTGAATGCAAAAAACTAAACTGAGCTACTGTGAGCAACTAAACCAAAATGAAAGTTAGTTAGTTATGCATTCATGATTTTTGAATCCGTGCGGTTAATGGCTAGTGATATTGAACGTAAAGTAAAAATGTTGAACAACATACCAAACTGAGCAACTGAAGTACTGAGAAAAAACACGATATTCACAGTCACTTCGACAAACATTTGCATGTTCGCACGACCATCACAATGTGGACATTTGTTCAACTTTTAATATGCAATGTCATGAATATGCAATAAATTGTTTAAAACTGGTTTTAACAAATTGGATAAATGATTTACACACCTGTGTCAATATTAACATTGCTAATTACTCATTAGCTCCGCATAATTGAAGTTGTGGCAGTATAAATTGATGCAATCGGCTTTTAAGCTGCATATAGTTGTTCGAACTTCGAGTGCAATGTTAACGAAATTATTAATTTTACAAACGCTCATGGTGTGTCTCAATTTATTGGATGCCACTAGAAGTGTGCCACAGAGAATCAAGTGTAAGAATGGAAACAGAAATTGGCCATCACTATGCAGTCCCGGATACATATTCAATCCATTAACACGCACTTGTGTGATTCAATATTATGGCTCACCAAAATACGGTAACAACCGAAATACAGGTAATGGTGGAGGACGAACGAGTGCTGGAGGAGCGAATGGAACGGTGCCATCCAAATGTCGACCAGGAGAAGAATTTGATCCAGAAACAGGCGGTTGTCGTGCCAATTCTAATGGGACATCACGAAATGGAAATAATTCTGCTACACCGTATAGCGTGTTTTCAATGTTTCCATCGACGTGTGCTGACGGGCAGACACTGGATCCATTAACGAAAACATGTCGGACAACTCAATTTAATTGAGAATATTTGTAATAAAAATTTAAATAAATGTAAGAAATGTTTTCTTTTAGCTTCACCCTGATAAGAGTTGATTAAATGCTGCTTTATTCAACAAGCTATAGTCCAAGTTCATGCGTATTCGAGTTGTCTGGTTTCCATGATCACGAATTATGTGATCGCGAATGAAATGATCTCCATGATCCATAAATAATTAGTGTTCTCCGATCGTGAATAATGTGATCGCGTATAGTGATCATCGCGATTCCTGTTTTTAAACTCTCACACTAATGGATGTTTACATAAAAATCTACAAGATCAATGTAATCATAATGAAAAGTGATCAAATCGGACGATCTAAATTACAAATGCACAATTTGTTTTTCCTGATAAATTTACCTTGAGCGATTGCGTGATAGCAAGACCCTCATTTACATTCTAGAATATTAAATTCTTCATGCAAATCAATTATAAAAAAATGATCCCGTCCGCCGATTTTTGAAAATCGGATGTCAATTTAAATAATCTTCGAGATCTTCGTAATATGCAGGCATGTAGCAATTGTTTACATCTTACAAAAATCGTGAAAATATTCATTCTGCAATGTGCAGCGCAAATTATAGCGGTTTATTCAATGCCATGCGTACAATTAGGCATAAAACCTCCATACTTGAATCGACGGATATGGTTTAAGCAAGAGGTGCGATTAAATTGATAATAATACACATTTATCTGATTAATTACCTCATTAGAAATAATTGATTTTTACAATATATGACAAGTATATAAACGATGAAGCAAATTTCTTGTGCATCTATATAGTTAAACGAGGTACGAGTGTATTTACAGTGCGCTAATCAATATGTCAACGAAACTATTAATTTTACTGACTGTTCATGGTGTGCCTCGATTTTTTGAATGGCACATCTCTACATAATTTTAGAGGAATGAGTGGACAATTGGTGAGCGTGCCTAGTGGTTGGCCGTTCGATATTACAAGTCGATATTAATAGACTTATGGATGGAGGGGCATTGAGTACGGAACCTGCTTGGATTCCAGCAAACTTTAACAATAATATGGATGGAGGAGTGCAAATAACTTATTGGCAATGGCAATGTGGTCCAGGACAGGTGTTTGATCCGAACACCGGTACATACTGGACCATTTATTATGGCACGCAGCAGCATGGAAATGCCGAAAGTATACCAAAGGGAAATAAAGCACCGACTGGAGGTTCTGGTATGGGTGGAGGTGGTCTTTCAACTTGGCCATCGCAATGCAATGAAGACCAGACATTAGACTCATTAACGGGCAAGTGCAAAACGGTTATTAATAATCCATAAATCTATGAATACACGTAACACAAAATTAAAATGTAAATGTTTTTGTTCAAGTTTGGAAATAAAAGAAGAGTGTAGTAGTGCTTAGTTACAGGTTTAAGCGAACATTATCACTAAAATGTCAAAAATTGCACGACCCAAATAAATTAGAAATACAGATAAAATCTGATAGGTGCGTTTTTATTCATACGACATGATATTTCATTTTTTTGTGGTCCTCAATGTCCGGTCTCCCTAAAAAATTACCACAATAATATTTTTAGTTGAATTTCGAAATATTTGTTGATCACCAGAAAATTAGTTTCTAATTGAATTTAATCGAACTTGGCTGGGTTAGTGTAGATACTGAGACTAATTGAAAGACTGAGCATTGAAAAAAATTTTAATCCAGAAAATACTTTTTTGTGCACAAATATATTTTGTAATTGTTAAACTATATTTATAAATCTTATTTTGATGTTTCATTTTAAAAAAATAATAATATTAATTCAAACAAGATATTTGTGGTGAAATATACTGGGAGATCGAGGTTGCAGTTAATATCTCTGAATATAACTTAACATTTAAGAATACATTTTTTTTGGTGACCGATAACCCAATGGACCCGTTATAAGCTGTAATTCAGGTCAATACCATATTGATGTAACCAGGTCTGTTCAAAATCTTGCACTAAATTTAATTTTTGTGCACCAATTTTATTTTTTGATGGCAGACTTTATCAATTTGGTGGCGAGTAGTAATATTTGTGGTTTGACACTAACATTAATTTTTTGTGCACTAAATTTTACTATTTTATTATTTGTGTTAATCTTATTTATTATAATAACTCACCAGGTGGTATCGGTGCGGAAGTTAAATAATTTTAATTTAACCCCTAAACGCTAATATAAATAAATTAGTCCAACTGAGATTACTTCGGGGTAGCCGATATTTTTAGCCCCCGTACATATAATTTACCATTTGCGCACAAAATATTTTTTGGTGACCAATAAATGGTACACTCGGTAGGAATATTCTTCAATATATGTGCACCAATTTTATTTTTTGATTGCAAACTACAATTAAGGTTCTACCATCGAATGCTCCCTTCTCGAATTAATAGATTTGTCAACCAGTAGAATAATTTACGGTTCGGTACTGATATTTAATTATTTGTGGACAAAATTTGTTTCTATTAAAGTTGTTGGTTGTTCTTTGGGTGGCTCTCTGTCAATTAGGTATAATGTAATCTTAAAAAATATGTTTTGGATAAACAATTTTATTATTTGCGTACTAACTTGAATATTTGTACACCAATTTTATTTTTGATAGCAAATTACAATTTATTTTCGGTTCCATCGAGTTTTACCTTCTCTAACAGTATTAAAATTAGTACACTAAATGGCCAGAACACTAATTTGCCGTTGGGTAGCAATATTAATTGTTTGTCCACCAAATATTATTCTACGTAATTTTCTGATGTTTATTAGATGGATTCAACTCAAAAAAGCTACATTATCGCTTAGAAAAATGTGAAATGATTTTCCTGATAAACAGATTTATAAATTAACGTACTTATTGTAATATTTGTGAACAATTTTTTTTTAATGGTGAATGATAATTTCTGTTCTATTTTCGAATGCGATCTGCTCGAACCATTTTCAAATTAATATATTTGATGACTAGGAAAATAAGTTATGGTTCGGAATCAACATTTCTTTTTTGTGCACAAATTTTATTTTTTCACTTCAAACTACAATTTAGTTTCTACTATCGAGTACTCCCTTCTCAAACAGTATTAAAATTAATAAATTCGAATATTAGAATACTAGAATTTAGGATTCGGTAATAATATTAATTTTTTATACACTAAGTTATAATCTACTAAAGTTTTATGTTCACGAGATGGCTTCAGGTCAACAAGGTATAATGTAAGATTAAAGAAATTCGAAAAGTCGTTTAAGAGGCCGTTGTACCTCTTAAATATTTTTAATTAAAAGTTCATTTAATAAATAGAAATTAATCAGCTTTGGCCAAAAAATATTTTTACTAAACTTATTTAAAAATTATTTAAAACCAAAAGCATCAGTTGTACTATAAGTTGTCAAACTTATGATGTAGTTAAAACAACTTGTCTTTTGGTGTACGCTAAAATACTATCGGTACACTCAGTTTTGCTGTGGAAATAACAATAAATAGATTTTGAATTAAAATTAAAAGCTCACACATTTTCCTACTCACTTTATGTTTAAAAAATATTAGCTTTAAAGTTCTTAAAAAGATTGTTTGCAGTGAATTGAATTTTTTGAAGAAGCAAAAAAGCTTCGTACCTGATTCTTTAAAACCTGCGTTAAAATTAATTTTTTCAACAAAACAGATTTGTTTAGAGATTCTCATTTAAAATTTTGACCAATTTTTCAATTTCTTTATTTAAAAAAGTTATTTTTAGTCTTGAAAGCTCTGAGTAAAAAATTTTATAAAATTCTTATAAAAACATTTAAAATGCTTTTTTAACACTATAGTAAATGGTATTTAACTATTCAAATACTTCAAACAGCACCAAACATAAAAAATGATTAGAAAGCTCTGATTTATTTTACTCTATACTAATTTGGAAAATATAAACTCTCTGGAAAGCTGTTTAAAACTAGAAGCTTTTAATGTTATATTTGGAATTATGCCTTGTGAGCTACGAGTTCAAACTAAAGGGTTTTTAAGGTCAAGGAAAATATATTCTTCAGAGAAAAAAGCTCCGTATTTATTTCCTTTAAATAAAGATTTAATAAAGTATCGTTTACCTTAATGTAATTTAATTGTTGGAACTCAAAATTTTAAAAATAGTTAAAAGCTCTAAATTATTGAACAGTTGAATTTTAAATGCTAGATTTTTATCTAAAACTTAAATTGGTTAACTGACAAGTTTCAATTAAGTCGCATGCAAAACTCATATTTCGCAATATAAAATCGAATCCTACGATTTAATGTATTTAAACCTCCAATTTATTTAGAAGTCAAATTAATTTTTGCTAAACTATTTTTATAAAATTTAAATTCTTTAAAAAAATATTTTAATTAAAAAATATCTAAATTTCCTTTAGCTAAGTGTCATTTACTAATAAGCTTTCAATATAAAATCTAATTATTTAGATTTGATCACCAGGCTTTTTTAAATAATTTATTTCCCTAATTATCGCAAGTACGAAAAATCGAGCGCGATTAGAACAGAATACTGTTAAAAATTCATTTTAGGAATTAAAGCTCACAAGCTCAGAAAATTTACTTACATAAATATATTACCCCTTAACCTCATTAATCTCAATCGAGAAATGTATTTGTATAATAATGAAAGCATTATAATTTTATAATTTTTATAATTTGTATAATTTTAATTCTTATTCCAGAAATATATTAAATGCATTGTGGAAGCTTGGAATCTAAAGTTTATTTGATATTGAAATTTTCGAAGGCCTATGAAGCTTTTAAAAATACTAAATTAAAACTTTTTTAAATAAATTAAAAATACTCAGCTCAGTCTAAAAAATATGTTTACGAAACTTTTAAGAAAGTTATTTAAACCCAGAAGCTTCATTTGTACTATAAGTTGTCAAAGTTATGCGGTAGTAAAGACAATTTGCCTTTTGGTGTATGTACATATATCACTAATATACCATCCGAACAATCAGTTTCGCTTTAAAAAAAATTACGAAGAAACTTTCTATTACAAAAAGCTCAATAATACTAAAATTAAAAGCTCACACAATTTACTGATCATTTTATTTAACAAAAATATTAGCTTGTAAGAAAAAATTCTATAAAAGATGGGTTGCGGTAAATCTATTTTTGGGGTTCCGGAAAAAGCTCTGTACCTTATTCCATTATAGAAGTTTTGAAATAAATTTTATCAACAAAACTTTTTTTTTGTGATTGCTTTTTAAAATGTTACCTTTTAAAAATGTTTTTTTAACACTATAAAGTAAATGGTATTTAACTATTCAAATACTACAAATAGCACACATATATCAAACATCGTTTAAAAGATTTGATTTATTTGCAAGCCCCTAGCCACACTTATTTGGAAAATTATAGTTTCTTAAATTTATGTTGTATTTGGAGCACCAAAACTATGGCTTGTAAGCTTTGTGTG
The DNA here is from genome assembly GCA_951394425.1 of Tipula unca. Classification (NCBI taxonomy): domain Eukaryota; kingdom Metazoa; phylum Arthropoda; class Insecta; order Diptera; family Tipulidae; genus Tipula; species Tipula unca. Next base: position 10,134,056 of record OX596382.1, read on the forward strand.
TTCAATTTGAAGATTTTTTAAGGTAAAACAAAATGTATTCGTGAAAGACGAAAGTTCCGTAATTATTTCCTTCTTGAAAAATTAAAAAAGTGTCTTTTACCATACAAAACGCTCCATACCTTATTCTATTAGGGCAGTTTTCGAATTAATTTTATCAACGAAACTGATTTTTTTTGTAAATCTCATTTAAAATTTGACCACCTTACTAATTTATCTATTTATAAAGCTTTGATTTATTTGATTATTTCCTCAACCCTAACTTGGGAAATTGGGCATACGATAAAAATATAATTTCTAAACTTGATGTTATATTTGGCCCACCAAAAAGTTTGCTTGTGCCCATACTTTGTTCAAAGGAATATTTTTGGGGATAAGTGGAAGAGTAAAACGCCACAATTACATGTTAAGCCGATTTAAATAGTTTTATTATCAATATTATCAATTAAAATAAACGGTTTGGCATAGACCCGTTATTGGATCAATTACCTTTTCTGGACCACATTGCGATGGCCAAGTTGAAAATACATCTGGGTTCACAAACTTTTTTCCCAGTGACGGCAATCTATCTGTATTCATTCGTCCACTTACGCCATTTAAAAAATGAAAACACGATATGACCGCTACCAGAATTATTAGTTTTGTTAACATAGTGTTGAGCGTAGTATAATTCGAACAACTATAATATTTATACAGCTTACAAGAAAATTACATCCGTAACTTATATAGACTCGTTTTAATTTATGCAAAAGAATGCAGTTTTTTATTATAATTATTGAAAAACGTGCGGATTATTTCAATGCAGTAGTATACTAATATAATCTTAAGCTAGTCATCAATCTAATTTATTAAAACAAAATGAGAATTCTCACAGTTTATAAAATGAAAGATAAATGAAGTTTATGCAACCTCATTCGTGAATATAACACCACGTCCCTATGTGATAAATAGCTAACCAAGATGTGTTTTTACAGTGGAACTGCATACCGTCATTATTGAATTCGTTTACCTTCTTACTATTCTTTTTGTTTTTTAATTGATATTTGATTTTGGCATACCAAATCGTGGGAAGGCAAATTGGTATGTGCGTATGAAAATTACAACATGGCTCTCAAAATAAAATGTTTTGATTTTTAATAGACATAAAATGAAAATATTATCAAAACTTGTGTCTTATTATAGGCTCATGTAGATTGCATGAGCACAAGTTACAAAAAATTGAGCAACCGTAGGCATTTTGAGCAAAAAGAGGAAGTTCGTAAACATTCATATAATGTTATACAAAATAAAACCGAGCAATTGATTTTTATAAAATTCATTGAATGTAAAAAACTAAACTGGGCTACTGTGAGCAACTAAACCAAAATGAAAGTTGGTTTGTTATGCATTCATGATTTTTGAATTCCTGGTTAATTATCAGTATTATTGAACGTAAAGTATAAATTGAGCAACTAGAAAAATGTTGAACAACATACCAAACTGAGCAACTGAAGTACTGAAAAAATACGATATTCACAGTCACTTCGACAGACATTGGAATGTTCGCACGACCATCACAATGTGGAAATTTGTTCAACTTTCAATATCCAATGTCATGAATATGCAATAAATTATTTAAAACTGGTTTTAACAAACTGGATAAATGATTTACACGCCTATGTTGATATTTTTTTTTTTTTTTTTTTTTTAAACGGTTGGAACTTGCTGAGGTCCCGCACTCAATGCCACAATGGGCCCATGGTGCAAACCAAGAGGATCTATCCTAATTCGCAAGAGCGTACTGCAATCTTAGCAAACTGTAAAAGTTTGAACCAATGGAATGGAAACTAACTGATCTACGTTCATAGATCCGGAAGAGAACCCTTGGGATCTAGCTCCGACAAAGGCGGGACAGCTGCAGAGGTAGTGTATGCAGTCGTCCACATCCTCTAGGCAGTCGTCACAAAGAGCGTCCTGTGCTAGTCCCATGCGTTGAAGATGAACCTTAAAACGTCCATGGCCAGTGATAAGTGCGACCAGAGTTCTGAGTTGGTTCTTTTTTAGGGATAATGCGTAATTAGTGAAGCTCGGAATGGGTTCAGTAATGAAATGTTTTACCTTACGACAACTAGGAGTAGAACGTCACTTCCGTCCCAGCTCAAGTAGAGCGAACTTCTTAATAGCGTCTTTACCACCGTTGAAGGATAGAGGAATTGCTGGTTCGGGGCCAACAAAATTAGTTCGCGAGCCAGCTTTCGCTAGCAAGTCAGCAACGTCATTTCCCTCAACGCCACAAAGAGCAGGCACCCACATGATCCTTACTCTCGTGTTAGAGCAAAGGAGATTAATGTAGTGCTTGCAATCTTTGACTAGTTTGGACTTAGTTAAAGGATTAATGAGGGTATTAAGCACGGCTTTACTATCTGAGCAGATAGTAATATCCCTCCCTAAAACGCTAAATTTCAACGCTTCAATCGCACAATGAGTAAGTGCAGTTAATTCAGCTTGAAAAACCGTGCAGTGTTTGCCCAGACTACCCGAGCATCTTAGCTCGTATTTAGGACAGTAAAATCCAAACCCTGCACTGACTTCCGAATGAGAGCCATCCGCAAAAAAAACTATCGACTCCGACAACTGTCTAGAGAAATCCTGAGATAGCCACCATTCTCTCAAAGGAAAAACTACGGAGAATGGGTTGCTAAAGTTAAATTCAGGCAGAAGCCTGTCATTCACCATGTTCAGCTCCGGAATAAGTGATTTATACTTATTGAGAATCTGTCTATGCCCCGTACAAGTCCCGAACACATTCCATGCTCCAATGCACTTAAGTCGATAAGCAGCAGAACACGCTGTACCCAGAATGTGGGACTGCAATTCGGGCATATGTAGAATAGACTCCATAGCAAGAAATGGAGCAGATGACATAGCCCCGGTTATAGCCCTACAAGCTGTCCTCTGCAATCCCTCCAGTCTTGCTACCGAAGACGTCAGTTCCACAACCGGCCACCAAACAACTGAAGCATACGACAGTAGGGGTAAAACCAGTGATTTATAGATGAAAGACATCATTTTGGGGGTCAGACCCCAAGAATTGCCAAAGGCCCTTCTGCATTGCCAAAAAATAGCAATGGCCTTTTGCAGCTTATAATCAAGGTGGAACTTCCAGGAGAGTTTCCAGGATCTAGAATGACACCTAGGTGTTTAACTTGTTCTGTCCTTGTGATCGCTCTACCAAAGAGAGTGGGAACAGACAAATTAACAATGTCTCTGCGCCTCGTAAAGTGGACCAGATCAGTCTTAGAGGGATTGACGTACAGCCCCTTTTCAAGACACCAAGCTTCTACCATATTAAGGGCGTTCTGCGTCAGATCAGATAAGACGTTCAGATATTTACCAGAAACTGTCAAAACAAGATCATCCGCGTAGCTTTGCACGAAAAACCCAGATCGCTGCAATTTAACAAGTAGTTCATCGATAACCATGAGCCACAGCAAGGGTGAGAGAACCCCTCCTTGTGGGCAGCCCTTGGCTACTTTGACGGACACTGTTGAGCCATCCAGCTCCATCTCAATTATCCGAGACTTAAGCATGGAATCGATGAATTTGACAATGGTTTGGTCAATATTAAAATTGGTACAAGCACTTGTGATCGTGGAAAACGAAGTGCTATCAAAAGCTCCCGCAATGTCCAGGAAGGTACCTACTAGAAACTCTTTGTATTTAAGTGATCTTTCAATCCTAGTTACGAGTTCATGTAGAGCAGTTTCGCAGGACTTGCCAGCTCTGTAAGCATGTTGCATGTTACTGAGAAGGGAGATAGTTAAATAATTGTCTCTAATAAATCTGTCGATGATCCTCTCTAAAGCTTTTAGAAAAGTGGAGGTCAGACTAATGGGCCTAAAAGCCTTAGGGTCGGTATAATCCGACTTGCCAGCTTTAGGTATGAATACTACTCTACTCCTGGTCCAAGCGCACGGTACCGTGCTAAAAGCAACGCAGGCCTGGAACAGATTGAGTGGTAATTGCTGATGTGTAGAAAACCATGCTGTAATTCAGCAGGGAAAACTCCGTGCGGACCGCTCGATTTGAAAGGTATAAACGAGAAAACACTCCAGTGTAGGACATCAGTGGTGATCAGCCTACGGGCCAAGTTCCAATCCGGCGTGCCGATAAAAATGTCCGTTGGCTCGGAGTCATCCACATCCGAATCAACAATGTCACACCGAGGAAAGTGGACAGACATTAGAAGCTCACCAACTTCTCGCCTACACGAGGTTAGTTTACCGGAGGGTAGACGAAGATTATCAAGTCTAGACGTATCATTCTTAGCCAGAGTTTTGTTAAGTCTGGCGACGGCAGATAAGCTGTCAATTTCTTCACAAAAGTTTCTCCACGCAGTCCTGTGCGCGGATCTTAAGCTTTTTTTATAAGCCTTTTGAGCTAATAAAAATCGATTCCAATCCGAAATGAGATTCGTTGACTTAACTTTATTTTTAATTTTACGCACACTCTTTCTTAACTGTTTAAGTTCAGAACACCAGAAGGGTTTGTGACGCTTCTTCTGGTTGGCAATAAGAGGGCATGACTTTTCAAAAGCAGTTGAGATCGCTTTCGTTAGTGCAGTTGCCTGCAAATCAAGATCTGCGATTGACCTAATTTGGTTAGGCAGATCTAATAGTGACACGAGCTCAAGGGAGCAAGTATCCCAATTCGTAAGTTTCCTATTGCGATATGGTTTAACCGGTTGTCTTTTAAAGTTAATATTAAAAGAGATGCACCTGTGATCAGAGGTGAGAATATCATCCGTCACTCTCCAATTTAGAACGAGGTCAACGATGGACATAGAGCACAAACTAATGTCAATCACTTCTTTGCGAACCGAGTTGACAAACGTTGGCTCACACCCAACATTGAGAACCTCTAACTCAGAAGAGTATATGTAATTGAACAGTGAGGATCCTCTATTATTAGTATTAGAACTGCCCCAAATGGTATGGTGAGCGTTAGCATCACAACCAATTACTAGAGGTAGTTTGTTAACCCTACACCACATTATAAGATTCACCATTTCCTCTGAAGGGGGGGGGGGGGGGGGGGTGAGATGGAATCATAGGGTAGATATGCTGATGCAATGACAAGTTTGAAACATGAGTCAGCACACACGAGAGTGATCAGCACTGCCGTAAGATCAGCAGTGCTACATTCATTAATTAGAGCGGCATCAATTGCATTAGAAATATAAATGCACGCTCTAGTTTTAAGGACAGTGGACTTGTAAAAGATCCTGCCAAGCTTTGAGCTCAAACCAGAAACCGTACCATCAATAAGATACGGTTCCTGGATTAGGCAAAAATCTGTGTGCGATATAGCAAGCAGTATCCTCAACTCATAGGAAGCTGACTTGCTATGTTGCAAGTTGATCTGTTTTAATTCAACATGGACGTCATCATGAAGACCAGCTATAAACAAAAATAATAAGCGGTTTCGGAGGCTCCCCAACCGAAAGTTGGCAACCCTCCCAGACGTCCCTGATCCTGCCGATCTCTCCACAGAACCACACGTACGTCTCCTCATTGCTAGCGTTGCAGATGATGACACCATCCGCCAGGTAACAACCCAGCAGTTGCGGAACAAAGCCGGAAGATTTCGCCGCGTCGAGAATACGACGACCAAGCTCATTTCGGAAAATTAGCAGTTTTTCCTCATTCAAGGCGATGGTCTGGTTTAGTTCTCGCACGCAGAATTTTTTTACAGTAGCATCGTATACTGTTTCAGCGTACGTGCGCGCTTTTTTAGTGGCCATTACTGGCGTAGTGCCCGAAGCTGAGCTCGGCCTTTTGGGTGTTCCCGATGCGTTATTGCACGGCTCCTCGGAAACTGTACCCAGAGCCAACCCGCTCAGCTTTTTTTGTAAGCGCTGGCGCCGACGTTTGCCAAGTCGCTTAATTTTGCCACGATGGCTTGACTCCAGTATAGAGCCTTCATCGCCCGAAAGAAATAGGGCATTCTCCGAACCCGAGTTGAAACTAGAGTTGAAACCGTCAGCACAATCGGTGCTGAGGTCATCAAACTCCAACTCGGACTCATTAACAGTCCCCATATTTCAGGTCCTAAGATGACGTTGGACCTGAAACATAAAAATGAAAGCTAGAGAACCGAATAACGAGAGGTCCTTAAGCCCAAACAGCAAAAAACACATGCAGTTAAAAAAAAAAAAACAGAAAAGTAAAAGAAATACACATAGAGGACAGAAAAGAAAAGTAAAGAAAATAAAACAGGAACGGTTGATATCAACATTGCTAATTACACGTTCGCTCTGCATAATTTAAGTTGAGACAGTATAAATACTGATGCAATCGGCTTCTAAGCTGCATATAGCTGTTCGAACTTCAAAAAGTGCAATGTTAACGAAATTATTAATTTTACAAACGCTCATGGCGTGTCTAAATTTATTGGATGCCACTAGAAGTGTGCCACAGAGAAAGAAGTGTAAGAATGGAAACAGAAATCGGCCAACGCTATGCAGTCCCGGATACATATTCGATCCATTAACACGCACTTGTGTGATTCAATATAATGGCACACCAAAATACGGTAACAACCGAAATACAGGTAATGGTGGAGGAGGAACGAGTGCTGGAGGAGCAAATAAAACTGGGCAATCCAAATGTCGACCAGGAGAATCATATGATCCAAAATCAGGCGGTTGTCGTTCCGCAGGGTGTAGTGGTGGAGTTGATGCGTATTCGAGTTGTCTGGTTTCCATGATCACGAATTATGTGATCGCGAATGAAATGATCGTCATGATCCATAAATAATTAGTGGTCTCCGATCGTGAACAATGTGATCGCGTATAGTGATCATCGCGATCGATAATTCTATACTCTCTGTTTACATAAAAATCGACAAGATCAATGTTATCATAACGAAAAGTGATCACAGAAATCACACGATCTAAATTACAAATTCACAATTTGTATTTCCTGATAAATTTACCTTGAGCGAATGCGTGTTTGCAAGACCCCCAATTTACATTCTAGAATATTAAATTCTTCATACAGATCCCGTCACGCTGATTTTTGAAAATCGGATGTTAATTTAAATAATGTAGTAGCAATTGTTTATATCTTACGCAAATCGTGAGAATAATCATTCTGCAATGTGCGGCGCAAATTGTAGCACGATTTTATTCAATGCCATGCGTACAATTAGGTATAAAACCTCCATACATGAATCGACGGATACGATTTAAGCAAGAGGTGCGATTAAATTGATAAAAATACACATTTATCTGATTAATTACCTCATTAAAAATAATTGATTTTTACGAGTATATAAACGATGAAGCATTTTTCTTGCGCATCAACGAGTATATAGTTAATCGAGGTACGAGTGTGATTTACAGTGCGCTAATCAATATGTCAGCGAAACCATTCATTTTATTGACGTTCATGGTGTGCCTCGATTTTTTGAATGGCACATCACTACATATTTTTAGAGGAATGAGTGGACAATTGGGAAGGGTGCCTAGTAGTTGGCCGTTTCAATGTAGACAATATTATGGCACACCACAAGTCGATATTAATAGACTTATGGATGGAGGAGTGCAAATAACTTATTGGCAATGGCAATGTAGTCCAGGACAGGTGTTTGATCCGAACACCGGTACATGCTGGACCATTTATTATGGCACGCAGCAGCATGGAAATGCCGAAAGTATATCAAAGGGAAATAAAGCACCGACTGGAGGTTCTGGTGGAGGTTTCGGTGGAGGTGTCCTTTCGACTTGGCCATCGCAATGCAATGAAGACCAGACATTAGACCCATCAACGGGCAAGTGCAACACGGTTATTAATAACCAATAAATCTATGAATACACGTAACAAAAAATTAAAATGTAAATGTTTTTGTTCAAGTTTGGAAATAAAAGAAGAGTGTAGTAGTGCTTAGTTACAGCTTTAAGCGAACATTATGTCAAAAATTGCACGACCGAAATAAATTAACAATACTTATAAAATCTGAGAGGTCCGTTCTTATTCATACGACATGCTTTTTAATTTTTTTGTGGTCCTCAATGTCCGGTCTCCCTAAAACATTACCACAATAATATTTTTAGTTAAATTTAATCTGACTTACTTTTAATCGCAACCAAATGATTGTGGCTGGGTTAGTGTAAATACTGAGACTAATTGAAAAACGGAGCATTGAAAAAAAATTTAATCCAGAAAATACTTGTTTGTGCACAAATATATATTGTAATTGTTAAACTATATTTGACTATAATTCTTATTTTGATGTTTCATTTGATAAGAATGAATATGTTTGGTGACCGGAAAAATATTAATTCAAATAAGATATTTGTGGTGAAATATACTGGGAGATCGAGCTTGCAGTTAATATCTCTGTATATAACTTAACATTTAAGAATACATTTTTTTTTTTTTGGTAACCGATAAACTGATGGATCCGTTATAAGCTGTAATTCAGGTGAATTTCTAACTTCAGGTCAATACCATATTGATGTAACGAGTCTAATCGAAATCGTGCACTGAATTTAATTTTTGTGCTCCAAGTTTATTTTTTGATGGCAGACTTTATCAATTTGGGGGCCAGTAGTAATATTTGCGGTTTGATAACAACATTAATTTTTTGTGCACTAAATTTTACTATTTTATTGTTTGTGTTGATTTTATTTATTATAATGAGTCACCAGGTGGTATCGGTGCGGAAGTTAAATAATTTTAATTTGTACCCCTAAACGCCAATATAAAAAAATTATTCCAGCTGAGATGAGTTTGAGTTAGCCGATATTATCCGAATTAGCCCCTGTACATATAATTTACCATTTAAGCACAAAATAATTTTTTGGTGAACAATAGATGGTGAACAATAGATGGTGCACTCGGTAGGAATTTTTTTCAATATATGTGCACCAATTATATGTTTTGATGGCAGACTACCATTTAGTTTCTACCATCGAGTGCTACCTTCTCGAATTAATTGATTTGTTAACCAGTTTAATTTTTTGAGCACAATATTTGATTCTATGAAAGTTGTTGGATGTTCATTAGATGGCTTCCGGTCAATAAGGTATAATGTACCCTTAAAGAAATGCGAAATGACCTTTTTAATAAACAGTTTTATTAATTTGCGTACTAACTTTAATATTGCCGCCCTCGATAGCACAGTAAGTAGCGTGCTTGCCTTGTTATTCGAGGGTCTCGGGTTCGATTCCCGGTGGTGACCAAAAATCAAGGTTGGGTGTTTTTAATGTGTAAGTATTTGTGTTTGTCCGGGTATTGCACCGTGGGCCCATTGTGGCATTGAGTGTTGGATTTTAAAAATTTAAATTTAAAATTTTGAAATTTAAAAAAAAAAAAAAAAACTTTAATATTTGTGCATCAATTTTATTTTTTGATGGCAAATCACAATTTATTTTCGGTTCCATAGAGTTTTACCTTCTCTAACAGTATTAAAATTAGTACACTAAATGGCCAGAACTCTAATTTCCCGTTGGACACCAATAATAATAATAATAATAATTTTTTGTGATGGATTCAGCTCAAAAAAGCTACATTATCGCTTAGAAAAATGTGAAATGATTTTCCTGATAAACAGATTTATAAATTCACGTACTTATTGTAATATTTGTGAACAATTTGTTTTTTTTAATGATGAATGATAATTTGGGTTCTATTTTCGAATGCAGATGAACAATTTTCAAATTAATATATTTGTTAACTAGGAAATTAATTTATGGTTTGGAATCAACATTTGTTTTTTGTGGCTTAAATTTATTTTAATATTTGTGCACAAATTTTATTTTTTCATTTCAAACTACAATTTAGTTTCTACTGTCGAGTGCTCCCTTGTCAGATAGTACTAAAATTAATAAATTCGGTTATTAGAATACTAGAATTTACGATTCGGCACCAATATTAATTTTTTATACACTAAGTTATATTCTATTAAAGTTTTGCATTCATTAGATGGCTTCAGGGCAACAAGGTATAATGTAAGATTAAACAAATTAGACAATGCTAACTTTAGTATTTATGCACCAATTTTTTGCACCAAACAATGTGACATAAGTATATCACTGAAAGTAGATGATATGTTTGATATGTTTTAAACTTTAATTACATGCGGTTAAATCTAAAGTTATGTTATGCTTACTCGGCAAATAAAATTGTAACTTAAACTACAATTCAACACAGTTTTGTTTGTATCGTAAAATTATATTTAAATTATAGACAGCATTTTCGGCTTAGATATATGCAAACATTTTCAGGTTATGTTAAATCACTAATTATGTGACTTAAACTAAAATTAGTTAACATGTGATCAGTTATATGGCTTAAGTTTCAATTAAACTAGTAAATCACCCGCTTAAGTCACATAATTCTGCTTACGTGACACAATTTTAGCTAGGTGACTTGACAATCATAATCTGGTTTAATCAATTTAGTTTCAGCTTAAGCTATGCAATTTGACATTCAGTCACATCTAATGCTATAGCTTAAGCTAATAAATAACTTAATTTTTGCTTAAGTCAAATGTGAGGGGCTTAAATCAATAAATTTAAAATAAATCACAAAATGTTGGCTTTAAGCCAGTTATTATGTGTTCGACACGTAATTAATTTGACCACGACTCAAGTGGCCCCCATAAAAATAAAATGATTTAAAAAATTTCATAAAAATTACGAAAAAACTATAGCAGCGTGAAAATTTAAACATAAATGAATAGACTGGACCATATATATATACATTTTTTTTTGTAACTTGAAAATGTTTAATTAAAAAGCTAGAAGTTTGAAAACGTATTCTATAGCGGTGAACACCGTTTCTGTATTAACACAACAGTTTTGATCACCACTGAACTCAATACCTCAAACATTTAAGTCAAGTACAATCGCCGCTAGTCTAATACTCTATCACAATATTATGAGTAATATCGCGGAGCAATTTGTAAAAAAAATTATTTCTGCGAGCGAGAGTGGTGTTGGCGTTTTATGTAATTTTATGATATTTAGATAATTCCATTTGAATTTGTCAGACTAATGATATGCATTTTTATTATGCTCTGTTCTCACTTAAAAATCATAAATATAAAATCAAGATTGCATTTGTATAAGACGAATATGAAAATAATAAAATAATTACGTATGTTGCCAATTATACTTTATGTTTGCTATACGCAAAAATTATTTCATGTGTGTTTAGTTTTTAAAAACTGGTTTTATAAAAAAATTGTAAGTTGCACAAAATTACGACAACTATAAATACCGATGCAATTTTCACTTAACTTACATATCAAGTTCGTGTGTGATTTAGTGTGGATGCAATATGATTACGAAAATACTGATTTTATTAACGTGTTTTGTTGTTGTAAATTGCTTACCATATTGGTGGAACACTGGTTCACCAACAGGTGCAATTAGATGCCCATGGATTAGTGTATCGATAAATAGCCGTCCAATGTGTACTCAAGGACAACAAATTGATCCACGTTCGGGAAGATGCATTAATCGTTGGTGGCCACCAGCTAGTATGCCGAAAGATTTGCCTCCACAATGTAGTCCAGAAGAGAGATTTGATAAAACAACAGGAAAATGTATTACTTTAAAACGTCCAGTTCCGGTTAGTGGATTTGTTAGTTGGGCAGCATGTAGTGAAGAAGAGGCCATTGACAAATTAACCGGAAAATGTTTCCCGATCAATAATAATGCATAAAACAATCAATAAAATATATAAAAATAATAAAATAATTGAAAAAGTTGTTTTTGATTTTTACTGTTTTACGAATTAAAATGTGCTTCCTACCCGACCAAATTAATTACTTTCAAATTTAAAACTAATAATGATAGTCTGGTTTAAGTCAACCATTATTATCAACACAATTGAACTTCGATGAATGCTCATATAAAAATTAGATGGCTTAAGCTACCTTAAGTCACATCAGATTCTCGTTGTTTAGTTGTTAACTCACATAATTAAGGCATCCATTCCAATATTCAAATCGAATATTTTAGCATATTTTTATGAATTAAGCCAAACATTTTAAAGTCTTACAAACATTAATGTTAAATTTACATATATTTATCAACTTTAATCAGACTTTAACATAAATTACAAAACTATAGCTTAATTTGCTTGGCTTCAGCTAAAACTAAGTAACTTAAATGTACATAATCCTTGTTATGCAATTCTAACTTAAGTCATATTTATTCCGAGCTGAAATAATAAATAATCTGGGAGAAATCATATTTAATTAGGTATAACAATTTCTGCTTAAGCCGAATACTTGAGCACGAGAAGGACTTAAGTCAAAATGATCTGACTTAAAGATAAATGTTATATCAAAGTAGGCATATGTGACTTTTACTTATATTGTATGGACCTGAGCTAGAATATATTAAGAATAAGTTTAGCTTAAGTCATATAACTAGGCTTAAGTCACAATACCAGGCAGGTCAAACCTCAATTTCGCATAACATTTCTGCTTATATGAAATAGTTTTAGCTTACATACAATAACCTTTATTTAAACCACAAAATTACGGCTTAAACCAAGTTATTGGCTAATTATTTGAAATACAGTTTTTCATACTTCCAATTCAAAAACGTAATTTATATTTGGCTCATTTGATTAGAAATTCGTTTGCTGAAGCCGGATTTTTAATGACTTAAGCCTAACTTCTAACTCTAACTTAAGTAACTTTAGAACGATTTAATTTTCATATGAGTCCAAGCAACATAAATCCCAGTTTGATTGGATGACTTAAGCTAATTAAACTACTGATTGTATTTTAAATAGCTTCATTGGAATTTTCAGCACTTAAGCCAAAATTATGTGACTTAATATGAATGACTGCCAAAATTATGTGACTTAATCATAAATTTTAATTCATGTGACTAGTATTTTATGTACCTGAATCTACAATACATTAAGGTTAATTTTAGCTTAAGTCACTTAACTTGGTTTAAGCCACAAAATGAGACACGTTAATTATCAATTTGGCACAATTATTTCTGCTTATTTGAAATATTTTTAGCGTACATTCAATAACCTTTGGCTTAAACCAAGTGGCTTACGCGAATTATTTGACATACCGGAATTTTGTTTAATTCCTATTCATTGATTTGCAACTTAAGTAAAATAGTCTGTAGAAAAAGATATAAGTAACAACGTGATGGATTTTAAATTCGATTGCTTAAGTCGGAATTTAATAGCTTGAGCCTAATTATTTGTACATACCCATCAAACTCGAAAACTCGAAATTATTGAGGTTTTTTAAACTCTTCAACGCGTGGTTTTAGTTTTAGCCAGATCTCTTCTAACTCTAGGTTAAGTAACTTTAGCACAGCAACATAAATCGTAGTCTGATTGGATGGCCAAAGGTAATTAAATTACTGATTTTAGTTTAAATATCTTAATTGGAATTTGCTTGGCTTAAGTCAAAATTATGTGACTTAATGAAAAATGTTAATTCAAAGTCGGTTTATGGGACTTTTCCAAGAACCAGAAGCTATAATATATTACGCTTAAGTGTAGCTTAAGTCACACAACTCACCTTAAGTCGCAAAATCAGGCAGGTCAAATCTCAATTTGGTACAACTGTTTCTACCTTTATGAAACATTTTGAGCCTACAATAATAGTGTGCCAATAATCTTTATCTCTTAACCCTTAAAACTATGGATTAAACAAAGTGACTTAAGTTAATTATTTGACATACGGGAATTTTTCATACTTTCCAATCAAAGATTTGTAATTTAAGTCAAATAAGTTATATAAAACGGTATAACTAACATTGTGGCGGTTTTGAAATTCTATTGCTTATGTTGGAATGTAATGGCTTTAAAAACTTAAGTCACATATAATTTTCATAACATAAGGTTTTAAGCACCATAAATCTTACTTTGATTGGATGACTTAATCTATTTAAATTACTGGTTGTAGTTTAAATAGCTTAATTTGAATTTGCATGACTTAAGCAAAATTATGTGACTTAAGGATAAATATTCATTCAAAGTAGGCTTATGTAACTAATATTATATGGACCTGAATCTAGAATCCATTAAGTTTAATGTTATCTTAAGTAACTCAACATGGCTTAAGTATCAAAATGAGACAGGTTAAATCTCAATTTCGAATAATAAGTCTGCTTATATCAAATATGTTGGCTTATATCATATATGGCTTAACTGAATTACTTAAGCTTTAATCAAGTGGCTTAAGATGTCTTCCGATTCAAAAATTTGTAATTTATTTCACTGAATATTAATTCGATGGCTTAAGTCGAAATTTAATGGCTTAAGCCTAACTGCTAACTCTAATTTAAATGACTTTAGAACGATTTGAGTCACATTTAATTTTCATATGGGTTCATGCAACATAAATCCCAGTTTGGTTGGATGACTTAAGCCCCAAATACAAATGCTTTTAAATAAAATTCTGCTATGAATATACCAAATCAAGGAGATCATTGTCTATAAGCTTGACATATACGCACACGTCACCGCGGTTAAAATTTATTAAGTGTTAGTATCGGTATCATCGCACACGTCCCCGCCTCCGGCAAATATATAACCGAGAAAACGTTTACATGTAACATAGAAAGTATTTCATTAAGCTATCAACGAATTAAAAGGAAATAAAAACGCATGATTTTCCCATCAAGATTACACAACTTTTCCAATTTTATTATACCTCATAAATTACGTTTCCACCGCAGAACAAGGAAAATTTGGTGTGTGCGCCTAACTCTCGCATCGCATACATGCGGAATGCGGGGGAAAATGGCATAAAATTGGATTTTTATTTAATTTTCTTCTCGTGTACATACATAGATGATTTCACTTACTGATAACGATAACGAATTTTATTTTGGTTTTGTTTTGTTCGATAACAAATATTTCATTTTTATAGGGATTTTCTTATACACATTGTGGGCGCGCGGTGTGGGAAAGGTAAATATTCAGAATTCATTTCGATTGATAAATTTTTTTTTTAAATCAGCAAATTTATGTTTGGCACCATATACGCATACATAGGCTAGAATAGTGTTACGGATTTAGCGAGAATATCCGAATTGTGCCGCGGATTAATGATGTGTGCGGTTGTTAGGTTTAGTGAATATTTGCGAAAACATAATTTATGTCTGTCTAAAAAAACATATATTTGTATGTATGTATGTATGTTGTCACAAAATAACGGAAAAGACAAAAGAAAATTGATGGCGGAACGAACCGAAAATCAATTTTTGTAAAATCATCAGAATAGAAGTAGTAAATTGAATTCTACATCCTCATTCAAATTTTTTTTTTTTGGGTTTTTTCCGCTCCAGCCACTTTTCTTTTAGATTTCGCGCAAAAAGGAAATTGATTTCGATAAAATTGTATTTTGCATATTAAAATATGTATATTTTTTTTTAGAAAATAGCTATGTGTATGTACAACAACAACAATAACAACAAAAATTTCAATTTCCATTCCGATGGGGCTTTTCCTTGTGTGCGCGCGCGATATATAAGTATTATCATATGCTCGCGACTATATATATCGCACGAGAGTGATAAATGAGCTAAAATTGTGTGTGTGTGTGTGTGTTGTGAGCTTAAAATCCTATAACGATAATTCACTGTGAACGAATCTATAATAAAGCTCGAAATTGGAAAATGTCGGGTATATGTGTGTACGCATGCAAAATATTTAAATTAGCTTCGGGACTGATTTGCTGTGATTTATAATTTTTATTATACGAGCACGCAAGTACATGATTTGGGCGTAGGATTATCCGCAAAATATTTTATGAATGTATAGATTGAATACGAAATTGAAAGTGTTTTGTTTGCTAGATGGATTACATTCTTAAATAGATTGGATTTTAATTGATTTAGTGTAATCCGCATATAATCTCATTGTTAACCGTATACGTTCATGCACAATATTATAAACGTATAAGGGCAATGATTTATTTTGTGCTCGCAAGAACGTATGTATACAGCAATAAAATAAATTAATTTTGTTAAAAGCTTTTAAGTGATTGTTTACGGACAGGTGAAATTAGAAATTCGTAGAATTTCTTATTTTATATATTTATCTAAAGACAAAATCACAATGCGCACATAAAATATTTTATCATCGCACCGAAAAATAGTTCAAAAAAACAATTTGTAATAGCTACATACATACATAAATAGAAAACTCAATGGAATGTAAAATAAATTTTTAACGATATTGAATATTATGTTTTGCATATATAAACTGTACATTGTTATAGAAAACTGCAATATTCTCTAGCTTTTCAAGTACTTCTGTCAACCATAATAAAATCCAAAAAACATTTTCAGACACATATATTCGAATCGGAATCAGATAATGTAACACTTAAAATCAACAAAACAACACAACATTTTGTATAATATTTGTTCAAAATGTGACGCCAAAAACAATACAATAGTTTATGTAGTGTGACAATGAGGATAATCGGTATCATAATCAAACTTATTTTTCTAAAAACATGTAAACAACCAGCATAATATTATGTTTTAATGCACAAACATATCATATAGTGTCTGCACCATAAGCAGATCATTCACAGTACTGTTTGTAATCCGATAATTCAAACTATAAAATTGCCCAAACGAATATCAAAAATCAAAAATTTGACATTTGTCAGGTTCAAAAACTAAAAAAGGGCATTTGTAAGCTTCCCCAGAACATATAATCTGGCATATAAACATTTATAAGGATCTCAAAATGATATCCCAACACAATATAAACGGCATTTATAAGTTTCTGATATATTTTCGTAAAAGCTTTCATTAAGTAAATATTTAATAAATCATTGGGAGCTTTCATAAAACTCACAATTTTTGTGGGTAAGTTTTGAGATGTTATGTACGTTAAAGAAAATAACAAGTTTAAAAAAAATTGTCCGGTTAACAAATTAAAAATCGAACGTATTAAAACATGGAGCTTTTAAAAATATTTAATTTTTAAAGTATTAGATTTACTGAAAGCTTTTGAATTTTTATGAATATTTTAAAAACATAATCGAGCTTTCATAACGAACAAAATTATATTTTAAATTTTGAGACACTCTCAAAATTTAAAATATAATTTTGTTCGTTATGAAAGCTCGATTTAACCCTACAGAGATGAACTCTTAAACATCATATCTTAGTCTATAAATCAATTTGTGTAAGCTTTTATGAAAAAATCTTAAATCTAATGAACAAAATATTTGGAAAAATTTAATTGAATCAGAGCTTCCAAAAAAAATTAAACAAATAATTAAAGTGCCAAGGAATAATTGAAGTCACTTATATTTAAGTAGTAAGAGCTTTTACAAATAATCTAATTAAGCTGTTAAATAAAAAAAATACTACGCGATGAAAGCTTATACAATTTATAAATTTTACGAGCTTTCTGTAACATAAATTATATACGAACGGATTAAACCGCACCCACCACCTAATCTCTATATCAAACTGTTAACTAATTTTTAAATGTAACATCTATTAGTTTGTTTGATTATTTAAATGATCCACCTCTAAAACAGTCTGCGGAGATTTGCACTGAGGAGCCATCCCATGAGGAATTCACTAAGGCCATGCAGAGAATGAAACGAAACCGCTCACCTGGAGTGGACTGCATTAATTCGGAGCTCTTGATATTCGGAGGGGATACTTTGTGGAACTGTCTTTTCGACCTTATTCGATTAGTATGGCGAACCGAAGTTATGCCTGATGAATGGAAAGTGGCCGCGATATGCCCCATCTTCAAGAAGGGAGACCGCTTGAAGTGTGAGAATTATCGCGGTATAGCTCTCCTTTGCACAGCATACAAGTTACTGTCATACATTTTATTGGATAGAATCACTCCTCTGGCGGAGGGCTTGGTTGGTGACTATCAGGGAGGATTTCGTCCGAATCGATCAGTCACTGATCAGGTCTTTTCGCTGCGGATGATTCTATCTAAATATTATAAGACATCCATCTCCGTACATCAGGTTTTCCTGGATTTCCGGCAGGCCTACGACTCGATCAATCGAGAGAGTTTGTGGTCTGCCCTGGAATACCTAGGAATGCCAACAAAATTGGTACGACTGTGTAGGATGACAGTGACGCAGTCTCAATGCTGTGTTAAAGTTGAGAACAGGCTATCGACAATTTTTGCAGTTAACTCGGGTGTTCGGCAGGGAGATGCTCTGTCCCCGATACTCTTTAATCTCATGTTGGAGTACATCTTTCGTAAAACTGAAACACCTCAGCGCAACATCTTATATCGCCAGTCCAATCAAGTGCTTGCATATGCAGATGACATATGCGTGATTGGACTGAATAGCAACGGAGTGAAAGAAATACTTGATCCGCTTGTAGAGTTTTCAGCTTCTGTTGGACTCCAGATCAATGAGTCCAAAACGAAATACCTGATCTCTGGTTTTAGAGACAATGGCACACCAGATTTTAGTAGTGGCCACCACACGTTTGAGGGAGTGAGGAGGTTCAAATATTTGGGCTCTCTTATCACTCACGATAACAGTGTGGGTGAGGATATTAAAGCGCGGCTGGCAGCTGGCAGTCGTTCTTTGTATCCTCTAAGGCCACTGCTAAAATCTAAACACTTATCAAGTGCCGTGAAGCTGAAGCTTTACAAAGCGTTGATCAGGCCCGTTATTATGTTTGGATGTGAAAGTTGGGCGCGGACGGATGAGTACGAGAGATGGCTCCTTACATTTGAGAGAAGAATCATGCGTGTGATTTACGGCCCTAAACGCGAAATAGATGGTACATACCGAGCTCTGTACAATTTCGAGATCAGAGATCTGATGAAGATCCCCGATATTGTACATGAAGTTAGATCTCAGCGAGTACGCTGGCTCGGTCACGTTCTGCGTGCTGATCCGGAACGAATTGTGCAGCGATCTCTGAAAGGAGAGCCACCATATGGTAGGCGCAGAGGTCGTTGCAGGCG
The DNA here is from genome assembly GCA_951394425.1 of Tipula unca. Lineage (NCBI taxonomy): Eukaryota > Metazoa > Arthropoda > Insecta > Diptera > Tipulidae > Tipula > Tipula unca. The sequence goes on from OX596382.1 coordinate 10,153,015, forward strand.
ACGATGGCTCCACGATGTAGAGAACGACTTGGCCTCTTCAGATTGTCTAAGACAGTATGAAGACCAAGCTCAGGATCGAAACCGTTGGAGCCAGATTGTTGATTCAGTAAGGGGCCAGTAATGGCCTTTAACACTGTTATTATTATTATTTAAATGAAAGCTCAATAGTTAACGCATAAAAAATGAATTGAAAAATCTTTAAATTACGCAAGTACTTAATTCAGAGCTGTTGGAATCAATAATGATGAGAATTTCCCTTTGAAAAGAATGAGCTAATAGGCAAACATGTTTTGTAAAAACTAGACCACTAAACTTTTGCATCAAAGAGAGTTCAAGAAACTTCAAGAAAACTTTCGACAATTAATTGAAATGTCCTGAATTAAATGAAGTAATTTAGTTTTAATAATAAGAGGTTTTAAAAATGTTCTATTGTAGCTTAACCTTAGTTAAATAAGAATTTAATTAAATAAAGGTAGCACTGATTTAAACTTTAATTTAGCACGTTATGAAAGCTTCTTTAATTTTCCAGCGATTAGACTTTCAAGTAAACCTCATAAATTTATTGAATAGGCATTGGAGAGCATTTAAAAAATCAATAATTAAAGCGATTTGCTATATACTTTGAACGAACGAAAAAAATCAGCGAGCTTTCTTCAAATTATTCGATGAACTTTTAAAATATAAAAATTTGGGTTAATTTCGATAAAACCCTTGTGGAATTGCGCTTTTGTAATAAAAACTAATTAGAATTTATGGGAATAATTAAAACCCTAGTTTATTAAATCGTGAAAGATTTTAAAAATATTTAAATTTTAAAATATTATCAGCTAAAAGCTTCTTCAAAATTAACAAAAATGTATCTAAACGAAAATTGTTTTCAATGCAATTGATTTCAATGAATTTGAAATAAGATGCTAAACGATTTGAGCTACATGTTTTTAAAAATTGTGCGACAAAACTTTTACATTACACAGAGCTTTGAAGAAAAATTTCAATAAAAAAATTAATTTTCTAGAATTACGTAAACTAATTCATTTTTATAATGGGAGCTTTTTAAAATTATGTTTTAAATTTTTTTAGATGATTAAAGCTCATTTGTTAAAAGCTCCTGAGCTTTTGAGGAAATTTTATAAAATAATTGACTAGATTAAATAAGCAATAAATATATACTGATTAGGTAATCACTAACTAATCTTCTACACACTTTTTCTAAAATTTTATATATGAAAGCTTTATTAGTTGATAATAGATTATCGACATTGAAAAATTGGTTACTGAATAACGAAAGCTAATTTATTTTGAGATTTTCAAAAAGATATAAATTTTATTTTTAAAAAATCGGCGAGCTTTCAATATTAAAAATATTCTGAGAGCTTTTTAAATAAAGTGATGAAAATGTCAAAAATTAGTTATGTAAAATTTCACTTTTGTAAGAAAAGCTAATTTTTATTTAAATTGTAAGTAAAAGCTTTTATTATTTAAATTAACATTGGAGTTTCGGCTAATGAGCTCCAAAATATGCGCTAACCAAATTCAGATTTGATCGTTTTTAGAAAGTTTGATAATTTATTAAGTTAAGCTCGTCAAGAGCTTTTGTAACTTTTTTTTTTTTTAATTAAATGATTTTCATAAAAAAAATTGATTAAAGGATCCTATTTCAAAATCAATCATAAAAAGTTTTCATTTATGAGTTTGTATTGCTGTTAGAGGGTATCAAATATTTAGTAGATCAGTCGAAGCTTTCATAAAAACCTCAAATTTGGATAATTTCTGATGGTTATAGAAAACCACAACTTAAACAAATAGCAGCTCAATTTGTATAAGAAAAAATACTGAGAATCGTTTTACTAAACCATGATAGCTTTTAAAAATATTTTAATTTTTAAATATTTGGTTTACTGAAAAGTTTTGTTTTTTATGAGCACTTTAATAACATGAAGCTTCTTGAAATATAAAAAATGTATTCGTTATGAAAGCTTGATTTATTCCTATAAAAAAATTGAATAACATATTGTAAGTCTTACATAATATGTTCTTTTACCATTTACAAAATTATGTAAGGTTTGGAACTCGTAAATTAAACATATAAGTCAATAAATCAATTTTTTTAAGCTTTTATGAAAAAAATGTTTAATTTAATGAACAGTATACTTTGGAAATATATAATTAAACAAAAAAAAATTACTAAAACGTAAAAACCACACCACTAAACGTTTAAAAGCTTTTACTATACAATCAAAGCTTTTAAGAAAAATTAAAACCAATCATTAAAATTCGTGCCTAGGATCAAATTAAAGTGATTTAAATAAATTGAAATGTTTTTGAAATTGGTACAACAGGTGGAGCTTTCATAAACAAATTATATTACAAAACCACAGATAAAGCTAAACGGTAAAAAAAATTCTCAATTTCAAGGGAAATAATTAATTTTAAAATATTAATTTCACTAAATGCTTTTGTTATTTAAAGACAACTTTATTAGCTAAAAGCTTCTTGAAAACTAAAAAATAATTTTCTTACGAAAAAAATTGTTATCAATACTTAATGAAAGCACGATTTATTCCTCCATTGAATTAGAATAACCATCACAAAATTCCCAAAACGAAGCTTAATGATCTCAGGTAACCAACCAGATCTACACGTTTTTAAAACTTGCGCGACTAAATTTTTACTTTCCATAGAAGTTTTAAGAAAAATTTCAGAAAATAATTAAATTGTCTAGAATTAAGTAAATTTATTTATTTTTATTAATGGAAGCTTTTAAAATATTAGTTTAAGCTCAATAAATATGATGTTTTAGATGGTAAAAGCTCATTTGTAAAGCTGTTTTAATTACTTAGTGTTCATGAACTTTTTATGCAAATTTATAATCTGATTAATTTTGGAGAACTTTTAAAGCTATACGAGCTTCTATACATGAGCTTTCTAATTCATGCTAAAAGAGTGATACGAGGTTTATTAAGAATTGTAATTTATTTATAAATATTAAGCAGGACTTACTTACTAATCTGTACATGAAAAAGCACATGTTTTTATTGAAACTTCAGTTATTTATGTAAAAGCTTTATATTATCTTTACATTAATCGACATTAAGAAATTAGTTACTAGCTAACGAAAGCCAAACTATTTTGAGGGGCAAAAAACTTTGTTAGCTTCCAATGTCTCAAAATCTCAATGAAACTCATGTAAAATTGCGCTTTTGTAATACAATTTGGAGGTTTTACTAAATCTCTAAATATCCTATTTGAAATTCACTCATAAATCATTTTCACTGCTAGATGGTATCAAATATTTAGTAAATAAGTCGAAGCTTTCATAAAAACCCCAATGTTTTAAATAATTTTTAATGGTTATAGAAAACCATATTTTTCACAAATTCCAGCATTAATTCTCACTTTATTTAAGAAAAAAATCTGAATCATGTTTATTAAACCATGAGAGCTTTTAAAAATATTTAATTTTTAAAATATTTGATGTACTGAAAAATTTTGTTTTTTATGAGTATTTTAATAGCATGGAGCTTTTTGAAATATAAATCAAAAATTTGTTCGTTATGAAAGCTCGATTTGAATATTGTAAGTCAACCAATGTTCTATTACCATTTACGAAAGCATGTAATGTTTGGGACTCATAAATTAACCATCTATGTTAATAAATAAAATTTTAGAAGCTTTTATGAAAAAAAAATGTTTAATTTAACGAATAATATAATTTAGAAATATTTCATAAAACAAAAAATTCGAAAATTTAAAACTACACCACTAAAAACTTTAGAGCTTTTACTTACAATCCAAGCTTTCAAGAAAAATTAAAACCAATCATTAAAATTAGTGCCTAGGATTAAATTAAATTGATCGGAATAAATTGAAATGTTTCTGAAATTTGTACAACAGTCGGAGCTTTCATAAACAAATTATATTAGAAAACCACAGTTCAATGGGAATAACTAAAATCGTATTTATTAAATCGTTTAATAAATATGACTTTATTTCACTAAATGCAACTTTATTAGCTTAAAGCTTCTTGAAATATAAAAAAGGATTTTTTAGAAAAAACTGTTATCAATACATGAAAGCTCCATTTATTCCTCCAATAAATCAGAATAACCATCACAAAATTCCCTATAAAAAGCTTAATGACTTCAGGAAACCAAACAACCTACACGTTTTTTAAAAGTTTTTAAAAATTGTATGGTTAAATTTTTACTTTACAGAGAGCTTTTAAGAAATATTTAGGAAAATAATTAAATTATCTAGAATTAAGGAAAGTAATTTATTTTTAATAGTGGGAGCTTTTAAAATATTATATTAAGCTATTTGTAAAACTTCTTTAATAATGTAGAGGTCAGGAGCTTTTTAGGTAATTTTATAACTTAATTTACTTTGGAAAGCTTTTAAAACTATACGAGCTTCCATACATGAGCTTTCTATTGCATGCTAAAAATTATTACGAGGTTTATTAAGAATCGTAATTGTTTTAAAACAAATTCAGCAGATCTTACCTTCTAATCTGAACATAAAAAAGCACACGTTTCTATTGAAAGCTTCCATTATTTATGGGAGAGCGTGATGAATTATTCGACATTGAAAAATTGGTTACTATCTAACGATAGCTAAATTATTTTGAGATTGACAAAAAAAAACGGTGAGCTTTCAATATCTCAGAATATTCTTAGAGCATTTTAAATTTTTTTTAAAAATTATGAAAATCTCAATAAAATTCATGTAAAATTGTGCTTTTTTAATAAAATTATGAGCTTTTTCTAAATTTCTCAAGTTCTAGTTCAAAATGAATTAATATCTGGCAATTAAAATAATCCAGTTTTCAATTGCATATTCTGTATAGATATACCACTCAACTCAACTAAACTCTCGAGACATACAAATTCTCTCATGTTCTAAAGCTTTTGTATATATTTTTACTCATAAATGGACCCAATTAAAATTAAACAATCTTTCTGTTTTTAATTATAATCCCATGTACCATAAAACATAAATTAGTAGGTACAATCAGATTAGGCCAAGTGCTTCAAAAGGCGCATAGCACACCACCATTCTGCACAAAAATTAATTAAAAACAATTTACAGCAAACGACTTAAATAAATAAACAGCACTTGTTCGGTGGTGAGGCGCGTACGACAACAAAAAAAATTTGTTGCGGATACAATAAAAAAGCTCCACACACAAATATATAACCATATATAAAAAGCACACATTGCAATGCTGTTTTTTTTTTTTGAGAAACAAAAGAGTGAAAAAAAATTAAAATTTGCATAAAGAAAATAGTAAGGTTTTAGTGAATATTCTTCTTCATTTTCGCATATATATATAGAGCATCGCCCGTCTTCATCGTCAACATAATTTTCTTGGTTATGGTTGCTTAAGTTGGAAAATATGAAAATAAAATATATTTTTCTCATTAATTTTTATATTTTATTTATTTTCATTTATTTAAATTTCCCATGTACACGCACACACAGCTATGTGTACTCTCATAAATGCAAAGAAGAAAACTCATTTTTCGTGGCTTAAATTTAAATAAATTTTCTTTTTTTTGTTTTGTTTTTTCCATAATAACAGAACACAAAAAATGACGACGAAAAAATTACTGTAAACGACGCTATCAAAGTGCTTTAGTAATAAAATATATTTTTATAAAACGAAAAATGAAATAAAAAGATTTTCCGAGGGCAAACCCAACCTACACACACACACACAAATATATTTTCATTTATTTTTATTTCGCCAAAACTTTCGAGGGTAGTAGTTTATATGGATGGTGAAATGGAATTTTGGCTAACTAAAAAAAAATACATTTTTTTGTTGGGTGCTTTGCATGGTTCGTTCAAAGTCAATGAATTCTTTGCAGATGGCTTAATAAAAATACATTGGGTGACATAGCTATACATATGATTTTATTGTGCTAGTATTTGGATTTTATGTGTGCGGTTATAAAATTTACGAGGAGAAATTGAAGCCTGCGGTAGTCATCAACTATCATAACGTTTGTCGTTGATCGAATTTATGTTGTCTTTATATATTCGATACTGTCTCTTAGTTCCCACACTCTATTCGATAAATTTGAGTTTCTTAAATAGTTTTCCCGACAAAAAATGTATTCTTGCTTTGTAACGCCTTTTGAAGCTTTACATACTTCACAGCGGTTTATGTATTCTCTAACTGAATTGTCAATATTAAGCCATTAATAATGGTTTAGCTGATCCCAAATGCACAAATAATTTCTCCAAAAGTTTGTCCCTCCTATATGAAGGCTTAATCATTTTTAATTTAGAGTTTGGGTATAACGCCGAAATACTTGCCCATCAACCATTTTAAACTCTCAGCCACCATACTCCGAGAAGACGGAAATGTTCATCCAATATCTCCATCGAAATGATCCAAACAGACAAATACTTGAGTCAACCACAAAAACAAAATTCATTAGTGGGGCCTAAATTTCAGGCCCCAAAATGCCCTCTATAAATGAAACAGAAAATGCAATTTTTCATTGAAAGAATTGACTTCTAATGGGATTTGTCAGGTTTTGAAACTAAATTTAATTTCTTTGACTACAAACAAATTCATATTTTAAGATTTGATCTTGAAACAGGCACTAGAAGATTACTCCATGGACTAATAGAATGCTCAATCACTCCTAATCGTAGCATATACGATCAATTTCTTTAACAACTTGTTCCTGTATGTATGGGGACATTGGATAATTCCTTTGATTTATAGAAACTCGATCATTCCTAGCAATATCGGAAACCGGAAACCGAGACAAAACAAATGTTAATCGACTTACCTCTAATTCGGATAAATTATGAAGAACTTCGAATATCTTAATGGTAATTTACCACCCGGTTTATGCTAAACACCTTGCAAAAGTCTCAGAACTAAAGCATTTGTAACAGACACCACACTTGAACTGGCACAAGTCGCAATACGTTTAGAAGTAGATGTTAGAGTTGTACGTTTCACTAATTGCTCGGAAAATGTAGGATATAACAAGTGTCTCACAGAAATCCAAAGCTCACGTTTGGTATTTTCTACATAAAGCTCTATACCATGATTTTCAGTGACATTACTTGAGAATCGTCTCTAAAGGATATTTTCCGTTTATGAATTGAACTTCTTTTACTCCGAAACCTGGAATCTCTTTTAGATACTCAGGAGGAGAGATCATTGCAAGGTTCTGCAACAGATTCTCGGAATGGCATCGAATTACCATTAACATCAGATTCCAACATTGTTTAAATCGAAATGTTAATAACTGTTGCAGCCTATTCCTTGGTTTATCCACGCAGCATAAGTCAGCCGGCTAGCTTTCAGTGAGGAGCTGTAATAGAAGCATAACAAAATATGAAGCGCCGATACCAATCTCAGCCAAAAGATAAATGTTCTTCTAGTTCCGCAGAAACAACAGCAGTAAGTCGTCCAAATAAACAAACACTCGGTCATGTAAATGGAACGGAATCACAATATGCATCAGTTTGCACGATGACTGGGGACCATTGCACAGACCGAATGGCATAACTGTGAAGTGATAGAGAGGGCGGCCCGGAACGGTGAACGCAGTTTTATCAAGAGAAGCCACGTCAAGGGATTTGCCAAAAGACATCTTTTAAGTCGATCGAAGAATTGTACTTAGTTTGGTCAAAACGACTTAGCAATCCCTCAATCAGTGGCAACGGATATGCATCCTTGATTGTTACTTCATTGATCTTTCGGGCGTCAAGAAATAACCTTACTCCACCGGAAAGGTATCAATGATTTGCACAAGCCGAGTCTCATCTTGTGAAGAAAGTTGGTGACGAAGACTGGAAACTGGGTTAGGCATCGGCATATCGAAAAATATTTCTAACAATGGAGCTATTCCAAACAGGTCCCAGAAATCAATGCCTAGGTAAAACGGTTGCATGGAATACGTTTAATCTTTCCACCGCATACGAAACTGGTTTTTGGAATATCATGAATTAGTTCTTGAACTTGTCTGTAACCAACACATCGTTCCGATTTTTCAGCATTTAACCTTCGCCAAGTATCCTCTATCTTTACACATTGATGCACCAAGTCGGAAACTAGTGGAGTCTAATACACGTGTATAAAAATCTATAAAAGATTCATCTGCTTTTTGTTTAATGAATGAAATGGATTGATGAATTTCTGCATCAGTTCTGCGGTCTTTAAATCTTTTCAATAATCCTAGCTTTAAAATTTCCCATCCCACATTTCTATTACGTTCAAGAAAACACCAATACCACTCTAGAGCACATTTTCTTAATGGCAAGTAAACATCACTAACTAAACGCTCGGACAACTCGTTAGATTTGCTTTTCGAACTGTATTCTCCCCAAAATTATCAATATTTGACGTGTCCGAACGATTTTCAATTCGTGGATTCTGAGGTACATCTAATATTGATTCACAAAATGACTTCTCGAAATCATCACCTGATACCTTAGAATTAAGTAGAGATTGAATTATCTCTAAAGCTTTGTCACAAGCTATCTAATTCCAAGACAATAAGTTTAGAGTAAAGCAACAGAGTCATAATTTTAAGTGCAGGAAGCACTAATATTGTAACTTTCACTCCAAGACGTTTAAAAAGGTCTACTGAGCTTTCTTGCCAGCTTCCATAAAATTGTGCGATGTTTATGTGGAAAGGGACTCTATATTTAACCAGAAATCAGTGTTAGTAAACCCAAACCAAATTATATATCTACAGATTAAAGTAGCTCAATAGTTTACGAAGCAATCACAATGGATGATATATTGAGAACTGACCACAAAATTAAGCAAAAGTTATTATTAACACTTTCAGGTTCAAAGTTCAGTATTTGTGGAAAAATGGGCAACAAGAATTTATTTTGAGCTACATTATTATAGTTGCACGAATGATGTAATCAATCACTCGAGCAGTCATTATTTTAATGCAATATTTTCGGATATGAGCTACTATAAAGTTGAGCAAAACTGAGCTATACAAATTGCATGCAGTTAACTGCCTACTTTAACCCCTCGTATTATATAACTAGAAGATCATATACATCCTAATATAGCAAAAAAAACAAGTTCAACAGATTAAGTAGCTCAATTGTAGTCACATACATCCTAGACTCATTAAAAAGCCTACACCACAATAGTCCACAAATATATTAAATATAGGTGGGGCAGCACCTTTCTATGTTGTGGGGCAGCACCTTGATATATTAAGCAAAAACTAACAACAATATCATAGTGTGCTCTAACATAAAATTGAGCAAAAGTTATTGTGAACACTTACAGGTCCAAAGTTCAGTATTTGTGGAAAAATGGGCAACAAGAATTTATTTTGTGCTACAATATTATAGTTGCACAAATGTTGTAATCAATCACTCGGGTAGTCCTTATTTTAATGCTATATTTTCGAATATAACCTACTATAAAATTGAGCAAAACTGAGCTACACAATTTTTTTTTTCATTTTGTGCACAAATTGCATGCAGTCAATTGCCTAACTCCACCCCTCGTATTATATAACTAGAAGATCATATACATCCTAATATAGCAAGAAAAACAAGTTCAACAGATTAAGTAGCTCAATTGTTGTCAGATACATCCTAGACACATTAAAAAGCCTACACCACAATAGTCCACAAATATATTAAATATAGGTGGGGGGCAGCATCTTTCTATTTTGTACTTCGCCCAATAAACATAAATCTGGTTTGTGTATATAAGATACCAACAAAACTCTAGCGATAGCAAAAAAGCGCTTAAGGTTAAATTCATGTTGTATAAATAAACACAAGAATACAAGAGTATAATACAACAACCACAGTAGGGAAATACGGAAAACAAATAAATTATGTTGGTAATTTGACCTCAAAATTACTTTTCCGCATCCACCTTGTATACATAGTAGTGTAGAGCAGCAACAACAACTACACCATTAATAGAAAATTTCATCTTATATGTACGCATCTTAATTTTATTATGCTTCATACATCTCTTGTATATGAATAGTAAGTAGGTATACTACTAGGAATATTGTGCTTGTCATATACTCGCAGATGATTTTGTTTCAAATATAATTTCAACAGACATTTTAATCTCTATATATACCACGCGCAGCACCACATTATTTAACGGCCCCACCACCAAAAAAAAATCGCGGCGCGTATCCGTCGCCACGTCTCCGCACTCAACCTTGAACAATCAAAACAAAAAAATGTAATCAAAAATTATTCATTTTTTGTTCACCCAAAAAAGCAGAAAAAAATCAAAAACAAAACGGTTTGGAAAAATGAAAAGAAAATTAAGAAAATTATTCGTCTTATTAAAACAGCTAATGTTGTATAAATATACATTTTTTTTTTTTTGGTCTCGATTTTCCGGCATCTCACTTTCTGTATATACTTATATATATACGTAAACGTCTGTGTGCAAGTGTTATTATTGTTTTAGGTCCATTTCAGTCCGAAAAAATATACAAACGGGAAAAAATTATTTCATCCGCATACCGACAAAAAAAAAAGTTGTAAATTAATTTCATTAGTACCTACCCGCGGTTTTGATGGTTCATTTGTTTGTGGCGGCTATACATGATGGTAAGATACGAGTATACCTGTACACGAGAATTTAATTTGTGCATCCATCGAATGAAAAAATAAAATAAAATCCCGGTCTGCATCTATGTACATATATATGTATATATATTATACTGACTACTCAAACCAATTTACGTATTGCTCTCGACCCGACAAAACAAAAGACTCAACGAGAAAGTGAGAAAACTGAGGAGGGGTGACTAAAAAATAAAAATACTAAAATAGGAAAGTCATTTCCTATTATTTTCCTTTTATAATATTTTCTTTTTATCACAACGTAACAAAAAAATTAATGAAAAGCAAAAATTCCATTCCAGCTCCTCGTTAATTAAATTATGAAGAGCGAGGAAAAAGAAAAACACAAATATTGCCATCATTCATACAAAGCGGAATAATTTTCTTGTTGGCGAGAATTATGTTTTACCCACAATCTAATCATGAATTTCTCTTTCACACTCGTTTCCAGGAACATATACGTCAATCAAAGGAGAGTAAATTAGATGAATTAGGACGGCATTCGACAAAAATGTCTAGAGAAAATTTAGCAAATATTAAAATTCCGCAACAGTGAGTATAAAAAATAGCTGGACATTTGTTAGCAAAATTTCAATGATTTGTACGTTTTACAGCGCCAAGAAAAAAGATTTATCAAACTCTGGAATAGGGCTAGATGACGTGTCACATCATCGATATTTCAGGGACACAGTGCCAATATCAACAATACCTGGGAATACAAGGATAGATATTAAACGGGATACAGTATCGCGGGGTCATGAGGTGAGTACAATTTTGCAAAAAATTATTTTAACTCGTTTAAATTCTTCTAAATTTCAAAATTCTTAAAATCGATTAACTCTTGAAATTGTTAAATCGATTAAATTCCCTAGATTCTTAAAATTTATTAGACAGATAAAAGTTGTCAAATTCTTTCAATTTTTAAATATTCAACATTTTTGGAAATTTAAATTTTACTAAAATTTATTAATTTCCCAAACTCCTAAAAATTAAATAAATTTCGTATATTCGTAAAACATTGTTATCTCAAATTCCTGACAGCTAAACAAATTATCGAAATTCGTTAGGATTTTAAAACTCGAAAAATTCGTAAACTTAAAACTGATTTACATTAATTTGTAGGAATTTGGCAAATTCAATAATCCCTAAATTTCTCAAAACTTTTAAAATCTCAAAAGTAATTCGCTAAAGTTTAAAAAATTTTGATTATTTTTTAACTCTTATAGATTGACGATATCCTTAAAAAATTCCAAAATAATTATTCGTTAAATTCTCCTAAATTCCTAAAGTTTATAATTTTATTAAAATTTGATCTTAGAAATTACAAAAAAATTCTTAAGTCGTTATTAGTTAAATTAATAAAATTCATTAAATTTTAAAATTAACAAAAATCTTAAATTTTGTGAATTCGTTAAAATATTTAAACTCTTAAAATCCCTTGAAAATTGAATTATTTGGGTTACTCGTCAAAATATTAAAATTGTTGAAATTAGTCCAATTCATTAGTTTTTCAAATGCGTCACAATTAAAAACCATCATTAAATCTTAAATTCTGCAAATAAAATACAATTTTAAAAATTATTAAAATTCGAGTAATTGGTTAAAATTCTTAACATTCATCAATCAGATTTTCGAAAATCATAAATTTCATGAAATTTACTTCATAATTCGGAAATTCATAAATTCAAATTACTTAAAAAAATTTACAATTTTTAAAATTATTATTGTTAAATTATAAAAATTCGTTAAATTCCTAAAATTAATTTTATAAAATTCGTGAAATTATTAATTCCTTCTTAAAAATACTTCTAGTTCTAAAATTAATTCTTAAAAAATTCTTCAAAATTCAGTTACTAAAATTTTTAAATGTAGTCCAATATTCCAAAGTTAAGAATTCATTAATTTATAAAATTCCAAAATCCAAAATTTTTTTTAAATTATCAAATTCGTAAAATTTCTAATTCGCTAAATTCTAAACACCTTTAAATTGTTAAAAATTTAATAATTCGTAAATTCGAATCAGTAGATTATTTATAATATTCAAAAATCATTAATTTCATGGAATTTTTAAAATTCTTAAATTTCAAAAAATTCTTAAAATTTTTAAATTTCATGGATTCGTTAAAATGTTTAAATTCTTAAATTCATTCAAGTTATAGAATTCTAAATTTTTTGTAGAAATTGTTTAATTCTAAAATTATTGAAACTGTTAAATTCTTTAAAATGAAAATTTGAGATTCGCTAAAATCTTAAAAATTGTTTTCAAGTCCTAAATTTTCAAAGCTTTTGGAAATTGGGAAATAGAAGATGTATTAAATTCTTTTCTTCCGTATGATTTATAAATTTTGAAAATAGTTGACTTTAACTAAAATCAAGTCCGAACAATTCAATGAATTCTCAAAAATTGTAATTAATTAAACCATTAAAAAACCATAATCGTTAAACTCCTATATTCATAAAATTCTTCGAATCGTTAAATTTTTAAAATTATTTTTAAAAAAACCGAAAATATCTTTCGTGATAAATTCTATAAATTTATTAAATTCGTTTATTGTAAAATTTAACGAAAAACAAAAAATTGCTCAAACTCTAATAGATTAAACAAACGTTGTTAATTCGTTAAAATCTATAAATTTTTACAATCCATACACGCAAAAATAAATAAAAAAAAATACAAAATTTAAATTGTAAATTTAAAATATTAAAATTCTTAAAATTAAATTTTTATTAAAATTCTTGCAATTAATCATTTGATCTTAGAAAATATGAAAATTCATAATTTCATAAAATTCGTAAAATTATACAAATTAAAATTCTTAAAGTTAATTTTCAATTCGAATTCGCTCAAATTTTTAAATTTTTAAATATTAAAAAGTTAAAAATCTAAATTTTTAAACAGTTAATAGGTAAATTCCTAAAATTCTTTAAATTCAATAAATTTATTAAATTTTAAAATTTACAAAAATTTGAAATCTTCCTAAAAAAATTTAATTGAAAATTAACTTATTTGGGTTCAAAATATCAATATATTAAAATTCAAGAAATTAAAATTTTAAAAAATCCTTAATTTCCTAAAATTCGTAAAATTATTAAAACTATTAAACACTTAAACTTTTAAATAATTTTTAAAAAATATAAATTCGTACAATTTTTAAAATTAACTCGTGCAAATCATAAAACTATTTAACTATGATATACTGTAATATTCTATAAAATTCAAAATCGTCAATATCTTAAATCCTTCAAATTCCATAAAACATACTAATTTTCAACTAATAAAATTCATTAATTGGTTAACAATTATTCATAAAATTCTTAAAAAAACTGTAAAATTATTATTCGTTAAAATTTGAAAACAAAAACCAATTGTAAATTTAAATTCTAAAACAGTTATTACTTAACTTCCTAAAATTCATTAAATTCATTAAATCTTAAGATTAACAAATATCTTAAATTTTCCAAGCTCCTTATTCTACTAAAATTTATGTAATTCTGAAAATTCGATTATAAATGTAAATGTAAATCTTCAAATTCATTAAAATTCTTGAAATTAGTTCTATTCATTACTTTTTAAAAATCATAAAAATCCTTAATTTCATAAAATTCATAAAACTATTAAAGTTCTTAGAACTTGGAAAGTTCTTTAAAATTAAATTGCGTTATATTTAAAAACCGTCATTAAATCTCTAAATGAAATAAAATTTTAAAAATCATTAAAATTCGGGTAATTGGTTCAAATTCTTAACAATCGTAAACATAAAATTGAAATACTACTCCAAAAATATCAGGTTTTCGAAAATCATAAATTTCTGTAAATTAGACCAATTCATATAATTTTTAAAGTACCAAATACGTGAATTTAATTTTATTCGTTAAATTCTTAAAATTCATCAAATGCGCCTAAAATTACTAAAAATCTTAAATTTCCCAAACTCCTTATGCTTCAACAAATTATTAAATTTTGTAAATTCTCAAAACTTTTAATATTTGATAAAATCTAAAAAATGATTAAAATTCTTGGAATTAGTCCAATTCATTAATTCTAAAAATTATAAAAATCCTCAATTTTATAAAATTCGTGAAATTATAATTGCCTTCTTAAGTTTTAAAATTAATTCTTAAAAACCTTAATACCTCCTGATTCCAACGCCACAGCTTGAACCACAAATAGTACATTTGTTTGATTTCATTAAATCTTAAATTTCTCAAATTTTTTCAAAATTTAGAAGTTAATAAAATTGATTAAAGCATAAAATTTAAAAAAACTCCAAAATTCCCAAATTTAAAAATCCTTAAATTTTAAGTTAAAAAAATATTAAATTCGTGAAATTTTCAATTCGCTTAATCCAATTTCCCATTCGCTAAATTTAAAACTGTTTAAAATTTAATAATCCGTTAATTCAATAATTAGTAGATTTTTATAATTTTCGAAAATCTTTAATTCCATAAAATTCTTAATTCTTCTTTTTCAACCTCAATTATTAAGTTTTAAAAAATTCACGAAATTTAAAATTTTTAAATAATTCTTTCAAAAATAATTTAAATACGTGAATTTCCAATCCAAAATTTCTGAAAATTAAAAAACATTATTGAAATTCGTTAAAATCTTAAATTCCTTAAAATTCGTAAACTTAAAGTTTATTAATCATAAATTTCTTAGAATTTGACAAATTCGGTAATTCTTATAATTCTCAAAAATTTAAAAAGCTCGAAAATAATTCGCTAAAGTTTTAAAAAAATGTAATATTTAATAATTAGTAAATTCCTCTAAATTTTAAATTTGGATTCTTCAATCATTATAATAATTATATTTTTAAAATCTCGAATTCCCAAAAAATTTAAATTCATACAATTGTTAAAATTAACTCGTGCAAATCGTAATTCTGTTAAATTATGACAAATTTGTAAAATTCTTTAAAATCCAAATGCGTCAAATTCAAAAACCGTCATTCAATCTTAATTTGTTCAAATTCTATAAAATTTTGAAAACTATTAAAATTCGTTAATTGGTTAAAATACTTAACATTCGTAAACTTAAATTTGAAATACTGTTCCAAAATTTAAAAAAAAAAATTTCCCAAAAGTTTAAAAAAATTTTAATTTTATAAAATTCGTCTTAAATCTTGAAATTTAATAATTCGTAAATGCATAAATTCGAATTACTATGAGATTTTAAAAAGTTCTAAAATTATGATTCGTTAAATTCTTATAATTCCTAAATTCTTTAAAATCATAACTTAATAATCTTAAAAGTTACAAATTACGAAAATCCGTAAAACTCACAAAAATATTTAAATTCTAAAATCGTCTAAATCATGAAACTATTAAACCCTCAAAATTTTGTAAAATTTGTTAAATTCATTAAGTAACCCAAATACTTTGAAATTCATTAAAATTTATAAAAATTTAAAAATTCGTTAAATCCTAAAATTCTAAATGTTTATACATGATCTCAAATACTTCAAAATTTTAACGTTTTTCAAATCATAAATTTCCTGATATTCAACCAATTCATTTTAAAATCTTCATCAATTTTAATTTAAATTATGAAAATTTTTAATTTCATAAAATTCGTGAAAACTATCAAAATAAAATTTTGTAAATTCTAAAAGAGATTAACACACGAAATTAGTTCAATATTAGTTTTTAAAATTATTAAACTCCTTTATTTTATAAAATTCGTTAAATTATTAAAACCTTTTCATAGTCAAAAAAATAGTATTTTTTAAATTCTTTAAAACTATTTAATAATTTTATAATTAATAAAATTCTTTAAAATTTTATTACACCCTCTCCCCTTCCCAATTAAAACTCCACAGCTTTAACCACTGTGGCATTTTTTTGTTTCATTTTAAATTTTTGTATTGAACTAAATCATAAAAACCGTAAACTTCAAGTAGCTACTCAAAAATTCTTAGAGTTAAAATCTATTAGTTTTCATAATTCCAAAAATTTTTAAAACAATTTAATAAAACTTAAATTCAAGAAATTCCGATTCGGTAAATCCTTAAACATCTCAAAATGGTTTAAAATTTAATAATTCCTAAATTTATAAATTAGTAGAGTTTTAAAAATTTCTAAAATTATAAATTTTATATAAATACATATTTAAATAGATTTGAATTCTAAAATTATTATTCGTTAATTTCTGAAATCGTTTAAATTCGTTAATTTTAAAATAACTAAAAATCATTAATTTCCCAAACTCCTAAAAAATTTAAAATTAATAAATTGAATTCATTAAAATCTTTAAATTCTTATAATTCATTCAAATCAAATTAAAATTTTCAAAACTCTCAAAATTTGTTACTTTAATAAAATATTTAGAATATTGAAATTTTTAGAATTGTTGACATAAATCATATTTAACCTTAAATTTATATAAATCCTACGCTCAAATTTAAAATATTTTAATTACCGAAAAATTCGTAACATTACAATTTAGAAATATTCTTAAAATTTTTTAATCAAATTATTATTTGTTGAATACGTTATATATTTGTAAAAAAATGATATTTTAAAATGTAAAATTTTTACTAAGTTCCTAAAATCCCTTAAAATCTTAAATTTCATATATAAAATTTAAATTATTCAATTCGTTGACTTTTCTAACATGAAATTCGTTACATTTAAATAAATTTTTAAATTCGTTAAAATATTTAAATTTTTAATATTCTCAAAATTCATTCAGTTGAATAAACTTCTAAATTGAGTTATGGATATCCATTTTTATTTTTTTGTGTGCTTTTATCACTATTTCATTTATATATAAAAATAAAACTTTTGTAGTTTTTATTTTTTGGTTTTTTATTTAATTTATCTTCCTTTTGTGATAATATATTTTTTGTTTTTATTTTAAATATCGATTTCGGATATCTCCTTCTTCAGTTTCTTAAAATTACTGCGTAATTACTGAGTAATTTTAAGAAACTGAAGAAGGAGATATCCAAAATCGATATTTAAAATAAAAACAAAAAATATATTATCACAAAAGGAAGAAAAAATATAAAAATACAAAAAAAAAAAAATACATAAGTTTTATTTTTATATATAAACTTCTAAACATTAAAACACTTAAAATTCTTAAGCTCGTGCAAATCATGATTAAAATATTATAAAGACATTTATAAAATTAAAATCCAAATGTTTTTAAAATTTTGATGGGTGTCAAATTCAGTAAATTTTAAATCTCTCAAATTTCATGAAATTTTAAAAAGTATTTAAATTCGTACATGAGACAAAATCTTAAAATTCATAGGCTATAAATCCAAATATATCAGATTCCCGAAAATCATTTATTTCTCGAAATTCAACAAATCATTAATTTTTAAAATCTAAAAATCTTAAATAAAAAATCAATTCACTAAATTAATTAAATTTTTAAAAATTTTTGAATATTTTATTTTACGAATTATTTCGTATATTTATAAATTTGTAATATTTTTAAAATAGTTTAAAAAATCTAAACTCTCGAAATCTAAAACACCTTTTGGAAGTTTTTAAAATTCTTCGTTCGTTAATTTTAAAATTAACAAAGTTCGTATATTTTCCAATTCTTTAAAAATATTAAAATTCTAATAATTTTGTGAATTCCTTAATATCTTTAAATTCTTATAATAAATTATTAAATTTAAACTATTCGATTCGTTGAATTCCTTAACATTTAAAAATTTTAATTTTATTTTTTATTCATTAAATCTTAGAATGGCCAAATACGATCATTTTTCTTAAAATTATTAAATTTTAAATTTGGAAATTTATTTCATAATTTTAGTAAATTCGTAAATCATAAAAATCCTGAATTTCATAAAGTTCTTTAAAATTTAAAAAAAATTTAACCTCGTGCCAATCGTAAATGTATTAAACTGTTCTATTAAATCCGTAAACTTAAATTTCAAATACCCCAAAATTTATTAATTTTTAAAATTTCGATTAAAATTCGTTAAATTCCTATTCGTTAAATTTTTGTAATTTGAAAAATATTACATATTAACTGTTGAGTTTTAAAAATTCGTTAATTAGCATTCCTAACTACTTAACCAAATTTAAGTTTTCAAATTTTTAATTCACCCAATTCATTAAATTAAGTTACTAAAAATCTAAAAAAAATTAAAATTCTTGAAATTATTTAATTCTAAAATATTCTTATATTTTTGGAAATTTGTGTGAAAATTATTGAAATTCCCAAAACTCGTAAATTTCTCAAAATTTTGTTTTATTCTGGAATTTTGATCGGTGAATTGAGCAAAATCTTTTATTCAATTATTTTTTCAGATGACTGACATCCAGGAATCAATGCAGTCCGATGAGGATGACGAATTGAAAGCGGGCATGTGCGACATGGCATGCCAAACACGTGAAAGTCTATTCCAACCCGTATTCAAAAACAAAATATCACAATCTCCGCCGCAACAACCCCGCTTCTCAACATTTGGCTACGACACGGCTCAACAGCAGCAGCAGCCCCAACAAACACAGCCAAATAATGGCAAATCAATATCAAAAACACCAAGTAAATCAAGTAAAAAAACCATTGCGACCACAATCGAAATGGAAGATTTTGGAATTGGGCCCCCGTCATCTGTAAACCAAACGCACGGTGGTATGCTACCACAGGGTGAACCACCACCGGCACAAAAACACCAACATCATTCGCATCAGCATCATGCCCATCATCATCATGCCCATCATAATCCAAATTATCCGATGGACCAAATATCGGCCACCACCAAAAAACCATTCAAACATGAAGAAAGTAGGCTGGTGCTGGATATTCGGAATTCGGCACCAGATGTTATAATTATGACGTCATCACATTGACATTTGTGGAAATTATGTTTATTTGTTGTAATCCAATTTTAGGTTTCGATTTTTATCGAATTTCACCTTACGAATCCCCTTCTACTTCGCCCCAACCAAAACAAAACACATTTTACGTTCTTCCGAATCTATAGTGAGATGCATGAGAATGTGCTGCTCACTAGATGTCTCCCCGACTCTCCATTTCGTATAAAGAAAAAATAATTATGTTTTTTGAGGTTATTTTTGATACCGACTTAATATTTATATAAACACAAAAATAAAAATAGTATATTTTAGTAAAAACGCAAATTATTTCAATAAGGCAACATAAACACAAAATTCACAACAAAACACGTCTAGTAAGAAAACATTAGACCGCATTTAAATATTTTATATAGAAAACAATAAAACGGAATCCACAATCACATTTGTAACGTCATATTATTATTATAGAGGCACCTTAAGCTTTTGAAAGCTTTTTATATTCACCAAAAATACACCAGGACACACATTCACCAATAAAAAATATTGCTCAATAATAGATTATATTATGATATACAGCGGGACCATGAGCTGAGGGTGCTAATAAATACTTGATAAAAAAATAAAATTCATTCAAAGCTTTTTAAAAGCTATATATAAACAGAAGTAAAAAAGTTCGTCAATTAAATTTAAAAAAATTAAAAATTATGATATATTTTTTTAACATAAATAATTTAATTTTTGTATATTTGGTCACTTTTAAAAATTGATTTAAAAGTTTTATTTTGGTCAAAGCTTTTTTTGTGGTCCACCCACAAAAAAGCTTTTTATTTGTTTTGTTTTTATTTCTGTATTAAAAACATTGTAATTTTTGTATAAATATTTGTTGTAATATTTTTTGTACATTTCTCCTTACCCATCCATCACTCACTCAAAACTGATTTTAAACGGACACACATATCATTCTGACTGGCCTCTACGTTCATGCGGCGACGACGCGCTCCTTAAAATTTTTTTTTTTTTAGAACTCATGTCGATTAATATTCTGTTGCCCCTCCCTTCCTCCCCCTCCACTCGATTGAAATGTACATGGAATAGTTTTTTATAGTTTTATATTTATATTGTACTATATTGTTAATACTATTTTATATATTTTATTTATTTATTAATTAATTAATTCTGAAACACAAACAAAAAACTAAAAAAAAAAAAAAAAAAACTAGCAGATGAATGAAAAACTTGGTAAAAATTTTAATTATAAATAAAGAAAACAAACAAAACAAAAAAAAAGAAAAAATTTGTAGATAAAAAGAAAATTGTAATATAATAAATTAAATAAGTAAAACAAATGAAAGAAAAAACTGAAAAGATTAACGATTTGTTGTTATGTTTATTTTGTGTTTGCGCGCTGATAGTTTGTGCAATTATCCAAGAAAACTTTACAGTATTATTCTGGTTGGTAATTGCACACCAAAGTGGGGGATAAGTTGAAAATGTAAGAATCTAAAATTTGTGCATTGGTTACTGATCTTACAAATAAACAAAAAACAGTTTAGCAATCAAACTAACTGTCAAACTGAGGCTCGAAGTTGAGTTTGAAACTAGGACTTTATTCAATTATGACAATAACGCTGTACTTAACCAGATCTCATAAACCAAATTATATTTTTTGCACAGTAATAGTATCAAACTAGCTTTCAAACTTGGTTCAACTATCATTCAAACCGTTCCACACCTAATTCAAACTTGATTCAATACTGACCCCAAATTCAAACCATAATTAATAGCAAACTCTAAATTATACATAAACGAATGTCAAAAGTTGTTCTATATTTAGTTTGAATGCTACATCAAATGACTTATCAAACTGATCAACCATAATGACACAATAATTCAATTAAGATGATATGTGTTTTTTTAACAGAAGCTTCCAAATTTCATAAGACTAGTTTCAAACTAAATATCAAGATTCAGTCAAATACCTTTCAAACTATGTTCAACTAAACATTAAACTTCTTTTCAAACTAAATACCAAATATCAGTTGAAGTTGAAAATTTTCGTAATATTAAAGCATTTTGTGAACTGAATAAAAAATAATAATTTTAAAGTCACAAAACGTATCAAACTACCTTTCAAACTTGGTGCAAAATTGACAATACAAATAGGTAGGCCATTCATGAATCTAAGAGTTTTAATATTTTCCACAATTATAACTTTTAACAATTTTTTACCAGCTTTGATAAAGAAAAAACGGATCAAACTATTTTTCAAACTTAGTTCAAAGTTGTAAACAAATAAACGAAAAATTATTATAATTTGACATGATTGAATTCAATTATTTTCAAAATAAACATAAAACGATTTCAAACTAACTACGTATCAAGATTCAGTCAAATACCTTTCAAACTTAATTGAAAGTTGGAAAATAATAAACAAATATAATTCGTTGCGGCTAATTACTTCTGTATTCAAATTTATCAAGCATGATTGATATATGTATGTAGTTTGAAAACGTATCAAACTACCTTTCAAACTTGTTGCATAAATGATATAACTTCATAGTACAAATTGGTAAGTTGAACGCAATTATTTCGGTACAGAGTGATATGAATCATGATTGATGCAGTTTGAAACCAAATATTCATTACAGGTCCCAAAATATATCAAACCATCCTAGTTAGGCGGATATCAGATTTTAAACTCTTCATAAATTTCGAATATCTATCAAACTAACTATCAAACTAATCATGAAAGTAGATAAATGTGAATGTTATGGCCAAAAATAACTTTAATCTATAAATATTAATTTTATAATCAAGGCGTGTTCCAAGCTACCTTTCAAATTTGGGTTAAGTTTGTCATCAATTCGTAACCCTAGCTTAGATACATTGACTGAGACGCATAATAAATTATTGTTACCGCAGCCTTTACATATTATTTTAGATGGAGGTTTAAATGAATCAAATGTATCAAACTACCTTTCAAACTTGGGTCAAATTTGTCATCAATTCTTAACTTTAATTTAGATACTTACAAATTTATTGTTACCACAACCATTAGATATTATTTTAGATGGAGTTTTAAATGAAACAAATGTATCAAACTACCTTTCAAACTTGGGTCAAATTTGTCATCAATTCTTAACTCTAATTTCGATACTTTGTCTTAGACGCACAATAAAATACCGTTACGGCAGCCTTTATATATTATTTTAGATGGAGTTTTAAATGAAACAAATGTATCAAACTACCTTTCAAACTTGGGTCAAATTTGTCAACATTTCTTAACCCTAATTTAAATACTTTGACTTAGACGGACAATCAATTATTGTTACCGCAGCCTTTATATATTATTTTAGATGGAGTTTTAAATGAAACAAATGTATCAAACAATCTTTCAAACTTGGGGGAAATTTGTCGTTAGTTCTCAACTCTAATTAAGATAATTTGACCTCGACGCACAATTAATTATTGTTACTGCAGCTTTTATAAATTATTGAGGATCAAATAAATGTATCTACCTTTCAAATAACTTAGCCTGAATGATAGAATTACGACACTTTAATTCAAATAGTTCAGAAAAATAGAAAATTTAAATCCCGTCTGAAAAAAATGGTGCCACACCTCATTCGAATTTTGATCAACAAAGAATTTCGGTTTGAGCAATGAACGTACGATGTACGAACATTGAACGTACGACAAAATGTTAAAGCGGTAATAGAACAAACTATTTAATAATCGGTTTAGAACTTTGATACGAATTAAACAAAATGTTTTCAATTATATACCACCATCTAGCGACGAGTAGTGTTAATACACCAAATTTGACATTAAAACACAGGGAAATAAATTCCCATCGGTCAACACATATTCAGCATATCAGCACACATTATTTTTTTTTTTACCGCCATCTCTTTCACCCTCACCTATTTACATGTTCTATTCTATTTCGTTTTCTTTTCTATTGCTGCTGTGCTTCAGTTTCAATTTGGGCACGGCTAATTACGGTTCGATTGGAAGTCTATTAAAATCGCGCACGCATAAATAATTTCGTTAATTTTGTGTTATCGTTTAAATAAAAACGTTTGGCTTGTGGTGCTGGATAAAATAAAATGTGCAATTTTAAATAATTTACCTAATTTGTTTGGTATAAAACAAAAGTGTGTGAAAATCATAAAAAAAAAATACACGCAAAGTGAAATTTTCGTGAAAAAAAAATCAAGTGTGTGTATCAATATAGTGCCATCTCTTTTGTTTACGATATAATAAAACGCGTGTGTGTGAATGTGCAAACCCGTCGAGGAGCAACAACAACAAGAAAATCTTAAGAAATTTGCTCGATTTTTCGTTTTCACCCAATAAAAAAATTAATTTTGGTGTTATCAAAGTTAAATAATAAGTGAAATTTTTATATTTTATGAAAGAAAATATACAAAAATTTATTTGTTTTTAAATAAATCGTGGAAAATTTCCAGTTGCATAACTGCCCCCTCCGATTTTATATCGTTTTGTATATGGTAAGTTCATTGACTAAAAAAAAAATCTCGAGTCTGTTGAAAAAAAAGACGCGCGTCTCTTTTACTCTCCCCTTACTGTCACATGTGTCATCTCGTTTTGTTTTATCGTGCTGTGCGTGTATATCGTCCATCGTCTTGTTATGTCAAAGAAATTTTCCTTTAGATCTTCTTACAACTCGATAATAGAAAAAATATCGTTAATCGTTATCTAAATACATTGAAAAAACTAAAGCCGCGATTTATTTATACGCGGTGTATCGCGAAGTTTTTTGTTTTTGTTTAGTTATTGTGTTTGGGAAACAAGTTCAAGGTGAAGAGAATTTGATTAAGAAATCGTTAAGATTCTCTTAGGTGGCGGGTTTATGGTATACTATTTGTTTGTTGTTTGTTTAGTGCAATGTCATGACGATGGATTTTAATTCATTGTCACAATCTTAGGGCGAAGACAATATCTTTAGGTTTAGTCAACTTAAAGCTTTAATTAATTTGAAATTAGGATCGATCTGAAGACGTTACTAAATCCTAAGCAGCGCTTTCGATCGAGTGATAGTCTATTACTTCTTTTGTTCAGTTAGATAATCCAAGTATATCAGTAGAAATCTATATTCAGACATCACTCAACGATAAATAGATTGATAAAGAAGGGTCTGGGGAATTACATGATTCGATCACATCATCAAATTTATACTTCGAGAAAGATTTTCATAACAAATGCAGTAAACTAAACTGTAAACCGAATGTGATTTCCGTTCGTTTCCCTGGGTACTGTAGCATATACCAGGCTGAAGTGTTGGCGTTTGAAGTGATTTTGACTTGGTTGAAACCGCGAATGATGTTTCACTCTTTGTGTACAATAACCGATTTCTCTAACATTAAGGCTGCCAGAAGCTGGTTTTGGCTAGGACTTTCCGTCTTTGGATCAATTTGTCCTTCCCGAATACTATATCCTTCCCATCCCTTTTTAAAATAGTTTGATATCTAAACTTTAAAAAACAAACAATCCATAAATTTAAATGCCTGTTTTGAGTATTTTAAGAAAGAGCAAATACATCGCTAAGAATATAAATTTTCTTAGAAAATTTATGGTACCTTGAAGTACGATCAAATGAAAGAAATTTCAATGATCGCTTTGGAAACCTTATATGGATATTTTGTGGATTAAAATCCAAATTCGCCACTTTATATCGCCACCCAACTGTGGAGATCTCGAAATGCGGTGAAATATATTGCTCTACGAACGTCTTAGAAAAAAAGGCAGCTAATCTATTTTGAATGTGGGTAATTTTGAATGAAGTAAAATTAATATTTATTCCTAAGCCGGGAAAAAGCTCCCACTGCAGGCCGGAAGAACTTAGGCCTATAAACGTATCCTCTACTAAAATCCTTAGATAAGCAAATCAAAGCTCGCCTTAGAGGTTCAATCAAGCCGGATGAGCTGTCGAAATCTCAACATGTGTGCTGTAAGGAAAGATTACTTCTCTATTGGTCCTATTGAGAAATCTCTTGATTACAAGGAAATCTCTATGTTACCTTTCCGGGACATGAAGGGAGACTTTCAGCTACGTCAGTCGAGAACGATCCCTTGGACACTTTCTCTTCTGAGGTAGACGGGTCATTTTGGGACTGGTTATCTGGGTGGAACGTTCGTTGGCAGATTTGTAAGGGTAGTATGGGGTAGTAGTTTGTCTCCCCTTCTTTGGAATTTAGTCATAAATTGACGTCTAGGGACAGGGCTTCACGGTGATTACTTGTGCGGATAATTTTGCGATTGGCGTTTTCGGAGAATCGTCTCTAAATCGGCCAGCAGCTGTTTACTAAACTCAAATTCACAGAAAACTGAGTGGTTCTCTTTACTAGGAAGCACAGATTTCCTCAAATTGACCCACCAACATTAAAATGATACCAGCTTGACCTTAGCAGATGAAGCGAAATACCTCAGGCTTATCTAGGACAGTAAACTAAGCTGGAAACCAACCATTTTGTTTGGCTATAAGTTTTAGTAGTCAACCGACACTACTGTATGGGGATGCCGTTTATTGGCCAACTTTAAAAGTCATGGTCCACCTGAAACATGATATGAGTGCAATGAATTGCCTATATATGTATACATAAGTAGACCACTCAGAAGCACAGATTCACTTTCATCGCATCCTTTTGAATCTTGCGGTTAGACAATTTTTAGCATGTTGAGCCATAAGGCTCAGGTTCATCTCTATATGGACCTGCAACAACATAGGACTCTCGTTGATTATATGATGTAGATCTGACCAAAATAGATCGCTTTGGCGGCCCATATTAGCATAGTCGTGGCCTCGTGAAAGTTATTATAACGGGTCTCATAGGTAAACATGCCTAACCTAAGCTAGTTTAAGTTCGGAGAACAGCCTACCTGTAGATTAAGCTGCTACATCTGACTCCCTTATAAATGACTTCCTTGGTCAAACAGACTTATTAGAGAAGTTCTTCTTCCTGTGAAAGTGTGAACCTGTAATACTGCAGACAGTCATATAAAACTACCGACTCTACTATTTCGGGCTATGTTTTAATTTAAAATTTTTGACCGTGATTCCCACCAGAAATAGCTGATTGATGAATACAGTTCTGAATTATAAACTTATGGATGGTTCAAAAAGCGATGGGAAACTAGATGGCGGATTGTTCTGTGAGGATCTTCTGATAAACCTCCCCCGACTGTTTTAGCGCTTTTGGTTTACGTATAATGCAATATTCGCATGCATTGTGCACTCGGCTACCTCTCTGAGTGGGCACACAGATGCGGACTGAACGCAAACCCCCAAAAAACGGAGCTGGCCCTCTTTACCAGGATGCACAAACTTACTCAGTGTGACCCGCCAATATTAAATGGATACTCGCTTGATCTTTACGGATAGAGCGAAATACCTCGGCCTAATTTTGGACAGCAAGCGAAGCTGGAAACCTAACATTCTAGAGAGAGTAAAGAAAGGTAATATAGCGCTCTACTCCCGCAAAAATGCCATTGGAAAGAAATTGAGTATGGAGCCCCACATATTACACTGGCTCTACGTCTCAGTAGTCAAACCTATACTGCTGTATGGGGTTGTAGTTTGGTGGCCAGCGTTAAAAATTATGGCCAACCTTAAACTATTAATGAAAGTCCATAGAACGGCTTACATGTGTATAAGTGGGGCTCGCAGGAGCACACCTACTCAAGCTCTGAAGATTCTCTTTCATCTCACTCCCTTGGATATTGCGGCCGAGCAGCTTGCATCTTGCACTGTTGCAGTGTTTTTCAAGCTGAACTTATCACGATAATGGAAGTCATGGACTGGTTGAAGTATAATGTAATATCTACGAGGGATATCGCTACAATCATACTCCCTGATATCCAGAACTGTCTGGCATCTTTGAAGGAGATGGCTGATCAGTCCAACATCCGCTTGACGTGAGTGCCAGGGCACTTCAATATCGTAGGTAATGTAAAGGCAGATGAGCTGGCCTGCAAGGGTACATCACGGCTTATATTCTAAAGCAGGTGGGATTTAAAGATAACTCTTCTCTTGTTTCAGGATGGTCTTCAGATGGTCTAACGCTATAGTTCGTGTGTAATAACCAGGCAGAACTGGCCTAGATTTGACCAGTCCCGACTCCATCTGCTCTGCACCTGTCCTAGTCTACCAATGCAGCAGAACAAAATTTATGGGAACTTCCCATTTGTACGACCTCACGGATCTTAGTAAGATCGAGGTCCGGGACTTTCAACGCTGCTTGGTAAGCTCAAGATGGTTTAACGAGTGAAGAGGAGGCAGCTCGAATGTGGTACAGCTACAGACCAATTTTGTGTTTATGCTAGTCCTTTAGAACGGCCACCCTTTCCTAACCTAACCCAATATTCGCATTAGACAGCCATTGAGTCACACTTCCTCACGTTGAAAATTGCCCTGAACTGTCTCTTAATTTCAATAGTACTGGGAATATAAAAGCTCCATCGACTATATCTAAAAAATATTAAGGATGATAAAATATGTATAAAAAATCATATGAAACCAAATTTCTACAAGTGGCAGTTCAAAGCAGACAAGTGATAGTCCAAAGCAGACAGCTATCCTACCATCCTATACCTGTCTTCTTTGGATTGCTATACTTGTAAAAATTTGCTTGCATATGTTTTTTTTTATTAATTTACAGATACGTGTTTTTTTGAATAACTAGTTAACTGAATTGTTGACGACTAATTAAAATAGTCCTAAAATCAGTGATAAATTTTCAAAATTTCCTTGTAATCAAAATAATATTTTTTTAAATACATAAGTGGATAAGTTGTGGCTAACTGAGGTGGACGTGACCGTAAGTTGTACACGCTGTTTATTAATAAAACTAATTATCTGCAGATACTTATTAGCTTTATGATTAAATTCTTTGGATTACAGTCATTTTTGTTTTAAATGCGATTTCCCAAAAATAATGTTTTGGCAGTTAACTAGTTTTTCAACAAAAAAAAAACTGATGTCGAATCCTATAAAAAATATTTCCTAGTTCCTAAATACGCCCTGGTTTACTTAATCGTACTTAAATTTATTATAATAGGCTGGCGAAAACGTTCGATCTGATAACAGAAAATATGAAATTGCAGAATAACTCTTATCAATAAACACAATGTCAAGCACTCTTATCAGTGTAAATCAAGATTGTATGCCCTCGCATGATGACTAATTACTTAGTACTTATTGGGAATTTCTTTTAAAACTTTGCAATTTTGTAAGATTTCGGAAGAAAATTATTAATTTTCTCAAAATGACTTGTAGAGTTAAACTTTTAAATTCTGTCCAACAATATCCGACCTGATAATAGAAAAATAAATTAAATTGTAGAAATTCCGCCCGTTTTTTCTATTTTTATAATAAACTCTTATCAATAAACAGAATGTCAAGTATTCTTATCACAGTATTGTGTAAGTTTGTATCAGCTAAGCGATGATTTCATTTGACTTATGGGAATACACACGCTAGTCGATCCAATGTCCATTTGAATATAAGTAATTTTGATTTTGAATACATAATTATCGTGCGATTTGAATTTTCTACACGACTGCGTGTGTATAATTATTCTACAAAAATTTCGCGGGGAGATCGCAGTTAAATATGCAAATATATACATTAAAAAAAATTGTATAATGCTCAATTTAAACAATGCGATGTTATCGGGCGTGGGTGGTAGATTGTTATTCGCGATATACGCGATACTACATACATAGTTATACTGAGTTAGCAACAGGAAATGCAATCAACACGCAGCTAACCGATATCAGCAGCCACATTAAAGTAGGTGTAAGAAAAAAAAAATCCACTACTTCTAGTTCTATACTAACTATAATCGACAAACCTTATCACACTTTTATAATTGTCCCGCAATCAAATTATAGTGTACACTTACTTATATTGTTTAAGTGGAAAATAGAAAAATTGAATTCGTCGACACAATGAGGAAATTGTTAAGTACGTCGTCTATAAATTGAAATTGCAAGTGGAATTACGTTTAGTTAATAAAAAATTATTAAATTTAGCGAGTTTAAATTTTTTATTTTATATAATGTGGTGATTTGTAGTTTACGCGACGTGACATACTTATTTAGATTTTATTTTTTTATTTTATATACGCGATCCAATTATGGTTTATAATATAGGCAGACGTATTTGTAATTTACGTTAATCAATCAACAATCGATATTGATGAATAAATCATATAATGATGATAAGAGATATAAAGTGTTTAAAGTGCATGATTGTGAAATTCGATAAGTTAACATAGTTTGGAAATTACGTAATGGCAGGCTACATTTTAAATTAACTCACACGATCTTATCTAGAAATGAGCGCACTGAAAATCGCTCGATCGCTTCCGATGAATATAAAGTGATCGTATCTCAAATCTTCAAGTTTGTCCGATCGATGATCAATTTATGGTGTCCGTCAACATGATCATAGATTAGTGCAAGATCAACGATTAATACTTAAATTCAAAAAAAAAAAAATCGAAATCCGCGATCGCATTTAAAATTTGATCGATCAAGTTTATTTTTCAACTTCGATCGCTTTTATCCCCTGACTTAGGTGATCGTCTATATAAGCGATCATTATATTTATATACTTAATTGAATACATACTTAAATGAATGATCAGCAAAATTATTGAACTAAGTGTATTCAATTACTAAAGATCAAGTAGATTCAGCAAATTATAAATTCAATCGATTGTCGTATACGATATACAAATTTGGAATTTAAAAATTCATTCGTTGTCCTGTTAAGAACTATCTTACAGCAAAACCTAATCTGGAAGAGTTCTGTCATTTTGATCATTGAAAGGATTATTAAAATGAAGATCGCAGCGTGAGGATGATCAGAGATCCAGCCTATCTATCAGACGATTGAGCTCACTCGGACTAGAACCTCGTCTAAATTGAATTCCTAAAGCTTATTTTGTCTATAGAATCTTTAAGAATTCAAATGTTTTAGTAACCTCACATTCCGCAATAAAATTACGTACGTGATATTTGTATAGTATTTTGATTAGAATAAGTATAGTAAAACTATTATCTTATCTAAACTATTTTTTTACTTAATTGAAAATGAAATTCTTAGTTTCATATTTTTTTGTTATCAGATCGAATCGTTTGTTGTACTGGTTACATTGAAAAATGTATGAGTTAATTTATGAGCGCGCTACGGAAATAAAGATTTCTTTTATCATAATTGGAAATGATTTTAATGAATTTTTCGAAATTTCAACAGCTTATCAAAATTAATTGTTTATTGGTAAATACGAGTACGTGTAGTTATGTATTTGAGGAAATTGTACAAAATGCATATTAGGGTTAGTTTAAAGTAATTTAATAGAAAGCGAATGGCAAATTATTATACACTTTTTTTGTTAAATAATAATATCAGTGTTTAAAGACCATTACTGTCCTCTTACTGTGTCAAGAATTTGGCTCCAACAGTTTCGATGGTTATGGTCTTCATACTATCTTAGATCTGAAGAAGCCAAGTCGTTCTCTACACCGTGGAGCCATCGAGCCATCCTTTCAGAGATCGCTGCACACTTCGTTCCGAGAGCTTACTTCATGTACAATATCGGGGATCTTCATCAGATCTCTGATCTCGTTATTATACAGAGCTCGGTATGTACCATCTATTTCGCGTTTTGGGCCGTAAATAACACGCACGACTCTTTTCTCAATTGTTTGGTTAAAGAAACGTTTAAAAGTGTACCTTATTAGTGTCATTATTATATTCATTATTTCCGATATACGAGTATCCAATAGTTTTTCAGAAAATACAAGGAAAATTTTTAAGTTTGTCGTATTATTTTCAAATTTGTTAAATATCATGAATCTACGACAAAATATATGGAGCTAACAACAATTTTATTCTCACAAGTTGTACAGCCACGACCAGTATAAATTAATAGATTTGAGATAAAAAAAAATTCAAATCTTAGAGATGTAGGACAAATAGGGGAAATCTGCAGATTTCAGTAATTAATTTAATATCAATATTTACTCTTTTTGCCTTCTTCAGCAGCTTTGGCTTTGACACCGAGCAACGGTTGACCCGATCTAGTTAGTCGGTCCTAAGCTCTGTGCGAAAACTATCATACTTTGTATTACTTTAACATAATAACAATTAATTGAGAACGAAACCACACAGTGTTTGGGTATCTTTATTCAATCCCCACATGAAATCAAAACAATGCAGTCTTTGGCTCAGTGACTTTAGACATTGTTACATTATAAATGTTCAAAGACTCCGTAGAAGTGAAATGTGTATTCTTTGGGCTGAATACTGTGTGAAACGGGCGATTAGTTATACAGCACATGAAAGGGCCTCTGAAAAGAGAAAAAATCTGAGTGAGCCACAAACAAATTTTATCATTCGAAAGAAAATGTTAGCCGAATTATGATGTATATTTCTCAAAAATCTGTGGAATTCCAACTAATTCTATAACACTGAGATTATGTACATACTCAAATTTATACATAGGTATATATTGGCCATGATACGGTCCAAGAAATTTTCGAGATATAAATATATCACATATTAAATTTCATTGCAATCCGATGTTAAATATAAAAGTTCCTTTTGATTCTGGACACGGATTAAGAGTGGCCATATAAATTTTTTAAATTTTTTTTAAGGTCAATTGTTTATTTTACGCTGTAGACACACACTTACGAAATGTTTCATGAATTGGATGTGATTTAATACCTGCAACCCCATCCCAGCTCCAAATGGAACTAGTTCAATTATGTACAGAATCCACTAAAATTTGATATTTGAGATTTGCTATGAAAAGTAGAATACAATAATAAATCGATGTAAGTATTGTAAATTAGAACAGAATTTAAAGTGGCATAAATTTGGCAACACCGTAACAATTTAAATTCCATATAATAGTGTCGCAAATTAGTGTTTCGATTAAGTCATTTAATTTAAACGTGATAAACATCGCACGCGGATGTTATTGCTATTATATCCGTTAAAAATTCAAACAATCAGTTACACTCATAAAGATCGCAACATAATGTTTGGGCAAAAGTAATATTTAATAACCGGATTCTGCATCATAAACCGAAACAGTTTCGATTAGTGTTTGATATAAGCATGACGGATAATACCAGTTCAAATTCGTTTGCAGTATGCTGTTCAAGTATTTATTCGCAATTCTTACGATTTTACTCGAGCGATATGTGTATACCGCTAATTATCGTCTTAATTTTTATCGGATTACTTGTAAAAAATCGGGCAATGTTTCGATTAAAACGAACGTTGCGAAGTATCGAATTGAATATAAACACTTTGCCAACCCGAAACGTTAAAGTAAGTCGTGTTTAGTTTTATAAATATGATAAATAAATAGAACATATTGTATTTTTGTTTTACATAGGTGGATTATGATGTCTTTTATCGATACAACCAAATTTATCGACCATTTGTGGTCAAAGGTACAGACGACTTGTGTGGATATTTGGATGAACGTAAACCCGCACCCCTACTTAATGCAATTATACCGGTTATGAAACTAGTTAATTCATCATTGTACTCAACAAAATGTCCAATTGATTATTTTATAATGGAACATTTTTGGGGGAATGTAGATTTAATGCATCTTCCGCCTGTTGTGCCATCTGGTAAATATAAGATTGAAATTGCAGTGCATAGTACACATTTTGCTGTTAATCTTTCTGTATTGGTTGAAATACGAGCAAGTAATGGTGCAGCCATTTTGGAAATGGGATGAAATATTCATTTATTTGTATTTTGTGTTAGATTATATTTAAAAAAATTTAAGAATTAAAATTAAAAATTTAAGAAACATTGAGTGAAATTCGAATAAAATTTCTGATATGACTTTTACTCATAATCGGGATAAAATAACACTTAAATTCAACCCGTATATGAATAAAATTCACAATTTCAAAAAAATAAAATTAAACATTGAGTGAAATTCATGATTGAGGTTGAGTGGAAATATTTTTAAAAATATAATTGTTGAGTGTATTCGAATAAAACAAGTGATATGATTTCTATGCAAAATTGGCGTACAACGTCATTGAAGTTCAGTCGTGTTTGAGAAGAAATATTTAAATGAGTGATAAAACAAAACTGATATGACTTCTACTCAAAAATGAGGTAAAATTTCACTCATATTCCATTTGTAATTTCAATCGTTCTAATAAAGTAATTTTTAACTGATTTTAAATTAATATGGAATCCATTTCATTTAAAGTTGATTTGGGTTAAGGCTAATTATTGGGTTTTTTGAGTACATATAACATTTTTGGTTTAAATATGTAATTAAAAGTTGAGTGATATTTTAAAAATAAAAATAGTTTAATTTTTGCTCAAAAATGAAGTAAAATTTCACTCAATGTAGCTGAAATCGTTTTTGAATAAAATTTATCATTTTGAATTTGAATAGAATTTTTGAGTGAAATTCTAATTAATTATCTTTCAACTATAACTTTTCACTCAAGTTTTGTTGTTTAAATTGTGTATGAA
The DNA here is from genome assembly GCA_951394425.1 of Tipula unca. Classification (NCBI taxonomy): domain Eukaryota; kingdom Metazoa; phylum Arthropoda; class Insecta; order Diptera; family Tipulidae; genus Tipula; species Tipula unca. Next base: position 10,186,963 of record OX596382.1, read on the forward strand.
TTAATGATTGAGTTTGAGTGTATTTTTTTTAATAATTAAAAGTTTAGCGAAATTTTAAATAAAAAAACTCAAAAATATGAAAAAATATTTTATTCAATTTCGATTTACGTGCTTTGAATAAAATTGTGTTTGAGTAAAATTCATTATTTGAATTGGAGTGGAATATTAAATTTTAATAATTAAACGTTAAGTTAAATTTTATTTACCTATTCAAAAGAGTAGACATATTCCACTCAAATTCGATTTGTAGTTTAATTCGTGTTAAAATTAATAAATAGAATTGAGTGCAATTTATTTGAAGTTTATGTATTTGAATAACATTCATAATTAAAATTGAGTGGAATTTTTTATTTAAATAATTAAACGTTGAGTGAAATTCGAATAAAATTTCTGATATGACTTTTACTCATAATCAGGGTAAAATAACTCTTAAATTCAACGCGTATATGAATAAAATTCACAATTTCCCTCAATTTCGTTATATGTATGGTTTAAATCGTGTTTAAATAAAACCGTTTTATGTTGGAATGGAGTTTTTATTTGTTTAATTATACGTTGAGTGAAATTCCAATAAAATTACTGATACGATTTCTACTCATAATGTAAGCGGTGTTGGATAAAATTCAAAATTAAAACAAAAAATTAAATTAAACATTGAGTGAAATTCTGATAAACTATCAGGCATGACTGGTCATCTTTCAATAAAATTCATGATTAAGTTTGAGTGGAAATATTTTTAAATAATTAATTGTGTAGTGTATTCGAATGAAACAAGTGATATGATTTCTAAGCAAAAAAAAGTAAAATTTGAGTGTTGTTTTTCGAATGTCACTGAAGTTCAATCGTGTTTGAGAAGAAATATTTAAATGAGGGTTAAAACAAAATTGATATTACTTCTACTCAAAAATGAGGTAAAATTTCACTCAATTTAACTGGGTTTAAGTATAGCATTTTTGGTTTAAATAATTAAAAGTTGAGTGAAATTTTAAAAATAAAAATGGTTTTGCTCAAAAACGAAGTAAAATCTCACTGAATGTAGTTTAAATCGTTTCTGAATAAAATGTATAATTGTGAATTTGAGTAGGATTTTGGAGTGAAATTCTAATAAAATATCTTACAACTATAACTTTTAAATAATTAAAAATTGAGTGAAAATCTTTCAAATAACTGATACCAATATTTTTTTTAAATGATACAACCAATTGGATTTCGCGTAGCTGATTATTCATTGATCTACGATATTAAAACACATGTTTGCAAATAAATAAGTACTAATCACATGTAGACGATAAATCGTTATAATGTAGGAGATATTCAAACACAATTGAATTGTCTTGAAATTGTTATTTTTTAATTTTTTTATGATTATCAACGTTTTACAATAACTAACATATAAAACTAACAATCCGCCTATTTAATAAAATGTTTTAAAATTACCAAGTGACTAGGTTATCACGTGACTCTGATTTATGACCAAAAAAAATTAGTTTGCCAATTATGGCGTAATTATGACGCGTACATTGCAATAAACATGTTTGAATATATACACACATAGTAATATCGCACCACCTATCGCATTATTTGGCTAATAAAAAAATCAAAACAACGATATGTTCTATTTATGATTTTATTTATATGCCCTCGCACTAACCTTTAACGCAATATTTTACCTTCGCCGTTGGTTGAATAAACTGCAGTCAACCAAGAATTATTTCATTGAACGAGACAAGAAACTACGTACAAATATCTAAAAAAAAAAAACAGATTGCATTCAGAGTTTATTAGCGATACCTACTTACTACAAATACTATACGTGATAAACGTGTCTAGAAATACTTACTTATAAATTATAGAGACAAAAAATCAATTATCGGTTATGTGACCCTATCGTCGTTGTCGTCGTATATTGTATTTAATAGAAAATGGATAATCGCACAAAAGAAATCAATTACACGAGAAAGAAGCAAAAAAGACTAAAATCTACCTTGGCATCCAATAAATTTTTTTTTTTAAATCGCAATTCGCGCAAAGTTTAAATTTTTAATAAATCGTGTGCATTAATACAGTGCATGAAATTACGCTGATGGTTAATTAATTCGATGGATTTAATTATCATGCTGTAATATGAGCACCTTTTAACTGCATTTTCTCACACGATACGCTAATGTAACACTATTGTGACGACGTATAAATATGACATTGAATTTTTATATATGTACATATGTATAAGCAACCAAAATTTTGGGCGTAATTCAAAATCTAAAGCATTGAGTTGCGGATATTTTTTTTATGATGATTGAGCACAAAAGTAAGTTATATCTGGTTTTGGTATATAGATATAGAATATGTATAAAAATTCCCCCCAAATTTCAAGTACTAATAGTATTAATATCTAGCCTTCAATTTTAAATACGTCTTGGAGAGCAGAGCTCGGCGATAATGAATCACAGATGTGTATTACTTATGTATACATATGACGCGTATAATTACTCGTAAAGTCTAAACACAGATCAGTCGTTTGTGATGATTTGTATACGATCATTAAACTACAGATTTTTTTTTATGTATGCGGCGATAAATTTTTTATTTTTCATTTTTGATTTATTAATTCGAGTCTATGTCAACAAATATTCGCGATGGTGGTGGTTAATAGTCTTGTAAACATTGGTTTTGTATATACATATTTTACATAGCAATAAATTGAATTAATTGATAAGGCTTACTTATACATATTTATATAATTGCCTTGTGGTACTATAGTTCGTGTCATTATCATTGAAACAAATCAACTGAGTTTTACATACTTGTATCCCCTCGCCAATTAAATGATGTGCACAAAATTAATTATAGATTCTATATTGTTCTTATGTATGTGCATACATATGTATATACTGTACTCGTAAAAAATAATTATTACCTGTTCATTATTCATAGTATAACATAAAACATGTGATAGATAAAAATTTCACGGATGGATAAGAATTTTATTATGTAAATGTACCAAGTCAAAATATATAAGTATTATATCTAATGATAATATATAATATATTGAATTTTTCGTCGCACATGGTGAAATTTGCAGCGAATTCGCCATGTTGCTAGAAATGATCTATTTTAGTGTTGGGATAATTATACCGATTGTAATTTTTACTTAAGTACAATGTACGTATGTAGGGACATATTTGGTTGCGGCGAATTCGCAATTTCTTTCTCTCTTTCTCCTTATTATGGACATGGCAGTATCCCCAGACTGATATTATGAATGCCATTTGTCTTTCGAATCTTCAAAATCTATAAAAATTATACACAAATCCAGCCCGTACCGATACGTTAGCATGTTAAATTCGTTAGTGCGGCATAAAAATCATCAAATTTATTATCTAACGTAAGTATTGCATAACATATTGAATTTAAAACATTAAATTTGAATTCGCCGCATATGGCAAAATTTGCAGCGAATTCGCCGTGTTGCTAGAAATAATCTTAAATGATCTAACTTAGATTTCTATATTCCGAACATCTTATAATTTTCTTTCAATCACACGTTAGCAAGAATGTAGTATATATCGAGCTTTAATTTTTTCAGGAATTCACTAGATTTTTTTACATAAATTTAATGCGTTAAAAAAATTATTTTGCAAAATTATGACGAATATTCGCTTATGACAAGTACTTTTTGATAAAACAAAAGCTTTTTAAATATATGTTAAAACAACATTCAAATTATAGTTGATTGTAAAATCACAGCAAACTTTTACAACATAATAAATTAATATTATTTTAAAAATGTATATCACGTTGTTCAATGACAAACACGGTAAAGTAGAAGCCCCAGTTTTTATAAGTTTGCCAAACTATGTATTTTAAAAAAATTTCTTTAAGCTTTTCTCGGAACATGAGCACATCTACTAAACGTTTTGGGATGGCAACAGTTGAGTTAATTTATAACCAAAAGTTGAATGAAACGTTAAGAAACCGTCCATGTTGAATACATTAAAGGTAAAAAAAAAGCGTCAAGTTGGGATATTTTCTAATATTTAATACAAAACTGTATTTAAAATTAAGCTTTGCTCTGGACACACTAAAAAAGTTCAGATAAAAATTTTCTTTCAAAGTTAATTTTCCAATTAAAAAGCTTTCAAATAAGCTTAAAGTTAGACACATGCAGTTTTAGAAACTTTATGTAAAAAACTAGATTTTTTTTCATAATTGGCAAGCTTTATTTCAATATCAAATAATTAATCCAATTCTTACAGTTTTACTTTCAGTTACAAGGTTTTTTTTCGAATACTTAAAAACTCTTCCCTATTTTTTGTCTAAGATGTATTGCTTCAAAACACATAAGTATTCGCAAAATGTTGTAGGTGTAGACAAATTAATTTGAAATATATACCACGCTGTTGATCAACGTAAAAGCTCTTGTTGACAAAACATATAAACTAGTCACTGAATCGAAATAAATGCATTAAAAGCTTTTAAACTAATCAAGATATTTTAAATATGTACTATTTAAATACAAACTAATAGTAGATTTCCAGAACTTGATTAGGCGGGTTTGTGGAGTCCCTTAAAAGAACGATTCGAGAATATATTTTCGAAACAATAAATTTTTAAAGCTTTCTATTTTTCTGTACTGCAAATTTCAAATAACCTGAAATAATTCAGTAATTTTCTTAATTTTTAAAATTCTTTTAACAAAATAAGCTTTCGATTTGAGGTGAAAAAAGCTCTCAAATTGTGACATTTTTAAAGAACCTACATATTTAGTACAAAACGATATTTTAAATTTAGCTTTCTTCTGAATCAAATAAAGTCTACAAATAATAAGTATATTTTGAAAATGCTTTCAAATAATTTTTTTTTAATTTAGCTATTCGATTTATAAAAGATATATTTGCTTGAATACATCATCTAGGTTTTATGTGAGCTCAATATAGTTTTGCCTAGATCAAATTTGCTTTTTGACTCTTTCTACAATATACATACATATTTGATTGCGGCTAATTCGTTGATTTCTTTTAAAATTGTATTTTCTGTGTGAAAAAAATTGAAAAATCTCGAATATCCAATAGTTTTGAAATGTTAAGAGTTGTTCTTAATTAAAATCTAGAATTAATAACTCCTTGATTGGTTACTGAAATAAATTTTAAATTTCCTAAAAGTACGAATCTTTTCGATAAAACTGAGTAAATATGTGTTGTTGTTTTTTGAGAAACTAGTTAACTGCAAAAACATCATTTTTGAGAAATCGCATTTAAAACAAAAATGACGTAAGTCAAATCAATAAATATTTGTAAGTCAAATTACAAATATTTATTGATTTTATTCGTATTCTCAATTCAAGAAGAAGAAGGCAGAAATCATGTGTAAGAACTATTATGTTGTGGTTTTGAAAATATGTCAGATATGCTGTTTCTTAAGTCGATATTTGCAAATAGTTAGTTTTATTAACAAACAAGAAAAACGTTGATTGTTTTTTAGTATAAGTAAAGATAACTAGTTTTAAGACAACGACAATTTCATTTATAGCCTGTTGATACAGAACTTACTTATTTTGACTGAAATAAACAAAATTATCAATTTATTTAAAAATTAATAATACTTTTGTAGCAGTTATTCACTTTCAAAATTTTTTTACAAATGAAAAGCTATTTTGAATTTGCAGTCAACAGAAATTAAAAAAAACATTGGTTCACAAGCTTCCTTATCAAAATCACAAATTATTTACATAAATAACAAAATATTAAATATTTTGTTTAATCATAATGCGAGTGTTGCATAAATTTAACCCGATGATGATTACTTACATAATAGCGTAATCGAAAACGTTTATTATTAAATAAAATAATCGTGCTGTTTGTCCGATTTATAAAACAAAAATGTACTTAATTTTTTTTTCTCAAATTTGGGAACAGATATACTTAGCCGATATGCTTAGCATATCTTATCGTATCCATTATTCACAAACCTAATTAATTATTTACTTTGATTTAGTTTCGAAGAATCTTTTCAAATATATTTACAAATACCAAGATGTCAAGAATTCTTCTGATTTTCCTTCCTATAGTTCGCGCTTTCCAATGTTAATTTGATTTATTATTAATAATTTTTTATTCCTTCAAGGTTAATTTTATTTATAATTTTTAAGAATATAGTCAAGGTGGAATACATGAAACTTAAATACAAATATAACTTAACAAGAATATTCAGATGCATTTCGTATAGAAATGTAAAAGTCTTGGCATTCGTGTACTGTAACTAAATTATTTATAAGAAAAATCTGTGCTATATATAAATGGCGCACACACATTATATGACGGAAGCTAAAATATATACATATTCATATTTCAAAAATCTCAATTTAGATTACATAACATAATAATATATACAACATATTGTGATCACATGTTCGTCTTTAAGACTATCATATTATGTTAAACCAAATAAATATGTTTATGCGTTATTTTGATTGCCCATTTCCCCTTTAAAGTAATGCTGCGCGCGTATACAATATTTTGTTTCAATATATGTATGTACAACCATATCAGTTAAACTGTGCATTGTTGCTATATTTCCAACAATGCCGATTAAATGGTTATCCAAACATATATTAAATTAGTCATTGACTTCCTGCTTACATAGAATTCAATTAAATATGTAGTACGTGTTATGTTGCGTAAATGTCAATAAACTTTAAATTAAAGACATTTTCAATTAAAAAAAAATTTAATTTATATACAATAATTATATATATGATCTATAAAATTTAAGATTGTCAAACTAAATTCTAAATTTATACTCGTGATCATTTTATATATGTTGAAATCAATCAAAATAATTTAGAACGCAAAACATAATTTATGGTGATCGCATATACGTATATTACTAAATATACTAAAATGTACGATCACCAAAAATTAGTCAAAGATCATTTCTATTTAAGTAGATTGGATCGATTGTATGATTGATTTTAAAATTTTACTTTAGTTTTAGTGATCTGTACAGTCTAAAAAAATAATCTTGCTCAAGATCGCGATCGCTAATATTGATCGAGATTATTAATCATGATCTCGTTAGGCTGAGATCACTCGTTAATGTTTTCAATTACAAAGTGTTATATGTTTATGCAATCGCTGTTGTTTGAATTTACAATTCACAATCGCCAAAAAATCAAGATGATATATATATATATATATATATATATATATATATATATATATACATATATATATATATATTTATAGACGGAACGATCGTGGGCGAACGCGATCTATTCTTTTAAAGTAGCTTCTCAAGTAAGTATTGGTGATCATCCTTTATAAGATCACATATTTTTAATGGCAATCAAATTTTGATATCAACGATCACGCAATTCAAATGTTTTTAATACATGATCTATGTATGAAAATATACATATTGATCATTCCAAACAATAATTTTAATTCCAAATATTGTATATTACTTATGAATGTACGTGCTAATAGACAAGCATTTTGGCGTCTGATAATGAATGCATCCACCAAAACACATTCATAAATCATCCTCTATCTAAACAAAATATTATACTTGTTTGTATACTTATACAGGTGATCTAGACTCTTGATACACACCAGACAAACACATTATAAACGTTATACATATACGTATGTATGTAATATATTAATAGATTACGCGCGTAAAAAACATTACCAAGCGATAAAATATTTACTTAGCCCTCAAGATAAATAAATATTCACGCATCTAAAGAAAAATTCTTCTATTTGCTGAACAAATAATATTATTGAAGAGTACAGACTCGGGACCACACGTTTCCTGTTCAAATATTTACATATACCACAAACCCATTAAGCGATACATAAGATTTGTATATATGTATATATTCATCATTTTAGATCATAGCTGGTTAAAAAAAAAAATGTTCACCTGTTCTTGATTGATTAGGAATTCTATGTATATTCAATTTACTTTGCTTTTATAAACAAATCATTTATTTATTTAAATATAAATATTTCAAAATTATAAAACGTGTCGATAAAATGTTTTTTTTTTTATTTTTAACTTTTTATAAATTGGCTGAAATGAAAACAGCTAAGATACGTTAATCTAATTTATAAGAAGAAGATTTTTTTTTATCGACGGAGCGCCGGCCAAATTTGTTTACTTAAATAGAAATGTTACGCGAATTTATGACCTGATTAAAATTATATCAAAAAATTAAAATAAAATTTATAAATCCGGGGGCGCGGGCGTTGGGATTAATATTTAATCAGTTTTAATATTTGAGACATTTGTTTATTTGATTAAATTAAATTGAAGAATCAATTAATTCGATGACGAATTTTAAAGTCTATACGTAATGACGTATGTATTGTACACAATTTGTTTTGATTATCGAATTGTGCTTCGTCGTCTTTCTAACTGCTCCATCCAATACGAGTGCCGAACGCATTAGTTTAAATAGTTACAAAATAATCTACAAACTATGGAAAGTTGTAACTCGATAGGGGCCCATTACCATATAATTACTTAAATCACTTTAAAAATCCTCAAAACACGTTGTTTTCAGGTGTTTTTTGTTCAATGAGTATTCTCGATGTTTGGGCCTAGCATATATACACAGACAAACAAAACACCTTTTCTAAATCATCTATTCCCAAACTAATTGAGGCCTAAGAACCGGTCTAACAAGGGCATAGACACTCTTTTGGTCCATAGCCTTACCTTACATTCACACAACATTCATTCAAACCATTCATTCATCCCATTCACACAAGTACAGTATACCATCTGCGCATTGCATAGCTCCATGCCACCCTGTACAGTGACATGAAAGATGGGTCGGCCCATGAGTTCTACATTCCAACAGAGGGTCATAGATGTTTTCAATTTAATCACCGATCGTAATCGGGAGATGAAAAATCCCTTTTGCATCCCGCCTCTGTTGGGATTCGAACCCGGTACCTCCCGATCCAAACGTCGCAGCTTTAACCACTGCGCTATTTGCTCGGTTGTTTGAATTTTACTAGTCATCAGTTTTGGAATCCAAATATTGAGTATTTGCGAATTTAAACATTAATATCTTGAGAAGTTTAAAATTTTGAAGCAAGTTCAGAATTATCAAATTTAAAAATATTTTCGTTTTTTGAATTCTGAATTTTTAATTGAATTTTGACAATTTTCTGAAGTTAATAGTCATTACCAACAATTTGTATTGATTTATGATTTCAAATTTTTCAAAATTATGAATTTCGTGTTTTTCTAAATCTGAATTTAAAGTAGAATTTCTGGATTTTTTTTGTCTTTCAATTTATTAAATTTGGATGCGATTCAAAAAATAATTAAATTTTCAGAATTCAATTCGTTATAATCATAAAGTTACAATTTTGAAATTTTTAATCCGAATTTTGAAAATAAAAAAAAAATCTGCAATTTATTTTAAATATCGATGTAAATTTCGGTAAAAGTTGTTAAATGTTGAGCTTAAATTTTGGAAAAATTAGGGTATTATCTTGAAAACAAAATTTGAGTTTTTCTCATCGAAACCGAATTTTACAATTCTGAGTTTTATATATCAATTTGAATTAATGAATTTTGAAAATTGCAATACATATTTTTAAAAATCTACGAGCTTTAAGAAATTCGATTTTATAATTTTATTTATCCTTGGACTTTTCCTAATTCCATACCAAATTTTGCTATAATCTAAAAATAAGATGAAAATTTTGGAAATAATATTTGAGTATACGAAAGCCTAGTGAGAAGTCGGGTAAAAAAGCAACAGAGGGCGCCACAATCGCAAATCTCAGATGTCATGTGTTAATACCATCTGTCACTAGACCAAATTTAAATTTTCCAGACACCTGTCATTTAGTTCAGTTTTGACAGCCATTGAAAACAGACAACCCATTGTTTTTTTGCAAACATGGAAAAAAGTGAATTTCGTGTGTTAATTAAACATTATTTTTTGCATAGAAAAACCATTACGCAAACCAAAACAAAGCTTGATAATTATTATGGGGACTTATTCACCAACGATTAGAATGATTCACAAGTAGTTTACTGATTTTCGTTGTGGTCGTACAAATGTAGTCACCACACCAAAAATGGTTGGCAAAATCCATGATACGGTATTGCAAGACCGCAGAGTGACAGTGCGCGAGATAGTTGAGATAGTAGGCATCCCAGATGTACGCAATATATTACACGAACATTTGAATATGAAAAAGATATCCGCACGTTGGGTGCCGCGTTTGCTTACAACCGACCAAAAACGCACACGTGTGACAACTTTAGAGGCCGGTTTTGCGATGTTCAAGCGAAATAGAAAGGAATTTTTGCGTCGTTTCATAACTGTGGTTGAAACATGCATCCATCACTATACACCGGAGAGCAAAGAACAGTCTAAACAGTTGATTTCTACTGGCGAATCTGCGCCGAAGAAGGCTAAGACAGTTTTATCGGCCAACAAGGTCATGGCCACAGTTTTCTGGGATGCACGCGGCATAATCCACATTGATTACCTTAAAAAGGGAAGAACAGTCAACGGCGAGTATTACTGCAACTTATTGAACCGTTTCAACGACGTTTTGAAAGAATAGTGACCGCATTTGGCGAAGAAAAAAGTTCTCTTCCATCAAGACAATGCACGGGTGCACACGTGTGTAGTTGCCATGGCCAAAATCCACGAATATTGCTTCGAATTGCTTCCACATCCGCCACATTCTCGAGACATAGCCCTCTGTGACTATTTCCTGTTTCCGAACTTGAAGAAATGACTCGGCGGAAAGAGATTCAGCTCTAATGAGGAGATCATCGATGCAACAAACGGCTATTTTGAAGGGTTGGAGAAATCGACTAGGTGTATCGAGCTTCAAGATGATTACTATGAAAAACAAATTTTTTAGGCCGAAAAGATTATTCCATAATTTCGAATATCTGAACCAAAATAATAAACCGTAATTAACCAAAATATTACTTCCGAATTTTAATCCGAATTGCATATTTGCAACCGAAACTGGAACTATAAATGTTTTCGTTCCGTAACGGTCTTTGACCACTGTGGAGAGTGGAATTATCCATTTGACCAGCCATATTCATGCCAGTACAGGCGTGACGGTGGCCGATCTTCTTCCAATTGGCTAGCAACGGTTTAAGGTACTGACGTTACAAGCAAACTGCTAAACGGTTGGAAGAGCCTTGTAACCTAGACCTAAGAAATATAAAAATATTTAAGTATATTTAAGTTATAAAAATATGAGCTTTTTAACTTTCTATCGTGGACGGATGATGATTCAAAATAATATTTTGGATTTTTTAGGTTTGTGTTCCACGAAAAAAATGTAATACTTTATCAGATGAGTTCGTTTTCCGATTGAACGATATTTTTTTTTATAAATTTCAAATTTGATTGATGTACAATGAAAATGAAAAAAGTATTTTTTTGGCTAAATAAAATATTTGTTTACTAATTTATCGTTCGAAAATTAAAATGAACCTGTTTGATATAAATTTTCATTAATTTAAAAGCATATTATAATAAACATATGCAAGTAAAAATCGTTTAATCGAAATCGTTCGTATTAAATAGTACCTTCCCTTAAATACCGCAATTCGTGGGAAATTATCAATTTATTAATTCTAAAATTATAATTCAGGAGCAATACAATTTTACACAAAGCAAAAATAGGAGGTTTCAATCGGTGTAGTTCCGGAACTAACTCGGAACGAGTTATCAAAACCGGAGCAATTATGTTTTGGAACTGAATCCAAACCCGAAACAAAAAAAATATCGATTTGATGCCACGATTAGAATCAATTCACATATTTAGACCTTATACTGGAGTTAACCAATTTAAAAAAATTATTAGGAATTTCAAAGCAAATTAAAACAACTCTGAATTAAAAATGTCAATTCAATTCAATCAAATATAGTTTGGAAGTAACCGAGTGTGTTATTACAAATGTATAATGACGAAACAAAAAAAATTACTCAAATTTAGGACGGTCCAGCTAATTTGAAATTAAAAATATATTTTAAATTTTTTTTATAAATTTCGAAGATCAGCTGAAATATTATTCAAATCCGAGCATAAATTTAAATTTTAAAAACGAATTTTATTTTAACGGGCTTACACATTTTAAAAATCAAATTGAATTTCGACATCTAACGTCTAAAATTTAGAGGTTTGAAAAAATAAATCTTTTAGAATTTCGAATTTCATTTATTTGCAATTCTGAATGATTATTATTTAACACAAAATTTTATTTATCAATTTTAAAATTTCCGATATTTTTAAATTTCGATATCATCTAAAAATAAAATTTAAATTTTGAAGTTAAATTTTGAGTATGTATATCGAACTTTCTGAAATTCTGAATTTTAAATTTTAATTTGGTTTATGGGAATTTTTAAAATTTCTGAGATTCTCAAATATTTCATTTCGGTATAGGTTGATAATTTTTAATAAGAATCAATTAACATATTAATTAGTCCTTATATACAGGAGCTAACCAATTTAAAAAATAATTAATTCTGAATTTAAAACGCCAATTCAATTCGATCAAATACGGTTTGGAGTTCAACGAGTTATTATAAATTTCGTAAGTCAAAACTAAAAAAAATATTTCAAATTTAGTATGACTAATCCAGCTAATTTAGAATTAATAAATTTTTATAAATTTCGAAAATCAACTGAAGTTAAATTTAAATTTTAGAATTCAAATGAGCCGATTATCATATTCCACACCGAAACAATACATGTGGTCTTGAAATATATATGTATACATATTGCATATTTAGAGTTTGTCGTTGTTGCTGGCCTTATTCTATTCCATTTGGTAAATTTACAACACTACTAAGTATAGTAATGACGTCCATTGGACGCTAATAAAAATGTAAAATTCTAAAATAATCAATTATTTCATTATCTGCGTGCGTGCACACAAATTTTACAACCGTTTTGTGTACACAGAATATTTGTACGATGATAACATCGATAAGCGCGAATTCCATAATATTTATAAGCTCTCCGTACTTATATGTGTATAGTACATCATGAATCATTTCAATATACCATATAAAAAGTACGTAATCTCTTCATATAAATAAATTTATGTGATGTGTAATAATTATTATGGTTAGAAATTTAATTGAATTACTATTGAACTCAATTTACGACATATTCAACGTAATTATTTCATAATGCGGGTTACACAATTATTACATGGGTAATATATGTAATAAGCTCGCACACACTTATACATCATTATCGCATCAGACACCCAGCGCATATAATCTAATTAGCTAGTCGGCAAAACAAAATTAGAAGATTTTCAATTGAATGGGATTTGGTATTGAAAATGATTTCAATACACATTTTGATGTGATTGAGAAATTAAATTACTGATAAGAGAATATATATGTAGGTTAATATAAAATGATGATCTTTCCCCAGTGGTTAATCTTATATGGTCATTGTATGATGATTCAACTAATTTGATTAAAATTATTTATTAAGATTTATGGTATGTAGGATTGTAGAAAATTTTCCATTAAAAATACAACCAATGTTCTTTATTAAGACGAAAATTAACAACTAGGCCACCATATAGAATTTCTAAATTTGTTGACACAATTTGGCGTTCATTGTCATAGGAATCTATTTTTGGCCATGGGATGAGTTTTAATTGTTTTGAGCTTAGATTCACAGCGCTAAGCCAAAAATCAAATTTTATTAAATTTGGACTAGAATTGTCAAAGTTCCAAATAATTCTGGACTGGGATTGTACAATTACATGACCCTGGCTATTTGATTAATTCATGTTAAAAAACTTTTATTCTCTACTTTATACTGTTTCTGCTACATCAAAACGATCATTATTTCATTTTTTGTTATTTTTTATAAAATTAGGCCCATGGTAATGCGAAATCCGATCCCAGCCTCGAATGGAACTCTTACAGTTTTCATCCCATTTCATTCAAATTCAATATCTACGCTAGACTAACGGTTTTATTATTATTTCGATACTTAAAATGATGAATTTATCTAATAAAATTTTAATCTATTTTAAATATTTTAATAAATAAACAATGTCTCGATGAATTTTAAAAAAATAAAGATTCTATCTCAGAATCACGTTACTAAAGAAATTTATTAAGCGGGTTTTGTTGAAATAAAAATTCGTGCAATATCGGTATTTTTCAATGGATTCAATCGTTAATATTAATTCTCAACAATATATTCTGTTTCCCACAATGTGACATTTTGACGATCATAATCAGTGTAAATATTTTATTGTTATTAAATCCGTTAATTTTTATATTGAACGATCATCGATTTACATAAATGTTCTGATTGATCTACTAATGATCGTGGCACATCTGGCTTGTTCTCAAAGGTATATTTCGCGAGAATCGTTTAGAAATTGAATAAATTCCATCAAACTTTGAGGACAACTATTTGTAAAAAATAATAACAATGCGTAAGGCGAGAACTGATTGTGGCTCGTCAGGACCCTCAATTCTATATATTATTGATAAAATTCAATCGTTAGGTTTATAAATTATGTAATTATGTATCTCAGTTGTAGAATAATTTTTCATAAATATTTTAATCAATTTCAAATGACATCAAAATTTAAATTAACGAAGTTACGACTTCTAAATATGTACCTATGTATAAACAGTATCTCTAAAAAGTCACCGGAAATATGTTTTTTGCCTTATAATTTTTTTTGAAATACAACATTTTTAACTTATTTTTTGATTAATAATTCATTATTATATTACGAATATATGACGAACATACTGTATTCCATCCGATGAAAACATGTTAAACTGGCTTTCGTCGCTCCATAAAATTTTGGACCATTGTTTCGTTGTCCAATTTAAATGCTCTTTGGCAAATTTTAGACGGGTGGCTCGAATTTGTAAACAAGTTTAACGGGACGAAAATATTAAAAAAAATCGTAACTTCCGATGACTTTTTGGCGATACTGTACATATGCGATCGCGCGGATTAAGTGATCGTTAATTGAATCTTATATATAATTTGTATTATCCGTATTATCAGCATTAAATGAGAATCGTGTGAACATTTTGTTAGAATAATCATGAAGCATATTTGATTGTGCCGATTTTCAGTTTTTCATTGTGCTCGTATTTCAGTGGTGATCGTGGCGAAAATTTTGATCACAACTAGTTATGTAAAATATTAACAATACAATATGGTAAGACGGTAAATACTAATGATCGTTGCTAGTCAGGTTTCTCAATATTATATTATGCGATCATTTTATATTTCTAAATTATTTAATTACGATCGAGATTGATCACATGCCCGATCATCCCTAGAAATACATTTAAATATATGATAAATCGTAGGAACATTTTCTGTATGATAGTGGTGATCGTTTTGAAATTTATTAAAAATTACTGTCAGACGTGTGTGACGGTAAGTGATCTACTAATGATCGTAGTTCGTCAGACATCTCAAATCTATATTATGTAGTTATGATCGAGAATGAACCCGTATCCATTCAGACCTAGAAATATTTATAAATATGGTATTTATGTGTGATCGTGAATAATTTTTCATAAATGTTCTGATCAATGACAAATTATATATCAACGCATTTGCTTGTTCTAAATATGTGTACATACATAAGTATATGCGATCGCGCCTTGTACTAAATATTAAGTGATCGTATGCATATATTACTATTTAAGTCGATTCGCAGTACGTAAAAAAACATAATGACGTTAAGATCGTTAAGTTCAGACCTAGAAATATATTCAAATAAATATAATTAAATAAGATTTAAATCATCAAAACGTTCATTCAACTCAATCTAGCTCCGATACTTTTGTACATATATGTTATATAGCTGATCTTTACTTAAAAATTTTTCTTTTACATCTTACCAGACAAATAATTAAAATAATAATGACATAAGATGAGAAAGGTGTTAATTTTTTCTACCGAATTTTTTTTTTTACTAAATGTTTTTAAACATTTTTGTGCAGTAGGCAAAGTATGTGAGTAACGTACATATAAAAATAAATATTCCTCTTTAAATTAAAATTAAGCGTTTGCGCATAAATTAGAATACTAAAGATACTAAATAAATAAGATACTAAAAGAATTGTGTAGATGACCCGTACACCCAGACGAAAACTAGTTTTGATTATGTACAAACATATTCGGGCCCATATATGAAGCTGCACCATAATTATGCTAATTTATTCGACTTAATTAAACTCTCATATAATTTACATAAGTATATATTCTGATAACAGTGGGTTGTATAGTAACGGTTATAGTTTTATGTAATAACACAAAACTATATATAAAATTTGTATGTAAATAAAAAGATAAGAAAATAGAGGCCCATAAATCGTTTGTCCCTTTGATATAAGTATACGATAATTACGTTCTGCCTTCATTATACATAGATCCAAACATTACATCGGTCGTCTGCTGTAATTATATGGATATTGCCATAATTAACCGCACTATATATGTATACCTAACCGATTCGAATTGTATACTATTTTAGCTTCCCTTATCGGTAATTTATTGTGGGTGCACACCTATTTATATATAATACTCGTATAAAGCAAAATGAGTAAACCTCAACGTAAGATAACAAAAATTATATTTTTATTACTATAATAGTATTTTAGTGTATATACATTGTCACAATACTTACAATTTACTATTAAGAAATATAATTTCAAGGTGCATGTGAACTTCATCAAAGAGAATTTTTTTTGGCATCGATTTCGAATCACGTCACACAATAATAACACGAATTGGTGTAATTAATTTAATTACGGTGACAGGTTTATCGCCCAAATGCGTTCATACCAAAAATGTTAAATAATCAAACAGATGGTTTTAATGTTGTCAGTTGATTCGTTGGTTATAATATATAGCACTGAATGATCGTGTAATCTATGCGCTCAATTGTGACAAATAAACATTTTTTTTTCCTAAATCGTATCACCTATAAATATAAACATCATTTTTTATCATATACATACGTGATATGGACATTGATCGCAACCACACAGTTTAACGATATTGCTTGATCGCGAAAACGTTTTTTTTATATATGCGATCGCGCGCAATTATAAATTATTTTTAAATCAACGATCATTTGTATTAGGCGTGATCGTCTAAGTACTTAAGTAATTAAAACTCAAATCAATAATTTTATCGCGATCATTGTTAATTGTTGTACTTAGTTGTAATTAAATGTCAATGGTAGATTAATTTAACTACTTAAAATCACAGTTATTTAACTCAAAAATAATCTCTCTATATTAGATAAATCAACGATCACGAACAATTAAAGTATATATGATCTCATACCTCACCGACCGGTACGTATTTATCAATAAAAAATGCGATCGCGAAGAAACCAACGTCACACGATCATTAGTCACTTATCTACTCAAATTTATAAAATATCAAAATCGATCATTCGATCAAAATATAAAGCCCATAAACCCTACTTATATTATCATAGACAAATCAACGATCATTTGATCATTCGTATATACATATGTGATCACCTTATCAAGATCACAATATGGGGAACGATCAAGATCACAATATGGGGAACGATTTTATAAGATCATATCAAATATTGTAATGATCCTTGCCACCGCATACATAAATAGGGATTATTACTAAAGATCATTTGATCACAATTTAAGGCGTGATCATTGATTATTGATGAAATGAATGATCACACTTTTACTTGTAATTAACTTATAATTAACGCTAAATTAGATTTAATTTATGCTTTAAAAAAATGCAACGAGAGAAAAGTAAATTACAAAAAAATTCCTAAAGATCGCGATCTACCATAAAAACTGGGGCAAATAGTTATTATACATACTTAAAAACCAAGCAATTGAAGATGTTTCAGTCGACTGAATGGAAAAATTTCACTATCGCTTTATGGTATTATTGACCCTGATCAATTTATTTAAGCGAAAGTTTTTCAATTTGTATTTTTTTTTGTGCTGTAACGGAAAACTAATGAAGAACGGTTAAATGCAATTATAAATATATATATATATATATATATATATATATATATATATATATATATATATATATATATATATATATATATATATATATATATATATATATATATAAGTTAAGTAGTTTTTGAGATGGTTCGTTAAATCAGACGAGCGCACACCACCAATAAATTCATTGATTGAAAAATTCACAATTATCGGTTATATTCGAAAGTGCCGATTAGAGACGGTCGAATGTAATTTCCCCCTGATACACGCTTAAATACTTTCTAAGTATGTATATAGGTGATGCCCCATTCTGGGCGCCCAATTATTACAACCCAATGTAAAATTCATTTGAGACATATCGTTCTATGTAGAGTATGTAAATAGAACTAGTCTCAAGGTCAATGTAATACAGTGATATCAACAAAACTATATATACATATACGAACAACTACTATATACTTACACAAACTAATAGTTTTCTTTATTGTTTTTATGTCTCTTCAATTTTATTATCACTCAAGTGTATCAGTTTCCGCCGTTTATTTATAATTTTTTTTTCGTTTAAATTCTCTTATAGGCTAAAAATAAATAAATAAGAATTTATTTTTATAAGACGGTTGTGTGTTAGTTATTAAGACATAAAACAAAAAATCTAAATCAAAATAATTTTTGTATATGTTACACACTAACTTTCATATTTCGTAACGTATACGAGTATGTACGTCATTACATGCATGCGCGCGTTTAGTGACTAAGACTCAATTTTCGTGACTTTCAAACTATAACAAAAGAAAATTGTATATAAACTAAAATATTAAACAATAACTTCTTACTTACTTACTTACTTACTTATAATAAAAATATCAGTTAATGAACTGCTAATTGTGCGGTTGCAAAGTGCATGACTTTGAATTTCGCGCTTTATTATTATTTTAATTATGTCTTGAAAATTTTTAATTATGAAATAATTATTGGGGATTTTAATCTAATCAAACCCAAATTAATCAGATGGTTTTAGGCGATATGTAAAAAATGGTATCCGTCAACTGTAAATTGCAGCCATAAATTTAATTGGATTAGTCGAAAATATTGAATCCACCTGAATCGATTATGCGGAGGTAAAATAGGTGGCTTGGCAACAACATCCACAAAAGTTATCGAAACGATGATAACATTATAGCAGCCAACATGATGATAACATTATAGCTGATGTAGTTTCTATCTGGTCAGCTCATGAGCCCAAACTTTGGCACAATAAGGACACAATTGAGAAAGGGGTTCTCGTTGAAGAATTTATAGCACGAAGTGCTCTTTGTGTTATTAACGAAGATGACCAGCCAAGTAAATACATGTTCCCACAACTTCAACTCGAATATTGATCTTACACTTATAACGGGCGTCCTGTTAAGAAGTTATATAATTGTTCGGTCAAAGAATGCTGAACGAGAAGCGACCACAGAGCAATTGTCCTCATCTTCGGTTCGTAGAACACGAAAGATTAAAGATCTGAATATATCAAACGGAAAGGACGTCGAATAAATAGAATTGAGCAAGGTATATCAGCTCAATCATCTAAGTCTTTGGCGCTATTTTAAGACGTAAACGTACTCACAAAAGCAAATTGCCTTTGTGGTCCATAAAATGGTGCATAAGAGTATTTCAAAGAAACACTAATCCTGAAACCCGAGAGAGCAACCCGTACCCTGGTAAGCAGTGATGGACAATCAACAATCTGTTGGGAAGACACCACAAACTGCTTACTCAATACCTCACTAGCCGATGACAGTAAGGAAATTGACTCGGATGTACAAAGAGCAAATCGTAACATTTTAACAGGTACGCCAAACGATAGCTACTTCAGTGATGAAGAGGCCACCTTGGCGATAATATCTATGAAAATTATTTTATGAAATCTTGTCTAAGCAAGATATTTTTCTAAAAGCTTGAAAGAAAAGTGACCATCATTAGGAAAAGTGGGGATGGGTCAAACCGATCCCACGTTTTTTTCTGAAAGTTTTCCTGTATGCATCTGGTGCGTTTGATGAATTAAACAACTCAACTCGTAAATCTTTACAACCTCAAAAACGTCTGTTTGAATGAGAATGAAAAAGAGTGTCAATAAGGGATGCTCTTAAGGATCCCTTTTAGGCCCATGTCTATGGAATATTGTCTCGAAGTCCAAGAAGTAGCATTCGCGTGCGACATTGTAATGCTATTGGTTGGGAGCTTTAGACAAAGCATTCAAAAACAAAAATGCGTACTACCCATAGACATAATGGTAGACGGATGCAATGGTTACAAGATGTTGTGATCTCCCGCCAATATAGTTATGATCTAATTAAAGGATTACTTGACATCAGAAGACCATCATTGGTCTCAGTAAATGGTCAAAGAATTAAGATGGTAAAACCTGCTAAAAATCTTAGACTAGACTTCAACGAAAGTCACCTAAATATAGTAGGAAAGTTTTCGATGTGCTAAAAAAAGTAGTAAGAGAGACATGGAGCCTCAAGCAAGGTACTCTGTCTACTATATTTGAAGGCCTTGTAGTCTTTTCAATGATATACGCATGTGTTGGATGGGCTGACAGAATGAAATGTTACTACCGGCGAACACTAGTTAGTTCTCAAAGAAGTGTTTTGCTCGGAATCACCAAGGCGTACAGAACAACTGATGCCGTTTTTGAAGAAATACATTCATATGCACCGACTAATTTTCGCAGACTCCATTACCTGTGATTGAGAGCAGGGCGAGGATACAAAGATCGTAGCGTCTATGACTATCAACTGGCTCAAAAAGCAAGTGATTTACTACTTGTTGACATAATGAGTGGCCAGCAAGTAAACTTGCTTTGATGATGCCAAACAACCTCCACTCTTTTAAGAAATTTAGTGATACTGATGAGCTTCCAGCTCATCCTGGGAACGCCGTATTTTTAACACGTGCTCGTTATCGCAGCTGTTGTAGCCGATAGTTTTCTTAGCCCACGCCACGGACTCCCACTGTTCGGCTGTGACGGCCCCTCAGGAGCTGCAGCCCACGGTCTAGTATTCTGAACGCCAAGCGCTGATTCGAAAGACAGTGGTTTTTCTTAGATGGTTTCGCTGGTTCTTGGCTTGGGTGTCATGGAGTCGTCTATCTTTACTGTTGGGGAAGAAGTCCCGCCTTTTCTATTCCCGGCCCTTAGAGAGTGCCAGTCTGGTTTTTATTGTTTTAGCACACATTTTTGTTCCTACGAGTAACGGAGAAATAATAGAAATATATAAGGCTACGCACAACTGGAGGTCGCCTAGTATTCAGAGGGCTAAGTTTGCGACTGAGCTTTGTTAAATAGGCCCTTCAGTCTGGTAGCTTGTCGGCATGGGTCGAGTAACACCTTAAAACGGGCCATCTGCCGTCAGTTAGCGTGCATCCAATCACACTTCAGTCATTTTTACTCATCCGTTCAGAAAGAACGTGAACTTGGATACGACGACATTGTGAGGCTAACCTACGTCTTAATTCTTTGTACACTATAATTGTTCGTATGAGTTCACGTAATAAGGTAGATCATACGTGGCCGTTTCGAATAGTTAAAATATTTCAATCTGACCAGCTACTTTTAAAAATAGTTTGATGCATTTATGACTAAACTTCAATTTACATCTAAAGAAAAAAAGTTATTGATTAACTGGCCTACTTCCATCCGGGCTGATTCATCACCATTATATGCAGTTACTCATCACAAAAATTAATTCTTATTACTTAACAGACGATATCTTACATTTTTTCTTCTCTTCTTTCTTTACAGATACTTATATAAAAAAAATATATTAAGAACTATGCTGTGAAATCAAGACGTAACGTTATATCAAAACAACAACAACAAAGATATCGCCGCAAAAATTATAACGTTAACGACAAAGTTGCAAAAAAAAAATCAACTTACTAAGAGATTACGAAAGGTCATCGCGCGTGTTTTAATAATTTCGCACCCGCGACCAAAATGTTAAATTCATTTTATAAGCATCTACTGCACGTTTCACTGCTCCTATTCATCATAATTCTGTCGATTATCACCTCGAAAAAAATCAAATTAGACGATGATTTTGATGTGTGGGCCGAGTATGGCACATATCTTACATTAATTTTGTACGCGCTACGATATGTAACATTTTTATCGTTGCCCCAAGCATTATTTAATTTCTGCGGACTTGTATTTTATAATGCATTCCCCGAGAAGGTGGTGCTCAAGGGGAGTCCACTACTAGCACCATTTATTTGTGTGCGTGTCGTTACACGAGGTGATTTCGCCGAGCTGGTCAAAACTAATGTTATGCGCAACATGAATACGTGTTTGGATACGGGACTAGAAAATTTCGTAATTGAAGTGGTCACAGATAAACCGCTTAATTTAGCCAAGCACCGTAGAATACGGGAAATTGTGGTGCCGAATGCGTATAAAACAAAATCGGGGGCATTATATAAATCGCGTGCGCTTCAATATTGTCTCGAGGATTCGGTAAACTATTTAAATAATAATGACTGGGTTGTGCATCTAGACGAGGAAACCCTATTAACGGAGAATAGTGTACGTGGAATTATAAATTTTGTGCTAGATGGGAAACATCCGTTTGGCCAGGGACTGATCACGTACGCGAATGAGAATGTTGTAAATTGGTTAACAACGCTAGCGGATAGTTTTCGGGTGAGCGATGATATGGGAAAATTACGATTTCAATTTAAATTCTTCCACAAACCATTGTTCAGTTGGAAGGGTAGCTATGTGGTGACACAGGTAAGTGGCCGATATTATGTTTTTTTTTTGTTGTTGTTTTTTTGTTACTTACCTAAATCGATTTTATCGTGAGTTTGCGTATATTTTACAATAAATATTGACACCACCCTCACCGAAGGAACGCCATTAATTATTTGTGGTTTTTTATTATTCGCTTGTCACGTCGATTACATAATAAATTATGTTTTCAACCGTTTTTCGCACTCCTGAATTAAACAAAACGTTGGGCAACACGTTTGGTGTAGAAAAATCGATGACATATTTAATGTGAGGATAGCTATCGGCAATTATTTTTTTTTTTTTTTCGTATAATACTTACGGACAAATTGTCTAGCATCAAGGTCGTTTACGGATTATTGATTGATTTTATCAAGATTTGAGTCGAAAAGGGAGCTGCCATCCCATCAGATAGGTCTACAAATAAGTCACAAATGGCTGTCCTAATCGTATCCATTCAAATTGATAAAACTTTCCTGATCGTCTTCTCATGTTATTGTTATTTTCAGCTACTCACTTGACATACAAAGTAACACTGGCTCGTTCGTCAAAATGAACTCCCAGTAACTGTGAGCGCTAACGCCCTAAAAATTGGAATATGAAACCATCTGACATATAACTAAAAAGTTAGTATTCTTCCACATAATATCCAGAAACTAAAAAGTTAGTATTCTTCCACATAATATCCAGAAACTAATTCAAAAAAATCGGAAAATTCGTCGGCAATGGTAACAATAAAAGATCATCAAACTCGATCCCATCCGTTAGACTGCCAGATGAAACGGGTCTGAGTAAAAACTCATTGGTAACGGGTTTTTCAGAGTTTTTCAATTAGTAGATATTTGGGTCGACTGAAACAAAATATTCAACCGATTTATAAGAGAAGAGACGGCGGTAGTATGTCCTGGAATTCCAGGAATCCAGATTGGCAAGGATTTCATTTTGATGAGCCTTCTCGTCCTTTATTTGGTAAAAGAGTTCTTTAGACTACAATTGTGCAATTGTTTAAGATTCATCAGCGCACTTATTAACCTTAAACGAACGTCTCTAAAACCATACCGCAATAAGAAATTAATCGATTGAGAACCGTTCTCTCGACCTAGGTTCTTTACTTACGTCACCGACGGTTATTCTGCTAGGAAACTGAAGAACAGAGCAGATGCCGTTGCTGCATTCAATAAGGCTTTGGCTAAGAATAGTGTGTGTAGATTTGATTCTCTTCGTCTACCGGATGAACAGCTTACCTCTTCCAAAGAAGAAATCGGTGAGCTGCTTCTTACTGTTCATTTTCCTGGTTGTGATATCGCCAATTCGGATGATGTTCCTGCCAAACTTACTAGGACTTCTGTTAGAACCTGAAATTGCCGATTGGAATTTGGCCACAACCTGACCATTTGTGATGGTTTGCGCTGGGGCCTTTTTCCCTTTGTAACTTATAAGGCTGACCGCCCCCGTAGGTATTTTCAGTGCTGAGTTACATTGCTTTCCTCACATTTATGATCATTCGCTCCACCTTTTCATGCGTGCATTGCTTTTAGCACTGTTCCAAAATCTTGGGGCAGGGGTAGCGTTGTTTTATCCTGAAAGCTGGAAAGCCCAATTATACGGACCCCAAGTCATTAGTCTGTCCTCAACTTTTCTTAAAGTTCTGAAAGGAATCGTCGACAGATTCATTATAGACCATTTTCTAATCATCTACCGACTTAGTAACATGTAACATGCTTACAGAGTTGGTAAGTTCTGTGAAACCGGCCTACATGAACTTGTAACCAGGAATGAAAAATCTCAATAATAAGTCGTTTTTGTTAGTACTTTCCAGGATATTTTGGATGCTTTCGATAGCACTTCGTTTGGTACACTCACTTCTGCCTGTACCAATCTTGGAATGCTCGCGGCAATACCTTATAGAATGAATCCATGCTCAAAATCTCGCTTTGTGGACGCCGAACTAGATGAAGTGTTATTTCTGTCAAGGTTTTCAAAGGCTACCCAGGGAGGTGTGCAGTGTGCTCTCATCTCTGTTTCTGCACGTCAACCTATCTGTTCACGCTTTATTTTTGGGAGAACGATTGCTAAATGTGACCACGTAAAGCATCTTGGTGTTGTCTTGGATAGTAAACTTTCCTGGAAGAATCACTTGGACTACGGACTTATAAGCGACTGCAATATTTTGACAATGTAGAAAAGCGTTTGGGGAATCCTGGGGTTTAAGCCGCAGGATATTGTATTTCATTCATAAATTACTGGTCTACCCGATATTATCGTACACAATTGTTGTGGTGGCCAGTGGTCAATCTGAAGGCGTATTTGGCCAAGCTTAAAGGTCTTCAAAATTTTCCTTGTATAGCCTTTACTGGGACTAGTCCTCGAATTCACATCTTGCTATGGAATCCATTCTTTCTTTGCCTCAGTTACACACGTTTATTTTAGATACAGCTTGTGCTACAGCATTTCATCTTTAAAAATTTCTTGGCTGCCTCCAAACTCGTCAAGGACTGCAAACATTTGATGAACGTTCTTTGTTCCAACAATACAGTTAACATCATTTGGGTACCGTTTCATTGTGACATTGTTGGCAATGAGATCGCAGATTGTTTAGCCATAGCCGGTTCCCATTTCGTTTAAAGACCTATGTTTTCAATGATTTGAGACTTCTAGCTGTTGTAAGGAGAGGACCAGTTAAGTTAATTTACAACGTATGGGCTTTGCTCATGATGTTATATGCGAGGACTGCCTTAAGGAGGATGATGACTGCCTTCACACAGAAGCAGTTGGCCTTGCCTTACTGAGCTAGCTAATGAGTTTCAGTAGCCGTCTAAGTAAGTATGACAAGTTCTGCCATACCATGTCGGAATTTGTCCAAATATCTTATCAAAATCTGAATTTTCATAATCATTTTTAAATTATGGGAATTACGATTATAATAAGTGTACACAAAATTCGTTGTAATTCTAAAATCGGTCACTGCTAAGCGGTGATTTTGATGATATTATCTTGCTCAATTATATATTTAACCAATTTGGGTGCGGATAAACCGATTTAATATTTTAAAAAAATGGAATACGGGGATTACCAACGTACAAACATTTCGTCATACATTTTGTAAAAGAGCGATAATTAAAATTTTCATGGCCAGTTTACGTATTTGTTTATGAGTTTAGTAAAATCAATTTTTAAATTAGTATTTACTTTTATATACTTAAACCAGCGGTAGATTAAAAATACAGGGGATATATTTCCGTCAGATAACGTCATATCTTATCGGCATATATTTTATTAATACATATTTTGACTGACACATACTCGAGATAAGATATATCAATAAATGAATTATTAAATCTGCTTTCCTGAAAACATATGTATGTCGCGCGTGGCTCATTATTATCAATCCAATTCGTGTATTTTACATTCTCAAGTGGTTTTATTGATTTATAACAATAATATGGGCGAGGCAAATAAGTGTTTAGATTGTGCCTCTAAACATACATGATACTCTGGCATCATATACAATGAGAAAAAAAATAAGGTTAAGGTTTAATACACAATAATAATTATCATAAATTATGAAACATGCTATCAATGTTTATCTTCCAACATGTGTATTAGCTTTATTCTAAGCAAATATTATAAAAAAAATGTTATTATTTCAAACCGACACGATTTATTTACATATTATCTATGGAATATATGTACATACTTAATGTGTACGTTAACGAACGCCACCATTTCGATTTTATATACTCGTATGATGCGGGAAAAAAATTCGAAACATTTATTTCAGAATTGTTTACATACACACATATTGTATACACGATTTTGTTATTTGGCTTCACAATATATGAATCAGAAAGATTGATCGATAAGTTAAATATGGCAAGGTCATGGAAAACGGAACTCAATGAAAATACGTGAAATTATGTTGTGAAATTTCTTATTTTAAAATTGCCAGCGGTAGATTAAAAATGAGATTCTTAGTTATACGAAGTCCATTTAACGTGAAGCTGAGGTCGTCTTATCTTCACCAATAGAAATTTTTGATCGGTAACTTATTGGGGCGAATTTGCCGAACGATTAAAATGGCGAATTCGAACTACATATGTATTACAGAGCGACAAAAAAAAATCCAGATGAGTCTCATCGATTTTGAAATGGAATGTGTTTTTGGGTATCTTGAACGCTTGCGGCGAATTCGCTGTATCGATTAACCTTATTAAAAATTAGACTATTACTTTATCAAATTACATTTATGACTTTCAACTATATTTTAAATATAAATTAAGAATGTGAAAATAATTAGCTTACGGCGAATTCGCCGTTCCTCTATTAATTTTCAGTTGTCACAAACTTTATATCTATCTAAAAAAAATCGTTTGAATTTCTGATCGTAATCAAAAGGGTACTTATCTATGTATTTAGTACATATACGGCGAAATCGCCGTATCTATTATTATTATTTGCAATTATATTTAAATTCAAAATTAATTATTTTATAACTTCGTAGACCAATTTGGGTGCCAATCTATGTAACTAATTCGTGCTTGCCTTGTGCTAAAATCTAGTTTGATAATAGTTTAACTGTGGGTGAGTGAATGTGGTAAAAAAAATGGCTAGACCTATCTAGTGAATGTCATTATTTCACAACTATTTACATACACCTATAGTATACACGATTCTTTTGTTTTGGGGTGAGTTTGCCGGATGACTAAAATTGCCAATTCAAACTATGTATTTTAAAGCGATTAGGCTCCAAAAATGCATATACATTTTACATCGATTTTGAATTGAAATGGGTTTTTGGGAATTTTAAACACTTGCGGCGAATTCACCTTATCGAACTTTATTTTAAATGAGCCTATAACATTACCGAAATTCAGTTGCGGCTTACAAGTATGTATGTGCATACATATTATTGAATTTCAATTTAGAATGTAAAAGTAATTAGCTTACGACGAATTCGCCGTTTCTCTTTAATTTTCAGTTATCTCGAACTTTATACCCGTATCTACCTACAAAATTCGGATGAATTTCTAATCAAATATGTATGTATTCAAAAATGTTTTTATCGATTTTGTACGTATGCGGCGAATTTGCCATAACGAATATTATTATTCAAAATTATTAGGTGCCAATCAATTTAGTTCGTGCGTGCTTTGTACTAAAATCTAGTTTGATAATAGTTTAAATATGATCTAGAGTGAATATGCTAAAAAAATTATCTAGGCCTAGTGATAGTGAAAATACTAAAATGTAATTTGATGTTCACGCAACAACAAAAAAAACTCCTGATCAATGGAATATGATTGTAAATTCGTTCTAACGTATTGAGTCACCAAGAGTTATTATAAACAATCTTGGTGACTCAATATGTTTGAAGGAACTCTTGCAGACCGCATCACCAATGATCCAGGAGAAACGGCGTACATAATTTTATAAAATCTTAATCACTAGAACGATTCTGAATTCTTTTTAACGAATTGAGTCACCAAGAATTATTATTATTAGCCCTCTTGGTGACCCACCTTTCAGATAATTCAACTGAGTGCTAATATGTTGCGGTAATTGAAATTTCTGAAAAGTCGACGATTGCTCAATATTCTACCGATCCAGTGGGCCGATCGTCAATTCGTTCTAATCAATTGAGTCACCAAGGATTATTATTAGGATTCTTGGTGACTCAATTCATTTGATTGAATTTACAAATGGCATGGCATCAATGATCTCGAAGAACTCGGTAGGAACTTAATTCAAATGAGATGCGTCTTAATTGGGAGATAAACTGTATTCGACAATAGTGATGTGATAGTGAACTTGATGGGGAATTGGCTATATCGCTATGCATATTGTATAAATAATAAAATTAAATTGCTGATTCTGAATTATGTTTGCACTAACGTTTACCTACCGCTGGAACCACTGTAAATTTATGAATTTCAAAATGCAGATTTCCGCACAAACTGCTACCGACCAATGGCACGATTGTATTTTTTTTCTAATGTATTGAATCACCAAGCGTAATTTTAATCTTGGTGTTTCAATACGTTTGAAGGGGTTTACATATTTCCAGGAGAACGTTTATCTTTATTATATGTATGGAGCCAGGAACCAATTTTTACCAATTCACCGCGGTTTAAGTGTGCCTAGTTTTGCCTTTTCCACAAATTTGTGATGTGTATAAACTTATATTTTGATATTTTCGATCGATTTAGTTTACGGCGAAAATTGTATTCGCCTTTAGTAATATTTATCGAATTCGCCGTAAACAATTTTTTGACAAACGATATATAATATATCTACAGGTGAATTCTTAACATATCACGCTGCTCTTTCGGTTTATATAGTTTGCGGCGAAAATTTTATTTTTTATATAAATTAATATTTTTTACTATAACACTATTTTTTTTTATCCATTTCCAGCTCTCAGCCGAAAAACAAGTAACATTTGACAATGGCCTAGACGGATCAATTGCTGAGGATTGCTTTTTCGCCCTGTCCGCATTCAAACAAGGATTCACGTTTAATTTTATTGAAGGTGAAATGTACGAAAAATCACCATTCACTTTGCTCGATTTTCTCCAGCAACGGAAACGCTGGCTCCAAGGTATCCTGCTAGTGGTTCACTCAAAACTCATACCAATTAAGTACAAATTATTATTAGCTATAAGTTTATATTCATGGCTCACGATGCCGTTATCCACCTCAAATATTGTACTGGCCGGGCTCTATCCGATTCCGTGCCCACGTATTATTGACATAATTTGCACATTTATTGGCGGTATCAGTATATACATGTATATATTCGGTGTGATTAAATCATTTTCGCTCTATCGCTTTGGTTTCCCGCGTTTTGTACTATGCGTTTTGGGCGCCATATGTACAATCCCATTAAATATTATAATAGAAAATTGTGCTGTTGTCTGGGGTCTTGTGTCGAAAAAGCATAAATTTTATGTGGTGCAAAAAGATGTGCACGCATTGGTTACGGTTTAAAATATACTAGGTCGCGCTTATACAGTTACTAAAAGAGTATTTTGTATTTTTGTTGTCTAATTTATAAATGAAATCACTAACAAAAAAATTTTCTCACACACTTAATTAATTTATAAGTTTATATTATAGTTTTTTGTTGTAAATATGCCGCCATTTATATATATATATATATATATATATATATATATATATATATATATATATATATATATATATATATATATATATATATATATATATATATATATATATATATATATATATATATATATAATATATTGGTTTAGTAGATAAACTAGGCGCTGATTTCCTTTAAATTAATTCCACAAGCAAATAAATCACGAATTCGTGATTTTAGGATGTTTAATTTGTTTTTATATAAATTTCATTGCCGTGCCCAAATTTTCTAGGTTTTTTTTCTTGTTGTGTTTGTATGTGTGCTAATTAATTTAAAGGTGTGCGGTGATTCGTTATAATTTTCGAACTATATATATTCTATTCCCAATCGAATTTATATTATTATTATTGTTAGGATTTTTGGTTTTTTTTTGTTACGAATACGCAAACTAAAAAATGAAAATGGTACTTATATATTAAAACTATTGTAGAGAGCCTTTTATTTATCTCGCAAAATGGAAGGGTGCATAGGAAAAGGATTTACCAAAGATTTTGTTGTTTTTTATTTTAATTTTTTTACTAGGTTTAGATTTATAAAGTATTTAAAAATGGTTTAAGAATTGTTCGGACGATTTTTCCAAATTTTCTTCGCGGCGAATTCAATTGTTGATTTTTTTTTTAATTTACAGATGCTATATTACGTGTAGACGGATTTCTAGAAACATACGACATAATTAAAGTCGCGGCGAATACGATTGTTAAAACTATCCTACGGCGAATTCATATAATTAACATTACCTAAGCGAAATATCCAAAACTTATTTCTCAACCATTAATTTGACATTTTCGAATTCGTCGCAATGTCCATATGACAATGTCCATATGTGTCAATTTCGCCGCAGTTCTTTAATTATTAAAATAGTCAATTCTCAAAATCTCACTGCATAATTTCAAATATTTTTAAAACTAGAAAATATTAATTATTTCAAAAATTATAATATTTCGAATATAAAATTTTAATGCGGCGAATTCGCCATAGAACATTTCCAACCATAATTTAAATTAATGTTTGTTTAAAATCGACAAACGGCAAAAGTATTATAACACAAACCTCCTTCTTCATAATGATTTAATAAAGTCACAAAAACAAAAAGTCAAATAAAATTGAACAAGAATTAAAATATTTACTTTTTTTTATAAAATAATTAATATATTTCTATAAATTAATTATATAAGTACATAATTAAATAATTTCGGATTCATCCATCCAAATAAACAAAATAAAAATGATCCGCCCGGCCCTCCAAACCACATAAAAAACGTTTAAGCTTAATTTATATTATTAATTAATTAATTAAATTTAAAAAAAAAAATTTAGAAAGAGGCTTTTTGTTTTTATTAGTTTTTAAATTATTTATTTTCAAATCAATTATATTCTCTATATATAATGGGCATTACTTAATTTATAATTACAATTTAATAATCGAACAAATCTTTTAATTAATTAATTAATTAATTTCACATTCCTCAAAACACTGTAATTAATTAATTTAAAAAAAATTATATTTTTATGCTCATTAAATAATACATATATATAAATTAATTAAAATAGTTTTGTAAATATACTAATATATTTTTAATTAATTAATTAACGTATTTAATTTAATCTGATATTAATTTAATAAAATATAAAATAAAACAAAAAAATTAAATAAAAAGTGTTCAAAAGAAATTAATTAATATATATAAATAAAAATAATACAATTTTTAATTAAAATAAAACAAAAATTATCAAGACTTTATTAAAAATATAAATTAATTTAAAAAATTAATTAAAAATCAAGAAATTATTAAATTAAAATACAAAAGCAACTAGTCGGAAGTATATATACATTTATATATATATATTTAATAACATTAAAATAATACATAATTATGAAATATAATATTATAAATTAATTTTTAATTTAATTAATTAATTTGTTATTAATTATTATTATTATTATTTTTTAGTAATTTAAAGAAAAATGAATTATTTAAGTTTAAGAAAATAAATCGAAATTGAACGAGAAAATGAAGAAAAAAAATTAAATGATTTGATGAAAAATTAATAAAAGAAATATTATGAAAAATATAAATTTGTATTTTATTTGTGAGATAATTTTTTGCGGCGAATTCATCAAGGTGGCGAAATAAAATTAGGCTAATTGTGATTACTGCAATTAGTTTTCTGATTCGTGACGAATTCGCCGCCAGACGTTCAAATTATCAGTAACTGGTAAGACGAATTTATAACTGAAAGATAAGTTTTCAACAATCTTTAAATGTTTGAACCAATTTGACAAACTTCAATAACAAGAGAAGTACATAACGAGAAAGCCGCGGTGGACCTTTCTATCTAAATTGGCCGAGAAATTATTTAAATTTAAAATTTGTTTGTTGACGATTGGATAACTATATCCATTGACGTTTAAAATTATAATAAAACTATCTATCCATTGACGTTTAATATAAAACTATCTATCCAAAAACAACAATACAAACTTCAAATGGATCGTTCTTTTAAATAATCATGGTTTCCGCGAGAGGAGCTTAGCATACTTGTACAATTGACGATTGGAGCATCGCGGATTCCACGTAACGGAATTTTTCTAAAATAAAACTATCCATTGACTTTTAAAATTAAGATAAAACTATCTATCCTTTGACGTTAAAAATAAAATTATCTATCCATTGACGTTGAAAAACCCCCAGCCACCTAATTCGAATACAACAACAACACAAACTTCAAATGGACTGTTCTTTTCAATAAACATTTTTTCCACGAGAGGAGCTTAAGCTACTTGTACAATTAACGATTGGAGCATCACGGATTCCACGTAGCGGAATTTTTCTAAAATAAAACTATATCCATTGACGTTTAAAATAAAACTATCTATCCATTGACGTTTAAAAGCGGCTGTGTTACCTAATTTTGAATATAACAACAACACAAACTTCAATGGATCGTTCTTTTAAATAATCATTTTTTCCGCGAGAGAAGCTCCGCCTACTTTTACACTCGTCAATTGCTCGCTAATTTAGAAAATATAGAGTAACTTGATTTGCCTTCCTCAAATTTTGCAGAAATTCTATTATCTCAGCGAATTTGAAAATTGAACTGTAAGAAAACTTTTCGATATCGAAAATTGATAATTGCATATCAAACATATTAATTTGTTCTCTTTTAATTTCTAAAATAGACATTTTGAGTTAAACTCTGACAATTAAATTTTGCAAATAAAAATAAAAACGCGAATTCTCAAATTAATTTCGTAATTCGAACAAAAACCAATGAGAAAAGGTGCTAACTTCGTAATGGTTCGACTATTTACCACCGGTCGCGCCCGTCTCACTAAATGGAACGAATTTTCATCCATCGGTTAACCCGAATTTGATATGTCAGACAGCCATGTTTGTTATTTGCTGTATGTCATCGAAGCATTGTTGAAGTAGAAAAAAAAATTTCACGAATTTTTTGATTAAAATTCTACAATTTTTCCTAATTAAAACATTTTGTAACTATATAATGAAGAAAGTGCAAACCCGAATTTGTACAGTTCGTATATTGTGTGTGGTATAAAATGTCAAAATTGGTCAGTCGCAATAAAATAACAGTCGAGTTACCAAAAGCGCGAGACCTCAGCAAATTACGGCCGAGCGTATTTGAACGTCTCGGAAGTAAAAAATCGAATTCAAGTGGTGCAACAAGTGTAAGTACTTCACCATAACAAAAAAAAATATCGACCCGTGATTTTTTGATATGCCTTCAATCGCATTTCAGTCACAACAGCAGGAGATTCGCTCCAAGGAAGTGACGAAACCCGCTGCACCCCTAGTCGCAGCAAGTGACGCAGGCGGCAAACTGGAAGATGAGGATCCAGATATTTTAGAGAAACGTCGTCTCGAAATACAAAAAGAGTTAGATTTACAATTAAAAATGGAAACGGTAAAAAAAACCGCAAAAGAGATTATGATGAAGAAACGAAACAAGCGGCTGATTCAGGCGGCGCAGCCTCATCGCTCGTCGTCCAGTTCAAGTTCGGGATCGAGTTCCGGCTCTGGGTCGGACTCCAGCAGTGATTCATCATCATCGTCGAGCTCATCGTCGCGGGATGCGGCTCGCCGAAAGCTGAAACGTTTAAAAGGACGCCGAAGCTCTAGTAGCTCGTCAGAAGCTGGAGCGAGTCGTCTTAAAAAACTGAAGAAACATCATGCCGGTAAGAAAATGGTTGAAGGAGTTAAAAAGGCAGGTCACACGAAGAAAATGCGTCCCCGTTCTAAAACTCCTCCAACCCGTAGTAAAGTGGCGCGTAGCAGCGTTACCCCTCCGTCCTCAGCCCTAACCAAGTCCCATAAGTTACAAACCACCAAAACCAAACTCATTGCAGGCGATCGGAAGAAGCATCACGCAGCGGCGATGGCTCAGCTTAAGGAGCGGGCTCGCGAGAAGGATAAGGAACGTGAAAAAGAGCTACGCGAAAAAGAAAGAGAACTACAAATGCAACGGGAGCGCGAGAAAGAACGTGAGCGGGAAAAATTTCGGGTTCGCGAAAAGGAGCGTGGTGATAGTCGCACGCCAAAAGTTCGGGCGAAATCTAGATCCCCAGTTGCCCGACGAGTGGAGAGAGATTCGCGGGGTTGTGATTTAAAACGTCGCAGCCCCGAGCGTTCCCCTGTCAAACGAACCACGTCTGGAATACGTCGTGATCGTAGTATCGAACGTCGGTTGCTTAAAGATCCTATATTAGCGCGTAAACACGAAAGCAGCCGAGATCGGGAGCGTCGTGAACGGGAACGCGCCGAAAAAGAGGCGGCTCGGGAAAAAGAACGACGCGAGGCCTTGGCCCGATGCCAAGAACGCCAAAGAGAGCGAGAACGTGTTGCAAAGGAACGTCTTCGTCTAGAACGTGAGAGCGAGCGAAAAGCACCAGATCGTCTGCTTCCACGACCGGCCGAACGAGAGCGAGCCATTGCACTCGCAACCGGTCGCCACGATAGTGATGAAAAATCGATCGAGCGGCAACGTTCGCATTCTCATTCACGAGACCGTCGAGAAAAGGAGTACGAGCGAGGCTACGAACGGTCCGGGTTCATTGATCATCACGATCGACGGGGCGAAGAGCGTGAGGATCGCGAATATATTCGAACCCGCGCAGAAGAAAGTCCATACGAAACGCGGCCTCGGACCCGGGAAGAGCGAGAACACTATATAGAGCCCAAAGTATACAGCGATGAACACGATCGTTACGGACAGCCCATTCGCAGTTCAAGCAATGCATACCAAGCTTCCGATCATCATGAACGAGAGTGGAATGAACGTGAGCATGAACGGGAACGTGACCCGGAACGTCGCTATGAATCACGAAGTACTGACCATCATAATCCGGGGTGGGAGGAACGCGAGTGGCAAACTGAGCCAACTTGGGATGAGCCCGAACCGACCCCTTCACCTCGTGTAGGATGGAGTGGTCCTGAAAAAGTAACTCCGGGTCCTAATATGTCTAATGCGCCCGGTGAAGAATGGCCACAAGGTGGAAATTACCCGCCTGAACACCATGGTCGCGAATGGGTCGGAAGTGGGCATCATCATCGAGAGGAGCACCATCCGCATCATGTCCCACAAGCCCATGAACCTCCGGGTGTTGGGATTCCACCACACGGAGTGCCACACCAGATGAATCGACGTTGGAACCCTAATTGGCATCATAAAGAAGACCCGCGCGGCCATATGCGAGAGTATGGTAGACCTGGCCCTCCTCCGCCCCACCAACCGATGATGGGCCCGCATAAACCAATGGAAGAGTATCGTCGTCCCGATCATCATATTGTGCATCCACATCTTCCACCACCTGGTCCGCCACATCCGAATCATCCACAATTTCATCCACATCAGCAGGTCCCCAATCAGCATCCGAACACCCGAGTCAACCACATTCCGGGTCAGGCGACCGAGATTATTACGAACACCAAACACTCATTCATCCGTAAAACAATCCCAATACCGGTTCCATCGTGTCCACCACATGTTAGAATGCAACCCCAAAATATTCCATTGATGTCGAGCGGACCATTGCCACAAATGATTCACGTCCAACCGACACAACACGATATCAGTTCGCCTCAATTAAGTCTCCCAGTGATTCCGCAATCAATCGCCAGCCCTCTCGTTTCGAACGATCCTAGCTCGCCATTAAAACCACCCGGTGATAGTGGATCAACACCGAATATTGAAGATCCCGAAGCTGATGATCTGAGTGAGATTAGCGACGATGCTGATGAGATTTTGAATCAAGATGTTCCCGATCAGCCAGAACCATTAATCGCAATGGAACAGGTCGACGATAAGGATACTCTAGCACCGCCCGGAACCGTTGATATACTTCCACCACTAGAACACCATCATCTAGCACCTCCTGAGATTATCGCACCCGAACCGGTTAAAGATGAACCCGTCGTCGATTCGTGCAAACTCATGGATGATATTGATCTTGATTTTGAAGAGATTTCGGATGGGGAACTTGAAGAGGAGGCGCGAGTTAAAGGGTTAGGTGATGCGCTCGGTGTGGATTGGGCCAGTCTCGTGGAAGAGTCGCGTCACATTAAAAAAGATCCGTCAAGTGAAACAACCGCGAAACAGCGATGGCAACCGCATCATATTCTTTTGGATATTGGAATTTCGTTCCGGATGGCTGGAGAAGGATTTGCGTCGAGCTTATTGAATGAGGCAGAATTAAAGTTGAAAGAGGAAAAGGAACGGATTAAATATGAGGCTGAACAGGCGGCTCTCGTTGGACTCGATATAATTCGAATAAAAAAAGAGGAACCGGATGAAGATCTAGACCATGCCGATGGAGATGTGAAGGTAAAACTTGAGCGACCTTCAACACCACCGGAACCTCTAGTCGAGGAATTGAGCTTGGTTGCCCGCCATCCGATAGCCCATGCTCAAGTGTCCATGAAGCGTGCAATTTTGCGCCGTAAAAATTTAGTGTCGAATGCGCCGGGTGCTTTTGCGCGAGGGCTCAGTGCTCGACAAGATCTTCAGTTGCGACGGCAGTTGTGCGGGCTACCCGAAAAGGATGTTTCGGTTATATCCGCGAATCGATGTGCTGACCCGGACCCTTTGATGGCGAATTTAGCTTTAGATTTTTTCCAAAAGGCTCTTGCCCGAGCATCTTGATTATGTGGGGATATGCGAGGTTCATCAATTTTTTTGTTTTCAGCTTAATGTTAGAGTCGCATTCAACTCGATGATTGTAATTTAAGAAATATATAGAAGGATTATACATAAATTTAATGAAATGGTTTTATTGGATTTTTTTTAGTAAATGATTGGCAGCCAGGAGGAGTATTCATTTATTTTAAGTTCTGCGGTCTTACTTGAATCGACTTTTCCTTAGTTTCAAGAAGTTCACAGATTAAGTAAAACCGGTTAATAATTAATAAATCAAATTTAATTTTGAACAATATGACTTGGGCTCGTCATCGAAGCGATGTTAAAATATTTCGTCTCTCTACAAATAAAATAATTTATGAGGTCACATGGCGCATCATTCCACTTAAAATCGAACACTTTGTTAATCTCTAGGCAATATTCATTGTGATCATTGGCATTATCTGGTTGTCCATCACCAAATCCATTGTATTTAATTTCGGCCCCAGATGTAATCCAATAAAATTCACCATCACTGCCCTGCGATGTACCTCCCGTCCAATAGGTTCGAATGGGTACTTCATCGGTATGATCACGTAAATATTGTAAAACCTTGTGATATTCATCTTCCGTTTCTAGATCGAGCAAATACAGGCCTTTTTGACTACAATATCGATGGGCCTGATGCCAATTTTTCTACAAGAAAAAAAAAAAATTATCGATCGTATTATGTATCCTGATCATTTTTATACCTTCACTGGATCACTGAAATAATAATTTATTCCATCGATTTTAAATGATTTTAGACACAATGCACTTGATATAAAAAATAAAACTATTAAAATGTCACTGATAAAGATATTCATTTTTACGTAACAACAAACGAAAAGTTATAACGAAAATCAGCAAAAAGATCGTTCAACAACAACAAACGAGTTTTCTAAAATCGATCGTCCAAAAACTACTACTCTTCGTTCGTGCCAAACGCGCATGTGCAACGCTTCACTTTCACTTACAGCCTGTTTTGTACCAACATTTTAATTTCCACAACAAGGAGAACCGGTACAAAAATGATGATGCGATTAAAAACTGGTTTCAGGTACCACGATCAAACTGCCACTAGAATATTTTACTGGTTATAATGTATTTTTATTTTACATTTCACACTGTGATAGTTGGTAAGAGAAACATTAGATCTCATAAAAGTAGAGAAAGCGCCTCTCGTGGTAAAACTTAAAACAAAATATACAAGCGTAATGACTTTTGTGTTTTGTGTGGAATTGACTATGGAGGAAAATGGAAAGAGTAAATAATTATACATAATCAGTACTTTTATTCAAAATAAATAACGCACTTTGCTAAAATTTCTCAATGATCTGTTTATTTTTATTCTGAAAATAAATCGTATATTTACTTCAAAAAATTCCTGGACCTTCTATTTGCAACTGACGTCATGCATTCAGAGGTTTCTGCAAGTTTGGATTTCACCGGCTGTCAGATGAGCATCCACCTCACGCCGATCACGTTAAATATTTTCATTGTTAATTTAAACTTAACTTTAAATATTGCTTTAATCTATAGCTGCTATATGCACCACCTAGCGCTACAATTGAGGCGTTTGAATACTTCCTGGATCAACTTGTCACCGATGTCCGAACGCGAAGCCCTGTTGGTATTGCTGGTGATTTCAATGCCTGGGCAACTGAATGGGGCAGCAAAGAAACGAATAGAAGAGAAACAGCACTGCTCGAGGCAGTTTCTTCCATAGATGCTGTGTTGTTCAACACTGGTGATACACCGACGTTTCGTAAAGGTGGCTCCTCCTCCGTAATTGACCTTACATTCGGTAGCAGCTGCTTGACGAGAGTGACGAGAGGAGGGCCTATTCCTGCTATCATTGGAGAAACCGAACCTCTCGGGTTGTGCCAATGCAAAAGCGGCCCAGATTATGAACACGATCACCAACGCCTGCAGTACAACTATGGTAGAAAGGCTGCTAGACAATCGTCGTTCACCAGCATACTGGTGGACTGAGCAGATTGCACAATTGGGACGGAAATGCCAAAATGCAAGGAGGAAACATCAACGTGCTTGGGGTACAGAGGCCTATTCTAGCCTGCACCAAAATTACCTGGATGCCCGGAGAATATTTAAGCAGACCATTAAAGTAAGGAAACGCCGTTGCTGTAAAGAACTATGAAAAGAAGTGGATCGTGACCCATGGGAGAGACCCTACAGGATTGTCATGAAAAGGCTTAAAAAGACAAATGAATCGCCGCCCACCTGTCTCAGAGAGGGAGTATTCCCTGAACGATGGAAGAGACAGCGTCTGGGTTTGTTGAAAAAAAAAGGAACCAACCGGGTGAACCATCCTCCTACCGACCATTATGCATGTTGGATACGGCTGGCAAAGTGCTGGAGAGAATCATATACATTCGACTGGAGAAAGCTGTGGTGAGCGCTGGAGATCTTGCTGAGAGGCAGTACGGATTTCGAAAGGCTCGATCGACAATATCCATCATGTGGTTCAAATAGCCTAGAACGCAACAGATGGAAAAAGATGGAAAGAAGGCTCAAAAAAATACTGTGCTGTTGTCACCCTGGATATTAAGAACGCATTCAACTCGGCCAAATGGAGCTGTATCCTAAATGCACTGCAGGCGTATACAATTGCCAGTGTACTTAAGAAGTATCATCACAGACTATTGGAATGATAAAGTGCTGACGTATGACACGGATGATGGTGTGAAGACATACAATGTTCTGGATGGTGTACCCCAAGGATCTGTATTGGGGCCGCTACTGTGGAATGTCATGTACGATGGTATCCTGAGGCTCCGTGTAGCTGATGATGTGGAAATCGTGGGTTTTGCTGACGACGTTGTAGTCGTAGTGGTTGCAAAAATTACAGATGAAATAATAGAGATAAGGAGGGTGGCAATCATAATTATAAAAAGGTGGTTGATATCATGTGGGCTTGAACTTGTTAATCATAAAATGGACGCAGTTTTATTTATCAGTAGGAAGGCGAAAGAAACCGTAACAATTCATGTAGGTGGTATCTTAACCCACTCACAGCCTTCATTACGATATTTTGATGTGGAAATAGATGCGCGTTTAAACTTTAAGGAGCATCTAAGGATAGTGAGCAGGAAAGCGATGAACTTCAAGCGATGGGGTGATGCGATGGACTGCGAGACAAATAGACGCAAATTGGTATCGGTGTACCGCCTGAGTGCTCTAAGAGTGACTTGTGGCTTCCGCACAGTATCTACCGACGCGGCACTCGTTATTGCGGGGATGATCCCAATCGAGCTCCTTGCGTGGGAAAGGAAGAAATGGTACTCCAATCGTTTAGAATGGCAAACACGATGGGATTGCTCGGAAAAGGGTCGCTGGACTTACCGTCTTATACCATCCATTGGTAAATGGCTAAAAAGACAACACGGCGAAGTCAACCACTGTTAAGTGGACATGTTTGTTGTAGTACATACCTGTGCAGGTTCAAGCACACTGATACTCCAGATTGTCCTGCTTGCAGAGATACACTAGAAGATGTGGAGCTCATATTTTTCCAATGCCCACGATTTGAGGATACTCGAAGGGAACTGTCAGCTGTCCTAGGGCAGCGTCCAACCCCAGAAAACATAACGCATAAATTAATGCTTGACTCTGAGGAAAGATGGAATGCTGTAAGCTATAAGTCGACAGTGGTATTGAATGAGCTGAGGCGCTTAGAGCGTGCACGAGAAGAACAACATGCCCGGATTTGATAGCGGTGACAAACTTGATCTAAGATTGAGGCGCTACAGGGAGCACAAAGAGCCAAATGGCTAGTCACCTCCATGTGAAGTAATGTCCAACGATAGTTCCGCATGGAGGATGTGAAAGCGGCGGGTGTGTGGTTTTTAGGTGGTAGGAATCCGCCACTGTTGCTGAGGTGTTTGTCCCACCGATGCACCGGCTTCCGAAGATTTTCTACACTTTACCCAGCCACGAAAAAAAAAAAAAAAAAAATTGGTTGACGGGTAAACGTGTTTATAAAACGTAGGAAGTTATATAGCCCGGACGGTATACTCGGTAATATTCGGATTCTCCAAACGGCTTGACGAAGGCTGTATCTTAAACAATGCCTTAGCTATAATGGGATTGTGGAAAATTGATTGACCCTCATATATACAGAAAAATTTTGCAACAAATATCTAATGTAGGTTTAATTAATGGGCGCACTATTCCCCGAGACGCCACATTCATCTCGCAATATTTTTTCAAAATTCTACCATTTTGATATCAACGCTGTTGTTCGAAGCGACTTCATTGCATCATTCGCCAACAAATGTGGTTGTCTGCTCGGATCGGAACTAAACCATTCCTTCGCCGATTATGATAAAATTCGGTATGTTGGATGGAAATAGAATTAAAAAATAATTTTTGGTAGAAGTTGAACAAAGTACCTGACATCTGGTGATATATTACCAAACTAGTAGGGCAATTTCATGTATAAACAAACTATGATCATCTTTTGCTCGTAAAGATTGCTAGTGCCAGTATATTACGATTATGTTCTTCCACTAAAACCGGAGTCGAGTCTGCAGCATTTACCCTAAAAATGGTAACACGAATTTAATCCAAGCTATCTACAAGATAAGTCGACTCTGTGTATAAACGTATAGTAACTTGTGGCACTTAATGCGTATCAATAAACGAAAATTTCTAAAATCGGTCGTCTATAAACATTGTTTTACCAGGTATTTAAATATTCAAACGTGACGTTATGATTTTATTATTGATAGTGGTCGCCATTTCGTAAAAATCATATTTTTCAAAAATTTAATACGTCAGTCAATAAACTCAGTTTTACGATCTTAATCCAAATTTAATAATTTCATGAAAAAGTCGTCGAACCAGTTTTACAAAAATATTTTAATTTGCTCACCCAACCTTCTTCGCCGCATATTTGGTTTAATCGATCGCAATGATCAGATGATAGTTTACCGTACGCAAATCAAGCATGAAGATCGTTGGTGTTTTAATAATAGTTGGTATCGTGTTTTCAGTGCTAGCTGAACGAAAAATTGAGATCGATGGAATTGGCTATTTGATTAGTGATGCGAACCGGGTATAAATTTAACGCACAAACATTAAATGTTGCAGAATAAATTTCGAATTTTTTTTTTAGAAAAACTGGCATGCAGCATTCCGATACTGCTACGAAGTCGGGATGTACCTGATCGATTTCGAAACGTTCGGAGAACATCAAAAAGTGACTGAATATTTACAAAAAAATCATCAACTATCCAGCGAGACGTATTGGACTAGCGGCACATCATTGGGTACAAAACGTAAAAGTGAATTTTACTGGGCCATAACTGGCGTACCGTTACAATTTAATGGATTTGGCCCGGGCCAACCGGATAATGCGGTCGGCAATGAATATTGTGTGGAAATGCGTCGACAATTTAACTTCCAGTGGAATGATACACCGTGTCGTGATAAGAAAAGTTTTATTTGTCGGGCGACACGATATTTTAAACTCGTGCCGAATTTAAGCGCCGACCCGATTCATTAATAGATCGAATGGAATAAAATGTATATCGCGAGTGACGGGAGAAAATAATGTTTGTGTTTTCTTTAAAAAAAAAAATTATTTTGTACTCAATGTGCCTGAAAGTGTTAAATCCAGTTTTATTTGAATAACGTAATGACGTCACGTCTTTTGCGTTTCATACAGTGACGATAATCTTGCAAGACATAAGACAAAAAAATTATTTTTATTATTTAGTTGTCGTTTGAGCTCCCACCGCACCAAGCATACGCATGATTCACCAAATTGTGTTAGTTTTGTTTTTCGTTTCGACGATTTCGTCTCAAAAATCATTTGAAATCGATGGCTTTAAATATTATTTCAGTGATCCAGTTCGGGTAAGTTTGTCCGATTTGGATGAAGTTATAGTAAAAAAATTATATTTAAATCCGTGCAGACAAATTGGTATCAAGCCGTCCGCCATTGTAAGAAAATTGGAATGGAATTGCTTGATTTTGAAACGGAAGATGAATATCGCAAAGTGCAAACATATATGCGCACGCATGTGAACGAATTTCCGCATCGTGCCTATTGGCTGGGC
This sequence comes from Tipula unca, assembly GCA_951394425.1. Taxonomy (NCBI): domain Eukaryota; kingdom Metazoa; phylum Arthropoda; class Insecta; order Diptera; family Tipulidae; genus Tipula; species Tipula unca. Next base: position 10,230,207 of record OX596382.1, read on the forward strand.
GGGACATCACTTGGGACTATGGGTGAATTTTATTGGATCGAGAATGGGGCCGAAATCGCTTACAATGGATTTATTGGCAAACAACCGGATAATGTGGGTGGTAATGAATTTTGTTTGGAGATCCGGCGGCGCGCTGAGTTCACGTTCAACGATATAAATTGTGATTTTGTAAATTATTTTATTTGTCGTGAGGGGAAATATATGACACCGCATAATATGTCTTAAATATAATATAATAATTTTTATAAGTTATTCGTTTCATTGAATTTATGTTTTGTTGATATTCAGTTTTACTTTGACCGTCTTACGAACATGATCGCAAACAAAATTTATTCTATTTTAATAGCCGCCTCTCTGGCGGTATCTGTATTGTGTCTCAAGTCATTTGAAATCGATGGAATACAATATATTTACAGTGATTCAATACAGGTAAGATCGATCGTGAATTTGTGACGTTATAGGTGTAAAGTGTGAATTAAATTTATATTGTTTTAAAATTTTTGTACAGACAAATTGGCATCTAGCCATCCGATATTGTCGTCAAAAAGGTATGTACCTATTAGATTTTGAGTCGGACGAGGAATACAGTAAAGTGCGACAACATCTGCGCGACCACGTTAATGAATTCCGGGCGAAATCTCTGTGGACTTCGGGCACATCTCTTGGTACTATTGGCGGAGAATATTATTGGTTTACAAGCGGTGCAGCTATAATTAATACCGATGAATTTCAACCGAATCGGACAAATAATAATACGGCTATTAGTGAAGAGAATTGTTTGGAAATTAGTCGAAAATTAGATTTCCGGTGGAGCGAGGCTAAGTGCGATCGCACGTTTCATTTTATTTGTCGTGCAACGAAATATTTTAAATTAATTCCGCAAACAAGTAATGTTGCATCAATGTCCTAGTCATAATCTTAATAAATATATGCGTTTAACAATTTAAGTTTTTTATTATTTACTACCCCACAATGAAGCCGCAATTAAGATCACAACGGTATTTGGTGAATTATTTCGATCGAGTTTTATAACACGCGATCACCGCAGCATACATACGTTCCTAACAGGTTTTATGATTTCTACGAATTTTCGTCAAAATGGTAAATTAATATTCTGCGTAAATCTAAAGAAGACAATAACAATATTATTATGATATACAAACTTCTTTTCCAATGAATGCGGTTTGGTATTGGGCATAAATAAACAATCAACAAGTGATCGGTAATTTTATCATGATCAAAAATGTAAATTTACTTAAATCGTTTCATAAAATCGTTCTAAATAAATTAAAATTTCGTATATACGAGATCGTTTAAAACTACCGTAAAGCTCATATAGTAGATCAAACAATCGGATATGATCTGCGTAATTACATAATTTTTGCTCATGATCGCACGAAAAAAATTCATTGAGGTTTATTGGATTGGATTCAATAATGGTTCGTTCGTATCACAGTGTATCGTGCAACATAATTTATCGTTTAACGATTTACTATAGGATTCATTTGGAAATGGGATGTAAATGAAATTCTAAAATGGATGAAACTAGCCCGTATCCCTAATGATTTAATGGCGAAATTCTATTTAGGAACAGTCACGGCCCACATCGTTCATGTCAAAATCTAAAAATGTATCTATAAAAACATAAATCCATCGACATCAAGCAAATGTTAGTCAAAGTTGCACACTAAATTCTAGCACTGATACAAGGCATTTATTCGTGTGCTTTACTATATGTGAGTGCTTAGAACGGCCGACTAAAATTTGTTATCGAGATTTTTCAGTCATAGTCCAGTTTTTGCTTTTTATCTATAAACTTTCTCACTGACACGAGGAGGCAAATACACCCGGTTTGTTTTAGCCGACTAGAGGCATGTATGACAATTCTGGACCTGTTCGATAATCCGTAGATAATAAATAAATACGAGATATTTATAAATCACCCCAATAGAGCGCAATTCGCCTTCAGAAGAGAGACGGATCGAGACACTATTATAGACCAAAACGACATAGCCAACAGGCGATCATCAGAGGTACTACGCCCAATCAAATCTTTAGACGGCAACAATTTCACTATATAAAGCTCGTAAAAAACATTGGATCAGGAAACTGCCAGAGCACATCCGAAACACCTTGGTGCCCCAAGAAAAACACAAGGATCTGGCCATGATGGCAGACAAACTTCATGAAGCTGTATCAACCACATAAGCTATTAGTGTAGTTCAAAGGCAGTCGAGATAAGTCATACACCATTTCTAAATCGCTATGGAGGTATTATGCCATCTATACAAGCGACTCAATCTTAGAAGATCGCATGGAACGAACCAGTTTGGTGCCATGGCTCAGAAATGCGCACAACCATATCACTTCAAAAATAGAAAATGTAGAAATTACATTAGAAAACGACATTCCAAACATTTGAATATCACGGTCGTGGCTGCAGATGTCAAAATACTATAGTGATAATTAGCAGCTTATTTATTCGTGACCCCAACAACAAATCACCTCATTCCATTTCGTAGTTTTGCAACGTGTACATTTCTAAATGCAGTACCTGCCTAATCGGCCACCAATGACACAACACGATACGGAAATAAGTTGCTTCAGGTAAATTTTAGCCTACAAAGAACATTCACTCATGCATTCATTCTAGCAGATGTGAAACGTCCATCGGTGCCGATTTTCTTAGTATAGATTTGGTCTCCTTGTCGGTTTAAAAAGAAAAAGCTGAGATTGGAAGACCATGTGGGGCCGTGGTTCGCGCAAAATATTCTCCAAGTTCAACCTTGTCAGAACATTCCATTTGATTCAAGGCGCACCTCAAGACGTTTAGAAGACGGCGATCGAATGCCACTTGGGTTGCGAAAAGGATCACAGATTTTTCAGCGTTTCTTGAATTAGTTTGAGATTTCGACGTTGTTTTCGTGTACATACAGACGATATATTCTTGTACATCACAATCTGAGGAACAATACAAACTCCAGTTGGAATAACATTTCCACAAGTTAACATAGTTTGTTGTTCACATCAACAGTGCGAAATGCGTCCAAGATGCTCATAGAAAGCCAAGTATTGCCAAAATGCATCTGGGAATCTTTTCGATGAAACTGTCACATGGTAAAAATAAATATTCAACATTGGATAGGGAATTACTCTAAGATGGTTGAGAGTTCACCATTTATACCGACCATAAACAACAGACAAGAGCTATTCAATCAAAAACCGAAAGAAATCCACGACAAGCACGTCATCTATAGATTTCGTATCTCAGTTTACCACGTATATTCAACAGTACCAAGGCAAACATAATGTGGTCGCAGATACATTATCTCGCATATCAGATCACGAAACTGCGGTAGCCGACACCCACTTCGATTAAAACACAAACATCCAGGTACAAAAGGCCGGATGGGAATTGCACAATTTACATTAACCATATTCAGCATATCACGGCAGATGAAGGAAGCCAATTCTAGTCCAAACTCTTCCCAGAATTAACGAAACTCTTGGACTCACACCGATTTTGGACTACTTTCTATCCCCACAATCTAATGGCATGGTCGAACGTTTTCATCGACGCAGCTCAGAACAGCTCTTAAGACCCGAGGTAAAACAATTCAATGGAGATTGGAATTCCCGATGGTCTTACTTGGAATCAAAGCACAGTGAGAAAAGATCTGAAGTGCCTACTAATAGCTGAAATGGTTTATGGTGAGCGCTTTATATCGAACATCGCCTTTCATCACAACCAACCGCAGCGGCATATATAGTTATCGACCAACTTCGAACCATGAAAAATCTGATACATCATCATCTTTGTTCCCAAATCGCTGAACAACTGCAATGATTTTGTGTTCCATAACGCGTAATTCGGTGTCGCGACTTCATCGAAATCTTTATCATCCGACCACCAGAACTAATATTATCTCTCTGCGTTCTCTATAATAAATCAACTGAGCCAATACAACTTTAGTGTGCATATATATATGCGTGATCTTAGTAAATCAATAAAATGGAGGAGCAAATATAAAACGAAAAAAACTTGTTTAGCTGGAAATTTTTATTCAACTGTATACAACCGAGACCTTAAGACATTAGATCAATTGGTTTTTGGAATTAATTTAAAATATTTCGTTGCACGACAAATGAACGGAAACTCACGCTCGCAAGAGTCATCGTTCCACTGTAAATTCCAACCGTGATCAAATTCTAAACAATATTCTCCTTCGAATCCGTTATCGGGTTGGCCCGGGTAAAATCCCTCGGTATTCACATCGGCACCGCTTGTAATCCAATAAAATTCACCACCAATAGTACCTAGTGATGTGCCAGCCAGCCATAATTGAATTCTTGGTATGTCTGCAATATGGTCGCGCAGATATTGCTTCATTTTAATGTATTCCTCGTCCGATTCAAAATCCAATAGATACATGCCTTTCTGACGACAATATCGGATGGCTTGATACCAATTTTTCTGTAAACGAGCGCGCACAAAAACAAAAATTTAAGTTATGATCGGACTGTTGATTTGATCGACCGCGCTTACCCACACTGAATCACTATACAAATATCGTACTCCATCGATATTAAAATGTTTGGCACTCATTACAGATGTCACCAGCCAAGCGACTATTAAAATACTACAAATTTTGCTTGCGATCATATTCAATTGACGGATAAACTACAACTGAATGTTAAAAATCTCAAACTTAAATAAATTGATAGAGTTAAATATACACTAATACCGTCACACATTATAAGACGACAATATATAAGAAATTCCATAAGCTAATGTGAAATATTTAATTTTAAAACTTTATTGTAAATGTCAATATATTACAAAATTGGCCGCGGGGATTCATATTTCCCGAGACGACATACAAAATAATTAAGATAATCACATTTTTGGTTGTTGAACGTGAAGCCAAGCGTCTTCCGGAGCTCCAAACAAAATTCATTGTTAACCGCATGGTGCAAGTTATCCGAATTAAATCCATTGTACATAATTTCGGCACCACTCTCCATCCAATAAAACTCATCCGTCGTACCAAGTGATGTACCACTCAGCCAAAATGCCTCACGTCGTATATCATTTACGTTTTCGATTAAATATTTTTGCACCTTTCGATATTCCTCTTCCGTTTCCAAATCAAGCAATTGCATTCCTAATTTGGTACAGTGACGCATTGCGTTAAACCAATTCGTCTAAGAATATCGAATATTTATATAAAGTTTAAAATTAAAATCGAACGGGGGTGCTTACCCGTACTGGATCACTAATATAATATTTAAAACCATCGATTTCAAATGATTTGAAACACGTAACCGCCGACACGACGACCACAATCAAAATTAACACAATTCGATGGCACGTCATGTTTAGTTGGCGACCAAACGAAAACTAAATATTTGTTAATACATAAGTTTATGTATCATTCTCATCACTATATGTACAAAACGCGAAATATAAATTCAATTAACACAAGTCCGATAGCGTATAAAATACGATAATAAAAGGTCATCATGCGGTGTTTTTGCCAAACCATCACAATCCAACAAAATTGGGCGACTAAACACTAATAAAATATATTTGTATATATGTATTTGTAAAACTGGATCGGCAACTTAATGATCAAACTACATTTTATAGATCTGATCGTGAAACTGAGTTTATTGTGACGTTATTTGTAAATTGCAAAATTGTAATTTTTCACATCGCATAGCAAGTCGATCGATTTGAAACGATCGCTATCGTTTTTATTTTTTTTTTCAGAGTCGTCTAAATTTGTATTTTCAAAATCACGTGAGTAGAAGGATTGTATTAACCAGGAATACCTACAAATAATATTCAAATATCTTGACACTAAATTTTAGTCGCCCTTGTGCAGCACTCTCATAGTAAAATACACGAAAGATGGTCTTGCCTCAGTGCTAGACAATTTTTCGTGTGTTTTACTATGTGAGTGCTTCGCAAGGTCGACTAAAATTTGGTATCGAATTTTTTTGTTTTTTTTAGATAATTCCTTTACAATCATAAATAAATAAAACAAAACTTAGTGGCAATTAAAGTTGGAAACCATTCAGAAAGAATCTCATGATTTAAATCTTAAACCTAAATTATTTCATATATCACCGAAAATCCAGACAATGAATTAAATACTATTATAGTTATCAGACCCATAGCATGGGATACCGCACTCGATCAGGTTGAAGATAGTTCGGTAATCGAGCAAAAGAAAATCATTGTCAAAATTATTCATTGCAGAGACAGAGCCCACAGCGATTAAATATATCCTTTCAAAACTTGACAGGTATATCAATTTTAGTGAGCTCTCTGGAAAGGTTACTAGATCCATCAGTCGAGAGCATAAAGAGGATAGAAAGTGTAAACGAACCAACTTATTAGTCCGACTGAAAGCGGGCCGTGAAAACCGGTGTACTGAGACAGAAGACCTAAAATATGAAAATGAACAGGAATTAGAAAGACAATTGTCAAATAAATTGGAAGTAATTATGGACAAATTAGCTGCATTGTTCCAATCAAACCTTGAAAACCTCGAGGAATAAGAGGGTAATTAAATCAGAAGGACCAGGTCAAAATTCGATAGCTTAACCGGCGAGAGTTGAGAATTGTTTGAAATTCACACAACAGAGTAACAGCTTCTTCTGCTGTTAAGTTAATCTTTCCCGACGCTTTGATTAAATGATTTTCTGATATTTTCATCACCGATTCATTGAGCTCTCCAAAGCTCGGCGCCAAATGTGGATTAAAATGGAATGTTGTTCTGTTTTTTATCCAATACCTCGTCCATAAATTTTAAATGGCTCATTGCGCTTTTGATATCATCGTAGAACTGTGTTGCCAACGTCTGCATATTACGGATTTTACGATCGCCTCCTACAAAATTAATGGTTTATCACAATAAATGTGAGCTGGTTTTTGAAACGGTCTGGCTCTTATCAGACACACCTTCGGAAGTTCGGCCATATTTTGTTCAACGATTGTTGCTACGTATCGTATACAAATTAGACAATGATAGATTAGTCGTTTTACAGTATTACGACAATTAACAACCCAGTAACGTTGTCGAACTAAACAGGAAGTTAATGTCGGACCAGGGTGATGATTGGATTTATGGATATGACGGATAATAAGCTCACTTATTTACTCCAACTCTCATAATTTCATCTGCAACCAAGAATGGAGATAACTTTTTTTAACTTGCTTGAGCTTGCAAGTTACCGGTTCTAATGATATACTTCTTTAGATGCAAGGTTTCAATTGGTACATATCGCTAATGATTTCTTTGTAGATGTTTCAGTATATTCTTTGTTTGATTCCCAATGAATTGTTTCCAGTTACTTGGATAGCCATGCTAGTAACTACATTGAATCAGTCCATGCAAATAATTGTTCCTTAGAAAAACTAAATTCTTGCGCTAAGTTACCCATAACTTTGCTAGAAATTGGGTTGCGCATAACTCGAGCGTTAGAATGGGCTTTAACGGTGCCACCTTTGTTGTCGCTGTTATTATTTGAGTTTTTACTACATTGTTAGAAAAAAATATAAATAAATTGTAATCGTTCGAATTATTAAGGTTGGAGTATATGGATTATATGGTCATCCTAATATGATTTGATCAAATGATATTCGATCTTCTTTCAATCATTAAGTAGAATTGTAAGGTTCCAATATTCTTACATTTTCTTACGATTTTTTATGTAGGCCGCAGCCAATATTTTGTTTTCTTACGTTCTTTAAAAGTTATATTTTCCCTCGCGTATTTGAAAATTAACAAAAGGAGACATAGATCATTTGTGGAGAACAAGGCAACTCTGGAAATGAAAATTAGTGTAAATGCTGCGGAAGAGACAATCGCGCAATTCTGGACGGATCTATCACTATTCAAAGTTTGAAGAATTACTAAAGACGAACATAAACTTAATTTCGCGATAGCTCACCTACCGATGAATGTGATCGTCACGGTAGCTTACGAGATAAAACTATTAAAAAAAGATTAATGTCGGAGCAAGGTAGGACCTCCTCTAATCATTTATCGGCATATCGAAGAAAAAGTTGGGACATCAATAGATGCTGAAGCACTGCGCTAATTAACTTTGGGGAGCGAATTATTGAGTTGCGCACAAGGCAACTCTCAAATAGCAGCAATAGAAAACGCTCCCGGGATTGCGCAGCTATTTCCGAGAAGGCACTGGACAGTGGAACTGCTACTGTATCATCGTAAATTTGCAGAAAAGACAAAAAATGTGGAAGGTGTTCTAAAAAAAAAGACAATTCCACAACACCTCCCACCACGGCAAAACTAATATGTCCCACTAATGAGACATTGAAGATTCGTCGCATTACAATCAGGTGTCCCAAAACAAAATCAAATTACGTATGTGATTGATACTCGTGCAGATGTTTCAGTCATATCAAAAATATGTTTCAATCGCTCTGAGATATAGATTTTAGGTTATGTCGTGATTTGGATGACAAAGTTCCTCCAGCGCAAAACGTGACAGCAACGGCTGGGACTATACCACCGATTAAACGCGATCACGATACCAGATCGGTATCCCTTTACACAACTTCTACTTAAACCTTCGAAACTGCACCGTGTTCACAAAAATAGCATTCGGTGCCAGAGCGTATCACCAAATTTCAGCAGCGGCGCATGACATATACACAAAACTGGTATTACCGTTCCTTTTGCGAGCTCTTTGAGATGGATGCTGAAAGGAATGAACCGTCCAAGTATGAATTCGGTGTAAGCTTTGTCCATTCTCTAAGCCATATGAAATCACCAAAGATGCGGTTAAGCCATCTGCGGATATAGAATCAATCCAATCCTTTCCTCAACCTACATGTACTTCTGTCAGGCAAGTGCCATGGTTCATGGACATGATAAATTATTACCATCGCTTCATGCCTTCATCCCTCACTTAGCCGAACATATTTCTACAATAACAAGCATTTTCCACATAAATGAGAGGGAGGTTTCACCGCGACTAAACTTTGGAGCAACTTTTTGGCCGAAGTTGGGGTACTTAAGAAGCTTTCCCCTTACGATCAAAAATATTCTTCTTACGACAAAGAACTACCGTCCATTCATTGTCTCCATTAACCCCGGCCATAACCCTTTGCGGTAGCGACCACGTCCAAGACCGAGCAAAGTCACTGTGCCGATATAAGGCACGTTAAAGGCGAAAACAACGTTGTGGCAGACACATTATCTCGCGCAGAGGAAAGATGATCAGATCAAAACACTCGTAACGAATCTATTCATCTGGCGTGAAACATCGACTGGTGTCAACCGAGCTTACATTCCCAACGAAATGCATCATCCATATACGCCTAACTCGCAAATTAGTTGCGTCTCGCTATTTTTGGCCAAGTATATGAGTATACAGATAAGGGGTATCGGTCTAAGACCTGCAGACCTTGCCAAAAGTCCAAAGTCAACTACAGTCATATCCCGTCAAGCAGGTTCGAACACATTTATATAGAATAATGCATATTTATCCTGCCTGATATATGAGACCATCCAACGTAGTTAGTGGTGTCCCACTTGAAATAACGACCGATCAATCAATACAAAAGCAATTTTTTCAAAGAATTTACGAAATTGAATTAAGTTTGCGTATTATGAGGCAAATGACGCATGGTAAAGATTCGTTTTATGCCAGATCGAATACGCTTAATTGGCTGATCTTGGATGTACTCCGACGGATCTTGTCTTCAAAAAAGGCCGTTGAAGATCGATCTCGAATTCGCATAATTTGCAATTAATTTAAATCTGCGCTTTTTTTTTTTGCGACAGTTGCCACGCTTTCCCAAAGACCTTTGTTTGAACTGAATGAATATGGTGGTGTCCATCGTGTTTTGATTTTGTTCACGCAGACTAAAATTTTGCCACCCCGTTAACTCTTTTGGATTAAAGATGATATCCTGAGGACTATTCCGCGTATTTTTTGGAACGATTAGTTGTTCGACAAGTGTATTAGGATCTGTCAATAGCATGATGCGGTATACTAGTGTTAGGTCCTGGTCGACCTTTAGCGGCGGTCCTCGTAAACAAGATCAGCATAGGGAAATTCGATCTATGGTTTTAAATTGCGGTGAAAACGCTCAACCAACCCATTTGCCTGCGTGTGACAAGTCGTAGTTCGTATTCTATGAGAACCTAACAAATTTGTAAATTTTTTGAAAACTGGTCTACGAAAGCATATACTACGGTGGATCTCTCAGCATGTGAATCTGTCTACTATGTGGTTAGAATGAACAAGTTGCTGTTAGGTGGGGGTAATGGCCCGACAAGATCGATGTGTATGTGCTCGAACCTGCCAGAAGGAATGTCAAAATGTCCGTGTTCAGAACGAGAATGTCGGTTGACTTTCGATTTCTGGCAGGGAACACATATCTTGTACCAATACTCCGTATTTATACGTTCATTCTGGGCCAGAAATATGTCGAGTATTTTGGGCGCGCGAATTATTTGTCGTGCAGTCGAGAAGTATTTTGCATATTGTTTTGAGACCGCTTCAGCTGCATCTCCGTAGAAATTTTACGAAGAGTTTACGCAAAGATCGATGTTTCACACCAGATAGATAATCCTGAGGTCAAATCCAAGCCGCTTCGCAATCAGGTGGTCATATAAATGTGTTTTTTTCTTCTTTACCCTACCAAGTATATGCCGCGAGATGGATGTGTATTGGAGCAAGATGTTTGGCTAAACGAGGGATGAACCGATGGTAATAGTCAATCATGGCCACGAACCGCTGCACTTACATTTCGGAATGTCCCATCGCACGTCACATGCACTTTGGAACTATTTAACTTTCCGGAATATGTTGGGTCTTTGGGATAGGTTTCTTCTGCCTTGAACGCCTCTTTATGATTATTTAAAGTGGTCGCGGGTTACGGACCAAACTGGGTACTGCGTATGTCACAATTTAAATTGGGTAACTCGCTGCAAAATGTTTCCACGTTGGCAATGCAGAGCATATCACCAATACCATTTTATTGCCACTATCACTATTATAGTTATGTTACCTCCTCGAAATTAATGCCAGGTGGATGCCAATCAAAAACCTTGACCTCAACATTCACTTTTACCAGTTTCAATGCTAGTTGTTTTCTGTATAAATGTGGAGCAAAAAAGGTGAACACCGCTTTGCAATATAGAAATTTCGTTTTATGTTAAACTGCGTAATGATATATCAAGCGACGCGCGATCAGGGTTAAAACAATCAACGAGAAAAACTTAAAATTACGAACCAGTCAATCCACTTCAATGTGTAAATATGATAAATACTTAAGATATTATGTGAACAGTAAACAATGATGATGCGCTAATGTTACGATCAGTAGTATTTTGAAGATCAACGCGATCAGTTCACTTCTCAAAATGAGGATCACCGGAATATTTTTATTACTTACACTAGTGGCTCTAGTCTCATCACAATTATTGAAATCGTTCGAGATCGACGGAGCCAAATATTATTTTAGTGATCCAATTCAGGTGAGTCCGTGTGTTAGTGAATTAACGATGTCTAATTTCTATATATATTCTCCGACAGAAAAACTGGTATCAAGCGATGAGATTCTGCCACCAGCGCGGCATGTATCTTCTCGATCTCGAAACGGCCGATGAAAATGATAAAATGGTCGATTATTTACGTAATAGCACCGATTTGGTACGCACATATTGGTTGGGTGGCACAAAATTAGGAAGTGACGGGGAATTTTTTTGGTGGAACAGTGGTTCACCGCTGGCCTATAGCCGATTCCCACCTGGTTATCCGGATAATGCTGGTGGCAAAGAAAATTGTTTGTCATATTTTGCGTATACCAATTTACAGTGGAACGATGTTGATTGTGATTTGCCGTATCATTTTATTTGCCGGGCGACCAGATATTATAAGCTGTTGGAGCAAACTCATGGAGAGCCGAGGAATCGTCGATAACCACGGTTAATTTATACCGAATAAAATTGGCATATAGATTTTGTGTTTAATTCAATTTAACATTTTAGATCCGATTATTGCTTGTTAATTAGATACCAGCTGGGACTTTGTTTGCCTTCAAAGAAATAATTGTTAATGTGGCCTCTTATCATCGCCTAAAGTGCCCCGTGTTGGGTGTAACTCGTATAAAGTATTCTGGCAGGACAATTTTTTGTGTGTGAATAATTGAATCTAGCTATTCCATTCTACCAGTTTCGATCTGTCAAAATAAATTGCTTATATGAATTTCTTTCCACGTTATCGTACCCAAATGGCCCCTGTGGTCGGGGGAACCCAAACGTCTCGTAAACCTAAATTTCACGAACATGTTTTCCTAGAATACCACCACAGGGTTATTTGCTTGTCGTAGGACGTGACTAAACGGTTGGATCGCTAGGCTGACGAGCCGCATCTGTAAAACATCGCCAAACAATACCGTACCCCCGCTTAAGTACCCGGACACGTGATTTAGGATCAACACGTGGATCGTGCATTCACTTAAAAGACATGGAGCGTTGGAAGGACTAATCACTTGTGTGAAGGAGTATCGGCGGAACTCGTTGCTCTTCAAGATCATGAGTCCCAGGGCTAAGCGATGCTCAACAGTGGACCCCGAGAATCTTGGAGCGGATTTCTCCTTGGGCCGCAGGTAAAGAAGGCTGTTTTGGATTTCCAAGCAATCAATAACAGATTGTGTAAGCTTCAGTGACAGTGACTTATTGCTAGAGCTGGCAGATATCCGGCCGACTTGTTTGAAAACATAGGTCCGTACTTACCCACGACCTTAGAGTAGCAAGCACCTTGTAACCTTTCCGCAGCCAAATTGACCACGTGTTAATTTCAAAAGGTCGAGCTCGGGTTGTGCGAGGGGTGAGAGCAATCGGTCAGCAATACGACCAAATACAACCAAATACCTAGGCAGCGATCATCATTTGGTCGCTGTAAAGCTACGATGGAATTTTCGTACAAGTCTGGAAACGCAGCGAAATGCATAGAACGTTTCGACTGTGATGGTCTGATAAATGAAGATCAAAAGAAACGACATCGGGGTCTTGTCAGCGACAGCACAGAGAAAGATAATTGCCAGTGTGACTGTGTGAACTCCATTTGGGAGGTACTGAAAACTTCAGTTGTATGTGCTGTTCAACAGATTTTAGGAATAGTCAAAGTCAGACCCAAGCAGAATGATTGGTTTGCTGATAAGTGTCGTCTAGCAGTCGAGTAACAAAATATAGCCTATAGTGAAGTGCAACAATGTCTAAAAGTCGTGAGGTAAACAAAGCGGCTCTTGCTCGAAGGGCAGCTAATTGAATTTGTAAACGGAAGAAGGCCTGCATTAACCACCATTCGGGAGAGGGATGAAAATCTCTGTGTCAAGATCGATGCAGTACTCAACGAATGGAGTGGACACTTTACCTTGTTGGGTGTTCCTCATGCGCCACAGACTGTAGCTGAGTCATCTCAAATACAGCCTACGGAGATTTGCATTGAGAATCCATCACATGAGGAATTTGTGGAACTGTCATTTCGACCTTATTCGCTTAGTATGGCGAACCTAAGAATGCCTGACGAATGGAAAGTGGCCGCAATATGCCCCATCTTCAAGAAGGGAGACCGCTTGAAGTGTGAGAATTATCGCGGTATAGCTCTGCTTTGCACAGCATACTAGCTGAATCACAAGAATCACGCATCTAGCGGAGGGTTTGGTTGGTGACTATCAAGGAGGATTTCGTCCGAATCGATCAGTCACTGACCAGGTGTTTTCGCTGCGGATGATTTTATCTAAATATTACATCTATCTGTGAACATCAGGTTTCCTGGATTTCCGGAAGGCCTTTGACTCGATCAATCGAGAGAGTTTGTGGTCTGCGCTGGAATTTTTGGGAATGCTAACAAAATTGGTACGACTGTGTAGAATAACAGTGACGCAGTCTCAATGCTGTGCTAAAGTTGAGAACAGGCTATCGACGATTTTAGCAGTTAACTTGGGTGTTCGGCAAGGAGATACTTTGTACATCTTTCGTAAAACTGAAACACCCCAGGGCAACATCTTTTATAGCCAGTGAAATCAGGTGCTTCCTTATGCAGATGACTTTGAGTCCAAAACAAAATATATGATCTCTGGTCACAGGGACAATGGCACACCAGGTTTTGGCACACACGTTTGAGGGTGTGAGGAGGTTTAAATATTTGGGCTCTCTTATCACTCGCTGATCCGGAACGAATTTTGTGTAGCGATCCCTGAAAGGAGAGCCACCGTATGGTAGGCGCAGAGGTCGCAGCAGGCGACGATAGCTCCACGGTGTAGAGAATGACTAGGCTTCTTCAGATTGTCTAGGACAGTATGAAGACCATGCTCAGGGTCGAAACCGTTGGAGCCAAATTGTTGATACAGTATGGGGCCAGTAAAATCGCCAATTAAAAACTGTTAGGATTATCGTACTCAATTATAGAAATTATAGTTTCTGGCACTAAACGCGGACTGTATATAGTGTTTCCATAATATCTTTGATCTCTTGCCCCTCTTATGTGACCGATGTAGTCAACATTCTTAGGCTGAGTGATTGGGTTTTCTGTAGTATTTCCCTCATTCTACCTCCGCCTGGTGTACGAGTAGTACAGTACCCGGGTTTATTTTTTGAAACGTCTTCTACCGTATTCTGCAGTGATTGCCTTGGACTTTACGTTTCGATTTGTATTTTTTGAAAGCTGTGTTGATAATGTATGGCTTAGAAGTTTAAATCTGCTTTGAGCTCGACCGTGCCCCCAAAGGACGATGTTTTTTTGAAAAAGCAAGTAAATTATGTCTCCGCTAGAAACGGGCTCACGTTTTATGCTCTAGCTGAAATATAAGATCCAGTGTATACGTTTGATCACTCTGATTTGCATTGAATGGCGGAATCAAACACGTTTTAATTAAAATCGATTAGAATTATAGAAATGTTCATGTAATAAAAAACCAATCAAAAAATCTACTACCGTGCTCTTATCACCAATATTTGATTAACGAAATGTGTTATTAAAAAAATCGTTGATAAAACAAAACAAATTATAAGAAATTAGCAATTGATTCATTACAACTCACAAATATATAGGATTGATAAGATTTTGTATTTAAAGAAGGCACAATACAATTCCTGAGTGAGTTTAATTCATCGAATTTACCAGTTAAGTTGAACAGGTAAATGTGCGTTAACCAAATTAATATATTTACAATGAAAAGTGCTTTAATAATTGTGTCAGTGGGATTAGCGATATGTACGAGGTTCGCGGTCGCAGTTGAGGATGATATATGTTCAAATGTTCGAGATGGAATACTTTTAAAAAATCCAGATTCGTGCAGCGCATTCTTCACGTGTTATGGCGGGACATCAACTCCGGGTGAATGTGAATACCTGTTGTATTTTAATTTTTTTAAGCAAATGTGTGATGTGCGCGAAAATGTTGATTGTGAAAATCTAACAACAACTACATATGAACCAGAACTAAGTACTGATGATAGACTAACTACAACTGATCACCAAACTGGGGCTACATCAAGTGAACAATTGTCTACAATCGATGTGGAAGGTGACGTGTGTTCAAACGTTCGGGATGGAATTCTTCTAGTAAATCCAGAATCGTGTAGTGCATTCATTATCTGTTACGATGGAAAATCAAATCCGGGTGAATGTGAATACCCGTTGTATTTTAATTATATGAAGCAAATGTGTGATTCGCGCGAAAATGTTGATTGCGGAAATTCAACAGTTACAAACGAACCGGAACTAAGCAGTACTGATGCTACATCGAGTGATGGATTATCGACAACATCAAGTGAACAAATATCTACGATTATTGAGGATACAACTTATTCTTACATTGGCTCTACCGCGACGATAGATGTTCCTGAAGTAAGTACTGATGTTACATCGATCGTCGAACTAACTACGACTGAGGCTACATCGAGCGAACAACTGTCTACGATTATTGAGGAATCAACTTATTCTTACATTGACTCTACAGCAACGGTAGATGAACCTGAAGTGAGTACTGGTGTTTCATGGAGTGAGCAACTATCTACGACAGATACTGCATCAAGCGAACAATATTTACAACGTGATGGTTGTGAATACCCAGAGAATGTTGATTGTGAGAATTCAAAAATTATATCTGAATCTGAGATAAGTACTGAATTTTCATGGAGCGAGGATCTATCTACGACTGAGTTTGAATCAAGCGAACAATTAGCCACAACAACGATAGATGAATCTTTTGATCTAGCAACCATGTGCATCGGTGTGCCTGATGAAACACATTTTAGTAGTCCAGAAAGATGCGATGCATTCATAATGTGCTATAAAAATGTGGCAATAGAGTATTTGTGCATTGGCGATTTGTATTTTAATCCCGAAATCGATCTTTGTGATAATCCAGCGAATGTTGATTGTTCAATTCCACCACCAACTGATGAACCAACAACTACCGTGCCAGAAACAACACCAGCACCACCACCACTATGTGCTCCGCGGGAATTTGGATTACATCCACATACATCGGTTTGTTCACTATATGTATTGTGTTTTAATGGTGAACCATATGAAATACCATGCACAGCTGATGAACATTTTAGCGTACGAAAAAGTGCCTGTGTACCAAAATCCATTGCAAATTGTCATCTCGAAGATACCGATCCGATTTGTGATCCGATTGAATCGGCAAATCAACCAATTTACTTCGCAAATACTCGTTTTTGTAATCAATTCTTTTTATGTTTCCAAGGCTCGTTGGTCGGTTTAAGTTGTAGAAATGGTGACCATTGGCATGCGATTTCTGGTTGGTGTGTACCGGCAAGCGTATCAACATGTGCCGCAGATTAAATCAAAATCAAATAAACATATCGCGTTCTGGTTCCATTTCTGTACAAGTATTGAACATAAATTAAAAAATAAAATTATTTGAATATTTGACCAAATAAATGTTATTTGTTGTACCCATTTCTGTTTGAAACCGCAGCAAATATCGCCGAGTACAAAGTCCCCAAAACTTCATATTTATGCAGCTTGAAACCCACTTCAAAAGGTGAGTGTTAAGAGGGCATCAAACAGTCCTATATAATGGAAAGCCCTGAACGTAAATCTTGCTGAACTTGCGATACATTATTCTGTTGAACCATAATGGTATAAATGGTGTAATTGAAAGCACATAAATAACATTACAGCAGGGTGGTCTGAATCAAAAAAAACCGTTATATCTTCTTTCTAGAACCACATATTACCGAATTCTACGCTGACATATTTAAAAACTTGCCAATGTCTAAGAAGCATTGTCACAAGGTTCCGGATTGCTATTCAGCTATTAAGGCGCGAATAGAAGCTATACAAAGAGTGCATCCACTTAAAAACCGGATGGTAAGAAATATAATTTATAATTTTTCGATCGATTTTTCGCAGACTCTCAGTCATTTATTTCGGTTTAGAGAACGTTCGTTCGGGATTACACCATCGACTGTCTGAAATATTGATAATTTCCCAATTATGGATTGAGCCTATATATGTATATACTATAATGCTTAGTTCTAAATTATTCATCGACTTAAGCTTGAGAAATTAGGACGCCTAACATAAGTCAGTTGCCCAAAAATCTCTATTTATGCGACCAAAGGTGACTGCAATGCTTAAGCTAGTAATAAAAATGGTTGCATTGTGGTTTCAACATCTAATATGGATTAAAACCTCAGTACTCAGAAAATATACTTTGAACTTTTGTAACTTAAGTCAGAATGTAGTAGTAGTTAGTATGTGACTTAAGTCCCAATACTTGATTTTAACAGGCGATACTTATACTCGAAGCCAGTGTGTGACTTGAGCCATAATAAACGGATTTATTATGACCGACAAAAGTTATTAGCCTAAATTTTAATTCAGGCTTAAGCCAGTATGTGACTTAAGTCAAAACATTTGATTTTATTGTGGTTTCAAAATCTAATATAGATTTGAATCTCAGTATTCAGGATATTTAGTTAAAACTTTTATGGCCTAAGCCAGAAAATTGTAGTACTTCACATGTGACTTAAGCTAAAATAATTTAGCCATGTCGGTGATTTGACTATGATAGAAATTATGAATTAGAATTTATTGTTCAGGTTAAGTTGTTGACTTAAGCCAGAATTATTGGTTTTATTGTAGCTGGTGAACGCAATACGAATTTGACTGCATCAATCAGATTAAAGTTAAAATTGTAATTCGGGCTTATGTCAGTATGTGACTTAAGCCAGAACAAACGGTTTACAAAATCTAATATGGATTAAGACCTCAGTATAACTATATCTTTTGTGGCTTAAGTCAGAAAATAGTAATAGTTGATATGTGGCTTAAGTCAAATTACTTAATTTTATTGGGTGAAACTTAGCCTTCATTATTTAGGTTTAATTAAACTGTAATTCACACTTAAGTCAGTATGTGGCTTAAGCCAGAATAAATTATGTAATTGTGATTGCCAAACGCAATTTGACTGCATTAATCAGATTTAAATCGAAATTATAATTCAGGCTTAAGCCAGTATGTGACTTAAGTCAGAACTATTGGTTTTATTGTGGTTTTAAAATCTAAGTGTGGCTTAAGTTAGAATGTAGTATAGTAGTTGAAATGTGGCATAAATCGAAATATTTGGTTTTATTAATCGAGACTTAGCCTTCATTGTCCAGGCTTAGTTAAATTCTAACTCAAACTTAAGCCAGTATGTGACTCATCCAAAGAATAAATAGTTTCATTGTGACTTACAAACGCAGTACGAATTAGACTGCATTAATCAAATTTTAGACCTTAGTATTCAGGAAATGTAATTGTAACTTTTGTGGCTTAAATCAGAATGTAGTAGTAATTAGAATCCGACTTAAGTCAAAATACTTGGGTTCATTAGGCGTGACTTAACCTTCATTGTTCAGGTTTTATTCATAAATGTAATACGTACGGACTAAAACCAGTTCTTTGTGGTGATTTATTGTGTTAGAAATGAAGGCAAATTAAATTTCATTGTTTAGGTTTAATTAAATTGTAATTCACTTAAGCCAGTAGCAACTCACTTGAGCCAGAACAATTGGTTTTATTGTGGTTTCAAAATCGAATAAGGATTTGGACCTCAAAATTCAGGAAATGTAATTCCAACTTTTGTGGCTTAAGTCATAATGTAGTAGTAATTAGTATGTGACTTAAGTCAGAATACTTGGTTTTGGTCAAGTTTCATTAAATTCTCAAACTCAAACTTAAGCTAGTATGCGACTCAAGGCAGAATAAATAGTTTTATTGTGACTGAGAAGCGAAGTACAAATTAGACTGTATTAATAAGATTTAAGTCGAAATTGTAATTCGGGCTTAAGCCAGTATGTGACTTATGCCAGAACAAATGGTTTTACTGTGGTTTCAAGATCTAATATGGATTTAGACCTTAGCATTCAGGAAATGTAATTGAAACTTTTGTGGCTTAAATCAGAATGTAGTAGAAATTAGTATACGACTTAAGTCAAAATACTTGGATTTATTAGGCATGAATAGCCTCATTGTTTTATTCATAAATGTAATATGTACGGAATAACTCCAGTTCCTTGTTGGTGGTTTGTGGTGGTAGACAATTAGACAAATTAAGCTCATTGTTCAGGTTTAATTAAAAGGTAGCTCACTCAGAAATAGTTTTCTTAAGTCAGTAGTGAGTTAAGCCAGAACAAATGGTTTTATTGTGGCTGACAAACGTAATGCGAATTAGACGGCATCGATCAAATTGAAATCGAAATTGTTAATGACTTATGCGGGCCTTAGCCTTCATTGCTCTGGTTTAATTCATAAATTTAATATGTAGGGATTTAAGCTGGTCTATAGACTTCTTTGTTCAGGTTACTTAAATTGCAACTCAGACTTAAGCCAGTATGTGGCTTAAGCAACAATACATGGTTTTATTGTGTCTGACAAACACAATACGAATTTGACTACATTAATCATATTGAAGTCGACATTATATATGACTTAAGCCTGAACAATTGATTTTATTGTTATTTCAAAATCTAATACGGATTTTCACCTCAGTATTCAATATTCAAATGTAATACGTACGAACTTAAGCCAGTCGGTGATTTTATTGTAGTCGGAAATTTTAAACCTGCTCATCAACCACAGAATTAAACGTTTTGAATTCGATCCATGGACAACATTGTGATTTCTTTTCTTTAATTTCACAATGTCACATATTTCCAAGTTTCTTAAATCCAATATTTTTTCTACACTATATACGTCACCTATAGTTAGTAGATTCCACAATTCACCAAACACATTAAAAATATTAACATTCTCAGTTTATACTGCGTACGATTAAATTTATTAACAAGAAGTAAATTTGAAAATACTCGGCGGCGTATAATTTTATTTACCTGTTGGAGTGCCCGAAATTTGCGGCACTAAATTAAAATATCGGGTACCACGACATATAAACGAATTTATGCCGGAACAATCCCGATCATTCCATTCAAACTCAAATAAATCACTCAACTCGATACAATCTTCCATTCCGCCTGCATTATCGGGTTGCCCTTTTGGGAAACCATCGTATGCGAATGATTTTCCAGTTGTGGCCCAATAAAATTCACCTTTACTTCCGGCTGATGTACCCGCGGTCCAATAATTTCTTTTTGCTATATTGGCAACATGATCCCGAAGGTATTTCACAATTTTATTGTATTCATCTCTGGTTTCCATATCGACTAAGTACATACCTTTTTCATAGCAGTGTCGTAACGATTGATGCCAATTTTTCTGTAACAATTTAGAATAAATACGTATTTTATCAATCAATCGTATGGATATGCACAAATCAAATATAAACCTTAAGCGGGGTGCTTATAAAATATTGATTTCCATCGATTTCAAAATTAAATTCAGCTCTCACCGACACCGTAGCGATTATTGTCACAACAAAGATTAAAAATAATTTCATTGTATCGCCTCGACGAAGGTGATAATGATACTAAAGCTTAAGTATCCAAGTTATGCTAATTAATGAGAAATTGATCGTCTTGTTGTTTGTAGTTATTTCCCCCGCCAGCAACACAAACCGGTTAATGCATTAACATATTGTTAGTGCATATATATACACGCATGTTTAAAAATAGCGTCCGTAATTTTTGAAAAATAATTAAGAATTTGTCAAAATTTGATTTATTAAATTCATATTTCTTGTATAAAAACAACCTGTGCATGCCTCTCACATAATATAACACAGACGATGTGATATTTATAGCGATTTCTTTATTTCTATTGTCGTTTGTGGGTTGGTTTTATGTATTGCACATTTAACCATTTATAAGACGGTGTACTACTTCAATTTTTCAACAAATATCAACTTAAAGCTACAAAAATTAGTTAAATTACAAGAATATTGTAAAATTAGGTGTCCATCCCTGCCCAAAAAAATCCATAACATCATTTAATTTCAAATTAAGGCTAATTCACGTATACATGCTAAACATCGATTACCATTTGGAATCAAAATGGCCGCCACTGTAATTGGAGGCTATTTGCTTTAGAAACAATTTTTTGTTTCATACTTGACATACTTTTCTCCGTCAATGAATTTTTAAGCTAAATAGTAATCGATCATCACATCTACATTCCAGCCCATTAAAATTGTGTTTATTCGATACATGATCCGTTTATGGCACGATGCCAATAAATTTCGGTCCATGACGAATAAAATGTTAAAAATAATAAACAATACGAATTATACACATAATATGGATATCTTCATAATTTAGATAAATTTAGTCACGGTTCAAAATTCGTACGAAATGGAGCATTCACTAGAAAACCTAACAAACGCGCTTATCGAACATCTTGGTTCGCGTCACAATTCAAACCCATCATGGAAAATAAAATTGACGGAAAGGAGTGGGCGTGGTGTGTATGCAACACGCGATATTGCATGCGATGACGTTATTCTCATCGATATGCCAATCGTGGTTGTACCGCGATTCGAAGCCAATCGTGTTATTTGCGTACAGTGCTACAAACAAATCGATTCGGAAGTGTTATGCAGAAATGGATGTACACTTCCGATATGTGGCGAATGTCAAAGTGCATCGAAACATAGTGACGAGTGTAATGTGATAACAAAATGGCGACCAAAGTGTAATAAAATTTCACGTAAAATATTTCGTAGCTTGTGCTTAGTGCGCGCGCTATTGTTAAAGGATACGCGACTAGCCTTACTGAAAATGATGCAAGGCAATCGATGTGCCATTCAACACGCCGAAATTACCGAATTCATCTCGGAATTCACCGAATTTCCGGACGACAATAAATTACTCGAGTTCATGAATCACACGTCGGCCGTTATGAACACAAACTCATTCCATGCGATACAAAATGGTATGGAATTGCGTGGATTATATCCACTAGCCGCTATGCTAAATCATACGTGCGCCCCTAATACGCGTTATACATTTAACGGTGATCGTGTAATGTATGTACGCGCAATTCGTCCGATTCGGCGCGGTGATGAAATTACCATTTCGTATTGTAAAACATTGACGTCGACCCCGATGCGGCAGCTACTGTTACGTCAAACGAAAAAATTTCAATGCACTTGTGTCCGATGTGCGGATCGTACCGAGTTCGGCACAAATTTTACTGCATTAAAATGTATCGATGATGGTTGTACGGGAATACTGTTGCCGGACGATTCGCTAACTGTGGCGACAACTTGGACGTGTACGGAGTGCGCGGCTAAACATCAGGCCAAGAAAATATTTATGCTGGAGAATATGATGTCGAAATTTTTGCGATCACAAATGGTCGATCCGCATGCAGCACTAGAGTATTGTCGTGAGAAATTGCAGGCGATTTTACCACCAACAAATCAAATCGCCATCGAATTTAAATACAGTTTAATAGATAAAATTAATGATAGTGGTAAGTGACATCTATTATCGAAAAGCGGAACTAACTGTTATACTGACGTCTAGCGGACGTTATTTAGCTGAGACCTAAACCATAATATTCGTTTGTAGAGTTTGATTTATTTCTAAAAATAGTAAAAAACAATTCGAATTATTCCGATGGAAATCTGTTAACAGACGATTTATTAGTCAGGGCGAGTGGATTTGTTATTAATAAATAATTTTCACATAATATTTATTTATAAATATTTCATATTTGTTATTGTTTGTTTCATTGAATAAATTTAAAATTTTATCGTTAACACTCGAGTTCATCGATCGTTTCGAGTTCTCTAAAATCTTATTTATTTCCGTCTGATCATTGTTCACGCGATCTTTGGCATTGTTGTTGTACATACATATATATTTTAGTCTAATTATTTTTCAATTAATGAAGATTTATTTGTTCAAATTTTATAAATAGTCTTTTAGGTGATCTCTTCCCATATTATTCGTGATCGTGTGTCACATTATATTAGTGTAAAATTAACGATCGCGTGCCAACTAGGGTACAAAAATTTCATCAAATCACTTTAAAATATTGTAACATTTTTATTCAGTTGTTTTTGAATATTTGTGCGATCATGTCTGATCTCTATAATTATTTGGTCGAACATCTCGGTGATCTGCACAATCGTAATGATCAGCCGTGGGAATTAAAGCAATCAAAAATAAGTGGTCGAGGTGTATTTGCGACTCGTGATATACGGCCGCACGAAGTGATCTTTCGCGATCGTCCGTTAATTTTAGTGCCTCGAGTGAAAAATTCTCCATTCACATGCATCTGTTGTTATCGCATTATGATTGATGGGGAACAGTTGTGTACGCGAAAATGTGCATTGCCCTTGTGCGATGCATGCCAAAATGTGGTGCAACATCGTGACGAATGTGATTTAATAGTGCAGTGGGAACCAAAAGTTGGCGGCCGCTCTGAGATTTCAGTGAAATTGTTGAATTCGTTGTGTGCGATTCGGGGTTGTGTGCTGAACGAAAATAGCGGACACATTTTAAGCCGATTGCAAGGGAATCGAAATTCGAAAATTGATAATGAAATCGAGCGACTAATCGGGGAGTTTAATAATTTTCCGCGGGATGATGAGCATTTATTGGATCAGTTGCGGCACGTATTAGCCGTAATTAGTACGAATGCATTCGAAACAATGCTTGGCCCAGAAGGAACGAACGCTAGCAGCTTGTGTGGTTTATATCCATTGTCTGGGCTGCTAAATCACAGCTGTTTCCCGAACACCCGATATTCGTTCGACAAACATCAAATTATGACAATGCGGGCGATTCGCCCGATCCGAAAAGGCGAGGAAATTTTTAATTCCTACTACAAAATTATGGCGTCCACTTCAATACGGCAACTAATCTTAAATGAGTCGAAAAATTTTATGTGTGACTGTGATCGATGCAAAGACCCAACGGAATTTGGTACATACTTGGCCAGTTTAAAATGTGTGGATGAAGCGTGTGCCGGTCTACTACTTCCGGGTGATCCGCTCAATTTATTCTCGACATGGTCGTGCACCGGCTGTACCGTAGAGCATCGATCTAAAAAAATATTCATGCTCGAGCGTGTCATTTCCAATTTTTTAAAATCGAAAATGGAGAATGATACGGTATTGAAGGTGTTGCAATTTTGTCGAACGGATATAAACAGTATTCTACCGCCAACAAATCAAATGGCACTGGAATTCAAATCGTACTTAATTCGTCAAATCAAGGAATTAGAATTGACACCGGATGGTAAACGTAAGTTACATAAATATACAAAATAATTTAATGTTTGTGCCAAAATTCATTGCATTCCGAGCGGTTTTTATGAAGCTGACTGTATGGTATATAAATAACAAGATATATTTGACAGAAATATTTAATTTGCCTGTCGAGTAATTAGTTATATTTGCACTGTGCGACACTATATAATCGTGTCACGTCATGTAGGACGGTGATCGTTTGTGTCTGGGTGTTGAACAATTTGTTGCTTGCGGAAATGTGCAACATAAATTTATTTTATAACAGATTTGATGTATGAACGATGCCACAATTTTACAGGGTTCCCTGAACTTTAACTACTGGAGCTTTCGATATTCTTGAACACATTAAAGCCCTATACAATTTCAAATTTCACCCATGTAATCAATATATGAACTTTCAACAAATTCCAATTAAAAGTTTCTGAATTTTTGATAAATAATTTTTTGTGAGCTTTTCGTTGTTATTCTCGAAAGCTGGTTATTTATTTGGACATAACATGACAGTTTGGATTTGGGCGTCTTATTCTATTTGCATAAGTGGAAGCTTTTCAAATAGTTTTATATAAAATACTTCGGATGAGCTTTAGGAAGTAAAAAATCAATAGCTTTTTCAAATAACGTGGTTAAAAATGTATGAAAGCTTTCAATAATTTATATTGTGATAATTATTAATGATTTTGATGAGGAGTTGAGAACGAAAAAATTCTGGACCGAATTTGTAGTAAAAGCTGCCAACTTTACGGCTCGATTAATTTTATTCTAATCGTCTTTCTCTCTTTCTTCTCATTCCTTTCCATGCCCAGCCAAATGGAGTATTATAGACCTTCAAGATAAGGAGACATTCTGCCTCGAAATACTCACCGTCCTGGACAAATTGGGATTGCGCGAATCTGTCAAATCGGGCAAATTATATTTCGAACTATTTAAATGTCGCAGTGAATTATACAAACGTAATGGCTGTACTAAGGTTAGTAAAGCTCCTAAATAATTTCAAATCGTTTATGGTTATTTTCATGTATTTATAGACACAACAAGATGAGAATGAAAATCTGTTACAACATAGCTGGAAAATTTTACACGATGATGTCACAGCACCTGTTGATTTGATAGCGCGTATAAAAGAGCGGGAAAATCGTATAGTGGATTAAAAAACTGAATTTACATAAATTTGTATTTTTCTCAATTTTTATTTAAAAAAAAATATTTAACAACTTTTTAGAATTATTTGATTTATTTTGGTGATATTAAGAAAAGGCTGACCACATCCGATATATGGTCTGGTATATATATTGAGCACTTTGAAGGCTTGATTGAGGTGTAAAACGTATATAAAGGATATAAGGGATTTGGGTAAGTTTAGGGTTCATTTCTTATTAAATGTAATATTTATTTTAATTAAATTTATAAATGATATGCTGCGCTTCATTAGAGTATCAAATCTTAAAGACTATAAATATGCGTAATAGTAATATTCTTAAAAATTAATTTTTGGCACAATTGTTTGTCTTATATAGGCCTAAACGTTATATAAAAAATATATATATATTAATTTGTATGGAAAGTATTTATAGTTGGCCGATTTCAGTGGCGGCCTCTTGGGCCTGCTGTTTTCGTGCTAAATATCGTCGAATTGGTAAGATGGCGAATAGCAGTAAGCCACTCATTGCGATATTACCACCGGCTAGATAAAATGCTGGATGATATGATTGTGTTGCGTCATATAGCAGACCACCAATTACTGGCCCAATTAGAGAAGCAACACCTTGGAATAGTAACAACAATCCAAATGCGTTGGTTAGTTTCTCCAAACCGAGCAGATCGACTAAAATAACCGACGTTAAACCAACGTAAGCGCCTGCAGTAACTCCAAACACGGATGAATATACAGCGAGCGATGTAAAATCCAAACATAATACCGAGAATAATGTGCCTAAAATAATTAATAATTTTGTATATATAGAGATCCAATCAATAACTAATTCGGTATATACTCACTTGCACCACAAATACATAACATTGTGATGTATAAATATAAACGATTTATGTATGGCTTGTCCGATACATATCCTAACATAATACGTGAAATTGTATTGGCAAAACCTATCACAGATATCAAGTAGCTACCATCTTTTTCCGTTAGCCCGAGTGTCATACCCTGGGCCACTAAATACAAATATGGTATATTGAAACCGATGCTGTGGAATATAAAATAAAAAAAAATAGTACTAATTTTATCCACACTATGGTGGCGGCGCTGCGTACCTCGTTAAAAAATTTGAGAGCGTAAATATAACAAATATTGGATCTTTAAATAGCGAGAAATTTAACATTTCGCTAAATATGTCGCGTGTCTCGCGCGAACATGGACAACAGCCACATACTTTTTTGGTTTCGGTACCCTGTGCCAAGAAAAATATATAAAAATAAAAAATCGTTAGAAACATTTTTATTCGCGGGAACGAATAATATTTTCATCCCAGTGTGTTAGTAAGCAGTATGAAATATTACGTGCAAATCAACCATTATATATGAAGTAAAAAATTGTAGTACTAGAATCATTATTTTTTATGTTTAAAATACTACATACTGTCACCAACAATGTTGACCTGTAAATTTCGCTTCAAATCAATAATAATAAAACGAATACAAATGACATCGTAAAATATGCCATATATACACCCACCTCAATCTCGTGACTGCTCGTTCGTCTCATTGAACCGTATCGCGATGATTGTGACAATTCTGAATGTGACCTATATTGTGGAATATTAGTTAAAGAACCTTGATATAATATGTCAGCACGATACATTGTACCACTTTCGGAGCGGCCACTCTCCTTCATCGGTGGAAAACTAGTGATATATTCGGAACTATGGACGAGCAGTGGTTGGCTGGACGCCTGTTTTAATATGGTTTTAATGCCACCATTGTTATCGTTACGATTTTCCTAAAATAGTAATAAATTAATTATTTGATAATTTTATATAATGCCTGGAAACAGATATGTGCCATATTCTGCATGCAGCAAAATTAGCAGCGGCAGTGTTGCCACTATACGCTACAAAAAAAGAAAATCTAGTACATTTTTTTTGTGTATTTGGCACATGGTTTAGAATTATTTTGGATTAGTGCAGTTTTTACCATAAATTATGTAACTATGTGTGACAGATGTCAAACACAATGTTTATATATGCTTGGAAACGTCACAAAAAATGAGTGTACATGTGCTTTAGATGCATGCCGCATATGTACATCTGTTTCCAGCATAAAAAAAAATCAAGTTTGGCACATCGTTACAATCCGGTACTCACCCCTGTTGTATTTGGTTGTTTTCTAATATCTTCGTTAACACTGTACGATCTGGAAAGCTCCTTTTCATTATTATTATTGTTCGTACTACTGCCATTTGGTATCTCGAGTAAATTCGTGTTAATGTCTTTGGCCACCACCATTTCAATAGTGCGCTTCCTCTTTGTTGGCTTTATAGGTCGGAACATCGCCCCGTATATAATACAGTGCAGCACTATACCTGATAGCACCAGCATAGCACCCCGCCATCCATATAAACCGATTAATTTCTCGATAAGCGGTGAAAATATCACCGTTCCAAATCCTGAGCCACACACAGCAATCCCAGTTGCTAACGATCGTCGTTTCTCAAAGTACATCGTAACACTAACGATCGATGGTAGATAGATTAGGCCGAAACCGAATCCGACACCAATGCCTACGGTTAAAATGAGTACAAAAATATTTTGCACAAATACGCTGATCGCAAAGCATGCTGAGGCTAGTATTGAACCAACTATGGTGACAGAACGGCATCCGTACCGATTTACGAACGACGATGATATTGGTCCCGAGCATAGCGTGACGCCGACCAGCACCGATGATATTGTGGCTGTGGTCGCTTTGCTGGCATTAAAAAAATTTGATAATTCTACGAAAAATAATCCAAATGAGTATGTGATGCCGTCAGCTGTAAATAAATTAAGTAAAATAGATTAGTTTTATAGTTCTTTGGCACTATATACTTATTTTATTACACACGACATTGAACATTTGAAATTCCACGCGAGTGCGTGCGATTTTTTTTTTATCGATCGCGATTTATATTTTTATTTTTATCGGTCAAAACCAGCTTGTGCATGGCCATAGAACGATCAACATGGTGGTAAAAAAACAAAACGGACGCGATGACGAACAAATCGCGAGGCAAATTGTTTATGGTGATCTCATGCCGATTATCACATTAGTAGTTCAAGTGTGTTGTGATTAAGTCTCGTCTGCACGTAAATACTGACTGATACTGTAAAATTTAATGGGACCTAATGTATTATGTGTATGTATATATGCGTGCTACGTGAAATAAATGTAGAGTACAGATTATTTAAGTCGCAGATAAGACGGAGGATTAGTTTAGGTCAGCGATGGGTGTGCTCTACATATTCAAAAATAATCAGTTAAGCCGAGTCAATATGATGAAATTCGCGGACAAATTGCGCTCTAGCTGATTGAATTCAATAATATTTTTCCAATAATTATTTATACAAT
Organism: Tipula unca; assembly: GCA_951394425.1. NCBI lineage: Eukaryota > Metazoa > Arthropoda > Insecta > Diptera > Tipulidae > Tipula > Tipula unca. The sequence goes on from OX596382.1 coordinate 10,259,490, forward strand.
GTTTCAATTAATAAAAAAAACTGACATGGTCAGTTGAATTGATAAAACGAACGTTTTCTCCAATAAACAAAAACATGAATTACACCACTTGACTGGTATCACCCAGATAGATCATTAAACTATAAACTGAAAATCCCCCCTCTGAATTACAGCTATTGATAGTTTACAACTATTTATGCGGCTGTCATACAAATTATGATTGATAGCTTTATTGTTCATACATAAAGATAAGCTACCTGTGATTTCACCTTTTTCGGCGTTACTAAGCCCCCACCAACGATAAATCATAATACATATACATAGCTGAGAGATGTTTACTTCGATTATAAAATAACAAAAATTTGGATGGGCTGATAAGCGCCCAGACCAAAGTTTAATTAATCGCGTGTTGTGTATTTTTAAGTACACAGCTATCTTAAGATATTTGTTTTCAATTACAATGCGGTGGCGTTATCAGAAAGGATAAATTATATGAATTTATAGTACCAGAATGGCCTTGCCGATTTCTAAATGATTTCAAGTGTGGTAATATGGATAAGTTAGGTAATACGTTTACGTGTTTGCACTTGACCTGTTTTCATTCATGTATTGCAGAAGACGATTATTTAATAAAATCAAATAAATTGGCTGAAGCTATTCAGAATATGAGACTTAAAGCTCCCTAATGTCTTAAAAGTTCTTTAAACTAAAAATTAACATTCAAAAGCATCCGTATTGTGAAAGAAAATTTCTTTTGACAAATCGGAATCATCAATTTTTCTAAAAGCTTCTCTGGGGAAGCTTTTTTATACAATGATAAACTTTAATAAGCATACATTATTTGATAACGCCAGACAAGTTTATTCGATAGAAGCCCGTGTATTTTTATAAAATAGGAGCTAAGAAGTAAAAGCACGAAAGCTCACCGAACTTGATGGGAAATGGGAAAAGCTTAAGAATTTGTGAAAGCTTATTTAATAATAATATTAAAGGGTTAAAAGAAATTATAATGTTAACATCAAATAGTTTTAAAGCTATCTCAGTTTACATATATTATTCTTCAAGCTTTTTAATAATCCCGATGTAATTATACGATATTTTAATCCTCGAATAATTTAAAGTTCGAAGTTCATGGTTGGAATACATAAACTAATGGGGCTTTTTTGTTTTCAATATTTTTAAAGCTTAAAGATGACGAACTAAAAGCACATTTGAAAAATAATTGCTCAAAACTGTTTCGGGAAGCATACGATCGCTCAAGTGTCAGGAGATAATCGTGAAATTCTGAAAGCTCGATATTCATTTTTTTGTTGTTAAAAGCTACCACTATTATTTTGGAATACTTTTGCCGAGCTGGACAATATATTTCCGATTCAAAAATAAATATCCAACAATAACTAAACATTATATAAAAGCTTCCGTATTCTGGACGCATTTTAGACTAAATAATTATTTTTTATTTTTCATATTCTGATAAAGCTTTAACATTGAAAACGTTGGTCTAACAAGTTTATGCGAGGAGCTAATATATATCATGAAATCTTTATCAATACATAATTTAAAAAAAAAGTTAAAAAATTAAATCTTTCAACTTGTTCAAAAAAGCATCTCTAATGAGCTTTCAAGCTTAGTATAATATTTTTTATTCGATACTCAGGAGCTTTAAGTTGTAATAATTCTAAGATTTTATCAAAAATTATATTTTAAAGAAAAAAGAGCTTTTCTATCTCTAAAAATTGTAAAAGCTCGCCATTCTGAAAATATATATCTCAAAGCTTTTAGAATATTATAGGAAACTCCCAATTTAAAACAACAAACTAAACATAATATTGAAAAACTTGGAACTAAAAATTTCCTAAAAAGTACTGTTGATTTAGGATAATATTAAAGCTTATGGTCTAAAAACTTCAGAATTGCTTACTGAAAAACACAATCTCGCTAGTCTTAAGCAGCTCTATATAAAGCTTTAAAATTATAAACGTTTAGCCTATTTGATATGAAGCTTAATAATAAAATGAAAGCTTTTATTTAAAGCATTAAAGCTCAAGTCAATAGATTTCTTAAAATTCAGCTTTTAAATTAACATTTGAAAAGCTTTACAAAAAATGTAGAAATAAGCGTCTATCGAATTCTTTCAAACTCCCGTGGCTTAATAGTTAAAAGTTTAATCATTTTCCAGTATAAGCTTTATTAAAAAGCTTGAACTTTTTGTGTAAGTGTAAGAAACGTGGTTATTGCCAAAAGTTGGATTGTTTTGTAAAAGCTTATTTATAAATTATATCTTTTAAAGCTTACAGATGTTGAACTTTTGTTACATTTGAATCTATTTCAGAGAATCTTGAATCATTAAGCAGCCATAAAAAATCGTAAAATTCTGAAAGCTCAGTGTTTACATTTATAAAAGCTCATTATTCTTAGATATAGATATATTTTATTTAATTGTTTCGAAGATAGGTAGAAAAAATATTGGCTTTTCAGTTTTTCACCTAAAGCCCCTTATTTGAAGCTTTCCTTGTTTTCATAAACGGTAGGAAGTTTTTCTGTATAATATCCGTTAAAGCACAATTCAATAAAATTGTTAAGGTTTTTAATAAAATAGAATCCATATTGCAAAAGCTCATGTAATCATTTCGAAGCTTTTAAGTCTCGTTTTTATTTATGACAACATTTTACCCAAAATATAATTAAACATCAAAAATTCTTTATACAGATTGTAACAGTTCACGTTTGCATTTTTTGAAAGCTTTTATATAGAAAACAATTTTTATTGAAAAACAACATGAAGCTTTACAAATGTACTTTCGTCAAAAAACATTACTATTGAACGGTGCATAGAAAAATCAGTTGCACACCCCTTATCAGTTGAATGAGCGATATAATTGCCAGCACAATTCAGTCTCGGTTATGTATTTATATATAAAGGAACTTAAACATTTTCTGTAATCAATTTTAGATAGCAAGAGTGCCAATGTTCAATTATTTCAAGCTAAAATTATACATAATATGTATTGTAAATGTATAGTATGTCGACGATCTTGAATAATTTGAAAAAATCATGTGACTAACACTAGGAGATTAGAACAAAAATTTATTGTGCGTTGACGATCTTTGGTACAGCAAACAAAGATCATCCGAAACTTTGTTTGTAGCGTATATTTTGTGTATACATACATACATATGTGCATACTATCAAGAAAGAACAAAAAGCGTATGAGTTAGTCATATCCCATAAAATATTCAGATAAATACTATAAAAACAGAGCACGATCGCCTTGGATCGCGTCGACAATAAAGAAAAATGTGTTAATTACCTCTTTTTATCGTCATTAACGATTACTTACAAGTATATAAATATTCTTTATTCACTTGATTAGTTATGTATTGTACTTTCGTTTGTAACAGGTGTCAAGTGTAGATTAAGTTCGATAAAAATGTGTATGTATAGAAGAAAAAATACTTACTCACTATATGTATTGCAAACGATGCAAGCACAACGACCCATCCCCATCCACCATCTGGTGGCACAAGATATTCTTCATCCTCTAGTTCATCATCATCATCGTCACGTTTATGATGATGGGTATGCTTTTGATGATTGCGTCGTGTTGGTGGTCCATGTGCCATATTGTTAATTTATTGATTTAATAACTTATTATTGTATATTTTCTATATTGCATATAACATTTAACTAATATATTTCACTAATTTATGTATACACAGAAACCTTATACATTGTATGTAATTTATAATATAATTGAAAGTTGTATAAGCACGTTGACGTTTGTTGCCGCGTCTGTAATAAATAATTGAAAAAAAAAAAAAACAACAAAAGCTTGATTAAAAATGTTTATTGAAATTACAAAATCGAAGAATGTACGATTGTACGAGGTAAAGTATAGCTTATGCATACTACAATCTACATAAAATCGCACACTATATATGGTTGACTTTAACAAATTTATAGCACTTTGATAAGAAAGTTATTTTTTACTAATATATCTAGCGGCGATAAGTAAAATGACTTGGAATTTTTCCATGCGCTATGCAGTTTACGTGTCATAATATATTATCATAATCGATGGATCAAAATTTTAAGTACGGACTGTTCCATATTTTGCCGCTGACCCCAGATTAGCCACTTCACAAAATAACACATAACATTCATAAAACAAAATACCAACTTTTATCAAAATCTACTGTTTTTGGGCCAAAGTTTTATTTGGTACTGGGCCCAGCTATTCTCCTCGGCCACATAAAATGTTAAACACTAAAGAACGTATTCTTAAATAATCAGCTCAACTCAAATATGATTTTTTTTCGAAATCGCATATTAAACAATTCGGTTCCATCTGAAGCCTGGATGGGATTACAAATTAAATTTTACAATGTTTTATCTAGAAACTAAATATAAAATCGTGTGTTTATAATATAAGGACGAAGTTCCATTTTACTGCTGGGCCCAAATTATCTCACTGCTCAAAATATAATACCATTCATTGAAGAACATAGTTAAAATCAACCACCTCAACTCAAATACCAAATTTTATCACAATTTGCTCATATAGTGCCGAAGTTCTATTTGGTGCTGGGCCAAGATATTCTCATAGGCTATATAAAATACTAAACACTAAATAACATATTTACAAATAATCAAGTCAACTCAAATATGAATTTTTTTCGAAATAGCACGTTAAACAACGAAGTTCCATCTGAAGCAGGGATGAGTTTTGGAATTAAATTTTGGAGTCTAGAAACTAAATATAAAACTAAATATCTTAGAACAACCAGCCGAACGTAAATATATAATTTTATTAAAATTGTATGTTTATAATATAAGGACGAGGTTCCATTTTGCTGCAGGGCCCAGATTATCTCACTTCTCAAAAAGTAATGTTATTTATTAAGGAACATAGTTTGGATCAACCACTTCAACTCAAATACCAAATTTTATCACAATTTGATTATATAGTGCCGAAGTTCTATTTGGTGGGCCAAGATATTCCCATGGGCCATATAAAATATCGAACACTAGAGAACTTAATTGCGAATAATCAGCTCTATTCAAATATGATTTTTTTTAAAAAAATTGGATGTTCAATAATGAAGTTCCATGTGAAGCAGGGATGAGATTACCATTTTTTTAAATTTACATTTTACGATTTTTTTTCTAGCAATTAAATATGAAACTAATTGTATTCAAAAAATGTTATCTATTGGTGACAAGGTTACTAATAGTACGCCTACGGTGATGAGATCAGATGTTCCTCCTTGGCCATATAAAATATCTTACAAACGAACATGGTTAAGAATAATCAGCTCAACTCAAATATAATTAATTTTTTTGAAATCGAACAATAAATAACCAAGTTCCATATGAAGCAGGGATGGGATTATAGGTTCTTTTATTTTAAATTTTGCTGAATTTTACCAAGGAACTAAATATAAAACAAGATTGGATAGGTTTTTGCTAAATATATATAAAGATATAATCTGAAGGGAATGCTTAGGCTATGACCATATAAATTACGGCCCAAATAATTCAAAGGCGGTTAATGATCTGCTTTTCAATTAATTGGGCCGTGTTTTATATGGCCATGGCTAAGCATCCGATTCAGCTTGTATCTCTATATATATTTAGCTAAAATCTATCCAATTCCGTTTTGTTTAAATTCCTAGATAACTAATAATCCCATCCCTGCTTCACATGGAACTTCGTCATTTATAGTTCGATTTCGAAAAAAAAAAAAAATTTTGTGTTGAGCTGATTATTCGTAATTTTGTTCTTCAGTGTTTAACATTTTATATGGCCGATGAGAATTTCTGGGCCCTAATTGATAGAGTTGAGTTCATTGATATAAACAATGTTTACACCACGACTAATTCCTGTGGCATCACAATCATTTTAGTCACAATATGTCGAAGCAAATAATTTTCAGCCGTTGCTGAAAAAACCTTGATTAGATCATCGAACTAGTGCGAGAAATAGTTTCTAGACCATTGATAATAATTCGAGTAAGATCACAACAAAATAACTTGCGATCACACAAATGGTTAAGCGATCTCAAAATAGATCGCCGCCCACGTCCGAATTAAATTAATTTTCACAATCTTATATATATTAATCGTGCATTATATGATCACTTGCACGTTCGGGTAGTTATTGTTTGCTGTAAATATTAATTGTTTGACATTTTGGTCGGTGCATACCGCACGCATAAGAAGAGTGAAATTTTATTTTTTTTTACATTTGAAACGACCAAATAACGCGTTTTCTTCAAGGTCACTATACCTCAAGCCTACGATCGTCTATGTGATCTTCACGAGGTAGTTAGATATCGACGTAATTTCTGAACCAAATGAGCGATCGTCAAATCGATTGCTGATTGAATATGCAATTTCTATGTTCTTGGTTTAGCTTGACCTCGCGAGTCGTGTCTTTCGAATATCGCTTGTAATGGTAGTATAAATATGCAAATCACCTTGACACATTAATTCACCAAAATTTGGCCAAATTTTGTTACCGCACACATACGTAATCATCGAATGATTGATAACAAAATTTGTGTATCGCGTATATTTATATGTAATTTGAGATACCACTCCGCGCACCCCTTATATACCCCTCACACTACACAGAGCACCAAAACCAATTAAATATTCATATATATATATACAGATAAATATTTGTGCTTTAATTGATGGTGGTTTGGCGGAATTTGTTTTGGGTTGTGCATATTTAGGTCAAACCCAGAGGGTGGTGTCCCTTTTATCCCGCACTCACTAAAATATAATTTCACCTTTTTCAGTTTTTTCACAGTTGAACAATTTTTGCGATTCAATTTCGTTTTCGATTTTATTTATATTTTACAAAACTAAAACCGATAAGCGGACAGATAGACTAGACAGTAATTACCTTTTTCACCAGCACAGTAAAAAAATTAATTTATTTTTGGCCAAAAAAATTAGATTACAAATTTAATTAGAGACGCGCGGGAACTCACTCATATATAGCTAAAACACGACAGTTACAATTGTTACTTGATAATCGAATGAAAATATATTATTGGGATTTATATAACGATTAATCTTCAAATTCAACAAATATATAATATTCTTATCAATCGTGTTGAGTTCTATACTATCGTCATTCATTGCGATAAGACCATGACAACAAATGCCTCCACATATGTACATATATAAACATATATTGTTGTGTTAGCTCAATATATGTACATAATCGGGGTATATAGAGAAGATTATCAGCCGCGTATATACATATATAGACTAAACTCGTATCTAATTTAAATATTTCTCAAAAATTATTTAGACTTTGTTTCTAAACTGAAATTGATTAGCAAAATAAATTTTTGGCGCCATTAAGCGAGAGAAAGAAATTGGCCCCCATTTTTTGTATTTGGTACCAAAACGAGTGATAGCTGTGCGATAACACACATAATATTTGTAAATTGATAAGATTAGGATGGACGAGTTGTATACCCAAAAAAAAAAAAAAATATTTGACGATATTTTGATTGATTATTTAAAAATTGAAATTGGTTTTTTGTTTAATTAATTTGTTGGTTGCGATATCGTAAATTCGGATTTTTTTTTAAAATAAGGTAATTGAACGCTCAAGGTTGTTTTGGTGAAGGACTTACGTACACTGAAAGGTTGTTGCGATAATGGGCAAAAAACACTTAATTAAAACGAATAGGTAATACGAGACATTATACATCATTCAATCTTGCCTTAATTTATCTAGATTTATTGGTAGCCTAAACAGGATTGGATCATCCAAAAAATTTCTAAAAGTAATTCTAAAAATAATTTTTAAAAGTTAGTTATAAAAGTACACAACAATCGGTATAGGAGTCCCTTAAATGAACCTCCGAGTCTATCAACCTTAAATCTACATCAAACTTAAGAGTCAAACGAAATTAAATTAATTTTTTTAGTTAAAGGTTAAATTGTACTCAAACTGCCCAATGCAATTAGCAGGCCTATACCACAGGACACTAATAAATATTGGCTTCAACTTGCAATCAAACTTCAAACGTCCAAGCATTAATTTTATCAATAATATTATTTATTAAATAATCTCAAAAGCTCTGTTTGTGCTTTAATTTATACTTGCGACTATACAGAGCTTTAAAATCTGAGTGCTACAATCTTTTTTGAATTTTGGAAAAATGGTCAATTTTTATGCTATTTTTAAATTTCATATTCTTTTAAAATAGATAGTAACTTATAATTATGAGCTTTTACAATTTAATTTTTTTGAAAAGTTTAAAATTCATAAGCAACACATTTATTTAAAACTATAAGACATAATTATATTTTTTGTGCAAAATAAAATTACATTTGGAGATTTTAAAAATTTAAAAGCTTTTTTGTTTAGCTTAAAATCAGCATAATCTAATTTTCAAAATTACAAATATTCAGAGGGTAATTTTTATTAAAAATTTCTCGAGCTTTTAGAATACAAATAATTCCTTTACTCGTCAAGCTTATTTATTATAAAAGCTCTTGGCTTTTTTTCATGATTATGTGCCTGTGAATTGAAGATGTTACTCTAATTTATTCTTTATGTATACGAGTATCCGAAGCGATTAAATCCGAGTTCTATGAGCTTTCATGTATTTTAAGAGATTTAGAGTTGGTCAATTTCCATCCTACTTGCATATTTGGCATATTCGTGGACCAGTGACAAGATTTCCGATTTGGGTTATACTCAAGTAGCTCGTCTTTCCAAATGTTTGCTTAAACCAAAGTAGTCTGAAGCTTTTATCGATATTTCCCAATCAAAATTTAAATTTAGGTTGAATTGATGAGATTCAATACAGTTTGTTCAATAGTTACATTAGCTGAAATTGTACATGAACAGTCAACTCATTCAGGTAACCTACAATTGTACGTTTATAAATATTGGTTTCAATTTGGTTTCAAACTAATGTCAAATAAATTTCGATACAGTGCATGACCCTTGAAAAATTGTATGATTTCGTTCTAAACGCGAAGTTGAATTTGGAGAAAACGACTCTGTATAACGCTAGTTTCAATGTGAGTTTTGTGGACTTACTTTCCTTATTTATTCATGTACTTGCAGCTTGAGTTGACTGAAGTTTGGTATTAGTTTGCGATTACACAGAGCTTTATTTTGAAAAGATGGCCAATTTTTATGCTACTTTCAAATTTCGCATCTTTTTTAAAACAGATAGTAATTTATGATTATGAGCTTTTACAATTTTTGAAACTTTTAGAAGTTCAAAATTCATGAGTGTAACATTTATATAAAACTATAAAACATAATTATATATTTTGTGCAGGCAATATCAAAATTAGATTACATTTACAGCTTTCGAATAAAAAAAAATCAGTATAATCTAGTTTTGAAAGGTATAAAGCTTCAGAGGGAAAATTTCATTAAAAACTTTAGTTTTTTATTCAGCTCAATATACCGCTGATCAGACCTTTTAGAGGTTTTGACCTTTAATTTACTCTCACGTATTTTGTAGATCACGAATAAACGAGCTATGAAAAAAAAATCCTAAAAGGTTTAAAGCTTTCAAACGTTTAAATATTTCTTTCTGTGGCACAGCTCAAAATTTGTATAATCTAGTTTTTTAAAACGCTTCAGAGGACATTTTTAATTAAAATCTTCAGCTCAATACACTGTTGAGTATCCAGAGCTTTTAGTTAATAAGCTTTACTCTCTACGTTCATGTATTTTGTAGCCTATTTTTGAATTTTTTTAGTTTTACTCTTCAAACTTATTAAACGAACTTCTAAAAGTTAAAAAATTTCTTTACCCTTTCAACTTATCTATTTTAAAAGCTCGTGTCTTTCTTTTTTGGATAATCTGTCAATAAATTGAATAAGCATACTACTTTGATCTTAAGTTTATCTGTCGTACTAAAAATTAGCGAACTTTTAAATATGCGAGTATCAGAAGCTTTTTGATGTAACCTCTATGAGCTTTCATGTAATTTTCGGAAATTGAAGTTGATCATATTCCATCCTATTTTCAAAATTCATGTGAGGCACATTGTCAAATTTAATTTTTTTATGGGATACCAAAATTAGAGTGTATTTAAAGCTTTTTCAGTGATTTAGATAGATATATATTATGTATAGCTCATAATGAGTGGGAAATTTTTATTCAAAATTTAAATTTTTTGGTTAGCTAATATACCGTTGAGTGTTCGGAGCTTTTAGATGTTTCGAGTAAACCACTCTTACTAATTTTTAATGTTTATTCTTTAAACCAACTAGACGAGATTTGAAGATAAAAATAATTTCTTTCTCTTTAAAATTGATTATTATAAAAGCTCTTGATTTTGTTTTTGACAGTGCGTCAGCGAATTGAACATGTATACTACTTTGTTCTTCTGTTTATTTAGTCCCAGTTAAAATTAGCGACAATTTATACATGCGAATATACGAAGCTTTTAAATCCGAGTTCCATTCATATATTTTTGAGAAATATAGAGTTGGTCAATTTACTTTCAAATGTTGTATATTGTTTGAAACTTACAGTAACTTTTAATCGTGAGCTTTTAATTGGTTTGAAAATTTTAAAAGTTTAAACATCAAAGTTGTAAAGCTCTCTTGTATAGCTTAAAGCCAGTATAATATAGTTTTGAAAGTAAACAGTTTTTTATTCAGCTTACAATACCCCCCTGAGTATCCAGAGCTTTTTGACATTTATTTTACTGTCACGTAGTTTGTGGACCACGCTTCCAAATTTTTTTAGTAATTACTCTTCAAACAAACTAAACAAGCTTTAAATATAAAAATAATTTCTTTACTCTTGAAGCTGATTTATTTTAAAAGCTCATGACTTTGTATTTGACAATGTGTCAGTGAATGGATCATGTATATTACTTTGATCGTCTAATTATCTGTCTCAGTAAAAATTAGCGTTTATCATTTATACAATTAAAAAAAAAATACTAAAACTAGAAGCAGAGCTTTTTCTAGTATTTAAAAGCTTTCTTTCAAGTCTAAATTTTACAATAAAAGTTAAAAACAGCAATGGACAATTCTTATAAAAACCTTATGCTTTGGTTAATATGCCGTTTTGTATCCGGAGCTTTTAGGTGTGCTTTATTAAGTTGCTTGAATAAAGATTAGATTTAACTATTTTACGTTTGTTTCACGTAATTTGTAGATAATTTTTATGAATTTGAAGTTTTATTCGTCAATCCACTGTTAAGTTTCAACAAACGAATTTAGTTATAAAAGCTCGATAACATTAATTAATTATGATAGTGGATTGTAAATATTGTATACTGCTTTGTTTTTCTATTGGCCTGTCCCAGCAAAAACTCGCAAATGGCATACTCTAGCGCGATTAAATTTCCGAAAAGCTACGGGAACATCACTTGATTTTTTTGTCGTCTTCTTTAAAACGATGGTAATTTATAATAGCGAGCTTTTAAGCATTAGTTTTCATTCAGAGCTTTTACCATCATTCAAAAGCTTTTTTTAGTTCAAAATTATTCGAATTCAATTTGAAAAGTTAAAAATTTGTATAAATGTTTTCTATTCCGTTCTTACGTTGAATATGAGCTTTTAGATGTGCCGATGGAACACTTGATATTGCGATACGAAATTACAACTGAACATTTTGCTACTATTATTCCATTGTCGAGATACGAATATTTTTGTGGAAAAGCAAAACAGCAGATTACTCAAATGTGCACACTTCAAAGTGATCGAACCCCAGGGCTAAAAGCTCCCATACGAATTTTTTGAATTTTTTTTACAATTGTCTTGAAAATTGGTATGCTTTCTCGTAGCTTCGGCAGTAACAGATCCTATTAAAACTTTAAAGTGAATAAACGTAAAAATATTGGGGTTCGTGTGCGCTTTCGCATCAAGCATTATTAATTTGTTAAAGATATGTCGACGCTATATAACCCGCAGCAAATTAGGTAAAAATAATCTGTTACTGATGTACGGAGATGGATGTCTCATAATATTTAGATAGAATCATCCGCAGCGAAAAGACCTGATCAGTGACTGATCGATTCGGACGAAATCCTCCCTGATAGTCACCAACCAAGCCCTCCGCCAGAGGAATGATTCTATCCAATAAAATGTATGACAGTAACTTGTATGCTGTGCAAAGGAGAGCTATACCGCGATAATTCTCACACTTCAAGCGGTCTCCCTTCTTGAAGATGGAGCACATCGCGGCCACTTTCCATTCATCAGGCATAACTTCGGTTCGCCATACTAATCGAATAAGGTCGAAAAGACAGTTCCACAAAGTATCCCCTCCGAATATCAAGAGCTCCGAATTAATGCAGTCCACTCCAGGTGAGCGGTTTCGTTTCATTCTCTGCATGGCCTTAGTGAATTCCTCATGGGATGGCTCCTCAGTGCAAATCTCCGCAGACTGTTTTAGAGGTGGCTCAACAACAGTCTGTGACGCATGATGAACATCAAGCAGCTCAGTAAAGTGTCCACTCCATGCGTCAAGTACTGCGTCGATGTTGACACAGAGGTTTCCATCCCGGTCCCGAATTGCGGTTGACGAAGGCCTGAAAATATGGTGCAATCCAGTAATTCCTTTAAAGAAATTACGTGAACTACGCTCATTGCTGAGTTGTTGTACTTTCAGAACCTCGGCCTTCCACCATTCTCGCTTCTTCCGTCTACAAATCCGCTTAGCTGCCCTTCTTGCAAGAGCTGCCTTGTTTTTCCTTGCGATTGTGAGACGTTGTTGCACTTCATTATGGGCTATATTTTGTTGCTCAACTGCAAGACGACACTCGTCATCAAACCAATCATTCTTGGGTCTGACTTTCACTATACCTAAAGTCTGTTGAGCAGCACTGACAACCGAAGTTTTCAGTACCTCCCAGACAGAGTTCACGCAGTCAGACTGGTAATTAGCTCCCTCAATGTTGTCGCTGACAAGATCCTGATATCGTTTCTTTTGATCTTCATTTATCAGACCTTCACAGTCGAAACGTTCCATCCGTTTCGCTGTGTTCCCCGACCTGTACGAAAACTTCCACCGTAGCTTTGCAGCGACCAAATAATGATCGCTGCCTACGTATTTGGTTGCTGACCGATAAGTTCTCACATCCTGCACAACCCGAGCTCGCCCTTTTGAAATTAACACGTGGTCAATTTGGCTCCGGGATGTTTTGCGAGGATGTGTCCATGTCTCTAGGTGTATCTGTTTGTGAGGGAAGAATGTGCTTGCTACTCTAAGATCATGAGCAATTGCAAAGTACATCATTCTCTCACCATTATCGGTCGCAGTTTCGTGTCGGGAGTACGGACCTATGTTTTCACACAAGTCGGCCTGATTTCTGCCAGCTCTAGCATTAAAGTCCCCAATTACCATTCTAACATCGTGTTCGGGTATAGATCCCATCAGATCGTCCAAGTCATTGTAAAATGAGTCTTTATCTTGGGGCTGGCTGACTTCTGTGGGCGCATGTACACAAATTATCGACAGGTTGGCTAACTTCATGCGCAGGCGAAGCATACACAATCGGTTATTGACTGCTTGAAAATCCAAAACATCAGGTTTTCCTGGATTTCCGGCAGGCCTACGACTCGATCAATCGAGAGAGTTTGTGGTCTGCCCTGGAATACCTAGGAATGCCAACAAAACTGGTACGACTGTGTAGGATGACAGTGACGCAGTCTCAATGCTGTGTTAAAGTTGAGAACAGGCTATCGACAATTTTTGCAGTTAACTCGGGTGTTCGGCAGGGAGATGCTCTGTCCCCGATACTCTTTAATCTCATGTTGGAGTACATCTTTCGTAAAACTGAAACACCTCAGCGCAACATCTTATATCGCCAGTCCAATCAAGTGCTTGCATATGCAGATGACATATGCGTGATTGGACTGAATAGCAACGGAGTGAAAGAAATACTTGATCCGCTTGTAGAGTTTTCAGCTTCTGTTGGACTCCAGATCAATGAGTCCAAAACGAAATACCTGATCTCTGGTTTTAGAGACAATGGCACACCAGATTTTAGTAGTGGCCACCACACGTTTGAGGGAGTGAGGAGGTTCAAATATTTGGGCTCTCTTATCACTCACGATAACAGTGTGGGTGAGGATATTAAAGTGCGGCTGGCAGCTGGCAGTCGTTCTTTGTATCCTCTAAGGCCACTGCTAAAATCTAAACACTTATCAAGTGCCGTGAAGCTGAAGCTTTACAAAGCGTTGATCAGGCCCGTTGTTATGTTTGGATGTGAAAGTTGGGCGCTGACGGATGAGTACGAGAGATGGCTCCTTACATTTGAGAGAAGAATCATGCGTGTGATTTACGGCCCTAAACGCGAAATAGATGGTACATACCGAGCTCTGTACAATTTCGAGATCAGAGATCTGATGAAGATCCCCGATATTGTACATGAAGTTAGATCTCAGCGAGTACGATGGCTCGGTCACGTTCTGCGTGCTGATCCGGAACGAATTGTGCAGCGATCTCTGAAAGGAGAGCCACCATATGGTACAGAGGTCGTTGCAGGCGACGATGGCTCCACGATGTAGAGAACGACTTGGCCTCTTCAGATTGTCTAAGACAGTATGAAGACCAAGCTCAGGATCGAAACCGTTGGAGCCAGATTGTTGATTCAGTAAGGGGCCAGTAATGGCCTTTAACACTGTTATTATTATTATCTGTTACTGACACCTATTATCACCTCATTGAACGCCGTATGCGGCGCTCGTTTCAATAACGAGTGTCATAAATTTTCCTTTCAAAAATTACTTGGTGATTAATTTTTTTTACATTGTTGTTGTTATTATTTATGAAAATTGGCAAAAATTTTACTCGTTAACGAAAATTGACAACCGTAAACAAATTCTCGTTCGATAATTATGAATAGAACATTTTCTAGTAATTTAGTGAAATGGAAATTATTGATAAACAAAACAAAACAACGTGTTAGTTTTGCGAACAAATGTCTGCGCGTGGATGCGTTCGAGACAAACCAGTATGTCAATTTGCTTTCAACACCACACGGCGGTAAATACAATTTACATCGTACTTACATTTTATAGTAGTTCTATTGTTGTTAAACCGTCATCACATCACAAGTCGCGTATAAACAATTTTCGACTTGTAAATTAAATGTTGCATTAAACTATTTGGCAACCATTCAATACTATAAAAATCATATTATTACAATGAATATGTGTATAGCTTTAGATGAACTATATAAATTATAGTTTTCACATAGTTTATAGTACAGATCTCCAGTGTCAAATATAAAAATTGACAGTAAATTAAAATTTTGCGAGTTCCTTGTGAGTCATTCAGTTTTTGCCGACATTGGCAGTATTGTTTACCCGAAATACTTGAAATGATTTGTGTACATAATGGACAGTAAACAATAAAACAATTTATGATGTCGTAATAATAATAATAATAATAATCAGTTTTTAAAGGCCATTACTGGCCCCTTACTGAGTGAGCCCCTTCTCTATCGTGGAGCCATCGTCGCTTGCAACGACCTCTGCGCCTACCATATGGTGGCTCTCCTTTCTGAGATCGCTGCACAATTCATTCCGGATCAGCACGCACAACGGGACCGAGCCAGCGTACTCGCTGAGATCCTACTTCATGTACAATATCGGGGATCTACATCAGATATCTGATCTCGATATTGTACAGAGCTATAGGTATGTACCATCGATTTCGCGTTTTGGAGTAAATCACACGTATGATTCTTCTCTCAAATGTAAAGAGCCATCTCTCATACTCATCCGTCAGCGCCCAACTTTCACATCCAAACATAACAACGGGCCTGATCAACGCTTTGCAAAGCTTCAGCTTCACGGCACTTGATAAGTGTTTAGATTTTTGCAGTGGCCTTAGAGAATACAAAGCACGACTGCCAGCCGCATTTTAATATTCTCACTCTTTTAATATTCGCATTTTAATATTCATGAGGTGTTTCAGTTTTATGAAAGATGTACTCCAACAATGTTGTCGTAACATGCGTACGTGTCATCTCTGTAGGAACAGAAATATCGTTAATTTATCGTCCTTGTTTATCTTAAGAGACTCAGTTTATCCTCATATAAAGTCACAGCATAGGTAAATGAAAACAACATTTTTAGAAGTTCAGTCCTTTTATTGCATCCTTAGAAGTCATCTGAAAAATGTTATCTATCTCAGGAAGAGGAATCAAAAATAAGTTAAACATGTGACCCGTTCGGTACTCCTAATGTGTAAGTTTAATTAAGGCTATCACCAATTCCGCCGCCTCATCAACCAATGTACCATGGCTACAATGATTTGCAGCTTTAGGGCCTTCTAAAGAATAGGCTCGATTAAGACAAAGAAAATTGAAATGTTTTGTCCAAGGACCCGTGATCACAATTGTCCACAAGTGTAGACAATGTACGTAGAAGATGTTCAAATAATGATGACGACGATGTCATCGGGACGAAATCTTAAATTTTAAACTATGTATACTGCAATATGAATAAAAGACTTATAAGATTGCTTTCGAAATCACAATGTGTACTCGTCTATACCTGCCGTCAATATATCACTTCCAATATAATACATTAGACCAACTGAATCGTTCTGTTCAATTTCCTGGTTATGAAATCGTCAACTCCAGATTGGGACTTGGCTCATAAACTGATCAATCGCGATGTTCTGCGTTAGAGTCTGTTCTTCTTTGCAATTTGTAAGGCTGGTGGGCTAGATTTTATTTATCCAGCGCAATTATAGCATAGCTTTTACCGCATTCAGAAAAATTTGGTCGACCTTTTACAAGCGTAGATTACTTTTAATCGTTCCAAAATCTTGGATTATAGGAGTATAGAGATTTTTTATCCCGAAACCTAGGAAGTCTTAGTTATATTGACCTGGTAGTCCATCCTCAACTGATTCCAGAACCCATGAATGGATTGTCAAAAGAATTATTTACTCAAGTTTCGAATAGTGGAAGTGAGGCTGGATGTCGCGCCAAACTCATGCCAAAGTTGTTAAAGGCTGTTCCCAGAGAGGTGTAATCTGATCTTTGCTGTGTATTTTGGTCATAAACCCACGCCGAACTCATCTTATTCAAAATTTTATACGAACTGCATCGTGATTCGATTGTGTTCCAAATCTGGTGAAGTACGAAGCGAATTTTGGAATTAAAAATTTTTTCAATTTTTAAAATCGAATTTTAATTTAGCCGATCATTCTAAATTTGTAATCGTTTTAAAATTTTTTTTATCGGAATTGAAGACAAAGTCGAAGATGAGTGGAGAAAACCACAATAGCCAACTGAGGTCATTCTCAAATTACCCATGTACTACTTTAGTGATATCTAATAATGGCATATGTAACTTTAATTAGGGCAACCAAAATGTAATTTATTTTGACTTTGATTTCATTCGCGATCCTATATTTTCAAATTAAGTTGCATGCAATTTGATCATCTGTGCGCTAAATTTACAATTTTGTTCACCAAATATTGTTTTAATCAAATTTATTGCCGTTAACTACTTTACAGACATTTTTAAAGCTGGAATTTAAAGCTCTACCTCGAAATGTTGATAAAAATTTAATTCGGTCATAAACTTAGTACACAAATATGATTAGAGCCAACATCATTTATTTTTGGGCACCAGAAATATATATTCTGGTGCGAAAGTATTAATAGGGGCAACCAACTAATCTCTATTAGATCGTTATACTCGATACTGAATGTATTTTGAATCGAATGATTATGCATATCATTTTGATCATCGAAATACATATTTGGTGCACTAAATTTAAAATTTTGTATACAAATAGTTGTTTTGTCAGTAGTACATATTCTATATACTGTAATGTAAACAGTTTTGACCATTTAAACTGCCCAAATGTCTAAGCTTAAAAAAATTAATTGAATGCGATTCTTTTTTATAATTTTGGTGTAAAAATACTAAAATTGGCGACCGAATAATATCAATTAGGTATATGCTTGCTTGTATTTAAATTAAAAAAAAAAAAAAAATTAAAGTTGGACGGATACCAGCACTCAATGCCACTAATGGGCCCACGGTGCAATACCCAGGCAAACACATATATTTACACATTAAAAACACCCAAACGTGATTTTTTGGTCACCACCGGGAATCGAACCCGAGACCCTCGAATAACAAAGCAAAGACGCTACTTACTGTGCCAACAAGGCACTAATGCTAGTATTACTAATGCTAGTATTTTGAACACGAACAACGGTTTTTGTGCACTAAATTTAATATTTTGTTCACCAAATTTTTTATTTTTATTTTTTATGAACGTTTTGTATGCAAATCCCATTTTTAAGCTATAGAGTTTTCTGCTCTATACATTTATATTGTGGTGCAAAAATATCAGTAGTGGTGCCCGAATAACTTCCATTATTACGATGCGCTTAATTTTGATTACAAAAAATGATCGATTATGAATTTAATTTCATATATATGTTCCTTACATACCGAGCTCTGTACAATATCGAGATCAGAGATCTAATGAGGATCCCCGATATTGTACATGAAGGAAGATCTCAGCGAGTACGCTGGCTCGGTCACGTTCTGAGTGCTGATCCGGAACGAATTGTGCAGCGATCTCTGAACGGAGAGCCACCATATGGTAGGCGCAGAAGTTGTTGCAGGAGACGATGGCTCCACGATGTAGAGAACCACTTGGCTTCTTCAGATAGTCTTAGACAGTATGAAAAACCATGATTATTATAATTATATGATCCTTCATTGTTTCTCTTTATCTTAGTAACAATATTAGCAATTATTGTTCACCAACAAACTTTTTCTGCACCAAATTAAAATTTTTAAGCACCAAATATTTTTGTTTGCTTGTTTTGTAAATGGTACCAATTCTTTCAAATGGCTACAAACGTATATTATTCGGTTACAAGCTGTTTATACTAATTTGATTAGTGGTGACCAAATATATGTAAAAACGAGGGAATCCGATTCAACTAGAAATTGTGATACGTGACATATTCAAAGGCTATGCTTTATAGATTGATGGCATGAATTCTCAACACTTCATAATTTTTTTTTTTGCGTCGTCCGTATACTTAACTTTATATAACCTCAATTTATGATAAACGAAAGTAAATAAATTTAAAGATTAATTAGATAAATTGTGTTTGTTTTGTATATAATTGATAATTAAATATAACAACGGTGTCTGACATATTTATCTTTGTTCTATTATGTTTGTATACGTGCATAGAAGATAGCTAGATAAATTAAGACAATTCAATGCGTATCTACTATATATTCGTATTTTCAATTAAAGTGTTTGTGTGCTGTATCGAATTGCATGTGAGTAAATTAATTGACTTTAATGACCGATCGCACACAATTATTAACTTAAAGTGTTAATAAATTCGTTGTTGTTGATAAAATTGTCGTTAAACCAATTATTGTTTTTGATAAAAGGTATACGTGCAACTGGATGTCAACTGAACTGGCATATTTGTACTCGTGAACGTAAGCTAAAACAATAACCCGAAAACTCCATCGTATCATTTTGGTGGACGGTTGAGTAAAAATTCGTGAAATGGCAGTGAACACTGCTGGATGCAAGTGACCGGTGTGAAGTATTTGTACAAAATAGACAAACTACTGCAAGTGTACATATTTTCTTAACAAACGTTTCATTAAAGCTCAAAAATATTAGATTTGCCATATGAACGACCCTTGGGCCTTTCCCCAATGGTGCAGTACGTTACTATCAACATGGTTGGGCTCCGCTGATAAATCTAGAAAATTTGACACGATAATCCTTCTTAAAATCCACTCTATGCTTGGAGTCTGTGTCTTAAGTGCGGGTTGCAGCGTAATTTGGAATATATTGAATTTGACAGTTTTCTGTTATCCTAGAAATTTAATAACGGATCGTTGTACATTTGGCCTAACATGAATAAAGACATGACCTCTGTCATCAATGTAAACAGCCTTCTGGTCGCATTGAACACATTCATTTGGACATCGTTAGACCTCTTCCTCCATTAAATGGATATGTACATACCTTAACTATATACTGTAGATAATGTTTCACTAGAACGGAATGGTGGAAAATTTTCATCACCAACTAAAAACATCGGCTCTAAATCGAGAGGCGATACGATAAAGTTGCCAATAGTTCTTCTTGGTATTACAGCTACACCAAAAGATGTAAATGTTCCTTGGCAGAACTACTGCTATATGGAGAATCACTAAATCAACCAGGCGAATTTTTCATGGAAGCACCAGATCAACTACTAACAGACTTCGATGAGGTTTTAAAATCTTCGACATCTGCGCAATACTACGGACAATTTAGTTCCAACTGCGCCATAACATGCTCCAAGAAACGATACATCTATTCTAAACACGCTGAATAAATGTGATTTCATTTTTATTAGAGTAGATAAAATTTGTACTGGGTTAACATCGCCTTCCGAAGGCTCACAAGGGTAATTCGACGATTCAGAAAACAATTTGTGATTGACGTCAAAGAAAAAAATACATCGATATCGGTCGACCAAAACCAGATTTTGGTGTCTACACGGCTACCAAGGCCATCTGTATTTGGCGGTATCTCGAACTGGAAGTGAAGCCGTTAGAACCATTACATATTTCGTATAAACTGTCATTTTATGCTCGTTTTTTTGTACATTTTTTTAAAATAATTCAAATAATAAAAATTCGCACCCGATCAACTTCCGTACAACCGACGTACAGATGGTGTGAGTACTGGTACCATAAAACCTTTGGTGCATCCGCACGAAAATTCTATACGCCTTGTAAATTCGGGACATCTATACATCGGTCATGACCGTTTCGGTTTAAAAAAAAGAGTATAGGCGAGGCGATGGAGTCAGCGAAAATTACAATGCCATACACAACTCGCCGACTGCTCATTTACGACAAAACAAACAAACTTCGGCCAATCATTTTGCTAGAGCTTAATTTTTATTGACAACACTTATCTTGTTATCAGCCGCCAGCCGACTGATTCAGCGATTCAGCTTTCAACTCGTGCAGGTTTCGTCAGCTTTCAGTACAGGTCGATACACCTACACCGAAGCATTTCACTATCAACAACGACTATGGCACTCTGCTTAAGAAGTTTACACTCTTAACAGCAGAACCGAATTACAAAGTGCAAGATCATCTTCCAGTGTCAAGATCACGCAGGCTAGATTCGGTGGATCACAAAGCTGCATAAACCGAATTTCAATACACGGTGGAATTAGGAATTTGTTGAACATCGACAACTTCCCTTTCTTGTCTACTACTTATGGTCAAAAAAAAGATCACGATAGGAGACTGTGTGGAGATTATCGGCGATTAAATATACTGTTATGATACCGGTAGGCTACTCAATTCCCCACACAGAAAATTACTTCATGCAATTGCATGTTTAAGAAATTTTGTCCAATTTTGATTTAACCAGAGGATATCACTATATACCCGTCGTACCTGAAGACGTTTACAAAATGGCAACCACAACACCAGTCTCTTCGAATACACCCGAATATCATTTTTTTTCGAAAAGTCACACAAACGTTTCAGCGTTTCATGAACGAAGTCGCCCGAGATCTCAACTTTGATTTCGTTCACCACATGGAAATGCTTTTCCATACGGACTAGTTGAGTTTGGTGTGCACATAGTTAGGCAATTCTCAAGGGTATTCAACGCTTCACCGTAAATTATTTCCACCGTTTTATTCCGAAGCTCACTTAAATCCACACCCATTAATTCTCATTTGGCCGCTCCGCCCAAGAAGCCCGAGACGCCAAAGAATTTTTCTTGGCTTGAGGAATGCCAACACGCATTCTCGACACTTAAGAATCAATGACTGGAGTAATTCAGTCCAAAACTGAACGGAATCCAAGGTAGTTAGTCTCCATCCAACGTGGTTGCAGGCACACTATCACCAGGGATGGGCATTTACGTGTCATCTATTATTTTCTACGCCGACGTGTCGACAACTCGTAGACAACGTAGACAATGCAGATGTGAACTCATTGGAACAACAGTTTTCTGGGGATTTATCGAAACTCCTCGGCTTACATCGGATACGTGGGTGTTTTTATTAGAGGTTCACAACATTGAGTTGGCAACACTGCTTTATTTGATAACCCATTTAATAGCTGATAGTTGCTTTTTGTTTAGTTTGGTTTGACATTTCATTATGGATAGACTTACATCAGAGCAACGCGTGAAAATTGTTGAATTTTTTTATCAAAATAATGGTTCTGTTCGTCAAATTTATCATTCAAAATTTTGTTCTCCGATGAAGCCCACTTTTGGTTGAATGGGTACGTAAATAAGCAGAATTGTCGCATTTGGAGTGAAGGTAATCTACAAGCTTTTCTCAAAACACCATTACATCCACAGAAAATTAATGTTTGGTGCGCTTTATGGGTTGCCGGGGTCATTGGTTCATATGTCTTCAAGAACGATGATGATCAGAATGTTACTGTCAATGGTGAGCGGTATAGGAACATGATTAGCAATTTTTTCGTACCTCGATTAGCTGGCGTTAATCTTGCTGACATGTGGTTCCAACAGGACGGAGCCACATGCCACACAGCGCGCGCTACAAAAGAAACTTTTGATGAAAGAATAATTTCGCGTAATGGTTCTATTAATTGGGCACCAAGATCGTGTGATTTAACCCCATTGTATTATTTTATTTATGGGGTTATGTAAAGTCACTTGTCTACGTCGATAAACAAGAGACTATTGAACACCTGGAATATCAACATTCGAAGAGTTATTGGCGAATACGGCCGCAAATGCTGCGAAAAGTTTATGAAAATTTGCGTTGTACGCGGCAGCCGTTGCGGCCACATGATGTCATACAATTTTCTATCCAATAAAGCCCGTTTCATTCATATTAAAAATATATTTCTTTGTTTTATTTATATTATGATTTAAACGTGTATAACTCTATAAAAAACACCCTTTACAACAGCTTACCATCCGCGAGCCAATAGCACGTTCAAGCAAGTTTATTGGCCAGATGAAATCTGATTCGTTGGAGCTCAGAAATATCAATGGTCTTGTTTAAAATCCGAGCAACAGTGCGAAAGAAGATTTGAAGTGCTCATCAGGTGAAATGGTTTAAGATCACACCAACCAGCTACCCGGGAGCTCTTTGTCTAAAATCCTTTTCACCCATATACCAACCAGCGATACAGTCATAGATGAACTTCGCATCACCATTCAAAATCTTATCCTCACAACTAGACAAACGGAACAAAATGATATTGAAATATATATTGAAATTCAATAATATAAATCAATATTTTGAATTACACATTCAGTAACGCCGTCACGCCACCACAATAGTCAAATAACGTCGGGGTCACCACTATGGTCATCGCATGCTGTAATTACTGCAACCTAAACAATAAAAACTCGCAACTATATATACTCATCAAAATCGTCGTACATAGTAATCGAATTAATTCAATTGGAATTTCATTGATCTAAATAATAAAATCAAAACCAAAATCAAAACAACCAAAACGCGAATTACAAGAACAACAACAACAACAAAATCCACTTGTTTGATTCAACACCGCGAGTTAAATTGCGCGCGGCACGATCCAAAAAATAATCGCGATTTTTTTTTATCCAATTCCGGAACAAGCGCTTATCTTTTTGTAATCTATGCACACATATATTCAATTCACGTTGGTCTATTTACCTTTTTTTAGAATTCACACGTTTAACGAAAAAAAAAAAAATTAACTTTTATTTTTAGATATAAAATATATATTTAAAAATGAAAACAAATCACAATTATAGCACACACTGTATTTATATTTTAAAAAAAATTATTTAAAATTTGATTGCAACATAAATTTTACGTAGAAGTTTTCCTTTGCTACAATATATATTCTTTGTACGATGCACAAACAAGGCCACGTTTATTTATAAAAAAAATTAAATTTTTACGTTTTGTACTTGTAAGTAAGTTATTAAAACTCTAGCCGAACTTAATTCTTTTTTGTATAATTAAATTCTAAATTAAATTAAACTAAATAACAAAAAAATTAAAAATCACAAAATATTTATCACAATTATCACATTAAACAAAAAAAAAATAATTTATTTTTGTTTATATTCAAAAAATAAAAATAAAAATAATAAAAAATATTTATTTTGAGAACACAATTTTTTTCAGTTTGCGGCCCAAGTTGCTACACTCTATCGACTCTATTCACTACTGTCTGTGTTTTGTGCTAGGTTGTGTATATACAGAATTGGTGGCGGCTGATGTAAAACTAAATCGAATAATTTCGTCAACAAATAAAAAAAAAATTGAATTAAACGCGATAACAATTTTTTTTTTATAGAGAAAAATGCGCTCGGAACTCGCGCACACAAGACACACAAAATACCAAAATGAAAATGTTGTTGTGTATAGACAAGAAGAAAATATACTGTCGCGGTTTTTTACGCGCGAACCTCAATATACTAATCAATTTTTCATTTATGTAGGTATATAAATCGCGTGTAAGTATACTACAGTATACAATATGTATAGTCCGAATCACATATGCGATGTAGTAGTAAGTTCAATAATTTTTTATAAATGTTATCAGTAGAGGATGTTTATGGCATGATGTACATACGTACATATAATATATCATATTCGAATTTTGATTATAGTTCAGTAGTTTAAATTCAATTGATCATCAATGTTTAATAAGACAAGAAAAAAATTAATTGGGTCATAATAACATTAATCACCGTATGATGTTGATTAACCCCCTAGACGGTCAACAGATTTTATTGTATCGACCAACACAATTTTTTAATATATGAATTTTCATTTCAAACTCTTTCAAAGCATTTCAAACTCCAGTCAAACTAGACCAAATTTGACCAAACTAAATCAAACTATATTTTAGATACCGAACTAAATAAGATTAAACTATCTTAAATTGAATCGGGCCTGGCAAACCCTATAAAATGCGTTCAAACTTAAATCAAATTTTATCAAATTTTTAATCCATGCTTTTATAAAAACTGATGCGTATTAACCTCTAAACCAGTTTGTACTGTAACAGCCAATATAGTTTTTTAAAATATGATTATGTGTTTCAAACTATTTCAAACTCCAGTCACAGTCGATCAAACTGTATCAAATTGTATTTTGGATACAAGACGTAATTAAACGAGATGAAACTGTCCAAAATTGAATAGTGTCTGGCAAATCCGTTAAAATGCTTTCAAACTTATAATCAAACTTTATCAAATTTGATGAAGATGCATACTTTTTCAAGTGGCATAATCCAATTAAATTTTACTAAACTGCTACCGCAGGCTTTTATAAAAATTGAGGTTGATTAAACCATAGACGGTCATGAGATTGTAGTGTATCAACCTATACAATTTTTTAAAATATGATTATGTAT
Organism: Tipula unca; assembly: GCA_951394425.1. Classification (NCBI taxonomy): domain Eukaryota; kingdom Metazoa; phylum Arthropoda; class Insecta; order Diptera; family Tipulidae; genus Tipula; species Tipula unca. Next base: position 10,284,873 of record OX596382.1, read on the forward strand.
TTCAAACTAGTTCAAACTATTTGAAACTCCAGTCAAACTCTATCAAACTAAATCAAACTGTATTTTGGTTACTGAAATAAGATTAAACTATCTTAAATTGAATCGGGGCTGGCAAACCCTATAAAATGCGTTCAAACTTACAAATCAAACTTCATCAGATTTTTAATCCACACCTAGCCATTTACAGATACCATAGACGGTCACGAGATTGTATTGTTTCAACCTATGAACTGTATGAAGTAAGTTTAACTGAAAAGTTAAAAATATATGTTTCAAACCTTTTCAAACTATTTCAAACTCCAGTCAAACTCGATCAAACTGTATCAAATTGTATTTTGGATACATAATTAAACAAAACGGAATTGTCCAAAATTGAATAATGTCTGGCAAATCCGTTAAAATGCGGTCAAACTTATAATCAAACTTTATCAAATTTGTTCAAGGTGCATACTTTTTCAAGCGGCACAATCTAATTAAACTTTACTTAGCACACATTTAAAATCATTGCAAACATTCAATCAAATTACATGTATTTTTATTTAAGTCAAACTCAATAAAGCGCTTTGAAAGCTATCAAACTATACAACATACATATTATCACAACTATTGATTACCTAAAATGGTTATAATTTTTCGAGTCTCTAATTCTGTCAAATTTGGTCATCCATCAAATTTAAATTTACAGATATGATTCTACTTAGCGCTCCAAATCCATTTCAAACTTTAATCAAACTCAATATAAACGAATCAAGTTAAGAGATTTTAATATAATCTTTTAAAAATGAACATGAACATTAATTTCAAACTCATTCAAGTCAATTTAAACTTAAGTCTACCTTCACTTTACAAAATACATTTAAACATATAAATTTGTGTGGAATTTTTCAATCATCATTACTAATCATTAATCAAGGCGGATAATCGCTTTCAAACTGTGCTAAAATCAGACATACTTGACTCAACATTTTCGTCGACCTTTCTGTATTATTTTGTGGAGTTGGAGATGGTCACAAGATTTTGAAGTACCAAACTGTACAAATGCTTGAAACAGATATGTGATGTATTCAAACTATTTCAAACTACAGTCAAACTCTATCAAATTCGATCGAACTAAATCAAACTAAAACAAGATTAAACTACGTCTAAAATTGAATCGGGCCTGGTAAACTCTATGAAATGCGTTCAAACTTATAAATCAAACTTTATTAAATTGATTTTGATTAACCCCGAGACGGTCACGAGATTGTATTGTATCGACCCTCTTTCAAATTATTTCCAACTCCATTCAAACTCAATCAAACTAAATCAAATCGTATTTTGGATACGAGATGTAATTAAACGAGAGGGAACTGTTCAAAATTGAATATTGTCTGGCAAATCCTGTAAAATGCGTTCAAACTTATAACTCAAACTGTATCAAGTTTGACCAAATTTTTCTAAACCATATCCATTTAAACTCGTTTCAAAATTCAAATAAATTAAATACATAAATAAATAAATTAAATAAATTAAATACACGATTCTATCAAACCCGATGGAATAATTTTAAATGCTATCCAATGTTATACATAAGTATCGATTGACAGCTACAACGGGCTTTTGCAAAAATTGATGATAATTAAACTCTAGACGGTCACGAGATTTTATTGTATCAACCTATACAATTTTTCAAAATATGATTATGTGTTTCAAACTCGTTCAAACCATTTCAAACTCCAGTCAAACTCGATGAAATCCGATTAAACTTAATCAAACTGCATTTTGGAAACTTAATAAAAATAGATTAAACTATCTAAAAATAAATTGGGCCTGGCAACCCGTACCAAATGCGTTCAAACTTATAAATCAAACTTTATCTAATTTTTAATCCACACCTATCGATTGACAGCAGGCTTTTATAAAAATTAATGTTGATTAAATTCTCGATGGACACGAGTTTGTACTGTACCAGCCTATATAATTTTTTAATATATGATTATGTGTTTCAAACTCTTTCAAACCATTTCAAACTACGGTCAAACTCGATCAAATTTAATCAAATTGTATTTTGAATATTTTATTAAACCAGACGGATCTGTCCGAAATTGAATAGGGTCTGGCCAACTCTCTAAAATGCGATCAAACTTATAAATCAATCTTTATCAAATTTGATCAAGGTGCATACTTTTTCAAGGGGCATAATCAAAGTAAACCTTACTGAACACTTATTTAAACTCATTGCAAAAATCAATCAAATTACGTGTATTTTTATATATGTATGCCAAACCCGACGAAGCGCTTTGAAAGCTTTCAAACTATACAACATATTTTATAAATCACATGTATTGATTACCCAAAATGGTTATAATTTTTCTTCTAATTCTGTACTGCTATAATTCTGCTTCGCGTCCCAACCCCATTTCAAATTTCCATCAAACTCAATATAAACGGATCAAGATTTTAATTTATGATTTTAAAAATGAAACATGAAAATTAATTTCAAACTCATTCAAATCAATTCAAACTTTAGTCGACCTCAATAGTTCAAACTAATTTTTATTTAGGTCTAGGCCGCATTCCCAACTTTATAAAATACGTTCAAATATATAAACTTGTGTGGAATTTTTCAGTCATCATTAAACTGTTTCAAACTTAATTGGTAAACTCAGATAATCGCGTACAAGCTTTGTACATTAAATTGTGAAGTTGGTTAACTCTTTAGACGGTCATAAGATTGTGAAGTACCAAACTGTACAAATCCTTGAAATATGAATGTAATGTATTCAAACCATTTCAAACTCCAGTCAAAATCTATCAAATTTGATTCGTGCATACATTTTCAACGATTTCAACCCAAATTAAAATTATTTATTAAAAGTACCTACTCATTTAGACTCGTTCAAAATTCAATAATTCGGTCAAACAGTATTGAAACCATATCAAACTTTAGTCAAACTCTATCAAAACTATTTGAAATGTTAAACATTAAATTAGTGTAAATTTTTTCAAATTCATTCAAACCATTTCAAACTTCAGTCAAACTCAATCAAACTGTATCCGAAACACTCGATAATGGTAGATTGAATTCGCCAAAACTGAACAGCATGTTGAACTTTATGAAAATCATATTAACTTACGAATCAAATTTATGATTGATTTAATCGTCAACGTGTTCAGACTCTGTCAAATTATATTTTTTAAATCATAAAAATTTGAATCTTGTTAAGAACTTGGGAGACAAATTTTATAATGACGAAATCAATTTATTTAGAGTTACTGTTTTGATTGGTGCAACGCTTTCAAACTAATTAAATCCTATTCAAACTAAATCCATGATTCAGTTAATTTATGATGAAGTTGGTTGAATTGGATTGAATCTGAATTAAATTTTATTAATTAATATTTAAACTAGTTCAGAACATCAATCGAAGAACAATCAAAGTTTGGTTGTATCACAAATATTTGTAATTTTATTCAGTAAATTAAATCGCTTTCAAACTGAGCTGAATTCTGACATATTCAATCCAACATTTTCGTGAGCATTAGTGCATTATTTTGTGAAATTGGTTAACTCGTTAGATGGTTACAAGATTGTTAAGTATTGTACCAAACTAAACAAATCCTTGAAATATGAATGTTATGTATTCAAACCATTTCAAACTCCGATCAAACTGCTTAATTTATCTCGACCGAACTATCCAAAATTTAATCGGCTTCACCAAATTTTTTAAAAATACTTACAAACTTATAAATTTATTTTCGTTCGAAATTAAAACAAAATATGTAATACAACTCTATGTCAAACTCGATGGAAAGCTTTTGAATGCTATCACCAAATTGTGTAAACTACTACTATCGATTGACAGCTCCTAGGTCATGACGACGTCGTGACGGTCACGAGATTTATGAACTTTTAAAACTCCCGAAACAACAAAGTAAATTTCAAACTCATTCAAATCATTTCAAACCTCAGTCAAACTCAATAAATACTCAAACTAAAACAAAATGCTTTCAAATTTTTTTATAAAATAAAATTAAATTTTAATTAAATTTTATTAAATAGTATTTAAACTCGATCAGAATGGCAAGCACTGTGGAAAGCTTTTGAACGATATGAAACTCTAAAATATTTTTTAAATCAAAAACTATTTGAATATTTGAATATTTCAATATCAGTTGAACAATCAACATTTGGTTGTATCACAAATATTATTGATTAAATTCAGTAAACTCAGCTAATCGCTTTCAAACTAATATCGTTTAAAATATATCAAACTCTTGTGAATGTTCAAACATTATTTCAAACTTTATTCAAACTTAAATTCTTTAGGCTAGAGTAGGGTCTGTCAAAATCCATTCCAGATACTAAATTCGTTTGATCTATTTTGTGAAGTTGGATAACCATTTAGTTGGGTATATCGTTGGAATATCAATCTTAAAAAAAATGTTTTCAAACTTATTCAAACCATTTCAAACTTCAGTCAAACTCAATCAAAATTTATGAAAATCTGTTTAACTTATGAAACAAATTTAGGAATAATTTAATTATCAACTTGTTCAAACTCAGTCAAATTATAGTTTTTAAATCATAAAAATTTGAATTTTATCAAGAATTTAGGACAAACATTTTATAATCATGAGATAAATATGTTCAGAACTGGGTTGAATTGGATTGAATCAATCTTACTTAAATTTTATTAATTAAACTTTTTAACGCTATCCTAATCAATTGAAAAATCAAAGTTTGGTTGGATTGCAAATATTTTTGATTTTATTCGTTAAATTCATTCACTTTCAAACGCAGCTAAACTCTGACATTCTCCAACAAAATCAACCGCTCAAAATATATTCAAACTATACAAATTCTTTGGTTTTGGCTTAATATAATTATGAATTCACGGCAAACTATTCAACTGATTTCAAACTCAGTCAATCTAAATCAAACTTCATACTTAGTACTCATTAAAATTATACCAACTTCGATTAAAACATATCAAACTCTATTAAACATCCAAAACATATTGAAACGTGAATTTAGATTTCAAACATCTTTTCAAACTTCATTCGAACTAAATAAAAAATTCATCAAACTAAATCACACTCTATCGAAATTCTTCCAAAATAATTAAGAAAAGCACCGGGAAACTTATTAAGATCGAGTAGGGTCCGCCAAATTTCAGAAAAGTCATTCAAACTTGTTGAACAAACTTGATGGAACTCAATCAATCCGTTCATACTTTTGTAACCGTAACGCTCTCAAACTATTTCAAACCAATTCAACCGCATTCAAACTAAATCCGCAGTGCGTATTAAATATTGCACAAATAATACCAAGATCGTTTTAAATAGTTTAAAAATTTACAAAATTTACTAAAATGCTTTCACACTTTTTAGTAAATTTTGCCTATTTCGATTAAGTCTCTCAAAACTGTATACAATTCAACCCAAAAAAAAAATGTGGATGAATTTAGATGAACTGAAATGGCTAAAGATTATTTCAGTTGAAATTGAGATATATAGGTTCAATGAATTACTAGGACGATTTGAGGTGAATTGGGATTGGGAGTTAAGATGAATGAAATGTTTTTTGATGAATTTGGATGACTGCTATTAATTGGGATGATTCCGGATTGTAGTGATGGAAAGAAGTGAGACGAGTTTGGGTTAAATAGGGAAAAATGAATTGAGGTAAAGAGGAATGGGAGTAGTTTAAGTCGTTTGGGTTGAATTAAATGAGTTGTATTGGGGAATGACGTGAAATGAATTTGATTAGTGTGAATTGTGGTGATTTCGGATGATATCAAATGAATTAAGTTGAATTGAATGAATTTAAAGCTTTCTTACAAACAACATATCTACAATTCGAGTTTTAAGATATACAAGTAATTTGTTCTTGACAATAATCAGTTTGTGTTGTTATTGATCAAGTCTATCCGCACTGTGTGAAAATGTCATTGAATAATTAGTCAATGCAACGTTACGTCTCATTAAAATGTATATAAACGAAAATTGAAATGCAGTCGGCATGAATAACGCAACATGATAGCTGCTTATAACGTACCGAGGCAATTTGTTTATTTTTTTGTTTATAAAAAATACCAGAGGTTATGATGAGGTAAATCTTGATTAGATAATTATTATGAAAAATAATATTATGTACATATAAATGCTATATAATCAATATCAACTAGAATTTACAAATAAAAATTGAAAACCCTCGAGTGAGCATGTGCCTTTGGCGCATATGTTTAAAACACGTGAACACAATACATTGTTCATAACCTTGACAACGTTTCGCTCGTTACATTATCGTGTTCTAAATTACATATTTATTTATAGTCAACCTACTTTCTCAAGCATAATGTATACCTGTATACATAAAAGCTTATTATCTGTATGCCATTTTCGCCATCACACCATCCCCTGTATGCAACATCGTTACACGTAAGTATTTATTAGCACATTTCACGTTAACAAGCAAGATTCGTAAACAAAAACAAACAACAATTTACACAAACAAAACGACAAGTATAAACTTAATCAAAAAGCTTCATTAATATATAGAAGAAAACATAAGTGCTTTTCGACTTGAAGCATCGTACATAATAAACAACATTTTTTTTTTGCTACTGTTAATCTTCTCTCAACTCGCTCACCTGTTAAATGAAACGCGTTAACCGATTTCGAAGTTTTTCACTTTATAAAATTAAAACTTATTTTCCGTTTGTGTTGTTTTCCTAACAATAATAATTGTTTGGATCGATTTGTTTCAAATATCTGCATTATGATAAATAACTATATTGCGAGTCACACAAACAACACACGACACAAAATTGTTTATACGAAAGAAAAACAAATAAACGCGTGCTCCCCACATGGGAGCTACGCGATATACTAACGGTAAATGAAATGTGGAAAAATAAACCAAAAAAAAAAATCGTTGCTTTTGTTTTAATTTTCCTCATTTTCTGCATTGTGTCGAGTCGGTGTGTCAAATGCGGGAAACAAAATTATTTTAATTTTTTTTTCGACTATGACGTCATAGATCACGTGATTCTACTTTATGTTGATTTTGATTTTAAGATACAACATACATATTTGCTATATATGAAAAAAGTGAGATAGTTATGTTGTGTTGCGAAGGGGAAATTTATGTTATGGCACTGCACGACAAAGAGAGAGATTCCAGTTAGTTGCTTGGTTACAGAGTAATTCGAATGTGATTTGGCTGCATATCCAATATTCTAATTTAACGTAATCAATTTTTGCTATAATATTATGGAATGTGTTCTATATTCAACGGTGTGGAACGTATCTTGTTTATTTTCTCCAATAAACATTAACTGATTTGAAATAGTTGCTCGATATATTAGATTTGTTGGTGATATCACTATTATGGTATGGGCTAAACTAAAGCTCAACCTGTGGAACTTGTTCATTTAAAATATATATTATTAAACATTTTTAGATATGAACCTTATTTAATTTTTGTGGAATCTGTTTCAAAGTTTTTGGCAATTCTAATATAAAACTATTTCATCTTAATTTAACATACTTAATTTTTGGTATATTACTGTGGAATGTGTTCATTGAAGAATGTTTTGGTTGAGCCTGATTTATAGCTGCACGATCTATTCGATTTATTGTTGATATTACTATTAGGGCTAAACTAATGCTCGACTTGTGGAAATTAAAAATTCATTCTAATTATTCAAAGTTTAAACATTCTCAGTGTCCTTTAAAATATTTGAGATGTGGAACTTATTTAATTTTTGACGAATCTATTTCAAAGTGATTGGAAATTCTAATATAAAACTATTCCTGTCGCTTTGTTCGACCTAGGTGGTCTGGTGCGAAGCTGTCTTGGGGGAATCAAGTTGGTACTCGTTGCCACCACCGGGCAACTAGTACACCATGTTTATGTGGTAAACTAGGTGAAAATACGGCGCTAAAAACTGGACCGGGTTAAGGTGTAACCGTACTGTGCTGATAACCGGCCAGGCTGGGAGCCCAACTCGTCAGACCTATTATGGATTATCAAAATAAAAAACGAAAAGAGATCGGTACTCTTAAAAACCGGTATCTAGTGCGACAGAGACATCGGCCTTTAGGCCCGGGTTAGGGCAAAAAACGAATGCTGACCCACAAGTATCAAAATACCAAGTCTGGCGTATGATCTCCAAGATCAACAACATTCCGTTGGAGCAGAGAACGGATAGAGACAAGGATACGCTTGCGTGGGCGAGACGTATCAATGAGCCGACAAGAAGGGTTCCGCTGAGATCTCACAGCTGAAAAGGCAGATATCTGATGATGAACCGCCTACGGAGGGAAAAAAAGAAAAGGGTTCTGGAAACTGTCATCAGGCGCTTCATCGAGCTGCTAAAGGAGCATCTGATCATGGCAGTCGTTGACAGAACTCAAGAAGATGGGAGCATTATGTTCCTTAACTGGAGGAAGGTGGAGAGGGCCTTAGCCGCCACCTTCCTAAACCTTATGAGGGATAATCCGGGATCTGCTCCGTCTATGAACGAAACCATGAATCCGTTTTTAATTGTAAGCTATGTGGAATTCATATGATTTTTAGCTCCTCCACTGGTATTATAGTACAAAAATACAATAAATTCAAAATTCAGTAGTTATAATATCGCAAAGAAATTGAATACGGTTGTCAATCGTTTTGATGTAGTTTCTGCAAGCCATGCCTATTTATGGATATATTTGCGGACTTATGTTTGGCTATTAATGTGGGTAACTTACTTTACATTATTTTCAAAATTGCTTTTAATTAATTTAAAAAATTGAATTCAACAACAACTTTTTTAAATTTGTCATTTGGTTGTGGAACTTATTCACATTTAACATTTCTGATTATAAAGAAGAACGGATAAGAAAATAATGGAAATTAAACTTTGTGCTCTCACGTGTAGGTCATTCTGAGCATATGTTGTATATTTGTATATTTGAATAATGTGGGACCTAAATTTGTTGGACAAATTAATATTATAATCTATTTGATTTACTGAAATATAAATGGTTCATAAATATTTGTGGAAGCTATTAGATTTATTTATTTTAGCACAAAAATAGTTACAATAAATAAATTGTGGAACTCAATTTTATTACTTAATGCACACCTCACATACGTTATTTGGTCGAAACTGTATTACTAACAAAAATAGTACTTAAACTGTAATTGTATTCTGGAAATGTGTGGAACCCATTGTTATTAATGTGAGGATATTTTCTAGAATTATGTATATGCAAATAGTAAAGTTTTATTATTTTAGGATCCATATTTCAAAGTAGAAGTGTGGAACATATTTTTTATATCATCAGTTTTAAATAGGGTTTTTCTAGTAAGAATACCATAATCTCAGTTGTGAAATGTATTATTTGTTAAATGAACTTGTTATTTAAATTTTCTGCATTCAAATTTTCACATTCAAGTCAAATTTTATTTATTCTATATGGATGTGGGTGGCTATGAGAACCCCGAAGGGAGGTGTCCTATCCCATCTTCTCTGGAACGTAGCAATCCTAACAGCTAGAGCTGGAGAGAGAAGGGATCGGAGTGATTGCTTATGCAGATGACGTAGCGATAAGCTGTCTCTGGTAAATATTTAAACACGGTAAAGGAGGTAAACCAAAATGCCCTCCTAATCATTACGAGGTGGGCCATCAGATGTGGACTGGCAATCAGCTCGTCCAAAAATGAACTGGTTCTTTTTATTAGGAAATATAAAACCCCGGTCGTAGATCCACCTATTTTAAATGGAATAGGGCTAGCTTTTACTGATAAGGCAAGTTTTCAGGTTGTAATGTTGGATAGTAAGCTTAGTTGGAAGCCTAACATCTTTGAAAGAGTAAACAAGGCTAATATATCGAGAAGGTTCAAAGAACGGCCTGCATGCTTACAAGTAGGGCGCTGAGGAGAACACCAACACGCGCCTTAGAGGTTATGTTTCACTTCCTCTCCGTCGATATTTATGGTAAGAAGATGGCGGCAATTACGGCCACCCGACTATCAGTCATATCTCAGTGGAAATGTCTTCAGACAGGACACTCGATGATAAATACATCACTAAGGAAGGAACTGGCGTATCTAGACTACGTTACACCAACATTATGCTTCGAGAAATTGTTCCGAATTACCTGCCCTTCAAGAAGCTGTGGCTCCAAGCTACATGGTAAAGTAGGAGCTGGAGTCTTCTGTGATAAATTGAAAGTAGGTATATCAGTTCGTCTCCCTGATCACTGCAGCGTGTACGAAGCAGAGGTGATAGCGATTGAGGAGGTCTTGTGACTTGGTTGAGATTTAATGTGGTATCCTCGGTTGATATCATAATTTATGTGGACAGTCAAGCGGCAATCAAGTCGCTGGATTCAGTTTCTCTGACATCTAGGGTGGCGTTTGGTTGCCACTTGTTTCTAAATGAGATGAGTGAGCATTTCAACATTCAGATAATCGGCCACTCGGACGTCATAGGCAATAGTCTCAGCGAATGAAAGCTAGACTTAAATTCTCACATGTAGTGTAGCAAGACAAGTTTGACCAAAGCTGAAACGCTCAATTACACTAATCTCCCTATTTAGACGTGGATTAAAAACGATCGTGGAGATACTCACAGGACACTGTCTACTTGGAGAACGTGCGAGGAGGCTAGGTCTAGAAGCAAATTATTTTTGAACCTAACCTAACCCTACATTGAAAACAGCAGCTTGCAGCTACGAACTAGAGGGTTGTTTTGTCAACGCCAACGAGGAGATTTATAGAAAGGCATTTGTGGAACTTAATTTTATTTAAATGTGCCAATGATTTGTGCTTCCCCTGAATGTACGCAAATTGTTTAAAAATTCTAGAATTCATGGTAAATTGAATCCTACTTCCATTTAAATCGTTCATGTCGATATTAGGAAAATTTTGAATATTAATGTATTCTCCAGATTTAATGTGAGACAACCATAGTTCCTCTGTATAGTAATTTCCATCAGCAAGCGAGAAACCAAATGAAAAACAAAAAATATTTGTTACAAATTTTCATAACAATGTACAGTAGCTCACCCAAATTTTATTTGTCGTATAACAATAGCGCCTGTGCAGTAGATAAAACAAAATACATTGACACGGAAAATCATCAAATATTCAAACCAATCGACAAAAAACGTTTCTGTGTATACATATATATCGTGTATACAACATTGAATATTATAAGTGGAAAACACAAAAATTTTCCTCATTCAGTTGCTATACGTTTTCCGGTGTAGACGTGAATAAAAAAAAAATTTTTTTGTCGAGTGTTTTGAAGTTTCTAATAAAAATTTTCTTATCAACATTCGGGCTGAAAATATTACTAAAACTATTTTCCATTATCAAAAAAATATATAGTGCGGTGCAAAAGTGGTGTACAGGTATTTGTGTCGATAATATTTTTCTCGTTTTCCAATCAAAAATATATTATATAATTTTCGCGAGGAGTTGTGCGGAAAATTGTTTTGTAAATAAGTGAAAAAGTGTTTTTTTTTTCGTGCGTGCGTTTTTGTGTGCTTCGCTATTTTTGACATATACATAATACTCGTAGATATACACAAACAGAAGAGAAACGTGCCGAACGATGAAAATCATCATAACATTACTTTTTGGAACTATAGCGATGCTGCATGGAATTGAATCTCGTGCGGTAAGTCACATTTTTATCATATAGTTGGTATTTCATTAAGACGACAAAAAAAATTCTTATCTCGTGAGTGTTGTTGTTTTGCTCTGTTTGATGTTATGTATATATATGGATGAAAGACGAGACTTTTCATTTTATATTACGTTAAATTATTTTTGTTCTAGAGTTTCTAAGAAAATAAATAAAAAACATAAAAAACAAAAATAAAATGGAAAATGATTTTCAAGAAGCTAACACAACACTAATAAAAAATTCGAAATTTTCGCAAAAATTAAATAAAAAAAAAGTTTGTTTTGCTCGCACAAAAGAATTTAATTGTTAAAAGTTCACGAGAAACGAGAATGCTTTCTGCTGGTTTTTTTTCATTTGTGTGTATCGCTGTATTTTAATGCTTGACACTCTGGTTTCAATTTGAAGAGATCCTGTAATAGAAAAATCGTTTTTTATTGTAATTTCATCGGAATGAGTGTGGGTTATATTTTATACGGTAATTGATTTGTTTTGCAATTTAAAACTTTCAAATGGGGCTCTTGGAACGCCTAAACTTGAGATATGCTGGTTTATGGGGTAAATAAATTAACTGGAAATGTTTTTTAAGATGCCACATTTTTCGATCATAATTTACTTCAAAGCTTATTTTAAATTGGTTGGGGTTTTTGACGCCTAGCATATAGCCCGAAGAACGAAACTCCAATACAACTTTCATTAAATGCCCAGATTTAGTCCACATGCATTTGAATTCAGGCAGAAACATGATTTGGTCTCTTAGGTCTCTGGACTCCAACACAAATTAAGAAAAAAATGATTAAACCGGTATAACTTATTAAAATTGATTCAAAAAGTTCAAAACAAAATTTGATCATTGAACAGATTCCAAAAAATAAAAGCTTTCACTTAAATTGTTAAATAAGTAAGTAACAAGAGCCGTTATTTTGAGTCGTTTATGTAACCTATCATGTTTTCACTTAAATATTTTGAGGTGGCCTTGTGCTCCATTAAGCTTTTACTATTTTCAATTAATATCATTTAGTTAAAACTCTCATATATGTCAGAATAAAGCTCAATCGTCAAATTTCTATAAAAACGGTCTCAATAATCACACTTTAATTGTTTACAAGAATTATTAGGATTAGAAATATGAGCTTAAAGCTGTTCAACAAATTATTCAGAACAGCAATCGTTTTGTATGTGAATAGACATGTATAAATATTGAGCTTAAAGCTTTTCGGTGTGAAAAAATAAATTTTAGAATAAAAAACTGCTCCGAACCTCAGAATATAGTTTAATTAAGACCCATGTATGAAAGGTTGGCTTTTAAGCTTATAAAGTTTGAAGCTTTTTCTATCGACATAATTGTTAAAATTAATTTAAGTTGAATAGGTATTAAATGGAATAATATGGTTTAGTCAGTCTCTTTTGTGTAAAATAAACAAAATAGGATCACTGAACTTTTGGAACCTACCAAAAACTATAAGCTTTCGCTTAAATTTTTAAAGAAAAGGGCTTTTAATTTGAGTCTGTTATGTAACCTATCATATTTTCACTAAAAAGTTTTCGCTTAAATCATCAAAATAGACAAAAAATATTTTGAGACGGTCATGTGGTAAGTAAGCTTTCAGTACTATTATTTAATAAAGCTTTGGTACGTATTTAATAATATCAGTTTACTTAAAAGCTCTAAGATATGTCAACGGTTTCAATAATTTCAAATCAAAAAAATCATACCCAATGGATTGCAAGATTTATTATTATTATATATATGAGCTTAAAGCTTTTCATTTTTTTTAGAATAATTATTCTGAACAACAACAGTTTTGTTATATTCATATGTATAAATGCATAATTTTATACAAATGTTTAAACTACGTCGTTCTTTTTAGCAAACAAAGCTTTATGTCAAAAAACCAATTTAAAATAAATTGAAAAACTGCTCAGAATCTCAGAATATAATTTAATTATGATACATGCATCAGAACTTAATTTTAAAGGTTATAAAGTATGAAGCTTTTATAAACGATATAATTTGTTAAAATTTATTTAAATTCAAAACGTTTTTAAAACACAATCATTAGTATTTAAAAAAAACTAAGCTTTTTAATTTATTATCCAGAAGAACAAGAGTTTTGTACATTCATACGTAAATATATAAAGGCAGAATTGAAATTTAATACTGGGATTCGATTCAGCTTTCATTCTCAAAAGTGTATGATTAAAAGTTTCACCATAACATATTTTAAAAATCGAAGCTAAACAAATATTCGAAATAATTTACTTAAGTGGCATTAAATCTAGATGAATTATGACATGCGCACCAAAGCTCAGTTTTAAACTCTATAACATTTGAAGCTTTCACATTCGACATAATTCTTTAAAACATAAAATACGATTAAACTAGCCATGCTGAGCTTTAGGTTCTTGCTGATTATATAATTATTTGTATCACGCTTAAGCTCAGCTTTTCTGTTTTATAAATATAACCGATTGAATAGTTATAGAAACCAGGGTTATAAGAAACAGTTGCAGAATCAGTTTAGATAACTGGAATGGAAACATTTTAATCAGATTTGTAAAAATTGTTAAAATGTTAATAATCGACTAGGTAGGTTCCAAGCAACTATAACGTTTGTTTAAATCTGTAAACGCAAGAGCTTTAAATTTGAACCAACCCTTCAGCCGAGCATTGTTTCACTATTATCGCTGAATAAAGCTTTGTGTATTTAAGCTCGTAGAGATGTATAGATACAGCTCAATTGCCGTATTTCTATAAAAATCGGGCTTACATATTTCTAATCTACTTAACCCAATATCAAATGTTTGTGAGCTTTAAGTCTGTAATCAATAGTTAACTACTTAGTAATTACTAAGCTTACATTCTAAGAAAATGTGAACTTAAAGCTTTGCTATGTCATAAAATAAGTAATTTCCTTAATTTTAAAAATCAAATCTGCTAAGAAATTTTGCTCAGAAAATATTTTAGCTCGCTTTACATAGCTGGACTAATTAGTTTCCGAATGGTAAGCTTGAAGTACCATTTTGCTTGACTAACAAATGCCGAAAATATTAATAACCGGCTAGGTTCGAAAAAATTAAAGTTTTCGCTGTCAACGTTAATGTACAAAGGATTTGTTAAAATAATTAGAGGCATTGGATGCTTGCTTTCTCGAGAACAAAAATATCATATCAAATATATATCATTGTACGAGTTGTACAATATCATTGTACGAGTTGTCTCAAAATCTTTAGACAAAAAATCACTCAGAGTTTGAGAACGTTAAATCTGAATCAAACTATACGCAAAGTACAAATGATCTATAAAAAAGCTTTTCCTTACATCATTAAATAGAAGAGGTGTCCATGAAGCTTTCACTATTATAAATCATTTTATTAACAATTAATAGAGCTCTGATTCGTATTGTATTTAATATCATATTAGTTAAAAGCTTTAATAGAAGAAAAAATAAAGCTCAATTGCCAAATTTCAATGAAAACCGTCTCAATTATTCCAAATAATCAGACTTTAATTATTTGCTAGAATCATTAATATTATGAAAATGAGCTTAAAGCTTTCAATTAATTATTTAGAATTGCAACAATTTTTAAACATTCATATGTTAAATGCATAATTTTCTACAAATATTTACACTACACCAAATAAATGTAATAATTTGGTTTAGCCAGCCATTATGAGCTTTTGTTTATTTCTCTTGGATGTATTCCAAAAATACAAAAGCTTTCGTTTAAATCGTTAAACGAAAGAGCTTTTATTTTGAATTTGGCATGTAACCTATCTGGTTTGCACTGTTATAAATTAATAAAGCTCATATTGTAGCTATTTATTATTATCTAAGCGAAAAGCTCTGAAATTTTAAATCTGAGTTGGGTTTAGCATGCAATCAAGTAAACAAAGCTTTTTAATTTATCAACCAGAAAAACAACAGTTTTGTGATATTCATACGTATATAAAAGCAAATTTAAATTTAACACTGGAATTCGAATGAACTTTCATTCTTAAAAGTTTATGCTTAAAATTTTCACCGCATAACAAGTTGTAAAAATCAAAGCTGCTCAAAACCAAAATTATTGTGTCAAGTAGCCTTAAGATAGATAAACTTTGATACGTGCACCAAAGCTCATGTTTTAACCCTATACAATTTGAAGCACTTATATTCGATATAATTCGTTACAAATTAACATACGATTAGACTAGGAATGCTATAAAGCTCAGCATGGCTATTGCATATGACGCTTAAACTCATCATTTAAATAAATATAACCGAGCGCTGAATATTTACCAAGGTTATTAAAAACAGTTTCAGAATCAGTTTAGATAACTGGAAGGGAAAGATTTGATCGAATTTTATTAAAAAATTTCTCAAAATGTAAAATTAGTATTTATTAATCTTTGAGAGTTGGTAAAATAGAGGTCAAATCGCGAGCGTTTTGCCTGTAATCAGTATTTAACAATAAAAGCCCATTTAAAAACTGAAAGCTTCATAAAGTAATCAAGCTGGCTAAGTTTTAATTACTATTTCAAAACACAAAGAAGAACAAAAAATATTTCATACAAGTTTTAACACAAGTGGTTCTATTGAGCTTACATTCTTAGAGAGCGTGAGCTAAAATCTATGTTATAAAATAAATAATTTTTTTAGTTTTAAAATCAAATAACATGAAATATTTGAGCTAGCCTTAAAGCTGGATTTATTATGACGTATGCGCCAAATTTCAACTTTTAAGCTTATTTCGTTCAAAGCTCTTACATACGATATATTTTGTTCAGTCAAATTCTTGAACTTCAAATCGTTTTTAATTAAATAATGGTAAAATACATTTGCCGCACTTGCTTCTCCAGCTGAAAGGTTTTAAATAATTTTCGCATGACTAAATGTTATACAAAGTAGTACAGGTCTGTAAAATTAAAAACTTCCAAGCCAGGTTCGAAAAAATCAAAACTTTCTCTTTTATTCGTCAAAGTATAAGGGATCGGGGGAAAAAAATACTGAACTTACATAAACAAGGTGCTAGTATGGGCCGACAAAGCTTTCCCTATTTTTAAGTAATAAAGCTCCAATAAATTTCAAGCTCCTAGAGATGTGAAAATAAAGCTTAATTGCCACATTTCTATAAAAAAACAGTCTGCATTATTTCTAATTCATATTATCAAACTTTAGATGTTCGTGAGCTTTTATCCTGTAATAATGCGGTTATACTAACAGCTTACTATTAAGTATTAAACAAATTTAAGCTCCATTAAACACGCTGACACGCTTCAATGGTAGATTTCTGACGAGCTTATATTCTGAAAAGGTGTATGTTTAAAGCTGCGCTATATCAAAACAATAAGTTTTTGTTAGTTTTAAAATTTCAAAGCTGGTCAGAAATTTAAATAAAATACAAATAGTTATAATACGCTAAAGATAACTTTTTTGGGCTGAGCTTTATGATCGAGCTTTAGTTTACTATTTTTAAATACTTTTATTTCATGCTTCAAATTCAAGCTTTTTGGTTACTCTTTAATTTTTTAAATGATAGTTTTCAAAAATGTGAGCTTTTACATTAAATTATCAATGATCAGAAGGTACGTGCTGTTGGGTTAAAAACCAAATATTCACTTCTCAGCTTAATTAATTTGGATGGGCTTAAATTTTAAACTTTTAAAGTTAAAACCTCTGTAATGGTATTCAACTAATTATATGTATATATTTCAATATTGAGCTTTTCATATTTTTAATCCTATGCTAATAACCCAATTTAAATTGAACCTTCATATGTTTGCTGCTTACTTTGACTGCGGTCTTTGCATGATGAAATTCAGTTCGAAGCAATCGCGTAAATTTAAACCGTCTTTAATTACACGCCTATCAATCTCTATATGTATATTCGAATATTTTCCAACATTATATACATTCACCCGTAATATGTATACAAATTTAAGCTCCATTGAATTGAGTTATCAGTAACCACAGGCCATCAATTCCATTATGTTGTAGATGTATATAGCAAACCAACCAAAATAACAAAAAAAAACACCGAAAACAATAAGGATCAATCGTCTTAATACCTTTTTAAGAACCAGCAGCAGCAGCAACAACAATAACAACAACTACTAAATATATTTTATTTTCATAAATAATTTCCCTAATTTTCCATCCCAATTTATATGAAGAAACATGAAGACCGAAACGGATATAAAAATAACACAGACTGAGTTAATTTCCATTTGAAAAATCAACAAACGTCCGTATTGTATCTAAAGTACGTCGATTTTTTTATTTTTAAAGAGGGCGGGGGTGCAATACATATATAAAACAACAAAAATTGTGTGTGGAAAACAAATCAATTTTCTTCAAAAAAAAAACCCAACAAATATTAAAAACGAACGAAACGAATGAAAAGCATGAAAATTGATTGACATTTTCAATTTTTTTATTTTGTGTACGAGATAAAAATTTTCTTCGATTTTTGTTTCGCTAACATTTTTTAGTAACAGTGTGTTTTCACATTCTTAGCATTAGCTTTACATACATATGTATATGAAAATTCGTTAGGCATATTATTTGAGGCGGATTATCCTTTGACTAAGACCGTACACATAATGTATACACATTCATTTTCAAATATTGCAAATCAATTAATCAACCCAGCTCCTACTTATTACATCCACGATCATCATCCTCATCATAATCAATTACATCTTATCATTATTTTCAATCAAATAATAATAAATTTTAAATGCAATGAAAATAACGAGAAAACCTTTTAACATTTTCACTAATAAATCGAAGGCACGAACATCATGATATACGTACATACGTATATATACTCAAAACTACTGTATACATCGCTATAAAATACAAATCCTAAAAAAGGTTAATGATTCAAAGAAATAAATTATTCAGATGGGAATTTACCTTTTTGAACTCGGCACATCTCCTCTATAGGTCTATATTCATATACACATACCATTCCTCGGTTCAAACGAAATACGTAACAAATTTTTAGAGGAATCATCATCATCAATACAAAATTTCCAAAGCGATTTTGACTTGAGGCGCCACGCTATACTGTCGACGACATTATATACGTATTTGTAGTGAAAGTTGTGATGAAAATTTTTCAAAACGTCGTATTTTATTGAAACAATTTTTAATTGAAAATAAATAATAAATGATTACGGTGGTGGAAAAAATTGTACGTTTTGATGCGGCTTACCAATCATCCGTTTTGCTTGATAAAATTGAAACGTAAACCAACAACAAAAAAGGTTCAAAGGTACAAAAAAAATTAAGGTATCAATATCTTTATGTTCAAGATTTCCAAACTACTTTTCTTTGGAGTGAGATGGAAAAATATTTTCTTCTTATGTATATGTACATACGTATACATCCTTCTACATGATCATTATCGTTACGTATTTGGAATCATGGTTGAAATAAAATAAAGGAATACATCCTTTTTTCACAAATACTTTACAAAAAAAAAACGTTCATATCAACATGAAAATTCTTTGAATCCTTTTTCCAAACTTTTAATGTTTGTTTGGGGAGAATTATTCATATGTGTCGATGAGTGCGGAAAATGTGTTGGAAAAACTTTTAAATGCGGGATATTGGAAAATAACACCTATCGTATGTGTATGTATATATACAGATGCGCTAGCAGAAGTGCCAAACGTTAAATGTGAGCAATTTAGAGCTTTTAGAATTTTTCTATTTTAAAATATTTAAGCTTTATTAATTAAAATAAAATGTATAAGTTAAAATCCCATTTTGTAATTTAAAAAATTTAAAAATTGTAATATTCATCTTTTAATGCAGCTTTAAGCACCAAATATGAAAGCTAATATATGGGAGTTTTTCTTTACATTTTGAGCTTTTTTCGCAGTTTAATAAATATGAAAAATTAGAAAGCTTCCAATCTAATAGTTATATAAATTAGATTTAGCAGGTCACATTGTTAAAAGCTCTCAGTGAAAAAGCTGAACGGGAATTTGACTTCAAGGCCCATCAGGCTAAAACTGCTAAAATTTTCCGAATGTGAAACTCAAAAAACTTCAAGTTTTTAAACTAAGTTAATTAAAACATATGTTTTAAAATGCCGAAAAGCCCAAGACATACTCTGTTTTGGTTTTCAATGAGGAAGGTGATGTATCACTGATAAAACCATCGAAAGCTTTCAATATTATCTTTGAAAGCTTATAATATTTCCAATTCTAAAAAGTAAAAGCTCAAATGGACTGAGCAACCGTTCAGTAAGTAACATAACTAAACTTAAGAATAGAAATTTGGTAAGTAGCAATATTAAAAGCTCCAGGATTAAACATTTTTTTTGTTAAAAATTAACATTTTCACAATTTCTGAAGTTATTTTGAATGTCCTATCACTGTGATCTGGAGATATTGTGATATAAAAAAATGTTAAATGTGATCAGGTGAGTGCTGTTTGAGTGCTTTTCAGGTCCATTTCAAAGTTCTTTATAGTAAATTAAAATAATTTTGAAGACAAATTCATATATACATTCTATCAAAAAGCTCTTAACAGTTTCAAAGCAGAAAAGCTTTTCAACAAAAAAAATGATTTTCCATAAATAACGAGTAATACTGTCTTGTCAACCTTAATGTAGAAATATTAGAAGGGAAATGTAAAATGTGGTTTGAAAACTTTTAACGTTTTCAAAACTTTTACTGCTGAAAACTAAAAGCTCTTGATGACCACGCGTTTAGTTTAGTTTATAAGTTTAAATCTTATTTTAAAATGACAAAACTTAAAAATTGGAATATCAAGCATTCCATGCAACTTGAAGCACTAGTTACGGGGCTAACATGTGAAAGCTCTTTCTTCATATTTTAAGAAAAACTAATTTAAACTATAATGAAATCGTAGTTATAACATTTTATTGTATTAGTAAAAGTCAAACCGGTACCCCTGAAAATAAATACCTAAAAGCTTCAACAAAGTTATTAAAAAACTTTCGTATCTAATCAAAACTGGTGATTAACCCATTTTTTAATTTATAAGCTTTTCAAATATTCTGTTTAAAATTTACACCTAAATCTTGAAAGCTTTTATGACAAATTTAATAAATTGTAGCAATATCATCTAATTATGAAATAAACGGAAGCTTACAATCCAAAAAATATATATAGATTAGATATAGCAAATCATATTGTTAAAAGCTCTTAGCAAAAAACTTGATCGGGAATTTGATTTAAAAGCCTTAAGAAATTCTAAAATCTTGCAAATTTTAGTTAAAATTTAAAATTACCAATTTTCAATTTTTAAACTAAGCTTTTATAGCGATAATTAAAACTAAAACTTATGTTTTAAAACGCAGAAAAGACATTTCCGAAATATATTCTATTTTATTTTTATCGCATTGCTAAAAGCTTTTAGTGAAAAAGTTGAAATTGGCTTATCAGGCTAAGAAATGCTCAAAATTTCTGAATGCGAGTTAAAATTTAAAAATTCAAAAAGATTCAAATTTTAAACTATGCTTTCATAGCGAAAATTAAAACTAAAAATGTGTTTTTAAGTGCCAAAAAGCCCTTTTCGAGAGATATTCTGTTTTAGTTTTCAATTAGAAATTTAACGTGTCACTGATAAGACATACGAAAGCTTTCAATATTATCAAAAGCTTATAATACATTTAGTTATAAATAGTAAAAGCTCATATGGATATATCAGTAAGTAGCGTAACTAAATATAAGAATTGAAATTTTATTTAGGTGCTTTTACCTTATTTTGAGAAAAACTCCATTTTAAACTGAAAAACTTGATAAAACAATCTTGAAAGCGTTAACTAATTTTATTATTTATTAATAAAGAATATTATTCGATTAGCTTCGTTATTGAAAACTCGAAATTTTAATCATTTGTTAAAAATTCGAATTTCTACAGTTATTCTGAATTTATTTTGAAAGTTCTATCACTATGGTCTGGAGACATTCTGATATAAATGCGCTAACTGTACGAATCGTTAAATGTGATTAGGTGAACGCTGTTTTGCGCTTGTTTAGCGTTTGTTTTTGTTCAGGTCTGTTTTAAGCTGCTTTATAGTAAATTAAAATAATTTTGAACACAAATTCATGTTTAAAAAGGTTTTAATATTATCAAAGCTGAAAAGCTTTTCACCAAGGATTTTCTATAAATGACGTGCAATACTGTCTTGTCAACCTTAGAATAGAAATATTATAAGGGAAATGTAAAATTTTGCTTGAAAGCTTTTATTGTTTTCAATATTTTTACTGCTGAAAACTAAAAGCTCTTGGTGAAAAATTTATTTTAAAATTAAAAAATTAAAAATTTGGAATATCTATCATAAAATGCCGCTTTAATCACTAAATACGAGGCTAACATGTGAAAGCTCTTTCTTTATTTTAAGAAACACTAATTTAAAACTAAATTTTAATCACAGTTTTTAACATTTTAGCTTATTAATTTTCAAACCGGTACTCCTAATAATAAATACCTAATAGCTGACAGCTTCTGTAAAATCACTATCGTATGCTTTATGTAATCAATAAAAAATGTTAAACAAAGTTATTAAAAAACTTTCGTATCTAATCAAAACTGGTGATTGAGCCATTTTGTAAGCAACATTATTAATAAAATTCATGACAGCTTAATTTATAAGCTTTCCAAATATTATGTTTAAAATTGATACTAAATCTTGGAAGCTTTATCACCTAATTATGAAATAAACAAAAGCTTACAATCCAACAATTAGTTTTATAGTGCCGAAAAGCTCTTGCCGAAATATATTCTATTTTATTAGGGAATTAACGTACCACTGACAGAACCTTCGAAAGCTTTCAAGATAGTCGGTCATATATAAATTAAAAGCTCATAGAGCCAATTTGACGATTGATAATGAAGGTTTCTTGTACTTTTACTAAAAATAAATTGCATAATTTGATTGAATATCTAATTGAACTAAACATTTTTCAATTCGAATTTTGATAAGAAATTAAAGCTCATCCGATAGTAAGGAAGAACTGGTAGCTTACCAGTATTTGAAGTGTAATGAAAGTTTCACACAAAGCTTAAATATTATAAAGCTGTTTGAGGAGCTAGACAAATTTATGTTCGATACATTAAAACTATAAAATGTATAAAAGCTTAAAATAAAGCTCGTTAGAAACTGGCCAACATTTCATGTTAAGTAACATAACTAAACATAATAATAGAAATCCAATTTAGGAGCATTTACCTACAATCTTTGAAATTTTTTTAATTTTAAACTAAAAAGCTCTTCTCGGGCACTTTAATTAATTTAAGTTACATTGGTTGAACGTACGGTACAGAAGATACCGGTATTAGAATAATTAACCTTGTGAGCTTTAAATAATTTTATTTAACAATCTAGAAAGCTTTAACTAATTTTACTAGTTTTTAATTAGAAATTTTAACATTTCAGGCCTAACGCTACAAAAACTGCGCATCCGTATACTTAAGCATAGTTCAAGATACTTGGCCAGTTAATTGTATGCCTAAAAGTTTCCAAAATATATATGTACTTAATGCTTTTGAATATGTGCGGTTGTGGAACTTAGTTAGAAATTTTACAATTAACCTTAGTTTATTTTGAAAAGTTATCAGACAGCACGAGGTTTTTGGTAAGGCACATTGTTAAAAGCTCTGTGTTAAAAAAAACAATAAAGTCTGAACTTTAAAGTTTTGTAAATAATATTTTCTTGATAAAATTAATACTTAAAGCTTGGCAATAGTTGAACTTAAATAACATAACATAAAAGCTTGAGTTCGAATTTTTTACTTGATTTGAAAGCTTAATCATTTAAAATGTAAAAAACTTACCTATAAATTGCTGAGATGTTTCAAATAACAAACGGCTGAAATCTGTAAAATGTCCAGCTTTTGTAATGATATATTTGAAGCTTAATTTCAACAACTTTCTTGAATTAAAAGTCAATGTTTTCCAAAGATATTACAGCAGAGAAAATGTTAAAAGCTTGCAATATTCCAAGCAATGTATCCGTTGTATAATCGACCCCAGAAAGGGGATCTTTAACAATTTCATTGGATCTCTTAGTCAATTTACCTTTATACCGTACTAAAATTATTCTTCTTACCTACAAATAGCCACCATTGCTTTTTAAGTTAAATCAAAACATTTAATTCATACATAAATTTGTGTGTGTGTGTGTTTGTGTTAAACAACAACACCGGCAGCAACAGCAGCGTCATCATCACAATTATTTACATCGTTGTCATCGTCAGCCAAGCCATGTATATCCGTATAAGCAAAAACCTCATCATAACGAATGGTTGTGTATACTGAAAAATGGAAATTATGTGATTTGAATGTTAACATATAACAAAAATGAATGAATAAAAAAAATATTACTAGAATTTTCCATATTCCAGATTTACAGATGAAAGTTGAACGAGAGAAAAATCCAAACTCGTTAGTTAAAAGTATACAAACTCACACACACACAGCATACATACATATGTATGTATATAAGATTTTCTTCGGGCATTTTTATTTTTATATAGATTCCGTTCAACCTTATTTCGAACTGTATAAAAAGCTCCCCGAAAAGCTCGAATTTTATTATATTTATTTTTGACTCTTATATATTAATCTAATTATTCAATTCAAGAATACAGCGAAATGATTATGAATTGAATTAATGATGTGAATTTAGATTCGATTTATATTTGATGGCATTTATTTTTGACTCCACTCCGAGATACTTCAAGGAGGCTGGGTAGGTAGGCTGGTAGGTGGTAGGTAGGTAGACGGTATGTGGAAATAATTCGTTGAATTTTAACATCAGATTTAGCATATTCACACTTTATTTTAATTTTATTTTGTTTGTTTCGTTCATCTTCACTGCTAAAACGATACATGAATAGAATTTTAAAATGAGATAATCTTGATGTATGTTCTCATATTATGTATGTATGTATATGTATGGGTAAGGAAATCTAATACAAATATTCTTATGTAACACGTGTATTAGTTGAATAAATTAGACAGTAAGTGGAAAATTCTAAACTGTATAATAAATTTGGTTTAGATGTTAAAACCTGACCAGCTTTATAATTCATGTTCAGTCATTTTCAAAATTTTTAGATAAAATTTAAAAAGTTTTTTTGAACATTATGATTTATTGAAATTTGTACACAATTTATGGAATTTGGATAAATTCGGAGGGGAACGGGGTGAAAGTGTCAGAAGGATACCCGTCCCAGGCCTACCAATTTTGGGGACCTTAGAATCTAGATTTTTAATTTTTTGAAAATTGAGATTGAACAGAAATGAAAACTGAAATTGAATCATTTAGACGAGCGAATAGATGTGCAGAAGCCTTAATTATTACGTTCAATACAATCGATCGATATATCGTTAAAACAAATTTTAATTAAATAAATTAATTGAAGCATTAAATTTTTGCTGTGTACAATATACCGACTTTCGATTGTTTTTCCGTAATTAACGTAATTAAAAAATTTATCGAGATATACGAACCTATATACGAACAAATAAAATCACGAAACTTCTAATTGAGTGCTCAAAATCCAAATAAAATAAAAAAAATTGCCAAATAAGCGAACTTTTTCTGGTTGTTATTGTTGTTGTTATTCCCATGGATGGGAAAACTTTAGGCAAAACACACAAATATACGAGTTTTGTGTGTGTATATGTATGTATGTATGTATGTAGATACAGAAAACCCTAAAACCAAATGTTGTATTTATACGAGGTACACACTACTATTTTTGTTTTTTTGAATAGAAAATAAAACAGAATGGGAAAATTGGAAAATCTACTTTAAATTTCTTTTTTAACCTCAAAAAAAAAAAAAAGTATAGAGAATTCTTTTGTTTCTCGAGCTTTTTTTTGTGAGCTTTATTAAAGTATTTTTATTTTTAGTTATTGTTGTACATATTTTATTTATGTTTGTGAACAACAAAACCGCACAATTTTTATTTTTTTATTAAAGTTTTTTTGTTCTTGCTAAGTTAAACAGTTTTCTGTCTGTATGGTTTGAAGCTTTTCGTTTTTTGTTGTTGTTCGAAAACAAAAATAAAATAAATTTTGTTATACCAAGAAAGAAAAACTAACGTTGGTGGTTTGCATTGTGCGGGATGAATCTAGAAATAATTTTCTACATATTATGATATTTTGTATACATGTACGATTAACGATGATTTTATGGCGGTGGAACTAATGGCCGTTAGCCGTTTTGATACAAATCCTAGACAGAATCACCCAACCTTAATATAATCATAATTTGGTTAGCTTTAAGCTTTCATATGAAATTTTGTTGAATTGGCTAATTTAATAAAATGCTATGTAAAAAATAATATGTACGATTTAGAAGCTAAGAGCTTTTCAAAAACTTTGATCGGTATTTTCACATTTAAAAATCGATGAATTTTTGGTCAAATTTAGTAAGTTAAAATGTGAATCTTTGACCAGTGAATTTAACTAAAATACTGAGCTTTATGATTTTGGATTTAAAGAATATTTATATTTATTATTCTAGAGGGCAAAAGCTCAAATCAAAATCAAAAATTAAATAGTAGCTTTTAAAATATTAAAGCTTACCAAATGAATAAATCAATCATCAGCTCAGCTAATAAAAGGTTGACGAATAATAAAGCTTTCAGAAGAGAGCTTTAGTGAAGAGACTAGAGAGAGATTAGTGCTTTTATTAGTTCTTTTCTGATAAACTTTTGTAACTTAAAAGCTAACATTTAAATTGATTAATTTAGTTAAGTTGTAATTGGTGAACTTCCTAGCAGTTTAATATGAAAAAGCTTGAAATAGTGAGAGGAAAAATAGTAATCGCATAGTAATTTAGTCACCAAAAGCTTCAATCATTTTAATTGGTATAATTCAGTAAAGCTTTTAAAGAATCTATGATACTTTCAAATAATAATGTTTTTATACTTATGCAGTTTTCATTTTTTGAAATTACCGTGAGATTGAACTTTTCAATTGCCCCACTAAAGTATAGTGAAAGATTTTTATTCTTTTAATTTTTATAGAAAAACTTTACCACGATTCAATAAAAATTTATAAAAAGTTTATAATATTTTAAAAATTAAAGTTTTTTAGGTTATATTTAATTTTAACGTATATGGACAACTAAATGAAAGCTTTAACATGAATTTTTGTACTAAAATAAATTTTTCGGTCCTTGATGTTTCATAACCTTATACAGATAATCATGCTCAGGTTAGGTCACCTAGTACTAAAGCTCAACACACTTTAAATAAAATTGAAAGAAAAATTGTTTGGTCTTTTAATAGACTTGATTGTTTTTGTCAATAAATAAATTGACAAAGCTTTCATAAAAATTTGTAGTCAAGCTTTTTTTTTGAAGTACCCATTTGATAGAATTCTGATATTTGTCAAAATAGTTTAAATGATTAGTATAAAGCATTAGATTATACAAACAATTTATTTAGAGATAAAAGCTCGGCTATGTATTTTTTGGTATGTTTGCATAAAAATAATAAAAAATAAATAAAAATTTATTTAGGGCTAATAGTGAGAGTGAGCTTTTCAATTTTCCCTCTAAAGTATGCTAAACGTTTCCTGTTTTTTAATTTTTATAGATCAACTTTATCGAGAATCATTAAAAATTATAAAAAGCTTTAATAATTAGGATTTAAAGAAAATTAGAGCTTTTAAAAATATATATGTATTTGTATACGCGATAAATGCAATTGAAAATCAAGATTTAGTTTGAAATATTTGCTGAAACATTTGATGTTTAAGTATATTATGGACAACTTATTTACAAGCTTTAATTAAATTATAAATATTTGTAATACGGGAGGGTTTTGGGTCCTTGATGTTTCAAAATTTTAGGCAGACATTCAAGTATGGGTTAGGTCACTTGATGTAGAGCAATATTTAACAAAGCTCTATTACCATTTATAGGTTGATTAGTTTAAATTTTATAGTTGTATAGTAAAGCTCAACAAAAAGCTCTATTAAAAAATGAGTTTTTGTCTATAAATATTAATCTGAAAATATTGTTTTGAATTGCAAATTTTTTAAAAAAATTTTAAAGCTCAACAATTTTTTTAATTGTAAACTATTTTTCCACCTTGTGATTATACAATAGAATCTTGAGAAAGCTTTCATAAAAATTAGATTAGTTTTAGAATAAAAACAAAATTAAGTTAGACATAAAAGCTCGGCTGTATATTTTTTTGTTACATGTTTATGTAAAGTACATTATTCAAAGCTCAAATTTTGAAAAACATGATTTTGCTAACTACGGCCTTAAAAATTGTTACTGACGGTTGTTTTAAAATAAGTTGGGCATTAATCAGCAACACGACTTTCACCGAAAAGCTCAAAATGAAATTGTAGTGTATTTATAACGACAAACGTACATTGGAAGCTTTTTCCCATTTCACTAGGATAGCACGAGCTCTCTGTATATTTAATATGACATTTGTCTGACCATTAACAAAAAAGCTCATTAAATATTTTCTAACAATGTATAACTCTAACAAGATTCTTTTCATCCTTCACATACAACTTTATAATTGCTACTTCCACTCATCTCATTTCATATTTTATTGTTACAATATAAATAGTATAAAAAATAAGAACTTCTCCCCTTTGCTCTTCTCACTCCATGTAAAGCTAATTATTCTCGTAATACAAATAAAAACAAATATTTTTTTTTTGTTTAATTGTAAAAATTATAAATAAATAATGGTGCCTCCATATAATTAATATTCAACACAAAACATTTATTTTTATTATTTAAAACAAATTATGTAAATTTGTTGATATAACAACAATAATTATAAATAAAATCTGGGGGCGACCAGAAAGTACATAAAATATATAAATAAAAAAATGAACAACAATTCGAATCGATATATTTTTATGGGTCATCCTATATGGACCTTCGTATTGGATTGTTCAAGTAAATTGGATACACTCGTTTATAGAAACGTATATTAACGATTTATAGCTTGTGTAGCATAAAAAAAAGTTGATGGGATGAACTGAACAAAAAGAATATTATTATCGATCGTTAAACGAGCTTTTTTTATTCGGCAAATATTTTGCAGCTTTCATGTAATAATAAAATCAAAAACATTCAATAGGTGTGTGTATAATATACTCATAAACATTTTTCGTTGGACAAACAAACACAAAATGGTATTGTACAGAATGATAATCCAAAAAAAAAAAAAAAAATTTAAGCTTCTTAAACATTCTTCTCGTCTTGCATTGCAAAATTTAATTTTCATCATTAAATTCACATTTTTTTCCAATTTCACAAATGAAATTTACGTTCTCCGTCAGATTTTCTATAAATTTTTATTTTTTTGCTTGTTGTGTTACGCTTCCGTTCAGACATTGCTGTTATTTTTTTTTATGTAACTTGATGACTATTTGATTTCCGTTTAACGATTTCATTTCAGAATATTATTACGAAGCTTTTCTATTTTTTATTTTTTTAAAAATATCTTTAAGATTTCCGTTTGTTAATATAATATATTTTCATTTTTTTCTGCTTTGGGTAATGTGTCTCTAGAGAATTTTATGGTAAATATAGAGGCGAACCGTTATGATAAGATACCCAGATTTAGAATGGATAAGACAAAAAAAAAAAAAAATAACAAACTTTAAGTTAATTTACCATTAAATTTCCGGCATGATGGATTTAAAATGATTTTAATTGGTAGTGGGATGATTGACGCGCTTTGGGAATGGGTATTGTGTTCTGTTTGTTTTGACTTAATGTGAACGGATGAGTTGGGACGACAGTTATCCGTAAATGAATATTATATTTTCTTTAATACGGCATTTCATAGAGTCCACCGAAATTGTGTTACCCTAAAAGGTGTTCGGTTAAGCAAATAAAATAAATGATAATTCATTTGCTAACATTGTTATGAATAAGACAAGGGATAACAATTAGAAAAACATGCGTGGTATTTTATTTTTAAAAACTCATATGTTTAAACAATTATATGGTTATATTACAAAGCTTTTGAAATATGAAAAGTTGTAAGCTTTAACTTCCTAATAATAAATGTAAGTCATATTTAGGCCCTTCAACTGCCTCTTTTGTGTTGTAGATTTAATTTTCGTTAACTATAGCAAATAACGATTATAAAGCTTTTATAGTTTAGACAAATGTGAAAGCTTTCCTAGAATTTGTAAATAAGATAAACTCAATCGCACAACCGTATGTTTTTAAACAATATATTAAATCCTAAATTAATAAATCTTTATCGTATCTTGAATTGGAAGCTTTGAAAAGATTAAAAATTTCTTGCAATGCTTGATATAAAAGCTCTCATTTTTTGAAATGTAATTTTAGCTGATATTTTTTGTTTTAAAATAAAAGCTTTAGGAACCAGTATTTTAAAAATCGTCCATTGCTGTATAAGTAGTGGTATTTATTCGTATTCGTAAAGCCTAACAAATTTTAACAATTAGTTGAAAACTAATATAGTTTCATATTACAGAATTATTCGCAACTGTCTATTATAGTTCGGAATTCACATTGTTTTATTCTAAATAATATAAAATGGTTCAAATTTAAACTTAAACATCGTATATTAAATCTTTCATATGAATTTTGATGAATTTAGTTATTTTAATTTATTAATTTGAGCTTTAAATACAAATGTATCTGTCCGAAGAAAGCTTTTTTAATGTATTAACTTAATGATCATAATTTCTCAAGAAATAAAAATCTCACGAGTTTGTTTATTTACTAAATTAGTGGCACAAAGATTAATTTTTAATTATTTTTAACTTTCAGATTATAAACACTAGTTTTCAGGCTCATAATTAGAACTTGAGCTTTTATTGTTAAAATGAATAGTAAAGTTTTTTGTATTCAATTGTTCTTCAAATTTCTTACTGTAAAGCTAAATATTTAATTTTCATTTTTATTGAAATCTTACCTCTTACCGGAGCTTTTATATAAAATTTCTTTAAGAAATATATTTTAAAGCTTTTATATTTCTTAACTATCCTGGTATGAAATTTACCCAAAATCAACTCTTTAAAGGTAGCATGGCGATTAATAAAGCTGTCAGAAAAGAGCTTTTTAAAGATAATATTTTAAAGCTTCTCTAGGATTTGTTTATAAGATAAATCTAGTCGCACAAAGTATAGTTTTAAATATTTGCATTGTTTGATATAACAGATCATATTTTTAAATAAAATTGAAGCTTTAAGCTTCAATTAAAAATGTTTAGTGTGTTTTGAATACGAATTGACGGTAGATGTGTATAAATTAAAATTTTAATTCCAAATGTAATTTTATTTGATGTTTTTCGTTTTAAAGTAAACGCCCAGTATTTTAAAACCAGTGCATTACTGAATAAGTAGTGGAATTTATTCGTATTCATAAAGCTTAACAAATTTAAACAATTTTAAATTTCAGTCGTGTTAAACTAATATAGTTTCATATTTCAGAATTTTACGCAGCTCTCTATTATAGTAGGAATTCACATTGCTTTAATCTGAGTAATATAAAATCGTTCAAATTTAAGCTTAATGCTCACATTTTCTCACGCAGGATTATATTCAAAATAAATACTTTCATATTAGTTTTAATGAATTTAGTTATTTTATTTTAAAAATTTGAGCTTTTTTGTAATGTATTAAATTAATGATAATAACTTCTCAAGAATTAAAAGCTCAAGAGTTCAAATAAATGGGAAAGTTTGTTTATTGGCACTAGTCTTCAG
Organism: Tipula unca; assembly: GCA_951394425.1. Classification (NCBI taxonomy): domain Eukaryota; kingdom Metazoa; phylum Arthropoda; class Insecta; order Diptera; family Tipulidae; genus Tipula; species Tipula unca. Next base: position 10,316,251 of record OX596382.1, read on the forward strand.
GCTCATAATTTGAACTTGAGCTTTTTTGGTTAAAAATGAATAACACAGTTTGTTGTATTCAATTGTTCTTCAAATTTCTTACTGCAAAACTAAATATTCAATTTTCATTTTTTTTTAAATGTTACCTCTTACCGGAGCTTTTTTATAAACTTTCATCAAAGAAATATCTTTTAAAGCTTTTATATTTTTTAACTATCCTGGTTGAAATTTTCCCATAGGTAATTTTTTGATAATTATTAAAGCTTTCAGAAAACAGCTTTTTAAAAAAGCTTCTCTAGGATTTGTTTATAATATTAAAACTATTTTAATAAATCTTTGTCGTGTGTCTAATTTGAATCTTTTATAAGTTTAAATATTTCGTGCAATGTTTAATATAAAAGCTCACATTTTTTATTTAAATTGAAGCTTTAAGCTCCAATTAAAAAAATTGACTTTGTAATCAAAATTTGACGTTAGATGCGCATACACTCAAATTTTAATGGGAACTTATTTGAGTGGATATTTTTCGTTTTAAAATAAAAATATTAGAGTCCAGTGTCATGCCAAGATGTAGGTCAAATAAAAATATTACGGCCCAGTGTCATGCCAAGATGTAAATAAATCTTTATTTGTATTTTTAGTTCTAATTTTTAAGAAATGTACCGTTACCATGTACTGTTTACCTCTGTAGGAATGGATCCTATATTGGATGAGCTTTCAAATATCACTGTATTTAATTACGTAAAACACGTCTTCATCGCACACAATAACTTATACAAAAAAAATCTACTCTACTAAGTCTTGCTTAATCTTCACGAATTACCAATTTATCTTCCACCTGAATTATAATATGACACCCTCAATATCATTTTAAAATAATTGCAAAAAATTGCAGCAACTACAATTTTCTCATTATGTATACCTTCGCTAAAACACCTTCATTATTACGAATTAACATAAAACATTCCATTTAACAACCGAAAGATTTGTTATAATATTCATCCCATTCCTCACGGTGCAGCAAACCCAAACCATTCATTCATTCGTTCATTGTTTCTAGATGTATAGAGAGAGAATAAAGTAACAACAAAAAAATTACAAATTTTCCACTCTAATTTCCAACAATTTGTCTTTTCAAACAAAAATTTTTTTGTTTTTTTTGTTCTTCGTACTGGCTGTTTTTGTGTTACTGGTCCACATATATACAAAACAAAAAAAAAATCTTCTCATCGAATGGAATCTACCTTCACAACTCACACCAAATCACTACATCCACAAATTTTTCCCCGACATTTCACTCATTTCACTTTCTGTTGTGTAATATTACAAATTATTTTATAATTTTTTTTGTAACTATGTGTGTATGTATACATATATTATACAGGCTTTTTTAACGAACATGAAAAGCTTTTTCGAGGAACAATGAAACAATTTTTTTTTTTGTTTAAAACAAAAAATTAAGTCAAATCTATGAACTTGTATTGTGCTCTTGTCTAGAAGAATGAAAAATCTTTTGTTCGTTCGACACACAGAGAATATAGAAATGTACCTGTTTCAAAATATAAATACACACACACATACACACACACAAAGATTTAATCGTTACATTTTCATTAGTTTTTCATGTTTTCACCGTAACAGTTATGTATTTTTAATATATCCTTTATGTAAACGTGATAGTGATAGCTCCTCTATACGTTTTGAATGGCGTGTATAAATGCTTATATCGGCCACCATCTACATAAATACATATGTACGTATATAATACCCGAGATACAAATTGGATGAAATCATCTGAATGTTAAATTTATAACACAAAGCTAGCGAAATGGTAAAAAAAAGGGCCAAACAAAGGTTCAGTGGAATTTGATTAAAGTCAATCCTTTTTATTAGTATATCTATATACATACGTATTATGGATGTTCATACACATACAGAGACGAGTTCGTGTATGTATAAAGATTTTCCTGTTGACTGGACGAATTTTCCTTTTTCATTTTATATATTTTTTGATCCTGGATATCGGCCGTTTTCTCTTCCTTTTTCTAATTTTTTTTTTGTTGCGGAGAGTATTAAAATTTATTTTAATCTTTGAAAAATTTTTTTTTTATTCCATTTCATTTCAGGTAAGTTTACCATTTTTACTCTCATTCAATGGCGTTAAAAGGTTTTCATCTTTCATCTTTGAACTTTAGAAATTTTCGTTTGCTTTTTTGGTTCACTGATGATCAAAGGTTTGGAAATATTTTTTGTTATTTTTTGTAAAAAAAAAAATCACACAAACGAAAAATGGGTAAGCATTTTATTATTTTTCGGCTTCTACGTAAAGTGGTAAAATTTTCGAAATGGTAATTTTATTGGTTTGTGAACCTGCCTCTAGCCGTTTGCGGAAGCAATTATTAGCTAAGTCGTAAGAAAATATTCATAACGAGTTTCGATAAATCACAATATTTAAAAGGTGAATATAATTAAAATGATTGCCAGAAAAAAAGCTTTTAAAGCTTATTTTGTTTAAAAGCTTTTATATATCAAAAATAAAAAGATAAAAGTGTTCAAAATGAAAATATTGATTCTAGTTTTCAAATCTCTGAGCTCTAATTTAAATAAAAGCTCTATTAACAATCTAAAAACAATAAAACAAACTGTGAGCTTTAGATTTCAAAACAACCAATATTGAAGTTATAATGCTGAATCATAAACAAATTTCCACAAAATTTTTGATCATTTTTAAGTTTAAAAAACTTGCATAAAAGCTTGTTCACTAAAAAAAAATTTAAGATTTTAGTCTAAGCTTCAACCTAATCAATTTAGTAGTCTAATATATCTATTTGGGATTTAAATGATTATTTGTATAAATAAAAAATAGAGCTTTATCTCAATTTATTACAAAAAAGCCTTAACAGCTCTATACATATTTGTTAATGTTTAACAAACTTATTCGCTTAATTATGAAATACAGATATTTTAAGCACACAATTTTAGGATGCATGCTAAACGTGGCTTTTATCATACATCCAATATAAATAATTGTAAAAATGATCGATAAAGCATAAATACAGAAGATTAGAAGCTTTTCTTGTAAAAGTTTACCAGAATAATTTATTGTAAAATATTTTTAAGAATCAGGTTTATATGTTAGAGTATCATACAATTTTTGTTGCTTTATTAAAATAACTGAAAAGCTTTAAGCTCATGTTTGAAATATAAATGATTCTATTGATTTTTAATGAGGTTGAACGTATAGCATAAATCATATCTAAACAAATAATTTCCGATAAGACCAATTGTTTAAAGTTCAAATTGTCTAGTTAAATATCGAAGCCTAGCTTAAAGCTAAACTTTGTTTAATTTTAACGACCAATTGAACACATTCAGATTTATTTATAAATAATTAACTTTTTTAAACCATTCTTTTAGTACGTTTTGTTTTTAAATCAAACTTTAAAATTTTAATCTCTGTTTAAATAAAATGCAGTAATTGTTGGAGCTTTTAAAAATTAATTAGGAATGCTTTAACTGTTTTAAATTTGCGATTTGCGATTTCAACTTTTAGATTTAGTAAATACATTTATTTTGAACAGGTACGCTTAAAGCTCTCAATTTTAGGGTGTACGCTAAATTACGAGCTTTTAAATGAATTAATTACTCAATACGTTTGGTGGCATGAGAATAATTTTTTTATGCTTTAAAATCATTTTCAAAGCGTAATTTGTCGATGGAATGAAAACTGAAAAATAATCACAAAACTTGACAGTTTAAAATAAAAGCCCCCTATGAAACTAATTAAACAGATTGTTGCTGTTGTTGGGATTCGAACCCGGTACCTTTCGATCCAAATGACGCAGCTTTAACCAGTGCGTATAATGGTTAGTAAGTTTAGTTAGTAAGTAAATCTTAAAAAGTATAGTCAAACAATCTCTAAATGCAGATTTAAAACATAAAAGCTTGAACTTTAAAAAAAAATTAAAAAGCTTTACGTTGAAAATTCAAGTTTATCTACTAATTCAAGTTTATCTATTTTTACATATATTAGATTACACATTTAGATGAGTTTCTATAAATGGCAAATTATGAAAGCTCAACATAATTAAAAATGATGATCAGAAGTTTAAAAAAGCTTTATTAATTCATTATTTTAAATTATCTTATTATTAACCTACTATGTTTCTCGAAAATCATTTAGTAAGTCATATTTATCTAATATCACAAATATCACAAACAAAAAGCTCATTTTGTTTAAAAGCTTTCATTTATCCAAACTAAATACTGTCGTTTTTTATATATTAATGGTTCTGTTTTCGATGAAACGAAAGCTCGTTTTGTCCAACGTGATATCGAAGAAGAATCTAAAGTTGATAAAGTTTGATAAAAGCTTGTTTTGAAATAATTTTAGATTTTGATATGTTATATAGTATATCAGAGCTTTGAATTTTTGAAAATTTATAAGAGCTTTAAGCTTTTTTTCAATCAGATTATTGTAATATTTTAACTAAAAAACAGTTTAAAAATTAATTATTGACCTAATCTGTTTAAATAACTTGCTCATATTTGTAACGTAACATTTGAGGTAGGCTTTTTAATAGCCCATCATCCAATATTAGTGGTACCGCTAAAAATTATATTTTAAGCATTTAGACCATAATAATGATAATTTAACGATCAGTGTACAGTAATTAGTTACGTAAGCTCATTTTCGCAGCGTCTCAATAAAACCAAGCGTTTATAGTTTATGTTTTATTGATTGTTGGTTTTTTAATGAGGATTTGAATGAACATAACATAAATCATACCTGAAAAATACTTATTTTTGTAAAAAGCTCGAATAATCAAATTAAATATCACAGATCTAAAATCTTGTTAAATATTAATACCGATATTTTAACAAATTAGCTAATATGTGAGAGCTTTACGTTTATACACTCAATTTAGGCTCACAATTTGCAGGTTAAGTTTAACAAACTTTTAAAATGAATTAATTACACAAAACGTTTGGTGGCCTAAAAATTATATTTAAGCTTCAAAATTATGTTCGAAGAGGAACTGACTAATTTATCAGTCTAATAAAAGCTCGCCAACCACTGGAAAGCTTGATTTTGAAGATTTAGTATAAAAGCTTTCGATGTGAATAATTTGGCCCTCTCTTTTAGAATAAAGTTACATACAGAAAATAAGGATTATTACAATTAAGTTTAAAAGCTTTAAGCTAAGTTTTAATCCGCATATTGATTACAATTAATTATTAAAACAATTTTTAAAATAATACAAAATAGTTCTTACAGCAATACGGCCATTGAATCTCCAGGATCTGACAAGGTCAAAACTGCTGTCGTTTAAAGAATATAACTTTTACACAAAACTTTAAAATCTACACGCAATTTTCAGTAAAAAAAAATGTTGGTTCATGAAAACCAATAATAATTTAAAAGCTTTAAGCTTATTTTTGAAACAATAACTGATTGAGGAGCATATAGTAAAAAGCTTGTTGAGTATTATATTAGCCAAATTGAAATTATTCCATATTTTGACAAATTAAATAGTATATGCATATATGTAGCTTTAAGAGAGCTTTAAGCCTTTCTCAAGCATGATTAATCTGTGAACTTTTGAGAAAATAACTCTTAATTTGTTTAATATATAAGTGTGAAAGCTTTTGAAAATTATAATTACTACTCTAAAACATTTCAAATTTTACTAGACATTTCTAGATAACAAAACTTATTAAAAATCTGTGCGTAAATGTCGAAGTTCCAAATTGAACAGGATCTGGAAAAAAAAATATGCGAAATCGAATTGTATCCAAAGCCTCCACTGAACTGAAAGAAACAAACATACATATGTTTAAAATCAAGTATTGATTTTTTACAAACATTCGCAAAATGATGAAGTTCCATTTTGGCCCTGAGATGGCCATCAAAAATTCTCTTGAAAAGTTAATGTTTTGCTGCTGATGTACCAAATTGTTCAGTACCTCAAACAAATTAACAATCTGGCTAATCGAATTTAATCTAAAACCTTCATGTTCCAATTTGGCATAGATCTGGCCATCAGAGTTTTTATTTGGCAAAGTATTTTAATATTTTGCCACAGGAGCTGATCATATAAATTGCTTCCTAGTCTCATAATATGATAAAATTAATTTGACTTAAGTCACTTAGATAATGTTAAGCAAAAATATGTTGTGTGATTTGTATTATTTTTAATTTGGCCATATTGCTGTCCCAATAAATTTATTGAATTTAGACAAACCCTGGGCCATATTGTATATTAGGCCATTGAATAAAAATTAAGGTATTTATTTTTTTGGTTGATTTGCAATTAGGACTCATTTTAAATTACAGTTTTAAATTAGATATTTTGTATTGTGGCCCATTGGCAAATCTAATTCCAGCTCAAAATGGAACTTCTATAGTTGTCAACCGAATCCGTTTAAAATTTATATCTGACATGTTCAACCAATTTTAAAACGAGTTCCTCCATCTTAACTATCGACATGTGTATATAGGTGATAATTACCACTTAGATTTTCCGTTAGCACTCATAATTATATACATGATAGTTAAATACACAATACGTTAAGTATGTATTTAGATATAGATATTCACATTATGTTATTATCTCGAAATCTAGACAAATAGACAAATAAGACGGTTGTTTAATGATATCAAATTATAAGCGCGCACGCAGCACGTGTGTATGTATATAAATAAAATTATTTTTTGGAATTGAAAAATTGATTTTCTCTTCACAAATAAATTTTGGTAGGCGGCGATATACCTCGCCACCGTACTCAATTTTCTAAAAACGAATCGAGACGACAACCTTTTAACCAAAATTACCCTTATTATGAACAATCAATCTTGCTCGGTTTTTATTTCATTTTTTTTTCGTATTTTTAGAAAAGACTTGACAATTTTATATATTTTTTTTTTCACTCCAGAATAAAATCGAGATATCATCATTATCATAAAAACTACTTATAATTCATCCACTTAAGTCCCAATATTTATTCTTTCCAATTTTCATTTTAATATATATTTAAAAATATGAAAAACCATATTTTCTTTATTGGCACTGATTTATATTAGAAAAAAATCATTCAACATACAAAAGATGAAAAAAGCACAACCCCATCCCCGCATATATGTATATAATGTAGGTATCATTCCACTGTACCTTTTTTATTTTTTTTTATTTGAAAATTTGATAGATGATATTGCAAATATACGTATTCAAGCTTTTCATTTCAATATATAGAAATACGATTATGTATGCATGTATACTATATATATGTATGTGTGTATAGAGAAAGAGAGAGCTTTTAATATGAAAATATGAGGTGGAAAAAATTGGGAAAAAAAACGTATCGTTTTCTATTCATTTTCTATTTCGGCGTTCCTCACAGTCATTTTTTATTTAAATGGTGCTCAATTTATCTTTCTTGGTTTGTGAAGAAGAATACTATATACATACATATACATACACACCATCCAAAGAAAATCTATAAACACAAAGAAAAATTGGAAAAGGCACGAACTTTTATTGTAACGTGCAGTAAAAGCACGAAGTGAGTAGATTTATTGGTTGCCTGCGATTTTTATTTTATTTGAAATTGATGTATTCATTATATTTTAAGCATAAGGGATTGAATATACATAGCTGTTATTTGTTGTTCTGCTCCTTTGGGATTTTGTTCCCTGCTATATTGTTTTTTGTTTTATAAAATCCGGGATATCTACATATATAATATATAAATATATAATAAAATGTCAAATAAATGTCAAGTTGTCGATTTAAGGTTTGTTGCGGATATATTTAAATAAATTAGCTATATACATAATTTAAATCAAGTAAAATAGTTCAACAATAAGATTTGCTGTATTGTACAATCATTTTTGTAAAGTTGCTCAAAATTGCTCAATTTGTTAAAACGCCTATTAAAGTCCCCTAAACATCCAATTCTCATATTGTACTTCATTTGACGTATTGAGCATTAAAACCATGGTTTATTAAATGTTGCTCAATTTTTAACCTATAGTCTATTATTTAATTCTAATTTGCCGAACAATGTTTTTAGGAACGAAATATTTCACAAAGTCCTTGTTAACAATTTTGTAGCTCAATTAAAAATTTTAAAATTTAGCTCCAAGAGAATGGTGAATCAGTTCTTAAAATAGTTGCTCAGTATGTATTAGCCCAATAAAAACATATATTTAATTCAATTATTTATTTAAATGCAGTTGATCACTTTTCTTTAGTTGTTTTCAATTCAAATGTTCTAAGTTCAAGAGAAGCCAATCTCCGTCGGCTCGTCAAAAATTAACAAAAGAATTATAAAAGTTGCTCAGTTGATGAAAATTATTAAGTTGTGAAAGTCATGGCTGGGTTTTTAAACTTTTTTACGTGTCAATTCTAAAATTAGCTGAATATTTAAATTCCGCCTAAAATCCATTTTTTATTTTGAAAAACATTATTTTTGTTAATTGTAGAACAAGTACAGCCAGGGGCGACATACAATGACTCACCTAAAAACTACTTATGCAAAAAATTGTAAGGATTTTGCTCCGCGACTTGAAATTTTAAGATGCCCACCCGAAAAGTAGCTCAAAATTGTGAAATACTGGCTTAACACGATATTTCCCAAAGTCCTTGTTAACCATTTGTAGCTCAATTTAAATATAGCTCAAAGAGAATGGTGAATCAGTTAAGTTTTTAAAATAGTTTCTCAATATGTAACAGCCTAATAAAAACATGAATTTAAATAATTCATTTATTTATATACAGTTGCTCTTCTTTAGTTGTTTTGAATTCAAATGGTCTAAGTTCAAGAGAATGGGAAGGGCTCGAGAAAATTAGCTCAAAATAAATAACATTATCGATTTAACGATTATGCAAATTTACCCGACATGGATTAAGTATTAAGTAAATAATATTAAAAAATGTTGCGCAATATTAATAATAGAAACCAAAACTATCTGAAATAGTTGTAACCGCCAATCTCACGCGGCTCGTCAAAAATTAACAAAAAAATATAAAAAAATGCTCAGTTTCTCAAAACTATTAAGTCCGTTTGTCAGCAATCAGATGTATATCTGACGTTCTGAAAGTTATTACTGATTTTTTAACTATTTCAGATGCCAATTCCAAAAGTAGCTCAAAATTTTGAAGTACTGTCTTAAAACAATTTTTGTGATGATAATTAGAACAAACATCATCTGTTGTTGTGATCAATAGTAGTCGAAAAGTCAAACTCTAGCAAATAAATCAAAGAATCTTGTTCAGATGCTCAAAACAATTAATCTTATCATCAGGCGTAATGTTGTGTGTCAAACTCGTGTATTGTACGTCATTTATTTTTTAGGATGCCACCCCGAAAAGTAGCTCAAAATTTTAAAATATTTAAAAATTTGTCTAAAATATGCCTAAAAATTTTGTTGCTCAAAATAATTAAGCTTAATAAGTATTGTGTCATGTGTCAAACTTTGTAACAAGCAGTTCAACATTTTGAAATGTTGCCTAAACATTTTGTTGCTCAAAATTATTTGTAGTCAACAGATGCTCAAAATTTTCAAACTTATCATCAGGCGAATGTCACACTGAAAAGTAGGTCAAAATATTAACATTTTGAGCTACTTTTCAAGGTGGCATTTGCCTGATGATAAGTTTCGACCATCTAAAAATATTTTGATCAAAATTTATAAACCTATTATGCACTGAGTCGTGTCTCAAACTCTGCAACAAGTATTTACATTTTGTTCTGGCCTCCTAGAAGTTATTGTTGGATTATTTAGTATTTAAGATGCTAACCAGATGTAGCTCATAAATTTGGAAATACCGCCTAAGCATTTTGTTACTCAAAATTAGTATGATTATTTGGCATGGAGCAGTGTGTCAAGTTCTGCAACCAGTGTAGATATTTTGGAAGTTATCTTGGTATTTTAAGAAATTATGATGCCCCCAAACAGGAGCTCAAAATTGTGAAATACTGACTTAAAATAGTTTTGATTCAAATTAGAACGAATCTATTTGCGCTCAGCAATCGTAGTCGATAGGTCAAAAAGTAGAAAACAAACCAAAAAATCTTGTTCAGTTGCTCAAAACTATTCTCAAAACAAATTTTATCATCAGGCGTAAAGTTGTGTATCAAACTCTGTAAAAATTGACAATATTTTATTTTAAGATTTCCACAATCAAAACAAAAGTATTGCAAGTTATTTGATATCCTGGATGATACCCCGAAAAGTAGCTCATTATTTTAAAATATCGCCTAAAAATATTGTTGCTCAAAATAATTAAGCTTATTAAGTATTAAGTCGTGTGTCAAACGTTGTAACAAGTAAGGATATTTTATTCTAGCCTTTTAGAAGTTATTGCTGTATTTTTAACTACTTAAGATGCCAACCCGAAAAGAAGCTCTAAATTTTGAAATACTGTCTAAACGCAGGTCTACATTTTGAAATGCCGCCTAAAAATTTTGTTGCCCAACACTATTTTGCTTATTTGGAATGGAGCTGTGTGTCAAACTGTTCAATAAGTATAGATATTTTGTTCCTGAATTTTGGGATTCGTCATATTTTAAGAATTTAAGATAAATAAGCTAATTAAATATTGAGTATTCCGAAAAATAGCTCAAAATTTTGAAATATTGTTTTAAAGCGGTTTTTTGATTAAAATTAGAACGAATATATTTGTGGCCAGTAATCATAGTCAGCAAGTCAATAACTAACAAACAAACAAAAAAAGTTATTCAATTGCCCAAAATTATTAAAATTATTAAATTTATCATCAGGCGAATGCCACCATGAAAAGTAGCTCAAAATGTTAAAATAGCATCAACAAATTTATTGCTCAAAATTATTAAACGTAATTAAGCATTGAGTCGTGTGTCATACTCTGCAACAAGTATTTTTACATTTTGTTTTTTGTGGCCTCCTAGACGTTATGTATTTTAAGTATTTAGGATGCCCACCCAAAAGTAGCTCAAAATTTTGAAATACCGGCTAAGCATTTTGTTACTCAAAATTAGTATGCTTATTTGGCATGGAGCTGTGTCCCGAGCACTGCAACTAGAATAGATATTTTGGAAGTTAGTTTTGGTATTTAAGGCCCCCGAAAAGTGCTCAAAATTTTGAAAATCGATTTTTTGATTATAATCGTTGAACATTACTATTTGAATATTAGAAATATGAACTACTTAAATGTTAGCTTAAATATTTTGAGCAACTTTGAGCAATTTGCACCATTTACCATTACCGTTGAATTTAATCAAAAATTGAATAAAACAACATTTTTTTTATGTTTCTCCTTCCAAAACTACTATAACTGACCCAAACGTCACATTATTGTTTATACAACAGTTGATAAGTACTTTTCGACTATAATCTCATACCGTTTATGAAGTATAGCCACATAAATCTCGTACATTTTATTGTTGGCGTGGTTGATGTTCTCCTCTCATTCTCAGTATTTAGCCAGTCTATGTAGGATATATTTATATACGGATAAATTTCCCTATCGGATTATTCAAATGAGAATTAAAATTAAATGTCAGTAACACAAACAATCCATTTAATCTATTCGGTTAATCCTTCCTTATATTACATATTATATGATATTCACATCCTATGGAGTTAAATTAGTTTTTATCATCAGAATATCTCGTCTCGTTGGTGCTGTGCTGTGTACGGTGATAAATGATTACGGTTTTGGTTGGGTACATCATGTCTATATATACGTATATATTGTATGTAATCTAAGAACGGTGTGTACATATCTCTATATTATATGCAAACCTTACCTGCGTACATATATCTCCCGGAAATTTCCCATTTTCCATTTCCATAATTTTTGTTATCCTGCCTACTGTGTGTATGTGTCTACAAATGTGTTGTCGGTTACATTGAAAACATTTTTTTTGTGCTCCTCGTGTTGTTTTTATATATTATACGAGTTTTGTTTTTTGTAAACCGGAGGACAAAACTTGATGATGAAAAATGACACATTTTTCTTCAAATTTTTTTTTACTATGTTGCCGAAGCTAAAAATCGATTCCAATTTCTCTTGCATGTCCTTTAGCCCCACGTATACATGAATTGAGATGTGTTGATGGTGTACATAAATATTATGACTAGATGGGAGGTTTTGTGTTTTTTTTTATGGTTTCTAACAAATTGATTGTAATTATATTGTTATTGAGACAAAATTGAAGTAAAATAATTCTGGAAGCGAATTATTTTACCACAACGAATAAATTCAACTCTATATATTATAATTAACCTGAGGCAGATACCTAAACGAATTCATTTAACTAAATAATTCAAAAAGCAATCACATATTTAAAAAAAGTTTACGATTAAAATAATTTGTACTTGACAGGAATAAATAATTAAAAGAATCTCAAAAATATAAACAAACAGACATAGCTATATATAGACACACACATACACATTGGAAAAAAAGAGCTTTTTCGTTTACTGAGCAAACACAAAAATAAAATCGAAACTTGTTGAACTTTTTTACTTGTTTTTGTATTCAATTTGGTACGTTTTGTTGTTGTTATATATCATATATACATTTAATAGCATTGTTGGATCATAAGCCGTGGAGTGAGGATGCGAAACAAAATGCTTTCGTTTTATGATTAAAAAGAAAAACTCAAAGCTTTTATATATATATATGTATACGTATATATGTACACTCTTAAATGTTATATCTTTCGTTTTTGTTGTCAGCTCTTGTAATTAAAAATTTAAAATGTTTCAGTTTTATATATGTACATGAATATAAGCATATTATACGTATCTATATCACATACTATGTATATGTATGTACATAATCTAAAGATGTGGAAAAATAATAGAAAAGCGACGAAGAAAGTACTTTGTTGCAGCACTATGTATATACATACGACTGTATTATAATGAAAATCGCTCAGCGTTTCTACCCGAAATAATTACAAAAGACACTTTGTATAGGGTATAATTATACATGTGCAGGTGCGGATATGTTGCTGAAAAGCTTTAAATATTTTAAACGGTGTAAGGTGAATGAACACAGCCATTAATTAAAATTTTCCAATGTTAGAGCATTGAATGTTTTACAACGTAAATGGATACAACAATAATACAGCTTTAAGCTCACGTATAAGTTTTTAACATTAATTATTATTTGCGACACGGTGTGCTTTTAAATATTAAATAGGTAAAGCACTTTCAAAGTGAAACGTTACAGAGAAAGCTTATGCAAATAATCTAAGATATGTAAAAATGAACAAATCAAGCTTTAATTGGTGTTAACTTTAAATTAACTGAATATTTGTATGATAATTTCAACGTAAAGCTTTTTTTCAGAAACTTTTGTTTTAATTAATTTTTTGTTTGTGACAATACAAATAAAAGCTTACTAAACATAAAACAGGGTTATTAATCTTACATTTTAAAAGAATAAGTTCTTAAAGTTTTAAATCTCTAAAAGCTTTGATATAAATACTTATATATATAACATTATATAGCTTTTTGATAACGCTTTTTTTCATGATTATCCTGAAAAAAACTAATTTCGTCAGTTGGATATACTCGTATGTATGTATTGTTAGGTTCTTCTCATTCTAGTGGTTTGTAAGCTTTCCGAATTTATTTAAACTGTCGGTTCGAGAAGTGTTAAATTATAGGAAATTAGGTCTTGAAGAATAAAATCTTTAAGCTTAAAAAATAATTTGGCAGAGCATCAGAAAATTTTTCTGTGTAATTCATCAATTTAAAAGCTTGTTAAGCTCATGTTTCAAGACTTGTGATCTTAAAGCGTACGCATTTCATAATAAAATCATAAACTAGGTAAACACATTCAAATAGCAATTGTTTATGAAAATAGTTGTAGTCAAGTTTTTGTAATTATAATATTTAAAAGCTTTCACAAAGATTTTTAAGGAAGCTGATTTTCAGTTGAAATATAACCAATTATAAGTTAAATCTTAAAGTTCCTAAAGCTCCCACATAATATTTAATTTATCGAAATATAAAAAATAATTACTTAAGTATCATTGAAATCCTTATACGAAACCAAGAGAGTCTATGTAATATTTTTAAAATGAGCTTAAAGCTTTTAAATTATTTACTTTTATCTACTAAAATTATTTTGATTTTTGCTTAAAAATGTATTTAATCTCAATTTTAGAACTGAAAATGAAAGGAGTTGAAAGCTTCTTAAAGCTTCATGTATACGCATACTATTTAATTTAAAAAAAATATGGGATCATTCAAATTAATTGCAATATGTTTAATTGGATAATATAATATTCATCAAGCTTTTTACCTATATGTTCCTCAATCATTTAAATTTCAAAAATAAGCTTAAAGCTTTTAAATTATTATTAGTTTTCATGATTAACAATTTTTTTTATTAAACATTGCGTGCAGATTTTAAAATTGTTTGTAAACCCGCAAGCTTAATTCGTTAAGCAAAAACAGCTTGACCTCGTCACTAAGTATGTACAATTTTTATTATTTTAGCTTAAAGATCCTGGAGATTCAATGGCCGTATTGCTGTAAATACTATTATGTAATATTTTAAAAGTTGTTTTAATATCAATTGGAATCAATATGAGGATTAAAACCTAGCTTTAGGCTTTTAAACTTAATCGAAAGTTTTAGTATTAAATTGTCAAAATCAAGGTTTCCAGTGGTTGGCGAGCTTTCATTAGACTGATAAATTACTCTTCAAAGATAATCTTGAAGCTTAAAAAATGATTTTTAGGCCACCAAATTTATTAACTACAATCTAAACATTTTTCAGAAACATAAAATCATTGGAGCTTTCGTAATTAAATTTTTTGAAAGCTCAGCAATTATTACATATTATTTAAACACATAAGATTGGGATTTTATTTAAAAACCAAAAGTTTAAATATTACAATGAATGCTTAAACGAAGCTTATCTATTAAATTAAGAATGTTTGATAATTGAAACTATAAACGTAAAGTTCTCCCATATTGGAGCAATAAACTCGGTAAAAAGAAATAAATTCGGTAAAGCTTTTTACAAAAAGAAGTATTTTTATAAAATTGAGACGCTGTGAGAGTGAGCATACGTAACTGATTACGTACACTGATCGTTAAATTACCATTTTCATGATCTTAACGATTAAAAAATAATTTGCTGCGGATATGCTGCTGAAAAGCTTTAAATATTTTAAACGGTGTAAGATCAATGAACTCAGCCCTTAATTAAAATTTTCAATGTTAGAGCATTGAATGTTTTACAACGTAAATGGATACAAAAATAATATAGCTTTAAGCTCACGTATAAGTTTTTAACATTAATTATTATTTGCGACACGGTGTGCTTTTAAATATTAAATAGGTGACGTTCAAAGTGGAACGTTACAGAGTAAGCTTATGCAAATAATTTAAGATTTGTAAAAATGAACAAATCAAGCTTTAATTGGTGTTAACTTTAAATTAACTGAATATTTGTATGATAATTTCAACGTAAAGCTTTTTTTGTTGAAATTTTTGTTTTAAATAATTTTTTGTTTGTGACAATACAAATAAAAGCTTACTCAACATAAGACAGAGTTATTAATCTTACATTTTAAAAGAATAAGCTCTTAAATCTATTAAAGCTTCGGTATAAATACTTAAATATAATATTATATTGCTTCTAATTTCTACCTAATTTCGACAGTTTGATATATGTATTGTTAGGTTCTTCTCATTCTAGTGATTTGTAAGCTTTCCGAATTTATTTGGACTGTCGGTTTGAGAAGTGTTAAATTTGCTATAATTAGGTCTTGAAGAATAAAATCTTTAAGCTTAAAAAATTATTCAGCAGAGCATCAAAGAAAATTTGTAGAACTCATCAATTTAAAAGCTTGTTAAGCTCAAGTTTCAGGTTGCACCTTGTGATCCTAAAGCGTACGCATATCATAATAAACTCAATCGCAATTGTTTATGAAAATATTTAAAGTCAAGCTTTTGTAATTAAACCTTCTTTTGATTGAAAAAAATTCAGATTTTTTTTCATCCAGCTCCTGATCAATTTGCAACTTGTATATTAATGGTCGGAACTCAGAAATTTTTTTTACCTGAGCTAATTAGTAATTTATATGCACAGTTCCTTCAACAAAATACTATTATTCCAAGACTAACTGTTTAAGGTTATCTCTATAGGCCACGATGAAATATTATAAGTTATTATTAGATTTCAGTAATTGAGATACCTTACATAGTCTAAAGATTCTAAAAAAAGTTCTGTTGTTAAGTTTAAAAAGTTTTAAATAATTTTCATCCAGCTGGTGATCAATTTGGAACTTCTACACTTATGCACAGATCTCAATATAATTTGCTATTTGAGCTAGTTTCCAATTTATATGAACAGTTCCTTCAAGCAAAACATTAATATTCCTAGACTAACTTTTTAAGGCCATCTCTATAGGTCAATTAGAATATCATCAGTTATGTTTGGATTTCAGTAAAATTCCAAAACTGACTTAGCCTCCAGATTCCACAAATGGCTCCTTTGTTTTATTTAAAAAAAATACAAATTATTTTCATCCAACGTTCATCCGACGTGGAAAACACGGGAATGCAATGGAGATAGAACTCCCTGTTTCACACCAACAACACCAAATTCAAACAATGTCGAAACGAGACTGGCTAGAATCGAGTTAAGACTCGACGGACTACTGCGAGGTCGAAACCGTCCGCGTAGGCGACGACCTCCCTCAAGAAATAGATCCGACAGTCCCAGCTACAACAACAGCCGACAAAACAAGTGCTGGTTCCCCATGACATTTGGCAGAACCGCGCGAAAATGCACTCCACCGTGCAATTTCATTAACACGTCGCAACCATCAACGTCCGCGGCCGCCGTAAAAATGGACTTTAATTTTGAAAAAAACCACTAAAGTCACGGGTTGAGAGTAACACACCTCCCCTGACAACACCTTATACATCCCGTTTGTTCGTGTACGATCGAAACAACAAAATTACCTATTTAGTCGACACTGGCTCTGACCTTTCGGTTATTCCAGCCATGAATTTCAAAATTGCTTAACGGGGATATCAGACTCAAACAAACCTTCAAACACGCTTTCGTACTAGCTGCGGTGAACCATCCGATCATTGGAGCCAATTTTCCAAGCAAATTCGGATTTCTTGTCGATGTTAAGCACAAAAGGCTGATTGATCCAGCTACGAAGCCGTCCAATAAACCAAAGCACACCAATACCGATCTATTTTAACATCAACAACGGCTACGGTACTCTGCTCAAAAAGTATTATTTTCGGCATGGTAAACTACTACCACCGATTTATACCAAAGCTCGCTGAAATACTCATTCCAATTCACAGCCACCTGGCAGTACTACTACGTAAGCCCAAGACCGCCAAGAACTTCTTTTGGCCTGACGAATGTCAACAAGCATTCATGTCACTAAAGGCTGAATTGGCAAAAACAACACTCTTGTCTCATCCACTGAGCGATTCAAAACTCAGCATTACTACTGACGCATTAATAACTGTAGTCGGAGCAGTCCTGCAATAGCACAACAACAAATGTTGGGAGCCCTGTGATTCTTCTCAAATAAACTCTCGGATGCCGAAAAGAAATACTCTGCAATCGATCGGGAATTACTCGCAATATATCTAGTAATCAAACACTTCAGATATTTTGTCGAGCGTCGGAACTTCACCATTTACACCGACCACAAACCTCACCGTCGACACTCACTTCGACTGCAATAAGACCGCACAAGCGCAAAAAGCAGACTTGGAACTTCAGAATTTACTTTCTGGTTCCGCTTGTCACGCCAGTTCATCACTGCAATTGGAGCTATTCAAACTATCTGGCCTAGAAATCTACTGCGAAACATCTACGGGTACAAATCGTCCGTACATCGCAGAACAAATACGTCGAATTATCTTCGACACTCTATCTCGCTACTTTTGGCCCAGCATAAACAAAGACTTGACTCATTTGGCATAATCTTGTTTATCCTGTCAAAAATCATAAGGCACACAAAACCGTCTTTTGGACAATTCACCATTCCACTTGGTCAATTCTAGCATATTCATTTGGATATCGTAGGACCACTTCCTCCATCCAATGGACATACTTATTTACTCACCTGTGTCGATCGTTTGACTCGATGGCCAGAATCGTACTTACATGAGCGACATGTCTGCAGGCCACCATATTCGTTCAAAATTACGTATCACGATTTGGCAGTCCACTTGACATCACCACTGATCAAGGAACCCGATAAAAACAACGGCTTACCACCCGCAATCCAATGGCATGGTCGAAAGCTTCCACCGACAGATCAAAGCTGCTCTCAAGGCCCGAGGCAATACAATTCACTGGAGCCCAGAAGTACCAATCGTTCTACTTGAAATTATAGAACGTTTGTTGTCTGGGCAAGGTTGCAATTTATATGAACAGATTCTTCAATCAAAATATTATTATTTCCAGACTAACTATTTACGGCCATCTTTATAGGCCACATTGGAATATCTTCAATATCTGACACAGTCTTGAGATTCTATAAGTGATTCCTTTTTTTTATTGAAAAAAATTCAGATTATTTTCATTCAGCTCCTGAACAATTTGGAGCTTGTGTATTAATGTACGGACCACAATAAAATTTGTTATCTGAGCTAATTAGTAATTTATATGAACAGTTCCTTCAACAAAATACTAATATTCCCAGATTAACTGTTTAATACCATCTTTATGGCCACAATGGAACATCCTAAATTATTATTAGATTTCAGTAAAATCCGTTACCTGACTTAGTTTAAAGGTTTTATAAATAGTTCCATTGTTAAATTTAAAAAGTTCTAAATTATTTTCATCAGTTCCTGATCAATTTGGAACTTTTGGTTATATGTACGGATCACTATAAAATTTGTTATCTGAGTTAGTTACCAATTTATTTGAACAGTTCCTTCAAACAAATCATTATTCCCACACTAACTGTTAAGGGCCATTTCGGTAGGCCACAAAGGGTTATCATCAGTTATTATCAGATTTCAGTAAAATTCGATGCCTGATTTAGTCTACAGATTTCCCAAAAAATTCCTTTGATAAATTTAAATTTTTTTAAATTATTTTCAACCAGCTCCGGATCAATTTGGAACTTCTTTATTAATGGTCGGAACTCAATAAAATTCTTTACCTGAGCTAATTAGTAATTCATATGAACAGTTCCTTCAACAGAATACTAATATTCCTAGAGTTGCTGTTTACGGCCATCTCTGTAGGCCACAATGGAATATCATCAGTTATTATTAGATTTCAATAAAATTGGATACCTGACTTAGTCTCCAGATTCTACAAATGGTTCCTTTGTTTAATTTGAAAAATTCTAAACTATTTTCATACAGTTCTTGTTCAATTTAGAACTCCTATATTTATGCATCGAACTCAATAAAATTTATCTAAGCCAGTAAGCAATATTTATGACTAGTTCCTTTGAAAAAACAATAATATTCCCAGACAAGTCGTTCACATCACGTACCTGGGATAAAGCATCCCAAATATTCTTACAAAATTTATATTCATTTAAACTATACATATACATATATGTACATTCTAAAAATATTTATAAACTTTTTTATGTAACACAAAATAAAATTTCATTTTCGTTGTTATTTCGATGCAAGAACAAGAAAAGCGCACACGAAACGAAACTTTAGTATACAAAAGTAATAAATTCAAAGTAGTTTTTTGTACTGTACGTTTATATAGTTTTAGAGAGTTTTTCTTTCCCTGCAAATTTAATTACATTTAAAGTTACTATATAGTTTTTGTACACACACACACACACACACACACATAGTATATTGTATTTTTTTTGGAATCATGCTCATCCTGCCTCCATTTCTCATTTATTTTAATTTATAAAATGTGAAAAACTTTTTTTCGTCAAATATTTATGTATACGTATATATAGGTACGATGGAATCGTAGACGATAATTTACCACGATGTGAATATTGTTTATAGAAAAATTTCTCACCATTATCGTATTTACGACTGGCTATATATAAGACACAGTATTGTCATATCCAGATGCTGTTTGTATATATATGCGATTTATGGACCATTGATTCTGAATGTGAATGTGTTTATACACAAATTATATACATATACATCATGATGGTGTTTGTGTCTGTGTGTGTGGTTTACTATATGGTTAGACAAAATTATTTTCTCTGGTTTGGGATTGCGGGTTAAGTTTTAAGTAAGAATAAAATATAACGAACACAATTATTATAAATGTGTGTGTGTGGTACATAATCAAGAGTTTATAGTTTTACTTAATATTTTTATGGTTTTTCATATATATATATATATATATATATATATATATATATATATATATATATATATATATATATATATATATATATATATATATATATATAAATATATATATATATATATATATATATATATATATATATGTGGTGAGAATTATATGAGATTATAGATTTGATTAATTTGCTTAATGTTTTGGGGAATCAAGATGTTACCAAATCTATTATTCTCCCCAATCTCTAAGCTAATGCATAACTTATTTTTGGCTCAAACGTTCATCCGACTAAATCCTTCATGATTTTGTTATTTAGTTAAAACCCCAACAAATATTAACTTTGTTTCGATTAATATGCGGATCATATCTATATAAAGAGGGATTTAAGATTCAATTTTATATCTAACCCAGAAAAGCTAATAATGTCAATTCATATGCGTACTTATGTACTTGAACGCAAGTATGTGAGAGTGTCATAAACTCAACATCCAAACAAACAAACAAAAAAGGGTTCGAATTGGTTCGTTATTGTTAATCCACGCACAAAATACATTGTCAAGGATGCGGCAATTGAAAATCCAAAATTGAATTTTGTAACTCACCCCTCTGTAAACTTATGAATAGAAATGCCGCACTCTCGAGGCTAGACTCGAAAACATCTGTATATATACAGTATCTATATAATGTGAATGGTGCTAATGATAATGAATCATATCCTTCGCGATGATATTTAAAAATTTTCATTCATCCGCATTTATGTACAAAATGGATACGGAAATGGGAATACGTTTACGACCTTTAATATACATGTATACACGATATAGGAAAGCACAGCAACAATATAAAGGAGTTTTTTTTATGTTGCCTTTCGTATACATACACAGCTAAAACAAAAGGATTTTTAATGGGTCGTTAAAAACAGCTCACACACACACATGGACATACCGATAAATAACCCCGATGGCACAACACAGTTTGTTCTAGAGATGAAATATTGATGGTAATTGTAGAAACTTAATTACCGATTTGTTTCATTTGCATGGACTAACACAGCATCTGATAATGTGCCCTTCGGTATGCTTGTACATTAGTTAACAAATGCTATGTTTATTTTGTGGAAGATAATACGATTTTTATTACCTATGCTTTGATTAAAATTATATCCGTGGGACATATTTTGAGTTTGTTCTTGTGAAACATAGTACAATGACACGGAACTTATATCCTTAATCAGTAATATTGACCATTGCTAAAATAGTGTTGTGGAACTTAATTTTTAAAAACTCATGAACCACCATTTACAGCCCAGCTAAGTTGTGGAACATATTCAAAAGATGTATCGAGTAGTTATTATATTGATTGTTAATAAAATTTGTGGATCTTAAGTAATTTACAAGTTTTTTTGTTGAAGTCTGAGGAACGTGATCTGAGGAACTACAACCATTCTACAAACTATTCGGAACATATTTAAGTATTTCCTAACTTTAAATTACTTAAAATTACACATTTGTTCGGAATACTTAGTCCACAATGCACCAAATTTTTCAATAGATTTTCATTACTTACTTTCAAGTTAGTTTTGAAGTTTTGACCAAAATCAATCGGTTTATATACTAGCTATGTTGTGGAACATGTTCAGTAAAATTGAATTCATTGGTTTTTTTAATGTATCGAGTCGGTATAATATTGATTAGAAGAAAATATTGTGGGACTTGATTAATTTACAACGTATTTTTGTCTCGTGTAATGTTTACGTTATGGAACCTAATATCACATCGATAAGTAATATGGACTATCTGTTTGTTAAATATGTGGAACTTTATTTATAGCAGATTACTAAGCCCAGAATATATCACGTTTAACATAACGACTTTCATAACCTGTTTCCTAGTTAATTTGGATTAAAACCAATCCGTTTATAGCCCAATTAGGTTTTTTAACTTATGCGATAAGATTGAAATCGTTTGTTTTTTTTCCTTTTGACCAAAATCAATCCGTTTATAGCTCAGCTAAGTTGTGGAACATAATCAAAAAGATTGATGTCATTTTTTTTTAAATTTAAATTATCGAATTGTTATAACATTGATTACAAACGTTGTAAATTTTCATAATTCAAATTGACTAACAGTTATTAAGACACTGTGGGACATATTCAGGTAAAGATTACTACGTTACGAAACTAATTAGTTATTATTTTATTTGTTGGACGTTACCATAATCATAAATAAAATACTGTGGGACCTAATTAATTTACAAATTTTTTTGGTTGATGTCTCGTGTAATACTTGCGTTGTGGAACCTAATATGTGCCATGGGCAGTTACATCCATTTTACAAACTAAGTGAAACATAATTAAGTATTTGCGAAGGGCAGATTACTTAGTTCAGAATACATCACGTTTATACTCGCTTTCAAGTTAATTTTGACTAAAATCATTCCTTTATAGGCCAGCTTAGTTGTGGAACATATTCAATAAAAATTCAAATTATTTTTTTTTTATTTATTTATCGAATCATTTTAACTTATACGCTTGTTAAGTTATATTGACCATTTGTTTGTTTAAATAGTGTTGTGGAACTTAATTTTTAATAATGAATTGTCAATTGACAAGTATTTTTGGCAAAAATTAATCTGTTGATAGCCCAACTAACTTGTGGAACATACTCAATAAGATATTGATTAGATGCGTAGTAATTTCTCATTTGCAAAATAATAATGTGTTAAATAATAAAATAAAATATTGTGGGACTTAATTTATTTATACTATCTTTTTGTTGGTGTCGTTCAATATTACGATGTGGAATCTGCGAAACTACAACCATTTTACCAACTATGTGGTTTATAATTGATTGATTCATGTATTTTTTTATGTGTGGAACCTAATTACTTTATTTATTTTTTAAAACAATGCAGGCGTAATAAAATAATTTAGTTTGTGCTAAAGTTTAATTAAAAATATTTTTACTGGATTGTGAAAGTTTAATTGAAGAGAACCGTACACAACACATTGTCCCGCCAGGGGAATTGACCGAAATGAATTTTTGTGTGAGCTTTGCTTTAATTAAGTTTTATAATTATTAATTTTTAGTTTACCTTTGCTATAGTGATGTAGGCAGTCCCAGCTGGGGGAATAAATTATTAAAATGCTTAATTTGTTTATATTATGTACTGTGAACTTTTTTATTTGTTTTTTTTAAATGATGTGCTTATCAATTCAGTTCATCCTACGCACCAAATTATCAATCTACTTATGTACATACATACATATATCCTTACCTTAAATTGATTAAAAAACTTTTTTCCCGTGTACACACACGCATATAATAATGTTACACGTAAAACTTTTTTCCCACTCTGCGGATTCGAAATTCATGTCATACAGAATTCTTAACGAACCTCCCGCACCAGTTTGTTGTTGTTGTTGGTATGATTTTAAATCATATTTAATCTTAACAGATAGAAAAATATATAAAAGCTTAATTTAACTTTTATATACAAAATTGTATATCCTTTTCTTGAATATATGTGGGTGTGTGTGTGCGCGGATATATGTATACGAATACAAACATAAAGACATTTTCCTTACATATTTACTTTTCCAGTTCTTTTGTTTGTTGTATCTGTTCCAAATGAAAAACAAAAGATAAAATTAATCAAAAAATAAAAAGTTTTTCGTTAAGCTTTTCCCTCGCTGTATGTATGTGAAAGTATATAATAGTATGACCTCGAACACTAAGTATATTTTTTATTCTTGATTGAAAGTACAACAACAAATAAATTTATTTAAAAAAAAAATTTTTTTGGACGTGATCTGAGAGAGAGATATAATTTCGGGTGATGGGCAGCGAATGAATTGATGCGTATTCGCCATTCGTCGATTGAAGTAGGTATACAACAGAAAAACGATGATGTCTGTATTGTGTTCGGAAAATTTTTCTGGGATATATAGCCTGCGAAAATATATTTATCTTTTCTGTATTGTATAGATATTGTTAAAGATTATGTGGTACAATTATCTATAGCGAAATATAAAATCGGGTAATAAATTTAATAGACTGTCGTTTGTGGATCCTACAAAAAAGGAAACTACCTTGGACATTATTTTCTATTATGTGATTGTGATTGTCCATTAAGCTTGACAGCGTGTAATCTGAGAAGATTGATAGTTTAACCTAAATCCACCATAAATTCCTTCTAGTAAGGTTACCAAAAAAAGCCTGTGTGGAACCTGTTCAAATTAGTTAAATATCTAAATTATTGTAATAGTGTATAATGTCCACTGTGGAATTTATTTAAAATATGCAATGGTATTTATAAATAGTGTGGAACCTAATTTAATTGTTCAAACTAATTTGTGAGACATATTTTAGTTAAAATAATATGGAATTTATGATAATTCGTCGAGAGCTTTTTATATTATTTTCTTGAAATTTTGATTATTTGTGTGGAACCTAATTTTATATAAATTAAGTAAAACATATTTTCCACTTGCCTGGATTACTGTTAGTATTACAAGTAACATAACTTGTATATTTATAACAATATGCAGATTGAAAATATAAAAACTTCTGGAACGTATTTAAAATAAGATTATTGGACCTCATATGTTTAATTTATTCCACATGTAAAATAACCAATAAATAATCTGAATTTCATGTGTAAGATTTTTGATTTAGTATTGAATTTAGCTGGGCCAATTAGAATTGAAAAGTTGTTGTGGAACTTATTGGGTTTATAAAAGTTTTGTGTTCAGTAGAATAATAAAAGCATATTATTTCTAAATTTAACATATATCCATCCTCTTATACCTCCAAAGCACAAAATATATAAGACAACTCGCTAAAAATCGACGCTGATCGCAGATGAATAAATTTCATTTCCACCATCTACCTCATCCTCCACTTTTTGTTGTTCATTCTCATGAAAAACAAGAAAATTATGTTTATTTTAATTAACTGTACTGGCGGTAGAGCATAATTTTCGTCTTAACAACGCAAAGTGTTTTTTTGTGTATACAAAATACAAAAAAAAAATCTTATTAAAATTTATGATACGCATTTGGCTGAACACATAATTTCCGTCTCCTTGGTGGATTTTGCGATGACATGCGCGCTATTAAAATCAAAACCACAAATTTTGTAATAAATATTTATTTATTTAGCAAAAGTTTTATTGCAATACTGGATTACAAGCTAAAAGCGCATTTCCGGTTGTGTTCGGTGGACAAAAACACACGGCGGTATGATTTCGTGGTTCACAACCGGCCCCATCGCCACACTGATTGATACACGGATTGTGACAACGTGCTCCCAAACAGATTCGTGTTTGGGGGCAATCTTGATTTGATGCACACTCGCCCTTGAAGCACTCTCGAATTGAGTCACCATAGTAGCCGGGGGGGCACGAACAAATTGGAACTAAACCTTTTACATCGTCACGCCCTGGAGAACATTTAGCATTTTTGCCGCACACATTCGGCGTGCATAAATCACGTTCAGTGATTGGACGACACTTTACAAATGGGTCACCAGTCATTCCTCTCGGGCAACTGCATACTGGGACGAGGCCATCACCTAATCGGCAGACAGCCTGTTCGCCGCACGTTCCATTACACGGATGTTTACATATACCGTAGTAGCAGGCAGGTCGATCGGCTGCACAATCTCTATTCTCGTGACACTCCGGTTTACACTCCTTTTCCGGATGGCCACTGAATCCTTTCGGGCACGTGCATTCAACTGTATGATCTCCCGTATTTTTGCACGACGCAGCCGGTGCACATTTATCACAAGCACGTAAGCACAAAAATTGTGAACAAGCTTTACCGACTGGACACTCGGCATCAGTTTCACATTCATGGTAGCATCCTTTCAAACCAGATCCCTGAATTTTTATTATTGTTTTAACATAATTATTCGGCAAATGACACTTAACTATATGTGTACTCACCATATACCCTTTTTGACAGCTACAAGTCGCTACATCATTTATAACCTCGCACTTAGTATTGGCGCCGCACGGTGATGGACTGCACAGAGTTGAGTTGTTAGTTGAGAAGCATCCAGTGAACGGGTCACCTATATATCCAGTCGGGCATGTGCACAGGGGTACACGTTCGGGTATATGTTTTATCTGACAATTCGCATTTACACCGCACGCCTTAATACACGGATCAATGCACGTCCCGCGAATACATGTATGGTCAGACCTGCATTGCTCGTCGTTTAAGCATTCGTGTGCCACACAATTTTCGAACGGATCACCTCCAAATCCGTTTGCGCACGAACAAATTGCGTTATTATTTCGTGCTATGCATATTGCATTCGCGCCACACGGAAACGGATCACAAACGTCACACGTGACAGTCACGATTAGTGTGCCAATCAGTAAAGTAGTTGTGACTAATAAATTCTGGAAATAAATTTATTCAATTTAATATTTTATGCTAAGTGCCTATATTTACGTAGAAACGAGTTAACGCTGAGATAAAAATCTTAGACGATCGCACAATATTCTGTTTTCTCGATGCCAATATACATTTGCATATAAGACAAAAACAAGTTATTGTGACAGGTGTATACACTGAAATCAAAGCTACACGCCAAAACGCTCATAACTCATTCACCTTGTAGCGTTGAACTTATAAAAAAAAAATTATTACGTTATTAATGTCTTATCGACAGTCGAATCAAAATGTATACACACGTTGAACAACCTGAATTATGTAAATTCATTTAATACAAATTATAGTTTTAAACAGATAAAACTAATAATATCGTGTGCCTCTCTCATGAGCTACACAGGCATACAACAATGTGAAATTTATTTGTTTGACAACAACAGCCGTAGAAGCGAAGGGCACGATGATTTTTAGACTATCGTTAATTAGTTTTTTAGCTAATCGATCGCGAATCAATACGTGGAAATCGAATGATCAAGTATGTTGATCTTGACGTTAACGTCTGATGAATTTATTTCCTTTACCTGTAATGTCCTTTACCTTATCCGATCACTAAAACTATATCACGATCGATCTTCGAATCATAAAAAGTAATTTGGGCTTTTTTTATGAACAACGAACAATCGTGCTTGTTTGCAAAAGGAAGATCAATAAAATTAATAATTCATCTTTGATGTGACGATCGGGAATTAAAACTCAACGATCACCAATTATACGGGCTCAAAAATTACGATCGATCATGATCTATAGAATTAGAGAAATGAATTCATCAATTTCCTATATCAAGATCATCAAAATGTATGTATAGATCTTGAAATTAAATAATTTTATTCAAGCACGATCGAATGATCAAACCGATTAAGTGAATTGTGGGATTTCTATCTGCGTAAGAGATAATTGAAAAATTAATTCTAATCGCGATCACTTGATCAATTTAATACATACTCGTAATAAATATATATTTCCATGATCATTCAAAATAAATGTTGCATTACGATCGGATGATTTATTATGATTTGATGAAATATTTTACGATGGACATTTGACCGTCAAATATTTTTGTTTGCGATCACTAAATCAAAACGTTGATCATTAACACCTGTGTTGCATGACTAATGCGATTATGGCAATAATATAGTTTTTGAAAAGATTTGATCAATGATAATTTATTACCGGTACCATTACATGGGCGGTGAAGGAAATTTCAGTATATTATACCGGTTCTGAATTCTAGTGCATTTGTTGATCGTGACATCTAAACTGCTAATTTAGCTACTTAGTTATATATAGTTACGATCAATAACAACAATCAGCGAAGTTTAAGGTTAACCAACATTGTATATCAGTTAATGTTGATGCATTAAATTGATGATCACCTTGCGGTTGAAATGATGATCGTGTTTTCAGATCAATTTTCGGGAACTAGCTGGCCATGGTTATGATTATGATTCTATGATCAAATGATCGTACAGTGGAAAAACAAAAATAAAATAGATATTTAATGAACATTTTGATCAAGTATGATCGTACAGCGGTTTTACTTGATCGAGTATCGAATCAATGTGATCGTAAATGATCGATAATTACGAAGATCGAGCAACTGATTGCATCGAGAGACTTCTAACTAAGCATAATTAACTAAGGTTGTTTTTATAATTGCAATAGGATCACTCGATCATATTTTTATTTCAGTGATCTCTATATAAATCAGATCGACTGATTTTAAGAAGATCTCATGATCATGATGATCAAGGAGTGTTGATCAAGGATCACTATATACATATCAATAATTTGATCATGTGATCCTATATAACGATCGCAGGATGCGATTAATGAGTTATATGTAATAAGAAGGGTAGTTTTGTATATAAGAGCGACGTATAAGAGCAACGTACTAATGTAATGGAATTGTTGACATTAAAATTGATACGTGACATAAATATTATGGATACAAAATTCTATTTTTTTTATGTCATTATATATGATTGACGTGACACGAATGTAAACATCCCCCAAACAAACATCGTTTTGGATATTATACGCATATGTATACGAAATAAACCCCAAAAAAACATTTTTTTGTTGTATATTGGGTATCATTTCGTCTATATACATTTATGATATATAGGATAGGTCATCATCATCATCATGTGTACACAGAACACACACACACACAATAGCCACTATATATCAAATGAACAATAATTAATTCAATTACGATAATATGGAATTGTGTTAGATAGTTTGGTCACATCCTATTATTTACGCACTTAATATTAACAGGCACACACAAACACATAGCATATATATATATATAGACAGACCGATGATAATGATGATGAGGTGGTTTAGTATAATATACACAATAAAATTCACAACAAGGAAGTAATCCGTACGAAATTACCATAATTTTGTTGTTAAAATTAACAACTCGTTCACTTTTACGTTGAAAATCGAGTTTATTAAAAAAAAAAATTAAATTCAGATCCGCGTCGTCTATACTCTATATACATACACTTGCTGTTGTCGTTTATATTTAGATTTTTCACACACAAAATACCTTCACTTTTCAACAACTTACCATTATCAAATAAAAATTAAAAATTAAAAAAATTATAATTTAAATGTGAATCTCGGACGATCTCAGAATTAACTGAACGAAAATTTTATAAAACTCGACTATTTTATAGAAACGCGAAGGTCACGTATAAGAAACTTGATTCGTATACGCTATATTACACGATAAGAGGTAAAAATAACAACAATAACAACCATCAAAATATTGATAATAAAATAAATTAACTTTTTTTGTTTTTTTTTTTTAATAAATCCGCACTAAATGTATCGAGCGTCGATTTATGTGTGATGATCTATGATTTGAATTCGCGCAGACGATCGCGATGATTCATTTATACGACACAAAAAGCCGGTTTATACATAAGTTTTTGGGTTAAATTTGTATATATGTATATCAAAATATACAACAACAAATAACAAAGCTTTAGGTTATGTTTACGTAAATTAAAGGTATTTGATTGTTTACTTCCGAGTTTGATGACACATTGAGTAAGGTATTTTGCTGTTCGTGATTGCATGCGGGTGATTTAATTTGGATTGTTGCACGTAAGTGTTTTATACCAACAATGTTAAATAAAACGTGAATAAGACTAAAAAATCCACGACTTTATTATTTTGAGCAACTGGATAATAATTGAGCAACAATATTGCTCAATTTTAATTAAAATTTTAACGCACATAACCAGCCAGCATCCAGGTAGCTTTGTTCTCGCAACCTCAAATTGAACAACTTTTGAGCAACACGATTATAGTCTGCCTCGCTATTGACATTTTTCGAGATTATGTTGAGCGATTACAAAGAATACATTTTGAATTGTGGTATCACATCAACGGATGTTGTTTCCGTAAATAATTGAGCAACTTTGGTTCTGATAAAAAGTATATAGCAGGAATCAAAACTAACATCCAACTCAGTAATTTTGGACAAGATTAGCATATTTTGAATGCAATCACTAATTTTGCGTCTGACTGAAAGTTTCAAAAATTTAGTTATTGAGTGATTCACAATCAGCAAATAGTAGCTTAATTATGAGGAAAATTTAAAAGTTAACAAATAGAGCAACTTTTAATATGTCTCATTCTGGTGAATACAAATTGAGTAATATCGTTAAAAGTATACTCAGCAAGTTTATATCCACGAAAAAATGTTGAGCAACATTTTAACTTTACACCGTTTAATCAGTTTAAGGGGTATTAAATTGGGCAACAAATTAATTTTATAGTTTTGGATCAAATTGGTGGATATATAAAATATGCAACTAATCATCCAGCATAGTATAGCCTACATCACATAGTCCTAACAATTTGAGCAACACGTTTTTTAAACATCAAATAGACTCGAATCCGCATTCAACTCTATTCTTAGAAATAGAAAATATATTCGATTATAGAAAGGCAGTTGTTTACTCGTAATCACATTAAGGGAATTTACGTCGAATATGTGGGAGTATTGATTTATGTTATCACATTACTTATTGAGCGTAATGTAGTGTAAAATTAGATAATTTAGAGTGAAACTATACTAATTCTTGGTCCTGAAACTATTGTGTTGCTCAAAATTAATGAATCAAAATAATCGAAAAACCGTTTATAGTACGAAGATAAACTAGTCGTAGATTTCCATGTGTTCAATTGTCTCTTGTCGCCGAACAGTGCGCACTGAAGAAGCTGTAACCGCTGTACAGGAAAGCATTGAAGAAGATCCATATCAATCAATTCGTCGCCGTTCTCAGCAACTGGGGTTGGGTTCTTCCACTTTATGGAAGATTTTACGAAAGGATCTTGGCTTAAAAGATCTCAAGATTCAACTTGTGTAGGAGTTAAAGACAAACGACCATCGCATGCGCCGCCAATTCGGCGAATGGGCTGAAGCAAAAATTAATATTGATGTTGAATTTCCATTCAAAATTTTGTTCTCCGATAAAGCCCAATTAAAATGTATGGACTGAAAACTGTTCAGAAAACAGTGAGTTTACGCAGAATATATAGGACCTCTGCAATGTTAATCTCTTGAATGTTAATCAAATAAATTGATTCATTCATTCTGATTTTTTTCTTGAAAACGCATACAAATTTTGTTGCTCAATATATCTAAATTGTGTCTCATTGGAATTTTTTATTGACCTAACTTCATATTAGAATCAACAGAAAAATTGAATAAATGTTTAAATTCAGAACTCGGGTTTCAACGGCAAAGTAAACAAATTGAGCTACTTTTAATTTCTGAAGATTTCATTATTCATTTTAAGCAGAGTAGAAATGTAAGAAATGTAAGTTGATGTTTGATTCGACTAATTTTTCGATTATAGCGATTAGGATCCTACTAAAAATTCACTATAGAGTGGCAATATACGATAAACCAATTAAATAAATTAAGCAACGCCGAGTATATTGATTAAATTGAGCAATAATTAAATATTACGCTTTTCGTTCACTTTGTCAATAGAGCATCGCTCGAGACCATACAGTGTACATTCAGTGTGTAGCTCAGTTTTATCATGTATATCACATTACTGATTGAGCTAATCTGATCTAAGATTAACTAATTTTAAGAGTAAGCATACTTAATTGTGATTTGATCGTAATTTAGACATTTGATTTGAATCCTAAAAATCGTTTTGCTCAAAATTACTGAGTGAAAATATTTGAATTTATAGATACTGTAAATTCATTACACAACTAAAAGGTCAACAAATCACAGCTCATAATTAATGGTTGGAAAGTACAAATTTGACTGATTGTGGGAACAAATAAGCATTTTGTTGCTCAATATTTAGAAACTATTTTCATTGAAACTTATTATTGATTATAAGTACTCCAATCCATAAAAAAATTGGGCAAATGCTTTAATTTAGTAACCAGCTAGTTTCAATGATCAGTTGCATACAGCAAATTTAGAGATAAAATCAAAAATAAAAGTTTTTTATTTAAAATAAGTTATATAGTGACAAATAAATAAATTGTCAACAATTCAGAGCAACATTTAATATAATTTTATTTTGTTTAATTAATTTATGGAAGTTTATGGAATAAATAAATTGAGCAACAACAAAATTTTAAAGGTCTTTCAAAGGTCGCCTAAACTTTTAAAAACTATAAATGCATTTACCTAATCTCATTACCAAATGACTTGAATGAGTTTATAAATTGAGCAAATAATAATATTTAATAAGGTAACCAATGAAAAATGTTCAAATAATATTTTACGAAAACAGCGAATTTACGCAGAATATAGGACCACTGCCATAGAGTTGAGCAAATTCAACAGTAAAATTGGATAAATGTTAAAATTAAGAAATCGGGGTTCAACGGTAATGTAAACAAATTGAGCTACTTTTAATTTCTGAAGATTTCTTTATTCATTTGAAGCAGAGTAGAGATGTGAGGATCACTAAAATGAATCGTAGTTTAGTTAGTGTAGAGGAACTAAATAAAATTATAGCTTATTTGTGAACAATAAATTGAGCAACAAATATTTTTAATAAAATGTTGATACACCTGTCATGAAGCTTAACCAATGGCATCGAAGAGTATACGTGATCTGTCTACTTAATTAGTGCTTATTAAATGAATAATTATATTGAGCAACATTTAAATTTTAAAGTATTTGATTTCCAACCGTCGTACAGTTTACAGACTTATTGAGCAATAATTGTTTTTTAAAGTTATGGGGTAAGTAACTTTGTGAGACCTAACCTCTTCTCGGGAGCTACCGGGTTCGAATCCCAACAGAGGCGGGATGCAAAAGGGATTTTTCATCTCCCGATTACGATCGGTGATTAAATTGAAAACATCTATGACCCTCTGTTGGAATGTAGAACTTATGGGCCGACCCATCTTCCACGTCACTGAACAGGGTGACATGGAGCTCTGCAATGCGCAGGTGGTATACTTTACTTGTGTGAATGGGATGAATGGGTTGAATGAATGTTAGTGTGAATGTGGGTATTGCATCGTGGGCCCATTAGTGGCATTGAGTGCTGGAGTAAAATCCGCCCAATTAAAAAAAAAAAAACCTCTTCTCCAATTTTATTTAGTTTATAAATTGAGCAACTAATTATATCTAATATGATGACTAATGAAAACTGTTGAATTATACTGGTTGGTTCGGTGACAAATTGGCATGACTATATATTAAATAAATCGTCGTTACTTTCTTGCAATTAATTAATGATATTCCATAAAACTAGTTCCAAAATGATGTTTTAATTCTCAATTAGTCATCTAACTTTGACGTGCCTAGCTATACAACTTAATTATTGATTATACTCATTTTCATTTTTGATATAACCATCATTAATTTATTATAAATGATAAACCTTTTTGTAACACACACACACAAACAAAACTTTAAGTACATACCTCTTCAACTTCCTTAAACCGTAAGTGTTATCCATATCTCTGCCACTCTCGTCGTAAACATTAAAAAAAATAAAAAGATAAACATATAAATAATATTGTGTCGTATATACATAAGAGATCATTATAGAAGTGGCGCAAAAGGAAAATGCAGAGAAAACACTTTACGGTTGGAAAAACTTTTTTTTTTTTTGTACTTTGAATTTTAATCAAAAGTTTTTGCCTCGTTTTCGATTTTCCTTCTATATCGTGGTATGTTCGTATATGTGACTTCGAAATATAATCATAAATGTGTCATAAATTAATTTATGTTTATTTTCCCAAAAAATAAATAAATATTTTCCCCAAAATAAAATATGAGACTTTTTGAAAATCATGATGAAGCAAATGGTGATACAAAGAAGAAGTCAAAAAAAAAAGTCATAATTTTCCCAAAAAGATATAAATCTTTGATGAAAAATTGGATTTATTTATTTATTTATTTTGATTTGAAATTTATATATTTGATGATAGGTAGGTGTATTATGTATATCGGGGAGCTTTTTTCGATTTAGCGATTTGGAAGTAATTGGTGTTTTTGGAATTTTTCTTTTCTTAAACACCTTATAAATATTTTTTCAGGTTTGTTGTTTTTTTTTGCTCCCACATCAGGTGCTTAGATGATTTATAGTTTTGTAATAAAAATAATAATAATTTTTGGTGTGATATTCGTGTGTGACATTATTTATTGTTTATGTTATGGGTCACCATCGTATACACACTCTGTATGCGGTACAATAACACCGCAAACAATTTAAAACAAAATACATTTTATGCGACGATGCGGGTGGTCAACAAATATTTTAAAATACCAAACGCCACTATTTATTTAATTTACGACTTTAATGTTGGTATATATTGTACAAAAGCTTTAAGAAGTTTTTTTTTGTTAATCTGTTTTTGTTTGCCTTAAATATTATTATTACGAGCACCAACAACAATGACGACAACGAAAAAGCTTAATTCTATAACTTAGAAATAATTCTAGTAATCATAATAAAAAAAAAACTTACAAATATTTTGTTGCCAATGGTATGGTGGTGGTTGTGGCGGAATCTTAAGAATGCGGTTTATCATAATTCATATAATTAAATAACATAAATGGTGCGGCTTTATAAATATACATCGGTTTATTATAATATGTTATAGACGATGGAGCCAAAAACTTTGGTATTTTTATTACAACGAACACAAAAATGCAACTTTAAGACGATTTAAATTAAAGTAGCAAAAAAATACTTTTTATGATGTTACACAAAAAAATAAGTAGAATGATAACCCCGCGGTAAGATAAAAATTTATAAAACTTTTATCGGACGAGTGAAACACAAAATTTTTAATTAATTTTTATTTTTGCTGGCAATATTCCAGCAATTTCGGGCAAAGCAACAGAATTTCATTCAATATAGCAGCTAACTATTATATTATAAAAATGTTGACCTGATGGTTATGTTTTGGAATGTGGGTCAAATACTTATTGTTGTTATATAAAATAATGATATAAAATTGGAAAACATACAACAGCATATACTGCATAGCTGGATATATACGGTATTATCACAAATCATATTGATTTTACAATAAAATTTATGTCGTAAAAATAAATCGGCATATTCGAAAAGCAAATAAATTTCATATCACGCTTTATAGTTAAGATTTGTTTGCCACTACACACACCCGCAATAGATAACTAAATATTCCAGAGTCGTGTTTTGCACTGTTCTCACACTTGCAGCTAAGTTTAATGTGAGTTTAAGCTTATTTTAAATTAGATTCCACAATCTCCGATACCATTTTATACAGATTCCAAAAATTTTTCAATAAATTACACAAAAACAATCGACCATAATAATTCGATTGTTTTTGTGGAATCTATTGAAATTGTGACCAATTTAAAATATGCTGCTTAACTCTTATTGATGCGATGTGGAACCTATTTCGATATTTTAACTATCAGTGTTCTTAATTGAATTGGTCGGACATGTCCCACAATCATAATTTGTTAATACTGGTTAACATAGGTTCCACAGTTAATATGATTATTTTAAGTTTAATTTAAATTAAATTCCACAATCTCAATTTTACACTAATTCCAATAAAATTTTCAATAGATTCCACAAACATGATCGATCCATGTTTACGTAACAAAATCACTTTAGATGTCCTACGTTTTATTTTACTATTCTACGCTCTGAGAAACTTAGATTTCACATTTTCATTTTACAATTACATTCAAATAAAATCTGAGTATTTATAAATCTAATCATTCATTTGCTAGTTTAATGAAAATACACCTAAAATGTGCTTCTTAATTCTTATAGATGCGATGTGGAACCTATTTGGGATATTTTAACTAGCAATGTCTTTAATTCAATTAGTCAAACTAGTTCCACAATCACAATTTGTTAGGTGGTTTATTTTAATACTGAATTTGTTTCCATTTTCTCGAGTTTCACATAGGTTCCACAATTAATATGATTATTTGCAATCGGTTCAACAATTAGAAAATACCCCAAAAAATTCGGTTGTTGTTTAAAGTTGTTGTGTAAAGTTCGGTTGTTGTTATTTGGTGTGAATTAATACTGAATTTCAATGGTTCAGAATTAAATAAAAATAAAAATGGGTTCCACATGTACAAACAAAATAGTAATTTTATATCACACAGTTCCTAAGAATATAGAATTATAAACCTGACCTGTAAAAATAAATAAGAAAATACCGATAGAACAAGTATACTTTTTAAGTATACATAATGCACAATTACCTGAGAAACAGGTATATGGCGAATATATTTTTTGTGGGCAATTAAATATTTCAGAGTTGCCTTTTGAACTAAGTTTAATGTGTCTGTGTGTTTAAGTAAAATTTAAAGTATTCCACAATCTCAGTTACCATTTTATACCAATTCCAATAAAATTTTCAATAGATTGAAAACAAACGAATATCAATTGAAAATGTGCTTCTTTCCAGTTACCATTTTACACAAACATAATCGATTCGTGCTTACAAAACAAAATCACTTAAGATAATGTGCTATGTTTTATTTTATTAATAAATATGTTCTACCTTCTGAGAAACTTACATTCCACATTTTCTTTTTACAATTATATTCAAATAAAATTTAACTAATTATAAATCTCAATCATTCATTTGCTAGTTTAATCAATATCCATTTAAAATGTGCTTCTTAATTGTTATAGATGCGATGTGGAACCTATTTCGATATTTTAACTAGCAATGTTTTTAATTCAATTGGTCAAACAGGTTCCACAATCATAATTTGTTAGGTGATTTGTTTTAATACTGAATTTGTTTCAATTATCTCGAGTTTCACATAGGTTCCACAATTAATTTGATTATTTGCAATCGATTCAACAATTAGAAAATACCTCAAAAAATTGGTTTATTAAAACTGAAAAATCGGACAGATATATTGCATATTTTAAAACAATCAAAATACATTTGTTTTTATCTGGCCATCAGATATATCTAATAATGCTGGCTTACACGCCAAGAATCGTCTCATAATAAAAACAAGTTCCACGTGGGAAATTTATTTAAAAATAAAGTTCGATTGTTTTTATTGGGTGTGCATTAATACTGAATTTCATAATGGTTCACAATTAAAGTAAAATAAAAATGGGTTCCAAATGTACAAAAAAAATTATTATTTAATGTCACGCAATTCCTAAAAATATGGATTTATAAACCATGTCCTCAGACCTGATCCAATAAATAAGAAAATACTGATAGAACAAGTAAACATTAGAAACAGGTATATTTAGCAAATATATTTTGTTGCCAATTAAATATTCCAGAGTTGCCTTTATACTCAGTTCCGCATCCAGTTGTATTGTTGATATACTTGGAACTAAGTTTAATGTGTGTGTTTAAGTAGAATTTAAATAGAAGTAGAATTTCAATTCTGGTTACACCAATGCCAATAAAATTTTCAATAGATTCCGCGAACATAATCGATTCGTGCCTACGTAACAAAGTCGCTTTAGATGAGGGGCTACGTTTTATTTTACTATTAATAGAATATTCATAAATAGTAATGGTTAAGTTAAAGACATATATAAATATATATAAAAAAACATATTTCTGAAAATTCAAGTTACATGAACTGACGATAAGTTCTACAATAAAGATCGCGTTAGTTACATCACATATCAGATGGTGCTAGCTAATAGGCTGGGAATAGTCTCAAAATTAATGGTAATTGAATTTAGCGTTATTGGGTTTAACGGTGTCCCTTTTAATACATTTTCTTAATTTGTTCGAACAAGTTCCACACGGAAAGTTTATTTAAAAATAAAGTACTCAATTCAATAATGTTTATAACATTCAAAATTATTAATTGCGATGAGTTCCACAAGTACATTAAAATAGCAAAAATCTGGCAATATTTGTCAATTATCAAATAAATAAGAAGATTTGTATCACAAGATTTGAGTTAGTGGTCCACCATTATCATAATTTTAGTAGCTTAGTGTTTATCGAGTTGGAATCGCAAGGTTATAAATTCCTTAAGATGTTGAATATGTATATTATTTATCACAAACCTCACACTTGTTTTTACTACATTTAATTAAATACTTGCAATGAGTTCCACAAGTAAAAACAAATTATTAATTATTTGTCCTTGTTAGTACAAGGTTAGGTCTAAAAATGTTAGTTAACACTTATTATCTCCCAAGCATATTTTTACGTTACAAAAACTGACGATATGTTCCACATTGTTTACTAAGTCAATGTTTAATAATTTGATATGTACTTTGTTAACTCTGCTATATAATGTGTATAACATAAAGAACAAAGTTGAAGAACATCCAAATCCAATTTTCCTTGTTTAAATTAAATTACGCATTTTACGTATATTTGAATGAATTCATGATTAATATTTAAATCTAGAATTTTCTCATTTAAGTTTCACAATTAATTGGTAATATATTATAAAAAAAATATTGTTGAATCTCCTCTACGCTTTAAATTCAGTGTCACGGCTTTTAACAGCGTTTTGCATGCAAAGCTCATAATTTAGTGGAACAAGTTCCACACGTGAATTTAGTGTAAATTATAGCACGACCCTATTTTGTTATCTGATTTGTTTTAATGTTCAATTTGACCCAATTCTGGGTGAATTTAAAATGGGTTCCACAACTATAAAATAAATATTATTTGTCAGTAGATTATTTATATTCGCTTGAAATATTGAGCAACGAATGTTGATCCGGCAAATATTGAAAAATCAGTGTCTAAGTAAATTTTCTCGACATCTCGGTTTACTAGTCTTACTTTTGAAAGTTTCCAAAAAAATTGAGCAACTTATTAAATTTTCTTTAAATTGAGCAAAATATTATGTTATACAAAGTCAACAGTTGGTTAAGATCGACTACTAACGCGATTCTATCACTCTTGGATGATTTGCCAATTTGAGCAACTTACGAGTATTAAATTTTCGGTAATTAAATTGAAAAATTGAGCAACTTTTATTAATCAATGGAAATATACAGCCTTCCTCCTTTAAAAATCATAGACGAAGCGACACAAACACATTTAGATAAATTACATACAGTCACTTATTATGATGATGATGATGATTATGATGACGACGACGATGACAACGTTAAACAATACAAAACTTTCACTCTTTTCTTTCTCACATCTAATTTACCGCAATTTAAACGCAAAACATGTAAAAATCATTCATTTATCATTGGCAGCAGCAACACACAATTTTGTAAAATCAAATAAAAAGCTGTTGACAAAACATATCCTTTCCTACACATACATACATATAATATTCTCTAGCCTACATATACATACATAATATGATTTAGAATTATGTTTAGATATTTTATTTTTGTTTCGTCATCTGTATTATATTTTCACCGGTGTGCGCGATGTGCTGCAGACTGGGATGGTGTGGTTATCGCGTGTATTAGCACAGTAGTCTGTTTTTTAAAAATATATTTTGCGATGGGCATACGGAGAAGAAATGATATAAAAAAAATATCGCATCGCGTTTTGTCACGAACTGGTAAGAATGAGATACGCGGCGCACAAAGTACGTATGTTCGCAGGATTTTAATTTTATTTTTGGCGCTACTCTGTCTTATTGTTACACCCCAAGCACAATTGTTCTTGAGTTTATCAGATGTAAAGAATTGAATTGAGACACAAAATGTATGTTGTATGTATAAAGGGTACAAAATACACGGTTGGAATGTATTCATATATATGTATATATATATTCCTGTTACCTTCTTGGAAAATGATACATGATAAAGAAAAATTTGCATAATAAAATGATAAAATTGTTGTTGCTGTTGTTGCCAACTACCCAAGATAACATGACAAAATGTTATTGTTTCTTGTTGAAAATTTTAAATGTTTAGATACTCGTATCTTATGCGGATATTTTGTCTTTCTCATATATAGCTCCCAACAAGAGACTAATAACACCAGTATATCTAGACGTACAAGAAGATGTTGTGCACACACGAAAGTGATATAAAAGTTTAACACTAAGTAACTCGTTGATTTATATTTAGACGAGGACACATTTTTTCAATTTATGTTTTTTAAATTAAGATGGAGGTATAATGTGTGTGTGTGTACCACCGTAAAGCATTACTTTTGAAAGCGGTTATGGCAAAGCTTACAACTACCTCCGGCTAGGGCAAAGCCTACAACTTTCAACGCACTTAAGACAAAATGAAGTGTCGTCCTGTCTGAAGCGATGAAGATAGCTACGGTAACCTCCATGCTCCTTTAGAAACTGTGTCAGATGGTAACTAATGTCTTCGTATTTCTTTTTTAGTCATGGTTTTATTTATGCGTGCATCTTCCTTTACTGAAACTATTTAAGCGCTCTTGCAGGCGTTAATCCTGTAGACTCTTTTTACTCAATTTTTACTAGTCGTTGCTCTTGAGGCCCTCGTTCATATTTTGCTCCGTACAGCAGCACCGAACAGACCTGTCCAGCAGAAGTGATCTACTGCTCCTGGGACCCCCAATGTTTGGCAGTATACCGGCAAGCGAGAAAAACATCTTTGAAGCATCTCCGCATTCATTTTTCAGAAGGGTTCTAAAGCAAAACCAATAGCATCCACCATAACTCCCTACTATTTAATAGATTCGAGTAGGTCCGAACTGAGGAGGAGAACCAGCCTCTTACAGGTATTTAAGAAAATTATTTTCTTAAGATAGGAGCACATTACCCCCGCAAATGGTCTTGAGGTAATTGATATTGCCTTCTTAACCCCCTTATTTGGTACTCCGTCTGGGCCTGATGCCTTGATCACACCTTTTTTTTCTGGCGGCCTCCAGAAATTCATCTTCCATTACTTTAGAGATCTCCATAATTCCTTGTTCCTGTTCGATATAATAGTCAGTACCACCTTATGAGCGTTCCTCATAAATTTGAGTCTGCTGTAACACACAGAATTTTGAAAAAATCGTTTTGACTGCTTCGGATTGCGTCTTGAATACCCTTTCTAAAAATCTTATAGTACAGCCTATTTTCTTCGGAATTTATATCTAGCGCGGTTTTAAACCCTTTCTTCTGGCTCTAAGACACTTAGCTCTCAGGATTATGATGCCGTCATTCCACTAGTACACCGCTTTTCTATGTTTGTTTAACTTACGCTTTTGCATTGATTCGTTACAGACATCGACCAACTGCTTATAGTGATATGCTCCACCTTATTTTCTGCAGCTTCAGCTGGTGTTCAGATGTCACGTATCAGCTTCGATCTGGTGATCGCTAATTGTGCATTTTTCGGTGACAATTTTTACTGGCGAATGTGATGTTGATCACCGACTCTAGCCGCACCAATGTTTATTGGTGCAAGATCCTCCAGCAGCATGGGTCTATTAGTGTTTGTACTTTTTACCCACCAGAGTTTCATATTAGGGGGAGGGGGTGAAAGACTTGGACGAGCGTAATCTGTAGAAGTTTATGCCGTTTATTTTGGTGAATATGAAAAAATATCCTACCGACCCATATTACGGCTTTGCCGTTGCTAATCGCTGTCCAAACGTTGCTTATCCATACTGTAAACGGCTTTGACAGTATAACTACTTCCGCTTGTACCTCCGAGCAGGTGCGGCCTAAGAGATTATGAGCTGCTTCGCACTGGTTAAGATTAACTTGAATAGCCTTCATCTTTGTATTGGTTAACAGTCTGCTTATATGCTACACATCTTAAAGTTCCCGTTTTATATTTCCTAGTTTATCTATTATCTCCATTACATATAGCCTATATATCTCCTTCTTCGTCACCACATCTCGAGCAAAGGTTAAATATATTGCCATTTTTACACGTAATCGCAAGGTGTTCGTAAGCTGGGCATCTGTAGGATCTTTTAGGTATAATCTGTTCGGTTATCTTAAAAACTGTCCATCCAATTTTGGCCTTCCCAGAGTCGTTTAGTTTGTTTGTTGTTTCCATTGGTATTCTCAATGTAACAGTCTGTGTTCTTCCATAAGCTTTTCTTTCGGGTTTATCCGATTTTATACGATGTATCCATCCCCTAACATTTTTACTTTCTGCCAGGTGAGAAATCAGCCGCCTGTAAGCTTCAAAAACCCCACACAGATATGTGTATATATACTCTGTAACCATAAAATATATATCAACCAAAATAAATAACCATACAAGTTTTTCGTTCACATATATCCGGTATTTTTTCAATTAAGATGCCAAGCAAA
This sequence comes from Tipula unca, assembly GCA_951394425.1. Lineage (NCBI taxonomy): Eukaryota > Metazoa > Arthropoda > Insecta > Diptera > Tipulidae > Tipula > Tipula unca. The sequence continues at coordinate 10,358,693 of OX596382.1, forward strand.
TGGTAAAAATAGAACCGAATACATAAAACAAAAAAAAGTTAGTTCCCATTTTAGTCCATACGTACGAGTATTTATAACCAAAAACAAAAAAAAGCAGTCAATGGTAATTAATAAACAATTAAATTAAATGCAAACTTTTTTATTGTACGTGTATTGCGGCATTAAGAATACGTAATACTGTTATAAAAGTTTAAGGTTTTTATCGTAAAATTTGGATTTGAATTATGTGCGGTTTGTTTATGGGCGTAATGTAATTATTGCAACCCCATGTTGGGCGCCATTCTGAATCGCTCAAATTACTAATTAAATCTTCCACTAATCCTAGATTTAATGATTGGGTACTATTTTTGAAATGAAAAACTAGTGTTTTACCCAAAAATGTCGATGCTAGTATTAGTAATAATGAAACCACGTGGCCCCACGTTGGGCGCCATTTTTTATTTTTTTCACGCCAGAGAACATCTATATGCAGGGAATACAAAAATACAAATATAATTGACATGTTATTCGCGTTTCACATATAAATTTCTGCCTATATATGTATGTATTTATACCTACGCAGCAAAATATAATGATAACAATCTCATTATCCTTTTTTTATATATATATATATATATATATATATATATATATATATATATATATATATATACGATACGTAATATTATTTATTATTGTTATCCTTGCAATAATATATTTTTTGGGTTGTTATAAATAATCATTAATTATTTTTTATTTCGCACTCGCTCGTGTAGGTTGGGAAATATCTCTATATATACAGGTAAATATTTATTTTGTACATATAGAATATCGTGACATATCGTATTCTGTGTTTGCTCAAAATTATGCTTGCAAGATTATCAAAAATTGTTGTTATTATATTTTTTTTTTTTTGTTACGTATGTCATTAGTGTAAGAAGTTTTATATTTCGCGAATAACAAACTCGACAGCAATTTATCTATACATATTTTTTGTATACACAATAAACTCATTAAAAATTGATGTACATATGCATATATATAGGGTTTCAGGCGCGTATGGTAGATAGGGTTAAAAATTTATACCGTGTATTGTGTTGTGTACATAATAAAATAATCATAATAAGACATCAAATCAACGGAAGTATAACATTTATTACTTTTCCGGTGTTGTTTTTGTTTTGTGAGCACTTTCTGGAAGGTGAAAAAACCTAAATTTTCATTTTTTTTTTTTTTTTTAAATGTGTGCAGGTAGGTAGGTAGGTATATCTCTGCATGTGTGCCATATCTTTTTTTTTATGATAATTTTTGTTTCGAAATATATGTATATATATATATATATATATATATATATATATATATATATATATATATATATATATATATATATATATATATATATATATATATGTGTGTACAAAAGACGAAATGTTATGTGAATTTTCTTATTTTTATCTTTTAACATAATACATAAATTTATGTTGCTTTTTTGCGTTCGAAACATTTCAATTCAAGCAAGAGGAAAATCATGTGAAAAATTTTAGGATCAGGATATGTGTATATACATACATACATACATACATAATATACAGGAAAATATTTTTGAATAATGTTTATCTATGGTGCTATGCGAAACGTCAAAATGGGTATAAGGAAAATAGATTTGCTAATAAAAATTGGATAAAGATGGGACGGAGGGATGGAATGTGTTGTAGTTTTTTGTTGTTGTTATTATCGAAATAGTGGATAAAACATAATTTGCATGTTGAAATCTGAGTAGGGTATACATAAATAGAGATTGTGGAATATATATAAGGCACTTTAAAACGATATTCATTGACTGAATTAATGCCCTGATTAGAATAAAATGGGAGTTGCTCAATCTTTGTTCTCATACTAAATATTTCCGGTTACCTTATATAGAAATAATCCCACAGTTATAATTTATATACACTGTATTTCAAGATATTCATCTTTCATGTACCATAATTATTAATGTGAAATTAGGGTTGTTGCTCAAAATTTTAAAATGCTGATTTAAGCCAAAATGAATTGTTAAAATTCATTACCTGGAAATTCTGCTTTAGTATAGTTTGCTAAAAAGAATTGTTATATACTATCTAATTGCTCAATAAAAATTATTTTAGTCGTGCTCAGCATTATTTTTGCTCAAATTTTTAATTTATGAATTTTCGAAAATAGTTATTTTAATAAATTAATCAACTGAAAAATGTTGCTAAAGAATAGTAGACATTATATTAAATTGCTCAAATTTTTGCATTTTCAACATTACACTTTGATTTAACTTTTAAATTGTATATATGAAATATATTTGTAGCCCAAAATTATCGCAGATATATACACTGTATTTCAAGATACCCTTGTATCATGTGTTATAATTAATAACGAGAAATTATGGTTGTTGCTCAAAATTTTAAAATGATGATTTAAGCCAATGTAGTTCAAAATGAATTGTTGAAATAATTGTCTGGAAATTCAACTTTAGTATCATTCGCTCAAAAGTTTTTGTCATTTTCAGCATCTGTTTTGCTCAATTTATAAATTCGCCTAATATAATGCTAGCTAAAATTTTCAATTTATGACTGTGGCCTAGAATTCTCCAAAATTGTTTTTTTTATAAATTATCCACTGAAAAATATTGCTCAAAAATCAAGTTATATCTCAAAACTAAGAGACATTAGATTGAGTAGCTCAAAATTATCAACACATCACTTTTGGGCAACTTTTAGATTATAAGTTGTATATCTTAATCATACTAAAGAATTCCAATTAAAACATTACTAAATTCTTTGGTATATAGTTTAGCTAAATATTGAGGTAATTTTTTTACTGAGTTACTTAAACTGTTTAAGTTGGTTTGAAAATCGGACTTTAAAGTACGTATCTGCGCAAGCTAAGACATAAATATGCTTATTGTTGAAATATTATAAACTTTGCAGAATTTGTAAAATCATGTGGATGATTGAAGTCACATTATAACTTGCACCAATCGTTGACTGGCTAAACAACTTTAAAATATAAATGTTGCTCAATTTGTATTGAATCTAATTTTCAAATTCTCAATTTCACAGTGACGGTCACTGTTATTAGAATTAATCAAAATTTACTTATGTATGAAATATATTTGTAGCCCAAAATTAAATATACTGTATTTCAAGATACTTTACTATCACGTGTCATAATGGCTGTAACTCAGATTTCTCTAAAATAGTTTTATATAAATGAATTCATTAAAAAATTTTGCTGGACATTTTTTTTTTTTACTTCAAAAATAACAGACTAATTTTAATCGTGAACTGTGGTTAGGATTAGTTGCTCAATATTTTGATTTTACCAAAATCTCATTTTTGAGCATCTTTTAAATTATAAATTGTGTACCTTAATCATATTAATGAATTTCGATTGAAACATTAATAAGTGTTTAGATATATTGAGCAAATTTTTTTACCGAGTAGATCAAATTGTTAACTTTTGTTTTAAAACCGCATATTTATTTATGTGTAGGTGACAGTGGAGTAATAATTATTGGTTTATCCTTAATGTTTTCAATTACACCAGTTGTCTGATAGGCAGCTGAAGCTGAAGCGGAATGCTCCTTTGAAATCAGACTTATTAGTATTATTGTAGGTTTGCTCAAAATTAGTTAGCGTCGAAACATTTTTTTATTTGTTGCCCAAATTTTATCAATTTTCATATAATTTGTACTCGATTTACAAGTGCCCTAACATGTTGCTAAATAAAATTTCTAATTAATTGTTTTCTCCAGAATTTAGTTTTAGGTGAAATACAGATAACTTCGAAATAGATTCAAAATGAGTGTACATTAATTTTCATGGAATTGTGATTTGGCGAAGGATACAGAAAATGGCTCAATTTTTTTATAATAAAAACGTCACAGTCATATTGAGCAACTTTTATATTAGTTGTTTAGCTTAATCGTTCTAATTTGATTTGATGCGTGTGTTTTTGTAGTAAGTATATCTGCATATAGTTAGCAAAGTTATTACTGAGTTGCTCAAATTGTTCAACCTGCATTATTTTTTTTCGGTCATCTTACAGATATAACCCCACAGTTATAATTTATATACACTGTATTTCAAGATACTATTCTATCATGTACCATATAATTAATAATGTGAAATTAGGGTTGTTGCCCAAAATTTTAAAATGATGATTTAACCTAAATGTCGCTTAAAATGATTTATTAAACTTATTCTCTGCAAGTTCTGCTTTAGTATAATAAAAATTAATAACATTAATTTAAATCGTTGTCAGGATAATATTTGCTCTATTTACAAAGTACTCTAATACGTTGCTTATTAAAATTTTCTAATTTATCACTTAATTCTGGGATTAATCAACATAGTTATTTTTATAATTAATTACACTGAAAAATGTTACTCAAAAATAGTGGACATTAAAAAAAATTATTTTTATCCATATACCACTTTTGAGCTATTTTTAAATTATAAGTTATTAATCTTAATAATAATGAATTGCGATTAAAACATTACTCCATTCTTTAATACATGGTAGTTGTATGTTGAGCTAGTTTTTTTGCTCAAATTGTTAACGTTTATTTTATATCCGGATGTTAATGTATGTACAGCTCAAGTTGTCATAAAAGTGCCGCTTGTTGAAATATTGGCGATGGAAAAGAGTTGCTCAATATTTTATTAAATAAAAAAAATCTCAGCATGTTAGGTTTTTGTAAATTTTCAGTTGCTCGAAAAATTCTTCAAATCAGAATTTATTCAAAATGTTTAGATTTAAAATTAGCTCTATTTTGGTGTTCAAAATTAAGGTTAATTTGAGTTTGAAATGTTTTAAATGTGTTTTCGAGATAACAATTTTTTATTAAATTTAGGAATAATATCGTAAATAATCTAGTTTTCGGCTTTAATATTTAATAAACAGTTGTATATTTAAGTTATTTAAAAATGTTGCTCAAATTTTTAGTTATAGCTCAAATACATATAACTTTCAAATAACTGCAAAATGAGTAAACATTTTGCTCAATTTTTGTTCAAATTAAAACGTCACATATTGAGCAGCGGAAAATTGCCCAATTTTTGTTCAAATTAAAAGGTCACATATTGAGCAACTTTTATATTAGTTGTATAATTAATTCTGTTTAAAATATCCTTAATTGTTATGATGCGTATAAGATGTTGTGAGTATATCTGCATATAGTTAGTAAACTTTTTACTTAGTTGCTCAAATTATGCAACCTCCACTGCTTTATATATTAACAGCTCAAATTGATTTACAAATGAGATTTGCTGGTACATTGTTGCTCAATATGTTATTTTGCAGCATTATTGTATAATAATAGGTTTTAGGCGAGAAAAATTATGTTGCTCAATATTATATGATATTTCCAGTCCAACAAAAACGAACATTCCTATTATATGACCTAATTCTATATACCCTGTCTTTATCGTCTAAATAAAATTTATATAGTCCTGTAATCCGATATAGAAGATATATATATATATGTATACATATAAGAAAATAAGAGTTTCCGACATTTTTTTGCCTTCATATACTTTTAATACTTTTCCAAAGCTTTAACATTCAAAGCTTTTTTCTTTTCATTTCATGTATGGTACATACGTATGTATGTACTCGTATTCAGGACGGAGATTTCAAATCTTAATTTTGTTTTTTTGTCGTCGTCGTTGTCGTTCGAAATAAATCAGAAAATTCTATTATTGTTTGTGGATCTAGATAAAATGTAAGTAATGTTGAGTTGACCAAACGTATGTACATGTATGTGAAGAGATTTTATGTGATGGGTTAATGAAACTTGAAATCTCTTATATATCTGGTAGTTTTATGCAAATCAACGTTTTAATTTAACCGCGCCAAAAACTCAATAAAATTGTGATTTTATAAACAGCTTAAAGCTTTAATTTGTATAAATAGAAATACAAGTGCTCAGATAAATAATAAAATATTATGTCGGTTTTCGGTATACAATGTGGAACTGTATATACCTATATAAATTCCGTCTTCATGTTTAGCAAAAAAAAAAAATAATTGGCGACACACAATACACACAAAATAATTTCGTTTGGCGGTTTAATAATTTATGACATTATACCAATATGTTTTTTGATGACGATTTTATATCGTGTTAACACGGTATTTCGGTTTATTTTGCTTTGTGAGGCCACCAACTTTTCATGTGAACTTGAATTGATGCGCCGCCCCGATTAATACAGTAGCCAGGATTTATAATTAATGAGACGATCATTATACTGAAATCTAATGACTTAATCCGTACCCGTTTTTTGAATTATTATTTTCATTTTTTTTTTGTTGTTAAATGTGTTTGTTTATTTTTATGATGGCACGCGGTTGCGATAACAGGTCACACGAGAGTATTTATAAAATTTATGGTAATTATAAAACAACAAATAAATGAGGGATGCCAATGTATCCGGGAATATACATGTTTGGTGGTCTGTGTTGCGTATTGTACTCTGCCATAATTAAGTAATTTATTAACATTAAAGGTGTCGGTTATATTCTATAAACACTATTAATTTAAAGTTGTTTTGTCGTCTGACTGTCGCGTCTAATATTTTGCAATGATACCGGACATTCCAAATTTATACTATAAATAAACAGTCGCCAACTATCTAAATCACTTTGTCTATATATATTCATTAATGTGTTGCAGCTTAAAATTTATGATACTCAATTTGAACAATGCCAAGGTTAGTTTTGATGAAATTTTTCAACAAATAATTTGAAATTTACAAACTTAGAACTAATTTTTTACTAGATTTTAATCTTATTAAAATTAATAGAAATTGTTTAATTATTGAGTTGAAGCACCAGAAGAATATTGAAAGTTGTCACTGGTTTTCTATATCTGATGGATCAGAATAAGTTGCTCAATATTTCAAATGAACTTTTTCATTAATGCTCAAAATACTGCTCGGCTAAAAGTTTAATATACGTATCTATTGATAAATAACAGTTGCTCAATTTTCTAATCGATTTAAGATGCTAATCTTTCGGATAAGAAGAGCATAGAAGAGTTGCTTAAATTGGTCACCCATAATTCCGTAAAATCACATTCATTAGGATTTTTTAACCTTAATTAGTTTGAATGTTGATTGAATCCTCAGTTAATCGATTATTCAACCAATGACGAAAACTATCAACTTTACGTGAGATGATACTGACTTTACTTAAATATTTAAAAAGATGCTCAATTTTTCAGAAAATGTTAATCTAATGTGTAATTCACAAGGTTTCAGTTGCCATTATTACCATTTTTGAAACTTATCTGAGACACATTATAATTTAGTTATGCGTATTTGTTGTATTTTGTATAAGTTGCTCAATTTGTTCATGGTGCTAAAAGTCTTTAATTTAACTGTTGCTCAATTTGTTAAAGATTTAGAAAGTTGCTCAAATTTTGAAATTACCAACCGTTGATTGGTTCTGGCACTTTCAAATAAAAATTTTGCTCAATTTGTATAGAATCTGATTATCAAATTCTCAATATTCTTTCTAAAGAAAACATTCGAAATCCGAGCAATTGGATTAGACGTTCAGACATTTTAGAAATAAAATGTAGCTCTATATAGAAGAAGCGTAAATCATAAACTTTCGCATGCATATTGAAAAATGATTTTTGTGATAAGTTGAGATATCCAGAAAAAAAAAACATATAGTCAGTGTGAATTGAATGTTTTTATTGGTTAATAGAAGTTGCTCAGTTTGGCCCCACTTCTTCATACTATAGTCAAAAAAGTCGTCGGTAAATACCAACCAATATTGAAATAACTTGATCCATAAAAGTATTGGTATTTTCGAGCTTTTCACGAAAACAAGAAACCCACAAGAAACCAATGATTCCTAGTAACTCTTTAGAGTTTGTCAATCTTAAAAAAAGTGAATGTTGGTTGAATCCTCAGTCCATGTGTATATACATTGGAAAAGTTAGTCAATTATTCATCCAATCCAGAAAGTCATTAGAAGTTATAAATTTTACAGATGAAATGTTGCCAAATTTTTAAAAAATACTTGATTTGCTAAGTAATTCACAAAGACGCTTTTTATCGAAACTATAAGTTGCGCAATATCAATTGCTGCTACAACTGTTTTAATTGCCATTATTACAAATTGGATTGTTTAAAGCTAGTATTGATAATATATTTACTTAAATTAAACAAAGGAACCATCAGAAGTAAAAGCAGAAAAGAGCATGGCTCCATCTCTTAAAGCTTGAAAGCTTAATGTAGCTTAGTAAGTCAAAGCTTTCAAATTTTTAGATTCTTCGTCGGTTTTTTCTGATAGAATATTTAACATTAATTTTGATCTTCTCAATTTATCAGCGAAACCTCCAAAACAAATTTTATTGATGTTAACTTTAAAAGCTTAGTTAATAAAATTTATAAATTAACACAAAAGTTAGGAAAAAATTACCAAAATTTTTAGAAACCGTAGACAAAAATTAACGATTTCACGAAAGCTTAGTACTTAGTATATAAAAGCTCTTTTTTATTAACACTCAAACCCATACAATAAAATAGTATTTGCCTTGAAAGCTTTGATAAATAAATTTCCCTAAAAATTGGTTTTCACAAATACGTTTTATTTAAAACTCGATCTTTTGATCGTGAGAAATTTCAATTACTCTGAAGAGCTTTTAACAAACAAGTTGGATTGATTTAAGCTCGTAATGATAGTAGCTTAGTAAGTCGAAGCTTTCAAATTTTTAGATTCTTCGTCGGTTTTTTCTGATAAAATATTTAACTTTAATTTAATCTTCTCAATTTATCAGCCAAACCTCCAAAACAAAGCTCATTCACGTTAGCTTTAAAAGCTAAGATAAATTTCATTAGGAAAATTAGGAAAAAAATCTCATAATTTTTAGAAATCGTGGACGAAAATTAACGATTCCAGGAAAGCTTAATACTTAGTATATAAAAGCTCTTTTTTATTAGCACTCAAACCCATACAATAAAATAGTCCCACCTATTTGAAAAGGATATAGCTATTCATTCCCAAATCGAGTTAACCTTTTATGAAATAATAGCCAGATTAAATTTGCTGAGACGCGCCGCATCTACACAAAACTTGAATACAGAGAGTTGTAGCCTATATAAAATTCATCAAACCTATTTTATTAAATTAAATTGTCCTCTATTAGCACAAGCAGAGAATACTGGACACAGTTATCCTTTTTTTTAGTGTCGTGTCTCTCGAGATGGATAAACAACAACAACAGCAACAACAAAACAACTTCCTAAAAATCCTCTTTAAGATATTTTTTTTATTCGTAACAGAGTATTTGTTGTTTCGTATCAGTCTTATTGATTTTTATTTTTTTCATTTTATATATTTTTTGGATAATATTTTGCTCGACTTCCTGACGCCAATATAATATAGCACACACAACAACAACACATACAAACACACATACACAAAATATCCTTAAAATGTATTACAATTTATCAAAAATCTATCACTTAATATCCTTCAATAATAATAAAAAATTGAATAAAATAAAAAAACAACAATGTTGTTGTTTTTCAGATTTTTCCGATGGAAAATATAAAAAATAAATTTTCTTTTTGTTGCCCTCATAATAATTCAAATCACAACGATAAAGAAAATTATATTATTTACATTATTTTTCATTTGATTTTGTATTATTTTTTTTATGTGCTACACAGCAGATACCAACAGAGAAGACGATAAAATATTGTATTTTATTATGTTTTCAAAACCGGAAAATATATTTTCTTTAATTTAATTTGATTCAATTTTGCATGAAAAAACAGTTTACAGTAGTCGAGTACAGTTGCAAAGCACGAAAAAATTGGATTCGACCAAATGGCCTGGCGATCAAATGGCGGTTTTACATTAGTTGATGAAAGTATTACTCGAATATTCTTAAATAACTATAGACCTAATATTTACCATGGTTGTATTACGAAAAAATACGATTCGATCAAATGACTTTCGGCTAAATGTGCGCGCGATCAAATGGCGATTTTTTTTTTTTAAATCGATTATACAAGAAATTTAATTAATTTACTCACATAAAATCATTATGTTTTGGCACGAAACCAATATCCAATCAATATATGTACAGTATGGATATTTTAGTGGTTTGTATACATATATACCTTTGAGATTCTTCCCCATGTTCGATAATATTATATGAATGCAACTGTACACAATTTTTAATAAGCCACACAATTAAAAATGTATAAACTAATTAAAAAATTATGATACTGAACTTTTTATGAAAATGAAAAACTTTTTCCTACGAGAATTAAACAATAACAGGAATAGCAGACAGCACACATTGTGTTGTGTATATGTATGTACGTATAAATGTTCATAAAGTAGCAGCAACAACTTGGTTTTGTGTATATGGATTTGCCTGCAGTAAAATATTTGTTATTGCTACTCTTGCCACCTCTCAAAGGAAAACACAATAAATTTTATAAGCTTTGAATAATATAAAGTCTAGTATAGCAGTCTTCTTTGCTTGTAATCTAGAACTGACAAGAATTATTTTATTTTGTATCATTTCAGGTGAGTGTTTTTTGGAGAATTTCGTAAATATGTGTACATGAGGAGTCTAAGTAAGTAGCATACACGACATGCTTATTCAATTTACCAAACATCCTTACCATCGTATATATATATAGCTGTACCTAAATATATATGTACATTTTCATCCCAGCTAGCAAGCAACCGAACAACCAAACACCCCAAACAAAAAAATTATTATAAGAAGAAAACATAATTTATTTCCTTTTGATCTAGATTCATGATAACATCCTTCTTATATTTGTGTATTTCCTTAACACACACAAAAAAAATAAAAAAAATTTACTTTTCCTTATATTTCCTTTTAAATTATCGATTCCATGTTTTGCTAGTCAGAAAAAAAATGTAAATACCAAATGGTTAAATAAAATATGTGTATATAGGGTTCAAAATTACATTTATGTATGGTTCAACTCGATAAAAATCATCCAATTTTCAGTGTTCGCAAAATTTGGAAAAATATTTAATTTGATGCCCATGAACTAAAATGCGATTTGAGTTTATGTTGGTGTGCTGTGCGATAAGAAACCGAGGTTAAAATTGATTTTGAATTATCGTTATAGTTAACAATGAACTTAATTTAAGTTTATTCAGAATTTCGATATCTCAGTAATCTTGAATATCTAAACTGTTATGGTAAAAAACAAAGCTGCGAGCTTTCGTACCAAACCCAAATAATTTGTGTTTGAGTTAAATCTAAATCTAAATAGCTACTATAGGTTAACAATTTCAAACTTCTTCATTTGCACAACATATCAAAAAAGCTCAAATAATTTAAAAAGCTGTAATTACCTGTGCTTAATATTTCTAGGACGTTTCTAAACATAAGATTCAACTTTTGTATTAATAACGTCAGATCATTTTAAGAATTAGACGATTCAAAGAATACATTTTTTTCGAGCTTTCGTTTCCCAAAATTAAACTTTGCATTTTACAAAAGTTTTAGTACAAAAAAAGAGCTTTGACCTCATTAAAATGTGCTTTCAAATAATATAAATGTATAGCAGTTTAAGAGTTCTGTATATATCCCTAACCACTTAAGGTTTTCGTACCAAACCGAGATAAGTATCTCAAGTAAAGTTTCAAGGAAAGCTGTGAGCTTTTATATTATATTAAATTGAATTGTATTTAAATTGGACTTAATGATTAAAGTTGATAATTCTATTCTTATCATCTTTTTACGTAAAATTTCATAAAAGCTCTAATTATTTTAAAACTCGTGAAAAATGGAGCTTTATAGATTATCCATAAAAGAGTACTAAAATTAAAATTCAGTTAATTTATTACAAAAAGCGTCAATAAAATCTGAAAGCTTCGCTTTTAATATTCCAAATTGTATCTAAGCTTTCCTGTTATTTCAAATGGGATTAGAAAATTAAATCAGATTAAAAGCTGAATATTTGAAACAATACACAAACTTTCTTTGGAGCTTTTGAGCTTAAATAATTATAAAATATTTATGTTCAGAATTCAGGTTAAATGAAAAAACTTCGATTAAAAACTTTAGCAGCTCCAAAAAAATTGATCGAGCTTTTGGAATTTTACTAACTGAAATAATGAATTTAAACAGAATTTTTAAACCATATTTTACGACTTTTAAATATTTTTTTAAACATTAAACTGAGCTTTTATAATTATATTTGATTTTTATAAGTATTTAGATCAATATTAAAAACGATAGCTTTCCATCAAACATTTTATATAAATGATTATATTTCATAAAAGCTCTACTTATTTGATAAATGGTAAAAATTGGAGCTTTTTACATTATCCAGTAAAAAGTTTTTATTTTAAAAACCATTCACTTTATTATAATAAGGATCGATAAAATCCGAAAGGTTTGCAATTCATTTTTCAAGCTATTAAACCATTTCGTTTGATTTTTATATTCGATATTGCATCAAAAGCTTTCCTGTTATTAGCAATCACGCTAGTTAATAATAATAACAGTGTTAAAGGCCATTACTGGCCCCTTACTGAATCAACAATCTGGCTCCAACGGTTTCGATCCTGAGCTTGGTCTTCATACTGTCTTAGACAATCTGAAGAGGCCAAGTCGTTCTCTACATCGTGGAGCCATCGTCGCCTGCAACGACCTCTGCGCCTACCATATGGTGGCTCTCCTTTCAGAGATCGCTGCACAATTCGTTCCGGATCAGCACGCAGAACGTGACCGAGCCAGCGTACTCGCTGAGATCTAACTTCATGTACAATATCGGGGATCTTCATCAGATCTCTGATCTCGAAATTGTACAGAGCTCGGTATGTACCATCTATTTCGCGTTTAGGGCCGTAAATCACACGCATGATTCTTCTCTCAAATGTAAGGAGCCATCTCTCGTACTCATCCGTCAGCGCCCAACTTTCACATCCAAACATAACAACGGGCCTGATCAACTCTTTGTAAAGCTTCAGCTTCACGGCACTTGATAAGTGTTTAGATTTTAGCAGTGGCCTTAGAGGATACAAAGAACGACTGCCAGCTGCCAGCCGCACTTTAATATCCTCACCCACACTGTTATCGTGAGTGATAAGAGAGCCCAAATATTTGAACCTCCTCACTCCCTCAAACGTGTGGTGGCCACTACTAAAATCTGGTGTGCCATTGTCTCTAAAACCAGAGATCAGGTATTTCGTTTTGGACTCATTGATCTGGAGTCCAACAGAAGCTGAAAACTCTACAAGCGGATCAAGTATTTCTTTCACTCCGTTGTTATTCAGTCCAATCACGCATATGTCATCTGCATATGCAAGCACTTGATTGGACTGGCGATATAAGATGTTACGCTGAGGTGTTTCAGTCTTACGAAAGATGTACTCCAACATGAGATTAAAGAGTATCGGGGACAGAGCATCTCCCTGCCGAACACCCGAGTTAACTGCAAAAATTGTCGATAGCCTGTTCTCAACTTTAACACAGCATTGAGACTGCGTCACTGTCATCCTACACAGTCGTACCAATTTTGTTGGCATTCCTAGGTATTCCAGGGCAGACCACAAACTCTCTCGATTGATCGAGTCGTAGGCCTGCCGGAAATCCAGGAAAACCGGATGTACGGAGATGGATGTCTCATAATATTTAGATAGAATCATCCGCAGCGAAAAGACCTGATCAGTGACTGATCGATTCGGACGAAATCCTCCCTGATAGTCACCAACCAAGCCTTCCGCCAGAGGAGTGATTCTATCCAATAAAATGTATGACAGTAACTTGTATGCTGTGCAAAGGAGAGCTATACCGCGATAATTCTCACACTTCAAGCGGTCTCCCTTCTTGAAGATGGGGCACATCGCGGCCACTTTCCATTCATCAGGCATAACTTCGGTTCGCCATACTAATCGAATAAGGTCGAAAAGACAGTTCCACAAAGTATCCCCTCCGAATATCAAGAGCTCCGAATTAATGCAGTCCACTCCAGGTGAGCGGTTTCGTTTCATTCTCTGCACGCTAGTTAAGATAATAATAATTCTGAAACATAAAAGTTACATAAAATAAAATTATTTACGAGCTTTCAAACGTTTATGAAATTTGTATGCCAATAAAATTCATTTAACATCTGAAAGCCAAGTAACCAAGAAACAATTGGTTTAAAAATGCATTTAATGCCATACAGTTGAATAAGAAAGATTTTAATTAAAATCCATTAATCTATAAATTGTCTAGAACACACAGGTTTGAGCTTTTAATGTTTATATTAAAAATAAATATAAATCTTTTAAGCTTTTAATATTTGAAACATTGAGGTGGTACACGACTGTTACAATTATTTAGGTTGCTGATTTTAAAGTGGAATTTTTAGTTGTATGAGTCAGCTTAAATCTTTGAACGCAAAATATATCTTGTTAAAATACATTTTGAAAAGCTTAACTTCCTTTGAGCATATACTAAGTTAGATACTAAGGCTCAGGTTTTTGAATTAAACTTAATAATTTCTAAAAGTTGACAGTTTTAAATTTTCATTACTCATAAAAGCTTCAATTACTAGAAATCTAGTAAATTAAGAAGCTTATCCAACTGACGCTTCCAAATATTAAACTAAGTTTACAAAATTATGTTTGATTAGTTTAACGGTAATATAGTTAACTACAATAAAAATTAAAAAGCCTAAGCTTTTTCAATAAAACAATCGTTAAGATATCTTAAAATTAATTCTTGGTTGAAAATTTTATATAAATGAATATATTTCATAAAAGCTCTAATTATTTGATAAATAGTGAAAATTGAAGCTTTGTACATTATCCAGTGAAAAGTTATTATTTTCAAACCATTCATTGGATCGCTAAAATCCGAAAGGTTTGCAATTCACTTTTCAAGCTTTTAGACTATTTCGTTTGATTTTTATATTCGATATTGCATCAAAAGCTTTCCTGTTATTAACAATCACGCTAGTTTAGATATAATTATAATTCTGAAACAAAAAAATTACATAAAATAAAATTATTTCCAAGCTTTCAAATTTTTATGAAATTATCGTTGGGATGATGTTTTATGTTTCAAGTTTTATTTTTAAATCTTTTAAAGTCAATAAAATTCATTTAACATCTGAAAGCCAAATAACCAAGAAACAATAATAAGTACACAAAAAATTCGGGCTTTTTCATTAAACTATAAATTGTCTAGAGCACACAACTTTACAAACAGCAAATTGGTTTGAGATTTCAATGTTTATATTAAAAGCTCAAACAAATTTGATGTATATAAATCTTTTGAGCTTTTAATATTTGAAAACGACTATTACCATGATTTAAGTTGCTGTTTACAACGTGGAATTTTTAGTTGTATAAGTCAGCTAAATCTTTGAACTCAAAATATATCTTGAAAAACTTAACGTCCTTTGAGCATATGAAAAGATCTTAGAACTGTAAATAGTTTTATTTAAGGTTCAGGTGAATCGCACAATTTTGGCGTTCTTATTACATTAAGATGAATTGTATTTGAATTAAACTTAATAATTTCTATTGGTTGACAGTTTTAAATTTTCATTTGTGCTCAATTACTAGAAATCTGGTAAATTAACAAGCTTATTCAAGTGACGCTTCCAAATATTAAACTAAGTTTACAAAATTATGTTTGATTCGTTTAACGGTAACATAGTTAACTACAATAAATATGATAAAGCTTCGCCATTAAAGCTTTTATCAGAATTTATTATTTTCAATAAAATCCGTTCTTTTCCAAAGACATCAACTAAAGGAATTAACTTAAACATTTTTGGAGCTTTTGTGCTTTAAAAACAATGCAAAATGTACAAGTTCTCCAACTTAAATTTCAAATAAAAAAGCTCAAACTATTGAAAATGCTATACCGACTGGTTTATTACGCTTTACCAAATAAATTTTCATAGTTATGTTTTCTTATTTTTTACACACAACTATTGAAAGCTCTCGTTATTAGAAAACAATTTAAGTTGGTACAGTGGACTTACTAGATTTATATTTCTTCAATCTAAATGCTGTGAATATCAGCCATGAATCAAACAATGCAGATTCCAGACATTTTTGCTATTTTGCATTTCAATTTAAATGAAAAAATGTCGATTAAAAACTTTAAAAAACTAGATCTAGCTTCTAAAGTTTTAGTAACTGTTATAATAAATTTAAACATTCATTTTAAGCCATCTAAAATGTTGGAGCTTTTATCGTTGTCCAAAACACAAAACTGGGCTTTTAAGAGAGAAAGCTTTCAAGATCGACATAAAATTAATGATGGGTACGATTGCGCATAACATGTTGGCAAACTTTTTCAATAAAATATCATACAAACAATAGGAGTTTTTGGTTGCACGTTTATAATTATGTTAGGCGCATTGAAAGTTACACAGAGCTTACAAATACGAATATAACGATAGGCTCTTTTTTTCTATTTCAGTTGATTGAATTAAGTAGAAACTTAAAACAGCATATTTATTTACCTTGTTTCTCGCAAAAAAAAAATCAACAAAAGCTCTTAAAATTATTTTTAATAGTTAAATATTTTTTTAAAAATATTTTTCTTACAAAAAAGGTTTTAATTACGATTTGAAAAGCTCTTTCATTATAAATCATATAAAAAACACTGCCAGTAAATTGTCCACTTAAAGTTAATTGAAAGTATTCTATCATCATCGCGAACATTGTATAGTGGAAAACTCAAAGAAAATTGGTTATAAGTGCATGTAATTAAAGCTTTTCTCTACGTTATTATAAGTAAACATAAAATTAATTAAAAGTTTTTATATAATCCATACACGTGTACGTATAAGTAATTTTATCGATTTAACTTTTGTTGCTGTTTTCGAATCGTGAAAACCCTAAAGCTTTATGTTTGTTAATTTTTTTTTTTTTATTGATGAAAATAAAATGTAAATAAGGAAACGGAAAAGAAAGTTTGTTAAAAGAAAATCCGAAACGTAACATTATTTTGTAAAGGATATCAAGACTACGAAAATAAAGGAAGTTTGTTCAACCAATTGTACGGGAAAATTCGACCCTTATATCGGCATTGATTGAATATCGAAAATAATTATGTATATACGAGGAGCTTTATTTACTATATACAATACGAGTATAAAGTTCAAATAATTTATACAAAGCTTTATTTATATATATATATATAGAACGTACTCAAATATGGTAGATAGAAACCGCACACTATAACTAAAATGTACATGTTTAAATTGAATTCTAGAATGCCAACCAAAACAAAAAGCTCTACACATAATAGAAAAGTATAATAAAATCTAATAACTATGTAATAAATAAAAATAAACAGAAATGAAAACCTCAAACAACAGTATACACACATATACAGTGGTTCGGCATTAAAAGCATAACAAAGTTTTTTGTGTGGTGTACAATATACAAACATACACACACACACACACACACACACACACACATTTCGCATGGCAAATAAAC
Source organism: Tipula unca (assembly GCA_951394425.1). NCBI lineage: Eukaryota > Metazoa > Arthropoda > Insecta > Diptera > Tipulidae > Tipula > Tipula unca. The sequence continues at coordinate 10,376,180 of OX596382.1, forward strand.
CCAACAAAGAAAATAAACCAACTTAACTTAAAAAAAAAACGATATGGAACATGTGGTGGGAGAGTGAGCACCGAAAGCTTGATTTCGGGTCGAAACCATTTTTATTATAAAATTGTTATAGGGAAATACTATGGATGGGGGATTATAGGGAGGCAAAGGACTGGTGTACAGCAGTCATACTAAACTGAGAGAAATGAACCGTACGAAACCAAAAAAGCAAAAACAAAATCTGGGTGGACACATAAAACCAAATAGTTTCAAGTGGAAAATAAGGCGACAAATTTATGATCGTAAAATATTGGATTTTTTTTCATTCCTTTCATATTCCGACAACGACGGCGACAACGAGAAAAATGAAACCAACCATCCTGGGACACAACAATACAAAACATACAAAAAATATGTTCGGTGGTGAAGCTGGGCGCGAGTTACGTACTGCAGAGTCCTCCACATAATAATTCATCATATAATTATCGCATCCTGTTGCTCATGGCAATAAGTGGGATGCGAACGAAACCCTAATTAAGTAGTTTAAGTAGGATAAGACGTATAATAAAAGAATAAAGTAAGATATATATAATATAAGACAATAAAGTATCAATAAGACAATAAAGTCTTATTGATGACAATAAGATAGTATAACCCTAACCCTAACATATAGCATGAGTCACATCCTGTTACTCCTGCTATAAATAATAAGGTACCAGGTAGAGTAAGACCCTTATTTTAGGAACCATATAACTGTGAATAAGGAAAAGATATCTTTCTCTTTTCTTTAGAATATAGATCTTCCTTTTACATAGACTATAAGTAGAACTAAAATTAGACTTAAGCAATCAGAATTATTGTGAACTCGAACTTGGGAACATATAAAAATAAATATAAAATAAAAGTAAAAATTTAAATTCTTTTATTCAAAAACATAATTGGCGCAGTTGATAGCGGATATTTTTTAATATCCAAAATTGTTCAAATACAAAGTGATAGATAGTGATCTAAAAGTTATTAAAAAGCTATTATTAAATAAAGTGATTTCGAGTCGAGTATAGTGATACGATTTAGAGTTAAAAATTAACTCATATCAAGAGCAGATTGATAGTAGTGATCGTGCTTACTAGGCTTAGAAATAATAAAATAAAAGTGATTAAGTAACTGAACAGTGATCAAAATAGTGAAAGTGTACACCACGTATTGAACACACCTACACGCTATGAGATTGACGACGATTCTGCTTGTTGCTTGGTAAGTCAAAGTTTTTATATATATGTTCAAAGAATTCTCACCGAATCCCTACAATAGTAGTGCTCGTGTTCGCAGTAATTCTCAAACGTTCGCGGTACACGAACAAAGCTTAGAAAAATCCAGTGATTCCACGGCATATGGAATTGAGGATCTAATAGGAAAAATTGATAATATAACAATAGGAAAACATAATTTAGATAATACCACGGTTTATGGTAGAAACGAAAAAACAAATTTTATGGGAAATTTCAAACAAACAAATAGTGATAGTAATAATAATAGCGATAGTGATAGTGAGAGTGATACTAATAGTAATAACAATCAACAAGCTAAAATGTCTGATACAGCCAAGATCACAGAACTAAACAATGCATTACGTATACCCGACGTAATTAAAGATTTACCAAAATTTAGTGGTAACAAACATACCTTATACGACTTTATCGAAAATGTGGACGACATCATAGAAAGTTGTACCCAAATTACAGGAGACAAGAATTGGCCCCGAACATTCCTTAGGGCGATCAGGAATAAAATTATCGACGAAGCCGATGAAGTATTAAACATGTATGGGACTCCTCTCGACTGGAGTATAATCAAAGACAATTTAATCACCCATTACGCAGACAAGCGAAACGAAACAAGCCTAATACGAGACTTACACACCATATACCAAGGAAATGATACGGTTGAAAAATACTTTTCCCGAATTATTGACATACAGTCAACAATTATTAACCAAGTTAAATTAAATAACACTAACCCTACCGTACTTAGTACAAAACAAAGTCTATACGAGGAAATGTGTTTAACCACATTTCTAGCAGGTTTAAAAGAACCACTTGGTTCCATGATCAGGGCCATGCGGCCTACAACAATTAATGAAGCCTTTAGCCAATGCATGAAAGAACAAAACATGTATTACATAAAAAATAAAACATTGACATACCAACCCATATTAGTGTCACCCAGACGAGTAACACAACAACTCTCATATCTTGGTAATCAAATACCACCACAATCTCATAATTCCTTTCAGCCAAGGCTACCGATATCTCGATCAGAAATGCCTCGAAATAATTTTGGCCAGAAACCAATTTACTATCAAAATTTCAACCAACCTCGAACACATAACCCATTACTGAAACCTCAACAAACACAACTTTATAGGAAACCAGAACCGATGGACACTACGTCGAACAAGAATCAGTACAAACAACCTACAAAGTTTCCAAACCAAAACTTTAGTTATAACAAACCACATAATCCTTTCCAATCTTCTGGACCACCGCGATTCCAATCCCAGGAACTTTTCCATATGGAAAATCACACCGATGTCGATCCTAGATGCTATTATGAAAAGGAAACAGCACAAAACATACATTATCTTCCTAGTTTAGACCACGCAGTTCAGGAAAGCTCCAATAATGAAGATGGACCCCAAATCAATGAAAATGTCTACCCAGAAATCGATGATCAGGTTTTTCAGGAGTTAGCCTCGGAAAATCAATCGGTTTCATAAATCTCAATACCCACCAATCTTCCCTACTTCCATACATTCATATAAAACTAAATCCCCACACAACCCTAAAAATGTTAATAGACACCGGAGCCAATAAGTCTTTTATTGATCCTCAACACGTCCATCCTTCACGCATCGAAAACATTCCCCCAATTAAAATAAAGACATTATTCCAGACCCATGAAGTAACCAGTCAAGTAACAATAAAAGGATTAATGGAATTCAGAACTCGAGAACCATTAAATTTCCTAGTGTTTAAGTTCCACAATTATTTTGACGGACTCATAGGATTAGAAACAATGCAAAAACTAAATATTAAACTAGACTTTCAAAAATCCATACTCGAAACCAATAGTACAATCATACCTATTATTTTCAAACCCAATCTTATCTCAAAAAACTACACGGTAATGCCTAGAAGTAAAGCAAGAATCAACGTTCCAGTTGACGTACAAAACGGGGACATTTATACCAAACCAATACAGGTGCAAGATCGGCTAATGATACCAGAAGGAATTTATCAATCACATGATTGGTATGCACTGGTAGAAATAGTGAACCTTTCGGATGAGGAAAAAACTTTTATGATAGAACAACCTATCAGAGTAGAAAAGCTACAGGACAATTATCTGGTAGAAATCCACCACTCCTCAGTCTCTAATGTTAGTCAGACATCCCAAAACATTACGGAATTAATCCGCACCGATCATTTGAATATAGAAGAAAGAAAAGCTATACAGAAACTATGTAAACAACACGAGGAGATATTTTTTAAGGATTCACATAAACTTTCATTTACAAACCAAATAAAACACGAAATTAACCTTACCAACAAAAGACCCATCTTTAGTAAAAGCTACAGATACCCGTTTATCCACAAGGACGAGGTCAAGAAACAGATTAATAAAATGCTAGACCAGGGTATCATAAGGCCAAGCTATTCTCCATGGTCATCACCAATTTGGATAGTTCCAAAAAAAGCAGACGCCAGTGGAAAAACCAAATGGAGACTTGTAGTAGACTATAGGAAGCTGAATGAGCAAACCATAGACGATAGGTATCCTCTACCTAACATTACCGAGATACTGGATAAACTTGGTAAATGTATGTACTTTACTACACTAGATCTAGCCTCGGGATTCCATCAAATCGAAGTAAGGAAAGAGGATATTCCAAAAACCGCCTTCACGGCAGATAACGGTCATTACGAATACGTCAGAATGCCGTTCGGGTTAAAAAACGCTCCGTCAACGTTTCAACGCGTTATGGACAACGTTTTAAAGGACCTTCAAGGGAAAATATGCTTATGTTATATGGATGACATTATAGTGTTCTCCACATCACTACAAGAACATATAGAAAGCCTTGAACAAGTATTCCGGAAGTTGGAAAGAGCCAACTTAACGGTGCAACTTGATAAGTCCGAATTCCTCCACAAGGAAATTGCATTCCTTGGACATCTCATAACAACCGAGGGTGTAAGACCAAATCCAGATAAGATAAAAATAATAAAGGAATTTCCGATACCCAAAACGGAGAAACAAATTAAATCCTTTCTAGGTTTATTAGGCTATTACCGTAAGTTTATTAACAATTTCGCGAACTTAACAAAACCAATGACCGAATGTTTACGAAAAGATAAAAAGATTATCCTCAGTGCTGAATACGTTGAATGCTTCGAAAAATGCAAAGATTTATTATGCAACAACCCGATATTACAATATCCAGACTTTTCTCAACCATTCATACTCACTACCGACGCAAGTAATGTAGCACTCGGAGCGGTTCTATCTCAGGGTATTATCGGACAAGATAAGCCCATATGTTATGCTTCACGCACACTAACAAAAACAGAACAGAACTACAGCACAATAGAAAAAGAACTATTGGCGATAGTCTGGGCCTCCAAATATTTCAGACCGTATCTGTACGGCCAAAAATTTCAGATTGTCACAGATCACAAACCATTGACTTGGCTTTTTTCTCTTAAAGAGCCAAACTCAAAACTTGTGAGATGGCGATTAAAACTTGAGGAATACGACTACGAAATAGTCTATAAAAAGGGTACAAAAAATACCAACGCTGATGCACTATCTCGTCTAGAACCAGAAACATTGAATGAATTAAATAACAATTCATGCGACGAAACGGGATCCCTAAATTCCAACGAAAACTTAACCTCATCGCTTAGTAATAATCGAGAAGACATTATTCCCACCACTGTAACGGTATTGAATGAGTTTAATACACAAATTATCCTTGAATTGGACACTAGATTTTCAAGTTTAGATTTAAGATTTGTCAAGTTATTTGGTAAAAAGAAAAGGTACCACTTCAAACATTCACAGTTCAACGAAAAAATAATACTACAAATATATAAGGAATATATCCAACCCAATCAATTAATTGGATTGACTTGTAATGAGGATGTATTCGAAACCTTAAATAAGGTTCATAGGAAACATTTCTTAGGGTCCAAAATTAAACTAATCCGCAGTAAAATTGTCACGGTGGACATAGAGGATGAAATCCAGCAAAATGATATTATTTCTAGACAACACCAGGACGGAAACCATAGAGGAATTACAGAAAACTATGAACAACTCAAACGAAAGTATTATTTTCCTAAAATGAAGAACTTAATTAATAGCATGATTAACAAATGCGAAACTTGTCAAACACTGAAATATAATAGAAACCAAATACCTATTGAATTAGATATAACGGAAACACCAACAAAGCCTTTAGAAATACTTCACATGGATATATACTCCATAAATAATACTAATTTTCTAACCGTATTAGACAAATTCTCCAAATTTGGAGCCGCATATCACTTGACAGATAAGGACGGACAGGAAGTAGTAAAAATATTAACACAATACATATCAAACCACGGGATACCGAATAAGATAGTCACTGACCTTGGCACCGAATTCACTTCAAAGCTATTTAAACAATTTTGCAAGTTGTACAAAATTGAACTCCATTTCACCTCAGCTAATAGTTCAACAGGTAATTCACCTGTCGAGCGTTTTCACTCAACCATAACAGAAAGCTATAGAGTGATCTATTCAAAAGATCAAGCAAAGTTAGCACAAGAAATTATGAATGAATCTATCATAACCTACAATAACTCGATTCATTCAGTAACAAAACTCACCCCTTTCGAATTAAAAAATGGTCATTATACGAATTCAAATCCTTTCCCGGATAAAAAAGGGCTGACAATGAGCTAGACTATTTACAAAACCATATAGGTGATTGTAACAAATTGAAGTCTTTAATACGCGCTATACTTATATGTGAGGACGAAAAAACTTTATTCAACAAGAGTTTTTATTAAATTTACTTTTATACAGTGAAGCTTTCACGAAATTAACTTTTGGTATATACATTATATATTTGAAAAGACGCCAGGTATCAAAATAATCGATAGATTTTGCAAAGTCATTCCAATGAATTATATTGGTCGAATTTGTCGGTTTGTACACGATGTTAGATAATCGATAAATTTATAAATCGGAAAAGTTCTATCATAATGACGTGGCAATTTTTCACCGATAATGGAAGGTAAATACAAAATGATTTTCCGACTAACAGTCGAAATAGTGTTTAAAGAAATTTGCAACAGTTGATAAATCTAACAGTTCCATTTTGATCTGTATCTCACGCCAAAGCCCAATCGTAACAAACTAATATCAGAAAAGAAGTCGCTTATTTGTTCCCATTTGGCCACGATACAGTATAAGATATTTTTGTGGTATGAATTAAATCATTTTTAATTAGGAACTACCTGTAGAATCAAAATAATATTTCAGATATGGGATTTCATTGAAATCCGTTGGTAAATGTTTGTGTTCCATTTGCTGCTGGAAACGTGTTAAAAATGATTTTATTTTGTTTTTGTTTTGTAAAGTAATTATTTATTTTATGTTTTAGACATATTTAAGCATCTCGAGAAATGTTTCTTGAATTTGGCCCGTTATTTTACATGAAGTCCGACCCCAGGTTCAAATGGAACTCGTACGGTTATGCATCAAATTCTATAAAATTTGATATCTAACATTGGCATATTTGTCAAACAAACTGAAGCAAAAATTAATCGAAGTTCGAAATTGGTGTATTGTAAATCAAAAACGTTAGTTGAATTGTGTGATTTTAATTTTGCCTATTTATTCTATTATAGAAACCCCATCAGTAGCTCAAATAGCCAATTTCGTCGGAAACGGTTGATATATATTTTACAGTTTTACAGTTATTTAGGGGTTGGCATACACTCTAGGCAAGATCAAAATTGTCTTGCCTAGAGTGTACGCCGACACCTAAATATAATAAAATATGAACAAAAATAAATATAAATAAAATAAAATAAAATTACCAAAGTGAAAAATATAATTTTTTTCTGGCAATCTTATTTTATTCCTAATTGGCCATTGTATAGTTCCAGAAATTTTTCACGATATGGATTAAACTATTTTAATTTACATACAATTTAATAAAAATATCATAAAACTTCAGATATTAAATTTTATTAAAATCTGTTGATAAATGTAAATGTTCCATTTGATGCTGGAGGCGGATTAAAGAGTGGCCACAATATTTTTTTTATTGCAATTTAAGTTTAATTTATATTTTAGCCACATATAAATATTTCGAGATGTTTCATCAATTTGAGGTTCTTATAATGTATGTAGGTGCCGATTCCAGCTCTCCAAATGGAACTCTCTCGATTATATACCAAATCCGCATATCTGAGATTGGCATACTATGAAAAAATCAACACGTACATTTTTTCAGAGTGTTACACTCTAAGAAATTTTCGATAAATGATTTAAACAATTTTTAAAATAGGAACTGCCTGCACAATCAAATTAATATTTCAGATATCAAATTTCATTGAAATCAGTTGATAAATATAAAAGTTACACTTGATGCTGGAGGCGGATTACGAGTGGCCATACAAATTTATATATTTTTTTTTTTTGTGGAATGCAATTGTTTATTTTTATTTTAGAAAGACATAAGAGCATCTCAAAACTATTTCATGAATATTTGTCTACTATTAATACCTGAAATCCGATCCCAGCTCCAAATGGAACTTCTTCAATTATGCACCAAATTCGGTACAATTTGATATCTGAGACGGGCATAATTTTACAAGATCATCCCAGCTCTTGTAAATTGCATATCTGAGGTTGGCTTGATATTAAAAGTGGAATACAATATGAAATTGATGTATTGTAAATTAGAACAGAATTGGGTTACCAAATTTAGAGCGGCATAAATTTCGCAACACGGTAATAATTTAAATTAATCTATAAAAATTCCATATATAGTGTCGCAAATTAGTGTTTAGAATAAGTCATTTAATTTAAACGTGATAAACATCACACGCGGATGTTATTGTTATTACATCCGTTAAAAATACAAACAATCAGCTAGACATATCAAGATCATAACAATGTATGAGCAAAAGTAATATTTAATAACCGGTGTATCATATACCGAAACAGTTTCGATTAGTCTTCGAAAGAAGCCTGAGGAATAATACCAGTTCAAATTCGTTTACAGTATGCTATTCAAGTATTTATTCGTAATTCTTACGATTTTACTCGTCCGATATGTGTATACCGCTAATTATCATCTTGATTTTTATCGGATTACTTGTACAAAATCGGGCAATATTTCGATTAATGTCTGCATGATAAAAAATCGAAATCGAACTTTGCGAAGTATCGAACTGAATATAAAAACTTTGCCAACCCGAAACGTTAAAGTAAGTCTTGTTTAGTTATATAGAACATATTGTATTTTTTCATACATATAGGTGGATTATGATGTCCTTTATCGATACAACCAAATTTATCGACCATTTGTGGTCAAAGGTACAGATGACTTGTGTGGATATTTGGATGAAGGTAAACCCGCACCCCTATTTAATGCAATTATACCGGTTATGAAACAAACTAATTCATCACTGTACTCAACAAAATGTCCAATTGATTATTTTATAATGGAAAATTTTTGGGGAAATGTAGATATAATGCATCTTCCGCCTGTTGTGCCATCTGGCAAATATAAGATTGAACTTTCAGTGTATAGTACACATTTCGTTGTTAATGTTTCGGTATTGGTTGAAATACGAGCAATTAATGGTGCAACCATTTTGGAAATGGGATGAAATATTCATTTGTAAATATTCAACCTTTTATAAATATATATATATATATATATATATATATATATATATATATATATATATATATATATATATATATATATATATATATAAATATATAACCGGGCGCCAACACCTAATTATAATAAAATACTAACAAAAATAAATTGTATAACTAACTTCAAATTAAATTACCAAAGTGAAATATATAAATTTTTTCTAACAATCTTATTTTATTCCTAATTAGAACTTCAATAATTTTTTCGGGATATGGATTAAACTATTTTAATTTACGAACTATTTTATAAAACTATCATGATACATACTTCAAATATGAAATTTCATTGAAATCCATTGATAAATATAAAAGTTCCACTTGAGGCTGGAGCCGGATTACGGCCAAACAAATTTATATAATTTTTATTTTTTGTGGAAGGCAATTGTTTATTTAACGTTTCAGAAACACATATGAATCTCGAAAAATATTTCGTGAATTTGACATGCAGTCCGATCCCAGCTCCAAATGGAACTCTTACGATTATTCACCAAATCCGCTAAAATTTAATATTTGAGATTGGCATACTATTAAAGGTACAATACGATTGTTCAACAAATTGAAACCGTTTGTTTCAAAATTTGATTTTTGCTGTATTGTAAATCAGATATTTTTAAAATATAGTCCCCGTGCTAGGCTTAATTAAGGTACACCGTAATAATTAAAATTAAGCTAGTACAATTCCATATTTGAACTCCCAAAGTGACTCGATTAATTTATTTATTATAAACGACGATATACGCGGCTGTCATTAGAATTATGTATGTGCGTTCAAAATCCAAACAGTGATCCTCATTAAGATCGCGTCGTAGCTTATGAACAAGAATTATTTAATAACTGGATTACGCACCAAAAATCTAAACAGTTTGGATTAGTAATCGATATTTGCCTAACGCATAACACCATTTTAAATAGTTTGTATTCAATTATATGATCGATTTTAATCGAATTATTTGTAGGTTAGGTTAGGTTAGGTAAGGGTGGCCGTCCTAAAGGTCTAGCATAGGTACATAATTCCGTAGCTGTACCACATTTGAGCTTACTCCTCTTCACTCGTTAAACCATCCTGTGCTTACCAAGAAGCGTTTAAAGTCCCGGACCTCAATCGTACTAAGATCCATGAGGTCGTTCAAAGGGGAAGTTCCCATCGGGAAGATGAAAAGAAAGGTTGACCCCTAATGCCTCTATCCCATTTAGAGCCATCCGTGAAAAAGCTTAGTGCCTCATTGTCCATAACCGTTTCGTCCATCCAGTCCTCTCTGGTGGGAAACTCAGTTTGTAATCTCACATAAACAGATGGCAAAGAACAGCGTAGTCGGTAGCTTCCAGCTTAGCTTGCCGTCCAAAAGTAGTCCGAGATATTTCGCTCTATCTATAAAAATCAAGCGAGTACCATTTAATGTTGGCGGGAACACTGATGAAGTTTGTGCTTCCTGGTAAAGAGGAGCAGCTCCGTTTATTATGGGTTTGCATTCAGTCCGCAGCCGCGTGCCCACTCAGAGAGGTAGCCAAGTGCGCACTGCATGCGCTCACTAAGCGTACTAGGATATTTTTTTTTTTTTTTTTTTTAAGCCTAGAAGGCCACTTTATTATGTCAAAATAATCCATATTAAAGAATATGAATATATATAAGTTAAAATATTAAAATACAAGTTTTTAAAATATACATTAAAATAAAATAATAAAATTAATAATAACTTAAAAAATATTTTATTTAAGTAATTTTGTCAAATATCTTATTTTTAAAATTGATTTTAGTCATATTATTTTCAAAATGTTTTGAATTTTTGTTAAAAGTAATAACCGCTCTTTTAATTGGTTCGTTTTTACCATAATCCGTACGATGTTGAATTTCTTTTAAAAAATTTGTATGGCGAGTTTGTCTTACGTCATTGTTGCTTATGTCCCATTTTACACTTTGGAGACCGGGCCTAAAGGCCGTTGTCTCCACAGCACTAGATCCGGGTTTTTAAGTGTACCGGTCTCTTTTTGTTAAATGTAATTTTTTAAACATTTTATGATCACACCGTGGCACATGAACCAATTAGGTTTAATAATCGAATTTTATAACCACATGAAAAACTACCGATCATCTAAATTAGATCAAGTCAAATGTTTTAACTTTTAGTCTCATTTATAGCATGCAGTTGTTAAAACTTAATTATTCAAAAATAAATATTTAATTTGTTCTGGGAGGTCCTTAAATATCAAAATATCTCTCAAAATAAATAACAAAATATCTATAATGTTCTGGATTCATTACAATTAATTTATAAAAAATATAAAAATTATAATTTTGGAAGGTCCTGCAAGCAAGTTGGAACGGAAAAATATTTCCAATTTTTATCTAGTGCAGGAAGATAGAAGATGTTGTCACGATATCATAAATAATGTACATATCCATTACAATGCTCTTGAACACAAAACACGGCTTTTTATAATAAAAATAAATTAAATATTTAATACTAATCATTTTTAATTAAAAATAAAATTAAACTCAGACAACTAACTTACATACTCTGTTGCGAGCAATAACTTATTATTGTTTGATTATAAATAAAATTTATTTTTGCGAACAAAAGAAGGTCATTCGAGCAATATAGGTAGCAAATTTATTTGTCGGTGATTTCTGTTATTGGAAGCTAGTTAAAATCATTACTATTGTAAAAAAATGCACATAGTCCCAGCACAGAAGCATGTCCACTGGTTGCAGAGAGCTTGCCCATATCGTGTAGTGCAGCATATATTTGAGGAGCCCATTTTTTATTAACGGTTGTAAGACACATGTAAGAATATATAAGAAGAAGTTGCTGCAAGCAATATGAGAGTAAGATATATTTTAGACTTTTTAATAACACAGGAAGTTAGCCGATACCTCCATCATATAAAAAACTCCATATACGTTATGCCAAATACACAAATCGTAATTACGCGTATTATGTGATCAATATCACATTGCGGATACGCTAATAATAATAAATTATAGCGATAAAGATCATGAACCAATTATGATAAATAATAAAAATTTTCAATAACAACCACAAAATGTCTATATTAAGCTCAGAGCAGAGTTTTATTTGTTTATTGCGTGCTTAGATTCACTTGCATTAGCATGCATTTCAAGTATTTATTCGTGATTTTAATCGTACGGTATGCTTATACAGCATATTTTACCATCAGATACGATCGGATCGTATGTAAAAAATTGGGCGATATAACGATTAATAAGTGCATGATAAAATTTTGGAATCGTACAATTCGAACTATTGAAACTAATTTACAATTTAAGCCAACCAATAATCTTCAAGTAAGTCTGGATTTTAATACATCTGGATTTTAATACACTTGGCCTAATATATTTTATTTGCACCTACTATGTGCAGGTGGATTTTGAATACTTTTACCGATATGGTCAAGTTTTTAGACCTTTTGTGTATAAAGGTAGTGACAATATTTGTGAATATTTGGAAGGGAAACCGTCACCTTTTTTAAATGGAGTTATACCGGCGATGAGAAAAATAAATGCGTCATTGTACTCAAAATGTCCGCTTGGCTATATGGTTACAGAAAATTTTTGGGGAGATGTAGATTATATGAATTTTCCGCCTATAATGCCGACCGGTCATTATAAACTTGAATTTACGATTTATAATAAGCAATTCGCGGTGAATGTTACTGTACGTGGTGAAATACAGGCAAGTAATAAAGCAAATATATTTGCAATCGGATAAAATATAAATGTATTAGTTATAATCCAATTATTTATATTTATAATAGGTCCTTCCGTTGTGGAAGGTCCTTTGAACAATATTGAAAGAAAATTTTTTAATTTTTTTTTTCTGATACAGGAAATTAGCACACATCTTGACGATTCCAAAAATGTCAATCACGACTAAATCATTCTCTTAATCGCTCTAAAAAATAATTCAGCCTCAGCAACGCGACTTAAATTCTGTGCAATGAATTTTATAATCTGTTAATGTTACGATATAAATTCATCAATATAAATTGATTACTATTGTTGGATTGTCAATAAAATTTGGTGATTACTGAAAGGTTTTCCGAGCAATTTTGGGGTTAAATATTTTATGCCAGATAATGAAAATAAAGTGTAGTTTTTGAAATATATTGGTTTTGGGAGGTCTATCAAACAATATGAAATGTTCAAATGTTTTAAACTATTTAATGGCAGAGGAAGTTAGTAGATCCCTTCACAATCTAAAAATGATTTATAATATGCAAATACATTTTGGTATTATTGACGCCAAGAGCAATGTATGACCGCGATTTCGTAGCGAAGAAATCAAGAATGCTTACTGCAAATATATTTTTTATAAAATTCGTTCTGAAAGGTCCCCCAGCCAATATGGGAAGCAAAGATATTTTAAATTGTTTGATGGTACGGAAAGTTAGCATATATCTGAACCGTCTTCAATATAACAATGAAATAATAAAAAAATGTATTATTGTATTAGATTAATTGTAAAACTTAACTGTTGAACAAACCCAAAACTGGTTGAATTGCACATAAATATTTGAAGTATATTCTGCTGGTGAACACGAACTTATGAATGCACTTCAATCTGCGGTCCAATATTTAAATAGTATGTGCTAATAACTATAATTTATAAGATTTGTGTGGATATTTGGGAAAAATGTAAATTCGAATCATTTTGCGTGTATTTGGCACGAGAAATGTAATTTTTTTTGAAAATTCCAGATTTAATGCTTATTGTGGCCGCAGAGAAACATGTGTTAGTTGTGTATGTTAATATGAAAAAACGCGTTCTAAATGGTTCTTCTAGCAAAATGGGATGGACATTCTTTTACAATTTTGTGTTAGAATTTAAAAATAAATATTTTCTGTATTTTTGCTAATTGATAATCTTGTGCAGATGAATAGTATTTTGGAATGGTGAAAGTGTGTTTTAACTTCCTTTGCGATGGAATAATAAATTATTACTTTACATCCCATATTGCTCGTATGATCTTCCAAAACAGTTTCCTACAAAAAAAAAAAAATGTATTTCACAAGACACAATTTTTAAACATATCGTCCGCTTGATTCATTGGTCCAAAATACAAGAGATTACAAATCTATGTAGTTTTTATGGTAACTCTTGTATTGTTTTTTTAATGAAATGGCGCACAAAATACATTCTCTTAGCTCAAAAAATATCAAGAGTAATAGAACTTTACAACTGGAAATCAATCCTACAAAAAAATTTAAATACGAAACAGTTTAATTTTTGTAAAAAAAAATATGTCTTGGAAGGTCTCTCGATCAAAACGGTAAAGTAAAACATTTTAAATTAATTTGTTGTACGGGAAGCTAGTTGACACCTTCACAATTTTAAAAATACCATTTATATGCCAAATACTACTTTTAAAATCAGAATATTGCTACCATTTGAAATAAGATAATCCGAGGAATAAAATGTTCCCAACCTGCAGACGAATTGAATAAAAGTTCAGCCCAATTCAACTAAATCGAAATAATTAAATATGAGTGTCATGAAATTGAAGCAATATAACCTGAAGGTCCTTCGAGCTATATGAGAAGGAAAACCATTTTAAATTATTTAATGAGATATGAAGTTACCAGATGCCTATATATATATATATATATATATATATATATATATATATATATATATAAATTACGCAATCCTAAACGTTTAAACCGTTTATATGACTCGATTAAGATATTTAAATAGAATGCGATCAATATCACATTGCGGATTATTTTATACAAATATACCTAAGTACTTAGAAAATGAGATTTATTGCAATAAACATCGAGTGATGTAACGATTAATATGTTAAAATTAAGGAATCGTACATTCCGAACTATTTAAATTAAATAAGGAAGGTGTTTTGAGCAATATAGAAAGGACACATATTTTTATATATTTTCTGATACTGGAAGCAAGTAATTTTTGTAACGATTTCAAAAGTACTAATCAGAAAGTAAATTGAGAATGGAACAAGTGTTAATTTGTGTTGATTACTGTGGTATTAAAATGGTATTTACATTTATAATAAATAATTCTTGGTGAATATTACTATAAGTTTTGAAATAATGGATAAAATATAAATGTATTCGTTATGTTTGTTGGATTCCTTAAAATCTAATTGTTAAAAAATAAAATTAAAATTCGTTTTGGAAGGTCCTTTCAGCAATATGAAAAGGAAGATATTTTTAAATTATTTTCTAATACAGGAAGTCAGCAGGAATCTTGACGATTCCATAAACATCTATAATTGGAAGAAAAAACCAAAATAAATTTACTGGCGTTGTGTGTTGAATTATCAATAAAATTTGTTTGGGATGGAAAACGTGCTTGTAGAACGTGCTATTGCGTGTTATATATACCAATCCAAAAGCTGTGTAATACCTTCCCATATCAACACTACTGCAGAAATTTAGGCAGCTGTTGTTTAATCACAACTAAAAATTGGTTTTCGTAAACAAAAGAAGGTCCTTCGAGCACCTCTAGTTAGTAATCACCTATACTATTCTACAAAAAATCATTGGCATTCCAAGTAATGTCAACTTTTTTCATTAAACCCAATAGTCAAACATTTCATAATTTTATATTAGTTGGAATTTGTACAGACAATTGTATTTAAATGGCGAGTCATTGTCGTTCATAAGTTATTGTTGTGCCGGAAAGAAGCAGAAAGACACTGCTTTATTTAAAGCGAGAATAAAGAGCAATAATCGTTAAGTAAGCTCAAGTTGGAAAGAATATTTTAACTTATTTTACGATACTCAATAATTCCCTCTGAGCCTAGAAACGGTGCTAACCTTGAATTAGTTGTACAAATTTAACGATACAAACTGGCTTTGCAATTTTGCTGTGATGAATGATGGGCCTGGATGAAGAATTATCCCGAGAAATTCCTTTCATCCATAATTTCTGCAGGTTGATTTTTGTACTATAATAGTTCCTGCTTTAATGTAGTTGCATATACTTCATCATCATCTCCGGTTAATGCATCGTATTACTCTCGATACTTAAGCAGATTGCTGTGTACAATAATTATGGCCATTTGATGTAATAATCTAATTTGGCATATTCACGCATATTTATATAAAAAATAAAAAATAAATATGTTTTGGAAGGTTCTTTGAGCAATATGGAAAGGAAATATTTTTTTTAATATTTTCTGATATAGGAAGTTGGCAGACATCTTTACAATTCTAATAATACCAATCAAGACTAAATAACATTCTTAATCGCTCTAAAAATGACATAAGGGTTAAGCCTTGAAAACCTAACATCGTAATTCATACTTAATTTATGTTGAACTCGAAATGTTGTGCGTAAATCCAGACGAAATAGTTTTAATCGTACGTAATGAAAATATATTGCTAATATTATGATTTGTTTTAAATAACCTTTGCTGGAAGGTCCTCCGAGCAATATGGGAGGGAACAATTATTTGACGGTGTAGGAAGTTACTAGACCTCTCCACTGTTCCAAATATACTAGATGATGAGAATAAATGGTGAGGAGAAACTGATGATTGGCAAAGATAATATGATCATGCGAAAAAAATATTTTCTATAAAATTCGGTCTGGAAGGTCACTCGAGCAATATGGGAAGCAAACATATTTTTAATTGCTTTATGGTGCAAGAAGTTTGCGGACGTCTTTATCATCTTCAATATAATAATAGAATACCTACTTATGAATCCACTTCAATCTACATTCCATTATTAAATAGAATGTG
The DNA here is from genome assembly GCA_951394425.1 of Tipula unca. NCBI lineage: Eukaryota > Metazoa > Arthropoda > Insecta > Diptera > Tipulidae > Tipula > Tipula unca. Next base: position 10,392,920 of record OX596382.1, read on the forward strand.
TTAATAACTCTATTTTAAAATTTCACACAGACTTATCGATATTTGGCTCGATAATTGTCATACTTAACTGTAAAAATTTGCAGAGATAAACATCGACGCGGTTCGTAAACAAAATGTATTTAATAACCGGATGATACAAAAAACCTCGAAATCAAATTGAATTGCATTATTATTATATGAAAGTGCATTGACAACAGATGACAATAAAATAAACAGTGATGTAGGTCAGTTGTTTAGTGAAAACAGGGCTGGACAGGTATATTACTGTCAGCTCAAAGCGAAGGAGAATCCCTAGATCAGCGGCTAGCGCATAAGTGAATAAATTCACCAAACTAGCTAGCGTTGAATTAACTCAAAGCAACCGGTATTCTTGTTTGATTGTTGAAGGCCCGCCGGCCGAAAAAGCTCCAAAAACAGAGAAACTGCCACCAATCTAATTGAGGGAAAAATCAAATAGAGAGCTCGAAAAAAAAACCGAGTCCATTACTAATAGTAAATTTTATATTTCCGTGATAAAAAAGGGAGATATAAAAGAAAATTTAACCGCTCAATATTGACACTTACAGAGCGTTAGTTAAACATTTCGACGAAGTTGGTAAACATAACTACACTTACCAACTTACCAAAAGCCAAAACGGATTGGTCGTCATGTTAAAAGGTATAGAGGCCTACGTGGATGCGAGATACGAGCCGCTCTCGCTGAAACAGGATTTCAATGAAAATCAATTACCAATATTTTATCAGTAAGAAGTTACCTCAGCCATTGTCTGGAATTAGAACCAGTTAATAAAAAAATAAAAAATCTACTGCATAGAACAATTATCGTAGAGAAACTCAGCAAAAGAATTGGACCGGTACAGTGTGCCCAGAGTATGGACACACTAAAGCTTATTGCACTTTAAGCGATGTTTGTGTTATCTGTGGTGAACTCCATAACTCAAATGCATGCAACAAAGAAAATACGGAATCATCATTGAGAAAAAGCAGCAACTGTGGCGGAAATCACACTGCAAATTAAAGAGGGTATCCAATTTACCTAAAATTGAAAATAAAAATCAATCCAAGGCAGAGCGACGAATGCTTAATCTTCATTATTCCACTAAACCAAAGGTGCGACCAGAAGTTTCATATCATAACGCACAAAATAACCAACCAAAACCAACTGTTAACAGTAGTGTGCATCAAGGAGTTTCATATTCAAGTATCCTTAAGACTACCGCTCCTAAAGTGCAAGCAAGTGAAGAAAGAAAGATCGCAGCAGCTCTAAACAAGTTAACTTACATGATGCAAAGCTTCATGGCGATGATGGAGAGAACCATGAATCTAATGATGCAGAATATAAACACGTTGATGCAGATAGTCGTTAAAAACCAAAAATGACTGTCCTCAAAATAGCCATATGGAATGCAAATGGCCTAGCACAGAGGAGAGGTATAAAGCAGAGGTTCAAGCATTCCTCACTGAGCATAATATTGACATAATGTTAATATCTGAAACACACTTCACCAAAAATAAATATTTCCAAATTAATGGGTACTCTGTTTATGACACACAGCACATAAATGAGAAAGCAGAAGGAGGCACAACTGTACTGATAAAAACCAGTTTAAAGCCCTATGAATTTATGAAATATGAGAAGGAACATATCCAATCAACGAGCATCTATCTGCATGAGTGGTCTGGAAACTGTGTCATATGTGTACTATCCTCCAAAACATGGTATAAAAAAACTGCAGTTCGACGATTATTTCAGCCAGCTAGATAATAAATTTCTTCTGGGGGGTAATTTCAACGCCTAACCCACTCACTGGGATTCCAGATTAACATCGCCGAAAGGCAATCAACTTTATGAAGCTATAGAAGAACAGTCCCTGGATTACTTATCTGCCGGTTACCCAACGTACTGACCCACAGATAAAAAGAAAGTTCCTGATTAATTTGACTTTTGTGTAACTAAAGGCATTCCACGCACATATGCTAAGATCTCCGATTACTATAATCTATCTTCTAATCACTCACCTGTAATAGTAAGAGTGAGCACAGGCGTATTAAGAGTAGAAACGCTAAAACGGCTTACAAAGAAGCAAACTAATTGGGATCAATATAAGATGCTAGTCGAACAATGGCAAGAAAAAAATCACCGTTGTTGAAATGTAAATAAAATCGAGCTATAAGATTCTAAGATTTCCATTGCGGGAAGAAGAAAAGCAGAGCGTCCAGAATTATTTAAATGAACTCTCGGCAACCGAGATTATTCTTTGTTGAAGGCAACAAAACAGTTAAAAAGGCCAACAAACTCGAATCACCCGATTAGACTACCAACTGGAAATTGGGCGAGAAGCGAAGAAGAAACACAATGTTTTTGCTGCTCATCTAACAACAGTATTCGCACCACACGAAGAAACTAATAACTTCGTGCTACCCGACCAAATGGTTCATGGTTTGTCCTTCAAACCCATAAAATATAATTGGAAGAAAGTTAAGAATATAATTAAAAATTGTATAAGTTCAAAGTATTACTGGAAAAATGATAATCGTTGGGGAGTACAAAACATTTTCAGTCTGCTCTGCGCTAGACGAGGAAAAGCTCCGACGTACATCCTAAAATGATGCCAAACAACAGCCTGACTGTCCGTAAAAATGCATATGTTCCTTATAGATATTACATTGTACATGAGATTTCGACAGCTTACCCGGTTTGATTGAACCATTAATGTGAACTTCTAGTTGCCTTTCAATTTATTTTAATAGACAAGAGGATAATCTTATAGACATAAAGTATTTTGAATTTCAATGAGAACTATTTCCAGAATTAGTTAATAATATTACTTTTACTTCAGTCATTTTCTAGGATAACAATAAAGTCCTAGGCTATCTTTGAAAATAACTTCAAACCTGAGGTGGGGTTATGTCAATAGTTTGCTAGCTATCCGCAGGAAAAATGTCATAGATGAGATAAGGCCTGCCAACTTATATGGCTTAAAGCTATTAGTTGCCCACAGGATTTTTCTCTTATTCATTGAATTGCTTGCGAGGCATATTCAGAATCAGTTTCTACTATTTTGAAAAGCCTGTAATGTTTTAAAGTTCTTCCGTTCACCCTGTCCGAGACTTACACAAAGATCTACTAAGAGGGCATGTACCTAGCAAAGCATTTTTAAAAGTATCGGATATCTTGTTTCCTAAAACATCAAGCTCTTTAAAACCATTACCGGTAATGAGTAACCATTAATGGTTTTTAACATTATGGCTAATTGCTATACTTGTATATACATGATTAGCATTTTCGGTATAGTGAACGAATCCACAAATATTAAGTCCCATACAATAATAAATTCTGTTGTTCCTTCCCGTGTTGCTTAAACGGTCTTCCAAAACAGACATTTGAAAAAAAAATTAAAAAATTGTTTAAATCCGATGGCGCATAAAATTCATTCTATTAGTCCAACAAACATCAGAAGCAACAGGAAAGTCTCTCAAAAAAAAATTTTTTTGAAATGTAGATTTAATTAGTTATGTTTGTGGGATGATTAATTATTTAAAAAAAATATATATGTGGAAGGTCCTTTGAGCAATATATCAAGGAGATACGTTTTTATAGACTTTCTAACACAGGAAGCTAGTAATTTTTGTAACAATTCCAAAAATATTAATCAGTAAGGATATTGAGAATGGAACAAATATTAATTTGTGTCTTTTATTGCGTTTGATTATTTGTAAAATTTAATTTATTGAACATGCCAATTCACTCTAAATTTGGCAACATCGCAATCATTTAATTAGCATGTGTAAACAAGACAATTATTATGTCATTTTCACTCGCGATAAATATCACACCACGGATGTCATAACAATTTTATTTACCAAAACAAAATAGTTCGATTTGGAATTTCATATAAACCTGAGGCCAATATTAATTAAAAGCTTGTATTATGAATTTCAACTATTTATTCGTGATTCAGACGATTTTAATCGTGCGATATGTGTATACCGCAAATTTTATAATCAATTTTGAACGGGTTACGTGCAAAAAAACGGGCGATATTACAATTAATATGTGTATGGTAAAAAATCAGAATCGGACGTTACGAAGTATCGAAATTAATGTAAATTTTAAGCCAACTCGAAACATTAAAGTAAGGCGTCTGTGTATACTGTCGCTTCGAGTGGATCTAAAATATATTTTATTATTTTGCAGGTCGATTATGTATGGCCAAATTTATAAACCGTTTGTGGTCAAGGGTAGTGATGATTTGTGTGGATATTTGGACGACGGTAAAACTTCACCAATTTTGGATGTATTCATACTAGTGACAAAACAAATAAATTCGTCATTGTATGCAACAAAGTGTCCAATTGGTTATATAATTTTAAGATAAGATAAATTGCTCGAAGGACCTTCCAAAACGTGTTTTATTTTCTAAATACTATAAATTTATGACACAAAAACTAATTATTAATTGTATAATCCAAGACGCTAATTTGCTACCATAATCACTAGCCGCACCATAACTTCATTAAACCAATGAAATTCATCGTGGTACACAAATAATTAATTGAAAATTTTGTTGTGCACAACAATGCATATCATTAAATAAGAGTCTTGAAATATACAATTTATATATTAAGTATATGTGAAAAATAATTTTATTATTAAAATCAAATCATCTTGGAAGGTCCTGTGAGCAATTCGGAAAGGGATCCTATTTATAATTGATTTAATACTGGGGAAGTTAGCAGTCACCTAAACGATTCCAAACAACACCATCCACGAGTCTAATAATGTGATAAGCGCTATACTATTGACTGTACTGGCTTAAAAGTGGAGTCCATGTGTCCCAGGGCTATACGTTGTTATACAATGGAGATGACCTCGGAAATTTTGGAGCTGGATTTCTTCTTGGGCCGCAGGTAAAGAACGCTGTTTTGGATTTCCAAGCAGTCAATAACCGATTGTGTAAGTTTCGCTCGCGCATGAAGTTAGCTAACCGGTCGATAATTTGGCCACTACACGTTTGAAGGAGTGAGGAGGTTCAAATATTTGGGCTCTCTTATTACTCACGATAATAGTGTGGGTGAGGATTATAAAGTGCGGCTGGCAGCTGGCAGCCGTGCTTTGTATCCTCTAAGGCCACTGCTGAAATCTAAACACCAATCAAGTGCCGTGAAGCTGAGGCTTTATGCTTCGTCGTTGATTTGGCCCGTTGGTATGTTTGGATGTGAAATTATTGGGTCGACCTGAAACAATGGCATTAGAATGGGAAAAGGCACGTTCAAACCGCGATTTTTAAACATTCCTTCGGCAACCGTTAATCTAGAACTTTATTTAAGAGCACCACATTTAGCTGCCATCTTATTAGTGAAATTATTGGTCGAGCTATGTAAATCAATTAACATCCCAAATCGACAAATATTTGGTACAAAACAAATTTTTGGACCCCACTATTGTTCTTATATGGCGTTCTGATGTTCCTAGAAAGTTAAAAACATAAATAGCTAACCGCACATCAGTATAAATGTTGGACCGTCTTCCACAACAAAAATGGTATCTCATTCCCTCGAACAAAAATCTAGCAAATTTATCGTCTCGAGGTATATTTCCGGATCAATTACTGGACAACAATCTGTGGTGGGAAGGACCAGACTTCTAACGTGCATACATCAACCGATAAATGGTGGAAACTATCTTATTGAACTAACTTATTGATCCACCCAACTGTAAAAGCTTAGTAGCAAAGAAGTTTTTCTATACGTCCGAAACTTATGCTGTATCGACCGATTTCTCCAAAGGTTCTGACTTAAAACGCGAAAGCAAACGCTGCAAAACACCCAGCTGTCCTTGACACTCGTTATTTATTCTCGTAAATTCTCCTACGAAATCTACTTACACGATACTTACATTCTTCTCAACCACAATTACTCGCCACGATCTGATAAAATACTGCTCGTGGATGTACATACTGCAGACGACATTAACTGAGTACATTAAGTTCTCGATTTCTCTGGCATTCTAATGATGCATGGTTAGGAGATGTGTATCATACGAAAATGCTTGGTCACGGACCGGATTTGTTCCTGAATTATTGTGTTAGCAAAGAAAATACATCCACGAGCTCCATTCACAACAAACAGCTATAAGATATAATTTAAGAGAAAGATCTCAGATACACCTCTGAGAAGAACAATAAGAAGTATGTCCTTTTAATATGGACAAAAATTCGTATAGAAAGCGGTATCCAAATCCCTTAAATCAGCAAAATGTAATGTCACGTACTGTACATCCGAAGCAAAAATTGATTTTGATCTTGAAGACAATAAGGTGAGTGGAATTTTTAAATTCGTTAGAGAGTCTGCCTTGCCTTCCTGTGCCATAACTTCCTATGCCGTAAAATAATTTATAGTAGAAGCATTTCCCATATTGCTTCGCGGACCTTTCAAAATGAATACTTATTTTACAATTAATCATTTCAATAAAGTAATATTTTTAGTAAGAGTATTTCTTCACTATTAAAAAAATGTCCATCTCCAGCATTTAGTGGAAATTAATTCGTTCTGGAAGGCCGTTCGAGCAATATGGTAAACATGTATATGGTTAAAAAAATTATGGTACAGGAAGTCAGCCAAATTCTTCACAATTCTTCACAATAATTAATTTTTAAGTAATTATTGCATTCAACTGATAAGACTCCACCCGGTTAAATCGTTTGTCAATGGAATACAAAAACACGCAACTACACATGTTTGGTTTCATAATAATTATTAATAAAATATGTGAAAATGATTTTATTAAAATCTGATTTCGATCAAAACGGATGTCATTAAATTTAGAACACTTTACCGAAATTAAGAAATTTGCAGAGATATACATCGCATCGTCGCGGCTCATGAATAAAAATATTTTAATAACCAGAATATGCAATTGGATTGGATTAGTCGTCGATACTGAAACAATGTTAGTTCAATTGAAATATAATTGTGGAATGTATTACATAACCACGTTCAAATAATATATTTACTGCTATAAGCAAATAAATTAATCGTTTCATTAAATCTATGAAATTCATCATTTTACACAATAAAATCTCCTATTTGTTGTGTACGATGATGAATTTCATTGATTTAATGAAGTTACGATGTGGCTGGTGATTATAGTAGCAAATTAGCGTCTTGGATTATACAAGTAATAATTAGTTTTTGTGTCATATATTTATATTATTTAGAAAATAAAATAAGTTTTGGAAGGTCCTTCGAGCAATACGGAAACTAATCATATTTTTATTTATTTTATGATTGGGGAAGTTAGCAGTCACCTTAGCAATTCCAAAAACACCAACCACGAGCCAAATTATGTGATAACGGCTACACTTTTGACTGTGCCACTACAGTTAGACAATATATTTAGGTTAATTTTATGATTTTTGTTTATTGTCATTATGATTGGATAATTTTTAATTTTTAATATTATAATTTGGGCTCATATTTTTATAAATAAAACAATAAAATAAAGTAATACAGTCGATATTGGTTCTTTTCCTGTTTTGTGAGTCGAATTTTGCTTTGTGGATATTTTTTTCTCTCTCAAACTACTATTTCTGATTTCAACGTTTGCTATAAAGAAGTTAAATTAAGAATGATGTAAGATTGTCTGATTTTAAGGCTGCTTATTATACGTAGCATTTTAGTTCTCGGTGCTCGAAACTTCTATATAAGTTTCTTATAACAAGACTTTCGTTAAATTTTTTATATTCATGTTCAGTCAGTCGAAAACAATGATTGCCCTTCGGGCTACTGTTAAATCTATTTGATTCACATATCCTGTTATCACTTCTAGCAAATTATTTTTTTAGCTTGTACTAGAAAGTTCCGCGATCAACATACACAGGGGAACTATTTATAAATATTTAAAAATACAGGAAGTAAGCGAACTACTACATGATTCCAAAATACCATTCAGCCGCTTAATATTTTCAATAGTTTAATCAAACAAACTCATCGACTGTTGTTAGATTATTAATAAAATTTGATGATTACGAAAAAAAAAAACTTTTGAATTCTTTAATGGGTGGTCCTCCGAGCAATATGAGAACGAAAAATATTTTTAATTATTTCATGGTATAGGAAATTAGTAGTCCTCTTAACAGTTCCAAATATACTATTAAAATTGATCTTTAAAATATAATGCAGTGAGGATAAACTCAAATAAATTTGATTGATGAAATTAAAGTCACTGATGAAGTTAAACGGAAACACGCGCTAATCTATCCCAACATGACATGGTTAATAACATCGCTTAATAATCAGATTATGTATAAAAGTAATATTCGTTACTAACATTTTAGTATTACTCGATTTCAGTATGTTCTTGCTAGATATGTACTCATCATTCAGATGATTCTAATCGTTCAGTATGCATACACTGCCAATTATATTGTCAATTTTGAGCGGGTTACATGTAAATCTACCGGCAATATTACGATTAATTTGTGTATGCTAAAATATCGGAATCGTACAACACGTAGTGTTGAAGTTAATTTTAAATTTAAGCCAACCCGACAACTTAAAGTTAGTTGAATTGTGTTTACGAATATATAATATAGTGGAGCTGTAATTATATATTTTATTTGAATTTAGGTAGATTACGAATTTTTCTTCCGTTATGGCCAAATTTTTAGAGGATTTGTGATCAAAGGTACTGACGATTTGTGTGAATATTTGGATGAAGGAAAACCCACACCACTCTTGAATGCAATTGTACCGGTGACAAAACAAGTGAATTCATCGTTATACGCAACAAAATGCCCGATTGATTATTTAATTATGGAAAATTATTGGGGAAATATAGATCTAATGCATCTACCACCCATTGTGCCGGCTGGTACATATAAGGTTGAAATCGGAGTCCGCAATAAACAGTTCACGCTTAATGTTATGGTATTGGCTGAGGTACGTGCAAGTAACGGCACAAATATATTAGCAATGGGATAATTTAAAAATTATTAATAAAATTTTATTGGAAAAAAAAATGTGTTTTGAAAAAAATCGCCCTATGGAAAGACCCACGAGCAATATGGAAAGGGAAATATTCATTATCAATTGTATTGTTCGGGAAGTAGGCAAACATTACCACGACTATAAAAATTCTATGCCAGTGCCAAATAGTTGAAATATATTCGTTCTGGGAGGTTGATGGGTTGTCTGCATGATTAGTGTATTTAAAAAAATATTTTTTATATAATTCGCTCTGATAGGTACCTCGAGCAATATGGTAAGCAAACATAATTATAATTGTTTTATGCTACGGGAAGTTAGCAGACATCTTTAATGAACTAATTTGCAGGGATAAACATCACGACACGGTTCATAAACAAATTATTTTTTTTACAACCGGAAATAAAATGAGATATAAATTTGAATTACTCGAGATAATATTGTATCAGTTCTGATTTGTTCTCATTCTACCGCAGAATGCACTTCAAGTGTTTAATCGCAATTCAGACGATTTTAGTTTTGCGGTACGTAAATACGGCTCATTATATACTCGATTTTGAACGAATTGTATGTAAAAAATCGGGCGATATAACGATCAATTGGTGCATGTTAAAATATCGAAATCGTACATTGCGTAGCATCGAGTTAAGTGTAAATTTTAAGCCGAGCCGAGATATAAAAGTAAGTCGTATAAAAGCTGCATAATTTTTCAAATTATTTCTAATATATTATTTTATAGGTGCAGTATGATACTTTTTACCGATCTGGACCAACTTTTAAAACATTTTTGGTGAAAGGTACTGATGATTTGTGTGGGTATTTGGACGATGGTAAAAATGCCCCATTTCTAAATACTATTATACCGATTACGAGACAAACAAACTCATCGCTGTATGCAACCAAATGTCCGATCGATTATATGGTTTTTGAGAATTTTTGAGGCAATATCGATTTAATGAACTGGCCACCGATTGTTCCGGCTGGTAATTACAGGGGTGAAATCGTAGCATATAATAAACATTTCGTAATTAATATTACGGTAATGTTTTCGGTGCGAGCAACTAATCCCATACATAAATTAGCGATGGGATAAAATATAAATTTTGTATTGTTTTGAAAACTAGTTTTTAGTAACAGAAGTTTCTATTTTCTTTTGTTTTGGTTTGTAGTTTTTTTGGAAGGTCCTTCGACCAAGGTGGGAAGGAAAAATATTTTTAATTATTTTAATGGTCGGGAAGTCAGCAGAAGTCTGCACATTTTCAAAAATCCTGTCAAATCAATTACCTGCTGTGTTATTTTAATATATTGCAATGATACGACAATTGTAAACCATTTTTTCAAATCACTGTGGAAAATTTTCCAGTAAAAAACAAAAGACAGATGTTTTAATTAATTTTTATGGCCCGGTTGCAGTATTAGATTTTAAAAGAAATAAACATTATATGTGCTAATAATATTTTAATTTAATGTTTTGAAAACAAGAAGGTGAATGGAATTTTTGAATCGTTAGAGAGTCTGCCAACTTCCAGTGCCATAAAATAATTTAAAATAGAAGCCTTTCCCATATTGCTTCGCGGACCTTTCAAAAATAAATTTTATTCCAACACTTATTGTACAATTAATCATTTCAATAAAGTAATACTTTTTGGCCCACAATTTATTCTTTTCATCTTAAATGTTATGAAAAAGTTCCTATACCATAAAATAATTAAAATTATTGAAAAGTGCACGCTCGACTCACTGTCAAATTTTTGGTTGGATAATATTTAACATTCAATTCGACACTTCGCACCGTACAATTTAAATATTTTAATTTGCACACATTAATCGAAATTGACAAGGTAAAAACTGAGATTGGCAACACGGATGATTAAAATCATTTAGATCATGACTAAATAGTGCCAGTGCATGATGCTGTGGAATTAAAGATGACTCAATAGATTTCAAAAATCTAAATAAATTTATGGAATAATCGGAATTTTTAATAATCGCTTGATTGTAGTGATAAATAATAATGGGATGTTGTAAAACTATTAAATTCAACTGGAATGGTTTAAAATTTAGTTAATTAACTATTTTTTTCTGTTGAGATTTATATAGCTCCGTCTTTTAATTGCCCATCTGCACACCTAATAGCTCCATGTCAGCCGGTACTAACATGATGGTTCGGTTCATGAATTCCACATTCCAACAGAAGGCCAAGGATGTTTTATATTTAATCACTGATAGTAATCAAAACAGGCAATTTTTTTTTTAAAATCCTGTTGCGATCCAAACCTGGTACCTCCCATTCGTAGCTTTCCAAACAAAAATCGTTTTAAATTAACAAACAAATTAGGAAAAAAAATTTGCGGCAATTTAAGTTAGAAGAATGGTAGCTAGTCTCTAGTTAGGGGAATTCCTGGAAACCATTCAGAAAGAATTTCATGATTTAAATCTTAAACCTAAATTGTCTCATGTCACCGAAAATCTTGACAATGAATTAAATGCTACAGGATTTTCCAATAAGAGGTTTCATTTTGAATAGCTGCTATTCAAATAATAACCCTAATAGCTACCCTGCTATTTGGGTAGCTGGCATTTTTGGAAAAATTTGAGATGTTGGGACAAGTTAGTGATGTGAAGAATCGAAACCGTGTGCGTCACTCAAGAACAACTGAGAATATTGCTGCTGTAGTCCGTCGTGTTGAAGAAAACCCAGGTTTGTCGATTCCTCTTCGATCATTGGAATTTGACATTCCTCAAACGACATTACATCGTATTTTACATAAAAACTTAGGTTTTAAGGTTTTGAAAGTTCAGTTAACACAAGAACTCAAGCCGGTCGATCACCAAAAACGTGGTATCGATTGGGTCCTTCAAATGCATCAAAATGATCTCGATTTTCATCGAAAAATCATCTTCAATGATAAGGTCCATTTTCACTTCGGCTCAAAAAATCCATGAATGATTGTTGAAAAGCCTCTCCATCCTCAACGTGTCACTGTTTGGTGACGTTTTTGGGACTTTTTCGAAAATGAGGCTGGTGCAACTGTAACAGGGAATGGATTGCGCTACCCAGCTAAGATTAATGATTTTTTATGGCCGGAATTGGAAGGTATTGATGTGGACGACGTTAAACTTGAGCTGGACGGCACTACGTGCCACACAAGCAACGAAACAATCGCAATTTTGCAAGACAAGTTTCCTGACCGTGTTATTTCTCGAAGAGGTGATCACAATTGGCCACCGAGATCTTGTGGTTTAACACCTTTAGACTTTTTTCTTTGGGGCCACGTGAAAAATAAGGTCTGCCTCCACAATCGATTTAAGACCTTAAAGATGGAATTTGTAAAGTTATCGAGGACATACAGCAGCAAATGTGCGAATTGGTTATGGAAAATTTCAAGAAAAGGATATGGTGCTGCTGGCCGTGGTGGTCATTTGGCTGATATCTTTTTCAAATGTTAATGGCATACCTTTCTCTTTACAATGAAATAAACATTCATTGATTTCTCTTAAAAAATACTCGTTTTTTTAAATATCAAAATGCAACTTCTTATTGGAAAACCTAGCATTACAGTCATCAGACTCATAGCATTGGATACCGCACTCGATCAGTTTGAAAATAATTCGGTAATCGAGAAAAAGAAAATTATTGACAAAATTATTCACTGGCGAGATAGAGCCCGCAACGATTAAATATTTCATTTCAATACTTGACAGGTATATTTAGTGAAATCTCTCGAAAGGTTGTTATAGATCCATTAGTTGAGAGCATAAAGGTATGGCCAAATTTATAAACCGTTTGTGGTTGTAGGAATTATGTTCACTTATATAATTATCTTGCACTGGTATATACCTACATTTATTTTTCGGTGGCGTTACTTATGTCCGCCACCGTTGCATATGATGCGGGAAATTTTGTATACACTGTATCATTCACAATTCAGAACAAGATTTAACAGAATGAAATTTTATTAATCATTTCGAACAACATAGTTTATTTATTTGACTTATCCTCTAGTACAAACATTATATTTTGGTGTTACACGAATTACAGATATATAAGTATTTTATTAATTAATTATTATTAGAAGAGTAGAGTATTATTTATGTTGTTGTTCTTCAGCTTGTTCTTTCTGGTGTATCTAATTCCTGACTGACGAAAATGCATCTTTTTAATTTTTAATTGCAATATGTAAATCATCATGTTACAGTGCGTAACATGATGATCAGATAGTACGTGGACGGGTGCGTTCCTATATGTATACGTTTGTAGAGTTGTAGAGTCGCTACATGGTCAAGGGTAATGATGATTTGTGTGGATATTTGGACCACGGTAAAACTTCACCAATTTTGGATGTATTCATATCGGTGACGAAACATATAAATTCGTCATTGTATTCAACGAAGTGTCCAATTGATTATATAATTTTGGAAAAGTTTTGGGGTAACGTAGATTTCATGAATCTTCCGCCCGTTGTGCCAGCTGGTAAATATAAGGTGGAAATCGGAGTGCATAATAAACATTTCGTGGTTAATGTTACGATATTAGTAGAGATACGACCAAGCAACGCCGTAAATATATTGGCAATGGGCTAAAATAAAAATGTATCGCTTTTGATGGATTATCAATAAAATTTTGTTTTGGGATTGGTTTTCTTTTTCCTGGAATATTTCCTGGAAGGTCCTCCGAGAAATTATTTAAAAACAGTTTTAAAGGCCATTACGGGCCCCTTATTGGGTCAACAATTTGGCTCCAGCGGTTTCGATCCCGAGCATGGTCTTAATACTGTCTAAGACAATCTGAAGAGGCCAAGTCGTTCTCTACACCGTGGAGCCATCGTCGCCTGCAACGACCTCTGCGCATACCATATGGAGGCTCTACTTTCAGAGATCGCTGCACAATTAGTTCCGGATCAGCACGCAGAACGTGCCCGAGCCAGCGTACTCGCTGAGATCTTACTTCATGTACAATATCGGGAATCTTCATCAGATCTCTGATCTCGATATTGTACAGAGTTCGGTAGGTACCATTTATTTCACGTTTTGGGCCGTAAATCACACGCATGACTCTTCTCTCAAATGTTAGGAGCCATCTCTCGTACTCATCCGTCAGCGCCCAACTTTCACATCCAAACATAACAACGGGCCTGATCAACGCTTTGTAAAGCTTCAGCTTCACGATACTTGATGTTTAGATTTTAGCAGTGGCCTTAGAGGATACAAAGAACGACTGCCAGCTGCCAGCCGCACTTTAATACCCTCACCCACACTGTTATCGTGAGTGATAAGAGAACCCAAATAATTGAACCTCCTCACTCCCTCAAACGAGTGGTGGCCACTACTAAAATCTGGTGTGCCATTGTCCTAAAACCAGAGATCAGGTATTTCGTTTTGGACTCATTGATGTGAAGTCCAACTGAAGCTGAAAACTCTACAAGCGGATCAAGTATTTCTTTCACTCCGTTGCTATTCAGTCCAATCACGCATATGTCATCTGCATATGCAAGCACCTGATTGGGCGATATAAGATGTTACGCTGCGGTGTTTCAGTTTTATGAAAGATGTACTCCAACATGAGATTAAAGAGTATCGGGGACAGAGCATCTCCCTGCCGAACACCCGAGTTAACTACAAAAATTGTCGATAGCCTGTTCTCAACTTTAACACAGCATTGAGACTGCGTCACTGTCATCCTACATTTTTTTTTTTTTTTTTTTTTTTAAAAAGGACTTGGCATAGACACTCATCCTACAGTCATCCTACATAGTCGTACCAGTTTTGTTGGTATTCCTAGGTATTCCAGGGCAGACCACAAACTCTCTCGATTGATCGATTCATAGGCCTGCCGGAAATCCAGGAACACCTGATGTACGGGTATGGATGTCTCATAATATTTAGATAGAATCATCCGCAGCGAAAAGACCTGATCGGTGACTGATCGATTCGGACGAAATCCTCCTTAATAGTCACCAAGCAAGCCCTCCGCTAGAGGAGTGATTCTATCCAATACAATGTATGACAGTAACTTGTACGCTGTGCAAAGGAGAGCTATGCCGCGATAATTCTCACACTTCAAGCGGTGTCCCTTCTTGAAGATGGGGCATATCGCGGCCACTTTCCATTCGTCAGGCATAACTTCGGTTCGCCATACTAATCGAATAAAGTCGAAAAGATAGTCCCACAAAGTATCCCCTCCGAATATCAAGAGCTCCGAATTAATGCAGTCCACTCCAGGTGAACCCTTTCGTTTCAATCTCTGCATGGCTTTAGTGAATTCCTCATGGGATGGCTCCTCAGTGCAAATCTCCGCAGTCTGTATTAGAGGTGGCTCAACAACAGTCTGTGGCGCATGATGGACATCAAGCAGGTCAGTAAAGTGTCCACTCCATGCGTCAATTACTGCGTCGATGTTGACACAGAGGTTTCCATCCCGGTCCCGAATGGCGGTTGACGTAGGCCTGAAAGTATGGTTCAGTCCAGTAATTCCTTTAAAGAAATTACACGAACTGTGCTCATTGCTGAGTTGTTGTACTTTCAGAACCTCGGCCTTCCACCATTCTCGCTTCTTCCGTCTACAAATCCACTTAGCTGCCCTTCTTGCAAGAGCAGCCTTGTTTTTTCTCGCGATTGTGAGACATTGTTGCACTTCATTATGGGCTATATTTTGTTGCTCAACTGCTAGACGACACTCGTCATCAAACCAATCATTCTTGGGTCTGACTTTCACTATATACCTAAAGTCTGTTGAGCAGCACTGACAACCGAAGTTTTCGGTACCTCCCAGACAGAGTTCACGCAGTCAGACTGGTAATTAGCTTCATTAATGTTGTCGCTGACAAGATCCTGATATTGTTTCTTTTGATCTTCATTTATCAGACCTTCACAGTCGAAACGTACCATGCGTTTCGCTGTGTTCCCAGACCTTTACGAAAACTTCCATCGTCGGTCTGATTTATACCAGCTCTAGCATTAAAGTCCCCAATTACCATTCTAACATCGTGTTCGGGTATAGATCCCATCAGATCGTCCAAGTCATTGTAAAATGAGTCTTTATCTTGGGGCTGGCTGACTTCTGTGGGCGCATGTACACGAATTATCGACGCAGGTTAGCTAACTTCATGCGCAAGGGAAGTTTACGTAATCGGTTATTGACTGCTTGACAGATACAAAATATCATTGAAATCCATTGAGAAATATAAAAGTTCCACTTGAGGCTGGAGCCGGATTACGAAAGGCCAAACAAATTGTAATAATTTTTTTTTTTTTTGTGGAAGGCAATTGTTTATTTAACGTTTCAGACACACATAGGAATCTCGAAAAATATTTCGTGAATTTGACATGCAATTTGATCCCAGCTCCAAATGGAACTCTTACGATTATTCACCAAATCCGCTAAAATTTAATACTTGAGATTGGCATACTATTAAAGGTACAACACGATTGTACAATATATTAAAACTGTTTGTTTCAAAATTTTAAATTTGTGTATTGTTAATCAGATATTTTTTAATTACAGTCCCCGTGCAAAGAATCGATGTGCCAAATTAAATCCAGTATAAATATGGCAAAACCGTAATAATTTAAATTAATCTAGTACAATTTCATATCTGTACTCGAAAAGTGACTCGAATCATAAACGAGATAAATATCATACGCGTATGTCATAATCCGGATTGTTATCTCTTGACATCATAATATGGTTTGCAAATTTATCTCAATTAATGTGCTTATACTTAGTGCTAGCATTTTCAGAATTCTTGGTAAGACAATTTTTGATTTGCTAATCTATCGCAACACAAATTTTTTCAAAGCGTACATCAAAGAGCAGTCTGGCACGTTGAGCGGACAAGTTCTGGTTATCGGAACGATTTGATTTTTTAATAACCCGGTAACTTTTTTAGCCTTCCTGAACTGGAATTTGACTTATCATGGAATATGATGTGCTCGATTTTATGGCACAGCCGTAGTCAAAGGTCCTCGGATTATTTTTAATTGAAGTTATTATCTTATTGTAAAAATTCACAAATTCATTCCAGGAATTGTCTAAAAAAAAAAAATTAATACACATGACAAATACAAAAATCGTAATTGCGTAAACCTATTATGTGATCAATATCACATTGCGGATGGCATCATACGTATGTATATGCTAATAAAAAAAAAATTATAACGATAAAGATCATACCGCGATACATGAACCAATTATGTTAAATAATCAAAATTTACAACAACAACCACAAAATGTCTCTATTAAGCTCAGAGCCAATTTTTTTAGAGTTTCATTTGTTTATTGCGTGCTACGAGTAAGATTCACTTGTAGCATGCATTTAAAATATTTATTCGTGATTTTTATCGTACGGTATGCGTATGCCGCATATTTTACCATCAGATACGATCGGATCGTATGTAAAAAATTGGGCGATATAACGATTAATAAGTGCATGATAAAATTTTGGAATCGTACATTTCGAACTGTTGATACTAATGTAAAATTTAAGCCAACCTCAAATCTTAAAGTAAGTCGTGTACATAAATACGTTGTGCATATACTTGACCTAATATATTTTATTTGCATCTATGAACAGGTGGATTTTGAATACTTTTACCGATATGGTCAAGTTTTTAGACCTTTTGTGATTAAAGGTAGTGAAAATATTTGTGAATATTTGGGAGGCAAACCGTCTCCTTTTTTAAATGGACTTGTACCGGCGATGAGAAAAATCAATTCTTCGCTGTATAATACGAAATGTCCGATTGACTATGTAAATACAGAAAATTTTGGGGGAAATGTAGATTATATGAATTTTCCGCCAATTGTACCAACTGGTTCATATAAACTAGAATTTACCGTTTATAGTACTAATTTCGAGGTGAATGTTACTGTACGTTTTGAAATACAGGCAAGTAATAGAGCAAATATATTTGAAATAGGATAAAACATAAATTTATTAGTTTATTGGATTACATTCATTAAATAAAAAATAAATTCGGTTCTGGAAGGCCCTTTCAGCAATATGGAAAGGAATATTTTTTTCAATTATTTTCTAATACAGGAAATCAGCAGAAATCTTGATGATTCCAAAAAATCTATAATAGGAAGAAAAAAACAAAATAAATTATAAATTTACTGGCGTTGTTTTATTATCATTAAAATTTGTTTTCAAGTAGAAGATGCCGTTACTATAAAAGCTAAATAAAAAAATTTGCATAGTAAGTGATATTGCTTGTGATATATACCAATCCAAAAGGTGTGACCAACTCTATTGCAGAAACTTAGACAGCTGTTGTTTAGTCACAAATAGAAATTATTTTTCGCGAACAAAACAAGGTGCTTCGAGCAATATGGGTAGGAAATTAATTTTTCAGTGCTTTCTGTTATTGGAAGTTAGTAATCACCTCTACTATTCTACAAAAACGCATTGGCATTCCAAGTAATGTCAACTTTTTTCATTAAACCCAATAATCAGACATTTCATAATTTTATATTAGTTGGAATTTGTACAGACAATTGTATTTAAATGGCGAGTCATTGTCGTTCATCAATAACTTATGACTTGTGCCGGAAAGAAGCAGGAAGCTACTGCTTTATTTACAGCAACAACAACGAGCAATAATCGTAAAGTAAGCTCAAGTTGGAAAATATATTTTAACTTTATTTACGATACTCAATAATTCCCTCTGAGCCAAAAAACGGCGCTAACCTTGAATTTGTTGTACAAACTTAACGATTTTCAATTCTGCCATGACTATCTCTTCTACGCAAATATGACCTTTCAATTTAGGTTTTCCTTGACTATTATGAACAAACCTTAGAAGGTATGCCATTGTTCGCAACAGTTTTGACCAATTTACTATTCGCTCGTTAAATTCAATGATCAGGTGATTGCCAGTTGGTTTTACTATAGTGTTGTTTGTTTTTATTTTGTTGTAAGGTTTCGATTAACGGCGCCTTTAGGAGTACTGATCCTCGTTTTCATATCCCTTGATGTGTCACCAATTCGAGTCAGGTAATAGCTGATGGATTGCTAACACTTTTTCCCATTTGCGAGAATGAGACGATAACCATGACAAAAATTGCATGTGAATCGAGATATTCATTTTCATCTATTCCAACTGGCTTTGCAATTTTGCTGTGATGAATGATGGGCCTGGATGAAGAATTATCCCGAGAAATTCCTTTCATCCATAATTTCCGCAGGTAGATTTTTGTACTATAATAGTTCCTGCTTTAATGTAGTTGCGTATACTTCATCATCATCTCCGGTTAATGCATCGTATTACTCTCGATACTTAAGCAGATTACTGTGTACAATAATTATGGCTATTTGATGTAATAATCTAATTTGGCATATTCACGCATATTTATATAAAAAATAAAAAATTAATTTGTTTTGGAAGGTCCTTTGAGCAATATGGAAAGGAAATATTTTTTTAAATATTTTCTGATATAGGAAGTTGGCAGACATCTTTACAATTCTAATAATACCAATCATGACTAAATAACATTCTTAATCGCTCTAAAAATTACATAAGGGTTAAGCCTTGAAAACCTATCATCTTAATTCATACTTAATTTATGTTGAACGCGAAATGTTGTGCGTAAATCCAGACGAAATAGTTTTAATCGTACGTAATGAAAATATATTGCTAATATTATGATTTGTTTTAAATTAGCTTTGCTGGAAGGTTCTCCGAGCAATATGGGAGGGAACAATTATTTGATGGTGTAGGAAGTTACTAGACCTCTCCACTGTTCCAAATATACTAGATGATGAGAAGAAACGATGAGGAGAAACTGATGGTTGACAAAGATAATTTGATCATGCGAAAAAAATATTTTCTATAAAATTCGGTCTGGAAGGTCGCTCGAGCAATATGGGAAGCAAACATATTTTTAATTGTTTAATTGTGCGGGAAGTTGGCGGACGTCTGTGTCATCTTCAAATATAATAATAGAATACAAACTTATGAAGCCACTTCAATCTACATTCCATTATTAAATAGAATGTGTTAATAACTCTATTTTAAAATTCCACACAGTCTTATCGCTATTTGGCTCGATAATTGTCATACTTAACTGTAAAAATTTGCAGAGATAAACATAGCGACGCGGTTTATAAACAAAATGTATTTAATAACCGGATGATACAAAAAAAAATCGAAATCAAATTGAATTGCATTATTATTATATGAAAGTGGATTGACAACAGATGACAATAAAATAAACAGTGATGCAGGTCAGTTGTTTAGTGAAAACAGGGCTGGACAGGTATATTACTGTCAGCCCAAAGCGAAGGAGAATCCCTAGATCAGCGGCTAGAGCATACGTGAATAAATTCACCAAGCTAGCTAGCGATGAATTAACTCAAAGCAACCGGTATTCTTGTTTGATTGTTGAAAACAATCAGAGAAACTGCCACCAATCTATTTGAGGAAAGAATCAAATAGAGAGCTCGAAAAAACAATCGAGTTCATTACTAATGGAGAATTTAAAAAGAGGAGATATAAAAAAAACAAAAATTCAACCGCTCGATTGACGCTTACAAAGCGTTAGTTAAACATTTCGACGAAGTTGGTAAACATAACTACACTTACCAACTAAAAACCCACCAAAGGATTGGTCATCGTGTTAAAAGGTATAGAGGCCTACATGGATGCAAACGAGATACGAGAAGAGGTATAGAGGCCTACATGAATGCAAACGAGATAAAGAAGCATCAATCCAAGGCAGCGAGCAGAGCAACGAATGCTTAATCTTCATTCTTCCACTAAACCAAAGGTGCGACCAGAAGTTTCATATCATAACGCACAAAATAACCAACCGAAACCAACTGTTAACAGTAGTGTGCATCAAGAGGTTTCATATGCAAGTATCCTTAAGGGTACCACTCCTCAAAAAAGTGAAATCAAAAGTGACTGTCATCAAAATAGCCATATGGAATACAAACGGCCTAGCACAACATAAAGCAGAGGTTCAAGCATTCCTCACCGATCACAATATTGTCATAATGTTAATATCTGAAACACACTTCACCAAAAATAACTATTTCAAAATTAATGGGTACTCTGTTTATGACACAAAGCACCCAGATGGGAAAGCACAAGGAGGCACAACTGTACTGATAAAAACCAGTTTAAAGCACTATGAATTTATGAAATATGAGAAGGAACATATCCAATCAACGAGCATCAATTTGCAGGATTGGTCAGGAAACTCTGTCATATCAGCAGTGTACTGACCTCCAAAACATGCTATAAAAAAACTGCAGTTCATGGATTATTTCAGCCAGTTAGGTAATAAATTTCTTCCGGGGGGTGATTTCAACGCCAAACACACCCAATTGGGTTCCAGATTAACATCGCCGAAAGGCAAGCAACTTTATGAAGCTATAGAAGAACAGTCCCTGGATTACTTATCTGCCGGTCACCCAACGTACTGGCCCACAGATAAAAAGAAAGTTTCTGAATAATTTGACTTTTGTGTAACTAAAGAAATTCCACGCACATATGCTAAGACCTCCGATTGCTATGATCTGTCTTCTAATCACTAACCTGTAATTGTAAGAATGAGCACTGGCGTCTTAAGAGTAGACACGCCTAAACGGCTTACAAAGAAGCAAACTAATTGGGATCAATATAAGATGCTAGTCGAACAATGGCAAAAAAAAATCACCGTTGTTGAAATGGAAATAAAATCGAGCTATTAAGACTCTAAGATTTCCATTGCGGAAAGAAGTAAAATGAACTCTCGGAAACCGAGAGGACAGATTATTCTTTGTTGAAGGCAACAAAAAAGTTAAAAAGGCCAACAAACTCGAATCACCCGATTAGACTACCAACTGGAAATTGCGCGAGAGGCGAAGAAGAAAAAGCCAATGGTTTTGCTGCTCATCTAACAACTGTATTCGCACCACACGAAGAAATTAATAACTTCGTGCTACCCGACCAAATGGATCATGGTTTGTCCTTCAAACCCATAAAGTATAATTGGAAGAAAGTTAAGAATACAACTAAAAATTGTATAAGTTCAAAAAAGGCACCAGGGCATGATATTATTACTGGAAAAATGATAAGGAAATTGCCAGACAAATGCATAAAACTAAAAACATTCATATTCAACGCAATCATGCGAACTGGTTATATTAGACTGGTCCAAAAAGCATGCTGCCTATAATCTGAAAGTTATTTGAAAAAATGATACTAACGAAATTGAAACCAGTATTAGAAGAACGGCATATTATTCCAGGCCAACAAGGTACCAGACCAACCGACATGGTACCACAGAATAAGTACACAGAATTTAAAAAAAAATTAAAAATTATTATTCGAGGCAATATTCCATCAGTTTTGATTCGTTTGCAGATTGAACTTCAATCGCAATTCAGTTGATTTTAGAAAGTTTCCTCCTCCTCACTGAAGAAACCAACCAGAGTTTCCAAAAGAAGAGTTGAAAATCCCTGATGTCGATCTTCGTTAGGTCATTCAGATGGGGAGTTCCCATCATTTTCAGTCTGCTCTGCGCTAGACGAGGAAAATCTCCGACGTCCATCCTAAAATGATGCCAAACGACAGCCTGACTGTCCGTAAAAATGCATATGTCCCTTATAGATATTACATTGTACATGAAGGAAACGATCTCTCAAAAAAAATTGTATTTGGAAAGTAGATTTAATTAGTTATGTTTGTGGGATGATTAATTATTTAAAAAAAATATATATGTGGAAGGTCCTTTGCGCAATATAGCAAGGAGATACATTTTTATAGACTTTCTAATACAGGAAGCTAGTAATTTTTGTAACAATTCCAAAAATATTAATCAATAAGGATATTAAGAATGGAACAAATATTAATTTGTGTCTTTTATTGCGTTTGATTATTTGTAAAATTTAATTTATTGAACATGCCAATTCACTCTAAATTTGGCAACATCGCAATCATTTAATTAGCATGTGTAAACAAGACAATTATTATGTCATTTTCACTCGCGATAAATATCACACCACGGATGTCATAACAATTTTATTTACCAAAACAAAATAGTTCGTTTTAGAATTTCATATAAACCTGAGGCCAATATTAATTAAAAGCTTGTATTATGAATTTCAACTATTTATTCGTGATTCAGACGATTTTAATCGTGCGATATGTGTATACCGCAAATTTTATAATCAATTTTGAACGGGTTACGTGCAAAAAAACGGGCGATATAACGATTAATATGTGTATGGTAAAAAATCGGAATCGGACGCTACGAAGTATCGAAATTAATGTAAATTTTAAGCCAACCCGAAACATTAAAGTAAGGCGTCTGTGTATACTGTAGCTTCGAGTGGATCTAAAATATATTTTATTATTTTGCAGGTCGATTACGAATTCTTTTTCCGGTATGGCCAAATTTATAAACCGTTTGTGGTCAAGGGTAGTGATGATTTGTGTGGATATTTGGACGACGGAAAAAATTCACCAATTTTGGATGTATTCATACCGGTGACGAAACAAATAAATTCGTCATTGTATTCAACGAAGTGTCCAATTGATTATATAATTTTGGAAAATTTTTGGGGTAACGTAGATTTAATGAATCTTCCGCCTGTTGTACCAGCTGGCCAATATAAGCTGGAAATCGGAGTGCATAATAAACATTTCATGGTTAATGTTACGATATTAATAGAGGTACGACCAAGCAACGCCGTAAATATATTGGCAATGGGCTAAAATAAAAATGTATCGATTTTGATGGATTATCAATAAAATTTTGTTTTGCGATTGGTTTTTTTTTCAATATTTCCTGGAAGGTCCTCCGAGAAATACGGAAAGGAAAATTTTTTTAAATTTTTTTATTGAGTAGGAAGTTAGTGGATCCCCAAATTAGCCGAATTTTTCACAACAACCATTCAAATAATATCATTAAAATGTAAATATAAAAATACGGAACTACACAAGTTTGAATTGATGACAATTATTCAAATAATATGTGAAAATGACACAATTAAAATCTCAAAAGCTCATATGTGCTTCAATTAAGTAATTTATGTTGATTTCGATCACTATCATACCATACGGATGTCATTAAATTCATTACCGGCAAATTCGTTTAAGTCTAGACCACTTTACCGAGATTACGAAAATTTGCAGAGATACACATCGCGTCGTCGCGGCTCTGGAACAAAAATTATTTAATAACCGGACATATATAAATAAAAATATGCAATTGGAATGGATTAGTCGTCGATACTGAGGCAATATTAGTTTAATTTAAATGTGATTGTGGAATGTTTATCTTGACCACTTTCAAAAAATATTCTCTGCTAACCAAGTAAATTAATTATTTCATTAAACCAATGAAATTCATCGTGGTACACAAATAATAAATTGGACATTTTGATGTGCCCAACAATGCATATCATTGGTTTAGTGAAATTATGTTTCGGCTGGTGATTGCGGTAGTAAATAAGTGTCTTGGAATATACAATTTATATATTAAGTGTATGTGAAAAATAATTTTATTATTAAAATCAAAACATCTTGGAAGGTCCTGCGAGCAATACGGAAAGGGATCCTATTTATAATTAATTGATTACTGAGGAAGCTTGCAGTCATCTAAACGATACCAAACAACACCATCCACGAGTCTAATAATGTGATAAGCGCTACACTATTGACTGTACTGGCAATTTGACAATATATTTAAGTTCATTTAATTATTTTTGTATAAGAACTCGTGGAACTCGTTGTTCTTCAAGAAACTCGCTGGCCTAAAAGTAGAGACCATGTGTCCCAGGGCTATATGTTGTTATACAATGGAGATGACCTCGGAAATCTTGGAGCTGGATTTCTTCTTGGGTCGCAGGTAAAGAACGCTGTTTTGGATTTCTAAGCAGTCAATAACCGATTGTGTAAGTTTCGCTTGCGCATGAAGTTAGCTAACCTGTCGATAATTTGACCACTACACGTTTGAAGGAGTGAGGAGGTTCAAATATTTGGGTTCTCTTAGCACTCATAATAACAGTGTGGGTGAGGATTGTAAAGTGCGGCTGTATCCTTTGTATCATCTAAGGCCACTGCTGAAATCTAAACACCAATTAAGTGCCGCGAAGCTGAAGTTTTACAAATCGTTGATTTGGCCCGTTGGTATGTTTGGATGTGAAAGTTAGGCGCTAACGGATGAGTACGAGAGATGGCTCCTTACATTTGAGAGAAAAGCCTTGCGTGTGATTTACGGCCCAAAATGCGACATAGATGGCACATACCGAGCTCTCTACAATATCGAGATCAGAGATCTGATGAAGATCCACGATATTGTGTGTGAAATACGATCTTAGTGAGTACGCTAGCTCGGTCACGTTCTGCGTGCTGATCCGGAACGAATTGTGCAGCGATCTCTGAAAGGAGAGCCACCTTATGGTGGCTTCTGGTTGTCTAGTACAGAATGAAGAAAAAGCCCAGGACCGAAACCGTGGGAGCCAGATTTTTGACCAGTAAGTGGCCAGTAAGGGTCTTCAAACACTGATTTTATTTTTATTATTTTTGTTATAAACAAATTATTAAATAATTAAAGCAATAAAATAAATAATTAAAGAATCATTACACATATCCAAACGAAAACGTTTGCAATGGAGCGTCGGTTCCAAAAATTTCCAGAACAAAAGAGAGACGCCCGTGATTTTGAACGCATTGGTTGGTGTTAAAGCTCAAATGCTACTATTCTGCATTATCGGTTCAATACTGTCAGCTATGATACTGCCTGTGGTACATTTTTAGCAACTCGAACCATTCATCAGAGAGCACAAGACTTACTCTAGAATTGTCTGATATTAAGTAAATAATAAAATCAGATTTCTACCTCGATGCATTACTTCCAGCTTGTACGAATGCCTTCCAGGCCAAATCTATTCATTCAAGCATAGTTGAAGGATTAAACAACAAAAGTTTTAAACTGAGGAAGTGGGTATGCAATAGCTAAGAACTTCTAAGCTGTACATTGGGACTAGTTTAGAAACCACATCCCTTACAAAATTAGAGATAATGATATTGGAACTACAACTTTGCGAAAATTCTTGTCCCTTACAGGCCGTATTTTCGATCCGGTGGGATTTCTTTCGTCATGTACTGTTGTCGATAAAATTATATTTCAAAATCAAATTCTATTTATTAGGACGACCCCCTGCCTGAAACAATGGCATTAGAATTGGAAAAGGTACGTTCAAACCATGATTTTTAAACATTCCTCCGGCAACCGTTAATCTAGAGCTACATGGATTTTCTGACGTGTCGGGACATGTCTACCCAGCTTTGGTTTATTTAAGAGCATCACGATTAGCTGCCGTCTTATTAGTGAAATTATTAACTAAAATCTAGTGGAAAATATCTTACATTGATCCACCCAACAGTGGCTGTGAAAGGTAAGAAGCAAAGAAATCATTTATCTATACGTCAGCAACTTATACTGCATCGACCGATTTTACTGCACTTTCCAAATTATTCCAACAGTCCTTATCATTTATTTACAACATTCGAATACTTGGTCAGTGCTACGTGATAGCACTGATAATTTTAAAACTAAAAAAATTGTATTGTTTTTGACAGGTTCTCAAATTAAACGGGCCAAAGCTTGCAGTACGACCGTTTCGAAATGGCAGGTTTTCAAAAGATATCAGTCGAATCGCCAAATGTTCTGACTTAAAACACGAAAGCAAACGCTGCAAAACACCCAGCTATCCTTGACGCTCGCTATTTATTCTCGTAGAATCTCGTAATAAATCTACTTATACTACTTACATCCTTCTCAACCACTATTACTCGCCACCATCTGACAAAATACTGCTCGTGGACGTACATACTGCAGACGACATCAACTGAGTACATTAAGTTCTCGATTTCTCTGGCATTCTAATGATGAAATGGTTAGGAGATGTGTATCATACGAAGATGCGAGGTCACGGACCGGAATTATTCCTGAATTATTGTGTCAGCAAAGAAAACACATCCACGAGCTCGATTCACAACAAACAGCTATATGATATAATTTAAGAGAAAGATCTCAGATACACCTCTGAGAATGTAATGTCACGTACCGTATATCCGATGCAAAAATTGATTTTGGTCTTGAAAACAATAAGGTAAGTGGAATTTTTAAATTCGTCAGACGGTCTGCCTTACCTTCCTGTACCATAAAATAATTTATAGTAGAAGCCTTTCCCACATTGCTTCGCGGACCTTTCAAAATGAATAATTATTTTATAATTAATCATTTCAATAAAATAGTATTTTTTACGATATGTATTCAAGGCTTTTTTTATTGTGGTAGTTTTTATTTATTTATTACATTTCGGAAGGTCCTCGAAGCAATATACGAAGGAGAAATATTTCACGCTATTTTTTTGACACAGGAAGTAAGATTATTTCTTTACTATTCAAAAAATTTCCATCACCAGCATTTAATGGAAATTAATTCGTTCTGGACGGCCGTTCGAGCAATATGTTAAACATGTATATGTTCAAATAATTTATGGTACAGGAAGTCAGCCAAATTCTTCACAATTCGAGAAATAACATAACCATTCAAATAATTGTAATTAAAATATAATTATTGCATTCAACTGATAAGACTCAGCACGGTAAAATAGTTAAAAACACGGAACTACACATGTTTGGTTTCATAATAATTATTTAAAAAATATGTGTAAATGACTTTATTAAAATTTGATTTCGATCAATACGGATGTCATTAAATAAACATCGCGTCGTCGGTCGTCGCGGCTCATGAATAAAAATATTTTAATAACCAGACATAAATAAATAAAAATAAGCCATTAGATTGGATTAGTCGTCGATACTGAAACAATGTTAGTTCAATTGAAATATAATTGTGGAATGTATTACATAACCACTTTCAAATAATATATTTACAGCTATAAGCAAATCGTTTCATTAAATCAATGAAATTCATCATTTTACACAACAAAATCTCCTATTGATTGATTTATCATGGCAAATGGTTGGACCAAAAATTAGCCACACTAAATGCATCGGACATTTTGTTGTGTACAATGATGAATTTCATTGATTTAATGAAGTTATGGTGCAGCTAGTGATTATGATAGCAAATTAGTGTCTTGGATTATACAACTAGTAATTAGTTTTTGTGTCATAAATGTATATTATTAAAAAAAAAAGGTCCTTCGACCAATACGGAAAGAAACCATATTTTTATTTATTATATGATTGGGGAAGTTAGCAGTCACCTTAGCAATTCTAAAAACAACATCCACGAACCAAATTATGTGATAAGCGCTACACTATTGACTGTAGTGATAATAAGACAATATATTTAAGTTAATTTTATTATTTTTAATTGTTGTACTTATGATTGGTTAATTTTTAATTTTAATATTATAATTTGGATTTATATGTTTATAAATAAAACAATAAAATAAATAAAGTAATACAGTTGATATTGTCTTTAACTTACCTCAAGGGACCAACAATTTTAATCGTTATAAAAAAGAATCGTTAAATCGAGAGTTGGTTATATCTAGCTCCTAAAATCAGAAGTTCATTACATCTAAAAATTAAATATACATAACTCCGTTAATTACTCGAAGTAAAGAGAAAAAAGACGTATGTATGGATCATATTGTGGGACTTTACTGTTTTGTGTGTCGAATTTTGCTTTGTGAATATTTTTTTCTCTCTCATACTACTGTTTCTGATTTCAATGTTTGCTATAAAGAAGTTAAATTAAGAATAATGTAAGATTGCCGGATTTTTGCCAAGGCTGCTCATTATACGTAATAACGAGGTACGTTAGAGAGAGAGAGAGATCATTTTACCTAGAATTTTAGTTCTCGGGGCTCGAAACTTCTATATAAGTTTCTTATAACAAGACTTTCGTTATATCCCAATTTTTAATATTCAAGTTCGACTGATTAAAACAATTGGTTATCACTTCTAGCAAATTGTTTTTTTAAATTCCAAAATACCATTCAGCCGCTTAATATTTTCAATAGTTTAATCAAACAAACTCATCGACTGTTGTTAGATTATTAATAAAGTTTGGTGATTACAAAAAAAAAAACTTTTGAATTCTTTAATGGGAGGTCCTCCGAGCAATATGAGAACGAAAAATATTTTTAGATATTTCATGGTATAGGAAATTAGTAGTCCCCTTAACAGTTCCAAATATATTATTAAAATTGATCTTTAAAATATAATACAGTGAGGATAAACTCAAACAAATTTGATTGATGAAATTAAAATCGCTGATGAAATTAAACGGAAACACGCACTAATCTATGCCAATATCATGACATGGTTCATGTACAGTAATAAATAGATGAAGCATCGCTTAATAATCAGATTATGTATAAAAGGAATATTCGTTACTAACATTTTAGTACTACTCGATTTCAGTATGTTCTTGCTATATGTACTCATCATTCAGATGATTCTAATCGTTCAGTATGCATACACTGCCAATTATATTGCCAATTTTGAGCGGGTTACATGTAAATCTACCGGCAATATTACGATTAATTTGTGTATGCTAAAA
Source organism: Tipula unca (assembly GCA_951394425.1). Lineage (NCBI taxonomy): Eukaryota > Metazoa > Arthropoda > Insecta > Diptera > Tipulidae > Tipula > Tipula unca. The sequence continues at coordinate 10,422,447 of OX596382.1, forward strand.
TATCGGAATCGTACAACACGTAGCGTTGAAGTTAATTTTAAATTTAAGCCAACCCGACAACTTAAAGTTAGTTGAATTGTGTTTCACGAATATATAATATAGTGGAGCTGATAATTATATATTTTATTTGAATTTAGGTAGATTACGAATTTTTCTTCCGTTATGGCCAAATTTTTAGAGGATTTGTGATCAAAGGTACTGAAGATTTGTGTGAATATTTGGATAAAGGAAAACTCACACCACTCTTGAATGCAATTGTACCGGTGACAAAACAAGTGAATTCATCGTTATACGCAACAAAATGCCCGATTGATTATTTAATTATGGAAAATTATTGGGGAAATATAGATCTAATGCATCTACCACCCATTGTGCCGGCTGGTACATATAAGGTTGAAATCGGAGTCCGCAATGAACAATTCACGCTTAATGTTACGGTATTGGCTGAGGTACGTGCAAGTAACGGCGCACATATATTAGCAATGGGATAATTTAAAAATTATTAATAAAATTTTATTGGAAAAAAAATGTGTTTTGAAAACAATCGCCCTATGAAAAGACCCACGAGCAATATGGAAAGGGAAATATTTATTATCAATTTTATTGTTCGGGAAGTAGGCAAACGTTACCACGCCTATAAGAATTCCATGCCAGTGCCAAATAGTTGAAATATATTCGTTCTGGGAGGTTGATGGGTTGTCTGCATGATTAGTTTATTAAAAAAAATATTTTTTTATATAATTGGCTCTGATAGGTACCTCGAGCAATACATAATTTTAATTGTTTTATGCTACGGGAAGTTAGCAGACATCTTAGGCACCTCCAAATTAGGTACCAATGGAATAAAAAAATTCTACTTTGTTAGATTAATTGTAAAGTTTAACTATTTAAATATCTATAATTTTTCATGTCAATAGATAATTAATTCGTCCAGACAGTACTAAAATGAAGCAATTTGCAGAGATAAACATCACGACGCGGTTCATAATTCAATAATTTTTTTTACAACCGGATGATACAAAATAAAATTAGAAATAAATTTGAATTACTCGAGATAATATTGTATCAGTTCTGATTTGTTCGCAGAATGCACTTCAAGTGTTTAATCGCAATTCAGACAATTTTAGTCTTGCGGTACGTAAACACGGCCCATTATATACTCGATTTTGAACGAATTGAATGTAAAAAATCGGGCGATATAACGATCAATTGGTGCATGTTAAAATATCGAAATCGTACATTGCGTAGCATCGAATTAAGTGTAAATTTTAAGCCGAGCCGAGATATAAAAGTAAGTCGTGTAAAAGCTGCGTAATTTTTCAAATTATTTCTAATATATTATTTTATAGGTGCAGTATGACTCTTTCTACCGATATGGACAAACTTTTAAAACATTTTTTGTCAAAGGTACTGATGATTTGTGTGGATATTTGGACGAAGGTAAAACTGCCCCATTTCTAAATGCTGTTATACCGATTACGAGAAAAAGAAACTCATCGCTGTATGCAACCAAATGTCCGATTGATTATATGGTTTTTGAGAATTTTTGGGGCAATGTCGATTTAATGAACATGCCACCAATTATTCCGGCTGGTAAATACAGGGCTGAAATCGTAGTACATAATAAACATTTCGTAATTAATATTACGATATTGTTTGTGGTGCGAGCAACTAATCCAATACATATATTGGCGATGGGATAAAATATAAATTTTGTATTGTTTTGAAAACTAGTTTTTAGAAAGACATTTCTATTTTCTTTTGTTTTAGTTTTTAGTTTGTTTTGAAAGATCCATCGACCAAGATGGCAATGAAAAATATTTTTAATTATTTTAATGGTCGGGACTTCAGCAGAAGTCTGCAAAATTTCAAAAATCCTGTCAAATCAATTAATTGCTGTTTTTTAATAAATTGCAATGATACGAGTAAACAATTTTTTCAAATCACTGTGGAAAATTTTCGAGTAAAAAACAAAAGACAGGTGTTTTAATTAATTTTTATGGCCTGGTTGCAGTACTAGATTTTAAAAACAATATATATTATTTTTGCTAGTAATATTTTAATTTAATGTTTTGAAAACTACAAGGTGAATGGAGTTTATGAAATCGTAAGAGAGTCTGCCAACTTCCAGTGCCATAAAATAATTTAAAATAGAAGCCTTTCCCATATTGCTTTGCGGACCTTTCAAAAATAAATTTTATTCCAACACTTATTATACAATTAATCATTTCAATAAAGTAATACTTTTTGGCTCACAATTTATTCTTTTCATCTTAAATGTTATGAAAAAGTTCCTATACCATAAAATAATTAAAATTATTGAAAAGTGCACGCTCGACTCACTGTCAAATTTTTGGTTGGACAATATTTAACATTCAATTCGACACTTCGCACCGTACAATTTAAATATTTTAATTTGCACACATTAATCGAAATTGACAAGGTAAAAACTGAGATTGGCAACACGGATGATTAAAATCATTTAGATCATGACTAAATAGTGCCAGTGCATGATGCTGTGGAATTAAAAATGACTCAATAGATTTCAAAAATCTAAATAAATTTATGGAATAATCGGAATTTTTAATAATCGCTTGATTGTAGTGATAAATAATAATGGGATGTTGTAAAACTATTAAATTCAACTGGAATGGTTTAAAATTTAGTTAATTAACTATTTTTTTCTGTTGAGATTTATATAGCTCCGTCTTTTAATTGCCCATCTGCACACCTAATAGCTCCATGTCAGCCGGTACTAACATGATGGTTCGGTTCATGAATTCCACATTCCAACAGAAGGCCAAGGATGTTTTATATTTAATCACTGATAGTAATCAAAACAGGCAATTTTTTTTTTAAAATCCTGTTGCGATCCAAACCTGGTACCTCCCATTCGTAGCTTTCCAAACAAAAATCGTTTTAAATTAACAAACAAATTAGGAAAAAAAATTTGCGGCAATTTAAGTTAGAAGAATGGTAGCTAGTCTCTAGTTAGGGGAATTCCTGGAAACCATTCAGAAAGAATTTCATGATTTAAATCTTAAACCTAAATTGTCTCATGTCACCGAAAATCCTGCCAATGAATTAAATGCTACAGGATTTTCCAATAAGAGGTTTCATTTTGAATAGCTGCTATTCAAATAATAACCCTAATAGCTACTCTGCTATTTGGGTAGCTGGCATTTTTGGAAAAATTTGAGATGTTGGGACAAGTTAGTGATGTGAAGAATCGAAACCGTGTGCGTCACTCAAGAACAACTGAGAATATTGCTGCTGTAGTCCGTCGTGTTAAAGAAAACCCAGGTTTGTCGATTCCTCTTCGATCATTGGAATTTGACATTCCTCAAACGACATTACATCGTATTTTACATAAAAACTTAGGTTTTAAGGTTTTGAAAGTACAGTTAACACAAGAACTCAAGCCGGTCGATCACCAAAAACGTGGTATCGATTGGGTCCTTCAAATGCATCAAAATGATCTCGATTTTCATCGAAAAATCATCTTCAGTGATAAGGCCCATTTTCACTTCGGCTCAAAAAATCCATGAATGATTGTTGAAAAGCCTCTCCATCCTCAACGTGTCACTGTTTGGTGACGTTTTGGGGACTTTTTCGAAAATGAGGCTGATGCAACTGTAACAGTGAATGGATTGCGCTACCCAGCTATGATTAATGATTTTTTATGGCCGGAATTGAAAGGAAGACGGCACTACCTTAACACCTTTAGACTTTTTTCTTTGGAGCCACGTGAAAAATAAGGTCTGCCTCCACAATCGATTTAAGACCTTAAAGATGGAATTTGTAAAGTTATCGAGGACATACAGCAGCAAATGTGCGAATTGGTCATGGAAAATTTCAAGAAAAGGTGGTGGTCATTTGGCTGATATCTTTTTCAAATGTTAATGGCATACCTTTCTCTTTACAATGAAATAAACATTCATTGATTTCTCTTAAAAAATACTCGTTTTTTTAAATATCAAAATGCAACTTCTTATTGGAAAACCTAGCATTATAGTCATCAGACTCATAGCATTGGATACCGCACTCGATCAGTTTGAAAATAATTCGGTAATCGAGAAAAAGAAAATTATTGACAAAATTATTCACTGGCGAGATAGAGCCCGCAACGATTAAATATTTCATTTCAATACTTGACAGGTATATTTAGTGAAATCTCTCGAAAGGTTGTTATAGATCCATTAGTTGAGAGCATAAAGGTATGGCCAAATTTATAAACCGTTTGTGGTTGTAGGAATTATGTTCACTTATATAATTATCTTGCACTGGTATATACCTACATTTATTTTTCGGTGGCGTTACTTATGTCCGCCACCGTTGCATATGATGCGGGAAATTTTGTATACACTGTATCATTCACAATTCAGAACAAGATTTAACAGAATGAAATTTTATTAATCATTTCGAACAACATAGTTTATTTATTTGACTTATCCTCTAGTACAAACATTATATTTTGGTGTTACACGAATTACAGATATATAAGTATTTTATTAATTAATTATTATTAGAAGAGTAGAGTATTATTTATGTTGTTGTTCTTCAGCTTGTTCTTTCTGGTGTATCTAATTCCTGACTGACGAAAATGCATCTTTTTAATTTTTAATTGCAATATGCAAATCATCATGTTACAGTGCGTAACACTATGATCAGATAGTGCGTGGACGGGTGCGTTCCTAGATGTATACGTTTGTAGAGTTGTAGAGTCGCTACATGGTCAAGGGTAATGATGATTTGTGTGGATATTTGGACCACGGTAAAACTTCACCAATTTTGGATGTATTCATATCGGTGACGAAACATATAAATTCGTCATTGTATTCAACGAAGTGTCCAATTGATTATATAATTTTGGAAAAGTTTTGGGGTAACGTAGATTTAATGAATCTTCCGCCCGTTGTGCCAGCTGGTAAATATAAGGTGGAAATCGGAGTGCATAATAAACATTTCGTGGTTAATGTTACGATATTAGTAGAGATACGACCAACAACGCCGTAAATAAATTGGCAATGGGCTAAAATAAAAATGTATCGCTTTTGATGAATTATCAATCAAATTTTGTTTTGGGATTGGTTTTCTTTTTCAATATTTCCTGGAAGGTCCCCCGAGCAATACGGAAAGGAAAATTTTTTTTAATTTTTTTATGGCGTAGGAAGTTAGTGGACCCCCAAATTAGCCGAATTCTTCACAACAACCATTCAAATAATATCATTAAAATGTAAATATAAAAATACGGAACTCCACAAGTATAAATTGCTGACAATTATTCAAATAATATGTGAAAATGACACTATTAAAATCTCAAAAGCTCATACGTGCTTCAATTAAGTAATTTATGTTGATTGCGATCAATATCATACCATACGGATGTCATTAAATTCATTACCGGCAAATTCGTTTAAGTCTAGACCACTTTACCGAAATTACGAAAATTTGCAGAGATACACACCAAGTCGTCTCGGCTCTTGAACAAAAATTATTTAATAACCGGACATATATAAATAAAAATCAACAATTGGATTGGATTTAGTTTAAATTAAATGTGATTGTGGAATGTTTATCTTGACTACTTTCAAAAAACATTCTCTGCTAACCAAGTAAATTAATTATTTCATTAAACCAATGAAATTCATCGTGGTACACAAATAATAAATTGGACATTTGATGTTCCCAACAATGCATATCATTGATTTAGTGAAATTATGTTTCGGCTGGTGATTGCGATAGTAAATAAGTGTCTTGGAATATACAATTTATAGTTTAAGTATATGTGAAAAATAATTTTATTATTAAAATCAAAACATCTTGGAAGGTCCTGCGAGCAATACGGAAAGGGATCCTATTTATAATTGATTAATTACTGGGGAAGTTAGCAGTCACCTAAACGATTCCAAACAACACCATCCACGAGTCTAATAATGTGATAAGCGCTACACTATTGACTGTACTGGCAATTAGACAATATATTTAAGTTCATTTACTTATTTCTGTATAAGAACTCGTGGAACTCGTTGTTCTTCAAGAAACTCGCTGGCCTAAAAGTGGAGACCATGTGTCCCACGGCTATACGTTGTTATACAATGGAGAAGACTCCGGAAATTTTGGAGCTGGATTTCTATTTGGGCCGCTGGTAAATAACGCTGTTTTGGATTTCCAAGCAGTCAATAACCGATTATGTAAGTTTCGCTTACCTATGAAGTTAGCTAACCTGTCGATAATTTCGCCACTACACGTTTGAAGGAGTGAGGAGGTTCAAATATTTGGGCTCTCTTATTACTCACGATAATAGTGTGGGTGAGGATTTTAAAGTGCGGCTGGCAGCTGGCAGCCGTGCTTTGTATCCTCTAAGGCCATTGCTGAAATCTAAACACCAATCAAGTGCCGTGAAGCTGAGGCTTTATGCTTCGTCGTCGATTTGGCCCGTTGGTATGTTTGGATGTGAAATATTTATTGGGTCGACCTGAAACAATGGCATTAGAATGGGAAAAGGTACGATTTTTAAACATTCTTTCGGAAACCGTTAATCTAGAGCTTTATTTAAGAGCACCACAATTAGCTGCCATCTTATTAGTGAAATTATTGGTCGAGCTATGTAAATCAATTAACATCCCGAATCAGCAAATATTTGGTACTAAACAAATATTTGGACCCCACTATTGTTCTTATATGGCGTTCTGATGTTCCTAGAAAGTTAAAAACATAAATAGCTAACCGCACATCAGTATAAATGTTGGACCGTCTTCCACAACAAAAATGGTATCTCATTCCCTCGAACAAAAATCTAGAAAATTTATCGTCTCGAGGTATATTTCCGGATCAATTACTGGACAACAATCAGTGTTGGGAAGGACCAGACTTCTAACGTGCACACATCAACCGATAAATGGTGGAAACTATCTTATTGATCCACCCAACTGTAAAAGCTTAATAGCAAAGAAGTAATTTTTCTATACTTATGCTGTATCGACCGATTTCGCCAAATGTTCTGATTTAAAACGCGAAAGCAAACGCTGCAAAACACCCGGCTGTCCTTGACGCTCGTTAATATTCTCGTAAATTCTCTTAAGACATCTACTTATACGATACTTACATCCTTCTCAACCACAATTACTCGCCACCATCTGATAAAATACTGCTCGTGGATGTACATACTGCAGACGACATTAGCTGAGTACATTAAGTTCTCGATTTCGCTGGCCCTCTAATGATGAAATCGTTAGGAGATATGTATCATACGAAGATGCGTGGTCACGGACCGGATTTGTTCCTGAATTATTGTGTCAGCAAAGAAAATACATCCACGAGCTCGATTCACAACAAACAGCTATAAGATATAATTTAAGAGAAAGATCTCAGATACACTTCTGAGAAGAACAATAAGAAGTATGTCCTTTTAAGTACTGTACACCCGATGCAAAAATTGATTTTGGTCTTGAAAACAATAAGGTGAGTAGAATTTTTAAATTCGTTAGAGAGTCTGCCTGGCCTTCCTGTGCCATAACTTCCTATGCCGTAAAATAATTTATAGTAGACGCGTTTCCCATATTGCTTCGCGGACCTTTCAAAATGAATACTTATTTTACAATTAATCATTTCAATAAAGTAATATTTTCAGTAAAATTATTTCTTCACTATTAAAAAAATGTCCATCACCAGCATTTATATGTATATGGTTAAAAAAATTATGGTACAGGAAGTCAGCCAAATTCTTCACAATTCTTCACAATAATTAATTTTTAAGTAATTATTGCATTCAACTGATAAGACTCCACCCGGTTAAATCGTTTGTCAATGGAATACAAAAACACGCAACTACACATGTTTGGTTTCATAATAATTATTAATAAAATATGTGAAAATGATTTTATTAAAATCTGATTTCGATCAAAACGGATGTCATTAAATTTAGACCACTTTACCGAAATTAAGAAATTTGCAGAGATAAACATCGCATCGTCGCGGCTCATGAATAAAAATATTTTAATAACCAGAATATGCAATTGGATTGGATTAGTCGTCGATACTGAAACAATGTTAGTTCAATTGAAATATAATTGTGGAATGTATTACATAACCACTTTCAAATAATATATTTACTGCTATAAGCAAATAAATTAATCGTTTCATTAAATCAATGAAATTCGTCATTTTACACCACAAAATCTCCTATTGATTGATTTATTATGGCAAATGGTTGGTCCAAAAATTAGCCACACTAAATGCATCGGACATTTTGTTGTGTACAATGATGAATTTCATTGATTTAATGAAGTCATGGTGCGGCTAGTGATTATGGTAGCAAATTAGTGTCTTGGATTATACAACTAGTAATTAGTTTTTGTGTAATAAATTTATATTATTAAAAAAAAGGTCCTTCGAGCAATACGGAAAGAAACCATATTTTTATTTATTATATGATTGGGGAAGTTAGCAGTCACCTTAGCAATTCTAAAAACACCAACCACGAGCCAAATTATGTGATAACGGCTACACTTTTGACTGTGCCACTACAGTTAGACAATATATTTAGGTTAATTTTATGATTTTTGTTTATTGTCATTATGATTGGATAATTTTTAATTTTTAATATTATAATTTGGGCTCTTATGTTTATAAATAAAATAATAAAATAAAGTAATACAGTCGATATTGGTTCTTTTCCTGTTTTGTGAGTCGAATTTTGCTTTGTGGATATTTTATTCTCTCTCAAACTACTATTTCTGATTTCAACGTTTGCTATAAAGAAGTTAAATTAAGAATAATGTAAGATTGTCTGATTTTAAGGCTGCTTATTATACGTAGAATTTTAGTTCTCGGTGCTCGAAACTTCTATATAAGTTTCTTATAACAAGACTTTTAAGTTAAATCCCAATTTTTTATATTCAGGTTCAGCCAGTCGAAAACAATAATTGCCCTTCGGGCTACTGTTAAATCTATTTGATTCACATATCCTGTTATCACTTCGATCAACATACACAGGTTAACTATTTTTAAATATTTAAAAATACAGGAAGTAAGCAAACTTCTACATGATTCCAAAATACCATTGAGCCGCTTAATATTTTCAATAGTTTAATCAAACAAACTCATCGACTGTTGTTAGATTATTAATAAAATTTGGTGAGTCCTCCGAGCAATATGAGAACGAAAAATATTTTTAGATATTTCATGGTATAGGAAATTAGTAGTCCCCTTAACAGTTCCAAATATATTATTAAAATTGATCTTTAAAATATAATACAGTGAGGATAAACTCAAACAAATTTGATTGATGAAATTAAAATCGCTGATGAAATTAAACGGAAACACGCACTAATCTATGCCAATATCATGACATGGTTCATGTACAGTAATAAATAGATGAAGCATCGCTTAATAATCAGATTATGTATAAAAGGAATATTCGTTACTAACATTTTAGTACTACTCGATTTCAGTATGTTCTTGCTATATGTACTCATCATTCAGATGATTCTAATCGTTCAGTATGCATACACTGCCAATTATATTGTCAATTTTGAGCGGGTTACATGTAAATCTACCGGCAATATTACGATTAATTTGTGTATGCTAAAATATCGGAATCGTACAACACGTAGCGTTGAAGTTAATTTTAAATTTAAGCCAACCCGACAACTTAAAGTTAGTTGAATTGTGTTTCACGAATATATAATATAGTGGAGCTGATAATTATATATTTTATTTGAATTTAGGTAGATTACGAATTTTTCTTCCGTTATGGCCAAATTTTTAGAGGATTTGTGATCAAAGGTACTGAAGATTTGTGTGAATATTTGGATAAAGGAAAACTCACACCACTCTTGAATGCAATTGTACCGGTGACAAAACAAGTGAATTCATCGTTATACGCAACAAAATGCCCGATTGATTATTTAATTATGGAAAATTATTGGGGAAATATAGATCTAATGCATCTACCACCCATTGTGCCGGCTGGTACATATAAGGTTGAAATCGGAGTCCGCAATGAACAATTCACGCTTAATGTTACGGTATTGGCTGAGGTACGTGCAAGTAACGGCGCACATATATTAGCAATGGGATAATTTAAAAATTATTAATAAAATTTTATTGGAAAAAAAATGTGTTTTGAAAACAATCGCCCTATGAAAAGACCCACGAGCAATATGGAAAGGGAAATATTTATTATCAATTTTATTGTTCGGGAAGTAGGCAAACGTTACCACGCCTATAAGAATTCCATGCCAGTGCCAAATAGTTGAAATATATTCGTTCTGGGAGGTTGATGGGTTGTCTGCATGATTAGTTTATTAAAAAAAATATTTTTTTATATAATTGGCTCTGATAGGTACCTCGAGCAATACATAATTTTAATTGTTTTATGCTACGGGAAGTTAGCAGACATCTTAGGCACCTCCAAATTAAGTACCAATGGAATAAAAAAATTCTACTTTGTTAGATTAATTGTAAAGTTTAACTATTTAAATATCTATAATTTTTCATGTATATAGATAATTAATTCGTCCAGACAGTCATACTAAAATGAAGCAATTTGCAGAGATAAACATCACGACGCGGTTCATAAATCAATAATTTTTTTTAAACCGGATGATACAAAATAAAATCAGAAATAAATTTGAATTACTCGAGATAATATTGTATCAGTTCTGATTTGTTCGCAGAATGCACTTCAAGTGTTTAATCGCAATTCAGACGATTTTCGTCTTGCGGTACGTAAACACGGCCCATTATATACTCGATTTTGAACGAATTGAATGTAAAAAATCGGGCGATATAACGATCAATTGGTGCTTGTTAAAATATCGAAATCGTACATTGCGTAGCATCGAGTTAAGTGTAAATTTTAAGCCGAGCCGAGATATAAAAGTAAGTCGTGTAAAAGCTGCTTAATTTTTCAAATTATTTCTAATATATTATTTTATAGGTGCAGTATGACTCTTTCTACCGATATGGACAAACTTTTAAAACATTTTTTGTCAAAGGTACTGATGATTTGTGTGGATATTTGGACGAAGGTAAAACTGCCCCATTTCTAAATGCTGTTATACCGATTACGAGAAAAACAAACTCATCGCTGTATGCAACAAAATGTCCGATCGATTATATGGTTTTTGAGAATTTTTGGGGCAATGTCGATTTAATGAACATGCCACCGATTATTCCGGCTGGTAAATACAGGGGTGAAATCGTAGGGTATAATAAACATTTCGTAATTAATATTACGATATTGTTTGGGGTGCGAGCAAGTAATCCCGTAAATATATTGGCGATGGGATAAAATATAAATTTTGAATTGTTTTGAAAACTACTTTTTAGAAACAGATGCTTCTATTTTCTTTTGTTTTAGTTTTTAGTTTGCTTTGGAAAGTCCTTCGACCAAGGTGGCAAGGAAAAATATTTTTAATTATTTTAATGGTCGGGACGTCAGCAGAAGTCTGCACAATTTCAAAAATCCTGTCAAATCAATTAACTGCTGTTTTTTAATAAATTGCAATGATACGAGTAAACAATTTTTTCAAATCGCTGTGGAAAATTTTCGAGTAAAAAACAAAAGACAGATGTTTTAATTAATTTTTATGGCCCGGTTGCAGTACTAGATTTTAAAAGCAATATATATTATTTTTGCTAGTAATATTTTAATTTAATGTTTTGAAAACTAGAAGGTGAATGGAATTTTTGAAATCGTAAGAGAGTCTGCCAACTTCCTGTGCCATAAAATAATTTAAAATAGAAGCCTTTCCCATATTGCTTTGCGGACCTTTCAAAAGGAAATTTTATTCCAACACTTATTATACAATTAATCATTTCAATAAAGTAATACTTTTTTGCCCACAATTTATTCTTTTCATCTTAAATGTTATGAAAAAGTTTCTATACCATAAAATAATTAAAATGGGTTTATTATTAAATAGTGCCAGTGATGATGCTGTTGAATTAAAAATGATTATATTGTTTTTAAAAATCTATTCGGAATTTTTATCTTGTGCCGCATGAAGGCTTCGCTATTATAATCGCTTGATTGTAGAGATATCCGCACGATGAACTAAAATAGATTCATTAAAAATACATTATTTATAAAACAATGGGATGTTTCAAAACTATTAAATTTAACTGAAATGGTTTAAAATTTAATTAATTAACTATATTTTTCTGTTGAGATTGTTCAGCTAGTGGATTTATTGTCCATTGAAAGCTGAACAGAATAGCTCCGTCTTTTAATTAGCCATCTGCCAATACCTAATAACTCCACGGCAGCCTGTACTATGAGTTCGACATTCCAACAGAAGGTCATTGATGTTTTATATTTAATCACTGATCGTAATCAAGACATGCAATTTTTGTTAAAGCTTACCTCTCAGTTGCGATTCAAATCTGATCGTAGCTTTTCAAACAAAAATCGTTTTAAATTAACAAATCAAATTAGAAAAAAAACTTAGCGGCAATTGAAGTTAGAAAAATGTCAGCTAGCCTCTAGTTGACGGAATAGTTGGAAACCATTCAGAAAGAATCTCATGATTTAAATCTTAAACCTAAATTGTTTCATCTCACCGAAAATCCAGACAATGAATTAAATTCTAAAGCGTTTTCCAATAAGAGGTTTCATTTTGAATAGCCTGCTATTTGGACAGCTGTCAATTTTGAAGCGGTCATCTTTTCACATTATTGATAAATACAAAGTACGCCATTACTAAAAATGGCACGATATACGTTTTTTAGGGCGGGCGGTGTGATTGGACCTTATTTTTTCGAAAATGAGGCTGGTCCAACTGATACGGTGAATGGATTGTGTTTTTATGGCAGGAATTGATGTGGACGACGTTTATTTTGCCACACAAACAACGAAACAATCGCAATTTTGCAGGAAAAGTTTCCTGACGGTGTTATTTCTCGAAGAGATGATCACAATTTTTTCTTTGGGGCCACGTGAAAGATAAGGTCTATGCCAATGCTCCACAATCGATTCAAGACCTTAAAGATGGAATTCGAGAAGTTATTGAGGACATACAGCCGCAAATGTGCGAATCGGTCATGAAAAAGATATAGTGCTGCAAGCGTAGCCATGGCGGCCATTTGGCTGATATCGTTTTCAAATGTTAATGGCATACCTTCCTCTTTACAGTGAAATAAACATTCCTTGATTTATCTTAAAAATACTCGTTTTACTCGGGAAAATACTCGGGAAAACCCGGTATTATAGCATTGGATACCGCACTCGATCAGTTTGAAAATAATTCGGTAATCGAGAAAAAGAAAATTATTGTCAAAATTACTCACTGGCGAGATAGAGCCCGCAACGATTAAATATTACATTTCAATACTTGACAGGTATAACAATTTTAGTGAGCTCCCTCGAAAGGTTATTATAGATCCATTAGTCGAGAGTATAAAGAGGATAGAAAATGTAAACGAACCAACTTATTAGTCCGATTGAAAGCGGGCCTTGAAAACAGGCGTACTGAGACAGAAGGCCTAAAATCTAAAAATGAACAGGAATTAGAAAGGCGATTAATGTGGACGAATCATGGACAAATTAGCTGTATTGTAAGCGGCCATATTAACCTAAAATGTTCGAGTTGGTCTGGTTCTTGTCTCACAGAAAATCAATGTGATTTTCCGAAATATAAATTTTCAGGTACCTAGGACTGGACATTTTTGTCTCTATAAGTAACCGGACTGAAATATATCGATTTCTCTGAATATTTTCATGTGTTTTAGGATAAATTTCACGTGAATAAAGATCAAGATGTCTTAAACATTTTGCTAGATAATATGAATCCAGTTTAAAAAATTGGTATGCACCACAGGCAAATCAAAATAACGTGGTCACTTCCGAATATTTGTGACAATTTCAAAAAGCTTTAAAATTCATCCAGTTTCCACCCAAATCGACTTATAGAGCCACATCCGCAAACTTTTACTGACGCTGACCAAAAGTTTAATGGTCAACAAGACGAGCCTCGTCATATAGAAGACATTAATAAACAAAACTTTATAGTAAGATTGTTTAGCCTTAGGTATTCCGAAAAGAAAACAGAAACCATCAAGTTTTGCGTAGTGCCTTCAATAAAATCGGAGTTTTTTGCATCCAAAGGTTTATGAAAAACTATGCGGGGCATAACATCCATAACATTGAGAATTTTTACTTAAGAAAATACATTCATTTCATTGCAGGTGTCGCTTCGAAACGAAGAACATGTTCCCAGGCAGTCGTACCTTTAACATATCTAACTCTGACTATACAATTCCTAAAATATTACTACTATTTCAGTATGTTTAGCCATGTTTCCCTGTTACCGGTCCTGCCAACGAGGAGGCGCATACTCGTCTACTATTTACTAGGTTAAAAATATGTTTACTTAAGATAAAAAAAAAAATTGAGTTCTGATACTTATATCACAAAATTTCTTGAAAGAGTTGAGGTTGTTTGGCAGCATTAAAGATAGTTTACTTGGTGGCCACTCAGCTCTTAAGTCTTTAATAAGTTGATCTCTAGCTTCTTCAGCTAGATCACAGTCATAGAATATGTGTTCTATGGTATCCTCGCCCTGTGCACATCCACAGGTGCTTGAGTCGGCTACACTCAGTGGGTACATATAAGAGGCTATTCTTCCATGCCCCGTTAACAATTGGGTAAACCATACACTTTTTTGAGAAATCTTGGTCTCTAATCTCGCTTCAATGTTTAGCAGATAACTATATTTTATTCTATTCTTTGGTAATTCCGATCGAAATACTTCTTTGGACACTAACTAGTGTACGCCGATGGTGACAGTTCATTCTATATTATTGACAAAGTACGTTGCATAAGACCCCAGGCCTCTTTAGCAAATCGTTTCAGCACAGCGAAAACCTTCTTACTATTTTCCGCAACCCTTTTGACATGTGAAGTTACTCCATGTCTTTCAATGTCAACTCCCGGCCATTTAACAGTTTTTACCATCTTAATTCTTTGGCCATTTATGGAAACCCATGGTGGTCTCCTAATGTCAAGTGAACCGTTAATTTGGATCATGACTGTCTTTGTAGAGGGTATCTCCATTTTGTAGCTTTTGCACCAGTCTACCATCCTGTCTATGGCTAATTGAGCTTTTCCTTGAATACTTTGTCTTGAGTTCCCACCAAAGATTACATTACCTTATCG
Organism: Tipula unca; assembly: GCA_951394425.1. NCBI lineage: Eukaryota > Metazoa > Arthropoda > Insecta > Diptera > Tipulidae > Tipula > Tipula unca. Next base: position 10,437,610 of record OX596382.1, read on the forward strand.
TCCGCGAATGCTACTTCTTGGACTTCTTGGTTCTATCTTCCGTTGAAGACAATATTCCAAAGGTGTGGACCAATGATGGAGCCTTGCGGACATCCCTTATTGACAATTTTTTCAAAACTGGTGGCCATGACTTGAAATAGCAATGGCTTTTCTTTCAGAAAAATAGTTATTAATGATGTTTTAAATATGGACAATTGAATTTCTTTAGCTCCAACATTATGTTGGGCCACTACAGGTTGTCGAACGCGCCAGATACATCTAGGAAAACTCCAAGATTGTACTTTTGGTCCAACTCTTTGACCATAGTGATCATTGTGATCATTGCGTACTCTGTGGATCTATTTTCTCTAAAGCCAACCTGTTTGTCACTATAGGTGCCACTATTTTGGAATATGTCCATTAACCTGATGGCAATTAATTTAATTTACTTAGGACAGGTAACAGATCGGAATTGATTTTACACCTATCTCCGGTTTTCCTAATGATAACTAATTTATCATTTTTCCAAGCTTTGGGAAATACTCCTTTCGTGATACAGGGCCCTATTATAGGACGCACGCTGTATCACCTCGACCTCGATATTGTATAGGCCTGGCGGTTTACCAGCTTTAATAGAGACATGATAGCCAAAGTGGCTTCTTCATAATTGAAGTGGCTCATGTTTGGTGTAATTGGTGTAGAGTTACGATCGGGGCGGATTTCTCTTTGCCTCTCAGAGTCCTTTTCCTCAGAGTAATCGGGTAGTAAGGTATTATTAAGGCAGTCCACCACTGCTCACCAGAGAACTTAGTACCTAATTCGTTTTCAATTAACCGGTGCTGAACTTATAGATAAAGCACCACGGTACAGCATTACCATGCTTCGTGATGAACTCTTTTCAGCTCATTTTGTATCTGATACTTTTAAAATACATCTTTCGGTGTACCACTTAGTTAAGTCTTTTGCTTTTCCGAGTTTCAGGATTGGTATCTCTTTGATATAAATTGCGCAACTTAGGAACCAATTTTCTTGATTTGTTCGTTAAGTCCGGAGACCACCAACACAGTTTAAATTTACGAGCACGTTTACGTGGTAAAGTAGCGCTACATACTTTGATAATTGGTACTTAGTTGGCTATATATGTAAACACTCTCAATTGGCATACCTTAAGGCATACCGAGGAACTTTCTTTACTGCTACGGCATTATTATGTGTGTTCTCAGAACCCAAGATCGAGACAATAGCTCTGTGATCACTTGATGTCCAAGTTTGATGAAAAATTTTCTTAACAGACCGCCCATCATGAGAGTGTGAGCGTCTGCCCATCTTCGTTAAAAACGAATAGGTATCAATTCTTCAACGAGCTTAGAGAAGTAGCCAGTAATGATAATCGGATGGTCTTTTAGACCATCCATGATTTCATCAAGTTTACTCACATATTCCACTAGATCGTATGAATATTGGCAGTAAACACTGACCAGATAGAAACTTAAGATAGAACTCACTTCTACACAGAGACAGTGTGAGTCCAGTACTGTGAAATAATTGTGAAACAAAATTTTAAAAAAAATAACTTTTTGAAAGGTCATCGAAGCAATACGGCAAGGACAAATATTTTAAATAATTTTATGGAACGGGAAGTTAGCAGACTTTTCCACGATTCCAAAAATATCACTCACCTTCTAAATTACAACATTAAATCAAATAGTGAGACTAAACGCGATTCATAAATCAAGAAAATTTATCACATTGTTTATTTCGTGTACCCTCTCCGTTCTCCGAACACAATATAATTTAATGTAATAAAAGAATTTTTTTTTTAAATAACTCAAAAATTAATCGTTTGTAAATAAAAATGGCATAGAACTGCTTGCCATACACACCAAAGCAACATTATACTTATATATGTATATACATAATAAAAATTATACTCATTATTTTCCTTCTAATTGCTCTAATGATGGAAAATTTGTAATTTTATGTTATTATGTCTTTCTATTCTCCACATTCTTTTACCATCATTAGACTGAAAATAATTTCCACACCATAATGTCTATGTGTACGAGTAAATATGTATGTGAAAAAAAATTGTTCTTGAAAAATCTTTTTTCGTTACGGTCTAATTATCCACTTTCAGTCTATATATTAGTGAAGAAAATTGTACGAAAGGAAAAATTAAAAATGTTGATAGTAATAATCGTAATAATAATAAATAAACTACCTTGTTCTCTATTTTCCCTTTCACATCCCTGTTGCTGAGGGTATCGTGGCCGGAAAATAATTTTTTTATTTTTTTTTTAAATTTAATGGCGCCGTTGTTTTGGTCCAAATGATGATGATAATTTTAGGAACTCACCGAAAAATTAATTCGAGTGGATAACACTGTGTTCGTGTGTGTGTGTGTGTGTGCAATCTCCTCTTGATTATGGTTATTAGTCGGATAAGACTAAAAAAAAATCGCCACAAATTTGAAGAAGGAAAAAAACAACAACGGGTGCGATTCTAAACGATTATGGTTATTTGCCCTAATGATGATTTCGTTTTGCATTTTCTTATGCTATAAAGGCAACCTCGAATATTTCCAAAATCATTTTCTATTATGCTCAATCAACGCATAAACATACATTAATACAAGACTGTATATTGATTTTTATGTCAATTTTGTGCGAACGGAATGTCTGTCTATTATGATTATTTGTCAACAATTTTTTCATTCAAAACCCAATAGTATATATACATATGTACGTATATAGACCGAAGTAAAATCCACTTCAAACATTTTCTCGTATATAACATCGAACAATAACACTGAACACAAAAAAACAGAATCGAGAAAAATTTCGAAAAGAACACGACAATGGGAATCTTAGAAATTGTGTATGTTGTATACGCAGCATAACAATCAACAACATGAAATCAGCAGAAAATGTTATTGGTTTTTTGTTTTTGTTTTTTTCGTACATCAATTTTATGTTGTTCAAGTGCAAAAGGTTTTCGTCAAGTGATTTATTTACTATGAGTTTTCCATTTTTAGAAATATTTTCCAGTCGCACAACAAAAAAAAAACGAAATTCGGGTACATATAGATTGAAAATGGATAAATATTGTTGAAATTTGAGGCAGAAAAACAACAAAGTCGTTCGAGTTTAAAAAGGGTCACCTTTAAAATTTAAGTGTTTTTCGATTTTTTCCCCCCGAAAACGATACTAACAGTAACTTGATGTGTTAGTGTAATTTGATCAACATTTGATGTAACTTACATCATGTAAGTAATCTGTAATGTCAACAACAACTAAAAAAAAAATAAACTGACAACAACAAAAAACTGATTGACAACAACAACAAATCAAGAGCAAAATTTGATTTATTTAATTGATTCGAGTATGAAAAGATCAAATCGTTTTATTTCCAAATACAATTGTTACTGTGTCCTAACATTATATGTGCTTTTGAAATTAAAAATTATATTTGAACAAACCATATTTGAAAGAAATATTTTAAGATAAAAGCTTATAGAAAGGTTTCACGATAAATTTAATTGAAAATAAATGTACACTTGAAAGCTTTTACTATTAAACTGGCATTTTAAAATAAAGAGGCTACAACTAACTAAAGTTGAAATAAAAGCTTTGGAAACAATTTGTGCTTTTTGGTGAAAGCTACAGAAACGATCTTCAGAAAGACAGATAGTTTCAAAATCTACTAATGTTCTCCACAAAAATCTAAAATTACAAAAAAAGGGTGCTGATCTGCCCTCAATCGCCCAAAATAATTATAGTTGGCATACTGTATTTTTAAGTAGAAAGCTTTCGGAATTTCAAAGCAGTAAAAAGTTTGGAATTTAAACAAATGTCGAGAGCTTTTATTAGTTGATCAAAAAACAAGGTTACATTGCTAATCCACCAGCTACCAATTCAAAAGTAGAGCTTTCAATTAGAAATTTTACCTAAAATTAAAGTTGGATATACACCCATAATTCGGAGCTTGATTTAAATGTTGAATTTCTTAATAGTACAGTAGAAGTTTAAAAAGGAAGCTCTAAGAATTTGAAATAACTATGGTTACTAACTATAAATACACAATTCATTCGTGCCAGAAATTAAACCCAAAGCTTTATAACTTAAAAAAATTAGTGATTTCTATTTAAATAATATCAAAGAGCTTTTAATTAAAAGGCCAAAAGACGAAAAATTTGGACACGCTAAACATTCAAGTTAAACTTTGAAGCTTCAATTTAAGAAATTTAAATAGGATTTATAAATTTTCTGAATTTGTATTAAGCTTTTATTCAAACTTTGGGAAAATATGACAGCTTTTAAAGGTTTTAAAGGAAAAAAAGGCAAAAAAGGAAAAATTCATCCAAGTGGCTTAATAAATAAATAAATGTTGTTCCCAAAGCTTATAAACTTTCTAAATCTCATAGAAGCTCATTTCTACCCCAAATAATAGAAGTAATGCAGATAATGTACCATTATTTTCAACGGTTATCCAGCAATTTGCAAAAGCTCATTTAAGCTCTTACTTTAAAGCGTTTGTTTAGGATTAACTAAAACAGTTATATTTGATGGGTCCGAATTGATGGATACATTTAGATCTTTTAGACTTTAACAGATATTTTACGAATTCGATAATATTTAGAGCTTTTAAAAATGCCAACATATATAGTTTTGTAATGATTATAAAAGCTTTTATTATTATAATTAAACTTGAAGCTCTTACCTGATATTTGAAATTTGAGAAAGATAGAAAAATTTATATTTTACGTAAAACAAATGAGCTTTGATAATGGTAGCAGAAGTAGACTATTATTCGTAGAAGTAATTCAATTTATATTCTTCAGCAGTTATTTCTCTAAAAAAATGGAAAATTAAAGTTGGGCGAATTACTCAAGCACTTAATGTCACAAAAGGGGCCCATGGTGAAATACCCTGACAAACACATACTTATACGAATTAAAAACAGCAATGGGAGTCGACCCGAGACCCTCCAATAACAAAGCAGGGACGCTACCTACTGTGCCAACGAGGGCAGTAATATTTCACCAATGTCCCATTGAATCTTTCCACCAAACCCTCCGACTGTCGATATAGAAAGTCGTTGTTTAAATTCGTTGTTAGAAAATCGTGTTTTATTTATAACAAGTTGGTACTCCAAAACGACTAATCCAATTATTGAACAGAGCTTCAGCTATCGTTGTTGCCTCCCACTTACTCCTCAGTGAAACTCCTACAATATTTCTAAAATTCTACAATTTGGGACTACTTTTACTAGTTACTTTGCCGTTCGCACTTTCCCATGGCTTTATTCCCTTGCTTGGCTTTAAGCATCCGTTTTCGATTTGCAGGCTGTCCCATTGTGCCTAATCATCCTTTACTGAGCGACTCTTATCTGCCATCTCACTTCAAGTGACACAAATCCGGGTCCGCAGTCCTTGCATTCTACTTAACATGGCCGTCTTGATATAGCATCACCATTTTCCGATGTTGATCTGGTAATGGTAACTTTGTAGACGTTCGGTCCACCATCTTAATTCATTAACTGACTACCCTTGCTTGGTATTCCATTCAAACGCTTTTGTCCTCATGTGTGTGGATTCCATTGGACTGTTACCTTGTGACACCAAAAATTTAATTCTGTTCTACATAGAAAGCACTTCTTAGGTTTTAACTTTAAGCCGGATGACATTTATCGCTTCCAAACGTCTGTCGGAATCCAAATAAGTGCTCGTGGAAATCCTTTCCCATCTTTATGATATCGTACAAACATTCAAGACATTATCACGACGATAAACTGTCATAGCCCATTACATATAGTTGTTCACGATTTTCCTCTTGGATTTCCACCTAAAGTTTTGTCTTGGACTTTCTGAAGTTTTCTATAACAATCGCATTTTATCAGCCTTCCTTTCAACCAACACTACCGACTGTTATGGGTTGTTTAATAATTCGACCACTTCGGCTGCCCACATTTCCGTTACCATCCGATCCACATCACGCCATTCCAGTGTCCGGTATACAGCAGAATAACGACTGATATACTGTTTGACCTTGCTGAATTTTTCTGGTTCATGTTTAGATCTCCGGTCTATTTCTACATGAGTTGTTCTACTATTTGTTAGTTGGATCGGATTCTTCAGTTCGCATTTCGTAATTGTTGACATCTCTTCACATTTACCGATGACTGCAGCTCCTTCGTTATTTTACTAATGTTCTCCCTATCATAATTCGTTTGGTTTTGCTTTTTCTACACTTCCTTCAAGATCTTGTCTATCTACATATCATTTCTCGGCAGTCTTTCCAGATATGACCGTGTCACATGCCCAACATTTTATTTTACTACCAACTTTATTGAATCTTGAGACCCACCGCTCGATGTCCGTACTGCTATCCATTTCCAATTGTCACACTTTAATGGATTTCCCTCGATAACCCCGTTCATTTTTATTCTCTGCATATAGTTGGGGGTCTTATTTGCATAATGCTCTAGTCGCTCGACCAATGATGAATACTCCGATATAAAATCTCTCCGACCTTTTTATATCGACTCTTCAATTTCATGCAATACATTTCTCGCTTATGGTCACCTTCGTACTTTCGATCTGTTCCGTTTTCCTCGGTACGTAGACGCTATACTTATGGAAGCCTAGAACTTTCTCTTGCAACACCGTCAACAACTTTCAGCTCTAAATCCAGGATGTCTATAGGTATTTCTTTAGAAACTAAGTGTAAGCTTAGAGCCACAGTCCATAATTTGAGAATCACTTTAAATTGTAAAACCGACTATATAGGACTTATTCGATCCATCCACCATATGCGTATAACCACTAAACAATCACACGTACCAAACCGTTTAAAAACCACATATATTAGCACAACAATAAAAACTATCCGCACATACCAATTTAAAACAAATGTCAATTCACTCCAATTCACATCAAAAAGCCCATTTTACATACCGATTTTTGATTCATTTTGTTGTTGTTGGTGTTGTCAATCATCCATTGAAATTTTAGTTGTTAAAATTTGTAATCGTACCAAATACCATTGTTGTTGTTGTCAAATGATTGACAACAACAACAATCGATTTTGAATTTCATCACTTAGGGCGGTATAGTTTACTACTTTGTAACTTACATACATACTCATATATAAATACAAATATATGTTAATGATTTTATGCTTATGTAAGTGTGTAATTGATTTCAGGTATTTAAAGTCAACATTTAGGGGCATACTAAAGTTAGCCTTGATTCAGGCGAATTTAGTTACAATTTTGTGCATTCGTAATCGTTGGCAACATAAAATCGATAAAACATTAATTATGTTTATGTTACAAAACAACATATTTTTTTATGTAACGAATGGATGTACACACACGCAGTGCAATAATCCCGCACGTTAAATATACAAAAAAAAAATAGGTTTTGTATATATGTATAAATAAATCGGGTGCAGTAAACAAAAAACGAAATTTTACAACTATAGCATGTATAGGGTGAATGGTGGCTATGGAAAGAGTGGATTTCCCTATACATACACGGAAAATCTAAATATTTTTTTTGAGTATCGTACAATTTACATAATAGTTGTTGTTGTCAATATTTGTTTTCTCGTTACATTCAACATTAATATTTCAATTTCATTCACAAAATTTCAATAAAATATTTACAATTTTCTTGCCGTTTGCCAATTGCTGAAAATGTAATAGCTATTTTTAAAAAGCACGAATTTAAAATAAAAATAAAAAAATGGAATTTCCTGTTTTTCAATTTGCCTGTATATAAGGAGGAAAAAATTATTATTTTGCTTTTTGGAATATTTTATGTCTTCTCTAGAGATATCGAACCAAATATTTATCTTTAGAGAATAAATAGAAATGAAAGCACTAAGTTTTTTTTGGAAGACGTTTTCTATTTTCTTATTACTCTCGTTTCCTTTAAAGATTTATTTATTTTTCCAAACTTTCAGTATTTGTTTGGGAATATATGTATGTTTGTATATACATACACATTTATATATGTATATATATAAACGACAAATATTTGGAGACTATATACACTACATATACCGACATAAGCTTTACATTGTTATGTATAAGTACAACAAAATTACGAAAACTTTAATTTTTGGTACATTAAAGTTTCAAAGTTTAGTTTGGTGCCAGGATATCTGCCTGGCCTCCATATACATATATAAAATATACAAAAATCGATTAATCTCGATATAATCAGTAGATCGAAGTAGGGGGGGGGGGGGGGGGGGAGGGGAGCAAATAAACTATTCCAATAAAACTTTAAAAGTTACCAATATTTTACATTATATAACAAATCCATATTATTCAACTCCGAATGTTAATTAAATTATGAATAATTCAATGGAGTTGAGATATTTTTGTCTACTACTACACTAGCACAGCACAAAAAAAAAAAAAATCTCCAACTAAACTATATACATAACTGGGAAAAAAATCCAAACCCATTCCAATTCGGAATACAGATTTTGAATTCGTCTGTTCTCTCTCCAATATTGATTTTTATCTTAATGTGAGTTCATTGGAAATATTGTAATCTGCATTAGTTTTGTGTCTGCAATTTAGTAGCAAAAACACTAATGAAATGAATACTAGTGTTTATAAAATAATGATATAGTAAATGAACGAGCAGTATCAACAGTGCTTTTTTTAAAAATATATCGAATGGACGATGTAACATATTTGATATTATAATTTTGGAGATATTTAACAACGATTGACTAATCAAATTCAGATTTAAACTTCCAGCAACGCTACTCAACCTAATTTCAATAAAAGCTCACCTAATTATAAGCTTTAAATTTGGCACATTTTTTTGTGCAAAGTAGTAAAAAATTCATTATAAATCAATATAAAAATTAAATATACTAAATATAAAAGCTTTAAAAATTGAAAGCTTTTTGTGAACTTGATTTTAACTATCATTATATGTCTTGTAGGTTTCGAACTTCCAAACTCGGAACATAATAATTCAATGAAAACCATTATGGTATCACAGCTAAAACGTTAACTGAGCTTTTAAATTTTTGAATACAAAATTTTTTTAAATCAGTTTTATTAGTATTAGTTCTTGTAGTTTGATTCTTGAACTGGCTTGTTAAAAGCTATTTTCAAAAATATCCAGTGATGTATGAGTTTCAAAAAGCTTCAAGATTGAATAAAATTGATTTAAGAACATTTTTATCACTTATTTCTGAACTTCCAACAAAATTGAAAGCTCTGCACTGGCAATAAATTTGGAAACTTTCAGCTAGTATTTGGTTAGTTTTACGAAAGCTTTGAACAAAAATTTCTAAAGTTAATTATAAGTTTTAAGAATTGTGTTATTAGATTATAAATAATTTTATTTACTTTAATGTGAATTAAATTAAACTAAACTTCACAAAAGCTTTTTAAGTTTTATCTTTGAAAATATACAAAGGTGCAGAAAAAAACCAAAACAGATTTAAATCATTTAAAAACAAAGATAAAGTTCACATAAAGTCAAAATTAATTGAATTGTGACAAACTATAACTGGTATTGGTGAAAAAGCTTTCAAAACAAATTTACAGCCGGAACAAGTCTGATCGAGAAACGATAAAAAGACCAATTACCGCACTTTTAAATTTTTATACACAAGTTTCTGACTGTTTTATGTAAAGCTTTTAAAAACAATTTTTTTATGTTTTTATATTCTTTGATATTAAAAGTCTTATAACTTTTAGCACACAAAGCCTATCTACCAAATCAAATATGTATGGGCCGGTATCTTAGAACTACTGACTTTTACCATTTATAATTTTAAAAGCTCTTTAGAAAACTTATGTAACATACAATGCAAAATAACCTCCATCAAATACAAGATTTTCAAAAAGCTCCAGGATTAATTTAAATGGATTCTAATATGTAATCAGAAAAATGTTTATGACGAACTTTTGCAAAATATTTTCCATAAACTACCATTCCTAATAGTACTGTTGCATCTTTAAGCTATATTTAAGCTTTTTACATTCAAACAGAAAAAAAGGATAAGGGAGCTTTCTAAAAATACAATAAATCCGTTTCAATTTGATATAAGTATTACAAAAGTCGTATGCAAATTTTAATACTATTTGTACTAAAATATAATCTGCTTATTGGAAAAATTTGAAAGCTTTAAAATTCGAATAACAGAACAAATAAGTGTTAGCATGTTACTGAATTGCTTAAAAATCATTTACAAAAAATTATATATATTATAAATTTGGAACCTTTCAGGTAGTATTTCAATAATCTGCAAGACTCATTTAAATGTTCTACAGTAAAAATAAAAAAACTCAATGAAAGAGCTTTACAAAATGTGTCTCTGTAACAAATATTTTATTTACATTTTATTTTATTTACAGTTCATAAAAATAATTTTTAAGAATGAAAAGATTGCTTCAAAATAACCATTAGGTTGACGAGCTTTTTCATAAATTGTATCCACTTAAATGTGAAATAAATGTTTACACTTTTTTCAAGAACTTTTTTTTTTATAACTATTTCATTTGGTAATGTGCTTTAAAGTGCTATCTAACTAATTCTGCTACAGACTTGACAAAAGCTTTTTGAGAATTTAAGAATATCACACAGACAGAAGTAAAAGCTTTGAATATACAAAATATATGAAACATTAAAACCAGTATGCTTACAGAATAATCATATGAACTAAAATCAAATAAAATCTGATCAAAGAACTATTAAAAAGCTCCATGGCATTGACTGATTTTACATCTTTTTATTGATATTAAAAGTAAACAAAGCTTATCTACCAAATTCAATAAAGAATAGTATGTATTGTAATACTAATTATATTACCGACTATACCCAAAATTGAAAGCTCTGCGCTAATAACGAATTTAAAAATAACTTAGATTTTCAAATTAAAAGCTTCCAACCATTTTATTTAAATCTAACATATCTCCAGTTAAATCTGACAAACGTATTTCAAAAGCTTTTAGAAGTTTTAATTAAATCACAAAAAATTTAAGAAGCATTGAAAATCAATATGTGGTTTTGTGATTAAAACTAATGAGCTTTCAAGGGATATACCTATAAAATCATTTAAACAGACATTGACAAGTGACGAGCTTTTACCAAAAAAAAATCAAAAACCGTAATTCCTAATTTTTATACTACTAACACATGTAGAAGCTTTATGCTGATATAAAATTAGGAAGCTTTCAACTTGTATTTCAACAATCTACAAACCTCATTTAAACGTTTTATATTTTTAAAAAAATGAGTAAATTATAGAAAAGCTTTAGAAAATGTGTCTTTGTAACAAATACTTCGGTTAATAATTTAGTACATTTGTCAAAATCTCTTAAGAAGTAGGCCATAGGCTACCAAGTACTATCCAACTTAAGCTTCTATAGACTTCAAACCTTTTAAATATTTCAGGAAACACAACAGCCAGAAAGTAAAAGCTTTTGGTATCTAAAAAATGTATAAACCACTAATCTTTTAAAGGATCCTCAATGGTGTGGTGCCGCCTGAAAATTAACTTTTAAAGTTTTATTTAACTAGCTTCAAATGGGTTTGTTTGGATTAAAAGCTTTCAAAAATTAATTTTTATTGGTTTTTATTGACATTAAAAGTTATATAACTCTACATTAGCACGTATTGACATATGCTATGTAGATTACTGACCTATCATATTAAAAGCTCTTCACAAAATGTATGTAATATTTAATGCCACAAAATATCCATCAATCAATAAATTTTCAAAAAGCTGCAGGAGAAATTAAAAGGAATAATATGTCCAATTATAAAAATGTATATGTGAAATGTATATTGAAAACTCTGGCTTACTAATAAATTTGGATATTTAAGCGTTTACTATTAAAAATATAAAAAAATCAGGCCATGTGCTTTTTATAAAAAATCTTAATAATATTGTTTAAAATCATTTATAAAAGCTTTTGCTTATTTTAGTAATTAAGCTTTAAAGTAATATTTCCATTTAAATCTGACAAAAGGTTTGCAAAAGCTTTTTGAGGTTTTTCAAAAATCACAAACAAATTTGAAAAGCTTTGAAAAGTGAGTTTTTATTAAAATTAATGAATTTTCAAGCTACATATCTATAGAATGAAGTAAGACAATGCTTTTAATCAATACATTTACCCTAAACTGTACTGATATTGGTAATTGAACTACCACAAATTTAACAACATTGTGTGAAAATGTAAGCACCTCTGTAAATGTTCAAAGCTTTCAAAATTCGATTCTTGGCAGTGCAAATAGATGTTATTACGATTATTCTGGTCTGATTGAACTTAAAGAACTATAAATAATTTAACTACAACAAATTTATTTATGAAATTTTATAAAAATATTTTAAGCACAAACAGTTTTATAAATTTGACGGTAGGCTTTAATTTGTACTACTCATATTGATTTGTGAGCTTTCAAATTCAAATCTGTACAAATTCGAGCACCACTAAGTTTCAATGATTTTTTTTTGTTATTAATATTAAAAATTGATGAACTGTTATACTAATAACTGAACTGAACTAACCCAGTAATCTGGTTATCATTTTAAAAGCTCTTTAGAAAAGTTATGCAATATTCAATGCCACAAAACATCAATCAAACAGTGAATTTCAAAAAAGCTTCAGGATAGGTTAAAATGAATTTCAATGCCCGATTATAAAAATGTAATTCCGAATTTCTAAACTATATCAAAAATTGAAAGCTCTGCGATAATGATAAATTTGGAATAAACAAATATAAAAAATTCAGAGAATGAGCTTTTTAAAAAAGTCTTTATTACAATAAAGTATAAATTAAAAGAAAATTACTCAACCGTTTTTTACATATTCCAGATGTACAGTAAAGCGTGTTTTGACCAAAGCTTTTAATGTTCGAAGCTTGGCGGTACAAATATGTAGATATTACTTCAAGTATTTTTGTCTGATTGAACTCAAAGAACTATGACCTAAAATAATTAACGAATTACCCAAATTTATTTTTGAAACTTCAAAAACAATTTATATAATTTAAAAGATTAGATAGTTCTATCAATTAACCAGTAGAAACGGTTTCACTGAATTACGAAAGGTTCCACAAAAAATTGTAAATCTATCATTTATTTTAGTAATGAGTTTTACAGCTTTTCATAATAAAAACACACAAATTTTAAAAATCATTAAAGCTTAACTGCTAAGCTTTATTTAATCTGAGTTAAAGCTTTATCAGTGGTTTTGGGAAATTGAAGACTTTCAGAATGAGCGCAGCATACCATTTCATTTATTATTAACTTTTCATTATTTCAGTCAATAAAATGCAATATCAAATTATCAAATGACAACAACAAATTACGTTGACAACAACAACATTATTACATTATGTGAATAAATTATTATCTCATTCGAATATTTAAAGAACTACAGCACAAATCTCTACTAAAACATAAAATTAAAATAATTTTACAAAATCGCCAAAAAGCTTTAAAAGTTGTTAAAAAAAAAAAATAATTCATGAATCAACATTTAGGCGGAGTACGTCAAAATTATATTCTCGTTTTATCGAAATCAACTTAATTAACTCACAATAATCACAGTATTTTGTGAATATTTTAATTTCACCTAAAAGTGATTAAAAGCTTTTGCAAATTTATATATATACTGGTTAAAAAAAGCTTTTAACATTATTACAACAACAAAATGTTTTTAATAAAACAGAGATTATGTATAAATATACATAATATACATATATGTAGGTATATACTTCCATCGTCGTCGTCGTTTACCATTCTAATCATAAATAATATTTTATTTTTCTTTCCCAAAATCAGTACAGTAAACAGACAAACAAACAACCCGAATCTACCTTTTGATTTGCGTACGAATATACCGTATCCTGAATATTTTTTATTTTATTTTTTTTTTACCCGCAAAAAACAAAAAAAAAGTTATTTTCTTAAATATTTCTCCTTCTTCATTTTGTGCTCGACTTGGTTTTTTGTGTTCGGCGTATAACTTTTAATTTAAATTCACTCTGTATATATTGTAGATGGATAGATAGTATATAGAAACATTTCGTTTACTAAAATATATGAAACGAAAATATTTATTTTTTTAAGGAAAATTTATTTGGAAAATTTTGAAGAAGAGTGTTTTATAAATTTTATCTAATTTAATAAAATTTTATTCAGTTTGTCGCAAAATGTCACGCCTTTAGTGAAATTATGGTAAGTACATAACGTATATACACACATTTTGGGGTCAGAAGAAGAAAAACAAAACATTTTTTTTTGTCTTTTGTATTTCTTATCATGTTTTTGGTGATCTTTGGCCGGAAGGTTAATTCATCTTTAGTTATATTTACTGTGTGTGTGTGTATATATATATTGTAAAGATTATACATAATGTGAAATTGGTTGTAACTACCCCGCAGGATGGATGTACCATATCTCTATATACACAATGAGAAAATCATTTTTTTTTCTCTTGTAATCATTTTCTTTCCTTCTTTTTTTTTGTGCTGCTGTGTACTGTAACCACATTAAGATCAATCCGCTTTATTGCGATAACGATTGAATAGAAAATATGTATTTTACTTTATTATTACGATTATTATTACGATTATTGATATCGTTTATCGATTAATGATACGCACAATATTGGAAAACCAATTTATTTGTATGTGTGTAGCGTGCGGTGCGAGTGGGATGAGCTTTTTGATGTATTCTCGTGCCTTGGCAAAAAATTAGGTATGGTAAAATTTAAAACGAATTTTTAATTATGAACATTAAATGACAATTATCTAAAGCTGGATATGTATTGCTTACAATGAGCTTTCATAAGATTTTGTATATAATGTAATGTTTAAAAAGTCTTGAAATCTCAAATGAAAATGAGCTTCAAAATTAATCATCCGCGACATGAGCTTTACAGTTACGCAAGTTCGATATTCCAAACATCTTACAATTTTCCATTCTACAACAAAATAGCAAAACCAGAATACATCGAGCTTTTATTTTTGGGGTATTTAAAAGCTTTTCCTAAACTTAAATTCAGTGCTTCAAAACATTATGTTTGCAAAATTATACGAGGCGACGAGCTTTTATACGCTCACAAAGTTTATAAATTTATTTAGCTCAAGAAAATTCATTCATGATTTTACATTTTAAATGGCAGAAGCTCGCTAAAAAAAATTTTTCAGAACATAAGGTTTCTCATTTTTTGATTGAATTTAGATTTAAGATCGAAGAGGATTTCAGTAAAATAGGATTTTGAACGTAGATGAGCTAAAAAGCTTTTCATCATACATTGATGAAAAGCTTTTTAAATAATTAATGAATGCATAATTTTTTGTTTAAGCTTTTGGGAACTTGAGCTCGAATGAGATATTATGAATAATCCATTTTGAATACATTAAAGGTAAAATAAAAGCTTCAAGGTTAAAACGATATTTATTCTGGAAACACTAAAAGTTTAGATATAAAAAAAAAATTCTAATTGAGAAAAGCTTTCATAAATAATTGTTTGTAAAACATCCCACATACACAAAGATTGTAAATCAACTAGGCTTAAAATAAAAAAATGACGATAGTGTAGTAAAAAGCTCTCAGCCAATATGTCAAACTTTTATAAAAAATATAAAAGTTTTATTGATTTGTTGATTTGCAAAATTTTCGTAATGAATGAGCTTTTTAATTTTCAAACAGGACCTTAATGTTCAATCTATCACAATTTTTTAGCTTTAGCTTGTTTTAAGTTGATCTGCTGCTCTGGAACTGGGCATATGTTAAACAGGAAATAAATTCCATCAATAGCCCCGTTTCTACATAGTAATTTACAAACTATAGAATTTATCGTAATTAATCCAATTCTTACAGTTTTACTTTAATTACAAGGTAGCAAAAAACTAATATGTATATATCGAGCTTTCCTAATTTTGGGTAAAACTTTACCCTATTTATTGACTAAGATTTACTGCTTCAAAAACATATTAGCAAAATGTCTAATTAACACGAGTTTTCGAGAAAGATTAACGAAGAGCTTTCAATATTCCAAAAATATATAAACTAGTCACTGAATTGAAACAAATACATTCAAAGCTTTTAAACCAATCAATATATTTTAACCCCTTACTAGATAAATACAAACTTGTATTAGTTTTTTTGACTATTGGGTTAGCAGAGTGGTTCAAAATATGTTCATGAAACAATACATTTTTAAAGCTTTCAGTTTTTTTGTACTGCAGATATCGAATAAGCTGAAATAATTCAATTTCTAAATTGTATAATATTTTTCCGAAGAATTTTAACTGAACTCAAGATAAAAGCTCTCAAATTGTTATATTTACAATAAAGCTGAGATAAAAGGTATTTTTTGAAAAAACACTCATCAAAATTCATTTTAAATTTGGCTTTCTTTGAACTTTAGATTTTAACCAATTTGAATTGGTTTATTGATATGGTGGAAGCTTTTATCCTAAATAACTTTCAAAGCTTCATTTGATTGCACAACATATTCGAGCTTTCATATATTCACAAAGACTACAAATTCTTTAACCAATGATTAACTGTTTTAGAATCTTTATAGTTTCAAGAAACTTTCATAAAAGCTTGACAAAAAAAATTAAAATGTGATTCAAAACTTGGGTAGTAAATTCACAAGGAGCCGCCCAAGTATTGAATTAATCAGAAGTCAAAAGTATGATCAACGTTATATATTAAATATTTAAAAAAATTAAGTTTTCTATCAAAAGCTCAAATTTTCAACACATTTTATTGCTAGGCCTACACATATTACAGGTCGAAGCTTTTGGCTGGTAATAAATTCTAGTAGCTCCAAAGATCCAGTACTCTTATTAGGTTACCACACAGCGAGATCTTTCCCTCATTAACTTTCCATCTATGTACATAATTCAATATATGTAAATTTTTCATATTTTATTGTCCAGGTATTTGCACATTTTGCCACCAGCTTGTTGTTTGAATATACTATAATAGGCCCAATAATAATATATAAAAAGCGTCACACAGAGCAGCGAAAATAAGCGCTGTCGAATAAAAAAGCTCCCAAACAACAACAAAACTTAAAAAAAATTATTTAATAAAATCAAATTATAGCAGGGGAAGAATAAAAAAAATATTTATGTCCGCATAGTTCGGAAAATGTAAATGAATTAGAAAAAAATATTTGTACCGAGTTTAACATCATCATCGTCGTCGCGGATCTATAAATACAATTCAGTTTGTGCCTGGTGCTTTTTACTATACGTTTCGTCATCATATCTCCCGTCTGTCTTTTTGACAGCGGCGGCTGAAAATTGGTATACACAATATAAACCAAACACATCATCATAAGCCATAACAGAAAAACAAAAGATAACTTTCGATGGGTGGATCTGGTGAATGTTTTTTTTTCTTGCCCCACATTTTTATTAAATTTACGAGAAGAACACAAGTCAACGAAGACAGTTAATATTGATAAAATATTGCTTTTCCATATACATATATACACACACACACATATATAGACATGGCGCACATACGACCGAACCGAAAATTGTAATAAATGATAAAAATGATTTCCCCATATTCTGTCTTGTTATCATTTTTTTTTATGTAAGATGTTGATAGATAAAAATGATTTTTATATTAGGTATCATTTGGAAGTTCAGATTAGATTTTCTATTATCGTATACAGTAGTTACTATATAATACACTAATAAATATTTGCGTTGTCATTTTATCTCTGTTTGATTTATGATGGTTTGGTGTGTGTGCCCTGCCATCCACTCGCATCAATGGATTGATTTAGTAGACAACGAAAAAAACGAAAAAAAAAATTAAATCCAAGGCAAATTTCAAAATTCAATTATAAACGACATCGATGTTGTCCCTCATCAAGTCAATTTTTACTAATTATGCTTAACACTTAATTTTAATAAATTATTTTTAAATAAATTGAATTTCCCGAAATTTTATCGAATTTATTACATGATTGATTTTTCGCAGCAAAAAATCAAATCAATAAATTCCGGATAACAAAATAATGTTGTAAATTAATATAGATTATGGAAAAAATTCTATTAATTAAATTATTAATTAATTTATTTTTATGTATATGTATGTGTATATAGGAAAATTGACTCGATACGATAAGCTAACATATACATAAAATATACATAGTAAGAATTAATTACTAATTATGTTATCGAAAATGATTTTATGATTTATAATTAGATTTGTTGGTGTTGTTGCTGTTAGTGTGTTGGATTGATATAATTGAATTTTTACGTTATTTTTGAGTTTCGATGCTACACAACAAAGAGTACAGATTTTATGTTAATTTCATACTCGAGTAGATTACATATACGTTTACCTGAAAGCTTCGACTACCAACCTGGAAGCTTTCAGTAAAACTACATAGCATTAATCATTTTAAAATCGTGAAATTGATTTAAAACTACAAAATGTTAAAAGCTCGTTCAGAAACATAGTAAACCAATAGTTATTGAAAAAAGGCGCTCCCAACGTGTAATAAACTGTTTATAATAAAAGCTAAGCCAACAGAAAATTTTTACTAGCCAGATCTGTAATAATCGTTGACGATTGTAAAAAATGATTAAAATATTTTAAATATTTTTTAAATCTATTTTTGACAAAACGAGCTTTTTTATTTTTACAAATATTATAATTCTATTTGAATCGCGCTTAATCCATAAAATTAGGGAAGCTTAAACCAAGATTGAAAATTAGAAATGGAAGAAGCTTTTCAAAAAAGTGTAAGCTTTAGTTTTTTTTTAAACATGTGTTCAAATTTATATAATGTTGTTCAATGACAAACATGGTAAAGTAGAAGCCCGAATACAAAACTATATTTTAAATTACGCTTTGTTCTGGACGCACTAAAAGTGCAGATGAAAAGTTTTTTTTTATTCGAAATAAAGAAAGCTTTCATACACAATTTTTTGTAAATATGAACTAATCTTCTAATTTAAATTATATTTTATTGTAAAGCATCGAGCTTTCATACACTGACAAAGATTATAAATCAATAAAGCTTAATGCTCTCAAATAAGCTTAAATTAAATAACCAACAACTTTAGCCATTTTTAAGTTAATCTATTGCCATGAAACTGGACATTTGTGGAAAAGTGTGGACAAATGTATTTTAAAGCTGCTTTTTTCATAATTTACAAGCTTTATCCCCATATCATAATTAATCCAATTCCAACTGTTTTAACAGAGTATGTATATATCGAGTTTCTCATTTTTCAGACATTTAAAAGCTTTACCTCTTAAAATAAGAGTATCTACAAATTTATTTTGCAATATTTCAGAGCTTTTAAATAATTTGCACTAAAATAAGTTTCTAGAAATTCGGTTCAGCTCAGATACTATTTAAAGCTTTAAAATTTTAAAGTGTGTACAAAACGAATGGCTGGCAATTAATTAATTGATTCATTAAAATATTTGTTTTAAAAACCTATCGAAAGCTTAACTTAACATTTCATTTAATTTTTTGTCACATTTCTAAAAAAACCTTTTAAATTAATACAGCAAAGCTTTCACTCCATTTTTATTCAACATAAATTAAAAGCTGCGAATGTTATGACAAATTTTGAATTTTTTAAATCGAAAATCTAATTATAATTACTATTTTTAAAATATTTTGT
This sequence comes from Tipula unca, assembly GCA_951394425.1. NCBI lineage: Eukaryota > Metazoa > Arthropoda > Insecta > Diptera > Tipulidae > Tipula > Tipula unca. The sequence continues at coordinate 10,457,258 of OX596382.1, forward strand.
TCGAAAGCTTTTAAACTTAGAATTGATTATTGAAAAGCTTCCGTGAATTCTAGAGAACAAAATAAGATTTTATCTACCAAAATTAACTGATAGAAGTATGTTTTGAACATTAAACATCTTTAAGTATAAAAAATTGTAAAACTTCTTGATTAATTTGAAAAGCTCTAAAAAGCGTTGATCAACTTTACTAAAATTTTAACATTTTATATGCATGTTTGTCATATTTCTACTGATATCATTTTAATTAATATAACAAAATATAAATTGAAAGCTAAAGTTGAGATGAGCTTAATGGAGTTGTTTTAATATCAAAAAGCTCACCTTGGCAGCTGATTACTATTTATTTAGAAAATTTGCCCGGTCAATATATCAATCTTATTTTCAAAAAGCTCAAATTTCCGTAGCTCAATAATAAAAACACTTTATATTTTAATTTAACTCAATGGTTCATGCTAACCAATTTTGATTTTATTTTAGGTCTACATATTCAGTAGACATTTATGAGCTACAAATTTCTAAACGAATACTACATTTCAATAATTTCTAGAGTTTCACTCAATTTTTCTGTACGGCACAGTTTTAATGAATGGTCTTACCATAACTTATTCCAATTTTGAATTGTGAAAATCAGCCATTGGCAAACTGTTCAAAAATTGATTAATCACAGGTAAATGTTAAAAAGCTACGTAGGTTGAAAGTTTATTCAGTAACATTATAGTTGGTGATCATAGTAAAAAATGAGTAACTACAAATTTAATTGCAAAATTTGAAGTTTTTACAAATTGCTAAAGAAAACAGCATCAAAAGCTTTTTGGGAATTTACATTCAATTAATTTTCTCGAAATTCTTTGTAGCTTGAAAAAAATTTAAACCTTAGGTTCGGTTAATTAAAAGAAATTAAATTAACAGAGTGTGCAAAAACTTTTCTAGTGTAGCTTTTATATTTAAAAAAAATTAATAACTTAATGGCATGTGAGGAAATGAACCTAATTACTAACTTGAGTACAAAATCTACAAGAAATGTAAAGCTTTAAAAACCCGAATTTAAAGCTTTCGCCAACTTTTGACACATTTGCGAATATTTACACAAACAGAAATATATTAATCGAAACCTTTCAAACTAAGAATTTATTTCGATAATTAATGCTGCCTTGATTGAAAATGAACCATTACTAACTATTAAAAAAGCTTTAACTATCTTAGAAATACACATTCGAAAAATAATTCAAAAGTTTCCTTGAAATTTTGAGAACAAAATGAAATTTCTTTTGTGGAAATTACTTCATAGAAGTATGCTTTGGGAGCAGCTTCAAATCACCAACAAGTATCATAAGTGTAAAAGCTCTTGTTTGATTTAAAAAGCTCAGAAAAGCGTTCATAAAATTTACTAGTATTTCAACATTTTATATGACTTTTAGTTATATTTCTTCTAAAACCATTTTAATTAATATAACAAAGCTTTCACTTTCAACATTTGGATACTAAATAAAATGAAAGCTGAGAAAAAATCAACTGGGCTTTAATAGATTTGTCCTAACATCTTTCAAATAATTACAATAGTATCACTGGTTTTTCGATAAATTAATGACCTACAAATTTCAAAACGGATTACTGACCTACTTGAAATGCTTTCTGGAATTTCAATTATTGAGCTACATTGTCCATGTAGTCAATAATTTTGCTTAATCAATAATTATCATAGTGTGTGGTTCAAAAGCTTTATTTTCCTAAATAAAATGTTGTATGAAAATTGTGTTGAAAAGTTTCATTTTTAAATTTTGTGTGTCTTTTATTATGAAAGCTTTTACAATTGTTCTATAAATATAGCATATTTGAAAGTTTCAAAGTATATGAGCTAATGAAAATTAGCCTAAATGAAGCGATGGTTGAAAATGAAAGACTACTCATTTGATGAGTACAAGAGCTTTTTAAACATTTAGGTAATATTAAATGAACCCCTGAAAACAAATTGATAAATTAGTAAATTTTGAATATTACAAATTGAAACGCGCTTTAAAAAATTGTAATTACAACTTGAAAGCTCGACAAAAAGCTTTCGTCAATTACTTGATTACTTTTCTTAGTAAATTAATTAAAACCTTAAAAATCAATAAAATAAGCGTTCACAATCTATCAAAAAAAAATTCATCGGAAAGCTCACCTACTTTAGGGATGTTTAGTTCGAGACTAAAATATTATTATTTTAAGCTTTCAAAACTGCGTATAGAAATATTTTTAGTAGCTCTAAATACCATATCTAACCATATCCTAAACGACTCTTAAAGCTTTAAATACGGCACGAAAATCAATAATCTTAAAAGTAATGCGTGAGGAAATTCAACCAACTTAATAGTTTCCAAAATTTTATTGGATTTTACAGATAGTTTAGTGAACTACGTAGGCAGTTAGAGAATTGTTTCCAAGCAATTTTTGCTCAAAAACCAGTTTACCGGAATTTTATTGATAAGAAATTTGTGAAAATGTTTGTCACAGTACCGGAGTAAGATTTGTTGATGGTTGTTGCTCAATAATTTTCGTCGTGTTGCTTTTATATTTGAAATATTTAAAGTTTGTGTCATCTCAACATTAATTGAGTCATGGTTGAGAAGAAGGTTCATTATTTTTGAAATATTAGAAATCAAAGTGTAAAACACAAAAAAGATTTCAACTACCGAAATTATCTCAAACAAGTTTTAAACAGTAAGTACCTTAGGCACTTAAACATTTATTGTTAAAAGCTCGTAAAAAGCTCACATAAAATTTTGTCATGACTCAACTAAAACCTTTAAAATAATATAAATAATCTTTCCCAAACTTAATTTGTATCCAATATAAATTGAACGTTTTGATATAATTTACTTGTAATTGTAAAATATTATTTATATGAATCTTTTAAATTTTATAGATATTTTTAAGCTTAACATTAAGCTGTCAGATACATTTTCAGTGGCGGAAAATGTGAATAATTTACTGCTCGTATAAGGTTTTAGTTTAAAATTTATTGTCTGCTAAGTGACTCTTGGATTTTGCACAATTTTGAAAATCAACCATTTGTTGCTCAAAATGTTTTGGCTACTTTTTGAGAATTGTTAGAGCAATTTCGTTTATTAATCGTTGCTAAGTGTGTAGCTCAATATGAAAAAACCATATTTAACCATAATTTTCCTATAAAACGTGACTAAAGCCAAACGAGTCGCAAAGAATAAATAGTTGCTCAATATTTTAATAAATTTTTTTGCATAAAATAACAGTGGGTTTTGCTATACGCTCAAAAAATATTTTATCAATAATTATTGCTCAACATGATTATGTTGTCCAATTTTAAAGAACACGGTCTTAAACCTCAGCGGCGATGAGTAATAATCAAGAATGTTCAAAAGTATAAAAAAAATCGTCATAATACTAACTCAACTGCGATATATTTCTAACTTGAACATTAAAATTTCATTGACATGCTACCATATCATAACGGATGTCGGATACGCTGTGGTGGTGTTCAAATTTTAAATATGTAAGCAAAATTTCGTCTTTGTGCCATCGAAAATAAAATATAATTTTTTTTTTTTTATGTTACTGTAGATTTTTGTGCCGAGATAAGACACCGCAAAAGTCATGGGAATTCATCATCGATTTTCCGTCAAAAAATTTATATTTTTCTCCCGTACCCCAAATTGCTCATGAAATCATGTATATAAGCTTTTTTTATCAGTATTAAAACAACAACAAAGCACGAATATATTTTATTGCAACTTTAAACTTTATGCTTTCATTTTATTTTATACATTAGTGTTATGAGATTTTAGGTAGAAGAGATGTACACTTCACCGCACCCAATACTAAATATATATACATATAGATGGTGCAGCAACAGTCATAATCTTGGGAAAAAAAGCAGGTCAAAATAATAAATTTACAAACTTTAGGTATAAAAAGCATGCTATCCCATTAATAATTGATTTGCACCAATTGGTTTGATCGAGACTAACATTGAGGTGGTCACATTAAATTGTTGATTGTACAAAGACATCACGATACGATATTGTCCGGCCGGAATAATTGGTGGCAAATTCATGCCCGACACATTACCCCAAAAATCACGAACGATAAAATAATCCATCGGACACGTATGATTGTACAGCTCGGGATGTATTTGCTTCATTAGCGGTATGAAATTGTTCAGGAGCACCGAATTTGATGTTCCATTCATATATCCACACGCATCATCGTTACTCTTCACATTGAATGTTTTAAAAATGGGTCCATATTTAAAGAACATTTCGTATTTAAACTAAAAAAAAAAGTAGCTCAATATTATTATTCCGATAATGATGCACTCACTATATTTTAAAGCTCGCACAAACTTACACTCAGCTCGTTAGTGTTGTGAAAACGAAATTCTAGTTCAAGACTTTTCACAGTCCGACTAATCGGTTTAGCTGTGCACATAATAATTTTCACCTCACCACTCGCGGTACACTCGGCCCGATCGTAGCGCAATATATAATTCGACGAAATCACGTATTTAAGCGTTACCAGCGTCTGAATCAATAAAATCACGTTAAAGTACATTTTGGTGTACATCATAGTATACAACTATTTTGATTTCACATCAAATACAGGCCAATTTTCTATATAAAGTTTTGGTCTGCTGCGCACGAGTTGGATAATGATCTTGACTATATATAGATAAGCGATTTATTTATTAAATGATTTTCTATTTCAGTGTCCGGTTTGATTGTAATCTGTTCTCAAATTTGCAAAACATAAACAAATATAGTTTGGGGTGAGTAATATTTAAAGGCCGAAACACCATCCAACTATTATGGATCTAATTATGACACAATAACTCCTTTACAAAAATGTACAAAAGAAAAGAAATCAAACAAAACTAAAATTTTACGACCCATTTTATGTTATCTAACACCCTTTATCCAAAAACACAATGTACCCTCTCACTTAATGATAAATGAACCTATTTTATTGTCAAATAATCATTTTATACCATCTTCTAATCTATAGTTTTTATATAGACACATCTAAATATATATATGAATTGTCATAGATATAGTTGCAAACGAAATAAAAAATTATCATTTTAACATTTAATTTTTCATTTTCCAAAAACTCCCAGCACCCTCATCCCCCCGCCCCCAAAAAAATTGCTCCCACCTCAATCATCATTCGTTAACTCCTTAGAAATATAAAATAAAAAAACCACAAGACACAAAAAATAATTCTGGTTTTTCTTTGTTTTTGCTGGTTTAGGAAAATAGAAATGAAAATTAGAAAATAAAATTTAAAAAAAAGCTCTCTGTTAATTTTCCTTTTTCATGAAAAATAATAATGATAGTAATAATAATAATAATAATAGGACTCATGAGAAATCGTGATAATATCTCATAAAAACAAAACGCTATAATTTAATACTGGAAGGAAGAAGGAATTAACGTCAAGTTCAAGGATAATAATAATTGGAAAATGATGGAAATTATATTCACCAGATTTTCACTTTATTGTATTGTTTTGTTTTCGCAGTATTGTGCGGTGTATGTGTGTGTGTGTCTGAGTTTGTTATTTTATCGGATTTGTGCTTAAGTTTTATGTATTGTGTTCGAGTTGATAAATAATCAACAAAAAAATTATGATAACAATTTAGTTCTGAACTAAGTAGAGTGTCGTTGAACACGAAATTAGAATTTATGAAGTATAATAAACATTTATCTTACTAGAGCTTAAAGCTTTGTTATATATACCAGTACAATGACATTAAACAATTTCCGGTAGAAAATACACGAAGTACATTAACAATTATTACTATAACTCCAGCACCAATGTAAAACTTTTTAAGCTTTTAAAATTTTCATTAGAAAACTCAATATTTGTTGGAAAAATTAGTGCAAAGTCTACTAGAAACAAAATAAAAATTTAGCTTCTTTCATTTTACAATCTTAAAAGCTCCACTAAACTTTATTTTTATATCAACTTTCAAACACAACCTTTGCGATAAACTACAACTGCTACTCGGAAGCGAAATTTTTGCAAAATAAGCTTTAACATTTCATTTAAAAGCTTTCAATAAATTCAATATCTAAGAAAAATATAGCTCTTCTTAAAGCTCCATCTATTTGTGTTTATATATCAATAGAATTAACGACTATGTGAATTAAGTTTGAGGTTTATGACCAAAAGCTCCATAAATTTTAAATATTAAATTCTAACATCAATGTGTCCTTTTAAATTTCGTCTGAAATTTAAATTTTTTTAAAAGCTTAAAGCTGCGTGGACAAATGTTTTATGGACCCATTTATATAATTTTAAACACAAATCAATTTTTTTTCCAAGTGACTGATTAATCAGCTGAAACTAGAAACCTATAAAGTAAGAAGCGTTTTTATCTAGAGCTAAAAGCTCTTTCTGGCAGCACCAAACAAACCCCAACAGAAACTGGCAAGACAGAATATGCTTAGTTCTTATTTATTTAAACTTTATAAATATATTTGTAGGTTTTACCAATTAAATTTTGGTAAAAAAGCACAAAATGTTTTGTGAATACATCATTTGTAAAATTTATTATTACCAAAGTTAATGTTGAATGTTTGTAATGTTTCTAAAGGAAATCGTTCGAATATTTGAAAAGTTAAATTTCCAATCAGATAAACCTGAAAGCTCAATATTAAACAAGGTTTAACTTCATGTAACCATGCACTAAAATTTAGATTTTTTTAAAGCTTTAAGAAATTATAAGAACTGTACCCATGCTTTATAACCATAACCACTACTCTGAACCAAATCATGATTTTAAATCATAGCACATACGCTTTACCTTTATACAAAAAGAGTATAAAATTGAACTTCAAATTAATATATGGAGTTTAAAGCTTCATCTATCCGAAACAAACTTAAGAAATAAAAGTTTACAGATGAAAGAATACGTATTCAATATTTAATGTTTTTATAGGTGAGCTTTCAATTATGTGTATATCATAAGAAACATAAGAAATAAAATACAGACAGCTATATATGTACATATGCACTTTAAATAACGTTTACTGAGAAATATTAAGCTTACATTAAAGAGCTTTGTGCAGAAGTTTGTTCGTACAAAACATAAAATGTATTGTGAAAGTAGAATAAATCAAATTTTCTTGTTAAGCCATATCAAAAGTGAAAAGCTCTTCATAAATAAATCAAGGCAATTAAATGAAAAATAAAAATGAGAATAAAACATTCCTGTGAGGCAAGCGACCAAATATTTCTAGAACCGTGCAAGAACTCTTAAACTAAAGCTCGTCGAAACATGTATTACTATAACACCAACACCAGTGTAAAGCTTTTTAAGGCTTTAAAAGTAATATAAGAAATCACAATATTTGTTGGAAAAATTAGTGCAAATGTTTCTTCAACAGGAATTGAGCTTTTTTCATTTTATAATCCTGAAAGCTTCACTATAGTTTATTTTCATAAGTACTGTGTAAAACTATACACAACCTTTGTGGCAATCTGTAACTGATACTCGGAACCGAATTTTTTGTAAATGAGAACTTCTACATTTTTAAAAAAAAAACTAAAATTCAATCTAAGAAAAATATAGCTGCCATTAAAGCCCCATCTGTTTGTGTTTAAATGTCAAATTCTATTGACAACGGGAATTAAATTTGAGGTTTATGACCAAAAGCTCTATAAATCTTAAAGATTAAATTTTAAGATTTTCTTTTCATATTTGTTGAAAATTATTAACAAATCATTAAGAAGCTTAAAGCTGCACAGTCAAATATACTTTGTAGAGATATTTAAATTTATTCTCGGGATAACTGTTGCGAAGGAAAAAATCTGTTGCGAAGGAATAAATCTAATTTTAAAATTTAATATTTAATATTAAAATTTAAAGCTTCCATAAATTAATCAAAGCACATAAATTTAATTGAAAATAAACATAGAAACCTATAATGTGAGAAGCGCTTTTTTTTCTAGAGCTAAATAATCTTTCTGGCAGCACCAAACATAGCCCAACAGAAACTGGTAAGACAGAATATGCTTAGTTCTTATTTATTTAAACTTTATAAATATATTTGAAGCTTTTACCAATTGAATTTTGTGTTTTTTGCCAAAAAGCACAAAAAGTTTTGTTGGTAAATTATTCGTAAAATTTATTATTACCAAAATAAATATTCGAAATGTTAAGTTCATCATCATAAACGCATCATGATTTTAAAACACACCACATATAAGCTTTAACTTTATATAAAACGAGGTTAAAATTGATCTTCAAATTAATATATGGAGCTTAGAGCTCCTTAAATTTCAATTATTATATGTCTTAATTTATCGTATGATTACCTAACTGAAGCAAATTTAAAAAATTAAATTAAAAGCTCTAGCTATAACATTTTAAAGATGAAATAATACGTATTCAATACTTAATATTTATTATACGGGAGCTTTCAATTATGTGTATATAATAAGAAACATGAAATAAAACACATATGCACTTTAAATAACGTTTACTGAGAAAATTATGAAATAGAATGAATTTTATTGAAAATAATTACAAAGCCAACATTAAAAAGCTTTGTGCAGAAATTTGTTCGTACAAAACACAAAATATATTCCCATAATTATTGTGAAGGTAGAATAAATCAAATTTTCTTGTTAAGCCATGAGTTGTTTCTTAAAATTTTATATCAAAAGTTGTAAGCTCTTCATAAATAAATCAAGGCACTTAAATTAAATTGAAATATGATTCCTGAAGCGATTTGGAAACGAAATTGGTACGAATTATGATGAGAATAATTCAATCCTGTGTAGGTAAGATACCAAATATTTTCAGAACCATGCAAGACTACCTTCAAAGCTTTTCAAAATAAATTGTACTTTTTTGAACTCAAGCAAATAAAAACTCAATATTAAATATTAATTTATTTTTATAAGATCGTGTGATACTTTTAGATAATAGTTTTAGATTGTATATATGTGAGCTTGCTTGACAAATTTAATTCAGAAAATGTTTGAAACTTGCTAAAGCTACCGTACAAAAATGTTTTAAAATAAAACAGTTGACAGTTATTACTTTAACACCATTGATTATACCATTTGGTGTAAAACTTTTTAAGCTTCTTAAATTTTCATTTGAAATCTCAATATTTGTTGGACAAGTTAGTGAAGAGTTACTAGAATCAACAAAAACAATTATGTTTCTTCAAAACTAATAGAGCTTTTTTTCATTTACAAACTTTAAAGCTTCAATATGGTTTATTGTCATAACAGCTTTGTAAAACTACACACAGCAACTGTTACTCTGCATAACACCCACGGTTAGACTTAAAACTCCATCAAATTTTAAGATCAATAAATATGTGTTCAATACTTATAACTTTTTATAGATGAACTTTGAATTATGTATCACAAGAAAAAAAAATAAGTCACAGACAGAAACGAGTATATACGTATGTATACATATGTACATATGCTATTTTTAAGTAGCGTTTTCTGAGAAATTCATGAATTAGAATTTTTTGTATCAATTTTGTTAAAAATTATAAAGACATCATGAAAAAGCTTATTAAAGATGTGTAGACAAAAATATATTATAAAGAAATACAAATTTATTCTCCCGTGATAATTTCTGCGATGGAATAAATCTAATTTTCTTGTTACGATGTGAGCTGTTTCTTAACATTTAATATTAAAAGTTGAAAGCTGTTCATAAATAAATCAAGGCATATAAATTGAATTGGAAATAATATGCGCATGTAACGTATTAAAAACTTTATTGAATGAGCTTTTCAGGGTATGGTAGGTCACTATACTCAAAATAAAAGTATGACTTCAACAAAAATTATGAGCTTTCATGGCTTTTATGCCACATCTTTTTCTCAGAAAACATTTATAACTTCAAAGACAATTTAATATTCTTGGCAAGTGAAGGATTAATGAACGAAAGCTCGAACTCTTTAAAATGAGAAACGTTTCAGTATCAGTGTTTAAAGCTTTTTCTGGCAGCACCAAACAAGGCTCAACAAAAAGTGGTAAGACGGAATACGCAAAGTTCTTGTTTTTAAAACTTCATAAGTATATTTGAAGCTTTATTCAATTGAATCTTTTTTCATTCCTAAAAAGCACAAAAAGTTTTGTGGACACATTATTAAAATTAAAGTTAAAATAATTTCTAAAGCAAATCATACGAATTATTTAAAAGTTAAATTTCAAATAAGACAAACCTGAAAGTAGATGCACTAAAATTTAAAATTGTGGATGTTAAAACTTTAATTTATTTAAAAGCTTTTAGAAATTTAAAACAGTATGACAATCTATAACTGTTAATCTGAAAGGCATCATAATTTTAAATCACACCAATTTCCACGAAAAAAAACATGAGCTTTCAATTAAAAATAAGTAAAAGTTTTTAAGAAATTTATATATTAGCAACATTTTCCTAAATTTTGTTGAAAATTATTACCAACCGAACATTAAAAAGCTTTGTAAAATGTAGTTTTTTCGTAAAATTTATTATCAAAAGTTGAAAGCTATTCATAAATAAATCAAGCTGCTTAAAATAAATTAAAAACTAATTTGTGAGTCGATTTGGAAATGCAATAAAATGAATAAAGATGGGAATAATCCATTCGCGTGCGGTCAGATACCAAAACAGTTGAGAAACGTTGAAGACCCCCCATCAAATACATTGAAACATTTATCTTAATATTTGTTTGAAAAGTTTAATTCTAATTGATCTTTTTTTGACCTCAAGCAAAAAAAAAGCTGAATATACAATTTTAATTAATTATCAGAAGATCGCCTGAACCATACTCTTAAATATAATTTTGCATGAAAAAAATCCTTAAGATCATGTGAGAATTCATGACAAATTAGCACTCTATAGCTTGTTAAAGAGAACAAAAATGGTTATAAGTAAAGCTTTTGTTATCGTAAAGTGAGGTTAAGTTTTAGGGCTCTAAGGATTTTTGGGCAGTACCAAACTTTACTCAACTGAGAAGGCGAAAAATCTTCTCTGCTGTTTAAACTTTTAAGCTTTTTCAATTAACGTTTTAATGAGTTTCGAAAAGCACAAACCAGTTTTGTGAACTCCTAACCGCTTAAAATTTAATTAACTTTATTTAACAAGATGTTTCGAAAAGTTTAAAATGTTAGAATTATGAAACATAAGTTATATGTAAGACAAAACCTGAAATCTCAATATACATCATAGTTAAATTTCAAAACACCGTCTGGATATCCATACGCACTAAAACATAAATTTGTTGATGTATAACGCATGTACAAGCTTCTAAAAAAGAAAAGAGCTTTGCTTGTAAAAATAAACTACATCTGTTATTCGGAAGTAGCTTCATTTAACGAATTCCGAACGTCAAGTTTATATTTTCAACCGATTTTTAAGTTTTAATGACTTTCATAACTAAAAGCTCTATATAAGGGTTAAGATCAATAAATATTTTGTGCTGACAAGCTTTAAATTATATTTCACAACGTTACATATTTTTGTAAAACTATTAAGCATCATTAAAAAGCTTAAAGTGTACAAATTTATTTAAAGTAAAATCTAAATTTATTCCCATGAAAACTATTATTCGATAGGATAAATCTAAATTTCTTGTAATGTAATGTGAAAGCTCTTCAGGAAAAAAACATTTTAACCAAAATTAAATAACAAAACTGAATAGAGTTAAATATGACAATAATTGTTTACTTTAAGGTATAACTAAAAGTCTCTTACAAGACCTGCTCAAAGCTCTTACATTCAAAATCATCATCTAATTATTAATAAAATTACCCCAATATTTATTGGAAAAGTTGCAATCAAGCTAAAGTTTTTTTAAACATTTTGAGCATTTTCAAGCTCCAGCAAATAAAAGCTTATAATTTTAACATAATTCATTTTCATTTGTCTAAGTAATACAAAAAATGTTTTTAAATAAATACATATATGAGCTTTGATGATAACTACATTTTTAAATCAGAAAAGACTGCAATATTCATTTTTAAAACATAAATCTCATTTTATTAACCTCAAGGTTAGCTTAAAAGAATCTAACTAGACGGAATATTAAAGCTTCTGCTTATTTAATATTTATAAATTAAATAAGTATTTAAAGCTTTTATCCATTAAAATATTGTTGAGTTCTTAAAAGCAAACAACAATCTTGTGAATGTCCTATTCATAAAAATATTGGAGAGAACTGAATGTTTAAAAATAGTTTATCCAATCATTGGAAAGAAATTGGAATTGTAAAAAAATTTCGAAGTAAAGTAAAAGTTAAGGCACAGACAGATTCAAAATAATTTATGCATAATAAATTCCTATACCATTTCAGGTATGATTTTCTGAGAAGTTTTTACGTAACTAATAATGCATTATTAAAAGGCCAAAAGCTGTAGACAAAATTCTTTGTAAATCATGATTTATTTCATGGAGAATTCATACGTTAGCTTAAATACAATTTCATGTTAAGATGTAAGCTCTTTCTTAAAATAATCATGGTCTTAAATTAAAAAATATATAGCGCATAAATTAAATCATAAAATCGGGCTTTCGTAAAAATCATCTACCTTTAATAAACTACAAAAAAAATTATAAATTTTGAAAGTAAGAAAAGTATTAGCAAACAAAATATTTTCAAATCGTAACTAAAAGCTCGATTATCAAATTTGAGCTTATAAGCTTAGGTACTCAAGAAAAACTTAACCATCAAGAAAAAGTGTAGAATAATTAAGTTACATATGGGTTTTTTCTGGATAAGATTCTTAAGTTTCGAACCAAAAGCTTTAAATATGGAATCAAGTTATCAGTTAAGATGTAAGATCTTTCATAAAATAATCATGGCCTTAAATTAAAAAATATATGGTGCATAAATATTAACATAAAATCGAGCTTTCGTAAAGATCATGTAATTTTACAGAACTATAAAAAGTTTTATAGATTTTGAAAGTACGTAAGGTATTAACAAACCAATAATAAAGTTTAAATCATGGCTAATATTAAATTGATTAAAATATTTTCCGATCGTAGGCATCGTGGAATAAATAAGTTAAATGTGTTCTTTCTGGATATAAATATAATATTCTTAACTTCGAATAAAAAGCTTTAAAATATGGAATCAATTTATCACTACCAAAAGATAGGCTGTATTCAGTATTTTTGGATTGTAGTTTTTGATAAAATAAAAATAAGTATAAACTTAGCTCAAAGAACATATCAATTTATAAAAAGCTTACACACTAATTTATCTGAAAATGTTCTCACCCAGAAGTGAGCTTTTTTAAACTATCCAGCCGATTAAATCTTAAATTAATTTAATTAAATACGATAATGTATTCCTAAACGAGCTTAGGCCAAAATGCAACATTTTAGATATAGAGCTTTAAGGACTTTCCGAGACAAAACATCAATATAAGCATAATAGGCAATTTTTTCTACAAATGCTAACATAATTTATTCCAATACAATTTATACCAATAAGTAAAATTATCTTAATATGGCGGTACATACTTGTTTATTGTTAAAACTAGAAATCCGAAGTTGAAAGCTTTTCCAAGGCTTGAAAAATATGTTTGGTATGGGGTGACATGTTCTACCATCACAATTTTCGATATTCGATGAAATATCACTGATTTCGATAAAATGGTATGTTGTATCATTTTCGACCATCACAATTTTCGACAATCTATCACTGAATTTTTTGCTTGTGATACACATAATAAGCGAAAATTACTGACTTTTATTTGAATTTATTTGAATTAAATTATGTTAAAAATAATATTATTTATTTTTATTTTTATATTATAATGAAAGTACATATAAAAATTTCCAAATGTTCAATATAATATTGTATATATGTATTATGTATATATAATTATCTCCATCCTCCCTATCAACATCGTGTGAAGTCGATATAGCACCAATAAATAAATTAGGATTCATCCATCATATTCAATACTATAATTAAACAATTAAAGTCAACAATTGTAGAGATTTATAAATAACGTACTTACATTTATTATGTTTACAAGATAATTGACAGATTGAACAGTTGAAATACCTATTAAAAATAGATGTCAAACGTCATTTCATTTTCGAAAATATGTTCCTTTATAGTATCCATCGAAAATGGTACAACATACCGACTATCACTTTTTTCGATGCGATGTTCACTATCGAAGCGAATCGAAGTGATGGTAGAACATGTCACCCAAGGACTATTTATGTCGAAAAAATACATATTTTTCCTAACTTCAAAAGGCTTTGTTCAATGAGATCTTTAGAGTATGGCAATTATAGGTATTTTCGAAAACTCATTAATGTTAATCGAAAAGCTAAAAGCTTTATAAACACAAATATAACACAGTTCAGTAGAATAAAAATCATATAAATTTAATTTTAATTAAAATTTTCATATTTTTTTTAATATTCATTATTTTTCGTGGAAATTATTAAGACATCGCATTAAGAAGCTTAAAGCATTGACAGTAAAATTTGCTTTAAAAATCGAAAATTATAATAAAAATTACTGACGCAAATATAATTTTTATTAATATTTTATTTTTGAGATAAAAACAGGTTCTAAAAATTACCAACTTAGCTTATACCAACAGAAAAATCGTAACTATTAGAAGCTCAAAATAAAGGTTTAACTGCGAGCTTTTTAGTAATTCTCTCACAAAAATATACCTCTCCATCATTTTCACGACGCATCGATCTTTAACTGTTGAATTGGAAATAAAGCTTTAAATATTTTCTTAAAAGCTTAAAGCTTTAAAAAAATACAAATGCTTTGTATGATTAATTTATTTTTTCGTGTTAGAATAAATATTTTTACCAACCATTTTATTACTTTTAAAGTACGAAACTTAAAGCTCTCTAATTTAATATAAATTGCACATCGGATTTAAACACAATGAGGATTACAATATTCACGCCTACAATACAAAATATCATTAATAAAACCAATTTAATTTTATCGTATATCCACCATCATCCTCAGTTCGAACCATATGCAAATCCCCAAAAGCTTTGATCGCAAATTTATATAAATAATAACGATTTTTTTGATAAAATTAATTATGGAAATTTTATATAATATATTTTTTTGTGTTATTCACAAAGATTACAATTTTATAAAATAAAATTATAAAAATTTAAATTTATGTTGTTTATTTTTGTGAACAGCATAAACAAAACAAAAAAAAAAGCTCCCAATATATTTATGTACGGCTATACACCATAAATACAAATACAAACAAATTTTCCCATTATTTGATAACATTTATTACGAATATTTATATTTATATAAATTATTTGATTATATTATAAAAATACGAGGCAAAAAATATTTTATTTAAAATTAGAAATTAGATTTAAATAAATGAAACAACAAAA
The DNA here is from genome assembly GCA_951394425.1 of Tipula unca. Lineage (NCBI taxonomy): Eukaryota > Metazoa > Arthropoda > Insecta > Diptera > Tipulidae > Tipula > Tipula unca. Next base: position 10,472,649 of record OX596382.1, read on the forward strand.
ATATAATTTCAAAGTGGTGTGCCGATCGGAAGGTATTAAGCTATCTATGTACATACGAAATATAAGAACAAAGACTGTATACAGCGACATACAGAGCTTTTTTTTATATTCCTAATACATAATATAAATTCCAATATTTATTTCCAGTAAATTTGTCAACCACAAAAATAATTTTCAATAAATTTTCATTATACTTTCGGTATCGTTCTTGGTATACAAGAACAAGAACAACACCAAAAATTTAAAACACATTTTGGCTTTGGGTGGAAAGGAAAATTTTGTGTCTTTTAAAGCTTTTATACAGAGAATTATTATTTTAAATATTAAACACATAAAAGAACGATCCAATCTATTTTCTATAAAGGAGCAGCAGACACAAAAAAAAACGAAACTTATAATAGAAGATAAATTGTTTAATAGTTTAATTAAAGTTTAATAATACAGTTTGGGGCAAAAATGTCTACGATATTTAATTCTTTTTATTTTTATATATAGATACTTTTGTGGGTTTACAATAAGTCTATTGTTATAGATTTTTATCGAAGAACAAAAAAATAATTGGTTTAATTTTAATTTAACGTACCTCACCCAAAATTCGAATAATGGAGTATATTTCAGCAGTAGCTTTGAAGAAATGAATTAAATAAAGCTTTTCCATTTTGTTAAATGTTGAATAAAAATAAAGCTTGTATTACGTTTGCTTAGAATTTACAATTTTAGTATTAAGATTCCAAAACACCTACAAATGATTAAATCCCTTTACATTTTAAATTAAAATAAAAAGCTTTCGATTTCTTATTTGTCTTTTTATTTGTACAGATTTAAAGCTTTAACTGGGCTTTGTTTAAAATTTTGGTATTAAATATCAAATACGATTTTGTACTCAGAAATCATGAAGATATTAATCAAAAACCTAAGAAATTGTATTTTTTTTAAATTAAAACTATAAAATTCAAAAAAGCTTAGCGTCATTATTTAAAAAAAATTATATTGTGAACTGTTATATTCCGTTGAAATCAATAAAAGCTCTTATACTAGACTAGAAACTGACAGAAGTATCTTCTAAAAATTAAGATCACTATTTGTAGTGCTTTTATAACCTAGAAAGATCAATTCGATTACCATTTGCTAAAATATTTAAGAATTCCCCTATTTCTAGTTTCTCGAGTATTTATTAAAATCTGAGGTACACTTGATTATTGCTGTTTCAAAACACAAACAAAATAAAATGCATAAAAGCTCGTTTGAGCGAAAGATTTTTATCGCCTAATGACAAATAAAATGGCGAATAATTATCAAATATAAATATGTATTACCGTGACGAGCTTTCCATAATTTAAAAGCTCAGTTACACTTCTAAGAGAACAGACCACTAACAAAATAAACAGCTTAATTACAGTTAATTAACTTAAATAATCAAAAGCTTTAAATTAAATTCAAACTATTAGTTAATTCATAAATGATTGGTAGGTAAAGCTTAAAAATTGCTTTACAAAAGATCTCTCCTTAATTATACTATTCACAAAGCTCCCCAGGTGTTTGTAAAAGTATGAATTAAATCGCGGCTTTTAAATCATGATAACAAATATAAATTTATTGCATTCCTAATAGCTCACATTTGAGTTCGCAAAAACAAAATTACTTGGTTATCGTTATTGTAAAGTTAAAATATTATTTTTGAAATTAAAGCTTTTTCAAAGCAAGCAAGTTATTTTCTAGATCATCAAAAGATTTGCTTGTAACTATAGGGTATACCAGAGTTTAGTAGATTATTTATCAACAGCTGGGTTACAATTGATTATTGTTGCTCCAAAACACAAACAAAATATATTAAAGCTCGGTTAACCAAAATTGAATTTAAACGTGTAATTAACAATCGTATGTAATGTAAACGGAAGTAACAAACATTAGAGGGCTTAAGAAAGTCCAATAAAATTTCAGACGTCATTTTAAACTTATAAATGTGATACACAACAATAAAAAATGAAAGCTTTTTAAAAGATATAAAGCTTTATATATATTAAAAGCTCAGTTACACTTTTAACAAAATATTTCTCAATCAATAACCAATTATTAGGTAAATTATACGATGAATTGAATAAATAATTGAAAGCTTCCGATTTATGAATTGTTTAACGTTTTAGTGCTTTCATTCTTAAATCTATAATTGATCCCATTTGGATTTAGAGAAACGAATTTCGTTTCCGAGGTTTGGTGCTATAAAATAAAGTAATGTTATAAATGTAAGTCATAAATAAAGCGTAAAGCTTGAAATAAAACTCGAAAAATTAATCGATTGATCGACTTGACAAAAATTAAGAATCTCAAAATCTAATGAACTACTATAAATATTTTTAATTAAACACGAAAAGCTCAATTAAAGTTTTAAATACTTAAGAGCTTTACGAACTAAAGTAAATTTAATAAAAACGATTGGCCAAAGTTTAAAGCGTACAAAATATTTGTTTATGCAAAAGTTTTCTCCTTAACTCGACAATTCAGTAAATTTTCGTGAAAGTACGCATTAAATTGAAGATTAAACCTTGATAACCAATATTAAAATAATGAGCTTTTTGCAAGACGGAAGAGATTTGGTTATCAAAACAATTATTGCAAACGCAAAATTAGTTTTTCTGATTTTAAAGCTACAATGTAAGCAAGTTATCTTCTAGATCATCATAGGTTTCATCAAAAGCTTTGCTTGTAAATATAGGTTTTACCAGATCCTAGTAGATTTTGATCAAAGCAAGCAGCCAATTTTAAATCGAGTACTCTCCTTCCTCCACCAAAATCAACTTTCTTTCTCCATTGGTTAGAAGTTATTTTTGGTGCTCAGAAAAACAGAGAAGGAATAGTTTGTCGTAAAATTATTTTTAGTCTACACAACTTACATATATAAATTCCAAATTTCAATAAAGTTTTATGTATTGTTATTTTACATAACAAAACTAAAAAAAAACTCAATAATAATTTACATGAAAGATGTTACAAACTTATCATCCCCTTTCCCGTGTCGTCCACCACTCATACAGCAAACAAATAATCCTCTCGAATATTGTAAGAAATGCAAAGTAGTTTTTTCCCATAGTGTTCTCCGGATGGTGAAAATCAATATTGAATGCAAAACAAAACTTTCAAATCATGTTATGTGATTTTATTAAAAAAGTTTGATTTTTTTTTCTTCAATGTCTGCGTTCAAGTCAACGACGATGATGATGACAACAATACCATACTCCAACACAACAGAATTGGGATTGTGTACACAACATATATGTATATTCAAATTGGAAAAGTGTTTTTCATATATTAAAGTTTTCTTTTGTTATTTTTTCGATTTTTTGGGACAAAAAATCTCAATATTAGCGAGTCACTGTTTGTTGTGATTGTGATATGCTGAACTAAATTTACTTTTTTTGTATATAATAGACTAGACAAAAAAAATTACGATGAAGTTAAATGAAACGCGGACATGGATTTTCCTCGTCTAATTTTTATTTTTTTGTTAATTTCAGGTAAACATCAGCAATACATGGACACTGCCGCAAGAAGGATTTTCAGTTTTTTATCGTTTCTTCCGAGATAAAATCTCATGGTTCGAAGCAGATGCTGTATGCCAATTTCATCATGCTAATCTTGTCACAGGTAATTTCATTTGAATATACATATAAACGAGTATATTCAACTCCTACGTACACATAGGATATACCACATAAAATATTTTCCGCCTCGTTAACATTTTATAATACTCTGTTACTATGTACTGTGTGTGTGTCTGTGTCGTCTATAGATATATTTTTTTGGTTTAACGACAAAAGCTTATTTACATTTTTTAGACGCGAATAATAATATAAAATATGACGAACAGTTAAAATAAATAAAATGAAATGAAAACAATTTTCCACACCATTTGACAGTGAATTGTTGCAATATTTCTTGTTGTTGTGGCTTAACGTGTAGTTAAGATAGACAGAAAGGTTTGATTTGTGTAACGCAAAACCATTCTCAAACAAACAATTTCACTCGTTTCCAGCTCAAATTTGGTTAGTACCTAAATATACTGTTACTATAAAAGTAGCCCAATTTTATTCTTAATACACTGTTACACTAACCTATACCTCCAATTATATACCCAAACAATAAAAATTACTGCATAGTATTTGAGTTTTCATTGTTGCTCAATTTATTCATGCATGCTGAAAGCCTAATCATGCAAATAGACATTGGACAACAAATTTAAAATAACTTCATTTTAGTAAAAATTTGAGTTGCTCAATATACGCCTTGCCAAATATTTCAAAATTAAGTATCTTAAAGCTTTAGAAGCTCAACTATTATTGGATTCCAATATTTTTGGTAGCTCAAAAATGTAAAAATTTAGTAGTTGCTCAAAATGATTAATTGTTTGTTTATTTTTTTTTTAATGACGTTTTTATGGACCTTATTTAAAGCTTTCATATATTACCATAATATAAATGAATATGAGAGCTTAGATGTAGTAATAAATCTGATATAATTAATTAAATGAATTGCATCTCAATACAACGTTTAGCTCATAAATCAAATACCTGGAATTTAATCAATCAAATCAAGCTTTATCATATATACGATATATTTATGATACATAATATATTGCCACAGAAAACAAAAAGTTATATAAATATATTCACGTATCGAAACTAATTAAATTTATGGTTTTAAGCTTTTGATTTTGCCATGCTATTGATGATTTTAATTAAAATCGATTTTATTTTATTGTATTTTGGTATATGTGTCTTCTAATAATATATTACTGTAGTGTATATATAGTTTCTCCTATATACCATAACATACATAATTTAACGTAAAGTGATTTCATCTATGTAGGTATGTTGTGTGTGTGTGTTTCTTCGATTGGAATCTATTGAATTACTACGGTTGGGTATAATAAATTAAGTCGAATTGTGATGGTTTATTTAACAACAACACGATCGACAAAAAAAAATACAGCTATACATAATACATGTAGTCTCCATTAAATTTAGCTTTTAGTGATAAATTATCATAATAAAATTAAAATGAAAGCTTTACATTGAAGGATTTGTATTAGAACCTTAAAAAGCATATCTATGTATGTATTACGTCAATTAGCACGCATATGTTTTATTTTAAAAAATTACCAGAGGTTTCGATAATGACATCTAAAAGCTTTAGGTTAAATTCGTACTAAGAACTTTTTTCTAAAATTATTTAAAATTTCTAGATTTTCATAAAGACAAAGATAAGATTATAGTATATAAAAAATGAAAGGTTTTGTGTTGCTTTTAACAAATGTTCCTGAATTAAGCTCTCAAATAACTATTTAACTAAACAATCAACCCAATACATTTTAGTTTTTAAAATAAAAGCTTACCTAGTTTTGTGCCTGCTATAACTGTGAAATATACTATTTGTTTCCAATTTAATACCAATGAGCCAAATTCTAAAAGAATCTTTTACATTTCAGCCCAAAAAGCTTCTACTTTCAAGACGAAAATAATTCCATCTTTTATTTATAACAAGCTTTCATAAAAAAAGTTAAATTTTAAATTAAAATAAAATATTGTTTGTGGCAAAAGCTCAAAAGGAAGCTTTCAAACCAACCTTGTTAATTCGAAAAAAGGAAACATTTATTTATGAAAATATAACTTTTCTAAACTTCAACACAATAGAAAGTTTTATTTAAAAATATTTTAAAGCTTGAAGACACGGGACAAAAACTCTTCAAAGATTATAACACCTTAATATTTCAGTTTTATTATTTCAAAAGCTCCGTTACACTTCAGGTAGTACGATTTTAAAACAAAAACAAATTATTGAATTATAAATTAAAAGCTTTCGGTAATTCAAGCCCAATATTTCATTGCTTGAATCACTAACAGATTTAGAACAAAGGGCTTCAAACTTTTATCACATTTTGGAAGCTTTTATTTAAAGCAGATATTTAAAATTAACTGGATGATAAATTTAATTTGAGTTATTCAATTCGATTTTCTAAATGTATTACGTTTCCACTCTAGTTAGTTTTAGCAAATTGCACATAAACGCTCTGATTTCATAAGGTAAATGTAAGATTAGAGTAATATAAGCACTGAAAGCTTTTGTCTGGATTTTAAAAATGTTAAACCATTTAATAAAAAAACTCGCAACAGACCATTTAACCAAACGTACATCAGTGTACTCTATCTGTCAATAAACTGAGTAAAGCTCATTGCATTTTAGTTTCTAAAATACTAATTTAAATAGTAATTTAATAGTAATGAAATACCAATTCTATATAAAGCTTTAACATTTCAGCCCAAAGGTCCATAATTTTTTTAACGAAAAAATATCATATACGCAATAAAAATTCTTACGAACACTAAAGGCTACATAAATAAACTGAGAACAGGAAATACTAAGAATTTTACTATAAGGCGCAATTTGAGAGAAAAGCACAAATTACTAGGTTAAGTTCTTTAAATAACTACAATTTTAATTATTAAAAGCTTTCATGTAAACATATTTGAAAAATGTACTTTAAATTATATTTTAGCACAAATTATGAAAAGCTCAAACGACTGTGATAAAAATAAATAAATATAGAGCTTTCAGACCAACCTTGACAATACAAAAATGAGACAAAATTTTTTTAAAAACTTCAATACAATATGGCATTAAAAAGTATGAAGCTTTTGAAAGTTTTATTTAAAAAAATTTTCTTTGAAGCTTTTTAAAATCTACACAAAAGATTATAACACCTTATTGTTCTAATATTATGAAATGTGAAAATGTATACAATGAGCTTTTGTCTTTATCTCTTTTATATTTAAAAAGCTCAATTACAGTTTTAGTAGTACGATTTTAAAACAGTAACATTTCCGTGATTGAATCAGAAATAGATTTAAAATAAAGAGATATGAGATTTAAAAGCTTTTGCAGTTATTTAAAATTAACTGATAAATAATTTAGTTTGAGTAATATAATACCATAAATCATAAATTTAAAACTTGAATATGTTTTGATTAAATTTTCATTTCAGTAAGCTCGTTAATATGTACTTACTAGATTGAGATGGATTGACTAAATTCAAACGATTTTAAAATTATGTATTGCGTGCGTTACTAAGTAAAACTTTCTAAATGAAAAGCTCTAGTCAATTTTAACTTTTTTGCTTTGACTATTTTTTCTACTAAACTTTAACTGCAACTCTATCAAACTTTGTAATATAAGGAGGTCTTTTTTGCATGCTTTAGAAACCAAATAAAAATGAAAGCTTACATTTTAAAAAATGTATAAGCCCCAAAATTATCGTTAAAAGCTTTCATTGCTATTATGGTAATTCTTATACTGTGAAATACTGAAATTAAAGCTCATTAATATTCTATTAAGAAATATTTCGATATTTTTATTATTAGAGTTTTTATTTAAATTTGGTAACAAAACTTTTACATGTGAAACCAATTTTTTATAATCTTAATACATTATTTTTATCTTAATATTGCTAAAATTTACTCTTAAAAGCTTCCAATGACATTATGGATTGTAAAACATTTAAACAAAATCAAAAGCTTTTGGCATTATTTTTAAATCAATAAATTAAGTGTTTTCTTAATGTTATGATTGCTCTAATTGAGGCATCGTTATCAAGTAAAAGATTTCTAAAAACTAATTATGGTATTCAAGTATTTTGAAAGCATAAAAAATTAAAAAATTTACAAGATCTAGCATTTTTTAATCGCGAGCTAAACCAAACCTATACTAAAGCTATTTCAAATGTACAATATCTGTCATGAAACAAAGTGGATTTGTTAGCTATGTGCCTGCCAAAACTGGTTTAATATACAATTTGTTTATGGTTTAGTATCATAAGTATGAGCCAAATTCTTCTCTCGAAAAGCTCCCAAATTTTAAATTTTAAATAATACCCAGTACATCTACGAATACCAGAAGCTACATAAAGAAACTGTGAACGAGCAATTCATAAAAATTTACTATAAAGCTCAATTTGAAAAAAACACATTTTGCTAGGATAAATACTTAAAATCAATGTAAGCACTTTTCTAAACTTCAATACGGTATGACATAAAAAATTAGAGCTTTTTGAAACTAATTTTAAGGCTAGAAATATCGAGGGCTTGCAACCTCTTAACATTCCAATCGTATATGAGCTTTCGTATTTTCCTCTATATTATTTCAAAAGCTCAGTTACACTTTTAGTAGTACGATTTTAAAACTCTAACAAATTATTAAATCTCTTAAAACTTAAATTACAATTCTAGAGCTTATAAAAATTCAATATGTCAGTGCTTAAACCACTTATAAGCTTTTAGACGATTTTGCAGATATTCAAATTACTTCGTGATGATTTTGAACCATCTAGTATAAAAAGCTCATATATGAATTAAACTTGCATTTCTATAAGGTTGATAATTTGTACAATTACATAAATTATTGGAATGGACTGACCAAAATGCTTTCAAACGAATTTAACATGTTGTATTTGTATACGATACTTATTAAAACATTATAATTGTAAGCTCCAGTTAATTTAAGCATTTTCACATAAAAGATTTAACCAAAAACCTACAATCATAATGAATTACATATTACAGTATATATTTTTTCTACTGAGTAAGTTCCGCGGATCTATGAAATTTTCGTACCATAAAAGTAACATTTTTTAATATTTTAAAAAGTTTAACGATTTTGAATGTAATGGTTAAGTTACAAAAAGCTTTCAAAATTCTTTAATACCATAATTTATTCTTTGCAAGCTTTTTCTTGTTAAAGTTGCCTCATTAAGAGCGTTCAATAATATTAAGTGAACACTTATAAACATATTGATTTAAAAATAATGCCAAAAGCTTTATATTTTGTTTAAATGTTAAACAATTATCCATCCATAATATCATTGGAAGCAATATTCGTTTAAAATTAATATATTGTATTTAGATTATAAAAAATTGGTTTCGCTTGTAAAAATTTTATCACCAAATTTAAATGAAAGCTCTAACAATAAAATTATTGAACCGATTATATATAAATATTTCTAAATAGAATATTGATGAGCTTTAATTTCAGTATTTTACAGTATAAGAATTGCCATAATAGCAATGAAATCTTTTAACGATAATTTTGGGGCTTATACATTTTTTTAAATGAAAGCTTTTATTCATATTTGGTTTCTAAAGCATGCAAAAAAGACCTCTTTATGTTACAAAGTTTCATAGAGTCGCGGTTAAAGCTCAGTAGGAAAAATAGTCAAGGTAAAAATGATAAAATTGATTATAGCTTTTCATTTATAATTTTAATTTAGTAACGCACGCAATTTTTTGCAAAGGCTTTTAAATCTCATATCTCTTTATTTTAAATCTGTTTCTGATTCAATCACTGAAATGTTACTGTTTTAAAATCGTACAACTAAAACTGTAATTGAGCTTTTTAAATATAAAAGACGAAAGCTCAGAGCGGTAATACATTTTCACATTTCATAGTATTTGAACAATAAGGTGTTATAATATTTTGTGTAGATTTTAAAAAGCTTCAAATAAACTATTTTTAAATAAAGCTTTCAAAAGCTTCATATTTTGCCATATTGTATTGAAGTTTAGAAAAATTTTATTTAAAAATAAATTTATCGTTTTTTTATTGACAAGGTTGGTTTGAAAGCTTTATATTTATTTATTTTAAACTTATCACCAGCGTTTTGAGCATTTCATAATTTGTGGTAAAATAAATATTTAATTTTAATTAAAGAATTAAAGTACCATCTCGGCTCAAAAAGCTCCCAATTTTTAAATCTAAAATAATATTAAATATCTAGTACATCAACGAATACTGCAACCAACGTAAATAAACTGTGAACAGGAAACACTAACTAATTTAACAAAAGCTCAATTTAAAACAAACACAATTTGCTTAAAACTTTTGTAAGTTTTATTTAAAATATTTTTTTATAAATAAAAAATATGGCAAAAATTCTCAAAAAAAAATAACAATGAGCTTTCGTTCCTCCTTTAATATTTCGAAAGCTCACTTACACTTTTAGTAGTACTATTTTAAAATGGACTTTCTTTAAATTTGAATTATAAATCTAAATTTTTCGTTTATAATAGCTCAATATTTCAGTGCTTGAACGATCACTTTTAGACACTTTTAGAAGAGTTTACAGACATTTAAAATTCGCTAAAATTTCCCCTCAATAAGGTTGTTAATTTGTGCCTACATAAATTGGAGTTGATTTTGACTAAAATATGGTAAAGCTCCAGTTAATTTTAGAATTTTCACATAAAAGCTCTGACCAATAACATACAACCATAATAAATTAAATATCAGAGTTTATATTTCGTTTCATAATGTTTTTATTTTGCAAAATAATAAATTTAACATAATTTTTCTGTCTCCCCCGACTCTTATTCTGCTCATAAAATAAAAAGCTCTTTTGTTGTATGTGCTTTTCGTGTATCTGTGGGTTTGTGACATATACATAGAGATACAAAATGCAAAGTGGATTATAAATGAAATATAATTTTTCATCATAATGCACATAAGTATATGCATGTACGAAGATATATGATGCTAGACTGACAGCAGCACAATTTTATATCAACATAAAGTATACATAATAAATGCAATTAAGGTGGAATTTGTGTAGATGTTCTAATGAATTATGAATTTGTAGCATTATGAATGTACATACGTTTAAAAGCTCTACATGTAAATGATGTTTGGAGTTTTAATACTCCCTAATATGTATAGTAGCTTTTACAAGCTTTAACTAAAATTTAATTAATTACACACACACTGTGTTATGCAAATATTATGCATGTAGCAATTTTCTTTTTCCAAACCCAAACATATTTCGTTTTAAATTATCCACTCAATTTATTTTCTTGTGTATAAAAGCTTAAAGAGCTTTTTGATTATTTTGTTTTTTGTTTTCTTTCTTATTTATGTTGGGAAATTAATTTTTGGCTTTTCTGTGTTTCTAAATTTCAAAAAAAACTAAATAAAAAATTGAAGAAGCTTAATACGAAAACGATGTTGTGTATGTATGTATGTATATAGATGTACTTAATGTGATTTAGATGAGTAAATTATTTATTCTGGAGTGGCTGTGGGATTGATTAAATTAAACTTTACCCTTTCGCGTGCGCGGACAAATAATGATGATATTTTTTTTTAATTAAACTCATCGTTTAATGAATTCGTTAACATTAATTAAGAAAAATATGCCTCTTTTGTTTTGTTCCGTCTAAACTATATGAGAACATCGAGAATGGAAAAGAAAATTAATTAACTTAGTTTTTGTGAGATAAATCACCAACGGATAAAAATAAAAATAAAATTTAAAATTTCTATAGTATCACTAGATGACCCGTTGGCCCAAAATAGATTTTTTGATTGAATTAATTTTTAGCATTCACGATTCCGAAAATTATCGAACGTTAGCAGATGACGTAATAATATAATTTCAAACATAGATTGCATGATACATTTTTTAAATTCAATTGAATTCAATGTCCTATATTTCTACGGAAAGATGACCCGATGGACTTCGTTCCGTCCATAAAATCAAGAATTCAATTCGTTTTATTGAAATCCAGAGTGAATGCACCCAAGACGCAATCTTTTGAGCACTTGATGTGAACATCAAACTCGACAAGTCGTTGGAATAGCGTTTCCAAATGTCGCTGTGTTCCAACAAGTGATACGCTGAAAAAGATGATGGAGAGGCGAGATTTTAATTCAGCAGCTGCCAGGAAGTGGTCCTTGGATATTAACCCCCAGTCGATATTAGCTCCCAGTCTATATATGTGTCTGGTTCTGATTTGAGCATTGAAGTCGCCCAAAACAATTTTAATGTCTTGTCGCGGAATTTTTGTCAAGACAGTTTCAAGCTCGTCCGAGAAAGCGTCTTTGATTTGTTCCGGCATCTCCTCAGTTGGAGTACAAATGTGATGTTAAAGTGATGCCCATGAAACCTGAGTGTTCAAATTCGATTGTTGACAGGGATGAAATCAGTCACGAATTGACGACATCGGTTGCTAATCAAGAAACCAACGTCAAATTCATGCGTTTATTCATATTATTTGCCGATTACTCTTATTTCCTGTAGAGCTATAAGGTCGAGCTTATACTTGGATGCTTATTCGAAGAGTTGATCGATGCTCTCCGGTCGATTTAAGAGTAGGCTAAGTACGTTCCATGTTCCAAATTTAAAATCGTTGTCCCTATATCGTGTCCGACGTTTCGTAAAAATAAAATTTGACAGGTTGGGCTGTAACAGAGTAGTTTCAAGCGGCCGCCACGAAGAGGCAGTGTGAGCACTTGTTTAAGTTGTACGCAGTTACGGCACTTGAAGCGAATCTTGTGTTTATCCCCCATACACATCAGCCTGAAATATCAATAATATCACTCAGAAATTGATATTCCACAGATTCGCAACGATATATTTCGTAAATATAGAAAAATCAATGAAAAATGATAAAAATACCAGACAGTCATTTTACCGTGACCGCACAGCTCAAATTATCAAATCAGGAAGAACAAACAATATGCTGAGCTGTCAAACGATTGAATTGATCTGGAAAATGAAATGTGCTCATACAGCGTCACCTAATAAGAATTTTTCGGCTTTGCGTTTTTTCTCAATCCAGTCGTTTTCAAGTATTAAGCTCCACGGAGTTGAGAGCTTTTACTTCTATTTAAAGTCTTTGGTAAATTAATTTAAAGTTATTACAACATTTTTGATTGGCCCTGATGTGCAACCTGGCCCGAAATAGCAACAAATAATTGTCGAGCTTTTGCAAAAGGTTATTTAAATAATTTAACCTTCTGATTTCTTTGATCTGACTACTCAGAGAAGCCTTCAAAGAAAATAAATATTCAAGCTTTCTTACTTCTCGTCCATATATAGAAAATTAATACACATTCTTTAATCTTGATCCAATGAAGGTTGAACGTTTCAATTTATTTACCAATTTACCAAAAAAAAACCCGACAGAAATGTGAACAACAACAAAAAAAATCGTATGGAAATTACAAAGTGGATTACAAAAAATTCGTTTACTGTATAGAAATGGAATTTCCCATGAAAATAAAAATAAAAGTTATAAAAAACAACTGGAAAATTGATTTTCTTTGTAATTTAATTTAATTTGCTATACACGAGTACATGGGAATATCCAATGTAGGTTGCACTCGTCCTAAATTAAAAACGATGAAGCTATTATACTGCACAGATTAAAATACATTTTAGACCTGCGTCACATATTTCGTCGCGTATGGTGATATAGGCAAACTATTCAAACGTGACCAACTTTACTATAGAAACATTCCCAAGCTTGATTCTTCCATAGAGCTTTCAATTTTTCAGTATCAGAACACTTTATTAGTCGTGAAATATTTGGTTAACTCAAAATCACGGATGTTCAAGTAAAGCCTCCTCAAGTACATTCTCGCAAAAAATTATCCTACTAATCTATTTAAATGTAATTAAAAAAAATTAAAAATTTTGTTATTAATTTTATTCCTTGTGTTGTATTATTATTGTTGTTATTTTATTTTTCTCACCATTTGGTTGAAATATTAAAATTATAATTAAATTCAACATGAAGATGGTACGGTGTGCGAGGAGGGGAAAAATGGAAATTTTTTTTTTCACCAAAACAAATATAATTATTATTTTTATAAATTATAATGAAAATTGAATCAAGCGGACGGTGGAGCGGGAAGCGAGACGAGGCGCGGCAGCAACATCGTGTACACAAACATTTGGTAATAACATTATTATTGTATACGTCGCCAACAACGATGAGGAAAGATGGAAAATTAGAAAATTATTTTTTTAATTAATTTTTGTATTTTTTTTTTATTATTTAAAACTAAAACGAATAAAAAAAAAAGTTTTCTTGTGCTCTAAACCGCACACAAAAATGTAAACACAACTGTGTGTCGAATAAAAAGTTTATTTTTTTTTGGTTTTGAAATTAAGTGATGAAAATTTTCATCTAATTTTTGGAAAAAAAAACTCATCATTATGACTTTATCTTTTCGCATACATAGACATGTACTATAAAAAGCCTATAATCAACATATTTTTTGAAACGTGCATGTTTGTGCTCTAAATTTAATTAATTATTTTAATTTTCGTCAAATCAACTAAAATATACAAACAAAAGTATGTGTGTGTGTGTGTGTGTGTGTGTGTGTGTGTGTGTGTGTATGAGGTAGAGATCTTAACGAGCAGTATTTTCTTCTTTTATATGAGAATAATCATTGATATCTCAACATGTACACCCAAAACATGTCGAAAACAATTACGGTTGCCTAAGATAATCCACAACATGTTGATTTTCCATTTTCATTTTTATCTCGAGGACGCGCGCGCTACGAAACTCTATTCGCCTCATAAATGATTCAACAGCAGGAATAAAACAAAAAAAAATACAAAATCGATGGGCAAATGTTTTTGCTTCACGAAATTTATGATGTCCCGCGGGGATCATTTAAATTTTATTAGTTTGCAACATCGAACCATCCCGTCTGGAATAGTCATAAACTATTCATAGTGTAAATTTAAGTTTGTTCATATATGTATATATATATATATATATATATATATATATATACATGCTCATATGAGATCATTTGAGCTTTTACATATGCTACTATATGTATACTACTGAACATAATACCCAATAAACTCATAAATATTTGGTCTACTAGAGCTTTCATTTAATCGATGATAATTTTTTTTTGTTGGAGCTTATAAAACTTTAGATGAATGAAAGCCTTTTACCAGCAACCATAAATAAATAAAATCTAGATAGAAACTTTAAGTTTTAAGATTACCGATAAAAGCTGCAAGCTATGGTTAATTAGTCGTGTAACTTTCAATATCAATCAAAAAAATCATCACATGTTTTCTTAGTATTATTAAAAGCTCTCAATGAGTCAATTATCACCATCATTAACTTTTCTGAGGGTGGTCTAGGTGTGAAGCTGTCTTGGGGGAATCAAGTTGGTACTTGTTGCCAGCTCCGTATCTTGCAGCTTCCACAAGTGTGCGTGTTACCTCCCCGTGGTGACCACCGGGCAACTATTACACCATGTGGTGTACTAGGCGAAAACACGACGCTAAATAACTGGGCCGGGTTAAGGTGTCAACCGTACCGTGCTGATAACCGGCCAGGCTGGGGGCCCAGTATAAAAACTAGCCCAGCCTCTAACGGTGTATCCGGATACTTGGCGCCCTCCGGATCATGTAGCCTTACCTGTGTATTGCGGATCTCTGCACAGGTGGACCTCCTTTCTCCGCTACTCGTGGGACCTATTATGGCAGAAAACTTAAAAACAAAAGAGACCGGTGCTCTTAAAAAACCGGAAACCAGTGCTGTGGAGACATCGGCCTTTAGGCCCGGTCTCCAAAGTGCATTTAGGGGTTTAAGACCAAATGAGGCTGGCCCCTCGAAACCAAAGGGCAAAGGCACGAATGCTGGCCCTCCAGTGTCAGCGAACTATCAGACCAGGAAGAGAGCCTGGCGGATGATCTCCAAGATCAGCAACATTCCGTTGGAGCAGAGAACGGATAGGGACAGGGATACGCTTGCGTGGGCAAGGCGTATCACTGAGCCACATCAGGAGGGTTCCGAGATCTCACAGCCGAAAAGGCAGAGATCTGATGATGAACCGCCTACGGAGGCTAAAAAGAAGCGGGTTCCGGATGTCACCAGGCCCTTCAACGAGGTGCTAAAGGAGCACCTGATCATGGCAGTCGTGGACCGGGCTCAAGAAGATGGGAGCATTACGACCCTTAACTGGAGGAAGGTGGAGAAGGCCTTAGCCGCCATCTTCCTAAAAATTATGAGGGAGAACCCAGGACCTGCTCCGTCTTGCCGAGACGGAGGATGGCACCGGAATCACGTCAAACTGACTGCCTGTGCCGATGAAAGGTCGGTGACCCTCTACAAAAAGGCGATCGGCAGCCTGGGGGAAGTCTGGCCGGGGGCCAAATTAGAAGTGGTGACTAGGGAAGAAATTCCCTGCAGGCCAAGGGCGCGAGCCTGGATCCCTGCTGAGCCTAGTGATCCAAGGGAGATCTTGGAAATGTTGAAACTCAGCAATCCGGATCTACCAACGGCCACCTGGAAGGTTGCCAGGTTAGAAGAGGTAAAGGCGGAAGCAGATCACAGATCGGCCGTCATTATCATCGACAGAGAATCCGTGGGTGCTTTGGCGAAATCTGGAGGCCTGATCAGCTATGGATTTGGAGCAATTACGCTCAAAATTTATAAGCGCGATGAGGTTGACAGATCTGGGGCGCCCGCAGCAGGGGGGGAAACCACTTGTGGTGTCCCGCCTGGTGTTGGTGACCCAGAAGTCCGCAGCATCCCGGAGGATGCACAGGAGACACTATCCCTGGACTCGGAGATTTCGAGATCATTGGGACTAAGCTGTGCGCTCCTAACGGACGAATCAATGTCAGAGGAGTCTGACTCAACAGTGGTGGAGGGAAGCAATAACTAATGCTTAAGATCCTTCAGATCAACCTCCATCACTGTAAAGCCGCCTCGGCGGCCCTTCTTCTAAAAATGGAATCTGAGTCCATTGATGTGGTTCTGGTCCAGGAACCTTGGGTCAATGATGACCGGGTGCTGGGTCTCAGAACTCCCAAATATAAAATACTACATGCGAAAAATGAAGGTAAGATACGTTCTTGCATTCTCGCTAAAAATAATCTGAATATTTTTATACTACTGAATTACAGCAACGCTGATGTAGTGGTGACTAGCATCGAGATGGATGGGCAAAATCTCTGGCTAATATCGGCCTACCTACCATACGAGGAGGAAAATATACCACCAGGTAGGTTGGGCAGTGCAATAATGGAGGCTCGAAAACGAAAGATAGGAGTCATCATGGGTAGTGATGCTAATGCGCATCACTCAATTTGGGGGAGTACAGACATAAACAGGCGAGGTGAGTTACTCCTTGATTTTATTTTAAGTACTAACCTAAATATATGTAATGTCGGGTGTAAGCCAACCTTCATTACTAAAAATAGACAGGAAGTGTTGGACATCACACTTGTCTCGGATTTTATTAAGGAGAGGGTATTGAACTGGAAAGTGTCCGAAGACCATTCCTTTTCTGACCATTGTTATCTCCAGTACGAAGTGGATACAAAACCCACTAGCAAACCACCCTTCAGAAATAGGAGGAAAACTGATTGGGATTGTTTCAGAACCATTCTAGGTAACTTATTACCGGTATCGGTTCCAAACCCTCCTGCATCTACACAGGAGCTTGATGCTCTAGTAACCAAGCTATCTGATGCTTTTAACAAGGCCATGTTAGGTGCATGTCCTATCAGTAGACCCTTGGGTAAATCTCGGCCACCCTGGTGGTCGAAAGAACTCCAAGGTACTCGTATGAAATGCAGGAGACTGTTCAAGAAAGCGAGGAACACAAATGCTGCTGCAGATTGGGACTGTTATAAACAAGTCCTCAAAACCTATAAGTACGAGCTGAGAGCAGCCAAAACGAGGGCCTGGAAGCTCTACTGTGGCAATATTCAGGAGTCCTCGGAGGCGGCCAGGCTACGCAAAGTACTATGTTCTAGTCCTTCCATCCCGAGTTATCTACAACGACCGGATGGTTCATGGACTACATGTAGTGAGGAATCCCTGGAGCTATTACTAGAAACGCATTTTCCAGAGTGCTCGGTACTAGCTCCGGAGAGACCCATGATAAATAGGGGTATAGACTCCGTAAGTCATATAGTAAAAAGGCGGAGTATCCTATGGGCAATAAACAGCTTTAAGCCATACAAGTCGCCAGGACCTGATGGCATTATCCCAGCGGATATCCAGCGAACTATTGACTTAACCCTACCCTGGCTGGAAGTTATCTTCAAAGGCAGCCTAGAACTTTGTCACATTCCTAGAAAGTGGACTGAAGTAAAAGTTATATTTATACCTAAGGCGGGAAAAAGCTCTCATTGCTATCCCAAAGACTTTAGGCCCATAAGCTTATCTTCTTTTCTGTTGAAAACACTGGAAAGGCTAATAGAGGCTTACATTAGAGGCTCAATAAAGCCGGGCGAGCTGTCGGGATCTCAACACGCGTACTGTAAGGGACGATCGGTGGAAACAGCTCTCCACTCCCTTATAGGCCCGATTGAGAAATCACTTGAATATAAGGAATATTCAATGGTGACCTTCTTGGATATAGAGGGGGCCTTTAGCAACGTCAGACCGGGGGCAATCACTCGGGCCCTTGCGTGTCTGGGGGTAGACGTGTCACTCAGGGGCTGGATAGATCATATGCTTAGAAGCAGGATCGTGACAGCTTATCTGGGTGGGGCGTCCGCCGGCAGATACGTGAGCAGAGGGACACCTCAAGGTGGGGTTCTATCCCCCCTTCTTTGGAACTTGGTCATAAATGACCTGTTACTAAACCTGGAAGGGCAAGGCTTCAAGGTGGTTGCTTACGCGGATGACGTTGCTATTGCGGTCTTCGGTAAATATCCTAGTACGCTGAGTGAGCGCATGCAGTGCGCGCTTGGCTACCTCTCTGAGTGGGCACGCGGCTGCGGACTGAACGCAAACCCACAGAAAACGGAGCTGGTCCTCTTTACCAGGAAGCACAAACTTCCACAGTGTGACCCGCCGACATTAAATGGTACTCGCTTGATCTTTACGGATAGAGCAAAATACCTCGGACTACTTTTGGACAGCAAGCTAAGCTGGAAACCAAACATCGTAGAGAGAGTAAAGAAAGCTACTATAGCGCTCTACTCCTGCAAAAATGCCATTGGAAAAAGATGGGGTATGGAGCCCCACATAGTACACTGGCTCTACGTCTCAGTGGTCAAACCTATACTGCTGTATGGGGTTGTCGTCTGGTGGCCAGCGTTAAAAGTTATGGCCAACCTGAAACTATTGATGAAAGTTCAAAGAACGGCCTGCTTGTGTATAAGTGGGGCTCTCAGGAGCACACCTACTCAAGCTCTGGAGATTCTCTTTCATCTTACTCCATTGGATATTGCGGCCGAGCAGCTTGCATCTTGCACAGCCATTCGGCTCAAATCCATATCTATGTGGACCTGTAATAATGCAGGGCACTCATCTATCCTATGCAACAGGGGTATTCCGGAAGTTACCGACTACGCTATCCCTTTGCCATCTGTTGAGATTAAATTCCAAACTGAGTTTCCCACCAGAGAGGACTGGGTGAACGAAACGGTTATGGACAATGAGGCCTTAAGCTTCTTCACGGATGGCTCAAAAAGGGATGGAGGGGTTGGCTGCGGGGTATTCAGTGAGGCACTAGGGGTTAACCTCTCTTTTCGTCTTCCCGACTTTTGCAGCGTTTTTCAAGCTGAACTGACCGCGATAATGGAAGTCATGGACTGGTTGAAGTATAATGTAATATCTACGAGGGATATTCGCATTTTTACGGACAGCCTGGCTGCTATTAAAACGCTACAATCATACTCCCTGACGTCGAAGGTAGCCCAGAACTGTCTGGCATCTTTAAATGAGATGGCTGATCAGTTCAACATCCGCTTGACGTGGGTGCCAGGGCATTTCAATATCGCAGGGAATGAAATGGCAGATGAGTTGGCCCGCAAGGGTACAGCACGCCTAATAATCCAAAGCAGGCGGGATATACAGATACCGCTTGCTTCATGTAAACTGCTGCTTCAAGAAGAAGCCATAAAAGAAACGAACGTCAGATGGTCTAAAGCCAGTTCGTGTGTAACAACCAGGCAGATCTGGCCTGGACTTGACCGGTCCAGATCAGGCCAACTGATATCGCTTCGACGGCAACATATTGGTATGGTCGTGGGAGCTATAACGGGACATTGTCTCATTGGGATACATGCGAGCAGACTGGGTGTCCCAGCCCACGATTTCTGCCGCAGCTGTGGTGATGAGGAGGAGGAGGAAAATGTGCTCCATCTGCTCTGCACCTGCCCTAGTCTAGCGTACAGCAGAACAAAATTTATGGGAACTTCCCCCTTGAACGACCTCTCGGATCTTAGTAAAATCGAGATCCGGGACTTTAAACGCTTCTTGGTAAGCTCAGGATGGTTTAGCGAGTGAAGAGGAGGAAACTCGAATGTGGTACAGCTACGGACCAATTTTGTGTCTATGCTAGTCCTTTAGGACAGCCACCCTTACCTAACCTAACCTAACCTAACTTTTCTGAGAAAAGCTTTTGAATCTCCAAAACTATTTTGAAAGCTTAATGTAACTCCCCTATCCTCATTGAATTTATAAGTCTGTTTAAAAATATTAAAAAATGAACACAAACTAGAACATTTAAATCGTGAGCTTTTAATAATTTTATAAAACTATTTAATAGAACGTATAATTCTGTTTACAGGATTCTTGTATGTACGAATTATTTCAATTAATGAAAAACAAAAAATGACACATATTTTAAAAGCTTTTAAATTTTCCATGAAAGCTTTCACTAATAATTACAACATCACATAATTAAAATTCCCTAAAATATGAAATAAATCATTAACTTAAATTTAGTTTGCAAAGCACATACTCAAAACCATACAATAGTTTGTAGAACTTTCGACGAGCTTATAAAATATGTCTCCTATATTGATTCCCTAACAATAAAATAAACTATAAAAATAGATGATTAACATAAAAACTTGTTAGAAATTGTACATTTTAAAAGATTTCAAAATATATTAAAACTCAACATAAACGTAATACAAAATTTTCTGTGTTTTGTGCCAGTTTTAATAACTTTTAATTAAATCGAAGCAAACTAGTAATAAATCTCATCACTTTATACATAAAGCTTATCAGATATATGTAAAAGCTTTCATGTATTTGAAGTTTATCTTGATCAACTATGCTTTTTACCAGCAACATCAACTATAAATAGTCTAGAGACAAAATTTAATTTTAAAGAAATATTTCTAAAGCAAGATTACCGATAAAAGCTTCCAATGTCGTTATGAATAGATAATTGTGTAACTTTTAAATCCAATCAAAAGCTTTTCCATACCAGTTTTTTAGAACTAACAAACACGTGCGTGCTTTCTTAATATTTATTGTTGAAAGCTAATAATGAGGAAACTTAAACAAGAAAAAGCTTGCATACAATTTCTCGTATCAAGAACCTAAGTTCATCATTTCCGTCACGATCCTTATTGACTTAAATTGACTCTGAAAAACTGTTAACTACTCAAAAAGCTCATCAACATAAAATCTAAAAATAATTCTATTTTTCGGTTTAATAATTTTAATCAAAAAATGTTTGACATTTTTTTTTTCAAATAATGCATTACATGTTTTCTTAATATTATTGAAAGCTCTCAATGAGGCAACTTTAACAAGAAAAACAAAAATTTGCAAAAAATTATTTACTTAAACCAATTATTGATATACCATGTTTAACTTTTCTGAGAAAAGCTTTTAAACCCCCAAAATTATTTTGACAGCTTTATATAACTTCCCTATCCCCATTATATTTATAACATCGTTTTAAAATATTACAAAATTAACACGACCTGAACATTTAAATCGAGACCTTTCATAAAAAATTGTCCGATTAATAATAGTTTGGTTTTTTTCCTCTAAATAATTTTTTTAAATATAGATTTCTCGGTAGTTCATTATTTCCGTCTATAATTCGCAAATATTAAAAAATTATTTAATATGTAAGCTTTTGGTGTCTGTAATTTGCATATAACGCTCCTGACATGAGCTTCTTCAACGTATAAATCAGTTTACAGGATTTTTTTAATAAATGTAAAAACAAAAAATTACACATATTTGAAAAGTTTTAAAGTTAAGATTTAGTTTATAAAGCACATACTCAAAACCATACAACAGTTT
This sequence comes from Tipula unca, assembly GCA_951394425.1. NCBI lineage: Eukaryota > Metazoa > Arthropoda > Insecta > Diptera > Tipulidae > Tipula > Tipula unca. Next base: position 10,494,524 of record OX596382.1, read on the forward strand.
GTAGAAATTTTGGCGAGCTTTTGGAATTTGTCTCCTACCTTAACTCTCTAACAATAAAACAAACTATAAAAATATATGATTAAAATAAAAAGCTTATATTAAAGCTTTTTATTTCTGTTATTTGCATAAAACGCTCCTTAGATGAGTTTCTTCAACGTTTAATTTTGTTACCAGGATTCTTCTATGTACGAATTTTTTCAATAAATAAAAAACAAAAATTGACACATATTTGAGAAGCTTTTAAAGTTTCCATGAAAGCTTTCACTAATTATTACAACATTACATAACACAAACTTCCTAAAATATGATATGACTCATTAACGTAGATTTATTTTATAGAGTACATACTCAAAACCTTATAACAGTTTGTAAAACTTTCGGCGAGCTTTTTGAATCTGCCTCCTACATTAACTCCCTAACAATAAAACAAACTATCAAAATAGTTGATTAAAATAAAAAGCTTGTTACGAATTCATTTTCCATTTTTAAAGCTTTTAAAATATATTAAAGCTCAACATAAACGTTTCTGTGTAGTTTGATGGCAGTTTTAAAAACGTTTAAATAAATTGAAGCGAACTAGTAATATATCTCATCACTCTATACATAAAACTAATGAGATATATGTAAAAGCTTTCACGTATTGAAAGTTCATCTTGATCGATTATGCTTTTACCAGCTACACCAACTCTATATACTCTGGAGGGAAAAATTTAGTTTTAAACAAATATTGCTAATTTTAAGCAAGATTACCGGTAAAAGCTTCCAATGTCGTTATGAATAGGAATAGATAATTAAGTAACTTTTAAATCAAAAGCTTTCTGATACCAGTTTTTTTTATCAACAAACAAATGCGTGATTCCTTAATATTTATTATTGAGAGCTCCTTATGAGGCAACTTTAATAAGAAAAAGCTTGCATGAAATAAACAACTTAAAAAATTTGGCTAATTATTGATACTTCATGAACAATTTTTTTACTAATAAAAGCTTTCGAATCCACAAAACTATTTTGAAGGCTTCAGAAACTTCTCCTTTTCCAATTATATTTAAAAGAGTTAAAAATGTACAAGATCTAGATAATCTTAATCATGAGCTGGAAAACTATGAACTACCAAAAAGCTCATCAATATTCAATCTAGAAATAATTATATTTATCGGTCTAATAATTTTAATGTTGGAGCTTTCATTTAAATTGTGAAATAAAATTTTTACCAGCAACACCAACTTTATATTATCTAGATAAAAACTTTACGTTTTTAACAAACATTGCTATTCTAAAGCAAGTTTACCGATAAAAGCTGCCAACGTTACTATGGTTAGTTGGTCGTGTAACTTTTAATACCAATCCAAAAAATGTTGACAGTATTTTTTTTTTTTTCAAATAATAAATCATCATATGATTTCTTAATATTATTGAAATCTCTCAATGATACAGGTTCAACAAGGAAATTGAACCAAAACGCTTTTGAATCCCCAAAACTACTTTGAAAGCTTAATGAAGCTCCCCTGTCCTCATTGAATTTATAACTTTGTTTAAAAATATGAAAAAAATGAATACAAACTAGAACATGTAAATCGTGAGCTTTTAATTATTTTATAAAATTATTTATTATGAAAGCTTTTTATTTCTGTAATTTGCATAAAACGTTCCTTATATGAGCTTTATCAACGTATAATTCAGTTCACGGAATAATTCTTCAGGATGAAATGAATCATTAACTTAGATTTAGTTTATAAAGTACATACACAAAACCATACAACAGTTTGTGGAACTTTCGGCGAGCTTTTAGAGTTTGTCTCCTACATTAACTCCCTAACAATAAAACAAACTAGCTTTTAAAATATATTAAAGCTGAACATAAAGGTAATACTAACGATTCTGTAAAGTTTATGAGATATGTGTGAAAGCTTTCATATAATGGAAATTTATCTTGATCAATTATGCTTTTTAACAGCAGCACCAACTTTTTATAGTCTAGAGAAAAATTTTAGTTTTAAACAAATATTGCTATTCTAAAGCAAGATTACCGATAAGAGCTTCGAATATCGTTATGAATAGATAATTGTGTAATTTCTTAATCAAATCAAAAGTTTTTTGAAAACAATTTTTATTTCCTTAATACTAGTGATAGCTCTTATTAGATAGCTTAATACTAGTGATAGCTCTTATTATCTATAAGGCAACTTTAACAAGAAAAACCTTGGAAGAAATAAACAACTTAAAAATGGAACCAATTGTTGATACTTCATGAACGATTGTTTTATTTTTAATTATAAAATATTTCGAATCCACAAAACTTTTTTAAAGGCTATATGTAACTTTCTGACTATTTTATTTAAAACCGTTTTAAAATATTAAAAAATGTAAACGATCTAGATCATTTTAATCAAGAGCTTTCAAGAAAGCATGGTTTGTTCTCGCTATATAAACTTTTGATTTCTCGTATCAGGACTTAAGTTAATAATTTCCTTCTATAATTCGTAAATTTAATCAAATATATCTATTAAGAAAGCTTTTAAGTTTGTAATTTGCACAAAACGATCCTTATATGAGCTTTTTTATGTATATTTCAGTTTACAGGATTGTTGTATATACGATTTCTTTTAGTAAATATTAAAAACAAAATTGACACTAAAAAACGTAAACTACTGAAATTATACCATAAAAGCTCAATAATTATATTTATCGGTTTAATAATTTTATTGTTGCTTTCGTTTAAATTATGTGATAAAAGTTTTACCAATTTTACACCTAGTTTATATATTCCAGATAAAAACTTTAAGTTTTAAACAAATATTGCTATTTTAAAGAACGATTACCTTCAAAAGCTTCTAATTTGATAATGGATAGATAATTGTGTAACTTTTAAATTGAATTGAAAGCTGTTTGATGGCGTTTTACTAAATCAACTTAAGTTTACTATTTCTTATATAAAAGCTTTTTATAGGATTCTTATATAAATCAATTTATCCAATAAATATTAAAACTGATATATATTTTTTTAGAAGCTTTTAATATTTCAATGAAAGCTTTAACTAATTATTTATATCAAACAAAATACAAACTCTCTGAAATATGAACTGAACACTTTGCAGAACTTTAGGTGACCTTTTATAATATTTTATAAATAAACAAAACAAATAGATGTTTAAAATTAAAATCTTGTTACAAATCAATTTTACATTTTGAAAGCTTCTAAAAAATATTAAAGCTTAACATAAACATGATTCTATCGTTTCTAATTGGTTTTATTACAAGCTTTAATAAGTTTTAAATAAATTGATATTAATAAATAATAAAGCACATCACATCATACAAAAAACTTTTGAAATTTTTGTGAAAGCTTTCATGTATTTGAAGTTTACTTACTGTAAACTACTGAAATTATATCCAAAAAGCTCATCAATATAAAAATAATAAAAATATATCTTTAAAATTTCAAATATATTTAGCGTTTTGAAAGCTATTAAAAAAATAAAAGCTCAATTTAAACATGATACTAACGTTTCAGTTTGGTTTTATTTTATTTTTAATTATATTGAAGCGAACTAGTAATATATCCCATCACTTCATCCAAAAAGCTTTTGAGATTTTTGACTAAACTTTCATCTATTTGAAGGTTCTCTTGATCGATTACGCTTCAATACTATAAATGGTGAAGGAATAAATAAATTCCGACAAAATAAAATGGTAAAGCTTTCACATTTACCCAACGAACTATTAAATCACTAAATGATCAATTCTCCATAAATCAATTCATATAATTAACTTATGCAAAATCTAACTATAATTTGTCCACTCAATTACTAATTACATTGCAAACAAAAAATGTTCCATCTCCATGAAAAAAAAACTGTAAATAATAAGACAATTATAAATTTTGAGGTTATGTATAATATCTATAAACTTAAAATGATGACAAGTGACCTTTAACATCTTCGTATATATACACAAACACACACACACACAAACAAAATTCAAATAGAGTACAATAAAAACTTTTCCTAAACATAAAGTTTATTATTTATTATACTTACAAAAAATATGAAGGGGGTAGGATGGAGTGGGTGGATATCCTATAATAAAAATAAATTAGTTTGATGAAAAACTTTCCATAAAAAATTTATTTTTCTATAATTTTGCACCAAGAAAAACTTTACGATATTGAATAGCAAAAAATATGGATATATACATACGTTTATCAAGGGGTTTGGCCCCTTTCAATAAAAAGGGTTGGTTTGCGTCCAAAAATATGATTAATTGATATTTTATTTTTTATTGTGTTGTACTCTGGTACATCTAAGATATGTATATGTTGTATATGTTTATACCAGCTAATTACATATTTATTCATTTTGATTGTGTTAAATTTTGTACATATCCTCATGATTGTCCCCAAAACCTCCTCCCCCGGATATAGAGCGAATAATTTATGATTATATGTAAATTAGATTATGTATATGTATGTAGTTTTAAGGTACAAAATACAACGTCATAAATTAATAATTTTTCGATTCGAGAAGTATGTAACTATTTATTTTTATTCGACGACGATGAAAAACTAATCGATAATTCATCATTATTTTAAGGGTGAGTGAGTGATGGGGTTCAATAAATGTTACTCATATATAGCGGCAATAAAATTCATAAGTCAAAAATTTATTGTTATGGGACGGAAATTTTTATGTACATACAAATTTATGAATATTCTAGGTAATATCTTGTATTATTGTTGTTGTATTCAAATTACCATAAAATTATGGTTGGTCTGTGGCGTGTATGCCATTATTATGCATATTCAGCATAATAAAATTTATGCAATCTGGTTGTGATTTTATATGTTTGTCGCTATGAAATTTCACATAATGAACATTGTTTTAATGAGATGAAATAGAAAATATAAAAGCTTTCTCATTATGAACTAATAAAATGAATTTTATTCGTGCCGAAATTAATTATAAAAATCTAATCTATCGAATTTAATTAAAAAATAATGAAAGCTCACACTTCAAATTGAAAAGCTTTCAGTCAAAATCCGCTTTTTGAATTATCCAAAATTTTAACTTTTCTATTTTTTTAAGATTAATTTCAAAATCTCATTAGAAGCATGAAAGCACACTTTTAATTTCTATTTAGTTGAAAATCTCACATATTTTACAAATAACAGTTCGTATGCAAAATTTGTATGACTAATTACAAATGTTTTTTTTTAGTTTTGCATTAGGTAATAAATACATTTTTAGGGCTTTAAACGAATTATATTTTATTGTTAAATGATAACAAGCTTTCAAGTAATCATAATTAATTGACTGGATTTTTATATTTACAAAAATTTAAAACAAATTATTGGTTTATAAAAAGGCTTTTGAAAAGTCCATATCGAACTATAAACGTTTTCTGAAAAGCTTAATCTTTATCATATGGCGAGCTTTAACATAAATATTAGTGTAAAACCACACTTATCTAGCTCTGATGATTCTGTTTAAATAAATTTGTTGATCAGGTGCGCTAAGAACTTTTACATCGGATTGCTTCACCACTTTCAAATAAAAGCTTCATAAAATTATGAAAGCATTTAAAAATTGAAATTTGGTCAATCCTTCGGTCTATAACCGAAAACTTTCTCGCTATGAACTTATATAAAATACATTTTTTTCGTGCCCAAATTTGTTATAAAAATGTAATCTAATCAAATTTAAGCACAAAATTATGAAATCTCACACTTTTATGAAACTCGCCAACTAGGTTGAACTTTAGTTGGTTTAATGAATTAGTAGTACACAGTGGCAAGTAACTCAATTTTTATTATGAGAGGTTTTGGAATTGTCGATCTCTTCTAGCACATCACAAGTGGAGAGAACCATTAAAAAATCGCATCGCCGAGATTTTCAATAGAAAAAATGAAGTAACATAAAACCTAATCAATTCTGTTTGCAAAATTTATTTAATGAAAGCTCTCAAAAGCTTTCAAAATATTTTGTCAAACTAAATTGCATAATTAAATAAATTTTGGTATGACAAAAAAAGTTAGCGTTGACAAATAAAGCACCATTGGAGCTTTCAATGGAAAGCTTCTAAACTTAATTCAATTTTTTATGGTAATATTTTATCTCATGAAAAACGTATGTCACCATAAAATATTTTGGAGAATATTATGTAATATGTGTTTGTTAAAACTTTCGCTTAAAAGCTCTCATAACACCAGGAAATTATTAAATTTACTACAAACTGAGTAAACTAATTTAAATATTTATGTTATAAGTTACTTGTGGACATTGTTGCATAGCTCCAATAAATATTTGAGCTTTTCATCAAAAGTTATAAGTCAGAAGCATCAAATCAAATTAGAAAAAGGTTCATGCGTACTAAGCTACATGCGAAATACATTGGCATTTTCAATTGTAAACTAATCCGATAAAAAAAGCCTTCGGTAATACGCAATACATATTTCAACTTTTGTAGTTAAAAATATTTTTTTTATTAAGAGCATTTTAAAATTTAAGGCATCATTTAATATTAATGAACATGTTGAAATGTACTTGGCGTTTTCTAAAACCAGAACGAAATTTCAGCGATTAACTGTTAGTTCAAATAATGTATTTTATAGGCTGGAAATAAAACTTCCAGGATTTAGTAAGTCCTTAAACGTTTATTTGAAAATTAAATTGATCACTCAAAGTTTAAAGTGAAAGCTTTATTAATCATTCAAAAGCTTATAAATATTAAGAGTAATTTTAAAGCTTTCAAAACATATTTATTTGAGAAGTAACAAATCTATGTGAAAAATAACCTTACACTAAAAGCGTTTCGTTCGTTGCAATGAGCTTTTGGGATTTTATGCTCCCAATCGTTAGAGTACTATCGAAAATTTTGATTGGCTATGGAATAACCCAATATAAGTGCCATTTAATGGGAAAGCTTTCATAATTTCAAGATTGCCACTACTCAATTCCATTATTACGTAGAAATAAATTTGCTTCTGATATTTTTTTATTTCTTAATTAATCTTTACAAAGTACATCTAATTAAAAGCTATTTTAAATTCTCAAAAGCTTTTGAAAACGCAAAGCATTATAGAGCAAATCTTTTAATAGCAACAAATCAGTGTAAGGAATGGTTTAACACTAAAATCTTTCAGCTTTTAAGAATGAGCTTTTATATTTTTACTATCAAAATCCATAGAATACTATTAAAAGATTTGAGTGGCCACGAATTAACACAATATTATACCAATTTAATGGGAAAGCTTTCATATTTCCAACATTGTTACTTTTTTTTTTTAATTTCATATACAAATATATACATATATTGTGTATGCACGATCAGCGTGAAATTTTAAAGCTGTTTCATTACACAAACGTAAATATTAATAAACCTACCCCAAAACCATTAAACGAAATTAATTAAAATTACCATACACACATTCATGCACGCACATAAAAATCCAAGTTCTAAACGATTTTTTAAGAGCACACAGTAATCTACACAAAACCTAATAACAATTATGAACACTAATTTAAGGTAGAGAAATAACTATACTTAACTACTAACTAGTAGGTAGCACACATATATACATAGGTATACATAGATTAACCCAATCATAAAACATAACATATGAACATATGTTGTGTAATTACAAAAAATTATAATTTAATGTTTGGTTTTATAAAAGTTTTGGTTTTAATTAGTATTATGTGTGTTAGGCAGTACATATTGTGGTGGAAGGTATGCGGGTGGCACTCATATAAATTAAATATCGATTAGTGATTAGTGCGAGGATCTATATTGTCATCGACTAAATAGTTTTGAATTTTTTATCCACACTTCCTTTTTTGTTAATGCTGTTAATTATAATTAATTTTAGCTGCTCGAAAATGTTATCCCTTTTCACTCGTTTTCGCATACAACCACGAAGAAGCAACAACCCATTCGAGAATGTATGTACATACATATATATGTAGTTATGTGAACTTAACAAATATAAACAAAATGTCTATCCTTTATTTAAAGTTTTCATTATGTATATGGCACAAAAAGGATGTTATTATTTATTTTTTAAGACTATTAATATTTAATTTTAATATCCTTTCTACTCTGTGTATACGTATCCAGTTGTTGTTGAGGTTATATACGAAAAAAGAGTTATTATGTATATAACCTAACATATAAGAGAAGACTATAAATTTAAATAAATTTAAAAAAATATATTTTGCCTTTTTTTGTTACAGTCGAAAATGGGGTGGAATTCGATGCGACACGAGCATTTTTAAAGGAGTTGGATGTTACCGAACCAGTGTGGATTGGTTTGATGCGGCCACAAAATTCACAACGGTTTATATGGACGTAAGTATAGAAATAATTTAAGTTATTCCCCTAAATGACTCTTAAGCTATAATTTTTAAAAATAATTCATTGCTTGAGAGGGTTAAATACTTTATGTTGGTGCGTTAAGTGTCCTGAAAAAGTAGTTATCGTTACACTTTATTTGAAAATATAAAAATTGTATTTTTGTTGGTTGTATGTCCCCGAAGGACAATTCATGTCAACAAAATAATAGTAGGACGATCCTAATTGGTTTTCTTTTGGAAGAACACATTTCAGGTGTCGTTTTTGTCAGACGACAACTAACGCCAAACTAATTTTTTAAAAGCTTTGATTTTCAGAACAAGAAAACGGCATTTCTTATCAATTATGGGTACTAAACATTGCAATTTATCAACTAATTCAGAATATTATAAGAAGCTTTTAAGTTTCTTAAAAGCTCAATCATTTGAACAGTCACCTCATGCAAATATGTTAAAATAGTTTAACAATTATAGAATACAGATTATAAAAATGATAGAGCTTTTATATAATTCATAACAAAATGAGCTTTTACTTTAAATCTCTTTAAAAGGTCGATTACTAGAGTAATCCAACAGTTAATTATTTACAATCTTATAATATAAATTTGAATCAATAATATTTTTTAAGGTATGCCCGTGGGATCTAATGCTTTCATAAAGCACATTATTGATATTAAAAAAATTCATACTCAGTAAATATATAAAGCGTCAAATATATATTTTTTTAAATTGTACAATTTTGAAAGAGTTTGTTAAATTCATAGATGATGTTTCTTAAGCTTTTGAAGCAAGTTGCTTAAAAAGCATAAAAAAGTTAACGGTGCATTTGTATTCCATAAAATTAGTTTGCTTACAACGGGAAAACAGAATTTATTAACCCATTGTATTCAAATGAGCTTTTTTTTAAAGCTTAAATTACACAATTATATAAACAAAGACTAATGTGTGATTGGAAACATTAAAATGAAATGTGTAAATGTACAATACAGAAATCTAGAAATATTTTGGAAGCTTTCATCGTTAAACAATTGTTCAGGACTATCTATCATGTACTACCGATAGCGATACTGCTATGGACATATATTACTTTAAAAGCACAACTAATTTAACAATCGATCGATCTGACATTAAGAAAATATTTTGTTATGTTTTTCATGTTACGAGAGCTTTGAATTTCAAAACACTGAGGTTAATATAGCAATTTATATAGAATCCGCACGAAGTACAAATAACAAACTATAAAATTGAGTGCAATGTGGCGCAATAGAGCTTTTTGACAACTTTTAGATTATTTATGATCAAAACGGTCAAGACTACTTTAGAAACCCATCAGAACCTATAAAATATTGGTTTCGAATATAGTACAAATTTTTATTAAATCGATTTCATGATTTGATTGGTACAAATTAGAATCTTTTGAAAGAAGGGCTTAAAAGCTTATAAATAATGAATCCTATTCAGATGTTCGCAACTGAACAACCTTCGGTCTATTGTTACAGAAAGTTCATTTTATAGAGCTATTCAAAAAAAGTTTCATTAAAAGCTTTAGTAGATTCATCAATAGGTAACATATCGAAAAATAAAGATAAAAATATTTTGTGTCCACTTCACATTCACCGAAACATTTTAAAGCACTGCTTAGTATTTTCTTTTATGAATACAAATGTACTTCATAGCAACTAATGTCGAACTAATTTTTTAAAAGCTTTTATTTTTAGAAAAACATACAGTATTCATACCAATTCAACGTACTAAACATTGCAATTTATCACCTATTTAGGAATATTCTAGTGAGCGCTTATGTTTTTTAAAAAGCTCAATCATTTGAACTGTCACCAAATCATTTATCTCGAGCAATTATGTTAAAATGGTCAATAAAAGCTCTCATCAATATGTTTGGCAATCAAATATAATGATGAGAGCTTTTTACTTCTAAAAGCTGAACTGGATTTATAATTCATACAAAGTGTGTTTGGTACTCAAAACTGTAGAGTATGAAAACAATATGTTCTTTGATGCTAGATACACAGACCAATGTGAGAGCTTTTAGTCTACGCTTCATTAAAGCTTGATTAAAACAATAACTGCAACTTTATATAAATCTTAGAAACATCTTATAGTAAATACCGTAAAAAACAAATCGTAAAATAGTATTTTTGATGAAGCGTTTGAGAAGCTTCTACCATATGTCGTAAACAATAAACGGGTAAACCTTAGTAATGCAAATTTTTTAATAAGAATTAGTAATAAATTAATCATTTTCCAGAGAGCTGTTCCGAAAGCTTTGAATTAGTTTTCGTTACGAGAGCTTTTAATTAGCAATTTAGATTACTGATGTTAACATAGCAATTTATATTACTTATAGCTAAAAAATATAAGCTAAAAAGCTTATAAATGTTGAATCCTATTCAGATGTTCACAACTGAACAACATTCGGTCTATTGTTATAAAAAGTTCTTTTTTAGAGCTTTTCCAAAAAATGAACTTTTCGGGAGCTTTTAGAGCTATTAACAACTGTAATTCCTCCAAATGTATTGAATAAATATTTGTGACCTATCATTAAATGGGTCACAACGACTGCCTTCATCTAATAATTTAGAACAGTTTTAGATCAAATCCGGATTAAATGTGTTTTTAAAACTAAAATCTTTCACTGGCCTAATTAATCAAGAAGCAATATATTCCTGTTTAGCTATATACCAACTAATTAATTTCCAACTAAATGCAACAACACTAAAACGTTTCCATTTTCGCATTAAATCAACATTTCCGGAATACACATTCCGCTCATTGCCCTCACAAAAGCACATAAAATAAAATTGCATCAATAACAATTTATTCTTCTCATTTGCGCGAAAATCCAACAACAACAAAAACTATACAACACACAAAAAAAAAGCTTTTATATTCGAATATATATGTGCTTCAACTCCTCCTTATTATACCAATATAATGTATATGTTGTAGAGCTTTTAAAAGCATTTTTTGCTATATTCTTCATATTTGTTGTTCATCTATGTGTACACACATACAACATTGGTATGCATAGTAGGTACCTACTATATACTCCAAACTACTAAATAGCATTATGCTGTACATGAAAAAGGTAACGTTTTCATCTATTTAATTTGTATTTTTTGGTACTCGGTATGTACGCGATTTTCCCGGAGCTGGAGTAAAATAGTTTTTCAACATAAAAAAAAAAATTACGTTCGTTCATTCACCGTGTGTATTTTGTAGCTTTTTCCGATTCCATTATATTTCCATTTTTATTCCTAATCCCAATTTTATTTCGTCTATATATATTCGTGTACATACATATATACATGCTCCATTGTATATGTATGTGCGAGGTGAAATGTATGAAAATTTATGTGTTTCCAGTTGTTGTTTTTTATTTTTTCAATTTCCTGGGGTTTTCCAGGAATTTTTGTTTTTCTCGTTTTGTGTACATACATACATATATACAAAATTTTCGTTGTTCAAGGAAGAATGAATTCTAATTTCGTAAATGTAATGAGTTAATGTAGCATATACTGTATATAGCTGGTTGGGATGAGGAATCAGTGTTGTAACATACGTCATGATGGTAATGTTGATACCTCGTAACATCAGCTTTAATGAGACAAACATTTGGGTTGAATCAAATAGGAAATGGGACATATTTGTGTATAGGCAGGTTTAGTACAAATTACAGGATCTATGAAACTAGCGTATGGAATGAGTCTTGGAATAACAAAATAATTTACTCGATTTGGGTTAGTTAGAATCAAAAGCTCTTGAAGTCACATTTGAGTTGTATAAAACAAACAATTCTATTAATTACTACAATGGGTTCTTCATAAACTTTCAAACGAATTAATATTAAAAGTTTAAAAAAAAACGTTTGTTAAATTTATAGCTTTTTCTAAAACTGCAAGTTTTAAAAATATGTCAAAAATAGTTAATAAATATTATAATTCTAGCTTTTGAAAATGTATTTCACTGGTGTGCTTTTAAAATCATTTTTAAATTCCCGAGCTTAAATTTAACGATGAAAAAACTTTTTCCGAAACAGACAGTTCTAAAATGAAGTGCTATCTTCTACATGAGCTTTTATGAATAGTGATCAAAAATGTTTAAAAAAATAGATCTTAAAATAGACTTCACATTTTCGAGCTTAGATGTAACGATAAAAGTGCGGCTTTCCTACACAGCAAGTTTAAAATGTGCATGCCCTTTAAAAGAATCCAGATATGTTTAAAAATCAAAAGTCGCTTTTGAGGTTTGTTTATAAAGCAAACAATTCAATTAGTTCCTAGAATGGGTTCTTGATAAATTTTCAAACAAATTAATATTAAATGTTTTAAAAATAAAGTTTTGTTAAATTTGCAGCTTTTTTCCAAAATAACAAGTTTTAAAAAGTTGTATTACCCTAAAACACAAGCTTTTAACCAAACACATGTCACAAATAATAAAGAAACATTATGATTGGATTTGGAGCTTTTGTAACTGAGCTTAAAAAATGTGCTTTACTGATTTGCAATTTTAAATTTTCGAGCTTCCATTAATTGATAAAAGTAACTTTTTTTCAAAATAACTACTTAAAATATAGTTATCTTCTACATGAGCCTTTTACCAGTGTCATCAGTAGTAATCAAAAATGTTTAATTTTTTTTTGAACTATTAGAAATGTACATAATAATTAAGCTTCAAATATTCCAATAAAAGCATTTTTCAAAAAACATAATTCTGAAAACTGTGTTGATTACAAAAAACTGTATTTGTGCTTCGAGCTTTTGGAAATGTGCTTATAAATTGAGATTCCGTGTTGACCCCCTACATTAAAATCTACATTTTAGAGCTTAAATTTATCCATAACAGAAAAAACCAACACAAGCTTTTAAAATTATGACAAAATATTAGTGATATTACTAAGACGAGCTTTTAAACCAAAACTTGGCATAAGTAGTAAACAAAATTGTATAATTAGGCTCCAAGCTTTACTTTTATGCCTTTTCCGTGGAGCTTTTCGACAAAACGCCGAATTTTGAAATTTGTAGTATCTCCAACACGAGCTTTTAACAAAATGATGTCAGAAATAGTACACAAAATTTTTTAAATGGGATCTGAGCTTTTTGAAATCTTGATAAATATGAGCTTTAAACTAAATATTTGAAAAAATTAGTAAAAATATTTTTATAATTGGAATTCGTGGGATTTGAAGAATGATGTCTATCAATTCAGCTTCACTGTGTCTTAATTCATTAACCTGTTCGACACGACCCAAAGTCATGTTACACAAGCTCCAAATTGAACTTGACGTATATCAACTGTAACCCTTAAATTTGTGAATAATAATAAGGTGAATGAGTCGCGTCGAAAAGTTCTAGACATTTTCAGTACAAATAAGGCAATATACGAAAAATATGTCTAACGATAAACCCACATTAAAAACAAACAAAACGTTTCAATTTATCTCCATAAGACAAACACATATACATACATAGTATACGTTATATATGTATACAACGAAAAAACTGAGGGAAAAAAGTGTCACATCAATTTTCCGCACCCGACTAAATATCAATGAAATTTATTCATCAAACAATTTAACTCTGTTAACGTAATTAACTCGTTTCGTTAAAAAAAAACAAAAAAAATTAAACACCGAATTTAATTTTTCACATTTTTGAGTCATTTCCACTTTCTATGGAAATCTACACAAAAAAAAAAAAGTTTTCATTTTGCACCCAACACAATGTAATACCGCGCACACCGCGCGCACACAACTGAAGAGACGAACGACGACGACATCAAATTACTTTGATGATGATGATGACTTCATTAAAAGCTAATTAAATTAATTTTCATGAACAATTTTTTAATCGACATAAAAAAATTGTTGCTTCCACATTTTTGTCTCTGCATATATATGTGTGTGTGTGTGTGTAGTTATATAGTTCTTAGTTTTTTGTCGGGGAAAATTTTTCGATTAAAACCAACAAAAAAAAATTATTAATTATTTTATTAACATTTTCGTAATGATGTTGATATAAATTTTTGTGTATGTATCAGTATAGGCACATACATAAACCAAATATCATTCCATCATCGTATGCCTGTTATCAGTATCTAGAAAATTTTCCATCAATTTTCCACAATTTGTATTGTGCTGTGTGTACATACTCGATAAATAATTGGTATGAATACAACAACAACAACAACAACAACAACAAAAAAGGGTTTTTTCACAAAATTTTCCAGAGTATTTAATTGTTTGATTGATGTTTTAGATTTTATTGAGTATATATATGTATAGGGAGAGAGGGCAAGGGTGGGAAGAGTGATATAGTGGAAAATTAGGAAAATTGAAGCAAATCGATGATGATAATTTTTATTCAACATGTGGTTTAAGGTTGCTGTTTGGAATAGATTTGTTTTTGTTTTGTTTTTGACTGACTATAAATGAAAGAATCGATTGTGAAGAGTCAAGGAAATTCGTCTAGCTGTGAATTAATGAGATCGCCAAGCGAGCATATTTTATGGAAAAAAATGTTCCATTTAAGGTGGGTATCTAACCTGTAACTTTGTGTGTAAATTTGCACCAAAAAGTAACTGACATTTTTAAGGCGATTTTGAAAGCCATTTAATTATCATTAACTGATAAAAGCTCTCAAAATTTGAAAAGCAACGAAGTTAGGCTTGAAAAGGCCATTTCTGAAACTTAAATTATACATTTATTAGTAAGATGCTTTTCCTGAAAACTGTCAAGTTCGCATTAAAAATTAAAAATCTTAACATTGACCATAAAAGCTCGGATCAAAAGCTGGACTGAAAACTCCTCAAGAATTAGGTAATTTTGAAGAAAAAAAAGCTTCCATATTATTCAAATAATTAAGCTCCAACTACACTATTTATGGTACTTAATGTGAAAGCTTTCTATCAAAAAATTAAATTTAAGAATCAAAACTTGTTTTCTATTCAATGTAATTCATTTTTAAATAGATGGAAAACTCATTACTTGAAAGCTCTCAAAATTTTAACAAAAATTTTACAAAAACCTTAGTTTCTAATATTAAAAAAATAAGGAGCTTTCGGTATATGTCATTTCCTGGTCATAAAAAATCTTGAAAAACTTTTTAATCTGACTACGATACTGAATTTTAGTAAGACTAGAAAGCTACCGAAAAAAATTGAAATAAAGCTATTTGAGTGCAGTTGAAAGTGTACATTTCATTATTTGTTTTTATAAAACTCGTATGAAATACTCTAGTTAAGCGAAATAATTTGCTAGTCGAGCGCAATAATTAAAATTAAAAGTGTATAGCTTCCATTGTTTCGATTTATTTGAAATTATTGAGGTTTTAACTTTGGGTATATAAAGCTTTGTAAAAAATAATAATTAATCAGAGTCAGTTGTATCACATTAAAGCTATGAATTCAATCAAAATTTCAACTCTAATCGATTTTATTTTTAAATTCTTTAGTGAAAGCTTTTATTTAATCATAAGCTTCATTTCCAACAAGTATAATACTTAGAACACTAGTAATGAAGATTAATAGACGCTCGATATAAGGCAAAAGCATTTAAAAATTTAAATAATCTGTAAGTGGTAAATTAATGTTTAAAAAAGCTCTTTTTTTCAATCCCTCATTTCCAGGACACTCTCTAATTGGATTGCTGTTTTATTGGAACAAATTT
The DNA here is from genome assembly GCA_951394425.1 of Tipula unca. Taxonomy (NCBI): domain Eukaryota; kingdom Metazoa; phylum Arthropoda; class Insecta; order Diptera; family Tipulidae; genus Tipula; species Tipula unca. The sequence goes on from OX596382.1 coordinate 10,510,553, forward strand.
AGTTAAACCTATCTTGAATTTTCATGTTTTAATGGGAGACACAATAAATGTATCTTAATTATGATGTAAAAGCTTTAATAGCTTTTATCTAACCTCACGATTTAATCTCATTCTAATAAGTTTTGAAGTTCTTAATGGTTAGCTTTTTTATTTTTATTAATTTGTGAAAATTAATCTACTTCAATCTACCAGAAGCTTTCTCTTATAATTTAAAAAAAAAGCTTTCATGAATTTTAATATAGTTTTTGAATATAAATCCAATATAAAAAAACTGCATTGAAAGCTCCTTCAATCAATTACTAAGCATATTTAAAGTGAAAGCTTTGTTAAAAATTTTAATTTAAAAAACTCAAAGTAATAGAAAGCTCTCATGTTTAAAGAAGAATTTATCAACATTAGAGCAAAATTTGAAAATAATTCTACCATATTACTCATGAACTAAGAGTTTTCATAAGATATTTGTTTGAATCAGTGATTCGGAGTTAAACCAATAGAACGTTAAAACCTTTGTGATAAATGTGAGATCATCGGATTCGTAGTACCAAATTAAACATAATTACTTCATCAAAAAATTGTAAACCCTATAGGGAAAGCTTTTATTTTATCGTAAACTTGTTTTCCACCGTTTTAATTCTTAGAATACTACTAATGATGATTGATGGACGCTCAATTTAAGGCAAAACCAATAAAAAAAATTAAAAAAATATTGATAAATTAAAATTAATAAAAGCTATAACTGAATAGCTTGATCTGATTGCTATTTTATTCAAAATAAAATGAGTTAAACCAATCTTGAATATTATCGTTTTAATGGGAGACACCAGATAACTAACAATTATACTATAGTTATGTTGTGTAAGCTTTTATAGCTTATATCTAATCTCATAAATTGCAGTTCTTAAATGGTTACCTACTTCAAATTAGCAAAAGCTTTTTCTTAAGCTTTAGAACCATTTTACAAATCTACTTTGTATATAAATCTCTTATCAGCTGCACTAAAAGTGGTTTTAATCTTCACGATTTGTTAGTAATTATTATGAATATTAAAAATGAAAGCTTCTTTCACAAAAAAAAATTTAACTATTGCATAACCATTAAGTGAAAGCTCTCATATTGGAACAGAAATTTAGCATAATGAAAAGAATATTTCCAAACATTGTAAACTTTTGGAAACTGTTTATAAAAAGGTTTGATTTTTTTTACTAAAAATGAGTATCACATGTTGCGTTGAAAGCTTTTTAGGTTATTAATTATAGATAAGCTTCAAAATGAAACTTCTATCAAATGATATAAATGGTATACATATACTAGAATCATATAAATTGTATTATTGGAGTGTTCAGTGAAAGCTCTCAAAACTGAAAAATGCACTTCACATAGAACTATAAAAGCTTTGTAAAGCACTTAATAAATTTTATGTAATCCTGACTTTAACAAACTATAATCTGACATTAATTAGGCTTATATCAAAAAATGCATTGAAAGCTTATCAATCATAAAGGTACTTTTAATACTCAAGAACTGAAAGTTTCAAAATAATAAAAGGTATTCAATTGCATTTCAAAAGCTTTCAAAATGGCACTGAGAAGTTTTTCTAATTTGTACTTTGGAAATTTTTAATTTGTTAGGTTACATTAAAAAAATAATTTTTGGAAATTGTAAGGTTTTGCAATAATTTGAGCTTTTTTCAGCAAATGAATGTAGTTAGCTTACGTAAAAGCTCTGAAAAATGTACCAACCAAACTATAGTTTTTGTAATATTTTCTAAAAAATTATATTTAACAAATATGAAACTTTGATCTTGAAAGCCCATGTCAAAGCTGCGTAGAAAACTTTTTAACCAATCAAAATTAGAGATAACTTACTGATATGTAATAAGGAATGTATCTTGTAAGTTCATGATTAAAAAGCACTAAATTAAATTAAGCTGGCAAAGCTCACCCTTTTCGTTTAATTACAATTTTAAAAGCCACGATTTTGAAACAACTGTAATAACGATTAATTTGAAACTTACAACTCCCAACCATCACTCACATATTTAAAAGCTTTATAAAAATTTAACAAAATTTAATATAGCTTTTGAATTCTCAGTGGTCTCTGGATTAATTTTGAATGTGAGCCGAATACAAGTACGTTAGTTTGTCTGTGTTCATGTTTCAACTCGAAAACTACAAATGTTAGAAACTTAAATTTTTTCGTCTATATTAAGATGCACTTGAGAATAGGTTATAGCCAACAAATCATGTCCTCAAGTGTTATTGTTATCGAGTTATATAGGATGGAAGCTTAGAACGTGTTTTATCACTATTAATTCGACTAAGATACTATAACGCAGCCATGGATATTTATTTTCTAGAAAAGCCATTGACTTTTTGTAATATTTCTTAGAATTTTTAACAGAAAAGCTATGGATTGGGGTATATGTATAAATATATAACTGTAGACGTGTGTATCTATGAACGATATAAAAAATAAAATTGGAAAATAATGGAAACATGATTTTCCATGACAATTTGCCTTCGATTTACTCGTACTATTTATGCAATACACACATAGATAAATATCGAATTTTCTCAATCAATATACATACACATATACATGTACATATTTATAAAGCACAAAGTAAATAAAAAAAATTAACAATTTCTTATAAAAGCTTCAGTATATACGGACGAAATACAGAGAAACGAAAAAAATAAAAGAATTAAAATTTTTACCGCATTAATTTTCATGTTAAGGATTTTCCAGTAAATGGTTGTTGTTGTCTTCAAGTTAAGTTTTTTATTTTGAATTAGGTTCTTTGGATGGAGGACGACGAACACAACAACAACAACAAATATATAAATAAACTAAATAGAATAAAAATGAGCCTGAAACGGAATTATAATATATTTGATGATGATACTTCTTGAATATTTAAAACCGACAACACATACACAGCCGGAAAATGGAAAATGCTAAACAAAAAAAAAGGTAGTGAAAATCCTGAACCAAAAATATAATGATTATATGTATATACATATATACATATATCTATGCCGAACCGAGCAACAGAATATAATATCCTCTCACGCTATACCTTTTATGCATTAGGTAAATTGCTGTGTGCTTTTGGTATTTTGTATTGTAACACCATAATACCCAACGAAAGTACCGAGAAAAACAAATCTAAATTTTAATTTTTTTTTTCATCTAAATTAATTTTTAGGGTCGGTACGTAATTTAATGTTGCCTTTGTGTGATTTTCTGCTGTGTGTGTGTACAAATAGAATTGTCATTTATATACTATCATTGTGCTACGTTAAAATTGAGATTTGATCTTGAAAAGAGCGTTCACTGTAAACTTTATTAGTCAAATTCATTTATGCACTGGTATTCAGTTCACATTTCAAACTAATCTAGAGCTTTCATATCGATTTATAAACACCAAGAATACAGCTTTTAAGAATATTAAACTTTCTTAAATTTTTATATAGCTTTTAAATATGTGAGTGATGATTGAGAGCTTTAAGTTTCAAATGAAATGTTAATACACTTGTAAGATTTTTCATGTAATTTTCTGTAAAAGCTCGCTAGATAGACGATACTTGACTTCACACCTTTAGTTTATGTTGCAAATCAAATAAAAATATCGAGAGCTTTTAGCGTTTACAACACCAAATTTCTTATTATTTATTATTCCTCAATACAAATTTTTAATTCATCTCTAAATTTTATACATTAAAAAAACTTTTCATACCACTTTCACATGGGCTTTGGTTGTGACATTTTTCAGAGCTTTTGAATAAAAAGCTCAAATTATTGCAAAACTGAGAATGGTTCCATATTGGTTCCTTTCGCTAAAAAACTGAAAGCCAATTGAAATTATCACATACAACAGAACTTTAAATTCTAAAACTTATCATTTTGATAGCAAAATTTTATCATTTTGATAGCTTTCAGTTCTTGAGTAAAAAAATACCTTTACGATTGATAAGCTCTTAATTTATAATATAATGTTTAATCAATGTTAGATTATATTTGAATTTGTGCTTTTAAAGTTCTATGTGAAGTGCATACTTCAGTTTTGAGAGCTCTCCCTGAATACTCAATAATAAAATGTATGTGATTCTACTATTTGCATACCTAAATACTAATATCGTTTGAAAATAGGAACTTTTAATTCTTAAATGGTGTAACTTAGAATATTATGAAAGCTCTTAGTTCATGAGTGATGGAGGTTTCATTTCTAAACTTATCTATAAGGTTAATAACATTAAAAGCTACAAAGCATTCATGCGATAAATATTTTTAGTACAAATTTAAAAGCTTTCTTAAACAGCTTCTAAAAGCTTACAATATTCGGGAATAATCTTTTCAAGCATATTTAACGGTTTTACAATAGAATTTAAAATAAAATTAATTAAATTTTTTAAGAAGCTTTCACTATAAATATGCTTAATAGGGTTTTAAATTAAAATTTCGATAAGGATTGAATTTATGATGAAATAATTAGGTTTAAATTGGTTTTACGGACTTTGATCGTTTTTCCATTTTAAAGTTCTATGTACAGCGTAAATTCAGTTTGGGAGCTTTCACGATCTTGCAACAAAATTCAAATGATATTGGTTTAACTCTTAATCACTGATTCAGACAAATATATTATGAAAGCTCTTAGTTCATGAGTGATAGAAGTTTTGTTTTGACATTTAACTCTAAGGTTGATAACATAAAGAGATTTCAACACAATATTTTTTAAAGTTAAAATTTCACACCTTTTTTAAAAAGCTTTTAAAAACAATATTCGGCAAATTTATTTTCAAGCAAAAGTATTTATGATAAATTCACCTTTCAACATGAGAGCTTCCACATAATGGCTTAATAAAATTTAAAATAAAATTAATTACATGAATTTAAATTTTTTAGAAAGCTTTCACTTTAAATACGCTTAATAACTAACTGAAATATCTTTCAGGGCAGCTTTTGATATTGGATTTATATTTAAAGAAGATTGGTATAATTTCTTAAAGCGTTTTTTATATCTTTAAGTAAAAGCTCCTTCTAATTTTAAGTAGGTTAAATTTCCAGAAATTAATTAAAATAAAAAAGCTAACTCCAAACTTATTAATATTGTGAGATTAGGTAAAAGTTATAAAAGGTTTTTTTTCAATAAAATAGTAATCAAATTAAGACTACAGAAGAGCCTCCAGGCCCTTATTCAGCATTTCTTAATTCGTACTTGTATGTTTCAAGGACTTCTTTGCAGCCGTCCCAATCTGCTGTAGCATCTGTGTTCCTAGCCTTCTTCAACAGTCTTCTGCATTTCGAATCAGTGCTTTGGAGTTTTTTTGATCACGAGCATGGCCGGGACTTCATGACTGTTTTTAGTAATAAATGTTGGCTTACGCTCAGGATTAACTTTTCTCGCCTGTTGAAATTTGAACTTCCCCAGACTCTGAGGTATGCATTAACCACACTGCCCATGACAACTCGGACTTTCCGTATTTCTCGTTTCCTAACTTACGGAATGGTATAATTTCCTAATCGTATGATAGGTAAGCCGATAATAGCCAGAGATTTTGACCATCTATCTCAATGGTAGCCACCACTACGTCAGCGTTGCTGTACATAATTTAGTAGTATAAAAGTATTCAATTTATTTTTAGAGAGAACGGTCACCGCTGACCAAAGGTCCCTGGATCAAACCATATAAATGCTTTCATCTTCCATTTAAAGCAGAGTAGCAGCCGAGGCTACCTAATACTGGTGGAGGGTTATATGTAGATCTTTACGCAGTAAAGACTGTCTCCCCACCTAACAGCGATTCCGACTGAAAGCCCACATGGAGTGCACAGTGCAGCTCCATGGATCTCGATATTTCTGAGTCAATAGATATAGTTTCTGTAGCATCTATGTACAATAATAACAGCCGATCTATAATCAGATTTTGGCAGCTCTGGATTGCTTATTTTTTAGAATTTCCAGGATTTCGTTGGAGTCACTGGGTTCAGCCGTGATCCAGGTGCGTGCTCTGCGTTTCCTCCCTAGTATCCACCTCTAGTTTGACTCCGAGCTAGACTTTCCCAAAGCTTTCTACCACCTTCTTTTACCACCATATATCCCAACAGGGTGGAGCAGGTTCAGGGTTTTTCATGATAAATTTAAGGAAGGTGACGACTAACGCCTTGTCCATCTTCTTCCAGTTTAGCTCCGTAATACTCTCATTCTCATGCACCCTATCAGGGCCTGGTGACAGTCCCCAGCACCAGTTTCTTTTTATCCTACGAGGAGCGCAGATATCTCTGTGCAGAGATCCGCAATATACCGATAAAGCTATATTATACGGAGGGCGCTGTATATTTGCCTATCCCACCACATTACGTGGTGCGGTAGTTGCCCGATGAACACCACGGGGAGGTAACATGCTCACTTGTGAAAGCTGCAGATAACACCCAATTTTATCAAATACTGATTATTTGCATTATTTATTGAATAATGTACAATCCAAATGGGGACAATCAAAATGGTACAGCAACGACAAATATTTAATTGAAGCATTATTTAAAACCCAGTAAACCATAATATCGATTGTATTGCCGACACGCTAATTAAAAATAAACTCAATTAACAATTAACATTAATTTGTATTGATAATATCTTTTTAATCGATTATGTACGCACACATTAACAATTTGATGAGGTAAATTATTTTAGGTTATGTATTATATTTAATTAATTTATATTTATTTAGCCATTCATATGGTTCACTTAAATTTTGGTTACCAAAAACCACCGAGCACCGCATCGTATATATATAGTGACCTACCGCACAATTCAATGGTTTTACCTATAATACCGCACATTTCCAATTTTCAATTAAAATTTTAATTTTCCAATAAATGGTGTATTATCTCTAGTGTGTGTGTGTGTGTGTGTGTGCACACCGAAATTTTTATTTATTTATTATTTAATTGAATAAATAAAATGTAAATAAATCAAAATAATTATATCCGCGCACATATATGTTTAATGAATTTAATGCTTCGGGGGCGAATACATTTCAGTGCGAAAGGTTAATGTTTTGCATACATACATACATCTGCATGAATTTAACTTGCTCAGTTTTTCGGAGGAGGCGATTTTCGATGGTTGATCCTAATATGTTTTCTTTCCGGATCCTTGAAAGTTTTCTTTATTCGTCCGATTTTTTAATGTGGTTCAAGATGTGAGGTTAGCAATTATCGGTGTTGGAAGCAAAGTCCATGAGGGATTAGGATTGTTCAGTTTACTGACTAAGGTGTATTTTTCGTGTTTCTTCTCAGATCGGAGAAAGAAAAACACGGAACTAGACTCACCATACTACAATTAACAATATTCATATTGAACGACATCAACGATGCATCACAATTCCTTCTTCCACCAAATTAAATATAAATTCAAATAAAAACAAATAAAATTCTAAGTCTTTAAGTTTTGTATAACAATCACAATAAAAAGGTGTGTTTTGTACGATTTTATATTTTTCGTTTGGTTAGAACGTCATTTAAATTATGTCATAAAATATAATAATTGCTCGCTATCAAACCCTCGAATGGCCGTTCATTGGCTTATACAAATTTCAAATTAATTTGTTATTTATTTTGTTTACGCTTCCGATCAAATTATATCAAGCAATTAATAACATATCTAAATGAGGCTAATTCGCATAAAAAATGCTGCAGTATCGTAAAAGAGCTCTAGAACCAGTTTAGTGAAATACTGTGTAAAACTGTTGGAAAGCGATGTTGTGGAATTTTATTGTCAAAAAGCTCAATAAAAGAAAAATAAATAATTTTTGAAAGCACCTGATTTGTGAACGTTAGCCAAGCTTTAAATTGCAAAAACATATTTCACAGTTTCAAATATAAAAGCTCATTTTTAATTTTTTTTATAGATTTATGAGCTTTATATTTAACTATGCGAAAAGCTTCTCAAACATGATACGTTTATACAACACACAGCTTTACAAATTCTAATTAGAACTTTCAAAATTAATATATTTGGAAAAATAAAATGTACGATTTGTTGAATTTTTGTTTATTATCTAAAACTTCTGAGCTTAACAAGTTAAATTAAATTAAAACGAAATAATACTTAAAGCTCCAAATGTGTTAAGCTAAACTTTTCACGTGAATAAACAATTTGAATCACCTAGTTCAGAGATTTTTCCTCTGACCTAACTCATTTTATTTAATAATAGCTTTCGGTATTAAGTAAAAGCTTTTGATTTACGATACATATGTATATTAATCAACTTTTTCGAGCTTTATCAAATAGAAGAGGTATTTAATTGCAGCATAAAAAGTAAAAATATTCATGAGCTTTAGGAAAATATTCACCTTTTGAATATTTATGAGCTTTGAAGCTTAATAAAATATAATGATTTACGGACATAAACTGACCACTAAAATTGGTATCATCATAATTATATTACAAATTCCAATAAGGAATAAAATCTCCAAAAGCTCTTAAAATCAAAAAGCGCATATGAAATTGAATGGCTTCGATAAATTTATGAGCTTTCTAACATTTATATGGTTTAATCCAGAGCTTTTCTGAGCAATATTTTATGAGAATTTGGTAAAGAGTACATAGAGTATAGGCTTAATGAGCTTTAATTATTTTGGAAATAAAAGCTTCAATTATTGAATTTTAAGCAACATAATAATTTATTTGATTTGAACTTTGTTGTGTTCTCAGTATTTCAATTATTTAAATCGAACATAGTTTAGAAAAATGCTTAAGACTGACGATTAGAAAGCATTTAAAGTAATTTAAAATGTCAAAAATCTCCATATCAGTTAAATATATGTTTAAAAGTATAAATATCTGATTTATGAACATAAGGGAGCGCTAAAATTGGCCTGACCTAAATTAATCAGAAGCTTCAATTTTAAAAATATGTCAAAAAGCTTTTAGTTCCCAAAAAAAATTAAACAAACTAAATTTTTTTAAACTTAATTTAATTTATAATTAATAATTAATATAATTTCAAACATGTTTATAGAGCTCTATTGATTTTAAAATTCTAAATCATAACAAATTAAATTAAACTAAAACGAAACAATATTTAAAGATCATAATGTAAAGGTAAATCTGGCCCGTGGCTATAAAATGTCGTCAACGCTTAACAAATCGTTTTTATCGAAGTGCAGTTAGGATCATATACACAAAATGCATTAAAAGATAAACAAATTTATGAGCTTTAGGAAATTTTTAAATTTTGTTATACTTAAGAGCTTTGAATACACTTAATCTGGTGTTTTTCAAAGCATCTTGATCGCCATAATATTGTAAATAAAATTTGCAGGTTTACAAGCATCAGGCATTAGCTTGAAAAAAATTCAAAAAGCTCAATAAAACCTCATGAGCTATGGACATAAATTAACTGCTAAACTTGGAACCACCAAAATTATATCACAAGCTCTAACTACAAAAAAAACTCTAAAAGCTCTTAATTACCAAAAGCTTGAAAATTAGTTACAATCGTTTTTGTAATACTTTTGTACATGCACAAGATATAGAGCTTTTCAAATCTTAAAATATTAATACTTATTAGAGCTTTCAAAATATTTAATAAACATAAAATTAATAAACTTTAGTGTTATACTTTTTTAAAAGCCTGGATCGATAAAAAAACCATGTTCACTGAAAAGCTAAATTTTTAACCAAATGGTTGAAGATTCTACAAAATATATTTAATGACATGTTTTGTTGCGTCGACTTTCCTTCTCTATTATTTTTTAAATGCTTCTGTATTTTTAAATCTATCATATGGCCATCGTATTTAATTCAGAGATTATTTCTCTGGCCTTACTTATTAAAAATTTGTATTTATAAGCTTTCAAAAACTTTTAAACATTTATGTGCTTTAATCCGGAGCTTTTCACAGCATTATATAATGATAATTTTGTGAATAATATATAGAGCTTTATACATCTTTAAAATTATGCACATTCTAATTTTGTGAGCTTTAATTTTTTTTTTAATAATAGCTTTAATTATTGAATTTCAAGCAACATTATATTTGATTGGTTGTTAGTTACCTTACAAAAATCAGAACCGTTTATTTTCATCTGAAAAGCTCAATATTTCAAACACAATTAAAGTTTCGGATTTTCTTAATTCCGTTTATTAGAAGCTTTTTTAAAGGAAATACATTATTTGTTTCACTTTTGTAATCCTTTTTTTTTAACTGTGGATAACTTTTGTTATCCACAGTCTGATGAACTGATCAATTAAATGTGAAAAAAACTTAAAAAGCTCCATAAATATGAAATAAATGTGTGAAATATTTAAGAAACAAAATATGTGCAATATGTTTGACAAATTGAAGCTTTCAAAATTGAAAGTTAAAACTGAAAAACTCATAAAGCTCGAAATGTTAATTTAAAATTATCAAACTTGTTTGTATATTTAGCTTTCGTTTAGATCCTAATAAAATTTAGTAAAAGCTTTTATATAAATCGCTAAATAACATCTGGTTCCGGATGACATTAAAAGCTGATAGTTTGTGAGACCTGTGCTTATAGTAAGTAACTTTGTTAATCTGGGATGAAGCTTACAAGATTCTGAAAACTTTTTGATACAAACATATTATAGGACCTATGTTAGGTGAGCAAGGTAATGGCTGCCCACTTTATTGAGGCAACACGAATACCGCACCCACTCTAGGGGTTGACAAGACAAACACACACAGATACAGAATGACTATAAATAACCTGAGCTGACCTAATGTGTACTTATTAAATAGATATCGTCCAGATCGATTAAAATAAATTAAATTATCTACATATAAAAAAATAATAACTTGTGGTTGTTGTTGTCATCTACTCATAGTGGCTGTTGTTGTTGTTGTCAATATTTGTCTTCATTAATCTTAATTGATTGAATTGAAAATTAATAAAAATAAATTTAAAACAAAGTAAAATAATAAAATTATCTTCTTGGTGGGGAATTACAAACTTCCAAGTATGGCTTACGATAAATATTGCCCTTAAGGTAATTTTAAATACTTGGCACTAGAGAGGTACATTAATTCAATGTATTATGTTTGTATATATATAGAATTTAAAATGCAGTCATGTACTTTTAAATCGCGTTTAATTTTAAAGACTGTTTTATGTGTTGGAACTTTATGGCCAGATTTTAAAACCCTCAGCGTCCAGGAATTGTTGGAAGTAGCGCAAATTTTAATGATATTGGTGCAGCATTTATTTAAACATGCGAAATGAATGCTTCTTCAATCAAATTTGGCTGCCGCGCATAAATTCAATTATTTTTATTTTATGTACATATATACGAAAATGTCGATGAGTATAATTGAATACAAACATATATCGATATGATCTTGTATACTCATTAATAATGTTGACAAATAATTTTTCCAACCGACATGAACAATTCAAACAAATTATCCTTATCAATAAAACATCATACAAACAGCAGGCATATGTGAAAGCACACACACACGTCAAAACAAAAAAATAATAATACGAAAGCTTCATAATCAAATCATTATTTTTGTTGTACATACATACATACATATACGTACGTACATATACGTAACAATATTTATTGTGAGTTATTTAAATATTTATTTTTATTTCATATAATTATAATTGACAGCCGTAATTTTATTATTTTTTTTTTATGTTTTATTTATTTATGTATAGACTTTATTATATTTTCCATGGAAATTTCGTTATTTCATTTTTTTTTTTTTGTTTTGTTATTTCCACTGACTGATATGGAAATTTCATTTCAATGTTCATTGAGTTAAAAATTGAAACAACAATGAAGACTAAGTCTGATATGTTTATTTACGGATAATATAAGATTACAAAATATAATTTAATAAGATGTGTGTGTGTGTGTGTGTATACGTGATGTTTAAATTAAAAATAAATGTATATATTTATGTAAAGAGATTGCGGGGTAGCAGTGTAGACTTTAATGTATATTTGGACAAATTTATTTGCCTTACGGTGAATGTCAGCCAAAAACATGAATAAATTCAATTAAAATTAACTGTCTCATATTATGACATAACAATGAAAATTACTTATAGCCAAAATATGAAAGAGGTGGAGAATGGATGAGATAAATAATTCAAAAGCTTTTGTATAATAATTATTCTGAAAACATTAAAAATCAACATGTTTTATTGAGTCGTCATTGTTCAGTTTAGTACCTAATATATGATAGCAGAGAAGAAGCTTTTAGCGATAAACAAGATTTTTCGCAATCTCTATTGTTTACGTTACACAATTATTTTCAATCCGTTTACAAAAATAATTTTTAACTTTAAAAGCTTTTGTTTTAAAATAAAAGCTTTTATGATTCAGCTTTTCTTTATTAACCTAGCTTTAGTTAAAGAAAATATTAAAAGCTTTACAAAAAATCCAAAAGCTTCCAATACTTATTAAAACACATTTAACCATATACTAAAGTTACATAAAGTTGTGGAGCTTTAAATTTATAAACGAGCTTAGATTCTAAGGTGTCCGACTAATTGAAAAAAATTTCTCTTGTACCAATTTTATTAGAAGATCAAACTTAAGTTGGGCTATTGTTTATTCCGAGCTTTTATGTTAAAGATTAATTTAAATTTCAAACTAAAATACATTTAAATTGCAGACAACAGAACAGAAAAAAATTATACAAAGCTAATAAAAAGCTACAGAAATCGATGATGTTCTAAAAGCTCAGCATTTATATGATAGCGGGGAAGAAGCTTTCAACCATAAAAATGGCAGCAAACCATTTTAATCCATTTACCAATCTAATTTGTATTACCGGATCTTTCATTTAATCTCTCTAAAGAGAGCTTTTAAAATAAAAGCTTTTACTGTAACAAATGTTTTGTATATCGGTTTTCCTAAACTATTCAATTTAAATTCAACATCATACCAAATGGGTATGTTTCTTTACTTCTTCTTTCACTATCAAATGAAAAAATTGATGATGTTTTTGAAGTTATGCCTTAAAACTCAGAGCTTTTCTGTCAAAGATTACTACACATTTATAAATGGTTACGACCGTTTCGAATTAAGTCAACTAGAAATACATTCGTTTAAATTGGACGAAACGTGTAATAATTTTACCCTTCTAGTTTATTACGAGAGCTTTTATTTAATTATTGTGAGGGTCTCAATTAAAAACAGCTCAGCTAAATTTGAAAGTTCATTTAAAAATTTGTTCAGTACCTTATATATGATAGCAGGAAAAAAATTTTATTTAATCTCTCTGCAGAAGGCTTTTAAAATTTAAAGCTTTTTTATAGCTTACCTGTCAAACAGATAATAAACATCACGCAGCTCTCTTATAATTTGTCAAGCTTTTGTTACAAAATAAATATTATTAGCTCCACAGAATATGTCTAAGACAGCGGTCTTCGAAAATATTATATTTTAATTCTAATTTCCTAAAAGTTTCAGATATTTGATTTATTATGATAAAAAAATTATTGATAGTTACATTATTTGTCCAATATCCAATATAAATTTGGATAGTTATAATATCCAAACCCATTTAGGGAGCTTTAAATTTATAAGCGAACTTTGATAGACAGGTATCTGGCACAGCTGTAAAAAATTTGTCTAATAAACTACATTTAATTTGTTGAGAACGTGCAATGGTTTTTAACTTTTATTTCGTTATCAGAGGTTGCATTAAATTACTGTGCAAGTGTAAATTCAAAAGAAAATAATATTCAAAACTACAGTAATCGATGATGTTTTTAAAGCTCAGCAACTTACATGATCAAGGAAGAAGCTTTTAACCATAAACGTAACAGCAAAGCTCGTTGTTTAACACAATACTTTTACAGACTCAAGCTTGTAGCTTTAAAAGTTACTTACAAAAACTTTTCTTGAAACTGGCCTGTGAAACATATGTAACACAACATTTAAAAAAATATTAAAAGCTTTACCGAATATTTGGAATAGAGATTTTCCTAAAATATTATATTCCAGAGCTTTTTCTCATTTATTAATAGACGAGGCTTTTAAAACAATTTGATTTATTATGAATAAATATAATTGACAAAAGTTACATAAAGTTGAAGCGCGTCAAATTTGTAAACGAGCTTATTTATAAACGAGCTTTGATATACAGGTTTCTGACACAGCTAAAACAAATGTCTCGAGTACCAATTTTATTAGAACATCAATGAGCTTTTATGTTAAAGATTAATAAAAATGTCGAACTAAACTATATTTAAATTGGAGGGTACGGGTTGTAATTTTTACCTTCTGTTTCATTATCAGAGCGTTCATTAAATTATTGTGTGTAAAAGCTACAGGTAAAAGCAGTTACTACAGAAATCGAAGAGGCATGTAAAGCTCAGACAATTTCATTATTTTCATAACACAATTCTTTAATCCAATTAGAAAAATTACGTGTACTACCGTGTCAAATGTGGAGCCTTAAAAGCTTTTATTAAATCTTTATGCAGAGAACTTTTAATAACAAAAGTTCGAATTATACCTGGCTTGTAAAATACATAGTTCACTCACTAATTTTTTTTTTGTAACTAATCAAGCTTTGATTATCAAAAAATATTAAAAGCTTTACAGAATATTTTGTACAGCGGTTGTTCTAAAATATTATATTTAAATTCTATATTGCTGAAAGTTTCTGAGTTTTCAAAGTTCTATCATAATAATTAATCAACACTTCCAACCGGAGCTTTTAAAAATATTTGATTTATTATGAAACGAAATTAATTGTTTTATTTTAAATAAAAAACTTTTATTTTTGATTTTATAGTTTAATTCTTCCTTATTGTGACAATTTTTATTTTTGATTTTTTCGGTAAATCGATTTCGACTTGCGTCTTCCTCAGTACCTTGTTAACTATTCTAGAATAGTTAACAAGGTACTGAGGAAGACGCAAGTCGATATCGATTTACCGAAAAAATCAAAAATAAAAATTGTCACAATAAGGAAGAATTAAACTATAAAATCAAAAATAAAAGTTTTTTATTTAAAATAAGTTATATAGTGACAAAAGATTACACAAAAACATTAAAATGAACAACATTCATTTAAACTCAATTAGAAATTAATTGACAGAAAAAGCGTACTATAACAGCTCGTTAAACCCATATACTAAAGTTACATAAAGTTGAACTACTCGTACTTTAAATTTGTAAACGAGCTTATTTATAAATAAGCTTTGATAAGCAACCTGCAACTAGTTTCACCCGTACCAATTTTATTAGAACATAAAATTTTGCTTTAAAACTCGTTTTGATCTTAATATCTCGCTAAAAACTCGATGAAAGTGGAATAATCTAAAAGAAGCTTTTAACAAGGATAGTTTTGGTTTTATTTTATTTACCAAAATTCAATAACAGCGAAATGCGGTTTTTATAACTACCTATCGCAACTCATCACGTAAGAAACATTTGTTAATAATATTGATTCAAAAAGCTGTCATTCCAGCTTTTAGTTAAAAAATGCAATGCAAACGTTCTTAATCTATTTATAATTGAATCCAGTTCAAATTGAGCTCTGAAATTTGAATATCTTTGATATTAGTTAATTATTCTACCGTTCCAAACAGAGCTTTTATAACTAATATCATTAAATATTCCAATATTTGATCATGTTTGTGAATTTTAAAAAGTTTTTCTAAACAGTCGTTTTCTAATCTACGTCACAAACCACCAAAAGTTCTGAGCTTTTAGGGTGAAACTGTATAGCCCAAACTATTATTAAACTCAGATACTAAGATCAATCGCGGATAGCTTAATCATATAGTGGGTGAAAGCTTTTAACTCACAACTAAAGTTTATTTTAGTTATATTGGAGTCTTTGATGGCTCAACAAAATTGTTAGACTTATAAACAAGATGAAAAATTTAATATACATTAATCACAGTTAGAAATTAAGAACTTTAAAACCCAGGACATCAAGTTTTCAGTTCAACGCATAACTTATATGACAAAACAATTTTATAACCATACTTAACATCCATTAAGCTTCTTTAAATCATAAATTCCAACCCAATTTCCCATCTCATTTGTTGCATTTCCATCATCATCTCAACAGAAGAGTGGAAAAACAAAATATATGAACGGTAAAGCGAACAACACAAACATCACAAAAAGTTTCAACTTTGATTATATTTGATTCGATATATTATGGAGAAAAAAACCCTTATCAAATCATCAAACTAAACCATTTCCCATGACATAAATTTAATCAAATTAAGTTTCCTTCTTGTATTCTTGTAAATAACCTTTTTTTCATTTTTTTTATTTGCTTCAATCCATCTCCCAATTTCCATCAACATCCCGATGACCAAAACAAAAATTTCCATTTCAATTTGAACAAAAATAAAAATAAATCAACAATTTCGTGTTCGTGCTATTGTTGTTGTAGGGAAAGAAGCAGCCAAACAATATTCAATACACATAAAAAAAAAATTTAAAAACAAACAAAGTACAGAAACCGTACTGATCTGGGACTTTGAGACTTTCATCAAAGCTTTATATAATTTTTTTTTTGTTTTCTGGCAACTGGTAGCTGTACGTATAATGTATGTATATACTCGTATATACAAAGCTAAACGAACAATAAAATTTATTCGACTCTTTTTTTTTTTGTATGTGCGCTCTACTTGCCTTCGATTAAATCTCTTGACTATTTACAGATAGATAGTGAGTCCTCTTATTGTTTTTTATATTGTTTGTGCTTTGTGATTATATGTATATATATATATGTGTGTGTATGTATGGGTTTGTTTGTATCCTTTGGGATGATAATGAATTCAATTTACTATACTATATAGCGGAGCTTTTTTAGATAAAATTTCGTGCAGTCGACTAAAAATGATAATTTATTGAAAGTATATAGACAAATAATTGCTTGTGCCAATAAAAAACAATTTTAAAAAGCTTTCCTACATAAAACATACTCAAAAAGCCATTTACAATAAAAATCAATATAATATAAACCCATCATCATCCAAAAAATCAACATTCACCAACGGGAAAAAAAAATTCGATGCTTTTAGTTTATACATCGCACAAGAAAAAAAAATTTGTTTTCGATTATGTGTGTTTAAAGCTTTTTATAGTTTTTTTTATTCCGTCATCATCTTCATATTAATGCTACGGTATATACATACATATGTATACATAAAAAGCTACACATTTTTTTAAAAAAAACTGAAAAATTTAAATTTTTTTCATCGATAATAGAATTTTGCGACAAATTTATCAAATTTTTTTGATGCCAAAAAATATTTGTTTGCCGTGGTGGAAGAGTATGTGTGTGTGTGTGCGCGTGTGTTTATATGTGGTGCGAGCTTTCATTCCATAAAATATTATGAATATTTTTGAATTTGGTCATTATATTGTATGTATGTGTGGCTATTATAAAAATATAACATTGTTTAATTTGTGTTTGAGCTTTTTTGCTGCTGCTGGCATAATACACATGCATGGCAAACCACTACAATACTATGTAGGTGTAGAAATAAACATTAAATAAAATGCTAACATTCATAAATATTCCGCTTATTTATTTATTCTTTTTTTGGTTTATGTTATAGCTAGTGTCGGTGAAGCTTTTTTGTACCAAATTATTAATTATATATTTGGAGTTCTAGTGTATAGTGGATTAAAAACGTG
The DNA here is from genome assembly GCA_951394425.1 of Tipula unca. Lineage (NCBI taxonomy): Eukaryota > Metazoa > Arthropoda > Insecta > Diptera > Tipulidae > Tipula > Tipula unca. The sequence goes on from OX596382.1 coordinate 10,528,216, forward strand.
TTAAATTAAAATGTTCTTTCAAAATTTGTCTATAAATTACTTTTAAAAAATTAATATTCTTAAAATAATTATAAGAAGCTTTTAGTGCAGTTCACAAAATATATTGAATCATTTCTTACACAGTACTTGTAAAACAGTAACAAAAAATGAACTTCTAATTCTTATCAATTAAATCTATATCGGCATCAAAAGAGCTTTTAAGCATTATATTATTAAAATGTAGTCTGAAAGCTTCGAAAAATGTATAATTCACGAAATAATTTTTAGACGATTTCAAAATATATTAGAAAATTTTAAGTTTCACTAAAAATTGGAGAAAATTAAATCCGGAAGCTTTTTTGTACTATCGGAAAAAATTAAAATTAAACAAATATTCGAGATTAGAATTAGAATTGAAAGCATTCGACAAATGCCATGACCACAAAATTTCAATTGACATAGTCAGATAAATTAATTATATGACAGCCGCCCTCGGTAGCACAGTAAGTAGCGTCCTTGCTTTGTTATTCGACGGTCTCGGGTTCGATTCCCGGTGGTGACCAAAAATCACGGTTGGGTGTTTTTAATGTGCAAGTATATGTGTTTGTCCGGGTATTGCACCGTGGGGCCATGTGGCATTGAGTGCTGGAATAATCCGCCCAACTTTAATTTTCTTTCAAATATTAAATTCGATAATATGTATGCTTAAATTTAATTTGCTTAATTAAATCATAGTTTTTAGGGCTTTCGATTTGAAATATCAGAGTTTTAAGATAATACATATTGAAAATAAATACATTTACAGAGATTTCTAATGAAGTCCAAACTAAACTGAAGTCAAAACGTTCACTCAAGCGTGAATAGCAATTTAGAATGTTTCATTTCTGAGGCTGTGAGCAATCTGAAATGTTTCAAAACTCTGAACATAAACGTTTTACTTCAAATGGGCCAAAAAAGCTTCCTTATTAAACCACGTTCAAGCTTATTAGCTTTCATTAATTAAAACTCCATTTCAAATAAAAGTTTACGTCCCGTTCAGTTCTACATTTGAAAGTTAATAACAGCTGTAGTAAAAATATATCAGAGCTTTAAAGCTTTACATTTTGTATTTTTTTAGATTGACAGTTAAATTTAAAACGTTATTGAAGAAGATTGTAGAAAAAACAAAAAGCACAGCTCTGGATGAAGCAGGTTGCAAAATATTCTTTCAATTTTTTAATATGAACGCAATATTCATAAACCAGTAACAAATGAACTTCTAGTATATCGAAATTAAACGAGCTTTTACTCTTTATGCAAAAAATGTAGTCTTAAAGCTTTTTAAAAAAGTTAATTTATTGAAATAGTTTAGAGGAATTTTAAACTATAAAAAGATGTAAATTTTAATTAGATTATGGTAAAAAATAAGGACCATAAAGTTTCAATTGAAATTGTAACATAAATTAATTATGTGTGAAAGCTTTCAAATATTATACTCCTTAATTTGTAAACTGTTTTTTAATTTAATTTAATTGGCTTAATTAAATCACAGTTTTTAGAGCTTTGGATTTGAAATATTAAAACTCGGATAATATTGAATATACATCCATTTATAGAGCTTTCTTATGAAATCTAAACTAAACATAATAATTAGCCAACTTTTAAATCAAACGTGAATTGCAAATTACAGAGCAATCTGAAATGTTTGAAAACTCTGAACGGGAAAACTTCACTTCAAATGTAATTTAAATATTTAGAACAATTTCATGCCAAAAAGCTTCATTTTTACTCTACGTACAAATAAGCTTTCATTAATTAAAATTACATTTCGAATAAAAATAATGCTTTTCAATTTCATGAATGTACGTCACGTTCAGTTCTACATTTGAAAGTTAATAACGGCTGCAGTAAAAATATGTCCGAACTGTAAAGCTTTATATTTTAACCATACGTATTCGTATCCAATATAGTTATGCCATAATTATTTAGAAACTTTAAATGAATTTTTGTCTGCGTTTTCAAAGTGTTGAATTAAAATGTTTTTCAAAAATGTTTTGAAAATAATTTAATTTTAAGGAGCTTTTAGTGCAGATTACAAAACAAGTTAAGCACCTGAATAGTTTCTCACTTTCAACGCAATATTGATAAACAATTAACAAATAATCAACTTCTGGTATATCGATAGAGCTTTTAAATTAAATTTAATTATTATAAAAATTATAATGATTTTAAAAATTATAAAAAATTAACTGTTGAAAGCTTTTTTTGAATTATCGATAAAACGCTGCAAATGTGTAGTTGACGCTTTTTCTAATATAAAGCTTTTCAACAAATATCGATTACTCATTTAAATCCATTAATAAGTTAAAAATATTAAACGAATTTTTGTCTTAGTTTTAATTTAAAAAAGCTTTCCGCATAAGCTCAGTGAAAATTTTTTTTTTTTTTAAACGACAATTGTTAAATTAAAACGTTTAAAGTGTCGAAGCAGACTGTAGAAAAAAACAAAACCACAGATTTGCATGAAGGTGTTAGTGCTGGCTGCAAAATATCTTTTCAATATTTTAATTTCAACAAATTATTCATAAACCAGTAACAAATGAACTTCTGAATGAAAAGTAGTCTAAATCTTTTTAAAAAAGTAAATTTCTTGAAATAGTTTATATGAACTTTCAAAGTATGAAACGATATAAAGTTTAATTAGGAAAAGCTTCCAAAAAGTGTTTACCACAAAGTTCCAACATAAATTAATTATATGTAAAAGCTTTCAAATATTAAATTTCTTTCTCGGCTTAATTAAATCACAGCTTTTAGTGCTTTGAAATTTAAATGTTGATACCTTGAAAAAATTATTAACAACGATTTAAAGCTTACAGTAAAGTAGACTTTTTCATAAAATCCAAATTAAGCTTAAAACTAACGAATTTTAATTCAGTTTGCAATTCGTTTTGTCAAATACTTCGTTTTCTTACTTCAAATTTGTCCATGTTGAGTTTTTAAGGTTCTGAACTTCCTAAAATTTCTGAACGTCCTGAAAATCTTTCTAGAATTGGATTTTTTTTATAAATGACCTAGAATACAAAAGCTTTAGTAATAAATTTAAACTATTTTATTTTAAATATTAATACGTCAAGAATGCTTATTTCGTACATGAGTAACAAAAGCTTTTGAATTGCAAAAATATTCGTCGCGTTCAATTTCACGCTGTTTCCAATTGTTGTTGCCTCTATACATTTAAAAATGAAGATTTGATTAAAAAATTATTAGTCAGAGCTTTTCAAGCTTCATATTTTAAGTATGCATACTGTTATTTTAGACATTATGCAAATGTAATTATCAGTAATCAATTCAGATATCCTAATATACTAAAAAAAAAATTAGGAGCTTTTGTAAAAATTGTTCTCCAACGTTAAAAAAAGCTTTAAAAATTTAATTTTATATTTAATAAAATGTATGAACAGTAGAGCGTTCAAAAGTCAATCCATGATACATTCAAAAGTCTTGTAAACGTGTTTAACATTCAAAAGCTCCATTGCCTTTAAATCCGCTGTTTTGCGACTCTTGTTTGAAGGAAATGGAAACAGTTAAACGTATCAATATTTTTTTGGTATTTTTATTTAGCTAAAACACAAATCTAATAATGGGTACGATTGAATTTTTTATAGATATACGCCAATATTGTATAGTATAGGAGGAAGAAAACGCGCCCGTACATAACTAGCAGCAAAAAATCCCAATTAGATTTCTACCTGCGTTTTGCAATAATATTTTTTATTATGCTAAAAGCTTTATGTATGTCTATATTTAAAAACAAAAATTAGTAATTTTTAGAGACCAGAATTTTCAAGGTATTTTTATTATAACTTTTCATCCGTGCACGAGAAATCCATATATACAGAACAACACAAGTAGATGTACATACATAGGTATATAAAAATATGATAAATTTTTAACTACAATTTTTCGATTTTCACCTCAACCCTCGACGAGGTTTCTCATTCCGAGAGGGCGATAAACTTCGGCTAAATAAAATAATAACAAAACAGCAAAAAAATGGTTTTGTTTGTTTGAAACTTTTCCAAACCCAGCAGCACAAAAAATTGTTATTTTATTTATTTTTTTTGCGAGATTAAAATGTTACAGTGGATTAAAAATATGTTGACAGAATAGTATATATATATATACACAGTAGTGTATTGCAGAGGTAAGAAAATATGAGTAGACGTGATGAAAATTTATGATTTTAGATAACATTGGTTTTTGTTTTGATTTGACGATGATGAAAAATAATTTGTTTATCGCCGATGTAGGATTCCCTGGCCAATATTCGACGCTACACTTAATTAGCTGGAGTACACGTGGTACATTCACCTTCACGCCATATATACGATCATAACAAATTTTACCATGGAACAAACAAGTTATACTTTTCACGGCACTTAGTTTAGGTCTGCTGGATACTTTTGTTCTTGGAAATTTATTTTCTCAATTTTGTTTTTTGCGGTTGTGGTCGGGACGAGACGACGAGTGGAATGAACGCAGAAAATGTATAAAAACAATCATGTCGCGTAATTGATCTATAATTATGTAGTCGTATACAATGCCTCATTGCACTATATAATCCTTGTCGAGGTCATAAAAACGTACCATGAAGTTGAAGATTATAGCTATCACGGTATAATTACACCGTAACCAGTCTTAAATTATGATCCGAATACAATGCTTTGATATAGGTATATGTATATATATACGCACAAGACTGAAGAATAAAGTAATCAAGCTAATTTTAAAGAACGAACAACAAATTTAATTCTTCTTAGAAAGCTTAACCATTAATAACAACGACGACGACGACTATATAACGATGAGTGTGAGAGATAATATTCTTATCACAAGAAGAATTTTAATTAAACGAAAGAAAAAAAACAGATTTTACCATCTTTTTTGTGTTGCGAGAGAATATTTTCGTCATTTACACAAAGATCTGTATCGTTTCTATGCTTCTGATTTAATTTTGACGAAAGAAGATGGATGAAAATTCCAACCATCCTATATTTTAATTTAACTTTTGTGTATTTCGTATTCTTGCGGTTTGTTTGAAAAGCGCTTTAAATATTGCGATGATAAACAAACGAATTCTTAAACAACAAAAACTTTCACTAACCCGATTCTAATCGTTATAACCTTGTTATTGTTACATTATGCTGAGTTGATAATAACGACGTGTGTGAATGAAAATAATAATAACCGGCTGCGTCTTCTTTAAGTATATATAATGTGTAGACATATATATAGTTATCGAACACAAACTAATGTGTGTATGTGCTTTAGACAGCGATACCATCACCGCAATATACAATAGATTTTATTTTATCGTTAAGCCATATCGTGTGTTTGCACCATTCCAAACCCCTTGATTTCAATTTATTTATTGTTATATTATGATTTTGATGTATTATATGTATAACACATTGTTTACGACTTGAAGGGTAATGTATCGTGAGACGATAGACAGATGGATGTGGAGTAGTACTGTGAGATGTATTATACTTGACTTTATAAAAATTCGGTTGGGTAGAGTTTATTTGAGTATTTCAGAAGTTATGTCTCCACTTTAAAGCTTTTGCATCGATTTATAATTTAAAGGCACCGAAAAGTAAGAAACACTATTTTTGAACAATAAATCATGTTGGCCAAATCATACTGTAAGCTTTCACATTTCTTATCTAAATATTAACAAATTCATATACATAGTCTTAAAACACAATACATCTTTGAGACTAATAATGCGCCAAACTATAATATAAACTTTCAAAAAAGGCCCTGAAACTATATTTTGAGTTCAAAAGCTTTTAATTGTAATAACATGAAAGCTTCAAAAAAATATGAATAAACTTTATTAAATCCACAGAGTCCAACTCTTCAGAGTTTATAATTGTATTCCAAAAGTCATATTAACTAATATTGAGTAAAAGCTTTCACATTTTCCAACGAAACATAATAGATTTTGAAATACAAAATGTTTTTTGAACCAAAAATATTAATTTTTAGCACGTTTAACCAGTGAGCTTTTATAATTTTATTTAAATAATTCTATTATTTCCAAAGCTGGATATGTTTACACAACTCCATTGACTCTCACATTTTAATTGTATAAGCATAGTAACGAAAAGCTTTCACATATGAAACCGAAAATTCCTAAATAAAACTGCAAACCGTAAAAATTAGGAAGCTTTCATTCAAATACAATTATAGGTTGTTATTTCCATTCCACAACTTGATTTGTTTAAAGCATTAACAGAAAATTTTTCATATGTTTAAGCGAAAGGGCTGACTATTCTTATGATACTCTTTTACTAAACAAAACTATAGTAGCAAAATTTTCATTTTTAGAGCTTTTTCAAATTCATATTTTAAATTTGCACATGAAAGCTCTGCTCAAAATTGAATCAAAATGGACTTCTAAACTATTAAAAAATTTACTATCTTAATTTCAACATTAATCCATTGAAAGTTATCAGAAATTCTAACTAAGTTTAACAATTAACATGTAAGTAAAAGCTTTAAAAAATTTAATCAATTTTTGTTGTGGAAGCTAATACTTTTTTTTTTTTTAAATTTACTTCAACTTTAATTCTTTCGACATATGTAGTTAAAAGCTTTTACCAATAGAGAGCTACAGTAAAGCATACTACCTTAGCTACTATAAAAGCTTTAACTTACATAGCATAGTAACATTTTAATTTATTCAAAAGCTTTCATATAAAATCACCAGGATATGAAATTTCAAGTTCAGCCAAAATTCCAGGTGGTTACTTGATTTGAAGGATCACTACTCAACCGATTAAACTTGCTCAAAGCAATAACATGAAAACATCCATACTTTTAAATGAAAGCTCTACTGAAAATTTTTATGATATGCTCTACTAAAGAAAGTATAAACACTTGGTCAAACATAATTTTAGGTTTTACGAGCTTTTTCTTACTAATATTATAAATTTGTCCATGAAAGCTCAAAATTGAACCAATATAATCACCTAAGCCACTAAAAACACTAATCTTAATAAAGTTAATTGAATAAAAGCTTTAAAATTTTATTCAACAATACCTTACTATAATTTCTTAAAAAGCTCTTACCACAACAGTAAATATTTCGTTACCAATAAAACCTATTTTAAAATAGGTTTTTATTCAGATAAAAGGCACATTTAACTCATTTAGGTCTCACATTTTAATTGTATAAGCATATAAATATTGAGGTTTAACCAAAAGCTGTCACATATGAAACCGTACATTTATAGACTAAAGTTCCATTCCATTTCAATTGCACAACTTGATTTGTTTAATGCATTAACAGAAAAACTTTCATATTTTTAAACGAAAGGGCTGACTATTCTTATGATACTCTTTTACGAAACAAAACTATACACTTTGTAGCAAAATTTTCCGTTTTCGAGCTTTTTTTCAAATTCATATTTTAAATGTTCACACAAAAGTTCTGCTCAAAATTGAATCAAAATGGACATCTAAACTATTAAAAAATTTACTAACTTAATGTTAATACTAATCCATTGAAAGTTATCGGAATTTCTAACTAAGCTTAACAATTAACATTTAAGTAAAAGCTTTTTAAAATGTAATCAACTTTTGTTGTGTAATAAAATTTTCATGATACTAAATTTCAATGCAGCCCACATTCCAGGTGGCATCTTGATTTGCAGGGCCTCTACCAATTAAATATACTCAAAGCATTAACATGAAAGCTCTACTGAGTATTTTTATGAATTGCTTCTACGAAACAAAGTATATACACTTGGTCAAACACCATTTAAGGATTGCCAGCTTTTTCTTATTAATATTATAAATTTGTCCATGAAAGCTCTAAAATAACTTTTAAGCTCAAAACTGAACCAATATAATCATCTAAACCACTAAAAAATTAATTGAATTTAAAGCTTTCAGTTGGATTGTATACTAACATTTTCATAAAAGCTTTACATTAAATTTTAAAATCATCATTTATACAATAATACCGAGATTTCACCCAATTAAGAATTTCAAAGCATTTATTTAAATAAGTGACTTTTGAAGTGAAAGCTTTCATATTTCCAATCACATTTTAATCACACTGTTTACATTATCGTATAGCATGAGAATAAAACATAAAATTTATTGCGAGAAATATTCATAAAAGTCAATATTTACTTAGTATCTAAATATATCTAAAACCTTCATGATAAAAAATTTCAAGTTCATTTGCAGTCCTACTAGTCGAATAAATTTCCTCAAAGCATTACCATGAAAACATTCATATTTAAAATGAAAGCTCTTCTAAGTATTTTGATGGTACGCTTCTAATAAACGAAGTATACCCACTTGGTCAAACACCATGCTATTTTTAATATTCTAAACTTTCCATGATAGCTCTAAAATTATTTTTAAGCTCATAATTGAACCATATATCATTTAAACCAAAACCTTCAAATAAGAAACCCATTCAATGAGTCCATTATAATTAAACTAAATTTAAGGCTTTCGGTTAGATTGTATGTTTAATAAAAGCTTCTATAAAAGCTTTACATAGAAATTTAAAATATTAATTTACACAATAGAACTGAATTTGAACCAATCGAAACTTTCAACGCATTGTTTTTAATAAATCAGTTTTGAAGTGAAAAGCTTTCATATTTCCAAGCACATTTCTATTACATTGGTTACATTATCGTATAGCAGGAGAATAAAACATAAAATTTATTGCGAAAAATATTAATATAAGTAAATTCTACCATGAAAGCTTTCAAATTAGTTGTAATCCGGCAATCAAATAAATCATGAGAATCGTAAGTATTCCAATATTTACATCGTATTTAAATATATACAAGAATTTCAAGGTATAAAATTTAAAGTTCAGCAATATTCCAGGTTGTTACTTGATTTGCACGACTAGCCGATTAAGTTTCCTCAAAGCATTACCATGAAAATGTTCATATGGTTAAATGAAAGCTATTTTAAGTACTTTTATAATACGCTTCTACTAAACAAAGTATACCCACTTGGCCAAACACCATGCTATTTTCAATATTTTAAACATTCCTATGAAAGCTCTAAAATAATTTTTAAGCTCGAAATTGAACCATACATCATTTAAACCAAAACCTTCAAATTAAAAAACCCATTCAATGAGTCGATTTTAATTAAACTTAATTTAAGGATTTCGGTTAGATTGTATGTTTTTAAAAAAGCTTCTATAAAAAGCTTTACATTAAATTTTAAAATCATCATTTATACAATAGAACCGAATTTTGAACCAATCGAGACTTTCAACGCATTTTTTTTAATAAATCATTTTTGAAGTGAAAAGCTTTCATATTTCCAAGCACATTATTATCACATTGGTTACATTATCGTATAGCACAACAATAAAACATAAAATAAATAGCGAAATATTTTAGTATTACTAAACTCTACCACGAAAGCTTTTAAATTAATTGAAATCCGGCACACAAATAAATCATTATACTCGTATGTATTTCAAGATATTCCCTCGTATGCCTATAAATAATATTCCAACGATGCGAATGATTAATCTATTGATGTCTTAATTTAAAAAGCACATATATACGTATACGAACATTTTCACATTGAGAAAAATTAATGACAGAAGCTTATTCGGTTATAAAGTATTAAAGTATATTATATTAAACGAGTTGATATATTATTACGGTAAATTCATTTCCTATATTTTTGTAAATTTTGTAAAATATATAGAAAAAAAAATTTAATTAAATGGAAAATTAGAAAATTAAATTTGTGGATTATCGGTTAAAAACATGATATGTCGGAAATTACGTATACATATATAAAAACGAAGGGATTTAAATTATTTTTGTTAGCATATATAATTGGATTAAGGTGAATGTAATACGGGTTCCTAAAGGGCTTTCAAAAAAACATTTATTTATAAGAAACTGCTTGAGGCAGAAATTCAACATAACATCCCACAACACTATATAGACACTGACCACCCATTTTATATCATAAACAAAAAACAAAAGTTTTCGGAAAGTTTAGATCCCTTTTTATAATCCATTATTCATCTTAAGACGCAAACAAAAATCCAAATCAGCCTCCAGACACACAAAAAAACAAAAGAAAAACGATAATATTATGTATTATTGAAGCAATTTTATAGACAATAAAACTCAATTTTCCTTCTTATTTTTATGTTTTGTTGTTTATTCCAAAACGAAAACTCCCTACAACATACCAATATACATCCACACACACACAAAAACACATATCACAACAAATAAAGTGATGATTAAGAATTAAACTTTATACATTTCCCACTTTCACTCTCCATCTATCCCATCCAACATACATACATACATACATACAATACATAACACAATAATACTTAATATTCGAGGGTGGATGCCTTTTTTTTTTGTATTTTGTATTTCGAAAAGCTCTATATAATGAATGACAAATTTTCTCGATTTTCTTTTATTTAATTTTTTTATGTCATGCGACCAAACAAAACAACCGAATTTCCAAAAATAAAAAATGTTAACCGAAAATTATACGTACAGTATAGATAGGGGGTTAGCTACAGCTAGCTACGTAATTAAATTACCGATAATGGGTAATTGATAAATTTAATTTTAGTTAGAGCAAAACTTAAAGCTTTTCAGTATTCTATTTGTTTGGGTGTGTGTGTGTGTGGGTGCTCTTTATATTGATATGTCAATTTAATTTTTTTAATGGAATTAAACCGAAAATAATTAAAAAGCATTCATGCTTATTTAATTGTTTTTCATTCTTTGTACACGTACGAGAAAATTATTTTTTCAGCAATATGCTTAAGAACTGTGAAATATATTATGTATGTAGTCGAACTACTTGATTAAAATTCATAAATATAAAAATTTGCATATTTCAAAGAATAAATTATACAAAATATGAAAGCTTTTATGTATTCTTTATAAAATGATTCAAACCGAAAATACATACAAGTTGCGAGTTTATTGGAATTGGAAACAGAACAAAGCTTTCAGTTTAATAAAATATGATAATTTGCAAATTAATTCGTAGAAATAATGAATAATCTCAAATAATGCTCAAGATTTTATTATTGTGAGAGCTTTTAAAATTTTATTAATAAAAAATTAATTATAAACTGACCCAAATAAAAGTTCATAGAATTTGATATCGTTTAAAATCAACAAACACTAAAGCTTTTAATTTAAAAATTACGAGCATCATAATTTTTTACACAAAACTTCCACTATCGAATATTAAAAATTCCTAGAATCAAATAAAATTATGAAAGCTTTTATTATTTTGTCATAACAAAAATACGCAAAATTTAATTTAATTAAGTTCATTCGATGTATGAAAATTGCAAAACTTTAAAACAGAATTTTAAAATAGGTCGCATACAACTTATACTTTTATATTGCTGACGATGGAAAATATCATATTTCTGCACAGCAATAAAATTCAACCGAATTACATTAAAAGTTTCAAATATCCAATGGGTGTTATGAATCGTGAAAACAACATTTGAAAAAGGAAAACTATTTTTTATTCTCTTTGTTTAATTAAAATAAATAAAGAATGAAACTTTTATTCTCAGAAGAATCATTTTGATTTGTTTGTATAATAAAAGAGAGTGGAGCTTTCAACTTAGATGTATTATGAGCAAAAATTGTGAATATTTACATCAAAGCTTTAGAGTTTTAAATTTTAAATTTGTACAGAATTCATCGTTTATGAATGTTATAAAAAGCTTAATACAAATATTATAAAGCTTAAATAATGGGGAATTCAAGCTTTTGCGTATTATAAATTAATTGTATTGAAAAATTACAATCAGAACTATCAGTCAAAAATAATATTTATACGAATATTAAATTTTAATTTCGAAAGCTTTTATGAGTTCAACAATGAGCTTAAGTAAATTATTTAACAATAATCTAAAACACGAAGCTTTTAGTTAATATGTTAAAATCCTGTCATATGACATGTAGTAATAGTTCGAACCCGTAGAGGTCAAAAGTACTTAGTATATCCAAGATTGGATTTAGTTGAACTGCAAGTTTAACCTTGAGAACTAAGAACTATAAAGGTTGATTTATATTATCCGTTCCGTTCCGCACAGACACGTACCGGCACAGACAAAAAAAATATTGTTTCATATATTTTATATGGAAGTATTTATATTATCCGTACGTTTCCTTTCATACACGTACCGTACAGACAAATATTGTATAAAAGAATATTTGTCTGAAATGATACGTAAGCGAAAAAATACGAACAAGACGAAATAACTCGAACTCATAGTATCGTTTCATTATCCATCCATGCTGATGTATTTTGTATTTTTGTACATGAATTATTTTAGTTTGTTGCGATCAATCGATCATGCAACTTGAATCGGTCGAAATATGTATGTATGGATATGTCGGTTACTTTCAGATAATTTTTATTTCAGATTTAAATTATTTTCAGATATGATTATTAAAGTTATACGATTACAACATTTTTATTGATTTTTACTATCAATATTACTCTTATAATTCTGATATTATCAATTGATTAAATATTTTATTCTAAATATTTAATTTTATTTATTTTGTATTTTTATATTCTTGTTTTTCGTTTGGACTGTACGTAGTTGAGCGGTGACTGTACGTTGTTACGAATATATACGATCGACATATCGAAATAATACAAATGAATGTCTGTACGGAAACGTACGGATAATATAAATACTTGATGTCTGTGTCGGTACGTGTCTGTAAGGAACTGAACGGATAATATAAACCAACCTTAATAGGTGCAAACGTATGCCAAGAAATAATTTATTAATCGTCAAAGCTTACATGGCATAATTTTCGTTATTTACAAAATTGTTCGTATCAATAGAAATCTATTGTTGAAACTGGTTAGATTGGTTTAATTTAAGCGCAGAATTCACAGAGCTTTTAATTTAAAATTTCTCATTAATATTCAACAATTACTGTTGTACTGAAAAACTCTGCGAACAAAAATAATTAGCTAAAGCTTTCACGTGATGTGGTTTCAGCCCTAGTTTCCCCGAGCTTTCGAACTTAGTAAAAATAATTAATATAAATAATAAAATTAAAGCCTTTAGTATAAATTGGTAGTTTCATTCAAATTTATTACAAGGAAATATCAAAAAAATATTACTGAGTGTCGTACCTCGAAAATCTTTTTAATTAGACTAAAAAAATTAAAAGTTTATTGAACTATATTCAAAGAAATACTTTATTAGTAGTGAAAGCTTCCACTTCAAAAATGTATCAACATATAAAACTGGGTATCTTGAATTGATTTAAGCTCTAAACGTCTCAGGGTTTTTCACATAAAATTTATGTGGGAAAACCTGGTCAAAAATATGAAATTTCCAACAAACCTACATACATTGAATTAAGCTGATCTACTAGTTTAATCTTAAGAACAAAGGACTATTTTGCATATGTAAAAGAATGCCAAAACATAATTTTGTAAGCTTTCAAAGCATAAAGCTCTTATCAAATCCACTTAGCTTTATTCAAATTTATCTAAACTGATCTGAGTGAAAATGAACAGCAAGAGTTTCTTACAGTATTCTAACAAATAATATTAGTGAAAGCTTTCACTTCAAAAACATATTTATCTCAAGATTGATCACAGAAAATAAATAAATCAAAACTGATTATGTTGATGTGACTTGTTAAATCTCACTTTAATGTCCAAGTCGTAAATTTGGACTTGTGTAGATTTAAACTGTAGACTAATTAGTACATCACCTCGGGTGGGCCGGACAAATTTAGTGATCTTGGGCGTGGATGAGGTCGTTGTGTTGAGGACGTGTCTTCTGGTGGTGATTGTTGTCTATTCCTTTTTCGACATAGATACACCACAGTAAGAATTATTCCGATCAATATAAGTGAATAAATTGATTTGTAGTTGTGAAGACGATGTTCATTGCTCAATGATTCAATAGATTCCGGTAAAGCATCTTCATTTGATTTCTGCCGGGTAATCGTCTTTTCCAAATGACGAGCTGATCTTGTGTATCTTTTCTTCACTGGCTGTTAGATAGATCTCTTCATGCTTTAAGGTACATCTTGGATCTAGCGTTAGGATTCCTGACTGCTTTAATGCCATCATCGTGACTTGAAGATCACATATTAAGTCGACCATTCTTCATTTGGTGACTGTGAATATCCATTGATTCGTGTTTAGCTGAACGCAATAGTCTGTTTTATTTATCGTACCTATCGTACAGCTCTCAGGATTCTGGTTGTTGCATTTTGTGTTGGAGTTGATCGTGGCTACCCTCAGATTCTATTAGTTGTTCTGCGTCGGCTATTAATCTATAGCATAAACGTAGTTTAACATCTTGTGCTTTGTATTTCCGAGCTTGACCGCTGCTAGATTGTCTAGCCGAATAACAACCATTGTGGTTTTTGGTTGCGTTGTAATAACTTCTCACATTGTTGTTGAATTGTGTGATGGACATATTTGCTAAAATGACTGTTGTTGAATAGTAGTTGGTTGGTCTCGAGCGATTTCCAACTGTTTTCAATTCGAGTTAGTTTCTTTTGCAGGTACTTCTTCGTTTTCTTGCATTCACCATCCTTGGTGTAATTGCTTTTGCTTTTTTAAAATCAAATCAAAGTTGATCAACAAGAGCACATTATAGATTCACTTCTGTGTATAGATTCTTCATTTTCATTGTCTATGTATTACGGCGTTAGTATGAATATCTACTGTAAGTTGACTATTTATATAGGATTCAACGTTTATGAATATTACAAAAAGCTTAATACGAAGCTTTTACATAAATGCACATTTATCATAATTTTCAAATCACAAAAAATGAGGAATTCAAGTGTTTCGTTAGGTTAGGAAGGTTATGGTGGCCGTCCTAATGGACTAGCATAGACACAAGTTGGTCCGTAGCTGTAGCACATTTCTGTTACCTTCTTTTCACTCGTCGAACCATCCTGAGCTTACCAAGAAGCATAGTTCTCAATGACATCGATCTTACCAAGATCCATCAGGTCCTTCAAATGGGGAACACTGTAAAGTCCCATCTGGCCTATATTGGTCCAATTAGATATGGATTTGATCCGAATGGCGGTGCACGATGCAAGCTGCTTGGCCGCAAGACCCAAGGGCGTGAGATGAAAGAAAATATCCAGACGTAGAGCCAGTGTACTATGTGGGGCTCCATACCACATCTCTTTCCAATGGCATTTTTGCAGGAAGGAGTAAGGTGCTACAGTAGCTGTCCTTACTCCGAGGTATATCGCTCTATTCGTAAAGGTCAAGCGAGTACCATTTAATATTCACGGGTCACACTGAGGAAGTTTGTGCTTCCTGGTAAAGAGGACCAGCTCCGATTTCGGTGGGTTTGCGTTCAGCCCATAGCTGCTGGCTCACTCAAATAGCCGAGTGCGTACTACGTGGGCGCTCACTCAGCGTATAAGGATATTTACCAAAGATCGCAATAACAACATCATCAGCTTAGGCAACCACCCTGAAGCATTACCCTTCCAGGTTTACTAACAGGCCATTAATGACCAATCCCAAAAACCTCTGCTCACGAATCTGCCAGCAGACGCCCCACCCAGATGAACTGTCACGCTCCTGCCTCTAACTATGTAATCTATCCAGCCTCTGAAGGACCCGTCTACCCCCAGACATGCAAGTGCCCGAGTGATTGCCTCTATTTGTCTTTCTATAGTGATTTTATTTTATTATAAGCTTATAGGCCTAAAGTCTTTGGGATAACAATGAGAGCTTTTTCCCGCCTTAGGTATAAATATTACTTTTACTTCAGTCCATTTACTAGGAATGTGACAAAATTCTAAGCTGCCTTTGAAGATGACTTACAGCCAGGGTAAGATTAAGTTAATAGTTCGCTGGATATCCGCAAGGATAATGCCATCAAGTTATGCTGACTTGTTTGGCTTAAAACTACGGAGCTAGTACCGAGCACTCCGGGAAATGCGTTTCTAGGTAGTCCAGGTCGTTGGAGATAAGTCGCCTCCCAGTATGCTTGTATAGTAGAGTCTCCACAGTAGAGCCCACAAGCCCTTGATTTGGCTTCTCTTTGCTCATATTTGTAAGTTTTGAGGACTTCCTTATAGCAGGCCCCATCTTCAGCAGCATCTGTGTTCTTCGTTTTCTTGAACAGTCTCCTGCATTTCGTAAGGGTACCAGGGTGGTCGAGACTTTCCCAAAGGCCTACTGATAGGATATGCAACTAACATAGCTTTGTTAAAAGCATCAGATAGCTTATTAACTAGAGAGATAATAATAGTCTGAAAAGTAATGGTCTTCGGACACTTTACATAGTTCAATACCCTCTCCTTAATAAAATCTGAGACTGTTTTTAGTAATAAAAGTTGACTTACGCCCGATATTACATATATTTAGGTTAATACTTAAAATTAAATGAAGGAGTAACTAACCTCGCCAGTTGATATTTGTACTTCGCAAAATTCAGTGTTACGCATTAGTATCACTGCCCAAGATGGCTCCTACTTTTCGTCTTTGAGCATCCGTTATTGCACTGCCCAATATTTAAATTTTTTGAGAATGCAGGAACGAATCTTTCCATCATTTTTCGCATGTAGTATTTTATAGTTGGAAGTTCTTAGCCCCAGTACTTGGTCACCGCTGACCCAAGGTTTCTGGACCAGAACCACATCAATGGACTTAGATTCCATTTTGAGCAGAGCTGCAGCCGAGGAAGCTTTATAGGTGGTGCTTACCTCCACTACTGTTAAATCACACTCCGGATCTGACAGCAACTCATCCATCTGGAGCGCACAATGCAACCTCTGAGTTGATGGCTAATGTCCTCTGAACATCTTCAGGGACGCTCTGATCATCTGGGTCACCAACACCAGGCAGGACCCCAAGTGGCATCTGTACCTGCTGCAGATGCCCCAGATCTGTCGGCTTCATCACACTTATAAACCTTGAGCGTAATCGCTCCAAATCAATAGCTTGTTCACCTTCAGGTTTTGACTGAGCGCCCTCTGTTAATAATGACCATGGCAGATCTGTGATCTGTTTCCGCTTTCACTTCCTCCAAGTTGGCTCTTCCGCAGGGATCCAGGCTCGTGCCCTAGGCCTGCAGGGAATTTCCTACCTCGTAACCACTTCTAATATGATCCCAAGCCAAACTTCACCCAGGCTGCCTATCGCCTTCTTATAGAGGGTCATCGACCTTTCATCAACACAGGCAGTCAGTTAGGACGGAGCTGGTCCTGAATTTTTATTAAGGCTCCAGTTAAAGAAGGCCCCACAAAAGCTCTGTTTAATATTAATACGTATCATTAAGGTTTATATATAGTATACGTATGTGTAACGAAAAAAGCTTTTGAAAGCTTTTATTATAAGCTTTCAATATTTTTAAATATATTTCCTAATAGTTTAGTCGTCTTGCAATCTGTTCCAAATTCCATATATATTACATCTAAATACTCTCTATATATACATAAACATAACCATCCGACATTATTAAAATCTAATTTAAGTTCAAAAAAAAAAAACAAAAAAATTAAAAAAAACCGAGAATAGATAAAAATAAATTAAAACAACATTATTTCTTATATAATTTATAACATAAAAAATTAATTTTTTACTCTTATATACATTATCATTATTACTATTATTGTTATTGTTATTCCCATCTAACATCAACACCTTATCTCACATTTAAAAAAAAAAATTGTTTCTTCACCATAAAATTTCTAAAAACTCCTTTTTTTTTCTTATCTCTTATCCTGAATATATATGTATGTATATGTATGTATAAAGCTCGCTCTCTCTCTCTCTCTGCATGTATATGTACGTACATATATGATGGGGATGTGTATGATGAACAGACAAGAAATAATACGAAGAAGAAGCGAAATAAATTATTTTAATTTTAAATTCCAAAAATAAATAAAGCAATTTTTCTTCTAAGCTTTTATCTCTCTGTGTAATATATGTATGTAGCTTCAATGCTTTTTTTTTATATGTGCACGTTTCTATCATTCTTCCATCATTAAAGTTTTCTAGCGCGCACACAAAATTAAATAAAATTGTAACGTGGAATTTGTTACGGCAATAACCAATAACAACACACAAAACCTCTGTAGAAAATAAAAATAACATTAAGCTAACAAAAATAAAAAAATTAAATTAAAATAAGCTTTCTCATTATGTATGTATATGTAGATAAGTACGAGAAGTTCCCATCCCTGAGTATAGAATATATTTTGTATTTACATGTATGCGCTCTCGTCGAAAAATAACAAACGTTGATTATTTTAACGATTAGTGTGTGACATATACATATATCTACATACATATATACATATATTCAAAGCTTTTGTACTCTAAAGCTATATACATATATAGCACGGGAAAAATATAAACTTTGTGTAACATCTTTTCCTATCACTTAATAAAGTTTTTTTTTTCCGTATTCTGTCTTAAGATATTTCACAGTTTTCTTCTTCATTTTTTTTAAATACATAACGACACACATAAAAACCACTTTTCTAATAATATATCATCTACTATTATACACTACATACCTACATATGTATATACAAAAAATATTTTAGGAGACGAACAAAAAAAGTGACAACAACAACAACAAATAAGGAAAATGAAAGCTTTAAGTTAATTGTTTCAGTTCATTTTTCATATTTTTTGTTGTCATGCTTTACTATATATGTATATACATAGTATAGTACTCGAATACTACACCCGACACCCAAAATCGAGATGAGATAATGTTATCCGGGAATATAGATAGTGAGATTTTATGTATTTGGGGGTGTTTAGGAGGAATTCATATGGTGGAATGATATGAAATTGCTCTTTGTTCGAATTGAAAGGATGTATGATAATTGATTTACATATATAGTTTTTAAGGTAATTTAACTAATGTTCATTAGGGTGTCATTAGGGAGCTATCGACTTTTCATTAAAACTTTTGTACCTCATTAATATATATATTTTTCACGACCATGGATGGAACCGAATAGTTTTGGAAGCTAAAATGGTCTGCGAAATGGGACACAGCCATCAATATAGTGATAATGAATAACTGACAATTCGAGAGGTAAATGTCAATTTTTTAGAAGCTTTTATAATTACAAATCGTATACAAAAATTAAAAAAATTTACTTGAAGTATCCCGATCAATTAGTGCTTTAAATTCTTTTCCTGTTTTTTCTCTGCGGATACCGTTCCTGTTTTCTTTTCTTTACTATTCCGTGTATTCCATCTATTTTTTACTAGTTTTTTGTATAACTGCATGTGATTTGCTCATTTCGGCTTTAAGGACCACTCGTTTCGGTTCTTTATACCTTTCACTTTTATGTTTCAGGATCAATGTCATCTTACGACCTGAACTATGGGGACTGTCAATAAATCCGATTTGGAGTTCGAAGACCTCAGCACGATAAGTGCTGACGGTTTCAACTTAGTTATCAACTCGGGAGATGAGAACTTTGTGGGCTGCCTCTGGGTGCAATTTCCGAAGGAGCCGTGCAATAGCGCATTGGGAACACCCAAAAGCCAAATTCCGCATCGGGCACTACGCCAGAAATGACCTCTTAAAAAGCTCGCACTTATGCAGAAACACTAGTCAATGCTACTGTAAAAAAATTCTGCGGGCGAGAAATGAACTCGTCCATCACTTTGAATAAGAAAAAATTGCAACTTTTCCGGAAAGAGCTTGGTCGTCGTATATTCTCGACGCGGCTAAATCATCCGGCTTTGAGCCGCAATTGCTGGGTTACTATACTTGGCTGATGGCGTCTTCATCGGCAAAGCAAGCAATGATGAGACGTACGTTTGGTTCTGTGGAGAGATCGACAGAATCAAGGACGTCTGGGATGGTTGCCAACTTTCGATTGGCGATTGGTAGCCCAGGATGGTTTCACGAGTGAAGAGGAGTTAACAGAAATGTGGTACAGCTACGGACCAAATTGTGTCTATGCTAGTCCATTAGAACGGCCACCTTAACCAAATCTAGCCTACTGGGACGACCGAATGACAGAATCACAGAATTTCCCATCAACAGACTCCGCGATTAGACGTTTCGACACCAACTGTGCAAGTTTCTACACTTTCATATTGTCTATGCAAATTTAGGAACTTCTTATTATCTCATGCTAACCTCATAGAATTCAGAAGTGTCTCCAGTATATGGATCTGGATCAGGAACAAACAAGAGATATTATTGTCCGACCTCGGATTTGCTACAAAAAATTTCAGTCAAAGGTCACACATGTAACGCAGTTGCTCATCGAGAAGTCACAGCCTCATGGGCCAACGGAACCACCACATAAACCAGAAACAGGATTGTTTGGAATCTTCGAATACAAACCTTTAACCACAATCTGAGAAGTAATCACAAGGTATTCTATCTCAACTGCTCCTTGTAACGGTGAGAGACAGCAATTATCATCACATCCCGAAGGTGACGGATGGTATTCTCACCTCTGATCATACATGTACATCTCTTTTAAAGACCCCTGGTTAAACCATTGATTATACTCTGAGCTCGTTTCACTGATAGATTTGCCTAACCAGATTAGATCACAGATCTTGATTTGCAGGCAACTGTACTAACGACAGCAATCTCGACTGCTTTTGAAAAGTCTTGCCTTCTTATTAACAACCAGAAAAAGCATAACAAACACTTTTGGTGTTCTGAACTTAAAAAGTTAAGGAAGAGTATGCGTAAAAAGCTTATAAAAAATTCTAAGATCCGCGCACAGAGCTGCGTGGAAAAATTTCTGTGAGAAGATTGATAACTTATCTGTTCTCGCTATAGAGTCAAATAAAACTCTGGCTAACAACGATACTTGTAGACTCGACGATCTTCGCCTACTTTCCGGCAAACTCACCTTTTGCAGGCGAGAAGTTGGTGACCAACTGTTGTTTGTCCGGTTTCCTGGGTGTGACATTGTTGATTTCAGTGTGGTTGCCCTCGAGCCTCCTGTCATTTTTGTCGGTACTCCGGATTGGAACTTAACCCGTTGACTGATCACACCTGATGTTCCTGATTCCAGCGTTTTTCCCTATGAATTGCAGCATGGTTTTCTAGCCATCAGTACTCACCTGCTCAATCTTAGAGCAGGAGTAGAATAGTTTTCATACCTAAAGATGATAAGTCGGATACTGACCCAAAAGCTTTCAGGCCCATTAGTCTGACCTCTAGTTTTCTTAAAGCTTTAGAGAGGATCATCGACAGATTTATTATGAATAACTATTTAACTAACTATAATCGAAAGATCACAAGTCTCGCATAACTGAGACTGAGCTGGTTTGTTCATCAGTGTCCGTTAAAGTGCCCAAAGGGTGCCCGCAAGAAGGAGTACTCTCACCCTTACTGTGGCTCTACAATAACAAAAATTTGTCATTCATCTACAAATCCCTGGTGTTACCTTTACTGTCGTATGCATCAGTATTATGGTCTCCAGTTGTAAAACTGACGTCTTCTGCAGCAAGGCTGGATGGACTGAAGATGACAGCCTGTAGGGCTATAATTGGGGCTATAATCGGGACTGTGTCGTTTATGAATGCCTTCGAAACTTGTACGAGGCATAGACAGATTTTTAATAAGTTTAAGTTACATATTCCGGTGGTTGAAATGGTGAATGACAGGCTATTACCCGAATTTAACTTCACCAATTCAATCTCCGTCTTTTTCCCTTCGAGAGAACTGTGGCTCTCTCTAGACTTCTAGAGACAGTTGGCCTAGTCGATAGATTTATTTCGATTGTTCAAAGTATGGGCTCAGATTCTCGGGTAGTCTGGGTAAACACTGCACGATTTTTCGGGCTGAACTAATTGTACTCACAGATAGTAAACTCTTGCTTAATATCCTTAAGAATCCTTTGACTACGTCTAAACTGGTCAAAGATTGCAAACAATACTTTAATCTCCTTTGCTCTAATACCAGAGTAAGAATCATCATGGGTGCCAGGGCATTGTGACATTGTGGGAAATTAGGTTGCTGACTTTTTAGCGAAAGCTGGATCGCTTAGTAAATTTGTTGGTCCCGAGCCAGCATTTCATATATCCTTCAATGGTGGTAAGAATGCTATTAAGAGGTTCGCTCTACTTGAACTGGGACTGAAGTGGCGTTCTACTCCTTGTTGTCGAAAGGCGAAACGGTTCATCATTGAACCCAACTTGAGGTGGACTAAGTATGTGTTATCCTTAAAAAAGAGCCAACTCAAAATTCTCGTTGCACTTATCACTTTCCATGGACGTTTCAAGGTTCTTCTCCAATGCATGGGACTTGTTTAGGATGGTATTTTTTGACGACTGTCTGGAGGAAATGGACGACTGCCTATACTACTTTTGCAGCTGTCCGGCCTTTGTCGAAGCTAGATGTTAAGTGTTCTTTTACGGATCTTTAAACGTAGATCAATTATTATTCATTTCTTGGTTCAAACTTTTACAGTTTGCTAAGTTAGGATAAACTCTGTAGGTTTGCACCATAGGCCCATTGTGGCAATGAGTACCTCTGTACCTCCGTTTTAATAAAAATAAACAAAAACCACATTCCAAATGAATCCGAAAAAAGTCACAGTCACAAAGGTAAATGTTTTTGTTTTGGATCACCTCACTTCAAAGTGGCCAAAATCTGCTAATTGACTAGTTACGAAAAGCACAATATTAGAGATTTGCAGACGGACGGTTTTTTAAATGTTGTTTGAATTTAGGTCAAAGCTCGTTCGACTAAACATAAATTACAGTCAATCTTAATAAACTATACGAAAGCTTTCATGTTTGTGCTTTAAATCAAACATTAAAAATTGCATTTGAATCAACTAATAATTTCAAAAAGTTTAAAAAAATTTATGGTAATAGAGTAAAACCGGTTAAAAAATTATAGAAAAGCTAGATTTGAAAAAAAAATCTAAAAGCTCAAATTATAGCTTAAATTATTTTTAAAACTATAGACACTAGGATTGTTACTTTTCAAATATTAACATTTTAAATTATTGTTCGAGTTGAGAAAAATCTAAATTTTTGTTTCAGAGCTTTCAGTTAAAATTAATGCATTGATAAAACCTTTAAGGTAAGAAATTAACAATAAAGGTTTTATCATTATACAACATTTGGTTCGGTTTCACCTAAGCTTGAGATTTGAAAAACTTTTACTTTAAAGCATTCGCTACTAAAAAGCTCTGTAATTTTAAAACAAAATTCATTATGACTAATGTGGAAGCATTCAAAGCTAAGTTGCTTCCAATCTAGATTGAGCGAAAACTATAATTAGAAGAACAAATGTTTGAAAAAGCTTTATAACTTTCCTATAATTATGAAAGATTTCTCTTACTTTATAGTTTATAACCCTAAATCGGTTGTCTAATAATGTTTTCTTTATGAAACTGTAGAACTATGCTTATTCAGATTGAATTATAAAGCTCACAACTTAGCCACTGACATATCCGGGACTCTTTTTGAAATCTTCATTACCCAAAATATATGTTTCGGATTTCTTCGTATTAATGATGAATAGAATAGGCCTGTTTGCAGCCTCATATAAACTTTCGTAAATGCTCACTAATTGCTTTTCTAGTTCTAGCAACTAAATGAATCATGCGTCTATACATATAAATGTTTTACCCAAACCATATATTTCACAACAATTAATCTGTATGTTTTATAATCTACAACAATAATGATAGTAAATTACCTCAACCTATCATGTCATAATCCTGTAAAACGAACACAACACCAGAAACACCTACTACTCACGCTAAACCATAATAAAAAATTTTTGTAATATCTGTGCCAATTATGGGCACGCAATCGCATATCAAATATACATAGAAACGAATATTGTGTTGTTTTGATAAATTTAATCACATTTTGCATATATCTTTATTACAGAAATACAAAACCATTGGATACATCGTCTGGATACTGGGCTGAATCGATACCCGTTTTGGAATCACCATTATGTTCCGTCATCGATCCTGTACGTGATTTTCGTTGGCATGCACTACGTTGCGGTGGACCTGAAACCGCTGCCTTTTTATGTGAAATGAATTTACCTGATTGGGCACAAGAATGTACCATAAGCTCCCTGCCATCGTTAACTGTTCAGTATATGAGCGATAGTGGTACCATACAATTATCGCGTGATTGTGGTGAGGAAGGTACACGACATATTCTATGTAAAGGTCGACAAGATCGGAATATGATACTAAAAGAATTGGTATGCTTGGATGAAAGTAAAGAGGCGGCTGTTTCCGATAATACCGTAATAGAGACGACTACAGATAGTGGACGTAAACTACCTGCCGAGCTGCTAACGCCATTGAACGAGGTTGAAGACAATCATATACATTTGAGCCAGGAAAATAATCATATCGAATTAACCATGTTGAATACCAATAAAATTTATGACAATATGCAAGGTGATCAGCCCTTTAAATCCGAAGAAGATACTGGAGATGATGATTTGAAAAAAAAGGTTGAGCCTAATTCAAAAAAATCGACTAATATTTATAAGAAAAAAGGTAAAGCAGATAAAAAACCTAAGGAGAGTGAGGAAATGATGATGGGAGACCAACCGGTGCACCATTTACCCAATCATGAAGAGGTCCCAGCTGATATACAACCAGAATCTTCCGAGCTAGAAATATTACCACACGAGAAAAAAATGTTACCGCAAGATTTAAAAACGCCAGAAGAAATTAAGAGGCCAATTACTTTAGTAGCCGCTGCGACCGAGTCAAGCGAAATTGTAGAACCAATGACCGCAGATACTGTAATCGTTTCGCAATCGACGTTTGTACCAACCTCGGATAAAGTTGAAATCGATACTGAAACTGATGTGTCTAGTAAGCAGACCACATATATTACCTCGACTACGACAATGATAAGTACAACACAGGATCAGAGACAGAGACGGCGAAGTGATGTAGAATTAGAATCGACCACAATTGAATTAGACACGGGTACAGAAAATTCGGCCCAGTCAACTACTACAGAAGCTACACAAGAAACGTCACCCGATGATGTTGAGCATACTAGTGAGTTGGAAGGGACGAGCACAAGTACGACTACTACGGAAATTCCAACAACAACAGTGCCACCAATGACAACAAAAATGCAGAGCTCAAATTTGCATGAAGATGGACGATTCGGTAGTGGGCACCCAATTCATATTCCAAAAAATGTTTTAATTAAAAATGATTTGCTCACGACGTCATCACCGTTCGCCTCGTCTACCAGTCATCCAATTCCAAAACCAACGCAACGACGTGATTTAAGCGACGAACACTTTATTCCACCAATGCTGCTCGTTAAGGCGCAATTCACATCGACCAAATCGCATGATGTCGCAACTACAGAACCAGCCGCAAATTCAGAAACAACCCCAATTGTGGCGATCAGTACTAGTGTCGTCGCGATTACAACTGGAGACGCGTTAAACGGATCCGGCCCAACCGAGGTCATAGTCAATGAAAAATCATATTCGGTGGTTGAAAATGGATCGGTCGTCGATGTAGTCGAATTAAGCGAGAAGGCACAAAATCAAACGGAACAGCCGACGACCACACACGGAATTATATTAGTTAGCTCAACATCGTCAGAGATTGAAATTATGCGTGAGATACATTCGAGTACCGAAGAAGTTACAACCGAAAAGGCGTCATCAGCTGAATCGGTTTCAAGTACAGAAGCGCCGCCTCTGTCCCTAACAAGTGAAAAAATTGTAACTGAAAATATTGTTGCGGCGACACCAAATCGACAACTAAAATCAAATGAAATCATATCGCATGCTGCAACATCGGGCGATTTAACCTATAGTAACAGCATCAATAATGAGCAGCACGGCGATGATCACAATAATAGTAGCGATCACTTGAATATGACCGATCACGAGAAATTCGAGAATAAATTCTCAAATGTTGACAATTATCAACCGTATCGTCCGAATCGTCATCGATCGCTAACAAAACCGGAGACACAGTCGATGATTAAGAAAATTTTAGGTTAAAATTTAATTAAACGTCATAATTAACATAAATTTATTTATTTAATTTTCTATGTTTCTAATTATTTGATATTTTGAAGAAGAAAACGGAAAACAAATGATTGATGAAAATATGACAACAACAAAATTGTATTATCTAACAAGGATTAGTGAAAAAAAATTATATTTTTCTTGTTTTTATCTCTCGCTTAAATTAAGGCGAACAGATCTAATCAATCAAATTTTAATTTTTGTTCGGTTATAATTTTGAGATTTCTTTTATTTTAAATTAAGATGCCAATTATAAAAATGTAAACTAACAGAATAAAACGATATTTACCCTTATATATTTAAGAAACTGTACGTCTGTCTTAAGTTATGTGTTTCGGCAGGCAAGGTCGCAAAAACGATCCACATTTCACAAATTTGACCCCCTCTCTCCTTTCGACACCATGAACTTATATAAATATTTGACTGAACAAAAAAATTATTTTAAATTATTGAATCGTCAATTTTTTTATACGAACCAATGAAAAAATTAATTAAATTTATAAATAAAAATCCAAATTTCTTATCTATATAAAATTAAATTAATTTAAAAAAAATTAAATTTCCGCGAGTCTATAAATAAAATTAAAAATATTTTAAATATACGATAAAAAAAATAAATAATTAAATAACCAGAAGCCTTTAATTTTAAACAATTTTATTAGAAAATATTAAATATTTAATTAATTTGTGTTTAAAATACTATTTAAAGTATACCGTAATTATATGAAAATTAAAATGAGGTTATGGAATAAGATGGCGGAATAACACGCAAGAAATTTATAAAATTAAAATGGCGGATTTACATCATATTTAATATTAAGACTATTTCAATTTGAGGATTATAAAAGAAATCGTGAATTTTTCGTAAATCAAACAATAAATATTGGCGGCGTTTCCATAACGAGTTTATGTACATTTGTGTAAATTGATGCTGATTTACTCTGGGCCGAAAAATAAATATCGTTCACTAATCGGGACAGATCGGGATTATATCTGACACGACTGTACTATTCAGAGCTTTGTTGAAGATCGAGATTTTAGGATTGTGCTTAACATAACTCTTTAAACCCAATTGTTCATCAGTCGTAGTGACAGTGGCGGTCTTAGCATGAGTAAGGGCCATAGACAAAATTGTATAAAAGGGATATATTTTTCAGTATATCTCAGTTTTGGTTGGTACCACCTAAACATTTTTTCATCCGGAAAAATAACTTTGCTTAAATTATCTTCTGCAGTTGTAGTAGTTTGTGCTTTAAATCAAACTTTTAAAACTTCATTGGAATCCACTAATAATTTCAAAAACCTTAAAAAAGTTGGTGGTAATAGAGTAAAACCGGTTAGAAAATTATATAAAAGCTGGATTTGAAAAAAAAATCTAAAAGCTCAAATTAGAGCTCAAATAATTTTTAAATCTAAGCAACTTTTAAAATATTAGCATTTTAAATTAATGTTCGAGTTGAGAAAAACCCTAAATTTTTCTTTCAGAGCTTTCAATTAAAATTAATTTCAATGCATAGAGAAAACCATTAAGTTAAAAAATTACCAATAAAGCTTTCATCATTATAGAACATTTGGTCCGGTTTCACTTAAAGCTTGAGATTTGAAAAACTTTTATGTTAAAGCCTTCACTTCAAACCCACTAAATAGCTCTGTAATTTTAAAACAAAATTCATTATGATTCCGTTGGAAGCATTCAAACCTAAGTTGCTTCCTGTCTAGATGAACAAATTTTTGAAAAACCTCAGTACACGCAGCATTTTTATCTAAACTTTATAACTTTCATAATTATGTGAGCTTTCTCTTACACTATAGTTTATAATGTAAACGCATTATAAAGCTCACAGCTTTGACTACGACATAGCCGGGACTCTTATTTCAATTTAAAGATAATAAAAGAAATTTCATAACGAGTTTATGTACATTTCTGTAAATTGAGGCTGATTTACCTACTCTGGGCCGAAAAATAAACATTGTTCACTAATCGGGAAAGGTCGGGCTTATATCTGACATGACTGTACTATTCAGAGCTTGGTTGACGATCCAAATTTTAGAATTGTGCTTAACATAACTCTTTAAACCCAATTGTTCATCAGTCGTAGTGACAGTGGCGGCTAAGGCCTTCTCCACCTTCCTCCAGTTAAGGGCAAAAAAAATCCTTTAGTAACATTGCCAATGGCTTCATATCAGTAGTATGGGTTTACCACTAAGACATAGAGTTCATGTACATATAGTGCATGTGGAGCTCCAAACCCCAATTCTTCCGCTTTTTAATACGAGTAGAGCGCTACAGAAGCTTTCTTTACTCTTTCTAAGATGTTTGGTTTCGAGCTTAGCTCGCTGCCCCAAACTAGCCCGTATTAACCACTATTCGCACACATCAAGCGAGTGCCATTTAGTATTGACGGGTCACACTGAGGAAAATTATCCTCCTGGTAAAGAGGACCAGCCCCGTTTTCTGTCGATTCGCGCTCAGTCCACAGTTGCTGGCCCATTCAAAGAGGCAACCAAAAGCGCACTGCAAGCAAAGTGATACGTACTTAGAGAGTCACTATTCCAGGGATAATTTAATTCCTGGGAGACGGGAAATTTGAAATCTTATTCTCGGGATCCCGGGAATTCCCGAGATATGAAATAATGTTCAATGTTATTTTTACAGTCAATACTAGTCAATAACTGTCAAAACTATTTAATACTAAACATTTTTAAGACCCCAAGAGCGTTTAATTCGCGAGCGATCCGATTTTAGTATAAATTTCATGACGATGAAAATGCCCGTTCGTTTTCTATACATGTTTGCTGAATAGTGAACAACCTAACAGTTTCTTTATATTTGTTGTTGTGACAATGGCAAAACGTTTCCTTTAAATTCGAAATTTCTGTACTTTGCCGGTTTCCTGGTTCGTCATCTTTTGCTGCTGTCTCCAAACACTCATTTGCTGTGTTACCTGAGTACGATTCCGATGTATTGTTTACAATAAATAATATGTTTATAACATTCCGTGCCAATTTGGTAACTGATGTTTTTAACGAATATATCAGTTGTTGTTGAGCTTCGGTTTCATCTTCCAAATTCAGAGTATGTAGAAAATTAAGCAACGAGCGATATACCGACGTTTTTTGATTCGCGCTAATAAAACATCAAACAGCTCATTTGAAATTTCGTTTTTATTCGATGAGTTTCAAAGCAATGTGCAAATCACACACGACTTTGATATTAGACTCAATTAGTAGGTTAGATCCCAAATCAATTAATGCCGCACGAATTGCGTCGATGGTGTTCAAAAACCGTTCTAACAGTGCGTCCATACTATTTCATCTGGTTTCTTCTTTTGCATGTTTCTTTTTTACATGATGTTGCAAAATAGTGTTTCGCACTGGTGAAAATTTAAAAAATTTTACAACGTTTCGAACCATTTCAATTGCCGCACTCAAGTCACTTCGAATGTGCATTTTAGCTTGTTGTAGTTATTCAACAATAAGATCATTTGGATTCGTCTCATCATCATCGGTTTCAGAGCAATCTTCATTTAGGTATTCCTATTCGTGATCAATATCACTTATATTCTCTGGTTAATAATTTAATATCGTGGATTTCGTACACTCGTCCATTCATCTAAAGTTAAACTAAACTTTCCATTCATTTTTTTGTGAACTTTCCATTCATTTTTTTATGCTCAACTTTACCAAATATTGCTACACTACTGCTCTGATTTGAGGATTCCAAAATACTACTACAGCCAGTAACATTGCAGTCCTCTTTACATTCATTTGGATCGATGTTATTCACACTTTAGATGGCATCTAGCGTCTTAATCCGCTTGTAGAAGTTCCTTTGCAACTTAAAATTTTATTTGGTCATTGCAGGTATTAAGCCTTTTCTCCATTTCCATTTTTTTGAAATTTTTCCAGACTCAGTGTTTTTAACGAATTTAGGCGAACTTCAACTCGAAATAATTCAAATGCTTAAAAAATTATTAATTTTTGGTTTTCGCATTACATCTGCCATGTTTTGCATGACTTTTTGTATTTTGATAGTTGTTTAAATGAAATTAACCTTTAAAACAAATCCCGGGAAATTCTAAAAAAATAAATTCCGCAAAACGGAAAATAGAAAAAAAACTAAATTCCCGGGAATACCCGCCCGAGAATTCCCGGGAGTGACTCTCTATAACGTACTTTATGTAATTATTTTAAAAAAGACTGGAAAGAGCATTGTTTTTGGGAAGTTACAAACCCGACAAATTCAGTGATCTTGGGCGGTGATGATGGTGGTGATCGTGACATGTCTTCAGGTGGTTGTTATTTTCCATTCTGTACTTGGATCTGTAAATTCTTAGGTTTGTGGACTTTAGTGGTTAGTTGTCTAAAACCAGAGTGAAAGGAAATAACGGCTTGAAAGATCCGGCTCGAAGGACCATGTAAAATCTCAGGCTTTTGGACTTAATTTAGAAAATTATGTTCGCCTTGATTTAGGATTTACTTAATAGACCCCACCCGTGGTAATCTATTAAGTAAATCATAAATCAAGGCAAACTTAATTTTACAAATTAAGCCCAAAAGCCTGAAATTTTACATTCACACTGACCCAAAGACGGAAAATCTTTCCCAAAACCGAACGTCTGGCAGCCAGCCAAAGAATAGCGATCGTTCGCATCGATAAAGTATCATAAAATGATTATTGATGCTTTTGTCATAGTAAGTATTAATACACGTTTTCAATTGTATTTCCATCTATAAAATAGCTGCTATAAATAATTTTATAAATGCGGGCAACCACAATTTCTGAACAAATTTACATATTCTAAAATTAATTAGCAAAAAAAAAATTTCACAATTTTAATTTAATATATAAACGAATGACAACGATCAAATAAATTAAATATTATATAATTTAAAAATTAATTTGTGGTAAATAAGTGTTCATTGTAATTAATTAATGAACTATAAATTAATGAACATTATAAATATATAAAAAAATACATTTTCAAAACGCACATTTAAAATAAATCTCAACCTTATTTATTTAATTCACATTCATTAAATTAAAATATTAAAAATAAATAATTAAAAAATCAAAAATATTTTTGCACACACACACACCACATATAATAAATAAATAATTTATTATATTATATAACATAGTCTAATGCTTATATAATTTATATAATTTAATAACAAAAAATCTAGTAGATTAAATATATTATTAATTATAATAATTAAAATAAAAATTAATTTATAAATAAAAAAAAAGTTTATTAGTTTTATTTGTTCCATATAAATATATAAATATATATTTATTATATATATTTGATAAATAATAGATTTTATTATAATATTAGTAAAAGTAAAATATATATATATGGTGAAAAATACGTGAACTCACAAATTCACTATATGGAGCCGTAAGTCATGTTTTAATTTTATGGTTTTTATGTTTTCAATGCATAGCCTTGATTAAAAAAAAAATTTAAGAATACTTAATTTTTTTTTATTGTTGTTGTTGTTAAAAATACAGGGTGTCAAATTTTGAGAAAAATGATAATTATGATGTTGTATTTATGGCAATAAAAAGAAAACTAATTGTCCGATAATTATGATTTTGGACTCACTTTAAAGATAAGTTAATAGCAATTAACAAAAAAATATAAAATTAGTATGTTGTTTAATTTCTTCTTCTTTAAATTTCCCGCCAAAATGTTCTTTTTCAATTTTCTCAAAAACCTATTTTTTTTTTTTTTTTTTTTTTTTTTTTTTAAATTTGGCAACTATTATTTTACAACATATTAAAACACTGGACCAGCGTTATTTTTTATATTCTTGCAAAATCTGTTTTAGTAAGAGCATTATTTCATTTTTATATGGAAAAACTATATTTGAATAGATATGTATATCTCATTGTTTTGGAATTACATATTTACAAAAAAGACAGTTCAGTTAAATTATTAGTATTTATTTATTTTCGAACCCAAAGATAATTTTACTTTATTGTTTAAAATTCAATCTTATTCTAATTAAAAATCACAATTTAAATTTAAGATAATCATCAGAATTAGAATATTTTTTACAATTCAAATAGCCATCCTCTGTTGGAATGAATGCGTGAAAACCGTGAGTTCCTTTTACTGTTTTTAAATTTTCAAACCTAGTTGCAAGTTTTATTTGCTTTGATTTATGTTCTGCGTCTGAACAAAATCCAAAATTGATATCTGTTTTCAACGTTTTAGCCCATTTAAATAATTCATCTGCATTGGTTATTGTACTGCCGTATTCCATTGTGAGACTAGCTCTGGATGCCATTCTTTTGAAGGTACCCCCTACTCCATCACATGGACCTTTTCCATGAGCTGTTGCATGAAAATGCCATTCGCAGTCAACTCCAAAATCCTCTTTGTGTTTTAGGATGTTCTTAAAATTTTTCTTATTTTTATAATGCGTGACTGCACCATCGGTAATATAATAAATTTTAGATAAACTGGATATTTTAGTTTTCAAAAACTGCATTAATTTCTCAATAAATAAGTGAACCGCTACAGTATCGTGGTGAAGACAATCCGATATTATAACGAAGGTGTGGTGATGTAATTTGCCTTCTAAATTTTGGTAAATTACAAATGGATGAATAGTCGCTTGTTTATTATTATTATTCACTTATTCGCTTTCCTACTTTAGTTGCTGGACGACTTAGTGGACCGTTCTTGTCCCGTAGATCTTTAGCTGCTCGGACCATATGTTGCGTTGCGTTGAACTCGCTCTGAATTTCTTGCATGGTTAATGATTTTGGCAATATAGTAAGTAACTGAATCTTATCACTGGTTTTCTCCAGTTCTTGGAATTTGGTTTTTAGGTCACCAATCAATTCATCGTATAGTTTAATCTTCCTTTGGTCATCGGTTGACTGATTAAAAAGCGGCACGATTCCCGAAACCAAACTATCATCGTCATCGGCTATTTGCGGTGTTATAGGTGATGTTGCTGATGGTCCCGCAACTGGTGACAATTCTGGTTCTATTTTTCGTCGTTTGCAGGTTAGATTTATATAGCACGTTGAACAGATATACAATTTATCTTGATTCTCAACCGATTGTGGCATTAATTGCTTAACATAATCCGTAACTGGTCTTACTTTACTCGAACACTTTAAGTCGCGAAATGGTTTACAACACTTTCGAAATTTATCCATTATCAAATTTAATACACTAGTACTTATTTATCAGTCACTTTAACACACTGTTTTTTTTACAAATTTTAAAAAATGTTGCTCCTTATTTAAATGTTGTTTACAAATAATCACAATGTCAACTAATCAAAATTTTAAATTTTAACTGTTATTTATATCGACAATATTTTTTTTTTGGTTTTCAAAAGAATTACTCATCGTTTAACAGGTACACCTGTCAAGTAAAAATAATCAACCCCCCCAATAAAAAAGGAAAAAAAACATTTTATTTAGTCTTATAAAATAATCTAAGAAACAAAAGGGATTTATGGTACTATGGTTAACCAATTTTCAAACGATATAAACCAGGGGGTGGCACCTTCCAATTCGGTGACTCATACTTAAATGTGACGCAAAATTGAATATTATTAATAAACAAAACAAAAAAATTAAACAGTAGCAAAACACTGAAATATCTATTCAAATATAGTTTTTCCATATAAAAATGAAATAATGCTCTTACTAAAATAGATTTTGCAAGAATATAAAAAATAACGCTGGTCCAGTGTTTTAATATGTTGTAAAATAATAGTTGCCAAATTTAAAAAAAAAAAAAAAAAAAAAAAAAAAAAATAGGTTTTTGAGAAAATTGAAAAAGAACATTTTGGCGGGAAATTTAAAGAAGAAGAAATTAAACAACATACTAATTTTATATTTTTTTGTTAATTGCTATTAACTTATCTTTAAAGTGAGTCCAAAATCATAATTATCGGACAATTAGTTTTCTTTTTATTGCCATAAATACAACATCATAATTATCATTTTTCTCAAAATTTGACACCCTGTATTTTTAACAACAACAACAATAAAAAAAAATTAAGTATTCTTAAATTTTTTTTTTAATCAAGGCTATGCATTGAAAACATAAAAATCATAAAATTCAAATATGACTTACAAAAATTTGTGATTTCACGTATTTTTCACCATATATAAAATATAATTATTATTAATTCTTAATTAATAATAAATATAAATTATAAAAATTGTTAAGATTTTTAATTTTTTAATTTTCCGTGCCAAATCAAACCTGCTTTTTAAATATTTATTATTGTTTTCGGAATTAATTTATAGAAAATAAAATTTATAAATAAAATACACAAAAGCTTTTCATAGCATAAACATAGTGTTATCATACAACAAATACATATTTTATTTTAAACAAGATAAATTAATTTAGAATTAACATTTATTAATTTTTTTATAGAAGTAAAAATATTTATTATAAAAATAATATTGTAATATTAAATTAAATTATGATTATTAATTTTTATGTTGAAATAAAATTTAAAAAAACAAAACCAAAAAAATTAACAAAACCGTTTTTAATTTAAAAACACCGAAATTTAAATTCACTGGTTATTCAAGCACCAAATTGCAGACTACCACTGGTGGCAAGAATGATTCTTACATATTTATTAATTAAGACGGGATGTCATATTTAATTCTTTGATCTTCACTATGATATTAGGAAACCTATATGAGAGTCCTACACGTGATGCATGTACATTTATTAAAGTGCCACGCGATCATAAATAAGAGTTCAGTGGGAAATCAGCAGAACTAAAAAAATAGGATATGTTGGGGGGACAGCTGATAATGATATGCTGTCAGTTTTTTTGTTTAAAGCAGGGTCCCTATTCCTAAATACAAAACAAAAATAAATTGGTACTTGTGAATTCGATCAAATCAAATATTTTTACATTGTAAGTGTTCATTGGAAAATTTACTTTGAATGTATACCTCTCTGCGGATTTTAAACATTTGGTAAAATTTTAACATTTGGAACGTTTTTAGATTTAATTTTAGATGAAAGATTTTATTCAGATCTCAAGTTCCACGAACCGAAAGTCATTCTATTTCTCCCACTCTCTGCTGCTTATTTGACCATCGCTGCAAACGGATATATTACTAGTATACCCCACATTTTATTATACTTGCCATTTGTATAGAGAAAATTGAAAATTTTAACCGAAACTGAGTTGAACTAATTTGAAAGAATATAAATTAAAAATGTTTGGGCCTTAAAAAACCGAGGCTTGAACTCAGGTTCACCGAAATAAAGCCAAAGACTCTACTTACTTCACCACAGGCGTTGTTGCTATAGCCGTTTTTTATATTTGCAATTTAAATAGAGATATCCACTTACATTTATGTATTGTCCAAGATAGTACAATTGGAATATTAAATTATGAACTAATTTTTCAAATATTTCGCTAAAAGAATTCAATGTTGAGATTGATCTATAAGTAATATCATGCACTCTTGTCACCCTTTTTAAACACGGCGATGGGAATATGCCAGAATTCAACGGTAAGTTGAAAACTATCGAGAATGGTTTAGCTGTTCGTCCATTAAATGATGAATGAATTATGCCCTTATTATGGTTCTCACCTCACCGTAAAATACGTCATAAATGTGACTTGAACTCACCACTTTGAAATTTTGGGATTATCGTTCTCGCGGTGCGGTGAGTCTAGTGTCAAAAATACTCACCATTCACCAACAATTTGGGGTGACTTAGGTATGGCGGTTTGATTGGAGGTTCGAATTTCAATAGGAGGAGGCAAAAAAATTGTTCATTCGTGATTCGATCGATAATGAAAATAATACTCTTCTTTTTACTACTTTTGTGATGTATAGGAAATGATTGACTGTTTTTCGTTGAGATAGCATAGGTATTCGCAAAGTTATGCGTCAATCAGATTTATATATGAACAGTGAACACACATCTGGAACCTTATTCGCGTGCTATTTGTAATTTATAAATTTGTCGCTAAGGAAGAAATGGCTAAATATATAATGGCATTAATGGCTAAGGAAGGCACTTTATTTCAAAAGTAAAAGTTTTCAAAATAAAATGAAACACTTAAGTACAAATTTATTAAATCTTACAATCATCATAATATGCATAATGGGCCCCTTCCCTTCCATCCATTAGCTTTGTAATAAGTCTCAGCAATGTTATGTAACCCTCACTATCAGACTCAACATTTTCTGATAAAAGCAAAGACATTTTGTATTTGCGATATATTGGGTATTACCTTTGAGTATATATAAATAGAGAAATCATGAGCAATTACAATGTTACCTCAATAGATAGCGTTACATACACGATTTTGAATGTTTTTTTTAATTTTTTGTGCATAGTATATTTAGGTTTCAATGTATCGAACTATACAGTAAGATTTTTTGCAGACATATTTTGTTTTGAGTATCATTCGAACTTTATTTCTTTTCGCTCTTATGTACACCAAAACAACAACAAAACAATTTAAAAACTAAGGTAGACGAATTAGATTTTTTTTTTTATCACACAGACAGAACCCGTGTGAATGTGCGATATCAGTGAGAGTGTTATGTATTTTGATTTTAACATCTTTGGAAATTTAACTTCGGAACTATCTAGGATTTTCGAAATATACATTTAAATGTACGTTCTTGTAGAAAAATATAACAAGTAGTTAATTAAATGAAGTTTGCAAGTGAAACGATTTCACGCATATTCCAATGTTCATAGGTTTTTCAGATCAAATTGAATGAATCTTTTATAAATTAACAGAAACCTTTTTGAAATAAAACGAAACGATTTCTAAATAGAATCAAACCGTTTTCAATTGGAATGAAACTTTATTCAATTAGAATGATACTAATTACAAATCCAATGAAACCTTTTATATTAAGTTGATCGTCTTTGAATCTAACCCTTGAGATTTGTGAAGATTAATTAACTTTTTCGTAATTAAAAACACAATAAAACTGTTGTCTATGGTAATTTTGATTATTTTGTTATCATTGTTTTTGCAACTTGAACTGTTTACAAAATGCAGGGGACAATTTTCAAAAATTTTCGGCAAAACGAGCTAACCGATAGAGATAAAATTCAGCAAGAATGATGAAAACGGGATTCTAAAATAACACAGTTTTCACATATGATGTTCTGGAATATGGCCAATTAGGAAGGAACTTTGTTATTTCTTAACCGATTCTTACGACGTTTAGCATGAACGATGCAAGTGGAATTCTAAAATTATTTTTACAAGTTCTGAAATATGGCCAGTTAGAAAGAATTTTGTTAACCGGTTATAATAGAATTCTTAACCGGTTATAGTGAAATTCGGCATGTTCGAAAGTACTCAGGTGTTTCTTAAAAGATTTCACATCGTCTTCATCATAATCGGTTAATAAATAGCAAAGTTCCTTCATAATTTTCTTTATTCCATATCTTCTGCTAAATATCATTTAATATCATAAGAAACCCATTTTCATTTCATATTTCGAATTTCATCATAATCGGTTATGAAATTACCAGGTTCCTTCATCGACTTATTATTAAAAATTATCTATAAAACCGTACCGACCAGTAAGTGTTAAACATAAAGGTTCATTATGAAACTCGAAGAGTCCGTAGATGGCACTGAATTCACACTACCCCAATTCTGTTCTCTCGTTGAACCCAATCAATTTCTGGCCAATGCTTTTATTTTTGAAAAGGCTTATTCAATTGGGTTCAACGTTCAACATGGACGAGTACAGTTCATTAATTTTGCAGCGAGTTCTTCAATAAATTTGCAAAATTTATTTGAATTAGAGTTTGAATTATAGAGGTAGAGGAGTTTGATTTATTTTGGAACGGATAATGCCCAAATCTATAAAACTGCGCATTTCATGAATAAAATAAAAACCGCAGGAAGTCATTTAATTTATCTAGTATCTACCACCGTACTCTTTCATGTTGAACTCAATTGAAAAAACCTTTTATAGACCGTGTTTATAATAAGAAAGTAAAGCGAAGTCGGCTTGGTTGGACATACCAGGTAAAAAGAAAACGATGCTCTTTTATTAGAATAAAAAACATGTACCCGTCTTAATTGTTTAGTTAGTTTCCTTATCAAATCACAGTCATTAAAATTATATTTCTTGATATTTTCATTATATTGCTGCTTGCTGCGCTTTGTTGGAACTTGGAAGCAAATATATTGATATATAAATATAAGCGATTCTGGAATAATAAAATCCATGGTGTTTTCTTATTTACCTGCTTTCTCAATGAATTTGTTTCGAAAAAGTTTGGTATATCCTACTCCTCAAACGACATTTCGAAAGCGTCATCTATTAAAACGAAACTCTAGCTATAGTCATCTATTAAAAATGTACATGATATATAAATCATTAAAATAATTATTTGCATTAAACGCTGTAGTTTAAAAGAGGTCATAGGATTTTTCAAGTGTGCCCAAATACCCTTTCCCTAGTACATAGCTTTTAGAATTTGGCTGGGGTTACATTGGATATGAATTCTTACGAAAATTTATTTTTTGAATTTGTACGAAATCATCAAAAGTAAACTAAAAGCTCGTCTAATTCGAACGAACCGAATTTTGTTGCTATTGAACTGGATTTCAATAGCAACAAAATATTTTGTTTTTTGATCAGTGGTTGTTTGAATTATCGCAACACTTTTGGCAGATGTCTCCCATTCAAAATCGACTATGTACTGTGCATTCTGGAAAAGGGCTAATTTCTCAAAAAAGGTCAACAATTTGGTTAATAAATTCAGGAAAAAGAGAAATTGACCACTTCAAACAAAATGGAGCTTATTTATAGTTAATAAAAGTATTTCTAATTATAAAAGCTATGCCCTTTTTCGAGGGAGACATGACTGCAAAGGCTAGCCAAATTATTTACAGTAAAAAATGGATTTTGAAAATCACATTTGTGGAAGAAAGGCGCTCTTTGTGGGACCGAAAACACAAACAGTACAACAGCAAGGGATGAAATAAAAATGATGGAGGAAATTTTTCTTAAATAAATTGAACATATTGGAGCCTTCTGCACAAAATCTGTATGTGAATTTCAACATTTTCGGTTTATTTTAAATATTTTGCGGTGAGATGAATTCCAAAATACCAAAATTCTGAAGTGTTGTTCATTATAACAGATTTGAGGCTTTAAGCTCTTGCAGATTTGTGTATATAATTTTGTTTCTTAAATACAAAATTTGTTATAGAACCAGCGCAATGTTCCCAACCAAATTTTGGTTTCGAAGCAACGCAATCGCTCACCTTAGACGGAATAAAAAATTGGTACATAATAAAAAAATATTATTAATAAACTGAAATAAAAACAAAATTTAAAAAACAAAAGATAAAAAATTTGTTTGTATGTTTGTACCTTTGTAAGGTTATTTTGCTTTTCTTTTTTTCGTTTTATTCTGTGTACAATTCTATAGTCGATTGTCGCGCTCTACAATGCGAGCGAGGTAACATTGTAACTTTTATTTAATTATGGTAATCACTCTATATATAAATACACAAAGGTATTTACACATGCTCCTGTATAATAGCCGTGTTTCTTGACGTTTGATCTGATCCGGATCAGATCATATATGCTTTCCTTTCATTTGTATAGCTGCGTTTCATGAAATCAACACAAAAATTGTATTATTTTTTGTTTTTAGGTTATTATATTGATCCTATTAGCATTTTGGTTCAAAACGTAGATAGAAAAACAAAAAAATAAATTTTTTTTATGTTTATTTCATGAAACGCAGCTATACAAATGAAAGGAAAGCAGATATGATAAACAAAAAAACAAAAATTATTTATGTTTATTACATGAAACGCAGCTATACAAATGAAAGGAAAGGAGATATGATCTGATCCGGATCAGATCAAACGTCAAGAAACACGGCTAATGTGCCGAAACTTACTTTTGAAGCATTTTTTATGCATATAAAAACAAAAATGGCAGAATATGCGATTAGATATTTACAAGAAAGTAAAATTGTCAAAAATGGCAATGTCATAACAATGTAGCTTACTTAACTATTAATGGAAAAAATCATACGAACAGCGCACAACTCACCAAAATTAAAGCGAGAATCATACTAAATTTGAACTCACAGGTGGAGTCTAATGTCAAAAATAGTCACCACCAATTTGATGGCGACTTAGGTATGCCGCTTTGAGCGAGGATTCGAATTTCAATAGTAGGGAGCAAAAAATTGTTTATTGTTGATTTCGATCAGGGTGATAATAAGAAAAACTATGATCTGTTGTGGTACAACACCGTTGAAGAGTCTCTTTCTTTTGTGATGCAAAATAATTGATTTTTATATTGAGATAGCATAAGTCATTTGTAAAACTATATGCATCAAGCAGTTCTACATATGTATGTACATGCATTGCATGTCATGCAAAGGCCTTATTATTCGCAAAAATTCACTATTGGTAAATTTATAAATTTCACCAACCAATGAGGTGAGAACCATAATAGGGGTATTAATAGTATAGAATTTTTGTGGCGTTTAGACTTGAAGCTGGCGTATAGATCGATCCAAAATAATTAGCAAAAACACTACAATAATTTCATCACTATGAGATTTGACAGTACCAAATCTCAGTGGCAGAAAAAGCAACTTTGGTAGTTATTGAGTGAGAAAAACTGTGATAATTGTTCGTCAGATGATCGAATATCCAGGTCACAATTACGTATGATCGGAAATGGATTAAATGCAAACGGATTGCTAAGGCATCTGAACTAATAAAATAATTCAGAATCGTCCATGAATGAGGAAAAAGCTTTTAATAAAAACAGCGGATCTACTGGCAAGTCAATAACAAGAAAATAATTTGAGCATCCCATTACTTACCTTGACACGGTCGTCCCGATGCGCATGAGAATGGAAACTTACCTTTCCAATTATATATAGGTTTGAATTAAACAAAAAAAATGTTGAATCTAATTTAAATAACATTTATTTATGAATAAGCTTTAGTATATTAAATTCTTCAATTAAATCGCATAATCCATAACTTAAACATAAAACAACGATAATTAAGAAGGGAAGATTTTTAAAATTTAAAACTAAAGATTCTTATTTTCAAGGAACGTAAATTAAGGTTCAAATAATAAAGGTGAAATAAATTAAAAATAGTAAATATATATTTCGTATATTAATAATTAGAATATAAAATTGACAATTATGACGAAAAGAATAATTAGTTGTTTGTAGTTTAGTGTAAAATTGGATTTAAACCACCTTGTCGCGCATCAAACGTAGTTTATGTAAGTAATTTTCCCTTAGCAATTTCAAAAATCATTTTTTGTCTAAAATACTCCATATTTTTCTGAGAAAATGTGATCAGCTTATTTCTCGTTATATATTCTGCAAACATGCAACTGAATACACCGCAATCACTTCCATTCATTTGGCGCGGTAAATTTCTAACACTTTCAATATCCCAATCGTTCATACAAAATGGAGCTTTTCGTTTATCTAGCGATTCCTCTTTTAAATAGTTTTCTAGCGCTCGTAACACAGCCGGATTCGGTGTACCCATTGAATCATAATATTTTATGGTTTTATCTTTTAGATGTATAATAGCCATGCACCAATGCACCTGCCCAACATGCACCGGTACTGGTATTATGTCGTACGAAAATATATTAACTTTACGTGTCCAGCGACGTACACCCGAGTGTCCCGATTGCATGAGTCGCGGTACAAAAAATGTATTCATCGCGTATACCGCTGGATAACCACAATCTTTCAATTGTTCACTACGCTCAGTTAGTAGATTCATATAGAAATTAATCACTTCATCGTTTAGCCAATTTAAGCCCACCAGTGTGCTTAAATCACGGCGCGTAATATTCAAATTAAATTTCTCTATAATTACTTCTTGACTCGGTCCATTCCGTGACACATGTTCAATGAATTTTTTATCATCACTTGACAGCTCTGGAAATTCAGATTCTTCTTCTGATTCAGATGAGTCATCTACTTGAATTATATCACTTGCTATACTGACATCTTGAAATTTCTTTTGAATATCTAATTCGGTTTGTCTGGTTTTTTGGGATAAATCTGCTACACTGAAACAAAATTAAAACAGAAAAAATCGAAAATTATTTATGGCGTTCATGTTTATGTCGTAATTACACTAAAAATTGGAAAATTGTTTACGTAACAACAAAGGCTCATGAAATTATAATTAAGTTTCACACAAATTGAAAAACTGTATGAGATGTAATCGAAAGAATTTAATAAGTTTAACAACCACAGAACAGCAAAATGACAAACTAATTTCATCGAATCATGGTATAATAAATAATTTTCAGAATTTCATTTTTTTAATTTGAAGTAGAATTTCAAAGTTCCGATTCAACGCAAAATCTACTCAAAATATTAGTCAGTCAACTCGACATTTCAAATTCTATCCGTTCCTAATCTTTTATAAAATTTAAAGAAGAAAACGTCTATCGAATATTGAAAATGGTGATGTTACAACATCCCAGCAAAAGCCTGAATTGACTCATGGCGGCTTTGAATCTATAGAAAGTTTTGAAAAAATGACATTGTTAGTATGAGTGGTAAATTTACCAAATGAGTTATAAAAATTGATCTCGAAATTGATAAAAATTTTGTTCGGCAGCTTGATATTTTTTGACAAACCAACTATGACAGCACAAAAATCAATCATTTTTCATTTTTTTTTGGAGAATCGGTTAAAAACTGATTAAAATTTATAAAAATTAACAAAACAGGAATATTCGATTGAAAATTTAAAGAGTTGGATCTCACTTTACTACACTGTATACACAAAATCGCACAATTTTCCAATCAAATAGTGTAATTTTATTCTACCATAATAATAGAATAAATAAGAAAATTGTTCAAAACCAAAAGCTAAAATGCTCGATGAATAATATATAAATATAGTCTAGACAATTTAGAAAAACTTACCTTTCAGTCTGCTGTATTAACTCCTGCTTGCGTCGCTCCTGATTCATTTCATACTTTTTTGCAAGACTCGCAATCCATCCTTCTTGATATTCAGGGCGCATTAGGAATTTATTTCTAAGTGAATTAATTGCTGTAACTTCATAACTGTGTGGATGGTAAGTATTTTTTTTTTTTTTTTTTGTAAAAACAACAAATCATCATCATGAGTATTTAGATTCATGGATTTTTTCAGAACTTAATAAATTAAACTAGATACTTCGTTTTTAATATAAACACAACAATAAACAATTTATTTACCAACATGCTATTAAACTAAATTGTAGTATTTAAAACGTAAACTCAGCATCCAAATCAAAAATATGACTACTAGTTCATAATTGCGACTGACAAAAATTGATAACAAATAAAGAAATGGCAACAATTAAAAAAACGTTAAAGTTCAACTAGAATGTATCCGTTCCTTCAGTTTCATTTAATGAACGGAGGGAGAAAAAAAGCGGAAACGAACATTAAACACAAATTAAAAATGTTAACGACACTATCTTAATACATGCATGACGGTGTGAGATGGAACGGATACGTTCTGTTTAGACCTTTCCACATGATAATCAATTGCACAAAAAATAATTAACGTTGCGACCTTACACTTGCAATAAACTTGAATGAATATAAATTAAGCCAAGTCATTTATCAAATCGTTTTTAGTTGTGCACTACATAAAACTAATTTATAAAATTTTAATAACACTTACGGTTTAGAGGG
The DNA here is from genome assembly GCA_951394425.1 of Tipula unca. Lineage (NCBI taxonomy): Eukaryota > Metazoa > Arthropoda > Insecta > Diptera > Tipulidae > Tipula > Tipula unca. The sequence goes on from OX596382.1 coordinate 10,571,995, forward strand.
TACATTTAATGATCTGGCTGCAGTCTTGTTCTGCGATGAAGTTTGTATTTCCACAACATCATCATCATCATCATCATCTCGAATTTCAATTGGAATATATCGTGTTTTTGTTGGTGATTGAACTTTTAATTTTGCCTCTTGGATAATTCTATCAGCGGCGGCAATTTTAGGGACATTTGATGTATTAGCTGATAATTAAATAAAATCACATATATGACACATTAAGAATTTAGGATTTAGTTTTAGGAACATTTAATACACACGGACATTTAGGATTTGGTGAAACGCACCGCGAAGTTACTGGTGGCGGACCGTTAATTTTTGGAGTTTTAAAGGCTGAAGGACCTTTGAAAGCTAGACATTCATTTGAAATGTTTTGAACTGCCCACGGCTCTAGTTTAGGCGGAATAGGTATTCTTGATTCTTGAATAACTGTACCAGGGCTCTTAGCTTTAGGTAAATTACGCGCTCTGTCTAATAATTATAATCACACCACAAACATTAGATTTTTTACATTCCTAGTCGATAACAACGTATACAAACTTTGAATTTCCAAAAATATATTCGAAACATCAGTTAGAATATGATTTTTATTTACTCCTACTGGAACTATTATATTAGAGCCTGGAGTTTTAAAGGCTGACGAACCTTTGATTGCTAGACATTCATTTGAAATGTTTTGAACTGCCCATGGCTCCAGTTTTGGCGGAATAGGTATTCTTGCTTCTTGGATAACTGTGCCAGGGTTCTTAGCTTTAGGTAAATTACGTGCTCTGTCTAATAATTATAATCAAACCACAAACATTAGATTTTTTACATTCCTAGTCGATAACAACGTATACAAACTTTGTTGAATTTCCAAAAATATATTCGAAACATCAGTTAGAATATGATTTTTATTTACTTCTACTGGAATTTTCATATCAGAGCCAGGAGTTTTAAAGGCTGGCGAACCTTTGAATGCTAGACATTCATTTGAAATGTTTTGAACTGCCCACGGCTCCAGTTTTGGCGGAATAGGTATTCTTGCTTCTTGGATAACTGTGCCAGGGTTCTTAGCTTTAGGTAAATTACGTGCTCTGTCTAATAATTATAATCAAACCACAAACATTAGATTTTTTACATTCCTATTCGATAACAACGTATACAAACTTTGTTGAATTTCCAAAAATATATTCGAAACATCATTTAGAATGTGATTTTTATTTACTCCTACTGGAATAATTATATTAGAGCCTGGAGTTTTAAAGGCTGACGGACCTTTGAATGCTAGACACTCATTTGAAATTTTTGGAATTTCCTGCAGTTCCGGTTTTGGCGGAATTATACATATTGTTGGTTGTTGGATAACACTGTCAGGGCTCTTAGTATTAGCTAAATTAATCGCTTTTCCTAATAATTATAATCACACCACAAACATTAGATTTTTTACATTCCTATTCGATAACAACGTATACAAACTTTGTTGAATTTCCAAAAATATATTCGTAACATCATTTAGAATATGATTTTTATTAGCTCCTACTGGAATCTTTTCCGAAATATCACACTTTTGGGTACTTAATTTTTGGAATTCCTTTGTTTCTAGTTTTGGCGGAATATGTATTCTTGGATTTTGGTTAACTGTGCCAGAGCTCTTACTTTTAGGTAAATTACTCGTTTTGCCTAATAATTATAATCACACCACAAACATTAGATTTTTTACATTCCTATGCGATAAAACCGTATACAAACTTTGATTTTTATTTTGAATATGATTTTTACTAGCTCCTACTGGAATCTTTTCCGAAATATCACACTTTTGGGTACTTAATTTTGGAAATTTCTGCGGTTCCGATTTTGGCGGAATACATATTGTTGGTTGTTGGATAACACTGTCAGGGCTCTTAGTTTTAGCTAAATTAATCGCTCTTCCTAATAATTATAATCATACCACAAACATTAGATTGTTTACATTCCTATTCGATAACACCGTATACAAACTTTGAATTTCCTGAAATATATTCGTAACATCATTTAGAATATGATGATTTTTATTAGCTCCTACTGGAATCTTTTCCGAAATATCACACTTTTGGGTACTTAATTTATGCAATTCCTGCGTTTCCGGTTTTGGCGGAATATGTATTCTTGGATTTTGGTTAACTGTGCCAGAGCTCTTACTTTTAGGTAAATTACTCGTTTTGCCTAATAATTATAACCACCACAAACATTAGATTTTTTACATTCCTATGCGATAAAACCGTATACAAACTTTGAAATTCCAAAAATATATTCGAAACATCAGTTAGAATTTGATTTTTATTAACTACTGGAATTATTCCGGAAGTACCACACTTTTGTGTACTTATATCAGAGCCTGGAATTTTTAAGTTCGTTGCAGTACATTGCGACTCTACTGTTGGCGGGATAACTCTGTCGGGACTCTTAGTTTTAGGTGAATTACGTGCATTGCCTATTAACAAAAATCACTTCATTAACATTAATTTTTTTGCATTCTTATACTGACTTGTAGAATCTGGTGGGTATTTACCCGCAACTGGATTTTCATTTGAAACATTTCGCGTTTCCAATGACTTCGGAATTTTTACATCTTGTATACTTCTAAGAGAGGTGATAATCTTAGGTACTTTATACGGTTTATTTTTAATTGGAAAATATTTTACAATTTCGGGTTTTCTAATAATACCCGAACTCTTAGGGATATTTGTCGTATGGCATGATAATTTAGATTTAATTTGATTTAGAATGCGTTGTCTCTCATTTACTGGTTCAGTTTCAGTTACTGCTACCGGTTCAGGATTATTTAAAAAATTTTCGATTTCATCAGATTCAGTTAATCTCGAAACAGAAGAATTGTAATGGTCAAAATTTAATTGCATTTGTTGAGATAAATTACAAGGATTTAATATTTTCAATGGTGCAGCCTTAATTTTAGTATTTTCATTAAAAGGATTTAATATTTTCAATGGTTCAGCCTCCTCAAATTTAGTATTTTCATTAAAAGAATCACATTCAGGAATGGTTTCAAGACGCAATAAATCCCGATCCTGTTTCTTCTTTTTCCGCTTTGCCGTACTCGAATGACAACGAGCGATCGAACTTTCTACCAAAACAGCATTTTGCCTTTCGAGCCTTTTGAGCCTTTCAGCCCTTGCTACTTTTGGTTCATAGCATTGCATTTAGAAAAATATTTTAATTTAATTGAGGACGAACAAATTTAGAAACCGTCTGGTTGGGCCGAAATAAAAACAAATTAATAAAAGCGAAAAAAACAAACGAACAAAAAAATATTTTTAAAAAATCTCATGGAATGTGCGACCCACCTAATTAAATACTAACGATTTCGTCTCGCCCCAACGGCACGTGCCGCTTCTGCCTCTTCATTGAGCGCCGCCTTCTGCAGATGCATCCAACGATTGTACACCTGATCGAGTAACGATAGGGTATGCACCAATCCAGGATCCGAAAAATCGCCCTGCTGATAGATACACGATAACGTTAGCGACATTAAAGTTAAAGCGAGAGCTTCAATAACACGACGATCTTCCATATCACACATTATAAAAACTTTTGATTTATTATGAATATAAATTAGCAACTAAATAAAAATCAAATTAAAACGAATAATTTATTATACAACACTTGAAATAAATTAATTAAATTACACAACGAATTTAAAAGATATACTACAACACGTATAATTTTAAAACAAATTATGTGTAAAAATTTGGTTTCATGACATGTTGGGTTTCTAGATCCGTAGCAAAATTTCAAAGGTATTCCTATTGATCGATGTAGACTTGACTAACAACTACATATTTACAGTGATTTTTATTACAGTGTACAGATCTGCAAACTTTAGACCATCCCGAAAACGTTTAACTACACAAGTTTACCGTCTTTTGCAAGACCAATCAATTTGATTTTTTCGAATCGTTGCGTGTAGGATTAATTGTGCAGTTATTATAATATAAATAGTTCCAGGTTTGTTACGCTATGAAATACGTTAAAATCAAGAGGGGGAAAACAAAATATATGACGGGAAACCAAATTGCAAACGGAAGGTTATGAATGCAGATGTGTGAATACTTTTCTTTTCAGCAACCTTTGATTTACTTTTTTATAATGCCTACTGCCGCAATTGAAAGCACGACATCATCTTGTTCAGACGTTCTGTTTCAACCAAATATTATTATATTTTACTATAATTTTAATTAATGTATAAACTTGCGGTGTACATTTGTTAATTTGAATGCATCACAGTTGTTTAGAGGAATACCATATAAAGTAAAATAAAACATAACTAGAACGGAAATCTGCACACAAGTTGAGCCGAAATTAATTATCAATTTGAAAAAAATCAGTAAATTTGAAATTAAACAAGAGATGAAATTTGCGATATATTTGCAAATTATGAATGCAGAAATCCAGAAATTGAATTAAAATTTAAATAAAAGTTTGATTAATTCGATAATTTAAATTAAAAATTCGATATATATAATACATATTTGTTATCGCTTATTAAGAATTTTTAGCCAAAAGTTGAATTTTTATAATTTCTAGCCAGTTAGTATTAAATTTCTAATTTAAACAAATATCTAAAATTTGCAATATAATTCTTCGACTTACCAACCTTTAACTTTAAGGAAAGGAAAACCCATCAAATAAATGCAATGTGCCTTCATTTAAGCGAAATAAATTTACAAGTGTGCATCTGAACGAAAATAAATACGACAAACAAATTCTTCAAAGATAAAATAGTGTCTATGAGCCGGATTCAATCAGTCAATGTGAAAGGAGTTTGCAGCAGATAATCGGATGTTCATTATTATAAACTACAAAAGAAATTAGCCTTGCGTACTCACCATCATTATATAAATCCGGGGCGCAGCTCTTCAACAGATCAAAGTATTTGTGTCTCTCGTCTAGGTTCAAAGTTTTCGTAACGATTGAATTTAAATTTGTTTTAACCAGAGGACTCTTTGCCGACGACGACAAATTATTCAATTTGTTGTTACTACTATTCTTCAAGTCAAACAAATTTGAGTTGCCCCACTTTAATATATCCTCGGCATTTCCATTTTGTAATATTGTGGGACTTGCGTTTGTTGTATGCCGGAATGTATTCGATGATTTAAATTGGCTACGATCAATTGGATGTAGCCCAGGGACCCGGCTTAACATGAGGGCGCCACGTGTTAAGAATGGTGGTGATTTGGATACCATTCTTGGACGATTCTCGTTTTGTCTACGATTCTCACCGTCTTCTTCCACATGACCACCATTCATATAAATTTTAGGTTTGGCCCCGGTATTGCGAATATGTGACAATTCCTGCGCAGAACATGAAGGTCCAGGTTGTTGTTGGCGGGGCACCTTTTCCGTAACATATATAACTTCATGATCATCATCGTCTGAATATTCTAAATCGGCGTAATCCGGTTCCAATTTCCGTGATCCCTTAGAATATTTGGACATACCAAAAACTCCTAGAAATTTTTTATGAAACCCTAAGACAATTATTTTGTGTGGTTATATTAAAAGCGAATTAATAAGTATGCGGAGAAACTCTCCGCCCCATAAATTACAAATTACCTGAACTCGAGAATCGCGACCGAAATGGTTTTTCTACTGGAATAACATATGTTCTACTCGGTTCCTCTGAAAATTTTTTAAATAAAATAAAAATAATCATCATTGGTAACACGTAAAACACTTTGCCCACCACTGAATATGAACTCACCAACAAGAACGGCTGGATATGTCTTTGGAAAATCAGAAACTCGTCGAAATTTTCTTGTAAGCGGTGGAACCTCTTCTGCACTATACACAAAATAGAATGAATGACATTTTGATGAAAAATATGTGAAAATTGCGCGGCTGCAATACTTACGGTCGTTTGCGGCTTTTGGTTCGATCAAGCGAAGAATTCGATGCCTCGGGATTGATGATTTTATATATTTTACTTAACAGCTCTGTAGCAACACTTGACATCACGTTACCCTTAATTGTATATGATAAGTTTAAAGAATTTTATATTGTGTAGACGCGATTTGTTCTATTGGTTTATAAATTATCGGGAAAATTTCACATTATTTTTAAGCGTATACAAAAGACGACAAGAAAGCAATGCGTTGTATTTTCGACACACACGGCAAAAGATTAATAATGGCGGCTTTGTTTTATAGCAGCTGCAACATTTTTTGTATAAGATGTGTGGAGAGTCATATTGATGATATTAATGAAAAAAATTATACAGCGTCTGAGATATACTTTAAAACTTATGTAACTTTGTTAAGCAGTAAATTATTCCCTACCGTTTTTTCATGTTGGTTAACATAAATCATTTTTTGTTGTTTTGACGTTACTGTCAAAATAAGTATGTTAAATAGATTCAGATGATTTTTCATATCTATTTAAGATGGTGGTAAATAAGTATCGATTTCGGAAACAACCTGAGTACATTATTTAATAAAGTTACTATTTTCGGCACTAATAACATATGTACATACATAATTCATTGATATAATAAATTTTTTATAATCCAAATCACAATAATCTAAAGTTACATACAATCGATATTATGTACATAACTTCAAATCTACAAAATAAATAAATAATGATAATATCAACTTTATAGCATCTTAAGCTGGGTAAAACTTCATTGTATCGAATTTATAGCATCATAAGCTGATAAATCGTAATTATGTATGATACATCATAATTATTTGATACATTAACATCAATAATTTGTGCTCATATTAAATTCCTACACAAAAGCGATAAGAATAAACATTTAAACCAAATTTAATTTAAAATAAAGTACCATAGGTTGTTTGAGATCATCCAATTTACTAGGCAAAGAGCTCCTAACGTTAGTAAAATGTTAATTACTGCAACCTTGAGTCGTATAAAAAATAATTTATGAAAGAGGATCCAAATTTAATAATAAAATCTAGTTGCAGTTTGAAGGCTCTAGAATTTATACATGTACAAAGTCAATAAATTTCGGTAGTGTGGTACCGCCTCTAACCGATTCAATAATCCGCCATATTTATTTCTAGCAATAATAAAAATAATAAAAAAAACTCTCCACAAATTCAACCCTACTGTGTACACTGCTGTCTGCTGCTAATTAGATTGTCAATTTTTTTCACCATTCTCGTCTGTCAGTCAATCAAGAAGAACTCAGGCGAAAGTGAAATTTATTTACTTTACTTAAGCTTTTGTATTTAGAAGTTTAGTTATTTAGTTTTTTTTATAATATACAATAATTAAAATAGTTGTTTAGTAATCTAATAGCGTAAAACAAGCAATGAATCCATGTACAATACCAACACAGCAAATCGATTTGGATGGAGATGATCGATGGATCAGCATAGTAAGAAATAGGAGTTCCGTAATCTGCGGGTACTTTGCATTTGCTAATAAATGTTTGATTACAGCATAAACGATTTTTATCTGAGTGTCGTGAGAAAGATCCAGACGTAATATTTCTTGGGGACGGAATACTAGAGACTCTGCAGTATACCGAGATGTGGAATCAATATTTTGCCCCATTGCACTGCCTTAATTTTAGTGTACGCAATGATTTGGTACAAAATACACTGTGGCGAATTCAAAACGGAGAGCTGGATAATGTAAAGCCTAAAATAATTGTGTTGCATGTTGGAACGAATAATACGTCGAATTCGGCAGAAGAAATTACCGAGGGTATTGTAGCAATAATCCAACAGATTCGAGCCAAGCATCACGATGTCTATATCGTGCTGCCCACACTATTGCCTCGAGGGCAATTACCCAATAAGCTGCGATCAAAAAACGAAACAATAAACCGGCTGATTGTAGATAAAACGATTGGGATTCGCAAAGTTCAAACTGTTTGTATTGATAAGGGCATTGTGCAAGCAGATGGAACTATTAGCCACCACGATATGTTCGATTATCTGCACCTAACAAACGCCGGGTCCAAAAAAGCCTTTGAACCCGTTTACGATCTCTTATCACAAATCCTTACAGAAAATGAGACTCTAAAAGACTTAACACCATCGGAATAGAGATCCGTCTCTCCGAATGTAACATTCCTGAAATGATTGCTCAAAAGAAGATCTTGCTTTTGATATATACAAAACCTAGTGTTAAGCTTCAGAAAAGTGTTTTTTTAAATATACATACATACCAAAACTTCCAAAACACCTCATTCCTTTCCATCAAACCAAACAAAACTTCCAGTTCATCTCGTATCAGGGTCAAAACATTAGAACCTACCTACCATATACTTAATATATTTTAAAATACTTAATAACAAATTGATATTATTGCTATTTTACGTAATTAGACTGCTTATTATACAACCAAAATACTTAGAAAACTCATTTCTTATTTAGTTTTTTCAAGAATTGATGATCAAAATGTAGCAAATTTAGTCGATTTTATTATATTTTGCACCATTACATACTATTCTTTAGGTTATTTAACGTTATTGTTTATTATTTATAAGGTTATACAATGCAAAAACAAAAGATATGGAAAATTTCAAAGAAAATCAAACATAAATATGAATTATTGCGATTGTGATGTTATTTGTATTTTTAAATGTAATTTAATTATGAATAAATTAAGAAAAATGCAAAATTTAACGATAAAATGGCCGATTTTACTATAAACGACAGTTTTATTTAAAAGTATGTATCCTAAGATTTCAGCGCGATAATTTTATAAACAGAAGCTTCGCTTGAAATAATTACTTATACTATCGTCCACCAGAGTTAATTAATTATTGCGATTCACCGTTAGACAGAACTGCCTCTTTCATATGTAGATGTCACACTTACCAAAATTTTGACATACCGCCAAATTTTATCAATACAAAACAATGGAATCTCTACAAAGTGATCGGAATATCGAAATAAAAGCTCGAATTAAATCCCCAGCGGAGTTTGAATTGAAAATTGAGCTTTGCAAAAGCCTAACTAACACAGATGGTGAAATAATAAAACAACGTGATGTATTTTTTAATTCAAGTGCAGGCCGATTAAAGCTACGATACTTAGAGGCGCCAAAAAAATCACAACTTGTGCTCTACGATCGACCTGATGTACTGGGCCCGAAACTATCCAGCTACGATCTGCTCGAAACTGATGAACCAAAACTTTTGGAAAAAATACTAACCCAAACGAATGGAATAAAAGGGTATGTCAATAAAACTCGGTTATTATTTTTGCTTGGTCAGACTCGAATCCATTTGGACCGCGTCGATAATTTGGGAACATTTTTGGAATTTGAAGTATGTTTGAGGCCGGAACAAACGATGGCAGAAGGTGAAAAAATAGCTAGTGATTTAATGAACGTGTTTCAGCTTGAGGAATCGTCGTTGCTAACTTCGGCCTATCTGGATGAACTTAAAAAATAGTACAGCTTATAATGGAGCTTACCATATTTCTGGTTTTTTATATTTTTCTAAATGCTTGTTATTTGAATATATTATAAATATAAAGTTATAAAAATAAACTAAAATTTTTTCTATTTCACATGTCACAATTCATGAAGACTGGCTTAGCTAAGGTTGCTTAGTTTTGGGTTAAGTTTAACTGGTGTGCTACCGGTTCTACCTTGCATAGTATTATGACAAAACTAGTATATCTTGGGTGGTTTCGTGTTTCCTTTGTATTAAAAAAAATACTGGAAAAATTGGTTCAAATGTTCTATATAAAGTAATGTAAAGTATTGTGGTGGATGGACACAAGCCAGCAAGCAAAGATTTTACAAAAAATATAGTTATGAGATTTTTTAGTTGCTACTTCATAATTTTAGCTCTGATGGAATTACTAGATTTGAAGATTTAAACCTTAAAATGAGTGAGTATGAAGTAACCAAACAACGCTCGGATACGAGATTTAACAAAGGTGAGAAGCTAACTAACGATATGATATCCCGTCAACTCCAGGTGTAGCAGTACTAAACGGTGAAGAGGTTGTTTTAGCCTGTAAAAATCCGACATGCTGTTAATCATTGCTTTGAGTATCTCTTGAAAAATTCCACCTACTCCGCTTAGCGAAAAAAAATACAACAAAATGAACTACAGTCTACACGTCTTATGTTAAGGTACCTAAATAGACACCATGTCCCAACCAGATAATCATTGTAGAAAAAGAATTTGCATAATCCAACTACAAGTATTTCGTCATTCCCGCGCATACGTAATAAATTATCTAGATCCACTTATAAAAAAAAATAGAAAACTTGAGGTCTGGTTTTAAATTTATTACAGAAAAGTAGTTTTCCAAAAAAAAAATCTCACATTTCCTTGATCAAAATTCAGTAATTTATATACTTTTGATCGAATTAAAACGGTACACGCGTCTTAAAAAGTTTTGATTAAAAAATGGTTGAACCCTCAAGAAGGATATCAGTTACAAAATTTTTGGAATTGGTGCGTCCAATCTAATACACCCGTGTTCAAAGTGTTTGTGTAAATCTAATTGAATTTTTTCATAAATATATATTTTTAGTTGCTCGCAATCGGTTGTGTAGTGTGCCACTACTATAGTTTTGATGATGGTGATTTAGTGACTGCATTCCTAGCGACTGGAACATTTTGTGGATACGTTGTAATATTATTTGTCGTCTTTGCTGGATATCTTATGAAGGCGCCATTTAGTAAGCGAATGGATATATTTTTGAGTGTTGTGGCATCGGCCGCATTTGCTACCTCAGGAATATTTATAATACAAGAGTGGGACACAGCTTTTCGTACGCGAACTCGAGATATTGCTATATTGAAAGGCTCATTATCGATTATTAATGGAGTTATTTTTGCACTGGATTCATTGTTCACGTTTCGGGATAAATGACTAAAGATTCGGGTGCAGGAAAATCCGATCTATGAGGCACCTGTAGCATTGTAGCCCAATACTGTATAATAATATATTCATATTAAGTCAATGGATTTTATTTTAGTTTGAAATATTTTTTCTTAAATATGATAAGAACTTATGTATTTTTAGATCATCTCTGGTTATTGTATTTAAGAAATGTATAGTATAAGGGAATTTGTATTGTGTATTATTGCTACACTCATGAGAGCAAACATTAATTTTTATTAATAGTATTAAGAAATATTTTTTTAAATTTAATAAAAACATGTACAAATTTTATCGAAAATATTCGTTTATCACAATTATTTGACCACCCCTAACAATACGCGTATGACTCGCCGCAATCATACTGCGAAGGGTATTTTTATTTCTAGCACAAGTTAGCTGCCCCGAATTTGTCCTCTTTGATTTATTATGCAGCTGGAATAAGTTGCGCTAATAAAAGCTGATTGTAGTTTTTTTTATAAAAATACTGAATGATGTCATCATTTAAGTATTTAAGGCGATAATTATTTCAATAAATAAATTAAAGTTGATTCATCTACTATACGCAGTGATTCTTAATCGATATTCCGCGGAATACCGATGTTCTATTACTTCTCAAACTATTTCCAATTTCATTGCATTTTTTATTCCAGCCAAACCTGTATTAATGGTTTGATTTATAATTGCAAACCCAAAAAGCCTGAAAGATTATCAGATTTTTGAATCGATGCGCGACACTAACTCGTATCAAACATATTAAAATTGACTTCCTTTTTTGCACGAAATACTGAATCGCGCGTGTAGAATTTGAAGATCATAAAGGGTTAATAAATAAAATTCTTATGAAATAATTTATATCACAATATGGATTAATCGTTCATATACATTTATACACTATCAATTGCCTATCCATTAAAATATTAAATCATCTCTATTAATATTATTTATTAATAATATTCACAATGCGAAGGTGAATGATGAATTGGAATGTTTATGTTTACTCGTACCATAAAGTTTAATTACTTTACTTAACGCTTTTGAATACTAATTTAGTAATTTAGATGCATGCTAGAATTTTTGTGTTTATTTGTATTATTGCTATTCAGCTGATGTGGTTGGCAGTCTAGCTCTAGATATCAAATTTACGATTATGTTACAAACTATTATTTACATATGTATAGGTATACTGCTTTTGTAGTTTTGCAATAAATGTTGTTATCTAAACATAAGACACCGATCTTATATAAACCAGTATTCTGGAACGCAAATTTTTGTTGTGTAATCTATAAAACAGTGGAAACTATTGGCGAAGCGATTTTGGGCGATTTTATTAATCGCTGAACGGAGGTTATGTCCTCGAGAGTCCCAACAACGTAAATTTCATGCAGAGTTTTGTTTCAATTTGAACGTGGTGAGGAAAAAATTTGTCGTTTCACATCTCTCATTTTGCCAATGAAAATCCCCAACAATATTGCTGAATCTAATTTTTATTAGGGGGTATTGTATCGCATAGAGGTTCTACTACTGAATTGAACGTTTTATGTATTTATCTCTGAAGTAACCCAATCTCAATGATTCGGAACTTGTTTGCGATTAGCATCTGTTATAAACCAGCACATGTAACAGTCTCTATGTAAGTGAGTATTCTATATTTTCTTATATTTCAAACGTAGACTTCAGTATACTGGATAAGCTCACTGCTTCGGTTGAACTCTATCGTAACAAATTATCAGTAGCGAATTCGCTTCGCTACAGGAGAGGGACAAAATCTTGGGATCCTTAATCTCGAAGATACAAAATCCTAATCCTAAACGACAATCATAGGGAACTGCCGAGCGGATAAACTTGCTCGGCATGGTTCAACTCTCCAACTACATCCAGAAAAGGGCAAAACCTGAGTGATGCCTATTACAACGCTAATATGGTGCGTATAACAAGGATAGGTTGGCCTATACTGCACTTGAAACACTCAATAAACTGGAATTCACTACCTAATCTAATATCTTTGGCATTAGCACACAGAAGGCATAAACATATGGGTAGGTACATAGTGGACATCCTCTCAGATCTCGAAAATTGTAAAGTGCTAGATATCTCTACGCTACATAAGTAGTGTGATATAGTCCTCACTATATAGTCCTGTGGTATTACAATCGACCGTGTTTGAACCACGTCTCAATCGCCATAGGATTAATAGATTTATTTAATTATTTTTCAGATATTTTATTATTATTTAAAAGTTTCCTGCGCGAAATTCAATTTTATTCGGGAGTTCCCCGAGATTACGAGATTTTGTACCTTCGGGATTTTGGAGTCTTATATACTCGGGATATTGTACTCTCAAGATTTTGATGCTTAACATTTCGCCCCGATACCCTGTTAGTACTGGGGAAGATTACGAGATCCACAATCCCAAAGACACAAAAGCTAGAAGCTTTAAAAAAATCCTAAGAGTTCAAAATCCCGAAGGAACAGAATCCCGAGGGTACCAAATTACGAGAGTACAAAATACCGAGGGTACAAAATTTCAAAATTTTGATTCTAATTGTTTTAATAATGGTACGATTGTGGTGACATCTCTATTTGAGCAGAGAAACTGCCGTAGATTGAAACTGTAGTAGATTAGATATATGTCTAGACTATTTTCAGGGATAGTCTAGACATTTCTAGACTATTATGGATTAGGTTAAAATATGTGGTATAAATAAGAAATGAAATGGTAGGAGTTAGTTGGATTTTAACCGCGATAGTATTGGTTAAAATTAGTTATATTTGGTTATATTATTCACAATCCAAAAATGGATAACGCCTAAAAAACATCGGGCCTCCGATCAAGTACTCGGATACGAGATTTAGGATCGGCACGATGTGGAACGTGCAAACACTTAGAAAACCAGGCACGTTGAACGGCTTCTAATCGTTGCTCTTCAAGAAACTCGCTGGCCTAAAAGTGGAGACCATGTGTCCCAGGGCTATACGGTGCTCTACAGTGGAGATGACCTCGGAAATCTTGGAGCTGGATTTATTCTTGGACTGCAGGTAAAGAATGCTGTTTTGGATTTCCAAGCAGTCAATAACCGATTGTGTAAGCTTCGCTTGCGCATGAAGTTAGCCAACCTGGCAGAAATAAAACCGACTTGTGTGAAAACATAGGTCCGTACGAAACTGCGACCGATAATGGTGAGAGAATGATGTACTTTGCAATTGCTCATGATCTTAAAGTAGCAAAAACGTTCGTCCCTCACAAACATATACATCTGGAGACATGGACACATCCTCGTTGAACTTCCCGCAGCCAAATTTACCATGTGTTAGTTTCTAAAGGACGAGCTCGGGTTGTACAGGATGTGAGAACTTATCGGTCAGCAACCAAATACGAAGCAGCGATCACCATTTGGTCGCTGTAAAGCTACGATGGAAGTTTTCGTACAAGTCTGGGAACACAGCGAAACGCATGGTACGTTTCGACAATGAAGGTCTGATAAATGAAGATCAAAAGAAACTTATCAGGATCTTGTCAGCGAAAACATTGATGAAGCTAATTACCAGTCTGACTGCGTGAACTCTATCTGGGAGGTACTGAAAACTTCGGTTGTCAGTGCTGCTCAACAGACTTTAGGTATAGTGAAAGTCAGACCCAAGAATGATAACGTTTGTTTGATGACGAGTGTTGTCTTGCAATTGAGCAACAAAATATAGCCCATAGTGAAGTGCAACAACGTCTCACAATCGCGAGGAAAAACAAGGCTGCTCTTACAAGAAAGGCAGCTAAGCGGATTTGCAGACGGAAGAAGCGAGAATGGTGGAAGGCCGAGATTCTGAAAGTACAACAACTCAGCAGTGAGCGCAGTTCGCGTAATTTCTTTAAAGGAATTACTGGACTGCACCATTTTTTTTTTTTTTTTTTTTTTTAAAAGGTATTGGCATAGACACTCTTTTGGTCCATAGCCTTACCTTACATTCACACAACATTCATTCAAACCATTCATTCATCCCATTCACACAAGTACAGTATACCATCTGCGCATTGCATAGCTCCATGTCACCCTGTACAGTGACATGAAAGATGGGTCGGCCCATGAGTTCTACATTCCAACAGAGGGTCATAGATGTTTTCAATTTAATCAACGATCGTAATCGGGAGATGAAAAATCCCTTTTGCATCCCGCCTCTGTTGGGATTCGGAACCCGGTACCTCCCGATCCAAACGTCGCAGCTTTAACCACTGCGCTATTTGCTCGGACTGCACCATACATTCAGGCCTTCGTCAATCGCCATTCGGGGCTGGGATGGAAACCTCTGACGCATGAAGTGGACACTTTACTGACCTGCTTGATGTTCATCATGCGTCACAGACTGTTGTTGAGCCATCCCATGAGGAATTCACTAGAGCCATGCATAGATTGAAACGAAACCGCTAATCTGGGGTGGGCTGCATTAATTCGGAGCTCTTGATATTTGGAGGAAATTTGGATGGAACTGTCTTTTCGACCTTATTCGATTAGTATGGCGAACCGAAGTTATGCCTGACGAAAAGAAGGTGGCCGCAATATGATTCAAGAAGGGAGACCGCTTGAAGTGTGAGAATTATCGCGGTATAGCTCTCCTTTGCACAGCATACAAATTACTGTCATACATTATATTGGATAGAATGACTCCTCTAGCGGAGGGCTTGGTTGGTGATTATCAAGGAGGATTTCGTCCGAATCGATCAGTCATTGATCAGGTCTTTTCGCTGCGGATGATTCTATCTAAATATTATGAGACATCCATGCCCGTACATCAGGTGTTCCTGGATTTCCGGCAGGCCTATGACTCCATCAATCGAGAGAGTTTGTGGTCTGCCCTGGGATACCTATAGGAATGCCAACAAAATTGGTCCGACTGTGTAGGATGACAGTGACAGCAGTCTCAATGCTGTGTTAAAGTTGAGAACAGACTATCGATAATTATTGCAGTTAATTCGGGTGTTCGGCAGGGAGATGCTCTGTCCACGAAACTCTTCAATCTCATGTTGGAGGACACCTTTCTTAAAACTGAAGCTTTACAAAGCGTTGGTCAGGCCTGTTGTTATGTTTGGATGCGAAACAGATAGTACATACCGAGCTCTGTACAATATCGAGATCACAGATCTGATGAAGATCACCGATATTTTACATGAAGTAAGATCTCAGCGAGTACGCTGGCTCGGTCACGTTCTGCGTTATGATCCAGAACGAATTGTGCAGCGATCTGAGAAAGGAGAGCCACCATATGGTAGGCGCAAAGGTCGTTGCAGGCGACGATGGCTCCACGATGTAGAGAACGACTTGGCCCCTTCAGATTATCTTAGACTGTATGAAGACCATGCTCAGGATCGAAACCGTTGGAGCCAAATAGCTGACTCAGTAAGGGGCCAGTAATGGCCTTTAAAAACTGATTATTATTATTCACAATCCAGTGTTCAAACTTTGTTTAACAAGGCTAAAACGTAACAATAACAAAACTAAATAATCCCAATTATGCTTTTATATATGCCATATATGTTTGCCGAATCTCACTCATTCGTCCCCCATATTTTGTTTTTTCAGGATTGCGGGATTCTGTATCGTCGGGAATTTGTACCCTTGGGATATTATGTACCATTATATCTCTCGAAGTAATGTTCTTCGGAATTATGCCACCAACACGTAATCGTTAAATAGATACGATTTTATGATTCAATTAGTGAATACGAAATATATGTTATTGAAATAGTAATCAATGGTTATGATTCATTTGAATTAAATAAATATTTAAATTTTATTATCAAATACAATTAAAAATCGTAAATAAATCCGCCATATTTGTAACAACAAATCCGCCATATACGGATATGCACTTCAACTGTCCGTTCAAATCGGGAAATTTGAAGCAATTAAATGTGTTTACAGTAACTATTTACTAAAATGTTGTTGCAGATTTCGGACGATTTTTCATCTAAACTTCAAAATAACTTAAATACGCATTTTATTTATCCCATGTCTGTATGGTTAATACAATATATTGAAATATTCTATCTGATTCACACACAAAAACAGAAAAAAACAAAATTAAAATCCGACAACAAAACACAATAATAAACAACCAAAACTACCACCGCGCTTGGCTGTCGTAACAACGTTTTTATTTACTTTTTTTCTGTACATAATATAAAAATATGTTCTAGAATTCAGTTGTAATTCGTGTTTCATTCAATAAAGTTGTGTATTAAGAAAACTTGAAAAAAAAAAATAAATAAAAATTATTTAAGTGTTTGAAATCTTTCATTAATTCTTATTCAAGTTAAAACAAATATAATTTCAGTGTGTGTGTCTATAAAATAATTAAATAATTAAAAATGGCAATCAGCAAAATATCTGGAATTAAATTTTGTGAATTGGTAAATTTACTTAATTTTATTTTAATTTATTAAGATTTACTTGGTACATTATTGCCTTAAATATTGTATTTACGACACAATATATCATACACGTATATAGGATATAAATATGTACAATAAAAGGGAAAGGAGATATAGCATTTCTTTTAATTTAAGAAGGGTGTTGTCTACATAATATTATTCTAGCGAATTATAAGCGATATGATGTCATTGTTCAACGTTACAAAATAATATTTAATTCGGCACAGGCATAAATTCATTATGCTAATTAACGTTTTTATTTATCTTCTCGTATATACTTTTTACAATTTAATTAAATTTACGCGACATGAATATTAATAATATACATATATTAGTATATATATAGTATTGGTTAATGTGTAATAAACTATAAATAGAAAATTACCAACAACATAAAAGAAAGATTACTATGTAATCTTGGTACTTTTTCCGGTTTTCTTTTTAATAAAAATTGAAATTAAAATTCGCGGTATTTCTATGGTTTGGTCGCTTGGTCGTTTGATTTCTTCAAAAAATAAACAACATGATGAGAAATGTGTTTGATGAAGCCACGCTATTGATGTTTAGTTTGCTTTGTTTCGATTTCTTTTATACTCGTATATCATCTTATTTCGTTTATTTCGTAATCTTGCATTTTTTTGGACTTGGATTTCCTTTCATTTTAATTGAAACTAATTAATATTCTTTATATAATATATAGACATATGTGGAGATGCAGTGATGGATCCAATGTTTGCTTAGTGGTTGGAGATTATATTCTTAAAATATATAGTTGTTAGATAATTAGGTCACTTTATTGTTAATTTATTAAGCTGGCGTGTGAATATTCTTAAGGGAATATGATGATTAAATTGCATAGTACATACATACATACAGATAATATTATAAATGCTGATCATTGCAAGTCTCATTACGAATCGAATGATAGTTAGAAATTAGCTACACTTAATAATTAAGGTGACGCTTTTTAATGAATTCACACCATTATAAGGGAAAAGTGTTTTTGACTGTTTGCGTGTGACAAGTCTGATGGGGAGGATGAGATGCCAATTCTTTTTTTTTTAATAAACTTTAAACGACATTTTCAATTGTTTTAAGGTTCTATACTTTACTTAATTTACTAAAAACAGGATGTCATACAAATCCAAATCAGTGGTTTGCCCCGCGCAGTTTCTAAGGCTGCGGACCAATACTCGAGTAAATTAATTACTAAGGTAAAAGTCGATTTTTAGAATTTTTCTTTTATTGAAATACGTTCTTTTGTTACGGTAAATTAATTTACTTTATGATAGAATAAAATTTCGTCTGCAAGAACGGTTTAGGACTCTACAAAGTATCGTGGATTTGTTTGGTCATCCTTATTTAATGCGAGGCAAACAAAACATTTTTTTTAATTTAGCAGAGATTTACACTATGTTCGATTTAATTCTAGACACATTTTAGGGCATTGTAATTTCGATATCAATTTTGATTTTTGTTCTATATAGATAAAGTAGTGTCTAGATATTATCAAAATTTAAATGATCTTATCAGCAAAATCGATTTTGATATTTCAAGCTGATCTTGTAGATTAATATTACAATAATTTTACGCTGTACGAACATGTGTTTTTTGTAATAGCATTTTAAGTACATATATGTATCTTTATATGTATTCTAAGCCTATTGTTGAATATTTTTATGATATTTGTATATATTTTGTAAATTCGATAACTAATTTTTAATTAACATGCAAAATATCAATAATAATATTTCGTAAATTTAATGCTTTTTGTATAATCAATAGTTCGCTTCATTTTCAAAAGCATACGCAATGCGTCAGGTTTGGATAAATGTAGTTGAAAAAAAGTATATGTATGTACATATATAAATTTCAAGAGAATTCAAAATTTCGACTCTTGTTCAAGATATTCGACCTGGATAATCTAGATTCAGGTAAACATTCATTTTACTCTCTATACGTACTCTAAGTATTAAAAGCACCTTAAATTATATTTAGATCTTTCTTAATAGGATTATCACAGGCTTCATATTTTATCCTAATCTTTTGGGACGATGTGGAGCAGGATTTTTGTATAATATCAGAATTACTGATAAATCAACCCAAATTTTAATCTTACGAAGTTCAACTTTGTTTTAATAAGCAATTCTCTGAAACATATAATATGATTATTTTACCCACTTCCATCACAGCAGTTCGTTCACCTCTTCCAACCAAAACTTGCTATCAATTTGTTACTTTACTATACATAGATTCATTCAGTACAATTTTATATATTAAATAGTAAAACGTTCACCATATATATATATATATATATACAACTTATAGGTGCGTTCAATTTGAGTTAGGTCAGTATAATCTGTATACTGATTAGACAAACAAATCCTATAAATCCTATCACCGTAATACAAATCGTATGTATAAACATACTTTAAATTGTTATCATATAAGCCATCTGTTTATAAATATACATAATGTAACATGCTATATCGCTTATAAGCCTCGAAAATAACTATATGTATAGTAATATGATATACCATCATAAAGTATTTTAAAATTTATTAGATTTCATAGAAATATGTGAATAACATTTTTATATTTGACAATCACATCATATACCTCCGAAAGAATAAATATACATAAAAAAAATCATTGTATTTCCAAATTTAAAATATTTCATTCATATTAGCGTGTTATGAGATCATCTATGCGTAAACAACAAACTAGATTGTATACATACACAATTTATTGACGTTAAAGTATCGAATGATTTGTATACAACAATTCTTGAAAGTATATTATAACATGACGTGATATGATGTCATCGTTTTTTGTATACGAGTATATGTATATAAGTGTATATAGTTATAGTTGTTTATTACCAAAAATTCCTCTTCCTCAATTTAGCACACCAACCAACAAGTTTTTTTTAATTTTGTAACAGTTTGGCAGGTATATAAATTGCTTTATAAATACAGAGTTGTATTGCCATTTTTGACCTATGTGAGGGAAAGTTTAATTCATGCGGAAAATCAAAATATATAGTTTTCGGAACCAACTCGATATAGAACTTGTTTTATTCCAAACTCAGTATTTATCAGTTTGCTTGCATAATATAATAACACGAGTATACCAATTAATCATCAGCTCTACTGTATTCCCATTAAAATATAAAAGAAACAACAGGAAATGTTACACATGCATATAGAACAGAAACAAACAATTTCCGTCACCACGATTTTTTTCGTGTCAATTACGACCGATAATTAAGTAAACAAAAAAGTCGCGCGATTACATATTAAAGCAACGCCCAACTATATTTTATAGTGGTAGCTATTTTTGTATATAAACAATTATTTTGAGTGGTAACCTTAGAGGCAATAATCATTATAATACAAAGGCTGCGGGCTAATACTCTAGGGTAAAAGTCGACTTTTACATTAACTTGCGGTAAATTAATTTGCTCTACCAAAAAGTAGGGTAAAACGAGTACACAAAAGTAAATGTTAGGTTGTACATTTTTTAGTGATAAAAACACGTATTTCAATAAAACAAAAATAAAATCGATTTTTACCATAGTAATTGATGTACCCGAAATTAAAGTATGATTGAAATATGAATATAATAAATTATAATCAAATGTCTAGTTTTAGATTCAAATTTCAATCAAATTAATTTGAACGTTTGGTCACTTATATTTAAATGTTATTTAAATGTAAAATAATTATAATATAGAACTGCAATTATTGAATCGATGTTCATTTTGAAATCGTGTCTCTGCTAGATTTCATTAACAAAAACTTTGCTAAATTTTCAATTCGAATTGCTTTTTTGTCTAAAATTTGATAACACGTCGAAACTGACATTATAGTGAAAATACACGACAAAAAATGCCAAAATAAAAACAGTATTTTTGACTAGCTTTTAGAAGTTTAAAAATTAAATTTAGCTGTTTTTTTGAACGAAATATAGCGAAGACGCGATTTCGATATGAATAGCAACTTTAATTTGGCCAAATAAAATGAGCCTAATATTGTGAATATAGTACAAATATTATATCATACAAATATTCAATTTGAAATAAAGAACAACTACATCCCTTTATGATTCGCATCTGGATCATGTTCAAAGAAATGCCATGCATTAGGATCAGAATTGTCATATTATCTAATAATAGCTAACACGAGTATATAATGGCTGCGGACCAATTCACCGGTAAAACTACTACTAAGGTCTGAAAAGTCGACTTAATTAACTAATTGAAATACGTGGTTTTGTTTATTATAATCTGTAGATCATAAAAAAATGAACCACGTAAACGTTAAACATTTACTTTTGTGTACTCGGTTTACCCTACTTTTTGGTAGAGTAAATGAATTTACCGAAAATTAAAGTAAAAGTCGACTTTTACCCGTGAATTGGTCCGCAGCCAATATATAGCATAAATTAGAGTACAAAACTTTCTTAAAGGGACTAAACACTGAGGTGCGTGTCAGCACTACGATACTGTCTGATGATCAAATTTGTTGCCCATATGTATAATTTTCAATTTTTAAATCATATCATAGAAAGCGAATCGCATTCTGTTGTGTAAACAATTGCTGCAGACATACACAAAAATAATTTAATTTTATTAAATAACAAAAATACTCTGTTTTTTTTAAACCCACCCAAACACTATACAATATCATACACTACACCATATTCTAATAAACTATTTAGTTTATTGTATATATCACTCCCCTAATCTTAAGTTGAATCACAACCAAAAAGCAAGCAAAACAAATTCTTGGCGTACACAAAGGCATCCGATTTGAAGGCATCGCGATTGTATTTCGGATTTTATTTTGCCATATAGAAAATATACAAATAATTCGATTATGAAAAATAATCTATTATTTACATAAAAATGTCTTATCGCGCGTGTTCAATGTGAATATCAATTAAAATTTAATAAATTTGTCATATTTAAATTCGACCGCACAAGCCACGACTTTATTTAATTTTTGATTAAATTATGTCAACATTTATGGCATCCATATAGACAAAATCATTTGTTTTCTATACACATTTAATTGACATTTTATTTGTTCTTTTGCGAAGCAATATATGTATGTGTATTCTTTTAATTGAATCAATTAAATTTGATAAACAAATTGGATATGAGGTGAGATGAAGTCAAAAGTGATATACACGATTTAGTTTTAAATTTTTTTGTGATATTTTCATCGTTTATAAACAAAATATGATTTATTAACAGTTTATCGTAAACAATTTATCGTGAACCATTTATCGTATACAATATATCGTAAAACAATTTATTGTATAAAATATTTATCATGGACACAATTTATTGTATGACGTTTATTTGACCATCAACAAATTGAATTGAAAATTTAGCAGAATTTTTACCGAATAGAAGAGACACGATTTTTGGTATTCAACACAATTAATTCTAAGGATAAACTCGCAAGTCGTTTATTTTTTCATATAGAAATTGATTATTTGCGATCCCGATCGAGGATATTTTTGAGTTTTAATTAATTTATTATATATAATGTTTAGGCCGGTATTCAAAGTTTGTGTGAATAGTAGAATAATTATTTCTGAAGCTCTCGATGATCATAAGATTTTTTGGATTGCGTTGTGCGTGATCAGTAAAATATAAATTTAACACACAACGGGAGCGGAACAAATTCCCAAGACTTATAATCCCGAATGTTTGAAGTCCCGACGGTACGCAATCCCGAAAACCAAAACTTGTAGTGCCGGGATTTTGTACAATCATCAATTTGTATCTTTAGAAAAGCACTATAAAATTGAAATAAAAAATGTTTTAATTTGCGAAATTTCTCTACTAAATTTAAAATGATAAGTTTTAAAAAACTGCAGATGTTTTCAATATTGCCCCAATAAAAATCGCACATTGTAAATTACGTCAATAAGAACGTCGCATAATACTGTTTACTAATACTCTTTATTTATATTTTTAAATTTATAAATTAACTTTACACCATCCATAATTAAAATAGCTCATTAAATTATCTCGTTTACGTTGATTGCGCGGCAATTGCCTTGAATTGCATTTTTGTAGACGGCGATCAGTCATAAAATTATATTGTATATTTATGTAGGTCAGCACATGAAATAATATTCCTAGAGTCTTTAAATTTATGTGTACTGAATAAATTAAATCTATGTATTTATAAAACGATACTAGAATATTAGATTTGGATTTGTATATAATATGGAATATCAATGCCGTGTCGTAATGTTTTGCACATATTCGCGCGTTGCCTCATTGAGACAAAAATATAATGATAGATTGGATTTAAGCGTGGTCAGTGATTTTGGTGTAGTGCATTAATATTAAATAAAAACTAGATTTTCGCCAATTTTGTGTATACTTATATACTTTTGTATATAGATGTTATATAACACGTTTACCAGGGTCATGGTTGAGTATATACAAAGCAGCCGCATATGTAATATTATAAGGAATGATGTCATTACTAAATTATGATGGATGTATACATCAATTTGGATCAAGTTTTTTTTTGACATTCCAATGACAATGTTCATTCTTGGGCACACAACTTGATTTAATTTAATTTCCTAAATTGATATATAAGAAGAGTTATTCCAGAATACAATTTCTAAATTTATTATCACATTAAGATAACTCGAACATATTTTTGCACACACTATCATTATCGTATATTCTCGTATGATACATGCATGTAGGAGGCTAATATAGTTTATAGTACTAGTGATTACTTCAATTAAAATATTTCTGTTTTAATCAACTTCAATGTTAATTTTAATTCTCGTCAAAATATTTAAGCTTTTCTTATTTTTGCTGTATGTATAGCAAAAAAACCTTCCTTTTGAGTATGACCTCTGTTTGTACATATTTTCACATCATTATATGTTGTAAAATGGTTGGGTAGAATATTAATAGGCCTACACAACGATCTTCATTCAAAATATAATGATAATATAACAAAATGTTATACTCGATCGTTTTAACTTTGATGTATTTAGTACAGTATGTCTTGATCAAATGATCACTAGAGACAATACACACGTTGTGATAAAATCAAATGATCAGTTAAGTTATAACTTTAATATTAATTATTTTTTAATTTTATTTACAGTTAATCACATTAACATGTCTATTCCTCCATTACAATAGTATGGATGAACCTGGCCGTGAAACAATACTACTACTCGCTGGTACATATGTAGGATTTACAATCATCCTAATTGCACTATTCGCAGGTAAGATTATTAAGACATTCTATAAATGCAACCGGTATGAGTTAACCAAAAACCAATTTCTATTTTTCAGGCTATCTTCTAAATACTCCATCAAACAAACGAATTGATATTTTCATCAGCATCATCGGTTGTGCTCTCTTCATTGCTTGCGGAGTTAAAGTCATCGACTATTGGAACGATGCAACCTTCAATACAAACACAACTAAAATGGCTCTAGCCAAGGGAGGTATGTCCATTGTAAATGGTGTCATCTTTATGGTCGATGTATTCTTCACATTCCGTGATTAAATTATTAAACTACATGTTGTTATTATTAGAAACAAAAAAAAAATTTTAATATTTTTTTTTTTAAATGCTTTAAATATTTTATATACAAGAGTTTAAAATAAGGGTTTAAAATCTGCCTCAAATCTATCTTTATTGTATACCTATATATTATGTATAAATATAAATATATATATATATTTATTTTTTATTAAATTTTATATTTACAAATTTACAAGTTATCAATTTTACTAAGGGAAAAAATAAAACAGGATATGCTGAATATGCGTTCGCTTCATTTTGATATTATTTTTTATATAAACTGTGTAATTTACATATATGTATTTGTCGAATATTAGATTTTTTAGTAATAAAAAGTACAAAATATAAGTTAAAATGTTTTAGTTTTATAAATTCCAAATTACGATTTCACATAATTTTCCAAAGATCGTCTGTTTAGAACATCTAAATGTTTACATCGAGTTGGACGAGTTTGAAAATAGATGGCAGTGTTGGTCGATTTCATAGTAATTTAACTCTATTATACATGAAGTAGCCTAATTGTGTATATGCTACATGCGAGTTTCAAAATAAACGAAAAAGCCTTAATGTATGCTAATCTATGTATACGTGAGAATACATGAGGTAACACTATACGTGCATCAATTCAAAAACAATTTTAATCTAGTTTTCCATTACATTTTCAATTGTTTAGTTCGTTCACGCTATTAATATATAAATTTATTTAAAATGTTACCAAAAATGTCATCAATTTTACGACAAAATGTAATACGCAAACGGATTACCAAGTCCATATTCACTGTTGCAAAACCAACCACCACCGGTGATGTAGTAATCAAGCGAGAAAAAGAGATTCTTGTGCCACAAATTGCAACGATGAACGATTTACCAGTACCATGTGGCAGCTGGGCAGAATATAATACGAAGCGGCAACAAAAATATAATAAAATCTTATTCGCTGGCATTATATCGATGGTGATGTCGTTGGCGGTGCTTCAAAATTCGGATGGGGCCAAATTATTAAGGAATTTACAGTATATCGAGGATTTCGAGTACGACAGTGAATAATATATTTATCTATGTTTGTTAATTTTAAAAATTTTGTGAATAAAATTTTTTTGTTTTAAGTAGTAGGCCGTGATTTATTTCTTGGGCCAAACAATGAAATTATATTTTTCAGTTTTTAGTTCGACGTGTCCAACCGTACATTGAATTTTTTTTCAAATATATATATGTGGGTGTGTGTATGATTAAAAAATAAAGTGCGAATGTTTAAAATATGGCAAAGAAGTAAATATTTATTTATTAAGCGATGGATGTGTACGTGCAATCAGCAAGGACCTCCTCAAGCATCTGCTAAAAGTAAAAGCGTTTGTCATAGTTTTATTCCAACGATGGACAATTTGCCTGTTCCTTGTGGCGGTTGGATTGGTCGTTTCTATCAGAAGGAGCGATCGTATAATCGTTATCTGTTTGCTGGAATTGGTTTAGCAATGCTTTCTGTAGCTGCGTTGGTAAAAACTAAATCGGCTTGGCTCGGACAAAATTTCCAGAATATTTGCACATTCCAATATCATGATATGGCCAGACCCCCGAGTAAAACGAAGAAAAAAGAGCCTACCGATGCTAGTAAAGGCCGTCAATTTTCACGTCAATGTGGAATTGAGGAAAAATCAGCTGTACCATTTGCTCTTATATCCGTAATGTTTACGGTCGCTTCTCTTGTTAAATTCTTGTTGTGAATTAAATTTTGAAATTTCTGTACAAAAATGAAAAAAATGAATTTTAATTAATAAACTTTTCGGAGACTATAATATCAGCGTCTCAATGGAGATCCCACTTCCCAACTGGCGTTACATAGCATTATCGCACCAGTGTAATCTGGGGTTTCCTCTTGGTGGTTGAAGCTGTGACGTTTGGATCAGGAGGTACACGGTTCGAATTCCAACAGAGGCGGAATGCAAAAGGGATTTTTCATACGATCGGTGATTCATCTATGACCCTCTATTGAAATGTAGAACTCATGGGCCGACCCATCATGGCGCTACTCAGTGTGCAGATAACCAATTAAAAGATGTGTACAAAATAGAGATATATACTGTTCAGCTTTCAAAGGATAATAAATCCACTAGGTGAACAGTCTCAGAAATAAGGATTAATCCTAATCGCAAAGTAACAATCATAAAAAATTCTTATTCTAGGATATAGGACAAAACCTTTCTTCGCTGCTGGAGCAATAATACAAGAATTTTTTGTCAAATTTGGTGAATTTACACAAGTATATGAACCATCTCCTAACAATCACTATAATATTGTTACTCTGTCAAAACCATATTAGTAGGCTTTTGAATTATGTGCTCTCGTATAAACGATATGTTTTCAGTTTGTTTTCGATTTTGATCGAATCTGGTCTGGTGTCCAGTAAAAAAATAAAAATTAAAAAAAAAAAATGTCCTTGGTTTGGAGACGTTGCTTAAAACTTGCAATTCATAAACAATGCATGTCTAAATGCGGTCCAACACCTCTAACAAATCAATGTCGAACACTAATACGAACAATGAATGATTTGTCTGTGCCCACTGGTAATTGGTTTATTAGTTATTTTATTAAGGAACGTTCTATAAATAAAAATATGTGGACTGGATTTTGTGTGGCAGCGATTTCATTGATCACAATCATTAATAAGTCCGATGTAAGTTCTATTGGACAAAATTTACAATATATATCGGATTTCGAATATGTGGACGCGGCTAAAATAGCTAAACGACCGAAAGACATTGAAAAACCAGAATCACCATCATCGAAAGTCATTAATCCGGACGTAAAATTAGAGAAAGTACAAAATATTATGGATGTTCCATCATCGAGGTCGTTTTTCGTCGTATCGACGTTATTTGCTATCGCTTCATTAGTGAAATTTTTCATATGAAAATAAATTATAGCTTTTAAACAAATGTGTTTTGATTTGAAAATATTATTTACCGTTTCGTATATATACGACAACAGAGACGCCGCATGCAGGTTATTATTCAATATTGATCACCTTCTCACTGTAATTACTCGAAATGATAATAATTGAGATTTTTAGATAGTTGGAAAATAATAGCAAAACACCGGTGATCATAAAACATAGTCTTGTGACTAATAAAAACTGATAAAAATTCCGTATATAAATCACAATTGTCGGGCACTTAAAGTAAATCAGTTCGTTTATTTCATACTGGCCGGATACAAAATGAAAACCATTAGCTTTGGAGTGATATTTGTCACACTTCTAGTTGCAAGTGAAGCAACATTTTTCTCCCCAAAATTGAGTGAAAAATTGTTTCGTAACAAACTTGGAATTAATCATGAATATAAATCGAAAAATGTTCGAGAGACAGCCTATAACCAATGGATTGATCATTTAAATTTCAATAAGGGTACATTTGTTCAAGTAAGTGTTTAAAATAGGCCACGTAATTGGCTTATATGATATAGGTCTAACTATAATTAATTTTTTAGAGAGTTTACATCAATGACCAGTTTTATAATTTGGGTGGTCCCGTATTTATATATGTTGCGGGTCACGGTGGTGCCGAAGAATTTTGGTTAGAAAATTCGTATATAACTCAAATAGCAGAGGAACAAAATGGCGTTATATATACCCTGGAACCACGATTCTATGGGAATAGTCGTCCAACAGCGGATTTATCATTTGACAGCTTACAATATTTGACAATCAACCAAACGATGGCCGATATTGCAGGTTTCACAAGATTTCTTCGATCAGAATTAGTGGAATTTGGATCAGACCGATTTATTCTATTTGGGTATGACACAGGTGCCACAATTGCCACATTTTTGCATCAACGAAATCCTGGTCTCTTTGATGGGGTGTGGGCATCAGGTGCACCAGTTGAAGTATTCTTTAATTTTGATTCATATTTCTATGATATTCAACGATTGGCTGAACAGTACTTAGAAGAAAGTTGTATTACAATCTTACTTAATTCATACAATGAGCTTGAAACACTTGTTGTAGCTGGAGAGGCGGCCCGAATAACCGAACTATTCGGTTTAGAACAAGAAATCAATTTATCCGACCCAAGAGAACCCAATCTTTTATTTTATATATCATCCTTATTGGTCGCACAACATTTCGAATGGGGTAATGATATGGACCGTCAAGATCTTTGTCAATCACTCGCCCAATCTGTGGCTAATTCGGCATCGGATCTTGAAGCGCTTACAACATACTTAAATCCAGTTGTGGCGGGAATAAATCTAGACTGGGATGCCGCAACTGAATATTTCCGAGAAACAAGCTGGGATTCGGATGGATCACGATTTGGTGAACGTCAAGATTGGTATACCACGTGCAACGAGTGGTCATGGTTTAAAACATCGTATACACTACCAGCAGCTACTCGTTATCGTTTCACAGAATATCTTTTTACTGAATTTTGTACTGAAGTATTTGGAAATACACACGAACAGATAATTGGCGGAAACGAGCAGACACGTGCCGCCCTAAGAATAAATCCAGCTCTACAAAACGTATTCTTCACATTTGGGGGAACCGATCCATTCCGATTGCTAGGTATTACAAGTGAACTAAATTTATGGACACCGGGACAAGTAGTTCCAGGATTTGGTAAGGCATTTGATTTAGTGCGAAGCATTCCAGCTGATAATGTTACACCAGAATTTACACAATTACGATTAAATGTACGTGAACGTATTCTAATGTGGATTGGAAATAAAAAATATTGATAATGATAATAATAAAAATTTTGTTTGAGACGATTGTAAAATCGCACGCACAGTATACACTTGAACTTTGACTAAACCACTTGAATTTGATTTTTTCGATGTCGTAATAAAACGATAATAAAATTTTTTACTCGAACCATGAAGATTATAATGAGACTAAACATTAAAACTTATCGCTATCATAAATATCTCGTTCTAAATGGCCGGTTAAAATTATATCGCGACATGGTAAAATGTTATAAAATTATGCTCGTCTTATTTTCTTTTCACCACTTGATGAAATTAATACGTTGTGGATAATGTTTCGTTTGTGCATTGACGACAATTCTACCTCCTATAAATTTGATCGTTCGGGAAGGTTGTAAATCGCCTTTAGTGTTCTTCGTATAAACGAATGCCATGATGTAGTTGATATTATCAATCTCTGCAACTCACAAAATTTCATGTAACCGAGAAGTATAAGCCATTCTGAAAAAAAAACTTTTAACACAATTAAATGGAATGTTACAAAGTCGACCCTCTGGACGCGATACCTGCCGCTACCTGTCTGTATTTGATTTGTTCTAGACACCGATCTTGACCAGCTATTCAATCTCATTCTTATTCTTCACAGCTATCATTTGAACAAGTGGAGTAGTACGGTTTTGGGTAAAACTGTCTTTATTTGGCACATCTTTTCCTTCCGGAAAATAATAACCTCCACTGTAATTTTAATTATTTAACAATTTAAAATCGAAACTAATCCATTTAAAAAAGAATCTTAACCAAAATTCCAATATATATCTAAATATTCTAAAACATAAACTCAAAATTCTAGAACGTAATTCTTAATTACAATACCAAAATTTTAAAAATTATAAATCATAAAAATGCTGTTCTGAATTTGAACGATCAAAAATTTAGTTTGTTGCCTTCCAGAAATTATAGTTTCCTTAAATATTTTAGAAACTATAAATACAAAAAAATAAAAACATTTGTCCCTATCGGAATCACAAAAAATTTAAATTCAAATTTCCCGGTATTTTTTGCCCACAGTAGTATGTTTTCATACAAGTTGGCCTGATTTCTGCCAGCTCTAGCATTAAAGCCCCCAATTACCATTCTAACATCGTGTTCGGGTATAGATCCCATCAGACCGTCCTAGTCATTGACAAATGAGCCTCAATCTTGGGGCTGGTTGACTTCTGTGGGCGCGTGTACACAAATTATCGATAGGTTGGCTAACTTCATGCGCAAGCGAAGTTTACACAATCGGTTATGGACTGCTTGGAAATCCAAAATAGCCTTCTTTACCTGCGGCCCAAGGAGAAATCCAGTTCCAAGATTTCCGAGGTCATCTCCACTGATAGAGCAATGTATAGCTCACTTTTGGGCCAGCGAGGTTCTTGAAGAGCAACGAGTTCCAGCCGATACTCCTTCATGCACGTGAATAGGCCCTCCAACGCTCCTGGTTTTCTAAGTAACTGTACTCGTGTCCGGATATACTTGAGCGGAGGTCCGGTGTTTTTTTGGCGGTATCCATTTTTCTTTTTGTTGACTTTATAAAAAGTTGATTTTTTTACGGACGCGGGTCGTCAGTCCAGCAATCCAACCGTTTGGTCGCCTCTTACGACAAGCAAAGGATATATGGTGGTATTCTTGGGAAACATGTTCGTGCAATTTAGATTTCACTAGGGCCACTCGTAAAACACACGAAAATTAGTCTTGCATCAGTGCTACACTTTTTCCCGTGTGGTTTACTATATGAGTACTAGGCAAGGTCGACTAAATTTGGCATCGAGAAATTTTAATATTTTTTGTTTAATACAGCCCTCCCTCTCCCAGAATATAATTTCCAAATCCGTCACTGGAACGAGTTCTCGGAGACTGCCACGTTGTCGGATTTATTAAGCTAAACTGAATTCATGTCGCGAGACCCTAATAATTTTGGCGTAGCAAAATTTCTATATGCTGGACTAAAAAACCAGAAAGAGACAGAGACTTTTAATATATAAAAAATGCAATTAAACGTTACCTATAGTCACAGACTCACAGGTAACCACTAGATACCGGAAACTCTCTCAACACAAAAATTCAATTACCATATACAGTCGTCGTATAAAAAACTCAAGATTTTCTTTTCATTTTGCACGCATATATGGGATATACACGGCAGTTATCACGGGGGGATCACGATTATTGATAATACACAATAATATAAATTTATTTAAATCAATCCCCTATTATTATTTATTTTTTTTATTTTAAAATTCAAAACCACCCTCTAACACCCCTTTTCCCGATTTTGTTGTGTGCCAAAAAAAAATTACAAAAAATTTGATATTTTTCCGAAACGCGCATGTTCAATATATGTATATATACGAGTATGTATGTACATACACGAAATTTGTTTCAATTTTCATCAACCCTCGGAAAATCGATGAAATATTTTTTTTGAAGTTTTTTTCCTTTTTTTGGTACTACCAACCACCTACCTTATAAAAAAAAAAAAAAAAACTTCGGAAAATTTCCCATTAAATTCCAGTTTTTGAGGATAAGTTGATTTTTGTCTGTTGTGTGGCATACACCATTCATTGTTTTTTTTCGTTCTTTGCAATATTTATTATAAATTTAATTAATTATTTATTATAATTTTATTATTTTTGTGTATTAATTATAATTAATTTTTTTAATTAATTTAATTTTTTAATTTTTAAAGATAATTAGTAAAAAATTATCATCGATTGATATATACATATATGTATATCAATAATATCGTATAAGATATAATTTCACTCAGTTCTGTATAGTTTTTATGGTTTTATAAAAATAAAATAAAAAAATTTCAAAATAAAAAAAAATTAAGTTTTCCTCTTGAACTTTATAATCTTTAATTTTATAATTTTCCAAACAAAAGAAAAGTGAATATTCAAACACAAAGGATAATAAATATATATATTTTATATAATTCAAGTGATTTAAATTAAATTGTGTGAGTATTAAATTATTGCCTATATATACAGAGTGTTCCAAAATAATATTACTGGACAATTTTATTAATTTAATCGAGTTTTCAAAAAATCAAAAAAAAAAAAAAATGTATTAAAACCCCACCCTAAATTAGCCGCTAATTTCGTTAATTAATGTTAATTAATATATAACCAAATAAATTTGATATTTCCATTTCGGTTGGTTTACACAGTTAACACTAAACCAAAATTTCTTTCCAAAAATCGATAATTTTAGTCCTTAAACGAAAAACGAGAAAATGGAGTAAAAAAGTAAAAAAATTCTAGCACGTGCGTATAGTTAGAAAAACACTTTGTGTGTGTGTATAGTGAAAATTAATATACGGGATTCGACAAAAATAAAAAAATGAGAACAAGGAAATATTATATAATCTCATTTTCCACACACACACACACACACATATACACACAACACACATAAATTTATTGTATCAAGTCATATGATATACAAGTATTCGCGACAACTGGGCTAAAAATGCGTTTTTGAAAGGAGTTCGGGTGCAGGAACTCTGCAATTTTTTTTTGTGTGTCCTTTCAATCGGATTATCATCGCGTTTTTTATGCATTAAGCTTTTTGCCATATAAATCAAATAACACACAACAAAAAAAAACACTATGGAAGAAGAAGAAGAAATGGCCGGGAACTCAAATTGATGTTGCGCTTTAGAGATTTTCAATATACATATATTCGTTTTTCACCAACTTTTCCCTTATATTATATATACATACATATACATATATACGAAAATTGTGTACAGATAAAATTTTAGTAGGACGAAATCTTTTTTTATACACTAAAATTGTTAATTGTGCTGGCTTGTAATATTGCGTGTGCAAGGCAATTGTGAGACACCGCACGTTAATGTGATTTTAATCGATCGGGCTGCGGCTATAAACGGAAGCAGGTACTATATATACATATATATATTATATATCTGGGGTATGAGGCGAACATTAAAAATTTGTATCAATGGGATATATACGTATAAATGTATACCTCACCGCCGCATATATGCATATATATATATATATATATATATATATATATATATATATATATATATATATATATATATATATATATATATATATATATATATATATATATATATATATATATATATATATATATATATATATATATATATATATATATATATATATATATATATATATAGATAAATATATTTACCGGCCGGCATTTTTATTTTCGTTTCCTTGAATGAAAATTCTCTATATATATACGTTAATATTAAATTACGGGTTAAATATAGTGTGAATATAGTGAATTATTAATATATCGAGTGTTATTTGTATAGTAAAATTATTTATATATTGTGCGGAAATAGAGTGGATTTGTTAAATCAATTAAGTTTTTTTTTTTTGGGCAAAATTAAATTTTTTGATCTGCAACCGCTTCTTAATATTAAAACATAAATGTTACGCCATGCTTTTTTTCGATATCGGAAGGAAATGCACCCGTTTCCATGGAGCCTGCGAACAATTAAAAAGAGAATAATTTTTATAATATTTCTCGGTTATCTCTTTCCGGAATTCCCCTAAAAAAAATTCCTTTGTGAATTGTGACAGTTTTTCTTTCATGAAATTATTACACATATAATTCCGTTTGTAACTATCATCATTTGGCAAGTGCACAATGTTTTTCACCCCCAGTGCCAAATTAAATGACGGAGTGAGTCCCTAACAAACTTCTACCAAAAAATCTCAGTCTCTCGCTGGTTGCTTCGATTACAGGTCCGATTTAATTACAGCCTGCCTCTATTTATACATCTTTTATACATGAGGCATTCTCATTTTAAACATTTAATAATTCGAATTATTATTTTAATGTTCAGACTTGTATACGTGCGAACTTCGGTTTCAATTCTAAAATTTAATTAAAATATTTGGAAAATTTGAAATTAACAAAAATTTTAACGTTTTCCCTATGATTATATAGCCCATTAGAAACAGAAATCAAAAAAATGTTTGAAAGCATAACTCGCTTTGCACCTTTCCAATGAGCGTAGTATATAGCTAGGGCTCGTATTATCGGGTACGATACTTGCTCGGTTATTTTTCTATTTTTTCAAATACCTGAATAACCGGGTAATTGAATCGGGCATCTCCGAAACGAGTTTTAAAATTATTCATACAAAGTTTATATCCGATTCAAAACAATAAGGGAATGATCGTGGACAACACAAAATTTTCTGATGTGGTGTTTGAAGAAAAATATATTTATAAAATTAAAAGCCACTAGGTGCTTGTCGCTCAGATCGATATGAGCAGTTAGTTTGCTTTTTGGCAAGTGCACAATGTTTATCACCCCCTAATAAATTTCTACCAAAAGTTCATTCAACATGCCGAATTTAGTTTTTTTCTGTACTTGGTTTGCCTCGATTACAGGTCCGATTTACTTCAAGCGTCTATTGGGATTCTATACTATATATCAATACCACCCAATCCAAACGTTACAGCTTCAACCACTGTGCAATTTGCTCGGTATAATTCGAGTGATATGCCGAATTTCTATAAATCATTTTAATTTCGGAAATTCAAAATTCTAGATGACTATTTATTTATATTTATGATTCTAAATTTATAATTTTTGAATATTGGAAACATTGGAAGAGTGCTCATTTTAAACATTTAACAATTCAAATAATAATTTTATTCTTTAGAATTGTATATGTGCGAACTTTGGTTTAAATTTTAAAATTTTATTAAAATATTTGGTAAACATTTCAAATTGATGAAGATTTTAACGGTTTTCTTAAGAAATCAAAAAAATATTTGAAACCATAACTCGCTTCGCACCTTTCCCATGAGCGTGGCATATAGCTCGAGTCCATTATATATCGGCCTTGTAGACTAGGACTGGTAGTATTGAGTACCAGGTATCCGCTCGGATATTTCTCTATTTGTTTGGAGTACCTGAATACCCGGCTAATTAAGTCGGGAATCAACGACAAAATTTTTATTTTCTAGAAGTAGAATTTCGCAATTTTTTCTAAAATCCATAAAATTTATAAATTGACTGAAATTTGTGACATCTTCAAAATTTTGTTTAAATTTATAATTCGAGAGATCTCGAAAAATCAAATAAAGGGTTTTCCAATAAGAGGTTTCATTTTGATATTTAAAAAACGAATATTTCTTAAGAGAAAACAATGAATGTTTATTTCATTGTAAAGAGGAAGGTACGCCATTAACATTTGAAAAAGATATCAGCCAAATAGCCGCCAAGGCTACGCTTGCTACCATATTCTTCTCATGAAACTTTCTATGACCAATTTGTACATTTGCGGCTGTTCGTCCTCGATAACGCGAATTGCATCTTTACGGTCTTAAATCGATTGTGGAACATTGGCATAGACCTTATATTTCACGTGGCCCCCAAAGAAAAAAGTCGAAAGGTGTTAAATCACAAGATCTCGGTGGCCAATTGTGATCACCTCTTCGAGAAATAACACGGTCATTAAACTTTTCTTGCACAATTGCGATTGTTTCGTTGTGTGTGGCACGTACCGTCGTCTTGCTAAAAATAAACGTCGTCCACATCAATAGTTTCCAATTCCGGCCATAAAAAATCATTGATCATAGCTCGGTAGCGCAATCCATTCACCGTAACAGCTGCATCAGCCTCATCTTCAATAAAGTAAGGTCCAATCACACTGCCAACCCAAAAACCGCACCAAACAGTGACACGTTGAAGATGGAGAGGCTTTTCAACAACATTTCTTTTCAACATTTTGATGCATTTGAAGGACCCAATCAGCGAAGGTACGACGTTTATGGTGATCGACCGGCTTGAGTTCTTGTGTTAACTGTTAAAGTTCAGTTTTAGTTCTGTTAAGGCTTAAAACCTAAGTCTTTATACAAAATACGATGTAATGTCGTTTATGGAATGTCTAATTCCAAAGATCGACGAGGAATCTACAAACTTGGGTTGTCTTCAACAATCCGGGTTACAGCAGCAATATTTTCAGTTGTTCTTGAGCGACGCACACGCTTTCGATTCTTCACATCACTAACTTGTCCCAACAGCTCAAATTTTTCCACCAGTTTCACTATTGTCTCCCGAGAAGGTGCTTCACGACGACCAAATAGTGATTTAGTTTTGCGAACTGTGCATGCAAAATTTTCACTAATTTTGTAGTGAATTTTAACAATTACAATGCGTTGTTGAAGCGATCGTACCATTTTTAGTAATGGTGTAGTTTTTACTTGTCAAATGTCAAAAGATGACAGCTTCAAAATTGACAGCTGCCCAAATAGCAGGCTATTCAAATGAAACCTGGAAAACCCTATATTACAAAAATTTAAAAATATCCTAAAATTCAGTCTATTGTTAAATTTTCTCTAAATATGTGAATTTGAAAATATGGCCAAAATTGAAATAATACTCTAAAATGACCGCCATTAATTGGAGATTTCCATGAGCGTTCAATATCCGAATTTTCATAATTAAACAATTCGAATTTTTAATTTTATTTCCAGAATCATATATGTATGTATGTGAATTTCGGTTTCAAAACATTAAAATTTAATTAAGAAATTTAAAATTTTAAAAAAATTTAGCCGAGTTAATTGTTTCGACGTTCAATTGAGAATATTGTCGTGTTTGATTTCAATTATAGACAATTCCCATTCCGCAACTAATCATAATTCGAAATTTAAAATTTTCAATATGTGGAATTGCCGAAATTTACAAACTTGATTTTTTTTTTAAATTTGTCATGCCGCGAGATAACTGGTCCACCACGTCTGAACCATAAGTACGTAAATGAACATCTTTATGATTATCTAACTGCGGCAGACACAAATGCTCGTTTCGATTGTGAAAAAAACAAAATCAATAAATTAATTTGATATCCGGACCGTAAAGTAACACGGATCATTGGATGGTCCTCAACCAAACCTGTGAACAGGAACTGAATTGGAACATTAAATCCGAAATTGTAACCGGAACGATACATGGTTTGGTTCAGTTTTGAATTTGTTTTTAACGACTGTGACGGTTGAATAGAGAGTCACCATGTTCGAATTCTAATATGAGGCGCGATTTTTAAAGGGTTTTTTCGTCATTGATTTTCATCAGGATGATGAATCAGTGGCGTAACTGGCCCTAATCCAAAATTAAAGTAGGCTTCATATATAAAATGCAGAAATAAAATAAAAACATGTTAAAATAGAGTTCATTGCGTTTTATTAACGATCATGCATACTCACATGTAATTGTATTTTTAAAAACCTAAAATGTTATTAAAGTGATTAAATTTGAATTCTAGAATATATTTTGCCTTGATTTAACACTGGTAAAATCATCAATAAGTTTTGAAACTCCCAGTTTTTCAGCTTCTATGCTATAAGTAATGCTTACGCCGATAAATGGATTTGCTCCATTTAATTTCGTGGGCAATTCTTTATTAATTGGAATTTCGAAAATAAGCGTTCGACATAGTTGTCACTGTGACAGGAGTGGTTAGAAATAAGATTAATGATGAATACACGTTTGGAATATTTGGAATCATAATTCATATTATTGTATTGGACAATAACCAGGGGCCCTAAAATAATATAAATTGATACTACGTAACAGTTTTGCCTCGGATCGTAGTTGTCTAACAGCAGCAATCCTGCTTTCAAATTCGATTACACCTTAGTGCAACTAAGTAGTTTCTTTTAGAAATATTTTTTTTAATTTCATTTTGTATATGGAACACAATATCCGCCAAATGGCCACCACGATTCCTCTGGCAACAAAGAATGCACGTATAACTTTTATAACGCGTATGATTTCGTCCTTCAGCTCTGTTATCGTAGAAAACTCCGAGAAAAAAATCCAATAGGGTTAAATCACACGATCTCGAGAGCCATTTAACTTTGCTGTTTCGTGGAATAATGCATCCTAAGAATTTCGTTCATAATATGGAGCCATTCTTTTTCGCACTGTGCAAGTGGCACCGTCCTACTGAAACTACATATTCTACTGAAACCACTTATTATCCAAGTCCATGTCATCCAATTTAGGCCGTAAAAAGATTGTTATGGGGAATTGATGCTGTCGAGGCCTTGGCCACAATTTTTTCCATATATAGCAGTAATACTTTCGGCCAAACGTACTGGTGTTTTTCCGTTTTTGACCAACCCAGATTTTCGACCCAAAACTGCATAATTAATTTTAAACAAAAATATTATTGATGGGGCTAAGTGTAATTATCTGAATTAAATTTTGTGTAGTTATAAATCTGTGGGATAATAAACGAATGTTGAATGAAAATTTTATTAAAAACTATTTTATTTCAGATATACTTCTCGAATTTAGTTCTTCGATGTAAATAAAATAAAATTCCTTCTGAAAAAGTTAAAAATTCTCATGATCGCAGTAACTCTAAACTTATAGCCTGGCTTAATTCACGATTTTCGCTATTTTTTATCTAAAAGTACAAAAACGATAAGTTTAATTACAAACTTCACATATGGACTACCTAACTAGGGTGTTTAAATCCAAATTAACAAAATTCCGGTTACTCAAACTCCTAGTATTTTTGAAGACCTTTTTTTTATTTTCAAAATCCTGGGTCACACAATTTTGATTTTCTGAATCTAATAATGGTGGTTTGCAATTCAGACGTCCGATTTAATAAAAATATAATTTTGAAAACTAAACTTTTGTAGACCACGATTTTGAAACCAAGATTATTGACGCTGCAAATTCACGAAACAGCCCTGAGTATGATAAATCAGCAAGAAATGTATTGCCTTGTTACCACATAAACTAGTTACCTCCCAAATTAGTTCACCTTCCAAATTCACGCTATTCGCTATTCGAAGACTCTAGTTTTTGATCAAACTAGAAATATAAACTTTCATTGTGCCTAATGGCGACAGATAGAATAAAAAATAAGCTCCTGTTGCAAGATACTACAATGTTAATTAAAAAATGTACTTTCTTTTTAAAAATCCGAATAGTTTGAACAAACTCAATTAGAGTGAATATATTCGACGAACAGTTAAAAACGTAAACATGGAGCATTAAAATTAAACTTCAATTTGCCAAATGTTAACACGCATAAAACCAAGCCGTAATGTTTTGAGGATAAAGTACCCGTATTGTCATACATATTTCCAGTCTCTCTCATGGTGTCTAGTACCATTAATAAACATTATAATTACTAGATCTCGAATCCCAACAAAAGAACGATTACGATTGGTGATTAAACTAAACAACATCTATGAGATGTTGCTGTGCTGAATATATATCAACTCAGTTATACAAAAATAGGATTTGCAACAAAAACTTACAAATATAGACTTTGAATGGTCAGTTTGTAAATTTCATTTTCATTT
The DNA here is from genome assembly GCA_951394425.1 of Tipula unca. Classification (NCBI taxonomy): domain Eukaryota; kingdom Metazoa; phylum Arthropoda; class Insecta; order Diptera; family Tipulidae; genus Tipula; species Tipula unca. Next base: position 10,611,966 of record OX596382.1, read on the forward strand.
TTCAAAACTAATATCCGTGTCATATTCTATTTGTACCCCTTAACAAACCTAATGCATGAGTGACGGTCGACCAGATCGTTTGATTTGATTTCCAGTTTTCGAATAATCAAGTCAGAAGCATTTGTTGGATTTGCCCACATTACCTATATATCGAAAAAAATTATACGCAGGACGCGTACCTTGAACAATTTCGAGTAGACCATACAAGACTCGTATATTTGTAATGCCTTATCGAGCTAACATAATTTCATTCTAAGTTTGCCAGTTTCAATTTGGATGAGTATCATAAAGTTATTGTCTCTTTCTAGGACAATGAATCATTTAGATCATGAGCATCAATCGCACAGATTATATTGTCGTTTGCATCGACATTCTACTAAAATATCATAGATTTGTGTACATAATACTGACCCGAATGGCTGACAATTTTTAATTTTTTGATTAAATATCTTTAGGCCTTCCATACTCTTCTTACTCAAAAAATCAATACCGACTGTCGACTTTTCACAGTATAGGTATGAAAGTTTACAGTATATTTAAGATCTCTGGAGCTCAACATGGATTCATAAAATCAACTATCCATTAGTTTTTCATTTTATAATGAACATGGCATCTACTACAGTCATTTATGTTCATACTCTGCCTCAAAATAAAATTAGAATACATCTCTATACAAATGATGTAGTTTGTATAATAGTGCACGATATATACGCATATATTCCGCACGTGTTAACGAACCTTTACAATAAAATTCCAAAAATGTGTTTATTAGGTTAGTGTATATAGTGATTATTGTACGAGTAGAAATTACAACATTTCTTCGAAATAATAAAATTTAATTTAAAAGTTAAATATGAACTAGAAAAATTCCAAGAATCAACAAAAAATTCCTTCCGGGATTTCAAGACAAAAAAGAATCCAAAAATATAAAATTGTATTATGAAGTTTTTCTCATAAAATTATCGCTTAGAAAATTTGTCGAGGGTTGAAGAAGCTACATACATATATGTATGTATGTACAAATCTAATTTTGTATTAAAATAAAATTATATTTATTGTACCGAAGAAAATATGATAAAAGTTTGACTGAGCGCGGGTTCAATCTTGGTTCATGCAAGAATTGAATCACCAAAGTGAAAATGTATGCCTTCCTTCTTTCATAATTGCTATAGTTTTTGAGGAGGGTGGAAAAATGGTAATCGGTCTCTTTAATAATCATATGGGTTATGATTGACTGGAATATATTTCTTATATACGTTAAAGTTTGTAATTTCCAGCTTGTTTCGTCAGTAGTTTGATTATTGAATACAATTTCACTCGGCGAGCAAATCGCTATATATCTATTTTTTTATCACCGAGCAGCGAATATAAAAACTAATATACGTATCTCTCAGGTCATTTGACAAAGTTTTTTTTATTGACTTTTTTCCAAATAGTTCACTTCACCATTTATAGGTTTAAATTAATAAAAATAAAACCTACAGGGCGAATAAAATCATAGGCTTCACTCAATTTTAAGCATGGATTTGTTAAGATTACTGAATCAGTCCCTACAATATGAAAATGAATTCCACTATTTCTCTTAACCGCAAGTGAAATTTTAAAAATCTACTAATAAAGAATTCAACATATACCGGATATATATCGGTATACCCCCAATTCGCCATCGGGTCGCAAGTAAACCATTTGCTATTCATAAATATGACTATTCGATTATTTTTAAAATGCAACTTTGAATTTAAAACTAAGTTTTTTCGAATTTTTATTTTTTTTTGGAGTAATGTGGTAAAAATTGATGAAAAGTTTGCTACGAAAATTTTGGAGTTACAAAAAAACCTAGAAAGTCAAGACAGCTAATATATCGATATAGAAACCAGAACGACAGACAAAGATCTCTTCCTCATTTTTTGATATTTTAAAGTCTTAGCGGGCAAGAAAATCCCAGAAGCGAAGGACGAATTAGCTCAACATACTAAATATACAGCGATTTTACGTGAATAATTCTAAAATTTAGAATTTCCATGAATCGGAATAATTGCTTTTTGTTTGGTGCCAATTAAGAGTTTAATGATTTTTCTAAGATTTAGGAAATGTTTTCCAAAATTGTTCTTTAATTTATGAGCGGAGATTTTTTTTATTTATTATTTATTTATTTAATTATTGGATTAATTTTTATTAAATTTGTCTACAAATATGACCTGAATATAAAACAAAACATATTATTAAAAACATGGAAAATAAAAATAAAATAAAATCACGAAGCAGCAAAATGTTGCTTCAACCTACGTTTAAAGCTATCTCTATTTAAGGTGAAATCAGCTGATAGATGGTCGATTTTATTAAAAATTTTGGCCATCCTGTTGATAGTCTCATTGTCACCATAGTTTGTCCTATGTGCATGTAAATGTAATAATTGATGATCCCGTAGATTTCTGCTAGGCACCTGTAATTTGATTGTTTCCAATATAGATGGTGCGTCGATGTGATGAAGTAAAATGTTCCCAGTACAATTTAGCAATTCACGCCTGTTTTCAAGTGTAGTCATCTTATAGGTTTTGCAGTCAGTTACGTATGGTGGTAGTTGTTTCACATTAAGGTAATAAGGTAATTCATGGTTATAAGGCCAATCGTCTTTCCATGTTACTTAACGGATAAACTTCTTTTGAATATTCTCAAGATTTTGAATATAAACGTCGTAAACGGGGCACCAGACATTGGTTGCACTTGAGATCTGACAAATGCATAATATAAGATCTTGATTGGCTCTATATCATTAATATCACCTGCCCATCGTTTCATAAAACCAAACATTGAGTTAGCTCTAGCTATATTTTGCTCAATATGATTAGAAAAACACATATTTCCAACGAAAGTAAACCCTAGATTTTTAAATTCAGAAACATTTTTTAAAATTTTACCATTTATTTGGTACTGTTGAATAACAGGATTCTTGTTCCCATGGAAAGTCATGCTCTTGCACATATTGATGTTGAGGTTGAGCAAGTTGAAGTCACACCACATCGCTAGCTTGTCGACATCTTCCTGGAGTTTGTAAGTATCGTCGATATTGAATTACTGCAATGATTCCATTTATGAAAATGATGAAAATTCATGAGCTATGGGAACCTTGAGGTACACCTGAAGTGGCATAAATTGGTTAAGATCTTTTGTTTCCCATTTCAATATATTGAACGCGGCTGTTCAGGTACGATTTAAATCATGCGATAAAACGGCTGCAGAATCTAAATGTATACAAGCTTTCTAGTGCTTTGCAATGACTGATAGAGTCAAAGGCTTTGACAAAGTCTGTAGCTTTCGAAACGTTGGTTACAGATGGTGTATTTATGTTTACTAGACTCAGAATAACATTTCAGTTTTTCTTTGTAAGCCTTGTCCTTTTGATTCTTTAAGTTAATTAGTTTCCCATCGCACTAAGGCGGATACCGGTTAGGTTTAGATACGCCAGTAGGAACAAATTGTTGTATATTTTTCAAAATAATTGTATACAATTTGTCTACATTAACATCCAGATTACTGAAATTCAATTCATCTTTACAGTTGAAGCGTTCAAAATAGAGAGTCAAATATGCTGTGTCTATCAATAAATATGATACATTTAATGTTAAACTACATATTTTAATTCAATATTATCAACATAAAATTAAATTTAACTTGATTTTTTAATGTTCTGGATAAAATAGTGTTTCTTTGAAGTTCTCGATAAAATCATACTACACTAACCCGAAAAAAAAAATTATATGTAAATGCTCGACTATAAACAGATCAACCTACAACATAGCAAATCAGCCTTTTATGAGTTGAAGATTTTAGTCTCATCCAGGAACCGCGTACCTCATTAATGGCTCGGTTTCTGGTTTAGATTCGAAGTTCGGCATGATTTTTCTAAAGTCCACCGTCCTTAAAACCAGAGCGTGCATTTATATTTCATTTATATATTTATATTTCTAATGATAACGGCTGATCTTGCGGCAGTGCTAATCTCTCGTGTATGCGCTGACTCATGTTTTAAACTTGTCATTGCATCAGCCCTATGATTCCACCTCGCCCCTCCTTCAGAGGAACTGGTGAATCTTGTTCTGTGGTGTAGGGTCAACAATCTACCTCTCGTGATTTGTTGTGACGCTAATGCTCATCATACCATTTGAGATAGTTCAAATACCAACAATAGAGGATCCTCACTGTTCAATTATATTTAATCCTCTGAGTTAGAGATTCTCAATGTTGGTTGTGAGTCAACTTTTATAAACTCGGTTTGCAAAGAAAGGTCGCATCAGGTATCGAAATTATTTTTTTTTAATTATTATTTATGTCATTTTACAAAAAAATAAATTGTCGGTAACAAATTTTAGACGACCTGGACAAGCACTCACATAGTAAAACACAAGAAAAATTCTCTAGCACTGATGCAAGTCAATATTTCGTGTGTTTTACTATGTGAGATACGTCGGATAAAATTTGGTATCGGGAATTTTTTATTTTGCATTATTAATTAGAAATTATAGCAAATTTGATTTGATTTGATTTGATTGGAATATTCGACCAAGCATTAAGCAGGATCTCCCGGAGATGACCGGGCCTCACCGAACACCCGTTTACACATAACATAAAGAGGATTTGGATAGGTTCAGTTAGAATGATAGAAATTGACTCGGTTACAGACACCTGGTATAGCCAATAGTTAGTAACACAGGACAATACAATTCTAATCTACTTATATAATTTTTCAGCGTCGCTGGGCTCTGAAATCAAATTTATTAGTTTGCTGGCGGGTCACGCTTATTAGATACTCCTGAAAATTCAATTCAAATTTGTTGTGATTTGTTTTGTTCTGCAATCCAATATTTAATTTGTTAATTTACTATTAAGTTTAACTGGCAGAGATCCTGTAATTTAGATCAATTTGTTAATATTAATTCCATATATTTGAGCTGTGATAGACCCTGTAATGAATGATTATTAGATTAGTACCTCTTTTCCCAACCCGCTCTTATTTTAGCAGTAACATTGGAATCTGAAATAAAATTTATTAGTTTCTTAGTTTGCTGGATCATACTTATTAGATTTATTCCTGAAAATTCAATTTAAATTAGTTACGAATTATTTTATTCTGTAATCCAATATTTAATTAATTATTTTACTTTTAAGATTAACTAGCCTAGATTGTGAAATTTAGATCAATTTGTAATTATTTATTCCGTATGTTTGAGCTGTGCTAGTCCCTGTAATGAATAATTATCCGATTAGTACCTCTTCCCAACTCAATCTTCTGTTATAATTTTTAACAGTAACACTGGACTCTAAAATAAAATTTATTAGTTTGCTGGATCATACTTATGAGATTTACTCCTGAAAATTCAATTTAAATTAGTTGCGAATTATTTTATTCTGTAATCCAATATTTAATTAATTATTTTACTTTTAATATTAACTAGCCTAGATTCTGAAATTTAGATCAATTTGTAATTATTTTTGACAGCAAAACTGAGCTCTGTAATAAAATTTATTAGTTTACTGGATCAAAATTATGAGATACTTCTGAAAATCATTCCAAATTAGTTCCAATTTATTACATTCTGAATTCAAAGCTATAATTAATTAATTAAAATTTAAGTGACAGAGAAACTTCAATTTAGTTCAATTTATTATTATTAATTTCATATTTGATCTATGGTAGACCTGTAATGAATAATAATTAGTGTAAACAATGCCGCCATTTTAAAACAAAAACTGCACTCTGCAATAAACTTTACTAGTTCACGGGATGTGACTTGAAATAATGCTTCTGAAAATAATTAAAATTAGTTTCAATTTATTATATTCTGCATGTTTAACTGTAATTCATTAATTTAAATCTAATTCATTAAAACGCCATATAAATGCGGCAATACTAGATGAAATAAAATTAATAAAATAAAATATAAAATAAAGACAACCAAGAATAGTCCTTAAAAGAAAGAAATACAAGAATATAAGATATATAAGAAACACAAGATATATAAATCTAGGAGGGTTCAAACCTTTTGAAACAGTTCTTCGGTTTTAAATAAATAATTTCAGCAAATCTTGTTGAATATTTGACTTCTATATTACTACAATTTAATTTAAATTCATATTTATACATTTACATATAATAAAATTTTAACTTTTTTTTGTTTAACACACTAAAATAAAATGTATTAAAAGACGTAAAATATAGCACTCGAATTAGGAATCATCACCTAAAGTAAATATCATTATTGATTACTTAATAAGAAAGAAAATAAAATAAAAATGTAAATTATGTACAAAATTAGACTAATTCATTCCACCTGACGCACCATCTAGATACTGATATCCGTATCAATTGATACTATTTGTGGCTTGTCACTGTAAATCTAATTTAATTTAAAAACAATTCCAATTGGAACACATTTTCCCGTATACGCGTAAAACATAAATGGAAATGTTTTGTTTTGATATCTAACCTAACTTAACAGACAATTTAACTTACTTAAACTTACCGAATTATCCAATATTGGCACCAAAAACGTTTTTACTTACGTTTTATCTGAGACATTTACCAGATTCCTTTTCCAATTTGACACCACTTCAAAAAATAATACTCATTTAGATAGTCATATACACATACATTAATCTTCCAGTAACAATTATTCACAGTATATTTGTCTCTTTTTTTTCGAGTTTTGTTTTTTTCGTTTTGTTTCTTTTTTTTTGTAATTATGTACGCACAATTAATATTAAGTACATAAGCACTTTTGATAAATGCAACGTCTTATTTGCAATTCCGTTCGTTAATTTGACACTTTTATTGTTAAATAATTTAACAAACTGAAAGAACAACACTTTAATTAAATATTAACACGAACCACACTAATTAATTCCGCCCAAAACCATTTAAAATTTTTTTTTTAATGTAGGAGACCAAAAACGCACATCTAATCGATATGACATTTCGTTGTTCCCCCATTAATTAGAAATTATAGCAAATATAAAAAAATTTCAATCGACCTTCGAGTTCCACGATTCGGGATAATTATGTTTTTTTTTGGCCCCAATTAAGTGTCATGTTAAATGATTGAAGAGTTTGTGTTTAAATTCGATGAAATTTCTAAAATTTAGGAATAGTTTACCAAAATTGTGACACATTAAAAAATTAACCGGTTGGAAATTATTATTAATCCAGCTCGATTTCTCACTTGATCTTCCGAAAAATAATTGGTGATCTGTTTCATTATGTTCATTTATCTGGTTGTGACAATATTAACTCTCATTCATATGTTGGGTTCGAATTTCCCAATTTTAACCTTGTAGATCTATGTGATTCTGAATGATGAACATTTTTCTACAGCATGGCGTTTCAGGCTGTCCAGATTATAGAAAAATTAGCATGTGTTTAAGGAATCAATAGACCCTTTCATTACTGGATTTACGATGGATCATATTTATATAGTAAATAAAGATTTATTAATTTCCAAATGCCATCAAACAGTATGGAATTTTCAAAATTCACACATAATACGACCAGCGTTGTCCATGAGTGTGAAGGAGCAAAGGCGACATATACTTTCGATGTATAAACTATAAATCAACCATTGAAATATGCTTTTCTAATGAACGTCCTCACATCAGAATGTGCATTTGATTTAACTTATTATATCACAGGCAAACTTTAAATTTACTTAAAATTTCAAAACTTTTGAAAGCCAACTTCCCTACGTCGCAGAGAGTTGAAACTTGGTATAATAGCCGGTTTTGCTATGTTGCTAGGAAGTATTAAAATGCATAGTGATTAGACTCCGGTTTCCAGGGATCCCATACCAATTATTGGTACCTTTTCTGACTAGAATGTTTAAAAATTATAAAGGAAGGTTTAAGATATTCCGTTTCATAACTATATACCACCACTTGAGTATCCAATTTTTTTAAATAAGTAAATAAAAAATTTGGAAAAATGAATGCAAATCAGAGGTAGATTTAAATTACTTTTCGGACGCTTATAGTAGAGATTTTTTAGAGTTACTGGCGGCCTTAACTAGTCTACGTACCTCTTGCGATGTCATTTTTTAAAGCGTCCGGTTTTATTATTTTGACAGTACTGATCCGAAGTGAACATTTTTATTTTTTATTTAAAGTTAAATGTTCGTGAATCAGGATTTTTCGAACTCTCAAAATATTGTAGCCAGTTCCAATATTAATAGCTCGCGGTTGAACATAATTTGAGTGAATCAATAATTTGAACCGGATTTTAACGTTCAAAATATTTATTTTTAGTATTTTGATTTGTTTATTAAAGTCAGTACGTTTTCCAAAAAGTGATGATTTAGTTATGAGATTGGAAAATTTTGAAAATCCTGAATTTTTTTTAAAGATCTGATCGAAGTGAATATTTTTATTTTTAATTAAGCGTAGCCTCTGATTTTCGTTAATTTTTCCAACTTTTCTCGCTGGATTGATCTTCCTTGTTCTTGTCAAATACCAAGTCATCCAATCAAAGGATTGTCATGTCCTCCACCTTTTTTACTATATCTAACTTGCAAATTAGGTTTGAAACTTTACTAACAAAAGTTGTAGATTAATAACATGGAATAATTGTTTGGAATTTATTAATACTGCTTATGTTAGGTTGGTGCTTCTTGATGTTCCAGTTGCATTACTAATATTAACAAAACACACAAAATAAACAATAGTATGAAAGCTACCACGAGAATTGACTTTCATAAAGTGGTTGATTTGTTCCCAAACATCCTTTTGAGTGAAATTGATTTGATCTTTCTATTAAGTTGATCAATTGTATTTCTCAAATTCATACGGTTCAGATTTTTCTTATTGAAAGTGCATTTTTTTGTTTAATACGTTTCCAAAGAAACAAGTATTAAGCTGAAAATATCTGAAGCTGAACACAAATATATTAGACCGTACATAGCTGAACCACCATCGCTACAATCATCTCTACAAGACCAAGACAAAACGTTAATGAGGCGTTGCTTTATACTGTGTTTTCAAGCTCAACATATTAACCGGTTGGAGTCTTAGTTATTTCGTTCTTATAGTTCTGCTGGTATGGAGTTGTAAATTCCTAGATTACTTTAAAGGCCCTCGAAGGAATAGCGAGAGCTACCGGGATAGCTGCTTACCTTCCTCACCCGTAAATCTTATTGATTACTTTATATTTCAATTATCTTCAAAATTCTTTCAAAATACCCTCCGATTAATGTTTACATCCGAAAGGATGTATGTGGTATAGATAAAATCATTACCATTGGGACATACAAATATTTGCTTTTAGTAAATTCTCCTACCACAAATTATAATTACATGTACCTATACCTTATATACTTACGTATAACGACATATATGTATATAAATATACTTTCTAAAATTTTCCCAATTATATTATTTTTACCACATTAGATCGTACGAATGTATATAAATATATTTGTATATAAATCCATAATAATAAAAAGTAAAAAGAATTTTCAATAATGGTAAATTAATTTTCCATCCATTTTTATTTTATTTTTTTATGTTTTCTTCTAGCAGCATCACAAAAGAAGACGGAGAAAATAAAAAGAAAGAAAATTTTTTTACCGCAGTAATTTTACAACACAAACAACATCAAATGAAAATAATATTTTATTAGAAATTCATCGCTCATCATTATATAGGAGAAAATATATAACACCAGGATTTTTTATATACGGAATTTTTTTGTATAAGACGTGTGTGTGCATATGTGTTTCGTGTATATAAGAAGAAAAGTTCCTTTTTCATTTTGATAAAAAAAAAAAAAATTGTGAAAAAAGAAGAAACATTTTATAATACCACTGTACCTTTTTTGTAAGAAGAACAATCAATCAAACGCCGCGTCTTACTATATAAAATATATCTATATACGCACGCGGTATATATAAAACTACTTAAGTCAAAAAAATTGCGAGATAAGGAATCAAATCCATCCAAAAATTTATATAAATACATAAATCTTTTTTTGATATATAAGACAACACAAATAAATTACCAAAATGATGATAGCAAATGGTTTGGATACAAGCCAACAAAATGGCCGCTCTGGATCAATTGGCAGCGGCCAAGATGATGCCAAAACTAATTTAATCGTTAATTATTTACCACAAACCATGACACAGGAAGAGGTAAAATCTCTATTTTCTAGTATTGGTGAAATCGAAAGTTGTAAATTGATACGGGATAAGGTTACTGGTGAGAATTAAGTTTTTCAAAATATATTCACGGGACAGTATTAAATAATAGTTTATTTATTTATTTATAACTTTATTTATGGAGCAGGACAAAGTTTAGGTTACGGTTTCGTCAATTATCATAGAACTGAGGATGCTGAAAAAGCGGTGAACACATTCAATGGCCTACGATTACAAAATAAGACAATAAAAGTATCATTCGCGCGGCCAAGTTCCGAGTCGATAAAAGGCGCTAATTTATATGTATCGGGCTTATCGAAAACTATAACCCAACCGGATTTAGAAAGTTTATTCGCACCATATGGTACAATTATAACGTCACGAATTTTATGCGACAATATTACAGGTAGCCCAAAAATTTAATAAATTTATAATTAAAGTTATTATATAAATTCCCTTTTGTAAGGGCTCTCGAAAGGCGTGGGTTTTATACGATTTGATCAGAGAGTTGAGGCGGAACGTGCAATCCAGGCGCTAAATGGTACAACACCAAAGGGGGCGACTGAACCAATCACAGTGAAATTTGCAAATAATCCAAGTAGTAATATAAATAAGGCGATACCGCCATTGGCCGCCTACTTAACACCACAATCAAATCGACGATTCCCCGGACCAATTCATCATCCAACCGGACGATTTAGGTATGAAACCAAGTACATATAATTTATTTTAATAATTTATATTGAACGATTTTTATAATTTTATTTTAGCAGATTCTCTCCACTAACTGGCGATCTACTTGGAAACGCTATGCTACCAACAAACGCTATAAATGGTTCCGGCTGGTGTATTTTTGTTTACAATTTAGCACCGGAAACCGAAGAAAATGTATTATGGCAATTATTTGGCCCATTCGGTGCCGTACAAAGCGTTAAAGTTATAAAAGATTTACAGACAAATAAATGCAAAGGATTTGGTTTTGTCACAATGACAAATTATGATGAGGCAGTTGTTGCGATACAATCACTAAATGGGTACACACTTGGTAACCGGGTACTACAAGTTAGTTTTAAAACTAATAATACAAAAACTAAAACCGCTTAAATTATATATATTTAATTAAATTAAATTAAATTAAATTAAATTAAATTAGGTTTTATATTATAATATATAATATATAAATCGGAATAATTCGGCGTTCTGAAATATTGCGCGCGCTCGCAAAACCAACTAAACAATTAATTATAATTAATTAATTAATCAATTAACGAATGCTCATTACAAATTACTAATTTTTTACGACTATTAAATTATTATACATATATAGAAAGTAAGTACAAAACACACTTTTTATGAAAACTTAAAACCTGAAAAAATTCAACGACATTTTTTTAAATACGTACTAACTACATACATACATAATATAATTATAATTTCCACTGAAGATGACACCGATTCCGAAATATATTTATATAATATATAAACATAACCTAAAAAAAAAAAATTAAATTAATATAAAATTAAAACTAATCATTTAATTAATTAAATATTTTTTTATTATAAAAAAAAATAAAATATTTTTCAATGTGCAATGGTAGCAGTAATTAAATATTATTTAATTAATTAATAATTAATAAATAAAAAATATGATGATTAATACATTTTATATAATTGTCAAATACATAAAAAAAAAATATCAAAACGTCAAACATGCTTGTTTATTGCAAGTTTATAATAAAAATTATATAAATTAATTAAAAATAAAGATAAAAAACCAATAAATAACAACGGTGCTCGTGAATTAGAGAAATTTTTTTAATTTAATTTAATTAATTTTGGATTTATTTATATATATTTTGCACAAAAATTCAAAAATAGTTAAAATTATAAAAATAAAAAAATAAATAAAACAGACGAGCAAAAAACTAACGTACGTACGCTTATTTGAGTGAAAATTAATTTAATTTATTTACCGATTGGAATAGAGATGATTTAAAATAACTAAAAAATAAATTAGTGCAATAAATAAATATATAAATTGTGATGAATTTAATTTAAAATAATATCAAACAAGTTCCTGAACATGTATAATTAAAACATTAAAAACAATAAATAAAAATATTATACCGCCATCTTTATTCTAATCACGTGTTTCTTTATATTATTATATTATTATATAAATATTTAGTTTGGTGAACAAGATGGTGGTCCACTTTTTGTGCGCCCCCACCACCCGCCAATTTATAAATATGTATCCACCATTTTCGTAGTAAATTTATAAATTTTAAACTTTTAGATAAAAATTTTTTTGATTGTCATTTTATATAATTATATAATTAAAATTAATTAATTAAAAACTAAATAATATATATTATTTTAGGCGATACTTTAGTCAAAATATTAATTTAATAATTTAATTCGCTTCTAAACACGTTTTTTTATTTGTTTGTTTTGTATTTTTTGTCTTATTTAAAAAAGAAAAATTTTAATTTATTAATAAATTACGCACAGTATTTTTCCCGCGCGATGATGAAAGCAACAAATAGAATAATTAAAAAGAATAAAAAATAAATTAAATGAATTAGAATGAGACTGGATTTAAAAAAAAAAATTGAATGAATTATAGGTTAAATGCAATTGAAATTAAATAAAAACGAGGTGATATAAAAAAAAGTTTTATAAAAATTTTTTTTTTTATAAAATCAAATTTATAAATTAAATTATAGAGTGTGTTCATCCGAAATGTCTAATATAAAAAAAAAATTATCATCATTATATTAAATACAATTAAAATATTATTAATTAAAGTATATAGAGACAATTAATTAATTTAAAAAAATAAAAATAAAAAATCATCAGTATTCAAAAGCAACAACTTTTTTATAAATATATAGTAATTTTTAAATACTCGCTTAATTTATGATATTTAATTAATCAATGAGCATATTTAATTAATTAAATTGATCGAACGACTAAATTACAAAAAAAAAAATTAAAATAAAATAAATAAGCTCTATTGTGTAAAACCTGCAATAAAAATTAATTAATTTATTATGCTTGGTTCACGAAAAATATTAAAACATATCATATCGGACAACACTAAAAACACATAAAAAAATATTAATTAAAAATGCTCATTAATTTGTTTTTTTCTTTATATACATAATATATTATAATATATAATAGCTCTATACACACCAAAATCGGATTATAAAATTAAACGTTCGTTTAATTTTGGCGTTTATGATTGGTTGAGAATGTTGGAATAATAATCGTCAACAAATAATTTAATTATATAGGAGTTAGATATTTTATTTTAATTTATTTAGTAATGTAAATAATATATTTAAAACAAAAATTATATATGTTACAGTTCTCTTTATATATATAATATATATTCATTCCAATTTAATTACATGTAAATTATAATATTTAAAAAATAATTTTTATTTTTAATTTATTTTGCTGTGTATTAATCTTTCAGTATTCATATATATTTATATACATAATATATTAAATTAAAATTAATAATTAAATATTGAAAAATATATATATATATATATATATATATACATACATATATATATAAAAAACAAAATGTTTTCCACCTCCATCCATTTTTTTAAAAATACTAAAATATTTAAAAATATTAGGATAAATAATATAATTAATAAATATATGTATATCGGGTGAATTATTAAATAAAATTCCTAAATATACCATCCTAAAAAATAAAAATGGAATTTTTACCAATAATGTATTCAGAAAAAATAAAAATAAAAATTATTTTTTAATAAAAATAAATAAAATACCAAAAAAATAAATAAAATAAGAAATGAATAAGATTACGCTTTTCTTCCATTTTTACAATTTGTAAATACATATATATATATATATAAAAAATAAATAAATATTTTTATTTAATAAAATAAAATATGACAACCAAATAAATAAATAAAAAATAAATAAGGAAATATAATACACCAAGACATTTTTTTAAAAAAAATAAATAAATAAAATATTTATATATTCATTTTTTATTTAGCATATAACCGGGTAATATAAATAAATAAAAATAAAAATAAAAATTGGGACAAATAAAATAAAAATAAAACAAATATATATTATTACTTCATAAGCAATACATGACTGATTTTTATTTAATTTATTTTTTTGAACGGTGAAGTATTTTTCAAAAACAAATTTTTTGTTGATTAATTAATTAAAATAAATTAATTAATAATTTATATTACCCTGGCGTATATATTATATTATATTGTAAATATATATATATATATTATAATTTATTTATTAAAACAAACCAAAAAAAAAAACCAACATATATATTATATATTATTATATAAATTTTTAATAAACTATAAAAACAAAAAAAATTTAAAAATATTCAAAAAAAAAATACTATACTTATGTAATTGAATTTTAATTTTAATATTTATTAATGAAAAAAAAAATATACATATATGTTATATTAAAAACCAAAAAAAAAACAATGTGAAAAATTAAAAAATTAAATAAAAATGAAAAACAAAAAATCAATTTTAAATGTTAAACGTCTTTGTAAAACGAAATATAAAAATTTTGTAACGTATTTAATTTAATGTTTGCAGTGGGCGCCATTTTAAAAAAAAAATTATTTAGGTTAAATTCTGTGTTTAGCGTGTATTGGTAAGTCTAATATGGGTTAGAGCAAGCAGAAATCAATAGGTGCGAGTTAGTTTATCGTAAACAATATTATTATTGTGAAACAATTTATCGTAGACACTATTTATCGTAGACACAATTTACCGAATGGACAGTTTATCGTATAACAGTTTAGATTTTATATATGTTTCGAATTTAATGATGAAATTCGATTTATTTGTTGGAAATTTAATTCTGAAATGGTTTTTGGGTGTGTATTTGTGGGGGACCGTTTGCAATATAATATTTAAGCCCGGTTGCACGAAATATTTAATTACCAGTTCTCGGGTTAAAGTTAACCGGCTGTTAATATTTTGATTTTGACTTTTTATAGTATCGATAGAAAATGCAAATATTTTCAAGTAAAGTACAAAATAAAATAACAAATTGTTTAAATTTCAGCTAATCTCTAGTTTCAGCTAATATTTTCGCGAAACCGCGCATTAGAAACAGGATTTGAAAAAATAGAATATTTAAATACGGGATAAGGTACGAAATAGCATCAGATATGAAAGAGGATATTATACAAAGCGGGATAAAGTATAAAATAATAGAAGTACTGATCAGTATTAGCTTTATTTCAACGCAAAGTATCAGACATCTGGTAAAATTTAAAGTATTATAAAATGCGAGCAAAGGTGATCATGCCTATATATAAAATACAATTTTCTAAGCCAATTTCACATATAAAAAAATGTATAGGCTCGTATTGATTATTACCGCCAACTGCGGAACTTTAAAGCCGTATATCAGAAGAATATTTCACGTACATCAATGCAATCAACTTATAGGCAATTTCTGACCAATCATGATTGAACTCGACATGGTGAATGGAAATCAAATTTTAAAATAACTTTTGGCAGAA
Source organism: Tipula unca (assembly GCA_951394425.1). Taxonomy (NCBI): domain Eukaryota; kingdom Metazoa; phylum Arthropoda; class Insecta; order Diptera; family Tipulidae; genus Tipula; species Tipula unca. The sequence goes on from OX596382.1 coordinate 10,627,710, forward strand.
GTTCTGGAATATGGAATATGGCCAACATAAACGGAACTAGTTCATTTCTTGACCGAATATAATAGAACTCGGTATGTTGGATAGAAATAGGATTCTGAAATGACTTGGGAATGATGTTCTGGAAAATGGCATAGGAACTAGGTCATTCCTTTACCAATCATAATAAAATTCTACATGTTGGATGGATATAGGATTATAAAATTATTTTTCGATATAATACTGGAATATAGCCAACTGAAACGGAACTAGGCTGTTTCTGGACCGATTATAAAAAAATCCCTTAATTTAGTAGAATTTCAATTGTCTTCAAGTCAAATAAATTTTTAAATACTTAATTTGGAGGAGCTAACTGTAATTTTGGTGGTGCTATTAACCAAAATTTGAATCGATTATTTGTTTTATTTGAGCACTTGAAAGTGTTAACGGCCGGTTAAATATTTAACTCTCAAAAATGGGGCGGATAACTTTAACTGGAGAAATAAATAGTTAAATAGTTCGTGCAGTCGGGCAAAAAAATCGCTCAGTTAAAGTTAATCGTGAATTGATTTTTTATTGTATTGATAGAAAATGTTAATATTTCCAAGTATTTCAGTTGTGAAATGAAAAACATTTTAAGCATTTAACCGCTGGTTAGCTAATCTCTAGTATAAATTAGTTGTGTGCAACCAGCTGGCTAACTAAATTATTATAACTAAACTGTTATACGATAAATTATCTATACGGTAATATGATGTTGTACGATGAATTGTTCACGATAAATTGTTTACGATAAACTGAGAAAATTATATTATTGGTTGTTTTATGTCAGCCATTTTATTTTTTTAGGTTATACATTGGGGTGCGTTCGAAATGCAAATTTCAATAAAAAAGGCGAATTTTTCGAAAATTTTAAAAGTCAACAAAATGATGAAATAAATAACAAAAAGATCGACTATTTATTGTGCGAACAAATATAATTAGTAATTAGAAAATGGTTAACAAAAACAATTATGTTAAATGCGTATAAAGCTGCCTGGGATATATCTATACATTTCATGGTAAATAATTTATCGAGACTACTAAATTAGTATTATAATTCTGAAATACCTTTACGGTAGGTAAATAAATTATTATTATTATTATTATGCAGTCCTTACAGCTCATTTCTATATTTTAATCTGGGATTTTTATTTGGCCATACACATAAATAATGATTGGGTAAAACTCGAACATGTTTTTCCATGTGTATTATACATAATATTTGAGTATATCGTTTTGGCTACTGTTTTCCTTCAACCAGACGGTCTTACAGCCGATCGAAATTACATATTTTAATTAGTTAATTTCTTACTATCGTATTTATGTGCTTTGTAATAGTTTTGATCACACTTTTGATACTGAAAGTTAAAATCAATTGCATTTCTCATTTTTCGATTGAAACATCCATTTAAAATACTCTAGTTTAAGACCCAGGGCCGCTGATGGAACGAGTCTCTATATCAATTAGAAAATGATACAGAAGTAATCCAGACCATTGGAATTTCTAGGTTAATTCTTTGACTCTGCAAAAGAGTCTTTATGATCAAATCAAAACAAATTAAATCACTATATTGAAAAGGAAGCTTAAATTTGCACACTCACAATTAATTTTATCAGCCCATTTTATTTCATTAAACTTAATGGAAAAGTAAAAAATCGACATATTAGCAGTATGGGTCTGTTTCGCTTAAATCAGAGTGTGGGCAATATTTTAATATTGTGAAGGCTAAAATCGAAAAACGAATTATACGCCAGAACGCACGGAACTACTAAACCTGGTACAGGCGCAAATTTTTAAATATGTAGGTCAAAATCACAGAAATTAACTTTCATAAATAAATCACAAAAACGTTGGTGTTAAAATTATTAACTGCACTACTCTGGTTGTAGTATCGCCTACAGTAGCCAAAACGATATAGAAAGGTATAATTCATAAAAAAAAACATATATTAAAACCTCGCGATACTAAATTTTACTTAATCTTTCCAATAGTAAAAAAATAAATGCCAAACTTTAGTCGACATTTCCAAGCACTCACATAGTGAAACACACGAAAACTTGTCATACTTTAGTGCTAGAATTTTTTTCGTGTGTTTTATTATGTGATTGATGGGTTACAGGTGAGGTCGACATAAAGTGATATTTGAGGTGAGGTCGACATAAAGTGATATTTGAGTTGTATATGTAAATAACACTTATAGTGTTCGAATTGGAAAATTCATTCAGACAAATGGCCGAAATACAAGACAGATAGCAGCTTCTCCGAACAACAATTTATCAAATCTAACATGGTTCGTTGTGACATGAAAAGCTTTAACAATTTTTTAAAAAAAGTTGCTCAATTTATTTCATCTAACTCGTTGCTATATAGCTCAAAATACTTGCGGTAAAAGGATGACAATACTAATTTTGATGAATCGTAAAGCGAAACCCGATAACAATATCAATAACAATAAATTTTTATTGAAATCAATTAATATTTATCAGCTGTGTGCTTTTGGAACTTCAAAAAAAAAGCACATTACGACCATAAAAGAAAATCGCCAACGACACATAACTTCATTGTAATAATGAACATGCGCGCTTTTCGCTTAATTTTAAGGATATATAGCAAATTTGGTAGATAAAAATCGATAGATAAAAAAAATTCATTTTGAGCTTTTCTCTATATTACATATATAAGTATATACATGTATATATAGATACAAGCTTTTTTATTTGGTATATGTACATTATATATATATTAATTTAACTGTTGTTGTTTTCTGTTTTTATTAATATACTAACTAAAAATACATCTTTCGTATAAGATACAGAAAAGTGTCGTGATTATTAAAAAATAATGAATTTATTATAAAATTCAATAAAAAGAGAAATTATTAATTCATATAAAATTGTATGTCCTTGTTATAAATTTAGGATAAATAATCAAAAGGTTAACTTAATAGTGAAATTTTGGAAATTTGATTTAAATGAAAATTTGATAAAAATTAAAAATTAACTGAAATATGAATAAATTTGTAAGTTTTACTAATTTGAATATATGTATATATATAGAAACCATTTTTTATTTGGTCAAATTAAATTCAAAAAATGTACGATATATCCTTTTTAGGATATTTTTCTAAGAATACGCCCTACATTATTGTCAAATCATATGTATGTATAAGGAAATCTAATTTTTTTTATGTGCTCTAATTTCAGAATTTTTTTTACAACACAATCATTAATTGACGCGGAAAATTAAAATTGTTGGCAAAATAGGATCCTGAAAGGAGTCCACTATAAATTTAGTATATAATATAGAAAAATGTTAAAAGTAAAAATAAAATATATTTTTACCACAATATTTGTAATATTTTGGTTAACGGGAGGATTTTGTTCCGAGGATGAGGAGCGGTTGGTTCGCGATCTGTTTCGCGGATACAATAAACTTATACGACCTGTACAAAACATGACCCAAAAAGTGGATGTACGATTTGGATTAGCGTTCGTGCAACTGATTAATGTGGTATGTATTAATAAATTGATTATAAAATCTTAACAGTCGAGTGTATCCGATATATATATTTGCAGAATGAGAAAAATCAAATTATGAAATCTAATGTGTGGCTGCGACTAGTATGGACCGATTATCAGTTGCAATGGGACGAAGCTGATTATGGTGGTATTGGAGTGTTACGGCTGCCACCAGACAAGGTTTGGAAACCAGATATCGTGTTGTTTAATAAGTAATTATACTTCTTATATATAGTTTATGTATTGAAATTAAATTAATAGTTTATCAACTCCATACACACAGTGCCGATGGTAATTACGAAGTGCGATACAAATCCAACGTACTCATTTATCCCACCGGTGAAGTATTATGGGTTCCACCAGCTATCTACCAATCATCGTGCACAATCGATGTCACATACTTCCCATTCGATCAACAGACGTGCATCATGAAATTTGGGTCATGGACATTTAACGGAGATCAGGTATCACTAGCGCTGTACAATAATAAAAATTTCGTTGATTTATCAGATTACTGGAAATCAGGGACATGGGATATAATCGAAGTGCCCGCATATTTAAATGTGTACGCTGGCACCGGAAACCAACCAACCGAAACCGATATCACCTTCTACATTATAATTCGCCGCAAAACACTATTCTACACAGTGAATTTAATTCTTCCGACCGTTTTAATTTCATTCCTTTGCGTGCTCGTATTCTATTTACCCGCCGAGGCTGGCGAAAAAGTTACACTCGGTATTAGTATTTTACTGTCACTGGTTGTCTTCTTGTTGCTGGTATCGAAAATTCTGCCACCGACATCACTTGTCCTGCCACTCATCGCTAAATATTTACTATTTACCTTTATTATGAATACGGTGTCAATTCTAGTGACTGTGGTGATTATTAATTGGAATTTTAGAGGGCCGCGTACACATCGTATGCCAATGTGGATCCGGTCAGTGTTTTTACATTACTTACCAACCTTATTACTTATGAAACGTCCACGAAAAACTCGTTTGCGATGGATGATGGAAATGCCCGGAATGAGCGTGCCACCACATCCACATCCCTCGTACGGATCACCAGCCGAAATACCAAAACATATAAGTGCAATTGGTGCGAAACAGGCAAAAATGGAAGTAATGGAACTATCCGATTTGCATCATCCGAATTGTAAGATAAATCGTAAAATTAATACGGGATCAGAATTGGGCGGTGTTGGCCCGGGTGATCCGTGTCGTCGCGAATCAGAAAGCTCGGACTCTATACTTTTATCGCCCGAGGCGAGTAAAGCAACGGAAGCAGTCGAATTCATTGCCGAACATTTACGCAACGAAGATTTATATATTCAAACGCGTGAGGATTGGAAATATGTGGCAATGGTAATCGATCGTTTACAGCTCTACATATTTTTCATTGTTACCACAGCGGGTACGGTTGGCATTCTAATGGATGCGCCACATATATTCGAGTATGTCGATCAGGATCGTATCATTGAAATCTATCGGGGTAAATAAATTTACAAAATAAAAATAATTTATTATATTATGATACAAAAAACTAAAGTTAACAGAAACAATTTTATTTCTATATAAATAATTATAAATTATTTAATACGCAGCATTACTCAAACCGGAGACCAATGGGCTCTCGATTTTTCTTTTACAATATATCTAACAAACACATTATGTATCGAATTATCGCCAATTAAGTGGTCTTAGATAAATTCGCATATTTCCTAATTAAAATTAGCAATAAAACTGTCAACTATGCAAATTTGTCAAACACAAAACAAAAATCAGATAGAATATCGCCTTGTTTCAAAGCCAATATCTAAGCCAACATCGAACGTGTCTTGGCTAAATGTACATTTGAAAAAATTAACATTTCAAATCGGCCCTAAATATTAATTAATTCTGTTTATTTTACAACATAATTGACCGTTTGTACTATATGGCATCTTTTAAACTTGATTGTCTTCAACTAATTGGCTGGATATTAGAATCTTATCTTTAGTTCTCTTGAGTAAGCCACTTTAAAAAAAGTACAATTTAGCAGAGATATTTACCAATTGTACCAGAGAGACGAGTAGAGACTCTATAATATTAAATGTGCCCCGCGCAATGCCAAACTAATAATTTATAAAAATCTGGATAGCTAATATATAAGAGACGTTTAGTATAATTTTACTATTCCAGCATACCAATTACTCAAGTTTGAGAAACGCTGATTTTTAATCAATATGAACTTTAGTAATTACGCTTTCTTTATATATAATTTATCGAAAAGGTTTCATTCATTCCATAAATAATTTTTTATAGTTAATTTAAAAAATCAAAATTGGACTTCCATTTTAATTATAAGCTCAACCAAAACAAACAAAAAATTAATCAAATGGCCAAATTATTAGTCTTTCAAATCAATAACGCTTGTCTTTGATTAAATACACTTTTTTACAAGAATTCTATAATTCTATTAATTTTTTCTTCATTAGGTTAATGCAATGAAATTTTCACATACATATATGTAGTAATTTACATAATATAAGAATATTATATAAATTATAATTTGCTCAAAATGTAATAAAATTAAAATTAGTTTAATATTTACATATAAATAAAACAATAAATTAAATGATAAAATGGAACACGAAATAATGGAAAAATTAGTTGATTTTTACCAAAGATAAATAAATATAAATAGATAAGATAAATTAGTTGACATTTAATCAAATTATTTATAATAAATAAATAAATTTTTTTAAGATATTTAGTGTTATATATTAAATATTAGTACACGTTAAACATAAATCGAAATATAATTTTAAATAAAAACCAAAACAATAAATTTCACGAATACTATATCAAATTTTAAGAATTATTATATAATTTTAATTATTTCACTATTAATTAATAAAATAATATACTGCAATAATATTAAATATTATCAAAAAAATATATATAATTTTTGTTATAAAATAATAAAAATAATAAAAATAAATCGTTGTTATTTAGTTATTTTTAGACAAACATAAATAAATTGATGTTCATACAAAAAAAAAAATAATTAAAAAAAACATATGAAATTGTTAATTAGAATATAATTAACATATTTAGAGGAATATAATAAATAAATAATATATATATGAAAAGTTAGCTTATAATAAATTTTGTATTACAGAATAATAAATAAATAAAAAGCATTATAAGAATTTTTTTTAAAAACTTATATATCATCTATATTTTAGCAAAAAGAAAAACAAATAAATAAAATAAATACATACACGTAAAACATTATATTTATTATTAATATTTAATAAAAAAAACACATTAAAAATGAAATAAATCAACAATTATTATAAATTGAAAAATATAAAATAAAGAAAAAATATTTGTTAATTAAAATTTAATAACGACATTTAATTTTGATTAATACTAATGTTGGTTGCGGTTGGTCAAAAGTTAGTGTTTGTTAGTTTTAACAATATATAAGAACATATTTTAAGTACTCCATACCACAATAAGCAGATTTTACAAGCCAGATTTATAAGATGTTACATTCCAAAAAGTATATTAATATTACTTGAACACTTGGAAACTTACTCTGTCATAGTTACAAATAAAATTGGTCATAAGTAGCAAAATCTATATATATATATATATATATATATATATATATATATATATATATATATATATATATATATATATATATATATATATATATATATATATATATATATATAGCATATATATATATAGCCCAAGCCCTACACGAAAAATTGTTGTTTATATTTATTTAGGCAACATCTTGAAAGTAGAGTTGAAAATTTGGCATTTCAAACTACAAATAGGCAAATTTCTGTTTTCTTTAATAGTGGACGACTCATTATTCACGATTTCTCGGGTAAATTATTTACTGCGGTAAAAGTCAATTTTAAATACAAATTTGTATTTTATTCAAATACAGATTTTCACCATGTTTTACTCACCCAATCTACAAATCAATAAAGAAGAATAACCTAAATGCGAAACATTTACTTAATACACTAGTAAAAATTGACTTTTACCGGACTATTCGACCACAATCAATGAGAAATTTTTGAAACCAAACACGACGATTATGTCACCTGCCGACAATTGATTAAACTAATATTACTAACAGTGTAATCATGGACACAAATAATTTTCTAGGAATTGAAAATGTCAAATAAATGTTTATATGTTGGTTAAACAATTGTATCTATAGAAGGAAAATAATAATTATTTAGTGGCCAATAAAATGGAAGAAAAGCCAATGTGTCGCACTTGTTTGGTAGAAACTGATGGATCCATTTTTAAAACTGTTTTTTTGGCTGCCAAAGAAGTATCATTGGGTGAAATGTTCAATGAGTGTACCGGGTTAAAGGTATGAGTTCGAGATTGGAGCCGAATAAAAAGTACTATAATATATTTCGATTTCAGTTGACCGCATCAGATGGGATATCCTTAAATATTTGTGATATTTGTACAGAAGAAATTATAAAATTTTATGTGTTTCGTATGAAATGCTGGGACTCGCATAACTTTCTGTTACGACGACTCAAGAACAGCACACTAGCCATTGGCTCAAACAAATCCGAAGCGGCAAGTAATTCGGAAGTTCTTGATGATGCAGCACCGTTGTTACTAGATATAAATGTAAATGAACCGGATGATTCTGTTCCAGAAAAAACCGAACCGTCTGATAGTGTCCTTCCAGAAAAACCTGGTAGTGTCGCTGTAAATTGTGAACTATGCGGTAAGATATACTCTTGCAGGATTGCGTTGCTGAGACATTTGCATAAGATGCATAAAACATTCAATTATCAAAAAATTGAATGTAAATACTGTAAAAAAACGTACAGTAGCAAATGCACTTTACGAAAACATATTCGAGCCATCCACGAAAAGCTCAATGATGATGATACTGCAAAATTTATATGCCAATACTGTGGATTGCAATTGAAAACTCAGCGAAATTTAGGCCTGCACGTTCGGCGACACACCGGTGAAAAACCATATAAATGCGATTTATGTGATTATCGTGCAGCACAATACAGCACTATGCGAAATCATGTGCGAGTCCATACGGGTGAACGGCCCTATGTATGTGACGTATGTGGCAAACTATTTCGCACAACTAGTGCACGATTGGATCATCTTTTAATTCATTCCGAGGAAAGAAAATACGAATGCCACGTTTGTTTGAAAACCTTTAAAAGAAAGGAAATTTACAGGGAACATATGATCATTCATAACCCGGATAAGTATATCGAATGTAAATTCTGTGGTAAAAAATTTGCGCGGAAAAAGAATCTTAACACGCACATGAAGCAGCACACTGGCGAGAGACCGCATGTATGCGAATATTGTGGTAAAGGTTTTATACAAAAACACAGTTGGCTGACTCACGTGAAAAATAATCATAATCAATAAAATAAAATATCAAATCACAAATTTAAAAGTTTGTTAATGTTTTAATTTGAACTAAATACAATCAGTCACACAGGTCTGCATATGCGAGAACCTGATTAGATAGCCGGTATAAGCTATACCCGTCCTATCCAAACTTAAAATTTAAGTGTAACCAAGACTATCAGCTTGTCAAGTAAATACTAATAACAAGGCGAAGATATATTTTTGTTACTCAAGATTCGACTTATGATGAAAGGTTGAGATAAATAAATGTGAGTTAGGATAATTTTGGTGACCTACCCTGATCTCATTTCAGGCTGTGAAGACAATCTTAACATTTGACCAAGGTTGTGGAATAAAATGTTCCACACCGTAACTCATTCTGAAAACCATTAGAAGGTTAATGATTAATAATTCACTGAAATAAACATGTAAATATTTATAAGGTTTTAACTTTAAATAAGGTATTTACTCATCTGGTGTTCATTAAATGCCCCAATGTAATTCTAAACCATTCATGCGCAGTGCTCCCCGTGCATCTTCAATCTAAAGAATAGTTCCATTTGGTACTTACGTTTCAACTTTCGGTGTAACTCCCAAAATTTATGAAACGAGGTTTTAAATTTCTTATTTATTGTTAATTATGACAATATAATTTATAATTAATTTTTCATTCATTATGATTATTTTTCATGTGAGTCTGCCAACTGTGTTTTCGTATAAAACCTTTACCACAATGTTCGCATACGTGCGGTTTCTCGCCAGTGTGCTGCTTTATGTGCGTGTTTAGATTATCCTTCCGCGCAAACTTTTTACCACAGTATTTACATTCGATATACTTATCCGGGTTATGAATGATCATATGCTCTTTGTAAATATCCCGCTTTTTAAATTTCTTAAAACAAACGCGGCACTCGTATGGTGTTTCATCCGAATGACTTCGACGATGACTCGCTCGTGCACTAGATGTTCTAAATAATTTGCCACAATCACTACATTCATATGGTTTTTCACCCGTATGCGTCCGCATATGGTTTCGCATACTAGTAAATTGCGTTGCTCGGTATTCACATAAATCGCATTTGTATGGTTTTTCTCCAGTGTGTCGCCGAACGTGAAGCGTTACACTTACCCGATTTTTAAAGTTCAGGCCGCAGTATTGGCATATAAATTTCGCCGTGTCCTTATCATCCGTGTCCGGCTTTTCGTGAATACATCGAATATGTTTACGCAAAGTACATGTGCTACTGTACGTTTTTTTACAGTATTTACATTCAAGTTTTCGATAGTAGAATGTTTTGTGCACCTTATGCAAATGTCTCAGCAACGCAATCCTGCAAGGGTATATCTTATCGCATAGTTCACATTTTACAGCGACACTATCAGATGGTTCGGCTTTTTCTGGAACGACACTATCAGATGGTTCGGTTTGTTCTGGAACAGAATCATCCGGTTCATTTACATTTATATCTAGTAACAACGGTGCTGCATCATCAAGAACTTCCGGATTACTTGCCGCTTCGGATTTGCTTGAGTCAATGGCTAGTGTGCTGTCCTTGAGTCGTCGTAACAGAAATTTATGCGAGTCCCAACATTTTACACGAAACACATAAAATTTTATAATTTCTTCTGTACAAATATCACAAATATTTAAGGATATCCCATCTGATGCGGTCAACTGAAATCGAAATATATTATAATATTACCTATTCGGCTCCAAGCTCGGATTCATACCTTTAACCCGGTACACTCATTGAACATTTCACCCAATGATAGTTCTCTGTCAGCCAAAAAAATAGTTTTAAAAATAGATCCATCAGTTTCTACCAAACAAGTGCGACACAATGGCTCTTCCATTTTATTGTGGCCACTAATTAACTATTGTTTCAGTTTCAGTTTCTTCAGGTTCCAATCAAAATATAAACATTTATTTGACGTTTTTAATTTTGACATATTATTTGTGCCTATGTTTACATGATAATTACACTGTTAATAATGATTACAAATGTGTGGTGCATGATGCTGCTCAACGAATTCTAGTTTTAAAAATTTCGCAAAAAACGGTTTCTTCTAATGTAATAGCGATCGAAAAATCACGCTTTTTTAATAACTAATCCCGAATCCTATTAAACAGTAATTATGCATATAAAATTATTATATTGTATTTATATTTACATTAATCATAAATATTCCTTGAAATATTTAAGTTTTCTCCATTGCGTCGCGCTCGTGATGCTAGTCACCATTTATGTATGTATATATTACCTGTTTGCTTGATTTCTAGTCTCTATAATGGTCCAATAATTACAGATCAGCTTGATAGTGCAGCCGTTTTGTGTATGAACTAATTGTTCAGAAATTTTCACAGCAAAACTAAATAATATCGTTTTTTCACTAGTGTCTGTGTAACTCTGCGTAATGCGCAAACAACAAATTTCATGGCGATGCGTATTATACTTTTAAATATGGAGACTAGCATTGAATATTAAACCATGAGAAGGAAAAGTGGTTAAAGTAGGATAATCCATATCCAGTCACTATCCAGACACCATCAAAATCTATTCATTTTTGAGATTAGATGCCATAAGGTATCATGCCAAATGTAAATTCAAAACAAGAACGGCCATTTTTCTGTTCAGCACACAAATAAGTTTTTAATTCCACGACATCAGATACCATGTGAACAGAGTGAACCACAAATGGTGTACATTCCAATGATGAGGGGCACTTCGCTGTAGATTAAAATTTTGAAGTTTTGGTACCTTAAATAGCCAATGCGGTCACCATCAATTATTTATATCAAATTCAAAAATAACTCATCGTTAAAACTCTGGTGTTACAAGTTTATCCGGAATCAAAACTGAATGGTTCCAGTGGCTCCCTCGTCGAGTCCCAACAATAAATCAATGCCCACAAATGTATTCAGGAATATATATAATAATTTATTTATTTTATTTTACTCTCGCACCGGTTTCACACAAAATTAACTTGCGATGAAACGCTCGTGCACCAACAAACAAGTGTGCATTCCTAACGATTATTTCTCTGGTTATTACTAATTTAATAATAATCTAAAATGCATATGTTCTCATATACTACCTTGAAATACAATTTTTAAAAAAATATATATTTTTGTAATTTATACATCTCTATTATATTGAATAATAAATAATTATAGTTTTAATTTATTTTTAATAATTCCAATCACGTTCCAATACAAAATTCTTTTAACAAAAATATTATATATTTGAAAATGAAAATAAATAAAAACAAACAACAATAATGAATTTAATTAATTTCCATTTATATAATAGGCCAAAACTTTTTATTTTTTACAAATATGTACGTAAAATTTGACTATAATTATGGTTGAAAAGGTTAGGTACATGTTTAAACCGTACACAATTTCCGGTAAAGTGTATATATCGCAGCGCCACATTTTTTCCATTCGAAGCGATTTCATTGCGATCACAATATTACACGTCGTTTATTATGTTGTGATGAAGATGGCCTCGTAAATGCGTGATGACCACAATTGGCACGAGTCATTGATTTTAGTAATTAGAATTCCAATTGCATTTATCATATATTCAAAAATATTTTGTTATTTTGTTAGGAGCGCTACTCAAGGTATAAGTAATGTCTGATTAATGGAGTTTCTGCTAACATGAGTATGAATCTTAAATTAAATTTAAATTTTTCTAATATGCTACGACTTACCACACATTTTGTTTAGTATGTCTCCAGCGTTACATTTGTGGTTATGGACATCATTAATTGTCCAGATTTAAAAGTTATAATATGGAATAGGCCGCCATTTTTAATTGCAAAGAGTTTATTAGTTAATATTGTCATATGATCAACACTCTACGCGCGAAATTGTTATAGTTTTGCTTCAAATCCAGGTGAAACGCGATCAACACAACTATCTAAATAGTACATAACTATAATATGTATATATACATACTATATAGAAACTTGGGTCATGGTCTCTCTTAATTATTGAGACATTATAATCGATAATATTTTAAGATAATTCTATATATGAGCATATCATCAAAAAGTAAGAGTCATCGCACGCCACACTTGCTGAAAATACGATATTGATCCCACACACTTTATGGTAAATGAAGTGTGTCATATTGTAACCTTATACAAAATGCTTATTATAAACTCACGTCCATGATAAATAAGTTCAAGGTCAATAGATTTGTTTGTAAACAACACCGTTATCTTAAATTATAATCAGTTAAAACAATGCCGTACTATGTGTGTGATGTGACAAAACCGCGATAAATTGTAAGAAGAATATATATTATTAGTAGGCAACCAGACAAAAATTTAAGAAACATTAAATATATGCATATACATATATACATTTATTTAAATTCATCCTTATTTATACATATTTATGCATATCCAGAGACCACATGTGATTTATTATAGGCACTATATGCATATATAGATAATAACGACTACTACTTCCAAATAATTTTATTTGGGAATTAGTAGAACGTTAATAAAATCTTAATTGACCAACCACATAAATAAATGTTTATTTTAATCTCATAACCTCAACAAAAATATTGCATTTCCAAAACTATATACAAATACGACTTGGTTTTATATCTCTATATATGGTTATTTATAAATAGAAACACGCCTTAAGATTAAAATATATATGCGTGTTTAAAATATAATTAAGAAACTGTGATGATCAGAACTATCTGTTTACATACTTATATAGTGAAAGAAATCAAAAGAGGTTTAACCACCAGCGATGGTGGCGCCATTCCTATTCAAAATTTCAAGACTATCCGTTAATATGCAACGTTGTCAAAAGCATGACAGGTATTATTTTAAATAACGGCCATATTTGGTTTACTCACTAATGGGATTAATGTATCTAAGCACGATACCAGGTAATTAGTGACTTTAATTTATCAGACTGATAAAAATTACACCAACTTGTGGGAAAACATAATTGTTTAACAGTGATATTAAATCAACATCCACCTACGCGGAATGTTTGCTATTTTTCTGTTCGGAAGATATCCTTGTGCGCGGATTGAGCGTATACAATGCGCACTTGATCTCTCTTAGTCAGCAGCTGTGGAATCCCCAATACTAAATAGTATTCGCTTGATCTTTGCGGATAGACCGAAATACCTTGGGCTACTACTCAGCAAGCTGAAAAGTAAACGTCTTAGGAAGGGTAAAAAAACTACTACAGTGCTTTACTCCTGTAAAAATGCCATTGGGAAGCGATCGGATATGGAGTATACATAGTACACTGGCTCTATGTCTCAGTGGTCAAACCAATACTCCTGTATGGGATTTTCGTCTAGTGGCCAGCGTTAAAAACTATGGCTAATCTAAAATTTTGAAACTTTAGATATCCTCTTTCATCTCAGCCCCTTCAATCTTGCGGCCAGAAAACAGATACTACTGACTATGCCATTCCATCGTCATCTTCGAAGTGAGGTGCTAACTGAGTTTGTGGGGTATTGGGGTTCCCAACTTTTGCAGTGTTTTTCAGGCTGAACTTACCGCGTTAATGGAAGTCTTGGACTTATTGCGGTATAATATAATATCTACAAGGAATATTCCCATTTTTATGGACTGGTATTAAAACACTACAATCACACTTCCTGACGTTGAAGATAACCCAGAAGTGTCTGGCATCTTTAAATGAGACGGCTACAACACTCCTCAAAGCAGGCTGGATATCACTTGCTTCCTGTAAACTGCTGGCTCAGGAAGAGATTGAGATGGTCGTTGAAGCTATGTAATTTAGACATTTTGGAAATTATGGGGAAAATTGATATTTTAAAATAAGAAATGCAATGACATTGGTATTATGGTATTTCTTGGCTTTTGATTTCCCCGACCATTAGTCGTATACTGTATATAAATATATATTGTCACGATTACATGAAATACCGCATTTTAAGCATCCTGAAATGCCAGTTCAGTTACATAATTATTGAATTTAGTTTTTCTGCAGCAATAATTACCGCAAATAAAATATTTTTGGACAAATTACCAAGCAAAATAAAATACATCAATCACAGTTTGAAATATTTAATATAAATACTCTGCTCTATCGAGGAGAGCCTAACTCCAGAACGACGGCATTCTAGCTTTATTCTGGAATGATAGTCTTGTCTTAGAAGATCGCAATAGAATTCATAGCTCATTCGATATATTATTTAGAGCACATATAAAATATCAACGTTTTAACTGTTTATTACAACAGGCGCATACTTCAGAAAATGCCAACTTCAGTATGAGACGAGATTTAATTAGTAATATAACAAATTTAATAAAGTGCTACTATGCCCACTAATTTTCCTGGCGTAATAAGCTACCTTTTGACAATATGCTTAAATTAAAATAAAATAGTTTGAATTTATTTTAGCAGATCAACTATACAGATTTATTGATTGTAGATGTGTTTAAAATAATAACAAAAGACTTAGAGCCAACTGCCTTTTATACTTAATCTAGCTGCAATTTGTAAATAATGCTCCTCAAATATGTACATACAGGAACAAAGTTTTGAACAGCCTAATACGAATTTTAGATCTTAAGTCAGGTGTACGACAAAGAGATGCTATAATGTTCCTGATATTCTCTAATTTCATGGTTTTAAAAAGGTACATCTTTTGTGAAGCTGGAACATCCCAGTATAATACCTTAATCGATCATCAGCATTGGATAGCCAGCCAATTAAAGATGCGCATAGATAATATTACCATGATTGGACAAAATGTCAACGGAGTGAATTAATTAATTAATTCAACTCTAGAATCTCTGGTTTTGGAGATTACTGGTAACCCACATGCTTGACGAAGTGACAAGGTTCATGGTTTATCAAATACTTGGCACAAATACTAATTTAATGTATCCGTCTTGCCACTGGCAGTTAGGCTGTTTGTATATAAGATCACTTTAAATTCTAGACATATTATTACGTATTCCGAAAAGCCGAAATTCTACAATGTGTGGATGTTTGTAGTCTTTTACGGAGAAATCAGCTAGAACGGACTAGTGTAAGTATGGCATTCGAAATAAGAATTAGCCGTGTGATTTAAGACCCAATACGCCAAATATAACTTCAAAATCAGAAATCTTCTAAGTGAACCTGCTGGAGTTATTTACGATTCCAGCAATGTATGATAAAAAAAAATCAAACATTAATTCCCCTTCTCGTATCACACATTTGTATACATATTTTCATGTAGTTGTCATCCATTCAATTCTCAAATAGCGTTCGTTTCTTGGTTATTCATTCGACGGCGGTTATTCAATCAACATGTCGAAACATTTTGTTATATTCATAATTAATTGTTTTTATTTAATTAATTTAACATATTCAACAGTTAATTTAAATCCAGTAATTAATACTAGTGGGGTAAGTGAAAGTAACACTACTTTGAGTGCGCGCGTTACAAAACAAACCAACGGAAGTTTGCTTTCGTACGTGATTTTGATAGCTGTTAATAGTTTATGTGATTACGATATGAGTGAAATTTATCATGATATTTATAAAGAAAAAAATTAATCGTATAAAATAAATAACAGGAAGTTGCTTGCTATAGTTTTGTGCATAACTTGTGATATGTTGAATAGGGATAAAAAAAAAGTAGTCAAATGAATATGGATTTAATACTTGAAGGGTGAAACGCATGATGAATTTTTTATATACCTCGAGCATCTGCTATTTTAAGAACCGTGCACACTCTAACTAATTATCAGTTGTATTTTTATGTACAAATAATTTAATATATGTGTACATTTATAATTATCTCATTTATCTAGAAATCCTTATAAATTTTAGAATAACATATTTTTTCGTGGAATCCACAGGTTGCCGCTTCATGCCGAGCTGGTGAATTTCAGTGCAATAATACCGAATGTATACCAGTCTCAAATTTATGTGATGGCTTTAGTGATTGTAGCGATAATTCTGATGAAACGTTATGCCCGATTCGATGCTCATCACAACAATTCCAATGCGGCAAATTAAATTGTATACCACGCGAACAAGTGTGTAACGGACGAATCGAATGCTACGATGGATCGGACGAGGCTAATTGCGTATTCAACTGTACGAGCACGGAATTTAAATGTGACGACAGTCGTTGTATTAAAAAAGAATTGATGTGTAATGGCAAATCGGATTGTGGTGATAGTTCAGACGAGCGAAATTGTCCAGCTGTTAATACATTCGATTGCAATCGAGATGAATTTACCTGTAATAGTACGAAATTGTGTGTGAACTATAAGCTTCTATGTAATGGGGTAAACGATTGTGAGGATGGTGAGGATGAGGTAGATTGTCCATATGCTACTAAAGCAGCGTAAGAATTATATCGGTTCTATTTTAACAGAAATTTGTTAAAGATTAATTATTTTGATTTTCCAGGGAAGCTCCAAATTACTGGGAGTTAGCCGCTTGGATTGGTGGTTCAATTGCTATTGTAGTTTTAATTATATGTTTAGTATTTGTAGTAAAGAGTGTGATGAACAAATCACAAAATATGTATGGATAAATTTGTTGGTTTTATTTTTATTTAAAAGGATCTAAGTATTTGCTAAACCATTGCCTGTCTCAGGATAAATAATTATTTTCATTGTACCTAACGGCAATTCTCGAAGCAAAATTTGTATGAACGCATTTTAGAATACACTGACATCTATTAATGAATACTGTAAATACAATTCTTAACATGGCGGGTAAACGCAAAAAAAAAACAAACCGTTGAAAGCGTACGACAGGTAGAATTAAAGAAACCATTAAATAAACCGCTTGAACGAATTTAAATAATTTAATACGAACATTATTTCTTTCTTATAGAATAATTTTATTTATTAATACTAGCTTTTAATTCTAAATAATAATAAAGTTAAGTACAAAACAAATAATGTTACACATTTTGGGCGCGTGCATTTCATTCTCGGTGCCAAAATATAAATGATAATGGTATTAATAAGGAATGTGACCTATAAGTTAATCTACTAGAGTATAAAAAAAAATTTAAAAATAGGTATAAAATAGATGAATTATTTTTTTTTACTACTCAACGGTGGAGTCTCGTAAAATTTTCGATCTTTTCGACTTGTTGATGTGCTTCGGAATGGTGTGGTAAATATGTTACTTCGCTTGCCGTTAGTGTCACCACTATCTGTGTTGGTGGCTTCGCTTGTTAGATCTACGTTGACAAAACGCCCCCAAAAATCAGTGGGGATATTTAGCAAACACTCCAGTATGTTGTATTGGATTACGGTTTCGGTGTACATAGCATGTTGATCTGGTTCCGCGCTCGAATATCCCACTATTGTGGGTCCAAATACTTTAGCCAAATTTGAAATTGGCATTTTGACTTCAACACTGTCCGCGACACGTTGAAAATGTTGCATTAAAAAAGCAAGTGTGTCCCGATTTTGTTGTGGCAGTTTATTGATCGCATTATAAATGTCCCGTACTGATTTCTCCTGAGATGTGTTTTGGACGGCATTTGAAAAATCTTTCCATAATGAGGTAGGGACTAGCGGTTCTCTAAGCGACCGCAAAAAGTCTTTGATACATCCGCATAGTACATGAACATCAATGTTGCCAAGATGTGGAATTCCTTTCCCGCGCAAGAAACGCTCCTTCAACGCTTTTACATCGCGTTCTGATCCAGATACGCGATATATACCAATTTCGGTTAAACCGCGCGTTTCAATTTCGTTAACACAGTGGACGATTAAAGCAGGTACCATGGGGCCAACGTTCGGTGTATAATCCGTAATGGAACCGACTACACCTTTAACCGGGGTTCCAGAGCCTTGAGGTACACATGCCATCGTTACTCGATCACGACAGTCCGCGTGCACGGTTACTTTGCAATCGCGGCATTTACATCCCACGGCCCCAAAATGTATTTTCTTCTGGCAATAGTTACAGTGATCCATTTTGAAAACGGTTCGGCTGGTGAAATTGTGCGCTCGCATAACTTTCTTCGTGAATACATTTCTTGGCATTGACATTGGCGCGTCCTCTGCTGGCGGGGCAGACGGCGTGAAGTAATGATCGGTTATTCGGGTATGGGACCGTCTAAAAAATAACAAAAAATCTAATATAAAACTTTCATTGTACAGAAAATTCCTAGCTTACCGAGGTTTTGGAGTTTGTGGCTCTGGTGCGTGCCTATTTGGTACTGCCTCGATAATCGACTCGGCCAATATTGGGCCATCTCCTTGAGGAATTGATACTTTGGTATGGGCTATGATTTTATCATTATCATCGATATCGATATTACGGTGTTTACTGACATTTTGCCCATAACTTTTTCGCTTATCTGTGCTAAGACGTGATTTTTTGCCACCAACACAAACGTTAGATAATTCATTATTCGACGATCGATGCTTCTTGTACTTGCTGGTAGAGGGATTTAAAAAGTCCTCCTCGGATTGGGTCACTGATAAATCAGACAAAAACGACCCAGTTGAATTAATTTCGTTTCCATATTTCTCTTCAACCTTTTTAAACGTAGCTGACTTTCTCTTGCGCGGATATACATTCAGACCCGCAATTTTATTTCGCGTCTCATCGTTAATATCCCGTTCATTCCGCAATATCTCGTTCACCGCTGCCATTTTCTTCTCCATTGCCTCCCGCTCTGTTTCAGCTTTCTGTCTAGAACGCGATTCCAATTCGAGTAGTCTACGAGCATAAGACAATTTTGTTTCTAAATCGGCCATATTCTTTAGGCATCCATCTAGCTCGTTTTGTAAACGATGCGCCTCCTGCACTGCCCCATACCAAAGGCTACGCCATTCATCGTGATTACGAACAAATTTCAGAAATTCTTCTTCCGCTAAACCATCTGAAAGTACACTTTGATATCGTCGCAAATCATCGTAGGTTGCTAAAAGCGTTAATGTAGTCATTCTCGTATATTAAAGATATAAAATGATGATATCACTCAAGAGAACATAACCCAACACGAGTATCTCACTTAATATAACATACAATCTACACTAAAAACACTTTATGATTCCGTAGATCGCTAATATATAACTTTAGGTAAATAGTTTAATAACAAAAAAAAGATTTAAAATAATTTTAATACTTAAAATACGAGAATAAAATAAATTTATTTTATAAGTCGACGTTACAAATCAAGACGTTAGCACTCTTTAAATAAAAAAAAAATTAAATGCCAAAATCGTTTCAAGTGAAGTTAGCTGCGTTTAACAATTTTTTTTGAAATTAGAACGGAAAATAATTTTTTATTAACAATTACGACATTAAATACTCATATAATCAATTACTAGTTAAATGATGTAGATAATTTATTCAAATTTATTAATAATTATGTTAGTTTTAATTAATAAATAATTAAATTAAATACTGTCCTGTTAGTACATGAGTTTATCATATTATGTATATAAAACTGGAGTTGTATCGCATTGAATTTGTCCAAGTAACCATAAAGGAGTAGACAAAAATTGTGATAGATTTACATTTTTTTCTTAAATTATAGATAGACTCACTTTTTACAATCCAATTTACACAATTTTAGTCGGAAATACCGTTTTAGTTGGTGTTATTAGGTAGGGTTTTTTTGACACAGGGATTTAAACATGGTAACTACCGTTGAACACCTTAAGGATTATAATTATTGTTAAATATTTATAATTATTGGTACAGCATTTGTTGTCCGCCTCAGCATGTTAGTTGGTTTACTGGTTTGATTTAATTAAATATAGTACAAGAGCTTGTCACATTATATAAAATTGGCGTTGTTCATTTTCATGATTTTTTTTAAATAGTCAACGAAGTCTTCTGACGTTTAACGCAAGTTAGTGAAACAGTAAATTTTAATCTAGAAATAATAAAACAATGGAAACTCCAATAAAAATATTACGTTCACGGAATATAAATCGTAAACCTGAAGAGCTAGGTACACCTCTAAAAATACCAAGTTCACCATTTCTTGAAAAACTGGGATGTGGCACTGGGGTTGAGGTAATTCGGTTCAAGCGGCGTGCTTTAGATATTGGCGGTGAATCGCCGTGGGCTGTGAAACGTGTGGTGAAAAAGGTGAGGCCTGATGTAGCGGAAACATACACCAGCCGCCTAGGGGAGGAGGCTCGATTCTTACGCAATTTAAATCATCCCAATATTATTGGGTTCCGTGCATTTAAACTGTCGAATGATGGAAGACCATGCCTTGCGATGGAAGAGTGCAGCACTTCGCTTGGCGATTATTTGGAGCAACGGTTCGAGGATTCGGAAGGTCCAATGAACTACAAACATGTACATAAAGTTTGTTTTGATATATCTCTAGCCCTAGATTATTTGCACACTGCTGCTATGCTAATACATGGTGACATTAAATCGTTCAACATCCTGATCAAAGGAGACTTCATCACATGCAAACTGTGCGATTTTGGCGTAAGCCAGCCTATTGATGAAAATGGTTATATCGACGTTATAAAAAAACCAAGCGCTCTATATATCGGCACTGATTTATGGTCAGCTCCGGAAGTATTCGAGGACCCGACACAAGTCAGTGTCAAAGCGGATATATTTAGCTTTGGACAGACTATATATGAAATGTTATCACTCCAGCCTCCACACACTTTGAATAATGACGTAAGCCGGCTAACCGATGAGAGCTTTAATTTGTCTAGTGATACAGGATTAGATATCCCGTTTGGAACACGACCAGCATTATCTGATGCTTTTGAATTTTCAACTGAGTACAATCAAATCCTAGAGTTGTTCTACACGTGTACACATGAGGATCCAGAGTCCCGACCAACGGCCAAAATGATAAACGAGCTGATTACAGCAATAATCGAGTTAACGATTTAAATTTGATTTTATAAATACAGAATTATAGATTTTATTTTAAATTCCATGTTTTACTTGTAATAGAATTTCAAATATATCTTCACAATCTATGCTGCTTACCAACTATTACGGAGTTAATTCATTCAAGATAATTAAATTGAAAGTTTTTCGTACTCCAACGAAGTGAGATTATGTCAAATTTTCAGGCTATCATGGACTAACAAAATATATCTTATTGGAATTCATGAGGTTAAGAACTCATTACGATCTGAATAAATGGCACAAATGCAACTGGCATGAATGAATGATTTCAAAATCTGTATACAAATAATTTGATATGAAACCTCTAGTCGATATGTGAGCGAGCAACAGTTCCTTAATCTAAACAATATTTCAATATAAATTATAATTTATTTAATTACTTTAACTTTCGTGTTTCAATATTTAAGTATTGATAGAAGTGATACTCCTTTTTCTTAATGTCCCGATCTTCTTCGATAAAATACGGCATAATCTCATCTAGGCTGTAATAAAATGTATTGCTGATTTTACCTTCCTTTCGCTCGGATGCCATAGTTATTCGCGTTGAACGCGGGCTTTTGTCTTTCAAAAACGTAAGTAGCCTGGAATTTTCGGCAATCGGAAGTGATAATTCATGAGTCTCCAATTTAAGTGCACAAGTTAATGGTAATGATGGTTCGCTGATCATTTTCTTGAAAATCGCAATATTTACGTTCTTCATATCGAAATTTTGCTGGGCTAGAAGTAAATGTTCCAGCAGAATGTGGATTTGACCTAATTTAGCCAGTTTCGTACCCATCTCCTTCTCATTGAAAGCAGGTTCATGTTCCGGATCAATTATATCTTTCGCCATTGATTTCTTGGCGTTTAGCGCGAATAGAGTTTTGCGCGCTATTTGACCCGGATTGCCTGACTCAACCAAATTTTGAGACACAAACGCGGTAAAATCATATTCAGAACAAATATTCGATTCGGTGAATATAAATTCGTAATCTTTGAACATTTTTTCGATACCGATCTCGAGAAGAAGATGCAAGGGTTCCGGTCCGATCACCGAGAGGGATGGTGAAAAATCATTTTTAGTGATCTTGCCCAGTATTGCCAAGAGTTGGACATTTGATTCTGCAATATCAGTCTTATTCTTGAATACATGGAACAACAGGATCTTGAAGGCGAATGTACATTGATCATATGAAAAATCTGAAATTAAACAAATTCGATGATTAGTTTTGTTCGATATTTTAAAGTAAATTAGCCAGTTTTATTTTGTTCTGTAAATCGATTGAAAGATTTTGTTGAATAGATATATGAAATGAAGGTTGATAATTTGAATGAAATTGAAAAGATGCTTGACTGACGTATTAAGAAAATCTGATTGAAAGATGTTTGAAATTTGAATTATGTACAAAGAATGTCGACCTACATTTCATCAAACCCCACAGTTTATCCAAAACACCCTTCTGCTTTTGTTTCTCCAGCTTAACGATATTCCCAACCAAATCCTGTGTATTCAATACTGTTGAGTATTCATCTTCATGACCATTTGCATCATTCCGGTCTGCCTCATTAAAATTGTTCGCCAGTATCGCCAAAATACTGCGTTTGACTGTATCTAAATCCTGAAATGAATTATTTAAAGACGTTTCTGGACTGTTGAAGCTTTCCAAATTCTTGATCCTCTCGAAGATTTGACTCAAATTATTTAAATCTTCCCATAGTTCCGAAGTTTTTGTATTCAACTGAGACATGAAAATTATTTGATTCAAAGTAACTTCAGAATTGGTGGGAAGTCTTAAAATACTCGCGCTCTGCATACTAGGCAGCGCGTAGTTAACGATCAAGTCAATTTGAAATAACTGAATTTGAAATTTAGATTCGATTCGAGTTGAGTTTGGCGCTTTAATATATATGGAATGGATCTTTTGTAATCCGGCTGGGGTAATATCGCTCAATGTCACAACGTTTTGATATTTTACTAGACCACGAGAAATATACGATGATTTAAGATGTATTGCCATCAAAGGTTGTGTAACATCATCCACAAGAATCCAGAGTGAATTAAGAATTTCTCTATCACGATTTTCAAAAGAGATTTGGTTCATTATTTTTCTTGCTGTAGTTATGTCAACAGGCTGATAGTATTCCTCATTTTTGGTCCACAATTTTCTTACGTTCTCCGCTTTGAATGAGCAATCTTCGATAATATCCAATTCACAATCGTCCTTTAGCGGACTTCCAGTCAAGTCTAATTCAGAGACATCATCAGTTTCCATTTTATAGTCAGCATCCACCACCCCATTAAGATTTGTTACTGGTGAATTGGATTTCTGTAAATAGATCAAGATTTTAAAGATTGAGATTTTCAAGATTGAACTTCATGTACGTACCTGTTTGTGGATAAAATACACCATTTCACTAGCACCAGTTAAACTTTTCACGTAACTTGATTCTACATAACTAACATGTACATCTGAGCACGACTCTCGCACAGCATTTTGAAGATAATTTAGAAATTTATATTTGTGTTCCATCATTTGAGCTTCTTTGCGATAATTGAGCTCGATCGGTTTATACTTCATTAATGACAGTTCGATCGGTATTTTTTTAAATTTACGTCTAAAATCACTCAATTTGTTTTTGTCATTTAAAACCCAGTTAACCAAATTTCGTTGCATGAAAGGTTTGAAGAATAAAATTTGTCGCAACAAAAACTTTTAAAATTTCACTAACAGTATGATGTATATCTTGAGTAAAAGATAAAAGCTAGAGAACTGAGTAAATGTTAAAATGCTATTTAATATATAACTGATAATTTTCAAATCCAAAATGCCATAACATAAATCAGCTGTGAACGACATTATTCTTATTCACAAAATACCATTGGAAATATGATAGAATTTCCAAAGTGGTATTCCCATTGATCAAGAAGAACCTTACGTAGACTGAAGATTCTTTAATTTTTTTGTGATTACATTTACTTGTTATCTGGGTAGAATAATTTTATTTTATGTCGATTTTCTTTGGTTTTACAAAAAATATCAATTATTTTCTTGCCATTAGGGCATGCTATACGACTTTTTTTTAATTTAGTTCAATTCTTATTCGTAGGTGGCAATAGCGTAGGAAGGGTATACTTGACGTTAAAACACAAATAATTTAAGCAACAAAAATTCGTTAATTTAATTCCACCACTTTTCAAGTGAATAAAAATTTAAAAAAAATGAATCATAAGTTTGAGAACTGGTAAGACGTCATCAAAATGATCTCAAGTTTGTAGATACCAATTTCAATAGGTGCATTTAAAATTCTCAAGGCTGGATCAATTCCATCCCAAAATATTCCACTACGTAAGTTTGAGATAACGAGAATTAACAATGTAGTAGACTGAAATTGGATTGCTGGTGTTGTGATGGTTTCAGAACCAGAACATATCGAGTCCTGCCGAGCCATCATCGTAGAAATTAAAAATAGTAATAACGATGGAACAGTCATTGTTTCCATAGAAGATCAAACAACACAAATCCATATTAATACAAACAACAGGACGACACAAACGCTTTCTAGTTTCGTTTCTTTACCGGATTGGACAATATTTTACCGGATTGGACTCAGATCGATTTAATTTATTATTAGTTTGATGGTAAAAGATTAATTCATCCTGAAATCGATATTAAAGATCAACTTTTAAAAACGCTTTTTAAGTAGTTTTAAGTACTGCGACTTCAATGATTTTCTCAAAATATGTTTTTAAATAATTGAAACGTGATTTGAAAAATATTTAAAGTTATGACATAGAGGATTTACATCACTTTGCAACAAATCGATATCTGGAAAATTTCGAAATCTAGAGGCACGTATCGAGCAATAATTGATTGTAGCGAAATAACTGTACACAAATCAGAGGACCTATTCATCATCAACTAACTTTCTCATCGTACAAAAATAGAACAACTTTCAGATCATTAGTTGATGTCGATGAAAACGGAATGGTTATTTTTGTTTTCGAGACGTTTGGAGGTGCAATTTCTGATAAAGAAATTTATTTCACAACTTACGAGTATATATAAAATAAGAAATTAAAAATTAATTATATTATGTGTTTACTATTTGGCAAATTTGTTTTTAATAATAAACAAAATAATCAAATAATACTTAAAATCCGGTTAATTGTTCGTCTCTAAATACATCATACATTGTTGAAAACCAAATATGTAATAATAATATGGTTTGACAATACCCAATCGCGACGGTGATGTCACGAAAACAGCGGCAAGGATTGAACTATAAGCATGCCCCATCGAAAACGAAAAATAATTGATTATTTATTGTCTTTGTGTTGGTATTTTGACATTTTGTTTTCTGTCAGTTTAATTTCAGCATAATTTATATGTAATATTTTTGATTTAAATTTTAAAAACTAGAAGCAATTCGATTGCGTTTTACTTCACCCAAATGTTTCAATACATTGTAAGTTACATTTTCTCCCGAGTTATCAGTTGAATCATTTTGTTCTGTCGATGTTATCTGCTGATCTTGTGTACGATCTGAGGTAATGTTTGATGCCTCATCCCATAAATCGCCACTGTCAATGCTGACTACCGCGTCAACAAAATTATGGACAACTATTATGGACAAATTATTATAACCACACAGCAAGAAAACCATTGAATTGACATAAAAATGACGAGACGTCTATTTGTCATATTTGACATTTCTTTTTTTCAATGTAGTGGTAGTAGATTATAGAAAAAATCATGATTTGAAAAAATTGATTATACATCAAAAAATAATCAATTATTTTCGCCAAAGAAAATTGAAACACTGAAAAATATCAATTATTTGTCAAAATAATCAATTATTTTAACCAAAGAAAATCGACATTAGTTCGCTCCTCTGGAATCATATAATACATAAACGGCAGATTGGGCATTTGACATTTATAACTCAGTTGCACGTGTGTTTTGACTTAAAATAAAATATTTTCAAGCTTTTCCGATAAAAATACTTCAAAATGGCATTAAAACGATTAAAAAGTATGTATATTTCGTAGATTTATCAAAAATATTAAATTACAGTAAATCTACTCGTATTATTTCAGCAAAACAATCCAAACGTCAACCAGCACGTCAAAAATACAAAATACAGAAAAGAATCCGGGAGCACAACCGGAAGCTACGCCGCGAGGAGAAAAAGAATAAAATAGGCAGAAAGACTAATAAATTAATACAAATCCCTAATATATGTCCATTTAAAGAGGAAATATTAAAAGATGTAGAAGAAGCAAAGCGTCGCAAAGAAGAAGAACGACTACAAAAACGTGAGCTGTTAAAGCAAGAGCGCGAGGCCGCTAAGAACAAACCGACATCACTGGAAAATATGGTTAAAGATGCCGAAACAAAGGACGCTGTGTATACCGTATTCAACGAGGCCAAACTCAAAACGTCCACAGAACCGACATACAATGATGACGAGTGGCGTGAAAATTCTCTGAAAGCGTACTTCAAAGAGTTTAAGAAGGTGATTGAAGCAGCCGATGTAATTCTAGAAATAGTAGACGCACGTGATCCATTCGGCACGCGATGTATGGAAGTGGCAAAAGCAGTTAAAGCATCACCGGGTAATAAACGATTAGTATTGGTATTGAATAAGGCTGATCTAGTGCCCCGTGATAATTTAGATAGATGGCTCAAATATTTGCGTAAATTTGGACCCACCACCGCATTCAAAGCATCAACACAAGATCAAAATCGCCAGTTGGGACGTCGTAAATTTAGAGAAATATCAGCCAAAAAAGCAATTGTCGGATCCACATGTGTCGGGGCTGAGCTCCTCATGTCCATGTTAGGTAACTACTCGCGCAATAACGGCGTCAAAACTGCCATCCGTGTTGGAGTCGTTGGTATTCCAAATGTTGGCAAAAGTTCCATAATCAACTCGTTAAAACGTGGCAAGGCGTGCACAGTTGGTTCAACACCTGGAGTAACAAAAGCCATGCAGGAAGTAGAATTAGACTCTAAAATCAAACTGCTCGACTGTCCCGGTATTGTATTTTCTCAACCGAAATCCGAAGAAGCCGTACCGTCTGTATTAAAAAATGCGCAACGTGTCACCGATGTTAAAGATCCATTCTCGGCCGCCAAAGCAGTTTTGCAGCGAGCAACAAAAAGCTACTTTTGTAAATTATACGATATCACCGAATATGATTCTCCCGAAGAATTTTTTGCTAAATTAGCACATCGATACGGAAAGTTCCGTAAAGGTGGCGTAGCAGATATGTTATATTCGGCTCGTCAAGTTCTTCTCGATTGGAATACAGGCAAGATCAAGTACTGTACTCAACCACCAGATGAGAGTAATGACAAAAATATTCATTTGAGTGCGCAAATTGTATCACACGAGACAAGAGAATTTGAAATCGATAATTTCGATGAAATGGAAGCTGAGGTGTTAAACAATATTACAACAGACATGGATGATGTTATGGAGCTTCAAACAACCGGGTTCGTCCAAGCCAAAGTAGACGAAACAGATGAAAAACATTTAGGAAAATTACTTGGCACGAATTACACCAGGCCGCAGATTATCGAAGAGGATGATGATATGATTGGTGAACCAAATCTCAAAAAACGTAAGGTGGCCAAAAAAGAGAAAGTGGATCCCGTCATGAAACTCGAAGGTAATCAATCACTTAATAAGGATCGT
The DNA here is from genome assembly GCA_951394425.1 of Tipula unca. Taxonomy (NCBI): domain Eukaryota; kingdom Metazoa; phylum Arthropoda; class Insecta; order Diptera; family Tipulidae; genus Tipula; species Tipula unca. The sequence goes on from OX596382.1 coordinate 10,656,243, forward strand.
AAAGATGAGATAAAAAAATTGAGGAAAATGAAGAATCGGAATGAGAAGAAAATGGATGGGGTCGCCGATGAGCTGGATAATTTTGATTTCAATTTGGGCGGATCTGAAGTAAGTGCTATTAAAAAGGAGGACGCTGCAACAACGGGGTCGTATAATTTTGATACAGACTTTAAAATGAATTAATTATTTGGAATTTGTTGATATTTTTAAATAAAATTTGTATTTAACAAAATTGTTGGTAGTTTTAGTTCAATGAACGGTTGTCTGAAAGCTGAGTTATTTTGGCAGGCTCGTTTAAATTTTGGCAAATAAATTTGAATTCTTCCGTTGATGCTATATTATTAATGCAACAGAGAGAGAGATAGTTAAGTCAATCCAATTTTATTCCATAAAAATATTCGTTAATATTTATTTAATCTTTATTATTTTTGACTAGTTTTATTACAAAATAATAATATTATAATAATTAGATATAATAATTACAAGGTAGTATTATTAAATAAATTGCATAATTAATATAAAAATTAAATTGATTTTTAGGTATACAATATATTCGAAATAGTAGAGATTGTTTGGTGTAATACATAATATGTTTATTTATACATAATCGTCTTTTTTTTTAAATAATTTAGCCTAATAATTTATATATAATACTTAGTTCTTAAATAAAGGGATTAGGGTAGAGATTAGAATTTTTTTTAGTGTACTACATAGGTATATAGTAGATTAAATCACACATAATAATGTAATTCGAGTAAATAAAATAATTTTGTATATATGTATGTATGTATATATATATAAATATGTATGTATAGTATATAAGATTAGCCAAAATATATTTATATTTAATTTAATATTTGAGTATTAAACAATTATTACTTCCATCACTGTATGTATGTCTATCTAACAACCATAACTACATTACCGACCTGATTTGTTTGTGTGTGCGCTAGATAGGTAGTTTGTATGTTGCATGTTATAAATAATTTTGGTTTTTTATAGAATAACAATCAACCGTACTATTAATTTACTAGATAAACTAAATAAATAATTAATTTATGAAATAATTAATTTGAATGATATTAAAAAACGGAAGAATTTAATTGTTGTTATACCATCGGTCGTTTAAGCTAGTCACATAACGTGCCATATGACATATCTAGTCAGATTCTTAAACATCTAACCGATCTCCGATAATTGCATGTAGATCTAACTGCTCAGTAGACGTATTTTTTGGCACACAATACCCGTCGATACTATTATTTCCACCGTTTGTACTCGACGTGTTACTCATCGATTGTGAGACACCGGGCGAAATGCGATCACTCATATCGAAGTACATGTGATTACCGAGTTTTGGCGGGATTGGAGGTGGTGTCGCCGCCTTATTCATATGCATTTCTTCAGGCTGAATGTTTAATACTTCCGGATTGGAGTTAGTTTTGTGATGGCCACGTACATTCGCATGCTGCGTGTCCATCGAATGCAAATTTAAATTATTCAAATCGTTCGAACTGGTTGAAATACCCGAATCTCGAAAATCGGTTACCAAATTTGGGACGCCCGATAGATTTAGATGGTCCATGGTGGGGTCATCGAACGAAATATCAACGACGGAGTATTTTTGTGATAGACCACGACGACATCCTTGTTCATAATCGCTGATTGCAGAGGGATTTGAAGAGCGTTTATCAGGGGTAAATCCTCGCGGTGGTAGTGGCGGTGCGTTTGGTGACAACTTGTCTTTACCAGTTTTTGGCGGCACTTCCGGACTATCACATAAACTTGCATATCCAGCTGATTTTGGCCGCGCAGGAACTGGAGGTACTGGGACACAATTAAACGCGTTTAGTTCTGCCAAATTTAGCCCGTCCCTTGTTATCAACGGGCTGTTCGATACATCCACAGGTTTTGTATATATATCATCCTGTTCATAGACCGCACCGTTATTTCCCAAACTCATGGCGCGTTTTTCAATCGGTAATGGTGGAAGAGGCGTGTTCACTATACTCTCAGACTGCTGTCGCTTTAATTTGCCGAACCCAGACATATTCTGCTTTAACTGGACAAATCGCTCGACCAAGCGTTTATGTAAGGGCTGCACACCACTATCCATCGGTATTAAAGTACCATGCTGTTCCAGCGCCGTCTCCAAAATTTGTAGTTGTTCCAGTATTAATGTTTTAAGCTTCTGAACACTAATGGCCTGATTCTGTCCGTGTGGCGACTTCAAAAATTGATCTGTAAAGAATGCTTCGTGGTACTTACTAATACCGCCCATTACATTCGCATCGATCACCCCTTGCAGCCGCATAGTAAACGGATTTAGAGTGCGTTTTGGATCGGCCCTATATATCGTAATTAAATCCGTCAGCTCCTTATTGACATTCGTCATGGTCTCACAGGCAAAATCAACAGGGGTCAATTCAATCACATTCCGATGAGTCACTTCGACCCATCGTAATATCCCTGGGAGTGCTGTAGATATTTCGAGCATTGTCCTTTCGATCCACAGGGTTTTAAACTCGTTGTCTTTATCCACGGTACCTTTATGAATCGGCCGATCGTATTGAAACCGTTTCACATCATTGACTTGATAAAATCGTGCGATTCGATCAGGGACAGGTACACAAGCGGTTTTTAGATACGAAGGATCGGCAATCGGTCGAACATTTCCGATTTGTAAATATTGGTCCGAGGATTGGAGAATGGACCCATCGGGTGGTGAATTTTTGGTTAGTAACTGAGCTTGGGGGAATTCTGTTTGTAGCCGCTGTGTAAAGGTACCGATCCGTTCGTATTCGAGCCCTCGATAGATGAATTGTTTGTTTCGACAAAATAACGGAAATCCCATTCCATAAAATCCGACCCGAAAATATTCAGGTTCGTGACGAATTTGTGCCAAAATATTTTCAAAACACTTAGCCTGCGTTTTTAGGATGTTACTTAGCTGAACGTAATCGAACCGCTTCGTCTCGTATAAATAGGCTAGCTCCTTGCACAGAGGAATCGCCTTTTCCCAGCACTTACCCTTATCGAAATAACCGATAATTTCACGATATAAATTTTCCTTTCGTTGCCATTCGGGCTGTCCGATCACATCGTTTGGAGCAAAAGTCAACGTCTCCTTATCCCAGCTGAGCATATCCGTGTATAATTTATATGTAAAACCAGCTTCAGTATAGTTCTCGGCCTGTAGATGAAGATCATGCAGTTTATAAATGTACCTCAGATACATCTCTTTGCGGTTGATCTCGTTTTTATAAAAATTAAGCAAATTTACGGTGCAGGACATGCGTTTATCTCGATTTTCATCCCCTTGCATCACACTCCGATAGTCTAGAAGCCGTTCTAGAAGCCGGGTGACTGATATAATGAATGCCTTACCAGCCTCTTTCCAAGGAGGATCTTCGGACTGAACTCGTTCCAACAATCTGAAATTAAATTTTGTTAAAATCCAATCGACAAAGTGCTTAAAGTTGGCAATGAGGAACTAAAATAATTTTAAATAAATTCGAATTTACGCAAAACTATATCAACAATTAAATTAAAGCCAACATTATCTACTTTGGAATACTTACACAGTCTTGAACAGTTCCCGATATTCATCATCTCCCTTATTTTCGTTGATCAGCATATCCAACTTATCGATCAGTTCACTTTCGACCAATCGAAACGATCCCCTAGCATCCTGCTCACACTGCATCATATCATAAAATACCGCAAGAGTTGCCTTTCTCAATGAGGGCTCTGGTACAAGTGTTACCTCCAAAAATGGTCCAACCATTGTCGGTATAAAATGCAGCTTATACTCGCCTAATTGGGCCCACATACTTAAAATTTGGAAGCCCATTAATACTCGCATGTCTCCGTGCGAATGAAGTATCTTGCGCCGCTTAGCCTCGTGGTACTGTTCCAATTGTAAACAGGGCTGCGTTAAAAATGAAACCGCCAGACTAAAGTACGACCACCATAACTGCGAGTCGAAAGTGTTTGGCCCCAAAAATCGATAAACCAATGGTTTAGCAAATTCCTCTAGTGTTTTGCGTACGACATTATTCGCTGCGAGTTTCATTACCAGCCAGTCGGTCGGAAAGACATGCCAGTCATTGGTACACAGTTCTTTAAATACTAACAGGCTGCGATGTAAAAATTCTTTTAAGCTCTTTAGATCCCCACCAGCGCTCATATCATCCCAAAGCTGTTTAAAATGTGACTCGTCCAGTTGTTGTAGTAGCCCGAGTAAAACAGCTATTAATGGTGAGTGAACGCTCGGCGATCCTTCCAAAATAATTAAAATAGTTTGGAATAAAATTTCAAGAATATTTTTGCATAAAGCGTGCAAGTCGTGATGTAACGTATTCGAAGGTTTCTCATCCTGTTTCATTTTAAGCTCGTATAAGTGGTTCAGGATCTCCGATAATATATCGGCACACAATTTTAGTTCGTCCCGCCTTGACATATGAATTCGTAGATGTTTACACGCAACCGCAAGGATCACAGCTCGTGACTCATCGTCGTGAAATAGTTGACCAGATACCAAATCCTTGATGGCTTTTAACTTCGCTTGAATTAATCGTGGTTGAGCCTCACGCGGAATTGCGTCCAATAAATTTCGGGCCAATGCACCCAATTCAGTCGTCGGCAGTGTCCCCTTCAACTGTTCAAATACTACACCGACAGCATTTAAAAGTGCCTCTTGCGTCGGCAGAATAATTTCATAAGACGTAACCGACAGCATACCGTTCAGCGAGTTGAATACCGAATAGAGGTCACGTTTAAACGAATCCTCAAACTGGCCACCGGTCGCTCTCGAAAATAATCTTCTCGATTGAATGATCAACTTGAAAATATACTCAAGCGATTCAAAACATTTTTGGATCGGTTCTGGTCTTTCGGCGGTCGTCATCCATTCAGCACAGTGTTGCACCGACGACAGAAGTCCTTTATAGACAAGAGCCGCGGCAAAATGATTCTCTATATACACATCGATCACCGGTTTAAAATGTTGGAATTTATTATTTTGCAGGAGGCTGAATATACTGACAAGGACATGGAATACGAGGCCTGAATGTGCGGTGCTATTCCCATCTTCGGTTGAGAACATGGCGAATAGGGAATCGAGTACGTCTTGTAAAAATTTCACTAACTCCTCGTCTTTTAGTCGTAGTACCCGGGTTAGAGAATCTTGTATTTTTTCTGGATGTGCGCGCCATTTGAGGAGCGACAGAAGGTCAGCATTTTGTGTCAGCTTCGTCGAGCACAGCAAGGATTTGATATGAAAGCTTTCTTTGGTACTTCGATGGAACACAGCACTACTCTCTTGTTGCGCTTGTTCGTCGTTGTGGTAGCATGGTAATTTTAGGTAGCTCGTTGATAGTAATTTGGCACTGTCTTCACATTTATAGACGTATAGTTCGTGAGCCCCGTCCGCTAGAGTCGCGCCACTCGGCTCCATTAATCGAATAAAACTAAAACCGAATAATTTTGGTTCAGTTTTTTCTCGAGTCGAACAGTGACGATATTCGAATCGAACGTGTGAATTAGAAAATTTATCGATTGGAACATGAAGTCGAAGGGTTTCGTTAAAACACGGCGAATTATTGTGATATAGGATAAACGATCGATATGTTTCACTCGGTTCCATTCCGGATGCTCCCCATAAACAATTTAACGATTTTCCATTCGATTCTAGAATGTGTACGGTCACTTCTATATTTTTGGCTGTGCTTTTACCTCCACGCTCGAAATCGCCCTTTTCTAGGGCCAAAAATAGATCGTTTCGCACATCACCGGGCATTATGACATCGGGAAATCCGATTTTTCGTGTTATTGTTGTGCCTTGGAATAATAATGGTTGCTCAAGCCGAGCTTGATTTAGTCCACCGAGCAAAAGTTTAAGCGACACAATTAATCCATATTGCCCTGGTCCACTGGCCGTTAGTGGTGTGAATTTCCCGCTCGTTTTTTTTATAATCCATTCGTGAAGCAGGGCAAAGTCCTTCTCATCACATTGAAATAATTTAAAACTAAACTCCTTCTCCTCCGATTCAACTGTGCCACTTTGTGCTACCTCATGCAGCGGAAGTACTCCGACCCCATACGGCCGCCGATATATATGATTACCACAATTTTTATCACCTTTTTTCATCGAATCCGATGAAATTATTTTGCCAACCCGTATTACATTTGCAATCAAATATAAATCTGGACTCAGATCGCTTATCCCCAGATCCGAAAATACTGTACAATTACTGTGCAACTTTTCGACATAATTCGAGAAACCATCTTTTGAAATACGCACTAAAAATCGTTCTGACAGTGAAATCATTTTTTTCCCGTCGTACAGGTAAAAATATATTTCGACGTCATCACCGATTCGATGGCCAAAATCTCGCATGCAAAAGAATAAATGTTGGGTGAGAATTTTTTTTATAGTTTTTCGGCGCAACGTGCCTCGACTCGATGATGCTTTTGCATTTTCTGCACTGTTTACGTGCACTTGATGTAGTCCAACGACACCCACTTGTTTTGGATCGACGCACAATGGACCACTGCGTGGGACCAAATCGAGTCCAAGTTTTCTGAAACGAAACAATTAAAAAATAACATTCACAATTTGAAATTTAACTGTTTGACATAAATAAATATTTAACCAATCACATTGGAGTATTTGCGGTCATTTTGTTTAATTGGGAATTAAACATAAGCCATAACATAACAAGACATTGGCCACAGTTTTGAAATCCTACCCACATTTTGCACATATGGATTAGGAAACCATAAAACAAGAAAAAATATTTAATGATTGAACACAATCCATGATTACTGAGCGCCTACAAAATGTGACAGAAATTTGTTTCATTGTAGAACGGTTTTGTTTCCCGCCTTCTCGCCGAAGAAGGAAATAACCATTTGTAGGAACGGTTCAATCTCTTCGGAGCGGCCAAACTCGGCGTTGTGCTTCCGAGGAAACACCTGACAAGCAATATTTAAACTTCATGGAACTGCAATAGTTTAAGTCAGAGCTGAGAGTCTCCCAACGATATCCCAACGATAAGTATGATTCGTTCTACCATCTGATCAACCTCTCCGTCCTCGAATAGCCCTTTAAAGTAGTGCTATGTTTTCCTCCACAGAATTCTAGCTCCGCCGCCATCATCATAATAAATACTGTAATTTATTTCTCTTGTTAATCTCGACCTTACACCTTGCTGCTGTGTTTTGCTCTTGTCACCATCAGTAAGTTGTCCGACTCGTAATTAGGTCTTATGAAGCTTCTGACTTTCTTATATCTGGCATCATAATCAGTATGCGGTCTAGTTGATTGATCGTGATTCGATCACAAGAATTCTACGTTCCTTTGTGTACGAAATTTCATAATTTTTCATAAACGTAAATTTAATTTCAAACAAAAATAATAAGAAACACTGGGGATAGGGCAGTTTCGGAACTACATTGATTTTTTGTATCTGATCACGCATTGTATATGTATGATGCATCAATATTTTGTAAATCAATTTTTAGTGTTCAAGACGTGTATACTCTGTGTCTCGATTAAGAATACAAACAAATAAAATTATAAATTCAACATTATTGCGATTAGTTTATATAGAACATGTTTGAAATTCACAATTTAGATAAGACCTCTTTACATAATATATCAAGTGGCTGTCGCATATAAAGGGTATTCACAATTCACAGAGAATTTCCCAACTCGCGCACTATACATTTCGAAAAACTTTATTCAACGTACATAACACAGTGGTTCAAAATGTGAGCGGCCTACAAAATTTTCATTTCGAGTAGCATACCTTGTTCATTTAGGTGAAATTTGTATATAAAATATCATGATAGCTAAATTAGCGTATCACGTCATAAAAAACTAGAACTATAATTATCACTTGCATGCAGATTCAACAAATTTAGCACTCAAACCGAATATTCTTTTTCTCGACCTAATTCTTTGTGTGTAATAAAAAAAAATATAACAAAACTGTTTCAATTTTTATTGTTTTATTAAAAACTGATAAGAAAAATTATTGCCAGCGCACAAATTTTATGACTCAGGGATTGAAAATAATTCTCAAAAAGTGATCCTTACAGTGATCCAATATGCACGACAGCGCACCTGAACGTCCGGTGTCACAAATGCAATTATAAAAATGGAGACTCTCTCAACTGACACGGAGTTGTCCATGCCAATGGAATCATTCGATGACTTCCAGGCGACTCTGGGTCAGACGTCATCGTAGTGGAGGTTATGTAATCTAAATGCTAAAAAGCTCAAATTAACCTTCACCACTGCGCAAAATTGTGAAGTATGATATAGATGTCACCATGATCCCAGAACTTTGACTCACTGGTGATCGGATACTTGGGCTCAAGACCCCCAACTTCAGGATATTGCATGCAAAGGAACACAGAATTCTCGTCAAAAATAATCTAAGTAGCACTCTGTTAAATTACAGAAGTGCAGATGTAGCAGCGATTAGCATTGAAGTAGATTAGTAATGTTCAACCGTTTTAAAGCAGAAACATTTACAATTAATGCAACATGTATACGGTCCCAATACCATCTGCCAGTATTTTTATGTAGCGGCAATCAAAAAATTATAAGCACTGGCGCAGTAGAGATCGACAGAGTCTCAATCGATATGAGAAAATAGCCGTCCTTACAAAAGTTTGGACATACTATTTGTTCTTCCATTCATTTAGATTGTAAAAGTTCTAGAAAACTAAGCTACGCAAATTATTAGCGCTACCAATAGGATCTCAAACTTAATCGCCAAGGGAAAATACCCATCGCTTCAACGGATTGGCCAGCAGAATTTTTTTTCTAGAGTCAAAAATGTCTGGGATGAGTGTTTTTGTATCAACTGTATATTTCTGTGGATGGCGAAAAAGTGTGTGGTGAAAAAAATGCTGGGACGAACCAACTGTGTACTTTATGGCCTTTGAGGTGAGTTTAAAATAAATTCTACAATAGCTAATTCACAGTCAAATTTCTAATGAACCAGTCGAAGTTCCTAATGAACCAGGAGCTGGATTTGACGCTATAAATACATTATTTTTCGTATACTAGCTAAACAATTTAAATTTATAATTCAGTTTCAGTTGGTTGGTTTTACTTTGGCCATGTCATGACTCACGTATCCTCTAGAAACGCAATCAAAATAATTTATGAAAGGAACTCAATATAAATTTTGGCGGTTCGATCGGGTATCGATTTACATTAAAATTGATTAAATTCATTAAATTCCAAATGGATTTGACTCGATGAATTTATAACTCGTTCATGTCCAAATTTAACCTAAATTTACTTATTTAACCTAAATTTCCAGAAAAACAATCAAACTAAATATAAATTGGATGCGGTTAGATCAGATATTAAATTTGATCAAAATGGGCCCATAACTGATGATGTTCCAGTTGATCCAGAGATATGGATTTAAGGCCACCTTCTTAGAATTCGTTAACATGAATTTTTTTTTTAATTCTTCACGTCGCAAAACCCGATGCGTCCATCTACTTATAAAGTAAAATTCAGATTATATTCGATATTAAGAATTTTTGTATTTATTCGTTTATATGAATTTTTTTGTTATATGATTTGATACGATAGTTATTTTGTAGTATTTCTGATTTATTATCCATTACGAAACTCTTGAGCTAATTAATATCGTTCGTACTATTCACAAACATCGTTTATTACGTATTTATTTGATGTACAAGTATGTATAGGTTTTTAATTGATCGAATACTACCCGTTTCGATTGAAAATTTAATTCAATTATAAAATATCTGCAATCAACTGCTACTTATACCCCTGTTTATCATCGGATTTAAACGAACTTACTTTTTTAAAATTACACAGATACTCGTTTATATGAATTACTTAAAAATATTGATAATTCGTTATAACCGAACTTTGCACATTTTTGGTACAAATATTTTAGAACTGTCGAACTAATTCTGACAGTTTTTTGACTCCTTCAATTTATTCTTAGTACAGCTAATTGAAAAAGTATGGGGGTTGTTGATAAAATTAAAAAATTATGTTTTTGAAATTATTTAAATTATTCGTTTATACAAAGTTTGTATAAAACAAATATTCGTAATAAACGAACATAACTAAATCGTTTGAACTGGGCAATTTAATTAGGTTCTCCCAAGCTTGGTTTAAATAAATGCTTTCGATTTAATTTATTTTTTAAATATTCGTTTGTATGAAGTTTTTTTAATCTTGGAACAAATTCGTTTTTAATCGATTCGGATTTAAAATAAATTTTATTTCCCAAAAATATTAAGAAACACAGGATAGGGCAGTTTTGGACACACATTGACCTACATTTTTTTTATATATATGACGCGTCAATATTTTATAATTCTACTTTTAACAACAAATTGTATGTTATGATATTGAATATCTGGCTAAATTGGATATCAAATTCATAACAAATCAATCATAAACTATAAAATTTCCTTAAGACGTACTGTGTCTTGCTTAAGTACATAAAAAAAATATTCAATTTCAATGACCGCACAAACAACAAAAAATTATAAATTCAACATTCTTGCGAGTAGTTGGAATAGAACGTGTTTGAAATTCATATTTAGGATAAGAGACCACTTCACATAATATTTTAAGTGACTGTCACATATAAATGGTATTCACAGAGAATTTCTCAACTCGCGCACTGTACATTTCGAAAAACTTTATACACATAACGTATTTTATATCGCCGCCTACAAAATTTTCGTTCCGAATATCGTACCTTGTTCGTTTCGGCGCAATTGGTACATAAAATGTCATGACAGCTAAATTAGCCTATCACACATCACATAAAATAAAACTAAAACTATCATTATCACTTGCATGCAGACTCAACCAATTTAGCACTCAAACTGAATATTCTTTTTGTCGGCTTAATGTGTGATAGTAATATATAACAAAACTGTTTTAAATTTTTTATTTTATTAAAAACTGATAAGATATATTTGCCAGTGTACACATACACTTGCTGTTTATAATGAGCGATTTGTTGAAGTGCGCGCAAATATCTAATTTAATTAATCGAAAGTATAAACATCATCATATACATACATATTGCAGATTTCCGGAGAAAGATCATAATAAAACTTATTATCATAAATCAACAAAAATCTAAGTGTGCAGATTAGAAATTAACTGTATGTGCGCGACTATATACGAGTACTTATATAGTGTGGGTGGCCATAATATGGCGTTTTATTTATCGTGCGCTTATTAAAGCGGGAAATCCCGTGTTGGTTTTATATATTTACTATAAATATGTATGTATGTATATGTAGGAAATATAAATAAAGTTGTCTATATGTTTTGTATGTGATAGAATAGGATTTCCTTAGTTATGAAAGACGCCTAATCTAAAAACTATATATGGCCCTGCTTTAAGCTCTTATCTACTTTTGTGTATAAATCGTTATAAAACTGCATATACGATATGTTGAAGAAAATATGTACTCATTCTAACCATTATCATAGCAGTGGTGTTGACAGGTTGCAATACGGCAATATGACTATGTACTCAGGATTACTCTACTCGATGTTTTGGGTTTTGGAGAAATCCCAAACGTTTTGCCCAAAAAATTAAATGACCACCCAGTCGGATTAATTATTTAAATAATTGAATTATTGACGACGGATCATAGTACGCCCCAAAGAGACCTGAGCCCCAGGGTGGCCCGGATATCAAAGAAATGTCTATGAGATGGAAGGCTATTTCTTAACCGATTATGATGAAATAAGACTTGACATACCGAGCAAATAGTACGTTGGCGCAGAATGCAAAAGGGATATGATGATCCAAGTAAAAATCTGGAAGTTAGATAATCAAAATTCGAAATTAAATTTTACTTTTACAATTTTGAATATTAACTCGGTTTAGAAAAATCAAATTTATTAATTTAATTTTAAAAGTCGACAAATATTAAAAGTTTTTTCACGTTTACGTTTCTGAACATAAAATTTTAAATTTGTTGAGATTTTAGCAATAATATGTATGTACATATGTGTACTTTCAGGTGCCAAAACTAGCATGAATCAAATTTAAAAAAAAAACTCAAATTCGCCAAAATTCTTTAAAATTTATAAAGGAAAAAAAAAAAATTCTGTGCAGATCATTTGTATCTATATAGCAATATTTTTCAAGATTCTCAGAATTTTAACGAGTACTTCAATTCTTATAATACTTTTATGGTTTGAATATGTCTCGCAAATGTTCTAAAATTGAGTGTGAATTTTAATATTTCCAAAATTTTGAGTTGATTTTGTTTTTTCAAAGATGTTTTTAGCGGAAGCTATTTTTATCAAGGGTGTATGCTAAATCCAGTCTTTTACCAAGATTGTTGGATGGAAGAGAAAACTATGTTAGGCCTGAAATTAAATATTTTATTCCACATCTTCATTATGAATATGATTACATTGAAGCCACAGGCCGGGAATATATGATTGATTCTAGCTATATACCACGCTCATTAATTTAAATCTATATTGATTCAATCAATCACAAGATGTATGTAGTATACGTAACTAATATAAATTTGGTAACCAAATTGTAGATATACGATTCTGAAGAATAAATTAAAATTCGAATTGTTTTAAATGTTTAAATTTGGTGGATTCTTCTGAATTTTAGAGCATTCCTTCAAACTTACGAATACTCAGAAGTTTTGAGAAAGAAAACTAGAATTTTTGGGAGATTTTCAAATATTTTTAATATTCAATCCAAATTAAATTGATTTATAGGAATAGGAATTCATGCTGATATGAATCACTCGAATTATACCGAGCAACTAGCAAGTGCATAAAGCTATAATGTTTGGATCGGAAGGTACCGGTTTCGATAGACGATGAATGCAAAAGGGATTCAAATTAAATGCCATTATATACCGCCACTGATATCAACATCAGGATAGTCTGGATCCACGACCCCTTAGACGTCATGAGCAACTACAGGGCAAATTAACTCGATAGGTACGGTACGTCACTCTAACTGCAATTGACAATGAAACGTAAAGTAGCCCTCTCTCGCGTTGCAAGACAAGTCTAGTCGAAATTGAACTAGGAGAGCTCCAATATATAATTGTCCTACGTATCCAAGAATTAAAAGCGGTCGTCGTGGGGATATTTACACTGACTTCTTGAAAAAGGTGTGAGAAGGCTGGGTTTGGAAGCAAATGACTTCTGTAGAAGCTGTATGAACGAGGAGGGGTTCATCGATGGCTGTAAGGTAACAATCGAGAAATATTTTCGTGATATATGGTACATCGTTCTTATAATTCCAGCCATCCTTCTGAGAGATGTATAACAAAATTTTTATGATTTTGAAGATATGGAGACCACACTCTAACCGCGATTTCAGTTTGGGATCTGACATAGGCAAATTATAAAGAGTGAATAAATATTTTATTGTCAGTTACACGGAAAAAAATAATTGTTTCTAATTCAAGAAATGTGATTCTTGATCTAATAACTCAATATTTAGTGAAATTTTTCTTATTTCTATGATTTTAAAATAAATTAAATGTTCACAACACTTATAGTAAGAAATTTTCTTATTACGTATTTTATGAATAATTTCTTAAATTGATACTTTATAATATTCTAAAATCAATAACTTTTTAACATAATTTAAGAATATTACACTAATTTTATAAGAATGGACCTCTTTAAATAACGAATTTTATATTAATTTTATGTTTCAAGGAAATCATAAATCTAATGCTTTATCATGTTAATCCTATGCGTAATTTTAATATAAAATCTCTAATTTTTTATTTAAAATAATTGTAAATATGTAAATTTAGGAACAAGGATGGTTTGCTTAGTTTATTAAAAGAAAAAACTCGTATTAAGGAATAAATCATCGAATCGAGTGTTTGTTTAATAAAAATAGATAATAGAATGAGCAGAAAATATAAATAATAATAATAAATTATTATACTTGTCCTTTTCCTTAGCCCGTTATTCAATTTTAAATTTGTCGAAATCTCATGATGAAATACATACGCGCTACTTATTTTATAAAGTATACGGTGATAAATAGACGTGCTCGTCAAAGTGGAAATAAACGTGTTGAAAATTAAATTATTAAACTTTACAAAAAATCTGTATTGTTATTAAAAATACGCAAGTGATAAGTGATTCGAAGGAAGGGTTATTAAACATAAAAAATATACAATTAAAAACTGATAGAAAAAATATTGTTGTGCTTAATTTTTGTTCTTGTATCTGATTTTTGTTAAATTAAATTAGTGTGCCATATTACAACAGGTGAGTGTTTTTATAATATAGTTTTATTAATAATAAATGTGTAGTATTTTATCGAAGCATAACTACGAGTCTGTTTATAAAGTACTTTTGAAAAATTGTATCTAATCCATTATAATATTGGCTTATACAAATTTTACACAACGTTTCTAACGGTTCTTGTTTACTTAAACGTAATTAATGTTCTTGTGCGATAAAAAAAATATATGTAATAAAACAATTACACAGTTTCTAGTGAAATGACCAGTGTTAAACGGCAATCGAGATTATTAAATCATATTAATTTGTTTTCGCAATATACAAAAACAAAAACCAAACCGTTTGACAATTTTTTTTTTTAATTTTATTAGTAATCGGGAATAATGGCCGAAAATATTGTCGTTGATTCCAACACTAATTTAGAAGCATATGATATAATATTTATTAATACTAGTGAATTGGATTTATTATTAAGAAAGTGGGAATTGGCCCATCTAAAACCATATTTGGAAAGTAGGTTTAGTTTCAATTTTTATTTTTATTTTGGATGATGAATAATTTTAATTGGGATCTTTATGATACAGGAGGTGGATTTGATGACATTAGTGATTTTAAAACCATTACAGAACTGGAATTAAATTTAATTTTTCCTCTTACAAGCGACGCTGCATATAAAAGCAGAATAAGATCAAAAATAATAGAATGGCGAAAGGAAAATGTATAAAACAAATTATATTTTGCTAACCTAATTACATTAAATTTCAAGCATGTTTTCAAATCTTTGACAGGGTTACAATATTAACGTGGAATTGTTGAGCACTACAACAACAACGCAGTCACTTAATTCATCTGTGGTTGATTGGATACAACTACAAGCCGAAGTGTCAAAAAACCAAGAAATTCCTGTAAATTGGTTTTGTGGAATTCATTTTTCATATTTTAAATGACATCAAAAATTTAATTTTAATAATTCTAGAATTTAGCCACTTTTTTAAAAACACAAAAAGGACAAAAAATTTTAAAAATATATGAAGCATCCAATCCTCCAGAATTGACGGAACCTGCGAGAAAGCTACTTATTGATGGGTTGCTAGAATTTTTTTACACAAACGATGTGCAGATGAAACATACTGATTTCTTCAAAATTTCTACTGATATAGCGACAACGTTCCATAATGAGTTAAAGGTAAAAATTACTAACTAAATTTTCAATCAAAATAGTTAAAAAGTTGTTTATTTTAAAATATTCTAGAATACCTATTACAACACAGAAGGTGATAGACCAACCGGACGATTGTACAACCGGTATAGAAACGAGCTGGCTAAACTACGTCAAATTGGGTATACAAAGCCAGTTAAAAGAAATCTTTCGAAATCTACAGAAGAACAAAATACAATTGTTTTAGGTACATAATAAGCTAACATAAACTTCATTATATTTTTTATATAATCAATTAACAAATTTTAAAATCGTATATTTAATAGATTCCGATGCATCATTGGTAGAAGACAAGAACTGGTTGCAGGTTTTGAGCGAACCATGGGCAACGGTTGAAGCCAAGTTTAAAAATTCATATGCATTACGTCGCATTGAATTTAACCAAGTGCACACAAATTGGCTCGAACATTGGCCTATTTATAAAAATCCAGACGCCTTTAGACTAGTAAAAAACGTTTTATTATAAATTATTCAAATCTTATAATTTATCAATTGTGTTTAATTTAGATTGACATTGATTTTGAATTGGGACATCCAGGACAAGAATTGGCTTTATACAACAAGTGGGATAGTTTTGAGGTCACCATTATACCAATATTTTTAAAAAAATTTAAAAAAGATAAAAGAATAACCCACATGCTCGAAAATTTACCAACCGATAAAGGTATTAAACAATTTCAATGACTTAGAAATAATATATCCCAATTTTATTTATTTTACCTAACGTAATTTATTATATTTCAGATTTCAAGACTATAGATATAATCAAAATTTTACATTATTTCTTAAAACCTACTGGTCGCTACGTTCGGAAACTCGACAAAAAAATTTGGAAAATTTCGACACAAGATTCTATTGATGCCTTTTTTATTGAATTGGCTTCAATAAACGACTTGCAGAATCAAATAATAAGAAAAAGAAACACATGCATAGAATACAACTTGACTCTACAACCTACAATAATTATTCTGAAAGGAGATCCAACCATACAAAAAAAATTTTCTGTATGTTTAGATGATATTTTTTATTCGTTTGACAGTTTTTTAAACTGCCTTAACACAGCATTTAAAATCCATTTTTCCTTAAACTTAAATTATTCAGGCCAATGCTATAGAATCTGGCTCTTTATCCAAAAGTATTTTTTCGAAATTGACACTATCAGTGATAAAACGGATCCTGAAGTTGAAGCGTTGATAAGCCAATTAAAAAATTACTAAAAGAAATTATTAAATTGAAATTAAATTTTTGTTTTTATTTTTATAGTAGTTTTAGAATATGTATTTTGAACACATATAAACCAATTTTATTTTTAATTTTTCTTAATATTATTTTATTTTTGTAACAATTATATTTTCCTTGAAGGAATTTTATATTATTTATAATGAATTGCAATATCTGTAAAAATACATTAAGTAGCATAAGTTTTTATATAACACACCTAAGATTGGTTCATAAATTAAAAGATAATTTTGATTTATTTAAGTGCCCTTTAACTAATTGTCCGTCAAATTTCGACCAAAGTTGGAAGTTGAAACGTCATCTTCAAAATTGCATTAAATATTCTGTAAGTTCTTTAGAAATAGAAACAAAACAAAATCCAGTTATGATTGATGTCAAGCAACCTAGCCCAAATTTGACAGAATTAATATCGAGTGATAACAAAACATTCGTCAAACCTCAACACAATATTGATATTGAGTTATTTAAACATAAAATTGAAAAAGCTTCACTATCTTTTATCATCAAAATTGCCAGTATTAGTAATGTAACTAATAAATTAGTCAATACTTTAGTTTCAGATATTACTAATTTAATATTGCAACCAATTATAGAAGAAATCCAAACGACAATCACTACTGTCATGGGAGAAAATATGTCGCAGTCAGTAAAATCTATGTTCGAACTAAGCAAAGAACCTTTTAAAAATTATAACACAGAATACAAACTTCTCAAGTACATGACAAATAAGGGTTTATATAAACCAGTTAAAAAGTTCAAAATAAACACTGTGACAAGTGAAGTAATGCATAAAGGTATAGCAAATTTAGATCTCAAAATATCAGAAGGAACGTTAATGCCAATTGAATTTCTAATACAAAAATTCTTTAGTTTACCAAAAGTCTTAGAAGAAACCATTCAGCATACAAAAAATTTAATGGCAGATAAAACAGAGATTAGGAATTTTGTTCAAGCTAAAGTATGGGAAAAAAAATTGTGTCAATTTCCAAATAAAATCATATTACCTTATTTTTTATATTATGATGACTTTGAGCCAGGCAATGCTTTGGGAAGCCATTCTGGGAAACAGTCTTTAGCCGCATTTTATTATAGCTTTCCCACATTACCTAAACAAATTTCCTCGCTTTCTAGCATTTTTCCTGCTTTGTTTTGTAAATCTCAGGATTTAAAGACTTTCGGTTTTAATACCTGTATTAAAGATCTCGTTAAAGTGCTGAAAAAAATTGAATCTGAAGGAATTGACGTACTATTACACGGCCAAAAAATAAAAGTATATTTTGTTTTGGGACTAGTAGTTGGAGATAATTTAGCATTAAACTCGTTATTAGGATTTAGTCAATCATTCTCACACAATTATTTCTGCCGGTTTTGTAAAATTAATAAAAACGATTTATCATCAATATATTGTGAAAATTCATCTTTGTTAAGGACAAAAATAAATTATGACATTGATATTGAAGCAAATGACTACAAAGCTTCGGGCATAAAATATTCATGTATATTAAATGAAATTTCAAGTTTTCATGTTACCGATAATTTTTCATCTGACGTTTTACACGATGTGTTTTTAGGCGTTATAAAGTATGGCATTATTAATTCACTAACTTACTTTATTAATGAAAAAAAATATTTTTCTTTGGAAATATTTAATTCTAGAATTCAGTTTTTTGACTACGGCGAAATTGAAATTGGAAATAGAGTTCCGCTTTTAAAACCCGATCATATTCGTAATAAGAATTTGCATCTTTCTGGTAGAGAATGCTTAACGCTCTTGAATTATTTCTCTTTTTTTGTTGGAGACCTTATTCCTAACAGTGATAAACTATTAAAGTATATGTTAATTTTAGAAGAAACTGTAGAGCTTATACTATCAGATTCATTTACAAACGTATCGATAAGCTTACTCAAAGAGCAAATTTCGTACCATAACCAATTTTATGTTAAAGTTTTTGGACCTACTCTTAAACCAAAACATCACCTTTTGATTCATTACCCCACTATTATACGTGAATCTGGCCCTATTAAACATTTATGGTGTATGAGGTTTGAATCCAAACACCGTGAGTTAAAAAATTACATTAATGTTACTTCTTCTAAAAGAAATTTGTCATTTTCGGTGGGGAAAAAGACAATGTTAAAATTAGGTTACAAAATTTTACAAAATTCTCAATTTGATTCAGATATAATTAATTGTAAGTTAGAAAAGGATAATAGCCATGACTATAAAAACTATATAAGAATTTTAAATATACCAATCCATCCCCAAGATCCTGTTAAACAAGTGGTACTAATCAATTATAAAGGAACGTCATTTAAGAAAGGTTACTTTATTCAAGATAATTTAACAAACTTTATTTATAAAATTATTTCTATTTTAATTCAAAACGAAAATGTTTATTTTATAGTTCAGAAAATGATAATAAAGAATTTTGATTCCGTTTTAAGAGCTTTTGTTGTTGGAGATGCAGAGCTAAAACACAACTGGTTTTTATTGAATACAAAATTTTTTAAACAATATGCTACAGTTAAGCAATATTATAAACTTAAATTAACCAAATGTTGCTTAAACCTAGACATTAAGTTATTAATTTTAGTGATTTATTTATAATTTAAGAGTTTCATATAGTCAATTCAAGAAAAATACCCTAGTTCGAAGAACAGTTTTAATTCATTTCCTTACATTTAAGCAATATTAGAGACTTAAACAATTAAAGTTTTGCTTAAATCAAGTGGTTAAGTTATTCATTTTAGTGATGTATCCTAAATTTATGTGATTTCTCCTATGGTACATTCTAAAGTTAAGTGTTCTTACGTTTAATTTAATCCACGCATATGGTATTTAGTTTTATGTTTGTATATTTGGTTTAAGTGGATAAAATTAATAGTTGAAAAACAAGGCATCATTTTCTTGATTTACATTACAAATTTCTTAAGTTTAGTGATCTTTTTTTTCCGTGTACCTCCCATACCATCGATTAATAAAATAAAATATGCCATAATTCTGGACTTATTTATATTTCGTTGTAATCCATTGTATTCACACCAGCTACTCATTCGGTCTAAATGACCATACAGTTCAGATGTATCGACATGATCACTGATTATATTGAATATTTTAATGTCGTCAGCACATCAGAGTTTTGGAGAACATTCGTTATATGTCATTAATGAAAAAGATGAAAATCCATGGTGCTAGATGAGAGCTCTGTGGTACTCTAGATTGTGCAGTAGCTTAGTTCACTTTCTATATGCTCATGTCCAGCATTACCACACATAAGGCATAAGCACTTTGGTGAGTACAATATAAACAATCCCTTGGATCTCGATAACTATGTGTGTGATATCTTATGCAACTTAATCAGCTCTGAACGGTGTCAGTAGACGTGTATCACAATTAACTGGACTATCACCGATCTAAGTACGAGTATGCAGGAGCAGCCACTCTAACCTAACCTAAAGAAATGGAGTCAAATATTTGCCATTGGAAATTTAATCAAATGAGTAGTGTGCGAATAAAGAGGTCGTGAGAGTAATTTCAATCACATTCTTTGCCTTTACTAATGGGAACATAATTATGTGTAATTTAATTATCATTAAATCTTACATTGCTTGCGCAAAAATAATTTATTTTATTTAAAAATTAAATTTGACACACGTATTGGGACACCCTTGATATAATAGAAGTGTTTTTAGGGTACTGTACAAAACGTGTAAAAAAGGTAAAAAGGTTTCCTTAAGGTGGAACTTCGTTGCCTGTGTGTCCCAGCCGAATGTTTCGCTATATACAGACTTAACATTTTACATTGTTATACAACTTATTTGAGACGTGGGTCAAAATCACGAAAGAAAAAATCGCCATTTATTACATTGAGAGAGATAAATAATTCTTCAGTCCCAATCTAACCACTCAATGTGAACAATTTAATTGTAAATCCATCTCTAATTTCGAAATCATGACATTTCGAAAGCAATGACCCTATGACTTGCGCACAATTAAAGTATTTGCGGTTAAGATGAATGTCCAATGGTATACATAGATATATAAAATTAATTTAGTTTTTATTATAACTTTCTCTAATATTAAAAATTAACAGATTACAAACCAATTTCTTCAAGAATTCACAAGTTTTGAAAATAACATAAAGACTTATATAGCGTTGCGTGACACACATTTTCAGCCTCTCGCGCTACCTACGCCGCGACTCTATATAATATTATTCAAATTGTTGGGTGATGAAAATATTTTTGGATGCTTGTAACTCTTGAACAGATAGGCATATAGTTAGCAAGCTGACCTGTAATCAAAATGTTACATTGAATGTGAAACACAAAAATTAGTTAATTTCAATATACATTTCAAATCTCGGTTGCCAAATATGCAACAACCAAATCGAAATATGGCATTTTAAAGTTATTAAAAATGAAATTCGAATTTCGATAGACTTTACTAGTGTCGGAATGACCCAAAGCCATAGGTTACACATCATTCAAATTTTGTAATTTGGAATTTTATAGATAAAATTCGGTTTTATAATTTAACGAATAGCACCGAAATTCGAAACATTTCTAATTTCGATAATTCGAATTGCAATTTCAATTTCAAAATTTAAAAATTCGATAGCTTAGCTCGCATCGAATTTAGGAATTTCAAAAATTTCTAAAAATTTCGCAATTCAAGTTTTAGTTGGTGCAGAAATGTATCAGATTTCGAATTTTGGTAATTTATTGTCGATTAAGTCACATTTAAAAGGAAATTTGGGAATGAACGTTAAAAAATTAGAACGTTTATGTAATTTAAATTCCAATTAATTCGTAAAATTAGTAAAATTCGTAAAAGTAATCCGATGAAAATGATTTATATCTCTAACGATAGGTCGGAGCATGTAAATACTGTGCCAGCTTTCATTTTGATAGTTCAAATATTTCTATAGATTTAATATAAAAATGTCGTTTATAAGAAATCGCCTGAGCCAATGGTCACAAATATGAGCTCAAAAATCCAAAATTCGTAACATACCGGTCAATTGGAAATTTAACATGGATGGAATGTAAATATTAAGATTAAATACTTTAAATTGTGGAATCAAGAATTTTGCGAAATTTTGTGAACTTTTCTGACGAATCAATTATCGCACCTTTTACCCCTCATCTACCATAATGCTTGTCAAGACCGGTCAATTGGCCGGTTTCAAAATACATACGTGAACTTTTAAATCCATTGCGGATAGTTTTATCGGTTCGATCAATTTAGTTAAAATATTGGAACCTACATATACATATCTATTGAATATAATTTTCGATATTTCACGAAAGGTTCGGCTATTTTGAGTAATATACTGGATATTGTTTCATGAGCTTGATGATGAGAGGATACCGTATGCATGTTCCAAACTTTAAGAGTATTTTCCGAAGTATTTAAAAATTCCACGAAATCTTTTGCTTAATTGTGTAAAATGTTTGAATCACATAATGGGTTAACCGATATTTTTTTAGTTGCATTACGACAAAACAGGTACGTATACACAGATTTTGCCACTGAATTTCGAATATGTCATAATTTTACATTTCTTTGATGTAGTCATATTTTTCTTGGCGGTTTTAATTTTTACTAGCTCGCAAGTTCATTTTTTTGTTTTGTAATAATAATTAAATTTTAAGCTTTGATAATATATGTTACAGGCTGGTTGAGGGCTGGGGATTCAATTGATCGACAAAATAGTTCATCTTTGTATAAACAGCAAAATTAAATATTTTTTATTAGATGGACGGCTAAAGCTCAGGCTACGTCGATATTAAACAACTTTTGGTCAGTTAATAAAGTATCTTGCTAAACTGCTGATTTTTCCTAAAATATAAGAGTGTTGCAGAAGGAATGTGAAACTTTATAGTTATATTTTATAATCGACCAAGAAAAACCAAAGAAGTACATTCGTAAGACGATCATCACGATCAAGTATTTAAGCTGATATTTTCTTTTGAACAGCTGGCAACTCACATTCCCGGATTTCATTAATAATCCAAAATATCGAGAGTGATCTTTGCCGTATTTCGCCATATGCAAATGTTTTAGCCTGTTTTTTAATCAAAATTGCTGACCTACAGTGTGTTTAGCATGAATCGTTGGATCGAGGCCTTTAAGTATACTTCCGCAGGAAATGCCTGAATGCACGTTGTTACTTGCGCTTGTTGCTTCATTTCCAAATATTTGTGTATATGTTTTCTGATTTATCGACTAAATGAAATTTAAGCATTCTTTGCTCCTGTCGATGGCTGAGATTGAAGCATCAAATGCTAACCGCACATCCTCTATAACTTGCTGTGTGTGATTTCTGGCGTGAGCTCGCCACAAAAAATACATATTTAATTTAGAGCACAATAAGGTTTCGTGTGCCCGAATTCTTGGAATTTAACGTATATACATATATATATATATATATATATATATATATATATATATATATATATATATATATATATATATATATATATATATATATATATATATATATATATATATATATATATATATATATATATATATATAATGGTTCAATTTTAATTGACCGGTGAGTTCCTCAATGGCAATGTTACGACGAAATCTGGTGATCTGTCTTATACCATTCGATTCGTCTGCGTCTAATTCTATTCGATTGGCATTAGGTTAGGTCAGGTTTTTGTGGTAGATCAAAAAAGACAGGCATACGTACAAGCAGGTTCATAGACATACGACAAGTTTTTATTCTCGTTTTTTCTACCACAAGTTTAGCTGTTTACAAAGCGTTGGATAGTTCTGAGGTTTATTCTAGGTCCGTCTAATCATTTAATAGAGGCATTCCTCGATGTTTGTCTATTTTGAGATAAAAGCGGACAAGTACAGAGATGATGAAGTTATGTCTCTTGCACTTCTTCATCCTCACACCTTTCGGCAGAATTAGGTCATGTGAAAAGAAACCAAGTCTATGCCCGCATGTCTGCCTATAATGATTATTCCGACAACCATGCTAACCTGATGCCACTGGAGAGGGACCAACTGATTAGATCTTATGCCATATTCAAACCCGGCCAGATCTACCGGGCTATTACGCATTAGGTACAGTTTGACGATTTATATTGTTCGGTAACTTATATGTTGCTTCCTGGAGCAGTAGTTTGCATGATGCAAGATTCATTTCAATGGCTTATATTACACTATATCTCAACCAATCTACGATCTTCCCTTATTGCATTTGGCTTGTAAGATGCTGCAGTAGCCAGAGAGACGGAAAGCGAGACTAATCAGAAGTTCCTTGCAGAACACTCGACCGCCGACTTTCTCCTTCTTTTTTAAACCATCCGTGAAAAAGTTTAAAATTACGGAATTCAATCCTGCATCCCTCAGCGAGTCGTCCGTGGAGGCGGTAACAGTCAGTAACTTTACATTAAAAGATAGTACCGAGATAGTGTTGTCGGTACGGTTTTAGGAATATCCTTGATGAGAGTTTTTCATTGGGCTGCGTGCTGTTCTTTACCCATACTTGATGAGACAGTTACCAAGTCACTGACGCATACCAAAGGCCAATTCGAAACGCATTTTGCTACTATAAAGCTTAAATTCCATGTACATACGAATGTAATGTTTGCAGCATACCAATATAATTTTATTGTTAGATTTTTTTAGACGCGATTTTTAGAATTAAATATTTTATTACAATTCTTTTCCGGGCGAATTTAAAGAAAACCCCGTCATTTGTTCAATTCCAACAGTAAGGGCTGCTATTATATTTCAAATGGCACTGGATGTTATGTGGTTTTCGAAAATGGGTCAACCGGTTACTGAGTTATATGAGACAACAAATTTAATTAAATGAGAAACTGATAAAATTTTGGACCTGTGAAAAAATATAGTGCAAGTTACTTTATAATTAAATGTTCGAACTGTTGGCCACCAACTTTAACACAGTAAAACCAACGTTGTTTGAAGTCTCGTCGAACTCTACTCAATTGTTCCCTGATTATTTTATAATAACTGATAGTTGGCCCATTTTTGAAAACCACATACCGTTGTCCGAAAAATTGAAATACCGTTTAAATGATATATCGCACGACCCTCAGTGCGCCCTTATAGAAATATTAGCCTCCACCTTTGGAGCTGAACGAGTCAAATCTATACGCGTATGATTTTAATAGCAGAAAATGCCCTCGTCAGAAATTAAGTTGGGATGTCTGAGCTTTTGTGTTGTAACTGGTGTTATAGATACACTAATTTCACCGATTGGTCACATTAGAACAAAAATAGGCAGATGAAACTAAAATCTAACAACACAGATTATACAATCGAATTTTAGGAATTGAATTCGACTTAATTTAACCAAACATCTATATACGTTTCTTATCTTTATTTTTTTCTTCAAATATATTAAAATAAACTACATATATATGCTTTGGTGTACTTGTGGTAAGCCGTATAATGAAAGAAATAAATAAAAAAATATTCTCATCGCTTAATCAAACGTATAAATTTGTACATACACATTTACATATATTCAAACAAACGCTAAATGCATTTCTTATTTATATATGTACTCGTACATACATATATACGAACTATATGGATGAGGCTTGTAAACATACCATAGACATACTACGTCATGTACATACTACATACACATTATAAGACATGCACGAGATAACAACACCACAAAGGTCAATAACATTTACGGGAGGAAAATATATGCAAATGAGTTACAATGAGTCTTTTTCTCAGTTCGAGATAATCTTGAGTCGCACAATACAAATAAAAAAAAAACTTATATTCCTGAGTCATCGGTAGCTGCACGAGTATCTTTCATATATTTTCCATTAACCCACTGAATTACGCATCGATAGATTTCTGTAAAGGCAACGGTATGGTATAGTAGAATACAATATAACTTATGGTCATAAATTGTTTTTCAAAACTATTTTCTTTGTATGTATTCTGTACAAAATATTCTCTCGCCAGTCTCGTTACATATAAGAAACATAATTTGATTTATGAATTCAAAACAGATACAACACAAATATATAGTGAGACACCGATACATTCTTACATTTTTTAAACATTCTTTAATGCTTTTTTTATTTTCTAGAGGACGAATGAAGTTATTATAATATTTCATGATTAACTTATTAAACACCGATGGTTTGGAATTTTTGAATGTGAAAATATAAAATTCGTCATTGGTCATGAAATAGTTAACGAGATAATCGAAAAAATTAAGAGAGCACGAATATATTGGTACATAATATATAGCGCATGAAGTATGAAAGTACTCCAAGCGGATGATTAATATACAGTACAATCGATATAAATTACGTTCAAACCAAATCAAACTACATCAAATAATCTTCAAATTGTAATTGACCCATCACTTAATCAGTGTTACTTCATAAAATTCTAGTATATTTTAACTTACAGAATTAGGGAAGTGGTTAGCACGAGTTTATCCTTTTCAAATCAAATCAAACTAATAATCAAACCAGCCTAAATTGTGCTCAAATTTAATATTTAATCAAAGCCCACCATAAATAATAATACAAAGAAATATTAAAAATTTTCGATACAAAATTTTAGTCGGCTATGGCTAGCACTCACATAGTAAAATACACGAAAAAATGTCTACTACTGATACAAGACTATTTTTCGTATGTGAGTGCTTGGAAAAGTTAACTAAAATTTGGGGTCGAGGAATTATTAATTTTTTTTTTATTATTATTGTACTGATTGCATTTTGGAATATATACTTATTTTTTATACTCAAACGATACTACATTAAGAGTACATCAATAGTAATTTTAACTATAAAAGTTTTGAGATTTTGAAAATTTTGATTCGTATTGTCTACTAATAAATGGGTAAATAGCTTTCCTGGGCTATTGATATCAGACAACATTATTTTCAAGAAACTAAGTAAACTACTAATGTATTGCTCAGAAACTGTAACAAATTTTAGTATAAACGATTACGGAAAAGTGGTAAACGATTTCGAACCAAATCGAACTAGTAATCAAACCAGACCAAATGGATTTCAAACTATGATCAAAACTAATATAAAATATATTTAAAGGTTGTTTGTTATGTATAATTGTATTTTTTTCGATACTCAAACTTTAGTATATCTATACATTCAGTGCAAACAATCATCATGGACACTGTTGCAAGCAATATTGGAATTAAGAAGTATCATGTTCCAAGAATATATACGCATAGTTTTACACTTGTCAGAATACGCTGCTTTCAACTCGTTGTTTTAATTCAAAAGCAAAGAAAAAAAATATTAAAATTTTGCTTGGGAACATCTTAATAAGCCGTTGCAGTTTTGGTGGAATATTTTATAGACGAATCAGTCAATTTTGGGGAAGACAATTTTTTTATTCAAAATCTTCAGATAAATTAAAACGTTGCCACATCAAGGCGACATTCAACGCCTGATGAGGGCCACTTATAATATGGGGAAAATTTTGTGATATTGGAAGGACGAAAGAAGCAACTTGGAATGCCATAATCGATGCGTGGAACACCATTTCAACTGAGTTCTTACGGAATTTAGATAATTCTACGGCCAGACGCCTCATCAAATTTCTGAAGGCAAAAGGAAGAAACAAAACCTATTAATTTGCTTTCTACTTGTTTTGTGGCTTAAGGCTTTAACGTTTAGTTAAATTCGAATTTTAAATTCTTTCTTCAGAATTGTATACGTGTGGTTACAAAATTTGTCGAATTTTAAAATTTATTCTCGAGAATTTAAAATTTTTCAACACCGAGAATAAATTCAGAATTGTAAACGACAAATTTTATTTTATATTTTGATTTTCCATTAAAACGTCTGAATCATAAGCATACTTACGGTGTATCATGAAACGATTGAATAAATAAAATTAAATAATCAGATTTTGAAAATGCTGGATTTTATTCATCAATCAGTAGACTAAACTAATTTTCAGACAGATCTGTCACATAGTTCAGTTTAGACAGCCATTGAAAACAGACAACCAATTGTTTTTTTGCAAACATGGAAAAAAGTGATATTTGTGTTTTAAATATTATTTTTTTGCGTGGAAAAACCACTATGGAAACCAAAACAAAGCTTGATAAATATTATGGGGACTCTTCATCATCGATTAAAATGATTCACAAGTGGTTTATTGATTTTCGTTGTGATCGTACAACCACAACTGATCCCGAACGTTCAGGACGCCCAAATGAAGTCACCACACAAAAAATGGTTGACGAAATGATACGGTATTGCAAGATAGCAGAGAGAAAGTGCATGAGATACCTGAGATAGTAGGCATCTCAGATGAACGTGTGCACAATATTTTACACGAACATTTGAATATGAAATAGCTATTCGTGCGTTGGGCGCCGCGTTTGCTTACAATCGACCAAAAACACACACATATGTGACAACTTCAGAGGCAGGTTTGGCGATGGTCACGCGAAATATAAAGGAGTAACTGTGGATGAAACATGGATCCATCACCATCAAGAACAGTTTAAACAGTGAATTCCACAGTTTTTTGAGATGCATGCGGCATAATCCACATCGATTACCTTCAAAAAGGAAGAAGAGTCAACGGCGAATATTACTGCAACTTATTGGACCGTTTCAACGACGTTTTGAAAGAAAAACGACCGCATGTGGCAAAGAAAGACATTTTTTCTTCCATCAAGGCAATGCACGGGCGCACACGTGTGTAGTTGCCATGGTCAAAATCCATGGATTACGCTTCGAATTGCTTCTCCCCATATTCTCCAGATTTAGCCCCCTGCGACTATTTCCTGTTTCCGAACTTGAAGAAATGGCTCGGCGGAAAGAGATTCGCCTCTAATGAGGAGATGATCAATGCAACAAACGCCTATTTTGAAGTGTATCGTGCTAAAAGACGACTACATTGAAAAATAATTTTTTTTTGCCGAACATATTAGTCCTTGTTTCATTTTTACCAGACTTCTCACTCCGCTCTCGGATTAGTAGCGGAAGAAAAGGCTCATTTCGTATACAAATATTTAAAAGTATTTAAAACTGGATAGAAAATTCGATTTTTGTTCCAAAACAACGTTTTACATTCATTTTGAGTAAATAATTTTTCATCAAATTTTATATAAAATCAGTTTGATATCCGGACCCTACAATATCGGTTTGGGGCATACTATGATACTAGCCTGGGTTAGGTTAGGTTAGAGTGACTGCTACGGTACACTTGGACCGGTGACGGCCCATCGTGATACCACAGGATCTTACTTCCGTATTACCTTTATTTGAACCAGTTGGATAATTTATGTAACGTGATATATCTCGCACTTTACACTTTTCGTGATCAGAGAGGCGCTCCATTAAGAACCTACCCATATGTGTATTCCTTCTGTGTGCTTGGGCCAGGCATACAAAGTTGACATGAGCATACGAAGTTGACTAAAGTCTCTACCTCTTCCGCGTCCATACAGCTTCTGCAAAAATCATTTGCTTCTAGACCTAGCCTCCTCCCATGTTCTCCAAATAGGCAGTGTCCTGTGAGAATCTCCACGATTGTTTTTAATCCTAAGTAGGGAGATTAGTGTATTTGAGCGTTTCCAAGTCCACCTTTGGCCAAAGTTATCTTGTTACACTACATGTGAGAGTGTTTGTCCACCTTTCGTTCGCATAGGCCTCCCTAAATTTGCCCTTTCCGGTAGCAGTTGAACTGAGTGTTGTACGCCTGTCTATATAAATTGCGATATCAATAGAGAATACCACATTACGTCTCAACCAAGCCAAGACCTCCTCAATTGCTGCCACCTCTGATTGGTACACGCTGCAGTAATCAGATGAACTGATATATCTACTTCCTTTATCACAGAAGACTCCAGCTCCTACTTTACCGTATTCCCCGACATCTGCTTACCATAAATATCGACAGGGAGAAGATAACTAAAAATAACCTCTAAGGCGCGTGTTGGTGTTGTCCTTAGCGCCCCCCTTATAAGCATACATGTCGTTCTTTGCACCTTTTCGATCCCACTCCTGTAGGCAACTTTTTCGAAAGCTGGCCACCACACACTCACCCCATACATAAGTATAGGCCTTACTACGGCAGTGAATAGCCAGTGTGCCAGCTCCGCCTTTAGGCCAAATCTCTTTCCGATGACGTTTCTGCATGAGTACGTAGCTATATTAGCCTTGTTTACTCTTTTCAAGATGTTAAAAGCTAGTCCTATGCCGTTTATGGTGTGGGTCTACTACCGGGATTTTATATTTCCTGGTAAAGGGTACCAGTTCAGTATTGGACGAGCTGATTGCTCCACATCTGAAGGCCGACCTCGTAATGATTAGGAGGGCATTTTAGGTTACCTCCTGAACCGTTTTTAAATATTTTCCAGAGGCATCATCGTGTTTAAATATTTTCCAAACAGTCATCTGCATAAGCAATCACTCCAATCCCTTCTCTCTCCAGCTCCAACAGCAACCCATTAATTGCTATGGTCCAGAGAAGAGGGAATAGGACACTTCCCTGCGTGGTTCCTGTACCACTCGGTGGATTCCCCGCGCTCCGAGTTAACCATCCTGCTCCCCAGCATATGATTGATTAACCCACTTACAGGGTAGTCCATCCCAAGGAGTGACAACCCCCCCAGAATTTCTCCGTCTTTACATTGTTAAAGGCGCGCTCTATATCAAGGAACGCCACCATACAAAACTCTTGCAAATAAATATTGATTTCTCAATTGTACGTACCAAGCAAAGCTGTGTCCACCGATTTCCATTTACAGTACACATGTTGAGACTATGCCCCAGTCACTAGGCTTCATTTTTGATCGTATATAAACATCTATCAGCCTTTCCAAGGTTTTCAACAGAAAGAATGGTAGAGTTATGGGGCTGGGTTGCATACAAAGAAGGAAACTGCTTTTATTTAAAACGTAGTAACTTTAGAGATATAATATGAAGATGACATTACACACGATGATTTGGTAAGTTTGAATACTTGAACCTGATACAGATGCCCCAAAAACGGCAGAATAAAGCCATTTTTCTATTCAAATTTTATTTAGAAAATGATTTCATACTCATACCACAGTATTGTATAAATCCACTCAATAACTTCACGCACTGTATATCAATATTTTCATAGTTTTCAACAAAGTACCATGAGAGAGAAAGAGAGAAAGAGTTTCAAGAACTAGTGAATGGCAAACACACTCTACATTACTCAAACAAACTATAAAAAATAATATGTAACCCAACACTATATATAAAAACTATAAAGAACTGAAAACAACACAACAAATAAATTCTTTTACTTCTCAGTTTATTATTCGTTCCCTTCCACCACACTAAACGAAAAACTATTTCAGTTGATTTAAGACCTCATAAGTGGTTAGACTTAATAAAATAAGCGCGCGGTCCAAGAAGTATAGTGTATAAATAATAGTTAAATTTTTTTAAATGAATTTTTTCATCAAATCAACGAATTTAATTTCATTGGAATAATGAAATTCTAGCGAAATTCTTCAATAACCAGGATTTATAAACCCCTTCCCCTATATATAAAAAAATAAAAAAAAAACAGTCACTTTTAAACGAATCAAACAGGTATATAAATCAAACTAATTTTTTTTTAGTGTTTGTGTATGTGTTAGTGTTTAAAAATTTGTAGATGTGTACGGTTCCCAGACGTGATAATATATCTTCACACCGGTTTTCGTATACATAGTTTTAGTGAAGTTGCATTTTTATTTAAATTCCTCGAGTGTGGCTTTAATATATAGATAAATATACAACAGGCCTACATTTAATTTTCAAAAATAACAAAAATTTTAAACGAGGCTCAAAACTATCGTTACCCTATATACATATATATATTATATCGAATTGCAATTCAGGTAAATTTAGTTTTTACCTTTTTTTTTGTGTATATGTATTGTGCATATTATATATACAGGAATGAATCATAAATTGAATTTTAACTATATCACCACCAACACAACACCACTATATATAAATATTTAAGTACATAAACTTACAAAAATGTCGTAAAGATTGGAAATAAGATCGCATGCATATTTTATAATCTCTCTTTATGTATTAAATATATGTATATATAAATACAGTAAGAACACCTTTTATATATTTATAACTTAAAGACAAGCCACAAGAAGAAAACAAGTTTTAAATATAAATAAATAAGAAACAATAAAATAAAAAAATTGATTTGATATAAGAAAGAATATACAACGAAAACTTAAACATTTAATTTTTAACCCTTTAATAACGGGGTGTGTCATAATTATATATATTTACTTATTAAACGCGTGCAGTTTCTAAACGCCTCGTTCAAATTACGCTAAATGTGAGGTATTACGACGAACCACGCCTGCCATACGGTTAACCAAATCGTTAAATCTTTATCCCATCTATATAATACTCGTAATAAGATCATAATCTTTTTTATAAATCGATCGTAAAGATTAGTAAGTAAAAAAAAAAACTATAAATTCTATTGTGTCGATTCTAAAAAATTTCTCATGAATTTATCGTGCACACAACATAAAGAACGAAATAGTTTTATCATGAATTTTATTTCCTACATACCACAATTTTAATGATTCACCACTAATATATTATATAGTTTAGCGATAAATTAATTTTAGCTGCATTAGCAAAAAACTTATATATAGGTAAAAGTGTATGCACTTGTGCTATAAAATGTAGTCGGGCTTGAACATACATATGTACATATGTATATGCATATCAAGTTTGCACTCACACATATTTTATTTTATTTTATTATAAGTCAATGCCATATGTGAGAGCGCATGTGATAGTTTTGCGTTTTATGAAATAGTTTTGTAAGTTCGTCGCTTATTGCACGAATCACGATACAAGTCATTGGTCTCACTCTCGCTATTTCTTATATACGATCGATATATGTATGTAGAAATTATTGGGTTAGACATTTCTATAGTGCATCTTCCTATACGTTAAGGTATAAAACATAACCTAATTTAATAACCCAATTGCATTGTAATTACGGGTCAGTTTAAAAATGTGCGCGCCATTTGCAATTTTTTTTGCAGCTAAACTTAAACATAAATTTAAAATTATTATTGATGTGTACTGCAACAACACACAGTTTATGAAAAAAATAAAATAAAATATCGTTTAAGTATAAGCTAACATTACGAATAATAACTATAACCGTAAATTAATGTAAATCATATACTTGGTGACCCATTGTTTACGAAATGGAATTAGACTGATTTAAACTGATTTAAATCCTTGTATCACTTAAGTCACATTAAATTGTATTATTTACTTGTAATAATAATATATGACATAATACAGAAAAATTTAAGCCAGGGTAAACTAAACGTAATTCAACTATATTATACGAGCCATTTTGAATTTAAACGTAATTTAAAACTTATATAAAACCTAACCTAACTTAATTTGGCAAATTGTTATCAAATAATTCTATTAAGTTGGTAGTTTACCTTGGCATAGCAGTTTCAGGTAAATTTAAATATATAACTTAAGAAAAGTCATAAGACAATTAGCTTAAGTCAGTAAGCTTAGTTAACATTTTGAATAATAACTGATTCTGCATTGACCATCGGAATTATATTGATCAATATAATATCGACCGAATCAACAAATTTATATATTTGAGCATGTGACTCACTTAATTTAAGTCATTTAAATTAAGCTACACTTTAAACTAACTAACATTGATATATATCAAACAATTAGTGCAACCTTAACCAAAATCTGGAAGAAATGTGACTTTAAACGAACTATGATTTAATTCGACAGCCAACTTAAGTTAATCATTTGGTAGTATAGTTACATTGCACGATACAAGTCTGATTGTCGCTATTTCTTATATACGCTTAATTCTAGAATACGTAGAAGTTATTGTTTTAGACATTTCTACCGCTATTGGTCATCTATACCTACGTTAAGGTATAAAACATAACCTAATTTAAATACCCAATTGCATTGTAATAACTGAAATGTGCAAGCCATTTTACATTTTTTTTTGCAACTTAACTTAAACATAACGGTAAAATTATTAATGGTGTGTTGTTGAGTTAGCACTTTTGTGAAAAAAAATTAGCATGTGACTTATAAAATGTCAAAAGTCATTTAAGTATAAGCCAACATACGAATAATAACTAACCGTAAATTTTTGTAAAGCGGAAACTTGGTGACCCATTGTGTACGATGGAATTAGTTAAACTTACTTATATTAACCGGGAAAATTTAAGCGAGGTTGAACTAAACGTAATTCAACTATATTATACGCGCCATTTTGAATTTAAACGTAATTTAAAACATACATAAAACCTAACCTAGCTTAATTTGGTAAATTTTTATCAAATAATTCTATTAAGTTGGTGGCTTACGTTGGCAGCACAGTTTAAGGTAAATTTAAAACATGTGACATAAGAAAAGTCATAAGTCAACTAGCTTAAATCAGTAAGCTTATAGTTAGCATTTTACATAATAACTGATTCTGCATTGACCATCGGAATTATATTGATCAATATAATATCGACTTAAACTGAATCAATAAATTTGAATTTTGAGAACATATACAATCAGACATCTGTCAGATTAATTTAATAAGTGACTTAACTAGCTAAAATGATGTTGTATATAAATTATAATCTGCACCTCTGTTACTTAATTTAAGCTACACTTTAAACGTGTATTAGCGTAAACATAACCTATAAGTTTAAAATTATTAATGGTAGTTGTTTGCAGTTAGAACTGGTTAAAAATAAATTTAACATGTCACTTATAAAATGTCATAAGTCGATTAAGCTTAACGTAACATTATGAATAATAAAATTCCTTTAAAGATAAAATATAAATAATTTTGAAATTGGGCAACAAGCAACTCTATTAATAGCCAAGAAAAATTCACGCTGTTACTAATATTAACCACGCTCTTATCTAAGAGGACCAGAATTATAAGTCAAAAGAAGTACTACTTATGTTTTTATAATCTTGAAAGACTTATCTGTAATTAAAAATGTTTTTAAAGTTTTCATTTTTTTTAGGGCCTCACAAGTTTCATAAATCCCATGCGCTAGATGCATACCTATTTAACTAAAAACAATGTAGATAGTGTCAGTGTTCGTAGTTCCCAGAATCCATAGTTCCAGTGAAAAATGACGAATTTTGATATCATATTTTTTATAACTGAACGAATACGGGGAGAAAGGATTACACAATACAAAATAAAAGTAACAACAGTGTTTTATCTTAAAATAACAGTTGGCAGTTTTGTATTTATGAGAAAATTTAAATATTTTGATAACTAGTTATCTCTACTTATGCGTTAACAAAAGGTATTGCAACTTAACTAGTTAAATGCAGATATCAAATTCTATAAATATAAAAATTTAGAACTTGTGATATCTGACAAATTTTGGCGATAGAACAGAACAAGCAAAAATTTATTATGGTATTTTCCTAAATTTATGAGAATTGTTTGAGTTACATGTTATCTGTTGTATATCAAAGTTTATCAGTGCAAAGAAGTACTACATTTTCAAAGCAAATAAAAAACTTTCTAAAATAGTACTGTACTACCAAAAGCAGGTCAGTTTACATGCTAGTATCAATTAAGTAACATAAAGTCACATGCTTTACTTATCATAAAGTGATGATTAATCTAGAGGTGACTTTTGCAAAAATACATAAGCCCAAAAAATTCAATTTACTCATAGAATCTTTATTATCATTCGAAAGAACATTTTTTGCCATTTATTTTGATAAAGATTACTTCTTTCAAATGTTGGCCGCAACTGGGATTAAGATGGTCCATTCTTAAAGTCAAATTTTTGATGACGTGTTTAACCATTTCGAGTGGTATCTGGCGAATAGCAGGCGTATTATTGGCTTCCAATGGCTAAAGCTTAGCTGGTTTAACCACGTAGACTTTGGACTTTACGTACCCCAAAAGAAAACGTCTAGCGATCTATCTATAGGTGGCTAGTTTACCGGCCCAAAGCGTGAAATAAACTGTTCACCTAAATGATTTCTCAAGAAGTACATTGTTTCACGCGCTGAATGGCCAATAGCGCCGTTTTGTTGGAACTAAATGTTGTCGAGACGGGCGCCATTTACAGTTACGTTTTGGCCGTACCTGGACAATGTTTATTTAGTCTCGTATCATCTAATACTGTAAATTGGGATTCAAATTTTTCGATGGTATTCCGAATAGTGGTCTCGACAGGCCGATTATATCGACCATAACTTGGTCTAAGCGCACGACACCCATTCCTCACAGAACGTTGATGTTTCTAATAAAGCTGAACAATTTGTAGACGCTCTGCCGGACTCAATCTTTCCATGATAAAATGGCAAACAATACTGAATAAAAATACCATGACACTTTCAGAATACTCTTGCGTCATATGTATATGACTTATAAACCAGAAAACGTTGAATTGAACGTATTACTAACCAAAATCAGGGGAAAATATGACTTACTACGAATTTTATACGAACATTGTAATTTTTGGGCGGTTAAAAAATATGCGCGCCATTTTAAATTTCACTTGTCAATTTGCGCTTAAGTCAACGTAATAATAATACATTTATATTGATTATTCAATTCATTTGGTTTACGTCAGCGCAATATAATATGAACTTAAGCCAAATCAAGAAACTCCAGACTTAACTAATTAAAATAATGTTTTATAAATCATAATTGTCAAAGCTTATAATCCAAAATTTTAACCTTAGCATTAATTTCAGCCTTAATCTATACATTAAGGTGACTTAAGCCTCTTAAATTAAGCTACTAGATTAACTTAAGTGGCTTACACTAACTAACATTGATACACTTCGTATCTAAATGATTTTTTTTGACTTTGCAGACTTAAGTCAGTTAAAATGTTGTGCACAGATGGCATTCTAATTTTATAATCTATTTTATTTATTGTCTTTCCAGATTTCTCACAAATATAGAACAAACACATATATATAACTAACAAATATGGCTGTTCTAGGAATGGTATCCGCTGTTGCGGGTTTCGTAAAAATTCGTTACTTAATAGACAAAGCGATTATCGATAATATGATATTTCGGTGCCATTATAGAATAACTAGTGCTATTTTATTCGTATGCTGTATCATTGTAACCGCTAATAATTTAATCGGTAAGTGACGCAACGACTTAAATATAACTGTGTAATCTACGAGTATTATACGAAACTACGTATTAAATTTTAGGTGATCCAATTTCGTGCATCAACGATGGATCAGTACCAAATCACATTATAAATACATACTGCTGGATTACGTACACGTACACTATGCCGGGGCAGCACGGTAAACCGGTTGGGACGCATGTCGCAGCGCCCGGCCTTGGCAACGATAACGATGAGAAAACATTCCATAGCTACTATCAATGGGTACCGTTTGTGTTATTCTTCCAGGGGATATGTTTCTATGTACCGCATTATATATGGAAAAATTGGGAGGAGGGAAAAGTGTGCCACATCTCGAACGGTATTCGGGGAGTAATCGCCCTCCCGGCCGAGGAACGTATACCGCGCCAAAATCGTTTAGTTCAATATTTAATCGAAAGTTTTAGCACACACAATATGTACTCGTTTGGATACTTTTTTTGTGAATTTCTGAATTTCGTTAATGTGATCGTAAATATCGTGATGGTGGATAAATTTTTGGGCGGTGCTTTTATGACTTACGGCACAAAGGTGATCGAATTCTCTAATATGAATCAAGAGAATCGTTCGGATCCGATGGTTGAGATATTTCCACGCATTACGAAATGTACATTCCATAAGTATGGGGCGTCTGGTAGCATACAAAAACATGATGCCCTCTGTGTACTCGCTCTAAACATTTTGAACGAAAAAATTTACATTTTCTTATGGTTTTGGTTTATAATATTGGCGTTCTTATCCGGTTTGGCCATTATTTATTCCGCGCTTATTGTAATGATGCCGACAACTCGTGAGGCCGTAATTAAACGTCGCTGTCGTAATACATCACCAAAGGCGGTCGAAGAATTGATACGACACATTCAAGTATGTATAACGAAAGTTATTCTCGCATTTGGTGGTTCACAAATTAATATTTTATTTATTATTATTTATATTTAAGGTGGGCGATTTCTTACTACTCCATTTACTGGGACAAAATTTAAATGTATCCTCGTTCACTGAAATCCTGCAATCGCTTTGTCATCATTTGAATAGTGGCAGCTGTGATAGTATCCCGTCAACCAGTAGCGATACCCGAAGCAATAAAAATATACTGAGCAAAGAATAAAGTGCGCCAGTAAATATCACGCAGTTTTATTTTTTCACTAAGATTTTATAACATATATACTTAAGCCCCTAAAAGACATCAATATATATTTTACTTTTAGATTTTAGGAGACAAATTTCAATATTTTTAATTTTAAGAAGATATAACAACGACCGATTTATTACACTTAGATATCGATAAGGATTTATGATAAGCGCGATGATACAGAGAGTTGTGAGTGAAATTTCTTTTTAGTATTACTAACTTTGTGATGAGAAATAATAATTTGTTAAAAAAAAAAATGTGGACAAAAAAAATAATTATTTTTAAGTTTATAAATTTATTTTTTAAAGATAATTTAAAATAAAAACGAATTTTATATACGAATTTAGAATTTCGGTGAGTTTTAGTTCTCAGTATCGTCAACGTAAACTAGGGTTCAAATCTGACAATAAATAGTCGACCTGTACCGGCATGAGTGTCAATATTGAATATAACAGGTTCAAGTTGAGGGCAATGTGAACCAATTTGAATACAATTTTACCTCTATCAAATGAACTTGGAAGTCTATTATGATTACTAATGAATGAAGTTTTGCAATTCATCAATGAAACTGGTATAATCATGGTCTGGGTGAGAGAATTTTTCTTCTACGTGTGCAGCAAGCATTCTAATCTGAAGTCAGCCGCACCATCAATGTTTAATCAGTTTCGGGTAGAATTGGATTTTCTACAACTAATAAACTGACAGCTGCTAAAACATCATGTGTCGAAGACATGGTCAGTCGAATCCTATGAGGTTTACCTGCGTTTGTGGACGCACAACACACATCAGGTAGAACTACACAGATATACCTGCGAAGACAAACCTGAAAGAGCTGCCTGAACGTGAGTTGCCCGCTTAACAATTTCCGCTCAGTTATCGCGATGTTCAAACTCGAATATAAGGTTGCTCTCATACGAATGATTCTAAGGTTTTTTCGGTCTGAACGCAAGTCGATGACAACGTAACAAAAATAAATTGTTGAAATATTTCCTAATGAGTTGGAAATAATTTAACTTTCAATCGTATGAGAGCGGCTTAAGAGGTTGCAGGCAATGTGAATTGATGATATAAAGTAAATTAAATCACCCAGCACCACTTTATGAGGTGGAGTGTTCAGTGAGGAAATTAGTAACAAATAAAAGTCAAACCACTGGTTCACGATTTTTGAGATGTTGCATAAGAATTGGGATTTCATAAAATCAAGAACATTTAAGTGTTCAAAATTAGGACTATTCCGTGTTGTAAACTGGCCTGTGACAGAAATAAGGAAATACTCGGTCACTGAAAGTTGATTTGTGTTGGACAGCGTAACAGTAAAATACGTCCAATAACTATTGAATCTTCGTGCAATTAACATTTCTCTCGAAATTCTTAAAATCGCTTTTAACCAGAATTAATCAACTTGGAGGTCTATAATCATCACTGGTATCAAATTATGTAACTCATCAATGCGTTGGTTTCAATAATTTGTAGGATCACGATGGT
The DNA here is from genome assembly GCA_951394425.1 of Tipula unca. Taxonomy (NCBI): domain Eukaryota; kingdom Metazoa; phylum Arthropoda; class Insecta; order Diptera; family Tipulidae; genus Tipula; species Tipula unca. The sequence continues at coordinate 10,695,814 of OX596382.1, forward strand.
TCCGGGTAGCTTCAAGGTCCGTTAGAATTGGATTTTCAACTAATAAACCGACAGCTGCTAAAACATCACTTGTCAATCGGTCAATCGGATTCAATCATGTTTACCTGCCAGGTCTACCGAAACGTCAGATATCGATTAAATCTTTTTAAAGAGACCATAGAGTTCTAAAATTAGTATTCAGAATATGTATGAATTCTTACAATTCTAGATTCGAACGAATTTAATCGGGTTTTGTTTAATAAATTCCATTGATTTAGTCATAAATGGAGGAATGCAGGTTCACGATATTATGTAATGTCCAGGTCTCAAAATGTTCTTTAGCGTCGAGTTAAAATTTTTGATACAAAAGTGAATAATTTTATGCTACGGCGACATATTTGGCTAATTTCAGCAATTCTAGAACCGTTCATACAACCGATTCTGTTTAAATTTAAATTAGTCCAAGATTTAAAATGAGGAAGTTCAGTGAGTACACTAAGAGCAAATTAGCGTAAATTCCCATTAGGATTTTATCAATAGTTCTATCCAACAAATCATCGTTTTATATAAGAATTTTGAGGGCCAGCTCCTAGAAATTCTAGAACTAATTCTGATTAATTTGGCCTATAAGATTCGGAATAAGTCAATGTCAGGAAGAAAAATCCAAGGTTCAATACAAGTTTAATTAGTTGAGATTGTAAATCTAGCACTTTTTGAATATTTCTGGCCTACATGTGTCACTTTACATATATTCAAATTCGAAGCCATTATTGATGACCAGCATCCAGAAATTATAGTACAAATGTGCCCACAATTCATAATGAGTAAGTAATTCCAGATCAGTTGTATGGTGGCCAGTTGTAAAACTGACGCCTTCTGTAGCAAGGCTGAATGGATTGCAGATGACAGCCTGTAGGGCTATAAACGGGACTATGTCGTCTACTCCTCTTCTTGCTATGGAGCCTATTCTATGCTTGCCCGAATTGCAGTCTTACTTTCTTGGTACTGCGTTCTCTGCTGCGTTTCGACTGAGGTGCATTGGGGGCATGGAATGCCTTTGGGAGTTGTACGAGGCATAGACAGATTCTTAATAAGTTAAAGTCACACTCCGGAGGTTGAAATGGTGAATGACAGGCTATTGCCCGAATTAAACTTCACTCAGATTCTCGGGTAGTCTGGGTAAACACTGCACGGTTTCTCAAGCTGAATTAATAGCACTTACCCATAGTGCGTAGTGGCGTATAAGTTTAGTGATTTAGAGAAGTATATTATTATCTGAACGGATAGTAAAGCCGTGCTTAATATCCTTAAGAATCCTTTGACTACGTCTAAACAGGTCAAAGTTTGCAAACACCACATTTATCTCCTTTGCTCGAATACGAGAGTAAGGATTATGTAGGTGCCGGCTCATTGTGGCGTTGTGGGAAATGAAAATTCATGTATCCTTCAATGGTGGTAACGACGCTATTTAGAAGTTCGCTTTACTTGAACTGGGGCTGAAGTGGCGTTCTACTCCTAGCCCTGGAAAGGCGAAACGGTTCATCATTGATTCCAACGTACGGTTCACTAAACATGTGTTATCTTTAAAAAGAGCCAACTTAGAATTCTGGTTGCACTTATTACTGGCCATGGACGTTTCAAGGTTCATCTCCAACGCATGGGACTTCTCAGGATGGTGTTTGTGACGACTTTTCTTACGGATCTTTGAATTTAGATCATTCTAGTTATTTACCATTTCTAGGTTCAAACTTTTACAGTTTGCTAAAGCTGAAGTGCGCTCCTGCAAGTGAGGATAGATCCTCTATGGGCACCTCTGTAGGTTCCAACCGTTTTAATAAAATAAAAATAAAAATAATTCCAGTACACAAGCAAAAATTGAAATTTCAGTGTACAAGTTCTTGAACATTTCTGGCCAATCTATTCAAATTTTAGGGTCAATTCATAACACGATTTTTTTTAATAGTGCAAAAGTTGCCAATAAACAACTAATTTTCATTTGAATTTTGATGTCCCTTCTAGCTAGAAACTATGGAATTTTGGTATTGATTAATTGGATTTTGATCAAAACTTAAATAATTTTTTGCAAGGAAATATTTTGAACAAAGACCGCAGGACAATAGCCACACTTGGCGGCTGTATCGTGCTGTAGACAGTCGTCAATTTGAAAATCTAGGACTATTTATACAATTTTGCTAAAATTTCAGGTTTAATTGTATAAACTTTAATAACCAGACTCATGACCAGATAATGCTAAAATAAGCACTTACCGATTTCCCCAATCAATTTTCGATATAACCTTCATCTGCAATTCGATCGTTTGGTCCTGTGTAAGCGTCGCTCCCAGCAACTCCCTTCGAGATTCTAACAGTGACAACATTACTTTGCGTAATGTTGTGAATTTGTATATTTCGCGATCCTAAAGATTCAAAAAAATAAAAAATTAAAAAAACGAAATTTTTATATGAAACACACACTTACCACATATAATTTTTTCCATATTTCCGCCCATTCCCTCAGCACTTGGGTACATTCCGCCACCACCGGATCAACTTTATTCAAATCTTTTATGTGTATATACGATTTAGGGAATAGGCCAACGGCACGCGGTTTACGAGGGCATGTACCCCGAAACCATGGTCCATACTCTTCTAGTATTTCAACAAAATCACCCACATCCAGTGGTAGGCCATGCTTAGTTTCACCATGCCAATTATGTATAGCTGTAAATATATGGAACAAATACAAAAAATCGCTTTAATTTATCAATCTCATGTCTAAAACACAATAACCTTTCTCAAGTACATATACACAACTACATAAGTATACATATAGTGCGAACATACTACTCGTATATACTAATTTTAATTAAGTTTCAAGTTCAAAGATGTTGCCTTCAAATGCTACTATAACAACGTACAAAAACAATGGCAATCGGGGGTAATGACAAGGTTCATGTGTGCTTGAAACAAAAGAAAGCGAAAATTGATAACAGCATTAAAAAAAATTATCGCGGATTATGTTATTGTGTGTGCGCATGCATTACACCTTGGTTTACAATTACACATAATGCATTTGAATGATAATCGCGTACATACTTATAGTCGTTGGAGTTTTTTGCCACTATTAAATGTGAATGAGTTTTAAACAAGATGTCAAGGTACGGTAAAGGAAATTAAGTAGTTGAGCGATCGATGTATTTTGTAATGTGTATATGCGGGTGTGGGAATTATGATTTAACAATGAATTTGTTCGAGATCATTGCTTTTATATATGGAAGTCATGGACAAGGGTTTGAGTTTAATTCAAGCTCTGATAATGTGTTTTTAAAATTAATTTTTTTTGTTTGGAATTTGAGTAAATTTGAAAACAATTTGAAGGAAGTTATGCTGTTTGGAGACCTGATCATCCAGAAGAGAATATATTATGAAAATGCGCAAAGTCTAATAGAAAGAGTTTGATCAATTCTGATAAAAAATCAGAAATGATTCTTTCTTAAGAAATGCTTAAGTCAGCAATTAAAAGTTTATATTAAATGATCTTGAAAGATTTACAATTTTGCTAAAAAACTATATTTAGTTAGCCCTTCTAACCCATTTGGTTCTTCTTCATTATTAAAAATACTTGTCAGTAGGGTAATTGTTTCCACTGTGAAAATTTACAATATGGAATAAGTCAATGTATAAATTATTATATTCAATTTCAAAACTTCCGGCTATAGTTGGTGCAATTATTTTTTACAGATTCTGAGATGTACATGTATATGCGTTAGTTGTCTTTGAAGCTGCAGCATGTGCTAACAACATAACAGTTATTACTAACTACATGTGTCACTGCCAAGAGATACAAGCTTTTTAGATCATTTTCTATACCAAAATCTGGTAAATTACAACTGTCTTGTGAAAACTTAAATAAATCATTTCGTTTGTTATTAATATTATTGTACTTGAAATTAAAATTCGGATTAATACATTTTGAATTCTGGATTTAAATTATTTGACTGGATTTTAAGTTCTTTCATATAGTGAAAATTATACATATGAATGTTATATATGAATACACAAATTCTAAATAAACTTACAAATCCTAAAAATAATCATATCACTCTATCACAAGTCATCAATACATAAGCTCTCTTGATGTGAAAACGTCAAATTTTCAAACAACCATTTCCATAAAAACCCATGTCGTAGAACCCAAAACAATCTATAGTTGATAGTGAATTGGCTAAAATCTGGTCGACAATAATTGCACTGCCACCTTCCGAGTAATAACTTAAAAAATTCAAATGGCCGCACGTACTTTTTTTGCGGCTGCTAATGTTTGCAGAAATGATTAGTTTCTGTTTTAAATTATTTCTCGCAATATTGCTTGCTTTGTACTTGATCAGATAATGTTGCCCCAAGAAAACAGAATTATCAGGGTATTTTTTATTTTGTTTTGTCACTTTCTTGAAGACTGTACGACTTAGCTTAGAAGGACCTAATTAGCTTACACAGTGCCGAATTATGTAACTCCGGACTCCCAGTCAGTATTAAATAAAGGTCTATTTAATAAATTTTTACCAAAAATCATGAATTACCGTATGTTTTGCTTTTTTTCTACTTGGTCTGAGGTTCTTCTAAGACTTTCGTAGCTTGCTTCGATTAGGACCAATTCAATTTTGGACACATTAGAAGAATACCCTAAAACATTAAATGTTCACCACTGGTCATTAAATTTTAAAAAAATTTAACAATTCGAATTTTAAATTTATTTTCAGAATCGTATATGTGAAATTTAGTTTCGAATTTTACGAATTTTAAAATTTAATTAAGAAATTAAAAAACTGCAGTGAGGTAGTAAATTTCCAGAATTTTTAAAATTTAGAACTTTCAGAATTTACAAAAGAATCGATTATTTTTTTAACTTGCGAGACTACAAATCGCCAGTAGATCAACCTCTATTGAACCATAAGTATACGTATAGTACATCTTGGATTGATTAAATTAAAAAAATTAAAATATACATTTTATTTGAAAACAGATTTTGATAATTCTGGGTTTGTTGTAATTTTAACAAATTTAATTAAAACTACAGGCTTGGAAGTTCTGTTGAAAGCTTGCAACTAAATTTAAGAATCCATTATATATTGACTGTCTGTTAATCAATGAAGATGGGTCATATAAAAAGCCTCCACGGTTTGCCAGTCACTGAAAAAGTCGATGTAATTTTGCAACTGTTAGAGTTAGACCGGCACGAAAGCTGTCAGGAAATAGCGGAGGCATTAAACATCAACCACATGACAGTTTGGAACCATTTGAAAAGAGCAGGATACAAAAAGAAGGTCGATGTTTGGGTACCACATGAATTACGCAAAGAAATTTGATGAAACGAATTGACATCAGTGAAATGCTGCTGAAACGCAACGAAATCGAACCATTTTTGAAGCGAATCATCAGGCGATGAAAAATACGAGAATATCAAACGTAAGAGCTCATGGTCAAAAGTTGGTGACCCTCCACAAAAACTTCAAATCCTGAATTGACGGCAAACAAGGTTAGGTTGAGTGTTTGGTGGAATTGGAAGGAAATTGTCCATTATACGCTGCTGCAACGTGGCCCAACCATCAATTCGGTCCTGTACTGTACATAACTCGACCGTTTGAACGAAGCACTCCAGAAAGAGCGACCAGAATTTTGACGCATCCACCGTATAGCCCGAACTTTGCACCGTCTGCCTACCATTTGTTTCGGTCTCTGCAAAATTCTCTTGAGGGTAAAAAATTGGCAGACCGAAGCGCAGCTGAAAATCATTTGGCTAAGATTTTTACGATAAACCACAGAAGAAGAATCTACGCCGATGGAATTATGAAGCTACCCGAAAAATGGCAAAAGGTCATAATAATGGTCAATATGTACTTCATTAAAATGTATTTTCAATAAAGAAATTTTTGTTCAAAATGTACCAAAAAACCGTGGAGACTTTTTATATGACCCTATATATCGACTGCGTCTGTTAATCAACCTCATTGCCAATCATAATGAAGATGGGCAGAAAATATTTAATTTCAGTCCTAAGACGTTTCAAAATTTCAAAATTTAACTAAAAACTCAATCATGAGACACATTCAATGCGTCAGAAGAATCCATCAAAATCCTGGGATATATTCTAAAAAATATTAAAATCGATAAATTTTTAAGTATTTTGAGGAATTTGAGAATTTTTCTAACATTTAAAATGGAAGTTTAAACATTTTTCTAAAACATGAAATTTTATAAATTTAGAAAATCTGGCGAAACTTGATTCGTGAAAGTTTGGGAATTATCTCGAAAATTTTCTAAACATTTTTGGTGACTTTTAAAAATTAATAAAAACTTGTAAAATCTCCAAAATATTGTTTAAATTTTTTATAGTTCATAAAATTCCCTTAGACAACCCTTGTTCTAAATTTGTGAATTTCGAATATTGCAAAAATTGGAGGAATGTGCTAAATTTCAATAAGTATCCACTATACTTTGGAGATTCCTCTATTCCACTATACTTTGGAGACTAATTTTGAAATTTTAAAAATTTAATAATGCGAATTTTAAATTTTATCTTCAGAATCGTATTTCTGAAATTTTTCTTTCGAAATTAAGTAAACTAAAATTTTTTGATTTTCAAAATCGAAAAAATGTCAAATATTAGGAATGTAAACTGATTTTTTAACGTGTCATACCTACCCCGGTTAGGCCTATGGATTTTGAACTTTCAACAAATGATCATAGATGCGTGTTCATCATTCTTCTGAATTAGCCTTGGTAGATAATTTTTTCATCAAAATGTTTATTAATTTGGAGAAAAAATTCAGTTTATTAGGTAATACATTCATTAAAATGATCGTTACATCATACGTTACATCGCTACATTAAAATGACCCCTGGGGCCCGGGCTCTTTGGTAAATACTATGATTCGGCTTCGAGCGAAGTTGACAGCTAGAAAAACTTTCAATCCCGGCTCGTGAAAAAACCCATCATGAATTTCCACTCTGAAACCAGTCCATCATAAGTTTGACGATTGCTTGAATATGCACCCTAAATCAAACTAACCATAGTTTATTTGCGGGTCTGTTTTAGTCACAAACCCAATTCAATCGATTATAATAAATAATTCATCGAGTCAGAGGCCTGCCTCACAATAATTAATATGATTTGGTTTGACTCTAGTTTGATTCAGTTTGAATACAATGTTATTTAAATTTCGTTTGAAGTTATGTGAGTAGAGTGAATCAAATTTGAGTAAATCTTATTAATTCGAATATTCGCCGCAAATATTATGTGTATTTCAGTTTAAAATTAGTTTGATGGTGGTTTGAAAACATTATAATCAAATTTAACGATTTGAAGCACATTTGAATATACATAATTTGATATGGTTTGATACAAGCTGGATTTGATTTGATACAGGTTTGATTTCGTTTGATAACTTTTTATATTATGTATAGATCAAAATGCACTATGTATTGCTTACTCAATGACCTGGGCTATTTGATAAACTAAAGATTTTGACATTTCTTGTGAAAAACGAATTTCACTTCCAAACAATAGTACCCGAAACCAGAAACGACATTGCGAGTTGTATACCAGACTCAAATTAGGCAAAACAAATGTCAAAAACCTTTCAAACTTTCATTAATTATATTATTTGACCCCTATATTATAACCGCTTTCTATTCGATCATCTGTCTGTAACCTTATATTAACTCGAAAAGTATTTAACCTCTTATCATAAAACAATCGCAGACTAATAGATCTTGACGAGCTTTAAAGAAAAGGAAATTTGAATATAAAAACGTATAATTAACCAGTTCCTAAACGATATTCAACATAAGTCTAAAATGATTACTCATAGCATCTTATTTTCCAATATACATAAAAGAATAGCAAAACGTGACTCCATCCAATATTGATTCAAGTGGCATAAAATATGCGATGACTAACTAACGTACATAATATATATGTATGTATGTATATGATAGTAAAATCAATAAACTATTTTGACTCATTTTCACCCAAATATAAGAACGTACACATAGTAAACAGGAAAACATATAAATACGGAAATTGTCATTATTGATGTCAGGATTTTATCAAATTTGTACGAAAAAATTTGGGTCAAATATTTAGAACTAGGTTTTGACTATAATCTAAACTTTATGTGGCCGCTTAAATGTCTACTTTCATTTGATACCCATGAAGGCAGGGGAACAATTATGTTTCAGGGTTTACGCATATAATGCCTAAATGTATACTATAATAAAAATATTTCAGACCCGATACTATTTTTTTTTTTAGTATATCATCATGTATATCAAATGAAAGGTACTGTCGAGTAGATTTCAGAAAAAAATGTTTTAAACAACTTACTTTTCTAATGTCAAGGTTATAATGCTAAAAATAAGATTTAAAATTTTCGCGTAAATAATTTTTTTTTATTTTTTACTTAAACAAAGCGACGATGAGTCTATCAAAGCGAAATATGTTTTGTGTCTAGACAAACTACATGCATCTACACGTATATATATGCGTAACTGGCCAATTGTCAACACAGTGTGTATAATTATTTGTGTACCGAATACCGATATATGATCACCAGATTTAACAATTTATGTTTTTCGACGACCCCATAATAAAAAAAAACAAATTTTATAAACTATCTAGAGAGTACTTTACCACCATAAGGGGTTTTTCATATTTTTAAACAATGAACGTGTATGTATGTACATATGTGTATATAGAACATATTGACTGGAAATTTTTTATTTTTATTCTACAATCATAACAACAACACACAAAAGATTAACAGAGTAAAAAAAAAATCCCATATGTTTCAGAATTTCAGCTGTTGATTTGTTGTTGGGATCTGAGTACATAATAATTCAATAGACAGAATATATATATGGTCGATTATTTAATAATCTACTATATTTTTATAATGTATATGTACACAGTTCATAATCGAGTACATTCTCGTATATACATACATACGTCATATATTAATTATTCAAAGTCCGCGCGGAATACTAAGAAACCGACAAAAATTCTTTACGACTTTCGGTTTGGTGTGACAATAAACGACAGAAATTTTAAATATTCTTAGAATTTTGTGTTTTGTTATTGAAAAAGATTTGGTTAATTTACGGATATATTCCGGATGGGCTACAAACTATATAAAAGAAATGATGGTAACACACTTGTGTACGATAAACATATACATGTTGGGAATATATTAAAATTTGGGCAGGGTTTGTGCAATAAGTGTGAACTATACCAAGCGCGTTATAAATAGTTTCTTATATAATTATATAATTCAAATGCACTCGAATATAAGAGTATATTATACAACCGGAAATGAATTTTAAATATATATATATAAATTAAAGATGTTATCATCAAGAAAAACTCTACAATAAATAATTAACGGAAATTTAATTCCCTCTCATCGAACAAACTTCCTTTCGGAATTCTTTGCTATTTAGCACGTACAAAACTATAATTTGCAATAAATAATATTAATAAATTTCCTAATATACAATAATCATAAACTATTATTAATAATTTTTGATTGTTATTCAATTTGGGCCGTGCCATGATTGCTAATTTTGCGCGTACAAATGACGCTAAGACACGATTACGATTTATTTTGCGCGCGTATTTGTTTGTTACTATCCTTGAACGAATAAAAAATATTTATAATATTTTTAATTATTCGTTGGCATAAAAAATAATTAAGTATGTATACATATATAAATAATACTTAAATTAACAATAATTGTTTATATTCGTATAGTTGCTATCATCAAACTATATATAATAGTTCTCATAGAATTTTGGATGTTTATCAATAAAAGCGAGTTTTTTTTAGATGGACGGATGATGTGCGTTAAATGCGCATGTATCCTAATTTGCTGCACACATAAATTAATGGTCTCAACCGAATAATTCTGAAGACACGCAATCTTATTTTAGACTAGTTACATCTAAAGGCAAAGAAATTCTCGCTGCAGTCCAAATTCTAAATTCTAACGAGGAAGTTACCGATAACCTATACAAGTTAACATTGTAGAGGGTTATGACTTGAGCTCCGACCATTCACCCATTCTGTTTACTCTTAGTGCCAAGATAATCTCGGAAAATATTTTGAGATAATGTCGTATAGAAGGTGACTGGATTTTGGTAAAAATATAACCTAAATATAGGATACCTGTCAATTTATTTTAAATAAATTCCGGTTGATTGTCATTTGACTTTCGGAAAATGTAGGGCCAAGAGAGATTTCGGAATTATAATTATTTAAGAGTTTAGTATATTAAAAAACGTAGATTTAGAAATATATTTCACTCAAGCGATGAACAGAAGCTTGCACTTGGAAGGAACATGAATAAAAAGATAGTTTAGAAGTTAAGAGACATGGGACTGGGGTGTGTTACCACGGTGTATGTTAGTGCAAAATTGAAATTTTAATAAATTCTCCAGCTGAACCGAAGATCGTACCCCAATACCAAAATGTGTTTGACTAAGAATATAATTTTCTAGATAGTGATGGAAGCGGGCTTATTGAAGACAGAAATTAATGGAGTGATGCTCATCTATGCTGAAGTCGGCAACCGACCCCACATAGAGGACGACATTTTGGGGTATGAGGAACCTGTATTACTAAGTTTTGGGGTCAGACCATACTATCTAGGAAGTCCAGATATCTAAGTGCGATTGGAGCGCTTTGGTCTTAAACTCGATCTACTTGTTAGACACGCGGTGCAAATCCCATTTTTGGTCTATGACCAATGTGAAGTGATTAGGTCTCTGGTGATCCTATCTGCGGCATCGATTATTAGGAAGCTTACTGCATCTGGCCATCATTTGCGACCAACGAGTCTGACAGAACACAACATTACAACTGGGAATGCCAAACCGATAAGAATGAGGGGCTAACTTAACCTAATTCCCCATACGTTCAGAATGTCCTTCAAGGAAAATGAAATTCTGCTTAGATGCACGCAAATGAAGTCACAGTGAGAAATAGTTCCCCTTTACCCTACATTAATAAAATTTAAGTACAGTTCTCAGTGATTTCAAACTATTTCCTGGTTGCGGTGCAAGGTTCTCGGAATAGATTTGGAACTGCGGGTATTGTATTATGTTGATGACATTGTCGTGATGTCACATACGTTAATGATGAAAGAGGTTATTTTTGTTTAGTTTTAGGCGCTTGCTAAACAATACTAATCCATTTACAAAAATTTGCATAATGTAAAAACTGATCACAACAAGGTCAAATAAGAGGTGTAAATTAACATAATTTTAGTTCAGCCTACACTAACCGGAAATAGCACATAAAATTAATAATGACTCGACTAAATTTATCAAATTTATCAGAACGTTATAATTTCCATAAACACAACGAATCAGTTTTATGTATTCCCAAAAACCAATTTTGAATATCCAAAACGATGAATTTTACGATATAAATGAGCCTTGCACATTTAAGAATCTTTTTAACAAATAATTTGAAGGGGATCCAAGACTAGTTACAAATAAAGACAAAGAACTTCTCGCAGCAGTCCAAATTCTAAATTCTAAACATTAAGCTACCGATAACCTATATACGTTAACATTACAGAGGGTTATGACTCGAGCTCCGACTATTCACCCATACTGCTTACTAACAGTGACAAGGTAATCATGAAAAATACTTTGAGACAATGTCTTATATAGAAGATGGATGTCGGCAAAAATAATTATTGCAAATCTTTTACGTAATTCTGGTGGGAAGCCTTATCCGTATAAATTTTATATAAGTAACCCACCTCTTACAACTCCTATCGAGTTACAGCTTGCTATAAAAATTGAGGATTATTTTTCTAATTATAGGGAGCAAAGCGACGGAAGCGGCGCGACCCGACGCGTTGATTGATTATGTTCGATCATTGACGCAGTCACGACGTGATGAACAATTGAGTGACGGATTGCCACACTCCTAACCCTAATTAAAAAAATAACCTAAATATAGAGTAGCCAAAACTGTCTTCAATTGTTTGTCAGTTTATTTTAGATAAATTTAGGCTGGTTATCATTTGACGCAATGATATGGTGCAACTATCATCCAATATAGGGCCAAGTGAGATTTCGGGAAAAATTACACTTTTTTTAGATTAAGATCGGACCGGATCCTGCATGACGTTTTTCTGAAAATTGAGATGAAAAACTACTTATAAACAAAATGTTTAGGAAAATGAAAACATTTTGTAAGTTCTGTAATGACAACGAATCCTATTCAAACTTATAACTCATTTATGGATTACACGACATTCTCATGAATTGAATTATTCCATGACCTGCACCATTCCATTCAATTACAAGCTCTAATTCAGAGATGCCCAACCGGTAGATCGCGAGCTAGTGATAGCCCGCGAATATACTTCTTATATCAATTGCTTCTAATATATACTAGTTTTGTTCTCACCGCTTGTTCTGAGCGCATCTGCATATATTTTTAAACTCACCTCAAACACCATAAAACACATCCGGTATAACCGCCTTGAAGTCATCCGACACTTTTATTCCACCAAAATTTAAAATTGCCTCTTACAACAGGAGATTAAAAAATCCATCCCAGACTTTTAAAAAATATTTATATAATTTATACAGTTAGTCCATACCAGAATTTTTAAAATTTCCGCTATTTCTTCATAGCGATCGAGTTTGGGAAACTATATTAGCCAGCGCTGATAATTTGTTGATAGTTAGAATTACCGTTACATAAATATATGACAGACGTCGCGAACTTTTCAATGTAACTGAATGGAAGAAAATATCCAACCTTTCGCAGGGTTGGCTATTTGCTATTTTTTGGCAAACTTTTGAGAGGAAATTAAAATCGAACAAAAATTCGTTTTTTGTATAGGGACCGCTATATTCTCATAGCGATTGGGTTTGGGATCCTGATGGCTGCTACTATACGCCAGCAGTTAAAATTTTTTAATCGTTGCTACATAAAAAAAAACTGGCAGATGACATACAGGCCCAAGTAAAAAAGCCGGTCAAATTCATTGGAATATTCAAAATCACTCGTAGCTTCCAAAAGGTTGGACATTATTGCTCTAATTGGTCTAAATGTCTAAACATACATAAGGATGATTTATTGCGTCGTAAGATTGTCGATTGGTTGCTTGAATAAAATATAATAAACAAAATTGCCATATTTGGAGTGAATCAAATTGGCATGATTTTCAATTTACATCAAACTCCATTACGTCTATAGAGAAAGTGTGGGCAGTGTGCTCCGATTTGGTAGCACGAAAATTCCCAGAACACTACAATTCACCGAAAATGTATGTATTGTATGTAATTGGAATTGTTGCATGGTAATGGGACAGTAAAATCATTTTTGGCAGAAGTTCTGAATTATGGCCAACAGGGATTCTGAATTATTATTCTGAATTATGGCCAACAGGAACTAGACCATTCCTTTACGGATTAGGATGAAATTCGGTATGTTGGATGGAAATGGGATTTTAAAATTATTTTTGGAAGAAGTTTTGGAATATTTGTTTCTACTACTACTATTTCTAGGCCAATTCAGATGAAACTCGGTATGTTTGATCATTATAAAATTATCTTTGGCAGAAGACCAGGAATATGGCCCTCAGAAACCTAACTACACCATTCCTTGGCCGATTATGATGAAACTGGGTATATTGGATATTAATGATATTATAAAATGATTTCTGAATAACGCCCAACTGGAATCAGAAATTTCTTCACGGATCTGATGAATTTAGCTATTTCAGATGAAACTGTATTTCTAAAATTAAGAATGGCAGATGAAGCTTCGAAACATGGTTGGTACATTCCTTTGTATGCTTTCCTTATATGGAACTGAGATTATAAAACTATGTTTGGCAGATGTTCTGAAATATAGCTGACAAAAATTATTTTATTACCCCATTTCCACCCAGAATACCAAATTTAGCCATAATCCGTTGCTGTTGGATTTTCCAGATATTCTGCCAAAAATCACTTTATACTCTGATTTCCATCTAACTTACAGAGTTTCATCATACTCAGCCAATGGTCTACTTTCGTGTCTGGTCGTGATTATCTAGAACCGTATCCAAAAATCTTTTAGAATCCCATTTCTATCCAATATGCCATCATAATCGATCAAAGAATGGCTTACTTCAGTTCCTGTTGGCCATATTACAAAACTTCTGCCAAAAATCATTTTATAATTTCATTTCCATCCAAACAGATCGGCGATTATATTATGTAATTATAATTGGCGAAGGAAGGACCATATTCCAGAACTTCTGCCGAAAATGATTTTATTATCTCATTTCCATCAAATAATCCTAATACATTATAATCGTTGTATGGTCGTTTCGATGTATTTTCATTTTCGGTGAATTGTTTTTCTGTGAATTATCGTGGTACGTTTTTCCTACATACAGGTAGCATCATTGAGATAGATACATGGATTAATTTCGAGGACACCTGGATTGGATGAACGAATTAAAATTGATTATTGGATCTTATTTAAATTAAATAAATTAGGATGGCAACTTTGATGTAAACCTTGATTTGATGCTCTGCTTGATTGGAAGGATTGAGTGAATGGATGAATAGCTCGTTATGGTGGATAAAATCTATTGACTACAAATAATAAATTGGACGGGTGGATGGTTACTGATTACACTGATTTGTTTGATTGTATATACATTTCGTTGAATTGAATGAATTCGATTAAACTTTAAAGATTTTACATCCTGTCCGCCCTAATGTATAGAACGAACGGCAAGGAATATCAGGAAGATAAATTAATCCGGCAAGGGGTAAACAAATTGTATATATATGTATATACATGAACTTATAGAAACATTTTATAAATTGAAAATCTTGACAATTATTTCCTTTCTCAAATGTTTTTTTTTATTACCCAGGTAATTTATTATTTGAACGTACATATCTTGATTTAAATCTTATGTACGTACGTATATGCATATAAGAAATATGTACTAGAAATAGAAATAAAACTTATATACAAATTTAGAATGTTGTTTTGTAGTATATACATATACTTACATACCGAGTACGTGTATCGCGCGGCTACGAAATATAAAATTGCATATTTTCTTGGTGCTGTTGAGTAATTTTTCTGTTTTGTTATTAAGATGGATTAAGTGAAGCAAATCGCTTTGAACAACAACAGGTAGTTTTTTTTATGGCGATATCAAGTCTTTGTGATTGAACATACGTATATGCGAATATAATTCTGAGATTATTGTTTTAATTCAATCAACTATACATTGTATAAATTAAGACTGCGTGCATCATCATAGTTGATAACAACTTTTTTTTGATTTGTAAGCGCGCAAAAAAAAAATAGACGCGATAACAAGGAAATTGTTAATAGCTGCGATCTGCGTGAATCATATGGTACAATAGCTTTACAGACTTAGTCATGTTATTAAAAATTATATGTATTACTTAGCATGTATACGAGGATAGGCCAAAACTGGGAATTTCTGTTTAAAATTAATTCTGTGCACGTTGCACCTAAATATGTCATCATCAAATAATGATTTAAATCTTATTGTGAGAAGACTTCGTCGGAATATTGAATTAATTAATTTTTATGAAATGTCGTCGACCTTTTTTTAATAAAGTGTTACTAGTTTGCCGAAATCCGTAATCAAAATGCGGCAGTTTGCAAATTATTTCAAAACTCTGGGCGACTACAAAGCGAAACCTCTCCAGTTGGCAGTGGGTCTCAAGATTAATATCTCCGAAAGAGAATAAATGTTCAAATGCATGTAACCTGAAAAACTAGATCACATATAGTACACGGCCCACAGGCCAAAAGTTGTTGCCTTCCTTTGCTTGAATAATCTCTGTGGGTGGCGAAATTATTGCTGCAGATATTTTTTACATACATTAGATGAGTGTTTTGACTCATTATTATGCCAATGAATAAATCCTCGACCGTTCAATAGCACACCATGGTTCTCCAATAACGAGAGAATGTCGAAGCGATCCATTGGTCCGGTCCCATTTCTATTAAATTTCCTACCATGTTGTCACCAAAGTAACCCCATAGTCATCGAAGAAAACTAAAAACTCCTTTTTTTATCCAAAATTTGCCATTTGTCGTGGCATTTTGCTTAATTGAGTCGTTTCTGGCGGTAGGTCTCCGAAAACAGTGGTTTCCTCATGGCAGTTCGGCTATTTAATCCTTGATCTCTGAGACACATTTTCACCGTCACAAATGATAATTTATTATTCCAAGCGAGGTTCACTTCTGACAATCTCTGAGGGGCGGTCAACTTCCTGTTGCTATTGGTTAAAATTCTATACTGTTATCGCGGTGGTAATTTGCAGCAGCCAACATGGAAGTTTGCTTGGATTCTGCTAAGTAGGATTAAATCGCTGTATTGTGTATTGCTCAGTGGAATTATTTAAAATAAAAAAAATTCCACAGAACACAAATTTAGGCTTTTCAGTATTTTGGTGATTTTCAGAATAAGACACGTTGAAATAAATGAAAATATACGTTTAATGATGTACAATATGATTCAGCATTTAAAAAACATTAAAAAGCAATTGCATTACCTTAAACTTAATTGAAAAAAACTTATCGACCAAAACCATTTGTCCTGTAATACATTCGCCTGGTCATCCGACCTTACCGCTCTCGAGAATTATTTAGTGCTATTGTTGTTCTAATTAAAAAAAATTTACCAACTAAATATGTGCCTATACGTTTATAGAAACGGGTAGATTTTCATTAGGCGACAACATAATAACGAAATGAAGGATGGACCATAATTAAGCGAAAGATTTGTTTATTGAGTTACTCAGTAATTTTAAAATTACGTTTGATATCTTATTGGCATCATTACAATTCGTTTTAGTGGTGTCAAGCCGAATTTCGATACGACACGTTTTGAGGTAAAGTTTCTACTAACAAAATTGGCTTAGTCCCAGTTTGAAGTATTAAACCGATAGCTATCAGTAAAAAAGTCGTGTCCAAATATTTATAACGCAGAAAGAAAGATTTATGCCAATTTTTAGTTATTGGCATTTGAGTTGGGTAAAATCAAAATTTTCCAGCCTCTCAAAATTTTCCAGCCAGGCAAAACATTTCAAATTCAGTCATTTTCAGACTTAACACTCTAGAGGCTAATTTTATACAAATTTTAATGTTTCACGAACACATTTATTGATTTTGGAAAATTGAATTTTCTGGAGCTGGTTACATGAAACTCCTTCTATCAGTATAAGAAACAAAAGTGTTAAAGCACAAAACAAAATAGTGCAATCTATATCCACTCTTCTATCTAGAGTAAAAATCTTCTTTATCGACAATTATCGGTCGGTTAAAAAGACAAAATAAATTTCAAAGCCATCTTTCTCTATTCTTTATATTCTGACTTTTCTACAGCCAATTTTGTAAATCGAGTATATAGCTATACCAGTGGCTATTTCAAAGCTTTTCGCAGTAATGGACAAAAATTATGTTTTTTCTTCAAAAAATTTGATAACGTGGATTCTATTTTGGAACGAGCTAGTAGAATGGAATGCAGGCAATGACTTGGAATAAGTAACATAGACTATGAGTTTTCAAAGGACTTAATAAAATTGATCATTTGAATCACACTTTCACGATTGTTACCAATTTGCCACTCGATAACTGACTACTTTGAATTCATACCTTTTCTTTTATACACAGACGATCAGAATTTTCGATCTGATTGCTAAACAATTGTTATTGAACATGTAAAGTAGAAACATCGTTTTCTGATTGCTCCTGTCCAGTGATGTAGGGAAGATGATCAGGCAGATCAAAATCCTGATTTACAAAGAGATGTACTGATCCGGCCCAAAAGAAGCTGCTGCAATTTATTTGACCACTAATTCATTGAAACAATTCAAATATCAAATTCTCAAAAGATTATTTCTGAATTTCCAGAAAATTTAAACGAAACTGAATTTCATAAAATCGAGTATGTCGTTACAATGTAAGAACTAATAAGAACGAAATGTATGATCTTTTTTTAGTTTGAACGAAATTTATAACTGTAAGTATATTATAGTTTTCTTAAATGTGATAAAATCGGTGAAAAAATAGAGCTTTCGATTTAGATTAAATATATTGGAAATAGGTTTGAATGAAGTTTGAATATATTTAATTTAGGCGTGAGTAAAAAAAGCTTAACCCATAAATGAATGTAATTATCGATTGGAGCTGATTTGATGAAAACATGTACGGTATATAAAAAGAGGTAAAAATTGATCCAGTTTGAATGTAGTTTGAACGATTATAGATAAGCTGAAATGACTGAAAATATATTTTTGTTCTCTCAAATGTGGGGAAGTTAGTTAAAAATCACGGCTATTGAGGTTTGACTGAATATTGAGAGCAATTTGAATCAGGCATGAAAAAAGCGACCCTAAAGCATAAATAAATGAAATTATAGATTGGAGCTAATTTGATGACTAAATTGGTAAAAAGTAAAGATAAAATGACTGTGGGTATATTTAGCACATGTGGGGAAGTTGATTCAAAAATAGAGATTATATGATTTAGTTAGAATGAGTCCCAAAAAGGCTTAAAAGAAGTATCATTTTATTTGATCTAGAGGTGAAAACGCGAGCTTAATCCTTTCGCGGGCACAGCATTTTTGGAAAATGCTCACACATTAGCACGATCTTAGAGCTTGCAGCATAAATGAATGAATTTATAGATTGAAGCTGATTTGATTGAATTTGAATAAATATACATATATTAAGGAGTCATAATAAATTTAGTTTGAACAAAATTTATAAACTTAAATGACTGTGAATATATGTTAGCTCTCTCGAGCGTGGAGAAATATAGTTCAAAAATATAGTTTATGATCTAGTTTGAATGTGTTCGAAGTTTGAGTTTATTTGATTTAGGCGCGAAAAAGCGACTGTAATGCTTAAATGAAATCATAGATTGGAGCTGATTTAATTTAGGAGTTTGAATGAATATGTCTCTCCATATATAAAGAAGTAAAAATTGACTCAGTTTGAAAGTAGTTTGAACGAGCTGCCATAACTGTGAGTACATTTTAGTTGTATGTATGTTCTCAAACTGTTGGGCGGCTATTAGTTAAAAAGCAGGGCTATTAATTTAGTTTGAATAAGCTGAAAATAGGTTTGAGTGGAGCTTGAGTGCAATTTGAATTAAGCGCGATCAGTTTGAATATACTTTGAAACCTAAAATAGCTTTGTGTATACATATATGCAAGTACTTTCGATATAGATGTTAATGAAATTTGATTATAATACGAATGAGTTGAACTATTAATTTGATTAAAATTGGATTGAAGTTTGATTAAATGTATATCACATGATGCGTGTCAAATGAAAGGTAATAACGTGTGCTGTATTCATATTTCACATTCCAATTAATATAATATGTCGCATAACATGTTAACACACACACACACACAAAATGCCAATCATAAATTTTCTGTTAATGCGAACAAATTTCATTGCGTAAAACAGCGAGTGAAATGAAAACAAAATTAAATTGAATTTTATACATCGTGTATGAAAATAGAATATAAAATATAATCATCAAATTATGTTTTTATGTTAATATATATGTACATAAGTATAAGAATTCTTGTAAGGAAGTTGAACTGCCTTAAATATGATTGAATCAACCGGAAATTGAGAATATAAATTGATGTACGTGTTCAGGCAAAAAACGTTTATGTACATGCATATATGTATGTATGTATAAAATTGATTTGTCGACTGTATTTTGATGTACATATATATCGCAAGATGAACTTTAAAAATTATATTAAATTAAAGGCCAACCTATAAAAATTATCTCATTTTTGGGTTAATTTAATTTAAAAATGAAATAAAATTATATTTACGAACAGCAATATTATGATCGACAGCTAATTATAGAATATCGTTTTACATGAGGCGCCATAAAATGTAAATATTTTATCAGCAAAACGGAAATTCTTTTGCATTATACATACCTACAAATAGTTAGTTATGCAAAGTTAGTCTGAATATTTATAATACAATCGTTAGTTTTTGGGTAACTTAAATAGAAACTATTATTGTCTACTAAATAGTATAGTTAATTTAGTAAAAAAAAAAAAAATTGAGTCATCGCAAGAACTATACAGAAAAAGTATAAAATAGTTTTTGATGTAATAGACACGTAAGTATAATATAGGTTATAGTTATCGTATGACGACCTCAATTAACACCGAAATACATTATTGACGACATTTAGTTGAGCAACTATCTAGTTTATGAATAGCGGCGCGTATCTTAAAATTTAGAACTTAACATCCGTACATTAACGAATTTTTGTTTTGTTTTCAGAATCCAACTCACAAAAAAATATGTTGTCACGTTTTACACCAACTCAATTATAATCGAAATAAAACGAGTATCATGGAATTGTCAAAAAATGGTAACATTTTTGTTGATCATAAAGCCTTATCTTAAAATTCTTAGATTGATCCGGCGCTGAACATTTTACGTACATACATATATTTAAAATATGTGTGGAACCTATTTTACTATATTTAAAAAAATTCCTACAAATTATTTTGTGAGTATTAGGTGTTTAAATAAAATTATCAGACCTCATAAAACCATGTGGAACATATTTATTATGCTGTATATCGAATTCGAATAGAGTAGAAAAGAACACTGCTCTATCGTATTACCATAGAGAAGGATATAAGAGTACTTTCTTGCATACATTAAAATGGCATTAGATTCACCAAAAACTTATTTTATAATATTTATTTACCTATTATAGCGAAAAGAGACCATAACATTTATTTAGATATATATCTATCCTTATTCATACTTCTTTAAAGATCAACAAAACCAAAAAATTGTATTCCTATTTATTTACACAAAAAGCAAAACAAAAATGAAATTATGAATGAACCAAACATTTCAGTATATTTAACGTAGTGAAGCGCAGGTTTTTAGCAATTTCTTATAAAAGTAAAATTTATTTAGACAGAGGCCATGATGGTATTTTTAAAAACCGGTTTTGGTCTATTTTTGATTTTTTCATCAAAACCTTTTATGAATATAAACAAAAAAAAAATACACTATCTTGTTTTATCTATTCCAAAGAGAAAGACGAAAATACAAATGTATAGAAAGTTTTGTGTTTTGAGCTGAGAATGAAAAAGCGTTTTATTCCTTGAGAAAAATTTTGTTTGAAATATTTTGGATTAATATAAAATTAATTTTTCCAAGGAAAAGTCAAGTTAGATTTAATTCTTTTTGAAAAATAGACAACCATTCTCCGACACAACCATAACGATGAGTTGTTGAATTAGTGACGTTCGGCATGTGTATACGTCATGATTGGCTTTGGCAACATTATTTTATATGTATTATGAAAAATTCAGTTTTTTCTCTTATAAAACACATTAAAATGTAAGTCCAAAGTACAATTTTATTGATCCAGTCTATGTTATAAGCGGTTAATGGGACTAGACATTTCTGTTAGTTTTGGCCCTTTTAAACAAATGTAGAGAACTAATATTGAAATACCCTAGTTTTAATCACTTTTGAAAACTAATTTTTATTACCTTTTTCTCAAAACTCAACAAAGTTAAATTTGGCTTGGCACTTTATGCACAACTTCAATTTTTCGATCGGAACTAAATGGATTAATTATTCGAATGAGTTATGAGAATAACTATTATTGCCCAGCAAATATAGGGTTTGAAAAAAAGAAGAAATGGTATAGTTTTGGCCCACAAATACTGAAAACTGTTTTAGAGCAAATAATTTAAAGAACTTTGCGTCAGGGGAACTTTTTAAAATAAAAAAACAGAACTACAATAATGATTTCGTTATACCTTACGTATTATACAATGATGATTTTCAAATTAATAATCCTTTGGGAAGCCATTGTTCTTCAATATGTGGCTTATAGTATAATTTTCCTACGATGCCACAGTATGTATTGTCCAAATTAGACATTTTTCATTTTTCATTGCGCATTCATTGGTGCCAGTAGCATCAACAAATTTGGCTACAATAGTATATTTCACCACTTAGTTAATCAATTGAAGACGGTGTTAGAAGACGGTGTTGATATTACTACATCAAAAGGAATTGTTAGGGTTCATTTCATTCTATAGGTTTGATAGTTGCAGATAATTTTGGGATGAATGGTATTTTAGGTTTTGTTCAATCTTTTAACTCGAAAAGATTTTATCGTGTTTGTACTAGAATCCGTGAAAATACAAAAACTGATGTTTCAGAAAAAACACGATATTTAAGGAACACAGAAAATTATATGTTAGACTTAGCGACAGGTAATTTCAAAGATACTGGAATTAAAAATAACTGTATATTTGATCGATTACAATGTTTTAAAACATATGTAAACTTTTATTTCGACATAATTTCGTGTCTGTCGATATAACTTAAGTAATATTCTATTAACCTTAATAAACGAAAAAGTACTGTCGATTGATGTGCTAAATAGTAGAAAGAAATTTTTCAATTCGGTGAAACGGAAATTGGAAACGTTTTACCAGATATTGAACTATCTAGACTAAAAGCATTTAATTTGAAAATGTCTGCAAGTGAAATGGTATGTTTCGCCCATTTTCTACCACTTTTAATAGGGGACTTGATTCCCCGACACAACTGCAACTGGAATTTATTGACATTGTTAATTGAAATAATTTATCTTTTACACCAATCAGAGCACTCCCCAAATGATCTAGTCAGGTTAAAACTATTAATTTTTCTCAAGGAATAAAACGCTTTTTCATTCTCAGCTCAAAACACAAAACTTTCTATACATTTGCATTTTCGTCTTTCTCTTTGGAATAGATAAAACAAGATAGTGTATTTTTTTTTTGTTTATATTCATAAAAGGTTTTGATGAAAAAATCAAAAATAGACCAAAACCGGTTTTTAAAAATACCATCATGGCCTCTGTCTAAATAAATTTTACTTTTATAAGAAATTGCTAAAAACCTGCGCTTCACTACGTTAAATATACTGAAATGTTTGGTTCATTCATAATTTCATTTTTGTTTTGCTTTTTGTGTAAATAAATAGGAATACAATTTTTTGGTTTTGTTGATCTTTAAAGAAGTATGAATAAGGATAGATATATATCTAAATAAATGTTATGGTCTCTTTTCGCTATAATAGGTAAATAAATATTATAAAATAAGTTTTTGGTGAATCTAATGCCATTTTAATGTATGCAAGAAAGTACTCTTATATCCTTCTCTATGGTATTACTGTTTCAAGAATGAGTAAGAGAAGAAGTTCAACGGGTTCCATAATAAATCCAAGTAAAAATGTATGTTGACCATATTGTTCTAAAGTGTGTGGAACTTAATGTGTGTGGAATTACTGGAAATAATTTAAGTCAATTTTAAATTTTAATACTGCATCTTAAAACAGCATTTA
Source organism: Tipula unca (assembly GCA_951394425.1). Lineage (NCBI taxonomy): Eukaryota > Metazoa > Arthropoda > Insecta > Diptera > Tipulidae > Tipula > Tipula unca. The sequence goes on from OX596382.1 coordinate 10,719,283, forward strand.
TAAATTAGATATAGTGTGGAACTTGTTTTAACTCGATGGAAAATTTATCATAATACTCATTCATTAATTTTTTTAATTTCTACAAATGAGCTTAATCGGGGCTATTACGAGTGGAGTTGAATATATCAACTAGTTTTAAACTAATAAGTGGAAATAGTTTGTATTAGCAGTAATATTTTTATTTTAAACGTCTTGAATTTTCATTTTAGACTGTGATTTAAAATGACCTATCAAGTATTTAGTATGAAACTGGAGCACCTATTTTATTGGGCTTAAAAAATGTCCTGCAAATTATTTTGTGAGTTTTAGTTGTTTAAGTGAAATTATTAGACCACATAAGAACTCTGCTGTAACGTATTCATGTGGAACCTATTTACTATGTTAAATCAAGTTTCAAGAATGAGTAAGAGTGGTGTTGAACGTGTTCCATAATAAATTCAAATAAAAAGTATGTGGATCATATTGTTCTAAAATGTGTGGAACTTGTTTAAGACTCGATGGAAAATTTAGTAATATTTTCATTTCAAACGACAAAATTAGAGTTATTGAATATTTGTTGGCCGATTTAATCAGCTTCCGTAATTTATGAAGATTTTCCGTGTATAGATTTCAACAAAAACAAGTTTCATATATCTATAGCTGATATCTCAACAAAATTACAGATTTTTATTATCTGTAAACTGACCTTCAATCTGTATTCAACATAACAAACAACCATTGAACACGAACATGTCGATGAAAATACATATGTATATACATATGTAATTGAAAAAATTCTCAGAATCGATTTTAATCTGAAACTGCCTTCCAATAATCGTTTGTATTATTTAGTGAAATAATACTTTCCCAATATACAATTATCAAACACGTTATATAACACAAAACAAACGTAATTGCGATAGACAAATCGTCGCACTGATTCAGCCTCTAGTATATATAAAGAAAAATCGTTTAAGATTTGTATCTTGTCTTACAAATTGTAAACATCTGATTTCTCTGTACCCCTAATCGTATATACGTATGTATACATAAGATACAAAAATATGTACATAGATAGGCTAGGCATGCATACTCGCACATATTACTAATGTGAAAGTCAAACTGTAGCACAAAACATTAATAAACAAAACAAAGAAAACTTTAAGATGCTGATAAAAAATAAAATGTAGATTATATCGAGCGAGCGGGTGAGAAATATTTGTATATTATACTTATAGAGTTTATCGTCTAAGATGCGATAATGACTTAATAATTGTTTTGTATATGTACATATACATATGTATGTGATAATTGAATTGGACCTTCTTCGAATGCCAACACTGCACAATATTTTATATAATTATTTGTGACGAAATGACCGGAACCGATTCTATTATCGTGGTGTATGCGCGGCAATTCAAGAGACCTTGAAATATTTGTTAGAAATGTGCACGATATGTGATCGAATCGATATAGTTATATTTGCTAAAGACGTAATATTTGATCAGATTGTGTAGCTTTTTATGGAAGTTCAATGGTCCCATAATCCGCGTGCTTTTGACTCTATCATGTGTATATATTTAAACTCATTTGACTTATGAAGTTATAATTAAGAATTTTCTATGGTTATCAAATTTAAATATTTGTACGAATTAATTGAATCATAATTTGAAGCGCAATTCACAAGAATATTGTCATAATGCAAGGGAAATGAATCAGCGGCATACACGCAGTAGCAAGCGATTAAATACCATAAACAGTTTGTGGGATCTAATTTTAAAATAATTGTTTACTTATCGCTATTTTAGTTGCTATTGTTGTGGAATGTTTGTGATATGCTATTTGCCATTTATGAGTTTCATTGGCCGCTGGATTTTATTACACCATTATAATGTTAAAGTTTGAGGTGTGGGATCCAAGATTAAAATGTTTTAAAAACTGACGGAATTGTAGTTTATTTTGTGGTATATGATTTGTTGGGCTTAAAGTATTAGTAAATTGAATAGCGGGTTTTGATTCGATTATTAAATTGTTAATTATTTTTATGATATTTCATTGTGGAATTGTGGAATTTAATTTAATTTTGTAGTTTGCGATTTCTAGGCTATTTTTAGACTTTATTTGGTAACCATGTGGGATTTAATTAATGTTGTTAATTTTTTTATTAAAAGATTTCTCTAGAAATCGTTGGTCTAAAGAGCCTGCAACTAGTAGATAACTAAATCAAGTGAAAATCGTAGTCGACTCTCTCGATTAAGTATAGTTGGCAAAAACCTATATTGCCTGTTGAGTAATTGCATCCGATTCCGTTCAAAAAGAATGTCAAATGGTCAGAATGTCAGCCCGGTACAAACATAAAAAAACTGCTAATATATTAAACTAGGCCGATCCAATTTTCCGGTTGCTTGCAAAACTGGAAATGTTGATCAAAGCTGGATTCACATCTCACTTACAATCACAAATCAAAAACGCAAATAAATTAATTCCGTATAATTAACTAAAGCAAAGAAGTTTATCTACATCATAAGAAAAACTACAACAACAAAGCCACATATAAGAAAAATGATTAAATAATTTTTCCTGTGAAAAATTCAAAATTTTCTTATGCGTGGTGTGTATATGTAAAGAAAATGTTTCGTTTAGATAAATAAACACAAATCTGAGTGAATCATTTTTATATAGACTTGCGGCGTGAGAAAATACTGTAGTCACATATGTATACAAAAGAAATTTTCCGGGGTTTTTCTTTATATACTTACTGTATAAGTAGGTGGAAATATATAAACAAAAATATAGTAAATTAGATAGTTTCTTACCGACACCAAATTTATTGCTTGCAGGTATCCACATATTTTGGGAAAAAATTGTATTTATATATAAAATATTTTCACTACAAGATTTTCACTTTACAAATACACTTTTCATAAATTTTCCACTTAAAATAAATAATTTTTTCCACAATCACTTCACTGCGTATTGTGTCACATCACATTATACTTATCTAGATAAATAATATTATTATAATCAAAATAATTGAGAAAATTCAGTAGAATTTTCCTTCAAAATTTTCCTGCACCGATTTTTCACACACTCTCTACTCCAAACAAAACTGTTTTGTTGCGAAAATCAATAAATTTTGTGAATGAAGTTTGACAGTAGTACTACTACTACCATTCGCCATGACAGATGAAAACAACTGAACCAACACAACGTAATTTGTTGTTGAAAATTATGGAAACAAAAAAATGTTATACAAATAATAAAGGCGTGCGCATACTATCGACTAAATTGTTATACACTATTGAGATTGGTTATAAATTATTCGCTTTTATTAAAATCGGATACATATTGGTCATCTGATAAATTACCGTTGTATCGGGTGCATGCCAAGCAAATCTCCCCAATATCGAACCAACATTCTTCACAATGTACATACGGACAGTTCGGCGTTGAACACGTTGCGAAATTAAAAGGTCGCGTAAAATCTCGTTTACGCGGTTCTAGCTCACCGCAGATCAAGCAGTGGCGTCTTGCCGCTTTAAAAAACTTTAACCAGCCGAAATGTTTCGGATATTCAAAACGTAGCTTTAATAGAATATTTGTATCGGCATGTAGTCGATTTTCCCGAACTTTTCGTTTAACATTTTCCGACATAAATTTAAAAATTTTCTTACGACGTCTCAGCATTTTGTTGTACAGGTACAGTACTCGACTTTTCTCTCGCTTCGGATAAAAATACGAACACAAAATACGACGCATTCGCTGCACATAAACCTCATTGTACAACAGAAACAGCATAATGACGAAAGTGCCGTAGATTTTGAATAAATACCAATCCGACAGCTTGTACGGTCTCGGAAGGCATGGCCGATTCGTTGTGGTCTTGTTAATAATATGCTCTCCATTAAATCCGGCTATTGAGGCGCGCAACATAGACGCAATAATTCCAGTCCCATTAACAGTTACATTAACGAGATGCCGACCGTATTGGTGATAATCGATAGCAGCGTGTCGTCTCACCAAATCAAGTATTTCGTAGAATAGACTATCGAATACAATAAAAAGCGAGACTGTGATCAGCTCGAGAACCAATTTTATGATATGTAGCACCATACCACGCAGCTCAACTTTTAATCGTCGCGTCGATATTGGATCCACAATATTTTGCCTCTCCAATTTCTTCAGCGGTAATAAATTACTTTGACCGCGCGCTTTACGCCTCTTGTCAATTCGCTTAAAATACGATGTCACATAGATGTTGTCGTACTCGATCTTCCCCAGGTACTTCTTGTGATACGAATATGAGCTGAGCACGATCTTAAAAAAGAAAAACGACAACAATTTTTTGATGACATACATGCAGATATTGAATGTGGCTCGCTTCAAATTAAATTCTGTTTGTATTGCGGTCGCAATTTCCTGGGCAGATACCATTCCGGGAACTTCCTTAGCCTGGACTCGTTTATAGTTTAAGTTTACATTAGAAAAATTGGCCATCAGTTGTTCCTTAGAGGCCATCAGGTGTCCGTAGTTTTGTCCGAAATCTTCATCGATCACACCTTTCGGATCGCACAGCCCTTTTTTATCTCCGCCCCCGCCCATCGACCCGGCTATATTACATATATAATCAATTTTCATAGGCCAGCACAGTAAAGTGTTCACCACCACCGGCAGGGTTTCCCAACACCTATCGTGCGCCTCTTTAAACGTGTTCACACATTTTTCAGCCCCCTTTTTGATTTGCAGCTCACATCTTGATTCCAATTTATGAACATATCGATTTTTAATCTCCTCGTCCGACACTGAACGTCGCCGAACTTTAGGCACTTCTGTGGTTAGCGTAACATTATCCATGTCCTCTGGGTCATCATCCTCAACTTCATGCACAATCGGTTTAATAACATTATTCACGGCGACAAACGACTCCCGTATACGGCTCGCATTTTTTCGGATGCCCATTAGTGCGGCATGAAACGGCATCGTCATCATTTCGAATCGAGTTTTCGTTAGATTATACGTTAGAACCGTAGCACATGTAAACGCCCGAATTACTTCACCAGCATTCTGTACGATATTCTCGATTGGCCCTGAAATCACAAGCGCCATAATTACCGCTTTGAGAACAGTACGGCCGGCCTTACCACAAAAGCCTAACCAAACTAGTAAGCAAATACATCGGACCGAACTCAAGAAAGCACATCCCAGTCCGATGAATATAGTCATGCCGCATAAAATTATATAATTGTATTTGGTTGAAAAGCCCAGGTTCTCGATGAACATGTCCCAAAACAGGTACCCGATAAAAATGCCATACACATAACCGTATACGATTTTATAGAATATAAATTTATGCTCCGGGCTCGTTAATAGCCGATAGAGGGTCGTCGCTTCGATTTTTGCCCATATTTTTAGAAAGAATTTCTTAATTTTTTCGATTGCCAATTTAAACAACATTTCGATTGGGAATGGCAAGCTCTAATTCGATTACAATAGAATTGCGCCACTATGATCGGTAAAATAATTTAAATTTTCCGGTATGGATAGGTTTCAGTCCAAACTAACTTAGGCTATTTCCTGTTGAATATGAAAATATTATGGTTTGAACATGTACTAAACTGTTCTAATTTAAATATCGAGTGCCCCTAAATGTCATTTTAGGGTAAATTACCTCGAGAAAAATCTTTAAATTACAAATTAATTCAATTTTATTATTAAAAATTAAAATTTATAAAATATTTATTTAATTTATTATAATCGTACATTTATGCGATGTAGTCTCAATCCCTAAACTTTCTCCGAATACATCTGGGCATTGGTATTAGATACAAAATCATATTGAACGCCGCCAATCCGATAGCGAACGCAATCGAAACGGCCACATCGACATTTTCGTGAGGATCTGATTTACCAATACGATCGTATAGATATTCAGCTATTACTGGACACTTAATTCCATTTCGTGAAACGCACTTTGTATCGCGCGCTGTAAATATTGCACTGTGCAGTAGCGTTGAGGCGTATCGCGTATGAACACCTTTCGTGTTACCTTGCAGCCATGTCGCAAGTCCTTGATACGATCGTACTGTTCCACTTGCCAGTGCCAAACAGACACATAATATATAACCAACTGTAATAGCGGCATTGATACGTGATTTCATAATTAGTATGAATACGATACAAAGCTGTTCGGCCACTACGAAGCTGCTCCAAATTGAGATGGTCACGTGTAGGAAGGGATGTCCCATGAAATGTGATGTGTCCAATATGAGTGGATAAATTACACAGGCAGCTAGTGCCGAAGATATAAGCGAGAATGGGAATGAAACAAAATTATATGCCACCAGCATTGTGGTTCCTGTATACAGTCCTTCGACATATTCCTGTGCAAACCGTCTCCGCCACACTGGGAATAACGAAATGGTTGTTAGTATTCCAATGCTGTACGAAAATCCGATAATATTTAGAATCATCCCGTTTTTACTGAATATTCCGTGGCCGTCGTCTCCAACTTTACTGTATAGCACCCAAAGCATTAACATCGATATTGGAAGCGCCATAAGCCGTAGTCCAAGTCGCTTTAATCCGGTGATACTACACGAAAATGTCGAGGCCAGGAGTCGCAAATAGAGTACACTCCAAACTTTCAACTCACCAGGCTTACCATACGACAGGGGTATTTTTCCTAATGGATTTAGGGTCGACTCAGGCAGATCCGTCTCCCGACTGAATCTATCGACGAGCGCCTCAATCTGCTGGCTCGATTCCAAAAAACGATCACGACTACGTCGATCCACAGTCGAGAGACACAAATAATACATTAATGGATTTTCCAGTTGAGGACACGGGAATCCAATACCGTGAAAATATTCCAACATTGCACGTGTCCCGCCCGAATAAACCGCCCCACCGAGGCACAAAAATAGTGCCCGATCGAGGAATGGAAACACATCGGAACGTGGCTTTTCGAGTGATAATAATATGCCGCATCCCGTCTTTTTGGCCGAATTTGAAAGGATCGAGATTAGCAGGTATGCGCTTAAGGGGTCCAATCCTTGGGTCGGTTCGTCGAGCAGCAGCATAACAGGATCCTTAACCAGCTGGATACCGATTGCAAGCCGACGTTTTTCACTTTTGTTTAAATGCTCGACACGTTTTGATGCTACTTGCGAAAGTGCTAAATCGGCCAGTACTTGTCGCACTTTGGAACTCTTTAGATAGCCGCCCAATACGGTTGGTGTGTAATAGAGGGTTTGTGATACCGTGAGGCCTGGTATAAAACTACATGAGTGCGTAACATAGGCGCATCTTTGTTGAAAAACGTTTTTTGTTAGTGGGGCACCGTTTAGTAGTACCTGGCCGCGCGTTTGACCTTCCCCTCGGCGCGCGATTACATCGAGAAGCGCTCGTTTGCCGCTTCCTTTTGAGCCGAGGATTGCCATTACTTCACCGCTGTGTACGGTTAAATTGACGCCTTTTAATACGAGAGCTTTATTGCCGCCGCCACTAAAACAGCCACCAGTATCGACCTGAAATTAAATTTGATAAAGGATGAATTAAGGTGGGGAAGGTTTAAGTTCAAGAATTAGTATAACAATAAAGCACGCTGATGAAAGTCTGATGAACTTTTTAAAAAAATTTAAGCCGTCAGTTGTTTATATCAGTATTCCAACATAATATTCTGTTCAGAATTTGCATTTCTGTATTTTGTTTAAAGATGCAAAGTCAAGTTTTTCATGAAAAATGAGTTCCGTAACCGGAAAATCAACAACTTTCTCTCTGCTATATCTCAGTTTCTTCTGTTGGTTTCAATTGCTTTTCTATTCTAAATTAATAAAATCGAAAGGCCACGAGATAAATCAGCATTCAAATAGTCGTTTTATTCAAGGATTCCTTTCCAAAATGAACAGTGCGCTTCATAATTCTAAAATCAAAGATAACTCCAATTCAGCTCCCGTACTGGAAACAATTGACCAGGCAGAAGTTACTCTGACGAGTCCCATCTAGGGAATTCTGACAACTTCTTTGCCATTAGAAGAGCTCTGTATCACATGATTCCATTCTAATGCTATCTATCAACTATATTTTTTAGCAGAACCAATAACGCGGGTATCTTATACAATTACTATTACCAACGACACCAATTCAACAACCAACACCTGCGTTACCAATACACACCGAAATTCAGCCACCTCCACCGTTATTACCGCCAGCATCGATGATAGAAAATGTAACAACGCTACTTTCTCAAATAACACCAGCTAATACACAAGAACTATCTACAACAACATCTCCTGCAATAATTAAAAATAGATTATAACAATTACCACAGTTTTCATTCTTTGAAATCAAGGCAGCAGTCCCTCGGCAATTGCTTTCTTCAGCAGAATACCGCAATCTGTCACCAAGGAACATTTCGAAAATTGCATCAATATTAGAATGCAATTTGATAGTGAGACATCATTCAACAACAACATCATGAGCACGGATTTTTTGCTTATAGAGATATACTTAGTGAAAGCTTATATCCCACCCCAATCGTCCTCAGAGAAATTCATAAACTTTTTTGAAGTTTTAAACAAGATATATTCTTTAACGTTACACCCGAGCCTGAAATATTTTTCATCGACTCCATTCTTAATTTTAATCCCAATCAAATTAATAAAAATTTCCAACATTCAAATGATCCAGGCATTTTTGCAGATGTAACTGGTTCAATGATTCCATTCCTTACAAATTACGACCACATATACGCAGTCAGCAATGGGAATTTTAACAAAAGTAGAAAACTTGGACTAAGTAGAAAAACGGCGTGAATAACATCGTTTGTATTGGTTATTTGCAACCCATTTAAGATGATTACACCACGTGATTTATCAGCAGCTCAACACACATTTAACTACTATATTTATAAGAACAGCCTTAACAGCTCTCAACACAGCCTATGTCATGTCACTGTGAAATCTGAAACCAGGGCAGTACCAAGAAGGATGCACTATGTATTAAAAACACTCTTTCCAGTTTATATCATCTGCTAATGAGTTCTGAAGTTTTACCAAGTATGTTGTTTATAGATGTGATAGTTCGCCTCAAACAAGTACTAAGAAAACTGGAGGTGAGGTACTCATAACCTCCGATACATCATTATCAAACGAATTAGTTGAAATATTCAACTATCCATATTGAGCAATTGTGTGTTAAAAGTCCTCTCAACGATAAATCAAATATACGTTGTATATCTTCTATACCTGATTCACCGGTATCCATCATACACAGCGTTCTGTGATACATTTCTTGAAATCAATATTGCTGCCGATCCATCTGATGTCATCACGGTAGATTTTAATTTTACATCCATTAGCTGGACGGGTGATTAGAAATCTGATGAACTCGTGCCTCTAAATGTTAGTACAGAAACAGTGTCTTTTCATTGATATCTGAGTGAAATCTAAGTGAAATTTGCGAGATAAAAAATGATCATGATAGAATGATTCTTACAAATGAACCGTTTATATTTCAAATTAATGAACCAAAATCGATTAAAATAATTTTGAAAAGCAATGAAAACGATATCCTAAACACTTTGGAAGCTTATTAAAAACAAACCATGAAATTAATGGTTCCCAGCATATATGACAATTACTGGAAAGAAATCTTGCGACCCGTAAGTCATTTCGAATATATGTTTATACAATTTGAGTTTATCCAATCGGTATGCACGACAGAAGACATCAATAAATGTGAAAATCCAGTTAAAACAACTACGAACACCACGTATTGTAGAATATTTATCAAGCTAGAGTTGGGTGCGTTGGGTGCGCTCCCGATAGCATTATTAAAAAACTTCAAAAATTTGACAGCCCTTTGTGCTTACTATTCAATAAATAAATTAAAACTAGCAGAGTTTCCTCGGAAATGGAAATTAAAGAAATTGAAAATCACAAGCAAGTTGATATGGTATATACATGGACTTTGCCAAAGCCTTTGATTCCATCAATCATTGCAAAATATTGGAACGCCTGTGTAAATTCGGTTTATCGAACGAGCATTCAATATATTGAACTAGAAAATAAACGATCAAAATAAATTCGTTGGCCTTTAAATTTTTGTAAACATTTCTCAAAAAAAAAAAGCATGTTGCAGTTGGTTGCTGCAATAAAAGAAAACGCTCTGCTGGGATAGATTACCCACCGTGTATACCTTGGGAAAAATCTCCCATCATGTTCCAACTAAAATTACTTGTCAGATTAATTTAATTCAATTGGACCTGCAGTATCGCACTGTGTATATAGGGGTCAACATGAAAAAAATTCCTTAATTTTTCACATTTAAGTTACGATTAGTTAGTGGTTTACTAAGTAGAAGGATCATGTTCTCTAGCATAATCTTTTAGTTGAAGGAAAATATAGTGTGGAGTCAGAAGTGGTCTTACTTCATTGCACCATTAACAGAGCAGGGCAACCTATTATAAAGGTCTACCAATAATATAGGTACACTAACTTTCCTTCACCATGAATATATTTTGTCACATACTAACAATCACTTGTATATATAATAAAACTTAATTTCCAAAAATTCGAATTTGTAAGTAAAACTTAAATTTGACCAAAAAACGATTAAATCACACGTTCACTTGATTTAACAAATATTCATTATACACCCGACTTAGTATATACTCGTAATTGTTGTTATTCGATTAAAATACATAAAATTTAATGAGCTGGAAAAAACGGAAGCACTATCTAGAAATACATATACTACACTTTGTATAACTACTTCTCGCGCTGTATATACATATAAAAAAAAATCACCACCAATACTCAAAAGATTTCAACAAAACAAAACGCGATTAAGAAAGAAACCCAAAAAAAATATTATTTAGATCTTACCTCAGTCGTGTGAAATACATTATGAGCCTCTAACACATAATCACTTCCGATCATTTTATTGTTGTACGATAATTAAATATTTTTACTTAATTTACAAAAATAAAATATTTTTGTTTATCAATTTATTTCATAATTTATCAACAATATATGAATTATTTAAATGTAAATTAATGCACAAACTGTATACTCCACTTGACGTTACTCGAGTGACTAACGAACGATTGGATGTCGTTTTTTAAACTCATTCAAACAAACCGCATATAATACAAATACATATGAAAATGTTTAAAAATGTATGGGTGACGCACACATACATACATATACATAAATAAATAATTTTAGTGCAAATATTGAATTAATCAAAAAGTGGATATGCTTCATTCAGGTTGTGTTAGAGTTTGATTTCTAAGCGCTGCTCGCCTTGTGAATGTATTTTGATCCGCGCGTAATGATGTACATACGTCTATATATACAAGAAAGTTCAAAAACCTAATAGCTAATAGCTCTATCCATAGTTCGGTATTGGTGTAGCGGCGTTGATTGTGTTCTATTATGGTTTGGTATGCGTGGTCGAACATAAATCGAGAGTCTGTATAATTTAAAAATGTTGATTTGGGTGTGTATATGCGCACCGTTTGAGGGCTGTTAGGGCTTTTTCATTCGCTTATGACATACAAGATTTAAGTTTAATTTATGACTTTAATTCATTCTACATATGTATATAGAACCCTTAATTATAGATCTTTGTGGCGGACTGAGGCGAGAATTCGCCTCGAGGTTTTACGACCATAATAAATCATCATTATATAAACGCAACCAGGTTGCAAGGTAACATCAGTTTATATTCAATGATCAGTGAACAAAAGAGATAAAGTGAAAATAGTGAACTAGTGAAATAGTAAAGTGCTCTAAAGTGAACCAATGAGAATGTTAGAGTTGAAAAGTGTTGTAATTTATTCTCGAACAAATTGTGCAGTGTTAAATAAATCGTTCGAGTGTTTTATTGAAAATTCCTTACGGAATCCCAAGAAGAGCCCGAAATTCGTAACAATATTTGAGTTTGTTGATTTATCGAATTTTTAATTCGTTTCAAATTTTGAAATGTTCAGGTCGTCTAGAGCTATGAATTTAAAATTAAATCTGAAATTGTAAAAAATTCGATTTTTTCTAAATTGCAAATTTATCTGGATAATATTTCGAATTGTGTGCAATTCGTAAATACGATGCTACATATAACTAGTAAAGCGTACCCTGGCACACATTAATTTCCAAATTACATCACACCAAAATTGTACTCTAAAACTTGCTAAAATTATTTTCTTGAAATTCGATTTGAATATCGAATACAATTTTATTTTAATTTTTCTATTAATCTTAAAGACAAAGAGAAAATCGAACGGTCCAATTTTAAAAAATAAGCTAATCTGTAAGAATGTCCAATATATGATCGATTTCCGAATTTTGAAAGCCTGTTTTCAAATTTTAAATTCAGAATTATTCGAATTAAAACTTATTAAAATATTTCCAATTCGTTTCGAAATTTGATTTAAATTTCTTAATTGAAAATCGAGTTAGGTAATTTGAAAATAATTTTGAAAAATTTATGAATTTTGCTATCTTTATCCAAGAAATTTACCATAGAATATTTCTTATTTTTGCCGAACGTCCCTTATATAGTACGCATGTTGAGATTTCGACAGCTCGTCCGGCTTGATTGAGCTTCTGATTGCCTTTCTAGGGATTTTAATATAAAAGAGGTAAGCTTATATGCCTAAAATCTTTGGGATAGCAATGAGAGCTTTTTTCCTCCTTAGGTATAAATATTACTTTTACTTTAGTTCATTGACTATAGGCATGTGACAAGGTTCTAGGCTAACTTTGCATAATTTAAGTTTGGTGGACATCCACAGGAATAATGCGATCAAGCCCTGCCTACTTAAATGGCTTAAAGCTATTCATTGTTCACAGTATTTTCCGCCTATTTACTATATGACTTGCGAGCCGTACATCCCTATTTATCTCGGATCTCGCCAGAGCTAGTACCAAGCACCGCAGTGCGTTTCTAATAATAGCTCCAGGTGGGATTCCGCACTACACGTAGTCCATGATCCATCCGGTCAGTTCAGATAACTCCGGATGAAAGGACTAGAAGAGTAGAGCTTCTATAGGCCCTTGTTTTGATTCCTCTTAATACTTAATCCTCCCAATCCGAATCATTTTTATTCCTCGCCTTCTCGAACAGTCTCCTGCATTTCAAACCAGTACCTTGGAGTTCCTTCGACCACTGAGAGGACTTCCACCTAACATAGTTTTGTTTACAGCATCGGGTAGCTTCTTTACTAGGCCATTAAGCTCATCATGTGTTGATGATTCTAAAGGAATCCTAATCGATTTTCTGCCTGTTCATTAAAGTTGGTTTACTAGTTGGTTTTGTAACCAGTTTATACTGGAGATAGTAATGCTCAAAAAAGTAATAGTCTTCGGGCACTTTACAATTCAATACCTTCTCCTCGCCTGTTCAACTCACCTCGCATGTCAATATTTGTAATTCCCCAGATGGTATGATGTACATTAACATCACTGCCCATTATAACTCCAACTTACCGTGTTTGGGCATCGGTAATTGCACGGCCTAGCTACCGAATGGTATAATTTCCTGCCATTTATTTTGACGATCTCGCCATGCTAGCCACCACTATATCAGCGGCGTTGCTGTAATTTAGTAATATAAAAACATTCAAGTTATTTTTAGCGAGAATGCAGGAACGAATCTTACCTTCATTTTTTGCGTGAAATACTTTGTAGTTGGTAGTCTTTTTAGCATTATAGAGAAGCAGACAGAGTAGCAAATTGGGAGCCCATCCGGAGGGAAACACCATTGACCTCGACTGCAGTCGAAACACCCCACTATCAATCTCGGCACGACGGAGCAGGTGGTCCATGACTCTTTCTCTCAATCTTGAGGTTAGTGGCGGTTCAGGCCTTCTCCACCTTCGTTCAATTAAGGGCCATTATACTCCCGTCCTTCTACACCCTATCAACAACTACCATTATGAGGAGCTCCTTCAGCACATTAAAAAATCTGGCGATAGTCTCCTGTAGCCTTTTATTACAGTTGATCTTTGTTAACATACAGCTACCTCTCTTAGCGGAGGAGGGCGTCAGGTATCTGGATACACCGTTAGAGACTGGACTATTTTTTAGACTGGGCCCCAACCTGGCCGGTTATTAGAGGTCGCTTAGGCCACCACGCGACATGGTATACTAGTTGTCTGGTGGTCACCACGAGGAAGTAACTAAAACGCAAATATGTGGAAGCTGCAGCAAGATGCGGAGCTAGCAACAAGTACCAACTTGATTTCCCCAGACCACCGAGCTGGGATTAAACAGGGATTCGAATTTAATCGGACCTGTATTCGAGGCAAACAACAAGAGACTTGGGACGACCTTGAGTAGGCCAAGTAGAAAAAAACAAAAATGGTTGTAGTTCATTATTTTTAGTAGAAATTTGTAAGATAACCCTTTATTTGATACTGGCCCCAGGGCTCGGAGTACCCATAATTCGGCACTGCTTAAATGGATCAGATTCTCTTTTATCTCTATATCGATATAATAAAAAGTGGATTATGCTTGGCCAAATTGGCAATATGTGCAACGCCCTAACAGTACACAAGTATTACATTTGTATTCCCATCAAATTCTTTCGAAGTTTTGTTTTGGGCTATGTACAGCATAAACAATAAAACTATTATTTTTTATAGTTTTGTTTTTGTTTACCTGTGCTGTGTCCGTATATCTACATATATGTACGTACATACACAAATATATCTTATATATTTACGTATATATGTATACATGCGGCGGTACACTACCACAGTCAAACTAAAGATATGTACTGTTAAAGAAAACTATCATCAAACTACTTTACAAGTCTGAACAGTTAACTCTTTTAGTAGTATAGTGTATGAGTAGTTGGTTATACCGCATCGAACCCGACTCCAAATTCGACGAAATTTCTTGATGATCTGTGTTGGGGTTTGTGCTTATACGTACATACATACAATAAAACAAAATGGCGTACGCACGATCGAAATGATCGCGCGAGTCATACATTCTTTTAGTTTATTGCCGAAACTTATAACGTGAACTTATATATAGTTTTTTTTTAGTTTAGTGTTGTGCATATTCCACATTTTTTTATTAATTTATTTATATATAGTTTTTAATAGTTCGTGATTATTTTGTTATTGTGTTAATAAAAATAAAAAATTGTGAATTTTTATAACGATCGATAAGTGTTAGAAAAAATTGTGATCCTTTTCTCTATAAATAAGGAATTTCTGGTGTCTGTTTTATAAAATCTTATACGATATATCTACAGTGTTTTGTGCGGATATATATGTATGTTTATATAGTGTGTAGGAATTATACATAGTATGTGGATTATAAATTAAATTAGCAATATACAGAACACTAAAGCAAATTCTAGGTAAACGATTTTTTGTTTATAATAAATTTGCATACATAAAGGTAAATAAATAATAGTTGTTGTTTGTTTAGTAAAATTAAAACAAAATAAATTTTATTAATTAAATTTTCTTTGTTCAAAAACGATAAATTATTATACATGACTTGGAAAGAGTTCTTCTTAAGAAAATACATAAAAAAAAAATTGTTAACTTCTTTTGCTTAGAAATGGAATTCGTGGCATATTATTATACGCGCGATTCTGTTATTGTAATGGTGTATGTGATAGGTTTCGTTACAGAACCTGTATATATATAAGCTAACCCTATAATGTGCGGCCGTGACTCATCCACATTGTGCAGACTAAATATACAAAAATGTATATATAAATAGTATCCCAATGATAAAAAAGATTATAAAATGGTACGCGCGGATGAGTCACGGTCATATCAGTTTTAAAGAATTATGGAATATATATACGCAGAGTCTAGTAAAGCGAGACCAATAAGTTAGAGGCAAAACGAAACAATTAAAAAAATAATTTAAAATATCGTTTGAGAATAAGACATGGTTAGAAGGCCCCGCGAGAACCTCCTTATAGTAATTAACAATTAAAAAATGCAAAAATGGAAAATGGTTAGCCTCACCTTCACTATATATATAAACCTTCTGAACTATTATTAATCAAAAACGATAAAAGGTATTTTAAGTTAGGCGTCTATTTTATTCTAGCGCTTATATAAGCTGTGCATACAAACACACCTTTAAGCCATTATTAAGTATTTTTTATTTTTTATTCCAATACTATACATAACACTTGGCAAGATTTTCATTTTTTTTTTCAATGTAGATAATTAATCTACATTAGATAAGATTAATCGCCGTATAAGCTTGCATTCTTTGTATAATTTGCAAAATTTTTAAAAATCTTTGGTTCAAAATACAGGGTGGGCCATCTGTTAGTCAATTTTTTTTTATTGATAATGAAAGGTGGTTGTATGCCATTCATGTATAAAAAAACAGTATCGTTCATATGCCCAACACGGCTTCGTCTACAGGGCTGCATCCGAACATCAAAATTTCCGATGACTTTTTCCAATAAAAGCGGATCAATGACCTCAATTTCAGACAAAAAAATGACCAAGTGGTGTTGAATCCGCGTTTCTTGGTGACCAAAGAACGTCACAATTTCTTGAAATTATGCGATCAGCAAATTTCGCTTCTCCTTGTTGAAACCGCAATTCATTCAATTTAGCCCACAAAAAACCAGTTAACATGTTGCGATAACGTAAGGGCGATTCACTGTAAGGGTATTTTCCTGTTCGCTTTAAAAGAAAAATGGCCCAATGATGAATTTTGTATGGATGCAAAAAAAGATCAACATGCAAAATGCGTCTTAATGTGGTTCGTGAAATGTTTAGTTCTTGTAAACCTGATGCCTGGTTGCCCGATTACGAACACTTTGCATCAAGAGTACGAACTGGATGAACATGTTGATACGGTCTACAATCTTCCACTGAACCATTTTCTTCAAAACGATTAATAATTTTGCCAATTGCACGCCAATTGCTTAGTAGGTCGTCGATGTCGACCAAAACTCTCACGTAATTTACGAAATGTTGTTGTTTTTGAACGAAATTTGGACAATCAAAATGCGTTGTTGTGTTGTTAGCGGCTTAATGATGATAAATGGCATATTTTTGACTTTTCATATGCCCTATTATTCCATTAAAAATTTCTAAATTTTAACTTTACGGTACTGATGAATACTAAAGATTCAGAAACTCCAAATTTTAAGATTTTCATTTCAACATTTAACAAGATGATACTGATTATCAGTAGGCTTGCCATAGTTGTACTTATTTTGAGAATACAGTACCTATTTTCAATTTCTGAATTTGAATGTGCTTAATTTTTTGAATATATGAAATTAGTATCAAAATGTTAGAAGCGCAAACGCATTTAAAAAGGTTTGTGATTTCGTGATATAATTAAAGAGAATTTAAGTCAGGAGAAGTAATAGAGATTAAAAATCATTGTGAATAATTTCGTGTCCGAAAATAATGGCAGAAAATAAATACTATTCCACTGACTTGTAGGACGAATATATGATACCGAAGATGAAATTAAAAATATCCAGGTTAATAAAACGAAAAAGGACAGTGGTTGGAGATACAATTATTTTGCGACGTGCATATTATATTGCTGGTGTCTCAGTTCAGTATTCGTGCTGGACTTTCCAATATAAACAATCACGTGAAAATTATTTACTAACGAAATCTTAAGCGATTGTTCATTATGAATTTCTCTCAAGAAAACCACAGTAGAAAGGTCAATTTCGCAACCTGCAACAGTTTGGATATTTTCAATTTTATTTGGAAATTCAAAAATTGCGGCAGAATTTTTCAGTGACAACTAAGTGCTCCAAAGCTGTATTGAACGGCATTAGCAAAGTAACTCCAATCTGCAATTGTCTGCATTGATCTGACGAATTACTTTCCATTTACAATCGCAACGGCGCGTCCAATAAAGGAAACATTAAAATGATTTTAAAGTTTTATGATTTAAGTTGTATGTTTAAATTAATGTAACAATGTTAACAATACTCTACGGTTTAGTTCATAATTATACTTATTTTTATAAAATTTTGTCTGGCAAGCCTAATTATCAGTCATCATAAATCGAAAAACAGGACAAGTTCAATTTAAGTATGATATGAAAATTTTACTTACAAAATTATTATGATTTACCTGCCAAGGTGTACAAATACAAAATAAGTTGGTCTAAAAAAAATCTGCTTTTGCAAAATCAATATTCACATACCTACAGTCATAGACATGCACACTCTAACACTGAAGAAGTTGAGATGCTTAGACCATGCCAGAGAACAGCAACATATCGCGACTAGATAGCGGTGGCAATCTCAATCTATGCGGTTGGGACACTGCGAGATGAAAATAAAGTCAAATAACTAGCCACCTCCAGGCGCAGTAATGTCTAACGATAGTCCGCATGGAGGATGAATAGTAGGATATGTGATTTTTAGATGGTAAAAACCCATCATTGGTACTGGAGATGTTTGCCATCCTACCAGCTCCTCCAAAAAAAACAAAAAATACTCACACACACACACACTGTCCAAAATCAAAATATTGCAGAATAACGACTGATTTGTTGTACTCCGCTAAATAATTTGTGTCAAACCCAGTTTTCAAAGTAGCTTTCAAATTATTCTCTTTTAATTCTATGCATACCTAATTTGAAGACACTTCATCTTCAGGAACAAAGGCTATAATCCTAATTTCCAACGAAAACGATACTGAATTTTCTTCCAAATACTTATCTCATATCCCCTCTTTTAGGATTTTACAAAAGTGGATCAAGCATCCTTTTCCATTTGTGGCAACAAATTTATTTACAGAATTAATTTTCTGCAGAGTTATATGAAACCAGAATTATGTCAAACAGAGTTTTTCAAAACATAAAACGTACTCAACTGTAATTATTCAATTCAAAACCACTCAATTCGGTTTCGAAATTGCATGAAAAATATCAAATTTACACTACATTTATGAACTATAGTATGCGAATGGAATTTCATCAAAAAAATATATAAATTTTCAGTACTAAATTTTAATCGACCATGCCAAGCATTCACATAGTAAAACACACAAAAAACGATCGTACACTAATGCAAGACAATTTTTTGTGTGTTTTACTATGTGATTGCTTAGACAGGACGAATAAAATCTGATATCCAGAAATTTTAAATTAAATTTATTATTATTGTAATTTAAATATTTGTATATCGTTTTGGATAATGCAGTTCTTCTGTGCATGCAGATTTCGTGATAGTATTGTACTAGATGATCTCTTTATTCAAAGATTAAAGTTATATATTTGTATGTAAACAAAACAACCATAAAAACAGCTCAATTTGCTGATTTAACTAACACGTGGGGACTACCGGTTCGCGTACAAAGTTAAATTTTTTTAAGAATTGCCTTGGCGTATCGGAATTCTGACTGTTGCGATATTGATAACCATCCCAGAGACCGATTTTAGCATTTTACAATGTTCAATGCGATGCATTTTTTAGGCAGAGCCTAAATATATTTTTCAAGCTGTCAATCATTTCTGTTTATGTGATCGTTATCGGTATGCTTGGCCAGGTGAAATCTGTTACCGTTCCTCCCGCTTAGATGCGCATACTCGTCTATACCATGGTTTATTCAAACCTTGGTTTGTTTAATGTTCTCGTGGATTTGCATCCAGCATCATTTAGTATAGTATTTATAGGTTTGTTATACCAGAGCCTCTTATATGATGATTAGAGCCTTGCGTTTAGTGCGTATAATGCTTAAAATTATTTTAAAAAAAATCAAAATCTACCTACTCTACCACCTTTCCCGACCATACTGCGAGGTTTTTCTCCAATCTTTACTCAATGTTGTCAAGAAACTGAAAGTTAGGCTACCCTCCATCATTAATCCACCTTTCCTGCCATTGTGCTATAGACGCTTACCGTGTTTGCCTCTTTAGTGAGATCAGATTTTGGCTTATCATGATTGCCTACGATTTGAAAGTTGGCGTAGCTCACACCTTCCCTTCCCATTTGTTAATAATTTGCAGCTCACTCTTTCAATAATATATCAATCGGGATTACTCCAGTCGATATCGTTCTGTAGGCCTTTTAATTCTCTAGCAGTATACACTTTTGGGCGCCGACTAATTGCCTTCGATGGTGACAATTCATCCGGTCCACCCACATATGTCATGGAAGCCACTACTAGACCTATCGTATATTGCAGCGAATGTACGTTGCTTTTAGGCCTCATTGTTTCTTTCACTACTCGTTTTGATAAACGAGAAAAATCTCTTGTTGTTCTCTGCTACCCTTTTATAGTGTGAGATGACACGGCACTGTCCGTCTAATTTTAATCCCAGCCACTTTATTATTTGATCATTAACAAACCTCAGACGACTGGACACCCCGAAAATCATATTTTGAAAGCTTAGAAATTTGCATGTTTGAAAAAATATTAATTTTCTGATACACTTTTTTCCTAATTTGATGGGACTTCCATAATTGAGAAAAGTCTTCGAAACTTTTGGTACACAGACATATTTATACATTTTTTATTATTTCTTGATATTTAATCGTTGTAAGTTGCTCTGCCATGTCGTTCTCTATAGATAAAATACACGAAACTTCACGTACATTTTCTGGCAGAGATAATTTATGCGAGAAGACGCAGTAAAATGTTTGAGCGCGACTTTATAATAATTAAATTACTGTACCGTATTACACCAAAAGACCCGATTCCAGATCGGTATTAAACCAAACTCAAAATGAAGATTTCCAACCCCATTTTAACTACTAACTACAAATCAAAATGATTTAAATCGTTTTGTTAGAACCGATATTTTTGATATTTTCCCTTTCTATTCAAAAATATAATAAAAATGCCATTTAAACCTCGTTTCAGCTATAAAAATCAAGCCCATCAAATTTAGACGCATATGAGAATATTTCAATCAACTTTCTATCCAACAAGTCGTAAAAATCAAATAAATTATTAATGTTATTCTCAAATCTTGTCAAGCATCTTCCATAATCAAACCACCTATTCTGAAAAACATTATTATTCTGTACAAATGCAAAGCATCATTTATAGTTGAATATATATATTTTTTCGTATTTTAATAACAATATTTTCTATAATATTCCTTACAAATACGAAACAAGTTTTTTATAATCAAACGATTTATTGTAATGTACCACTATCTTAGCTATACTATTATGAAGACGAAAACGAAGAAAGAGTTATCAAACCGTAGTACCGTACTTTCATCTATCTCTTGTATATATAGATACTTTTCATTTCTTACATATTCTTACTTATATGAGATTAGATTTATTAATTATCATGTACATAGTACTTGTACATATACATTGAATGATATGATGTATATTATGCCAGATAATAATGACAGATGTATGCGGTTAAAAGAAAAATTACTTTTCCCGTTTTCTTTTATTTTATCTAAATCTTCTTAATTAATCCACGTGTACTTAATATTGACCGTTAGCTATATTTACCTCACCGCCATGTATTTACCAATAAATTGACTTAAAGTAATTTATTTAAATAAGCAGACGCGAGGTGAAGTAATTTGCCCGTAATTATTTTGAGCTTATACACAGATTCATATACGACTGGCTTGCTTGGATAATTATGGATACATTTTAATTTGGTATAATTTGTGTGCAGAGCATAGCCGCATTAATTACAATATTGAGCATAAAATATGTATGTATGTAAATCTAAAAAAAAAATTAACAAAGAACTACATATTATTGTGTTTAACAGAATTACCACATACACCTGTGGTTTTTTTTAAAACTAGTTAACTGAAAAACCATTATTTTATAAACATTAATCGTATTTAAAGCAAAACGCACTGTAATTCAAAAAATTTAATAATTTTCAAAATATGTCAGATATATTGTTTTGTTATATCGGAATTTGATTCACATAATATCTGCAGATAATTAGTTTCATTAATGAGAAACAAAAGGCACTTCGTTAATTTATTTAAGTAAAGATAACTAGTTTTACAAATGTTGCACTGTACAATCAGTTAGAGTGGTCGTTTACAGAACTTATTCAGGTTTTAATGAAATAGAAGCGCTTAAAAAACATCAAAATCGTCAAAAATTCAGTTAACTAGTTTCTGAAAAAAATACATACATATGTGCGTCTGTTAAAATATATATGTGCATAGTAGGATTCCAATGGATGGAAGATCCAATACAAATTATTATGCAACTCTCTGAAGGAGTGTGATATTCGATATACGAGTAAGCAAGAGTAAAGTAAACGATCATTCACAATTGTGAAGTTGAAATGAGTCCACCCGCCTTGAATGTATGACGATATTCAAACTTACTCACTTTTTACATCAGCAACCTGTACCATATCAACCTTGCCGGGGTACAGCTGAATGATTTTATACCGAGAGAGTAAGTATTGTAATTTTTCTTTTAAATCAAAATTGTTGATTTAGTTTTCGTAGATGGCCATATCTAGCTGGAAATGCAACCTTGATATACTCGTATTCTCACATACCAAGATATGATCCGGCGTTAACACTTCCAATTCATTTGGGTTAGACGATATCAGTGTAAGGGAAACTATTCTATTGAAACTGGAACATGTTAGATAATTCTCGAAGTGCAGATTAAAGTTCGTTTAGCGTTGTCGCATATGCTGCGTCGTCCCACAAACCGTTTTAGTGTGGCGAAAAAAGCTGGCGAGGTATAAGTTCGATTACGGTTTCTAAATGAACTGCTCATGTCGTGAAGCTTTTGTTGATGTTTTCCTTTGTATTTGATAGTGTATGCGTATCGTGCGATATTCGTGCCACAGGAAAAGACTCCAGTAGTGTAGAATGTGCTGGAATAACCCGTTTTGTAGGCAGATTTCATATGAGATGCTCAATACTCCTTGGCTTGTTTTGAAACATCTAATGCAATAATTAACTACATTTTGCTATCATATGGCCAGAATTGTGATGCAGAGTGAAAATTTTTCATATGCAAATAAATGACGCGACCATGTAGGATACCTTGGATGTCCAGGAATTGACTAACGGAACGCAGATAACTCGTTCGGTGGACTTCTTTTTCCTTCTGCAGTTCGACAATTTTATCTCTAAAGTGAAGAGATTGGATATTTTTCATGAATGCTAGCAAGCCTCTATCTAATTTATTCACAGCTATAGTGGTCCCTTGTTTTTCGTATTCTTGTATTTACAACAATTCCGGAGATGAAGCGGAGAAAATATGCAAATATTCGTTGTAACTTGGTAATTGACTGCCTTTGGCTAATTTCATCTACAAAAGACGGATCAGTCTGGTTCTAAGTGGTGTAAAAATGTAGGGTCACGAAACCCTACGGTTATCTCGCATATAGTTGACTGGTTAGCATGCCTTTACTGATATAATACCAGCGGAATTTTCGAATGTTGGTGCATGATTCCATTGACTCCTACTAGTTAGATTTGTATTCTGGCAATCCGGTACACGATGAAAGTGTTCTATTTGTATAACGGGGCGGACAACCAAAACAACAGTATATCGTTTAGAACACATTTTTTGGTTTTCATGCGGAATAGCGCTGGATAAACGTTGAGCTAATTCAGCTATCAGTGGTGCCACTCATGACTTCGTGCACACTAAAGTTAAGTTTACATGACCGCATTTATCTACAGATCAGAGGTAAACTGATGTTTTATATACGCAACTTCACTACTATCGGAGAAGCATGAAGTTGTGCTTTTTCGGTCGACCCACTTTTCATCCCAGTGAGGTTTTAGTTTCCACAACTGCTGAATGAAGATTTCACCTAATATAATCACTAGTCCAATCAGTCCTAACGGATCAAATATCTTGGCTGAAACCTCTTGCTCAACAGGAGTGATGTGGAAGTGAAAATAATCTTGGGCTGGCTGCCAAATAAGGCCAATAGTTTTTATATGACATCGTTATCCATAATGCTTAGATGAACTTTACGAAGTTCGATATAGATTCCAGAACATTAGGATGGTTTGAATAAAATTTACCTAGTTGGAATTGGAACGCAGTCTTTAATCGAATTTAATCCCGTCCAACCATCATTTCATTGGGAAACATTTTCGAATACCAGCTCTTAGTTCAGTAGATGAAATATTGTTCCTGTGTACACAATGCGGTATGGTAAAAATTAATGATGATTGAAGGTCACGTAATTCGATTGGTTTCATGTGACCAAGCCCCTGATATTCCGCCATAAATTCGTTTTAAGCCTTTCGAAGAGCCTGTTCTTGATCTAATTTTCCTTTCAGATGCGGTGAATCGCACAAAACAGAATTAAGAAAAAATGTGTATAGTAGAATTCTAAGTTCGTATATATTTGAAATGACATAGCAGAATCGTACTCCAATATGGCCGACCTTCACATATTTTAAGTTATTTACCCAGATGTATTATTTATTAGCTCAATTGATTCATCGAGCGTATCTCGGTATTTCAACACAGCGTTAATTTACACATCAAACACAAATAACATAAGATTGTGTAAGAAAATAATTAAAATTCTTGTGATGTGTATATTTTTGACTCATTGTTAATTTTGTCAGCAATGATGATGTGTAAAATCATCATCCACATAAATATATATACATACACTGCGGTTATTTCGATATGGTCAAGATATTTACAATTAAAGGATTTCCAAATTTTTTTTTTTTTTTGAAAAATCGGAAATATTGCAACTAATTTTATAAACATCTCAACAATATAATTTTATATTTTGTAATTTTGCTTGCTGTTTTAAGATCCCACACCATACATAGGTATATAATACACAATGTACCAACTACAATTGTTTTGTTGTCAACATTATAAATTAGTGTTCATCGCATCGCATATTCAACCATATAAATTATAAATTCAAAGCAGTAGATTCTTTATTGTCGAAAAAATTATTGCACATAGCGAAACACCTACTTTGCGTTCAGGGTTGTAACCAAACACACGTTAACTGAAATTTTATGTCTGTCACATACATACATACACATAAGATTACGATTTTTTACCACGAAATATATAAAACTGAATTATTTTATCTTAAATTCAGATTCAAAAGAAATCCAAATGACATATACATAACAGTTAGTTTGTTATAGTTAAAAAATTATGCTTCTTAGATTATAACACCATTGCGCTTAAATGTAGGATTAACGAACCTATATAAACCGGTTGAAACTTTAAACATTATGCGCAAAAGGTTAAGAGTAAGCTTATTTATCGATGATTCATTATACCGTACACGAACAATAATTTATAAATAATTATTTTTTAGAAGAAATCCGTATTTGTAGGTTGGAAATTGGAATACACATATGGTAAAACCGCATTTAAGGTGTGCTCACCAAATGAACCGAAAAAAATGTTATTGATTACATTTCTCATAATTTTACTTCCGGTTTTTTATATACATATATATACATATTTAATCGGAAATTACATTTTTGGTATGTTTGGACCGGGCCAAGCCCTATTTTCTTCCATTTTATTATACGCGCGCATACTGAAAGTGACAGTCGGTCATATAAATATCTATAATGGATAGTTTGTACTATACATGTATATATCTCAAGGTTTAATTGAATCCAAATGAGGGAAGTGCATTGTTTAAGCATGATAATCGCATTGTTGGAATTTCGTAACTTTTATAATTTCCGTAATTAGGTTTATTATTTTATTGGGTGTACATTTATGTATTAATTACTCACTGTACATACTTTCGAAATGGATTGGTCTACATATAACATAATAGTGACATTTTACATCAAAACGACATTTCTTGCAGATTAGGTTTGTCATCACGTTTCATCGATTTTTGTAACGTCAATTTGGAGATGGATTCTGATTTATTGATATTTTTTTACAATTAGGGCCGTGTGTCAATTAGTTAAAAGAAATTAAAATTTTGACAGAATATCAAATTTTTCGATGTACTTGTTCACTTTATGGTGGGCAAACAAAAATAAATTTGAACTTTCTGTCAAAACTTGAATATAATTTAGCACGTCATTTTACTTTCATAATTTGACACTTTTAGCGAGTAGTCCGTATCGCAACGAGTATCCTTAGAATATTAAGAAACTTCCCTATTTTTCATTTATCACCTTTTTTATGAATGCCTTAAGAGTATTACAGACTCTGCCCAATTCATCTTCTATTTGATTTTTGCTTTTGATTGGTACTTGGAGTTCACTATGGTCTTCCACTAGCTACTTGAAAAGTAACCAGTTTGTTTTTTGATTTATTACTTGTGATGGATATAGTTTTTTTTGTTACGGTCACACTAATAGTCACCTAATAACTGACGAATGATCAGATATTACACTTTAATCGTTTTCTAAATAGATGATAACCCCTTGGTTACGAACAAATCTATTCGGTCTGGCATTTTGTTAATGTCAGCTGCGGTAATGTATTTTTGGCATTAAAGTCCTCTCCAATAATAAGTTACTTTCTAGTGTCTTGAACAATATATCGTTGATATATTTTGCAGGATTTACGGTACTCCAGTTGTACCTTCATTCTAATAACTTGCATGTTCTCTTCTATTTTTTAAATCTTCGTGGTGTTTAATGTGTCCCTTAATAAAGCTGATCTTCCGCATATTTTTGCATATACGTTATATCTCATAGATTAGACAAAATATTTCAAGTTCTGCTAAATATTTCATTAATCCGTTTGCATTCCATGTGGCTACAAGCAATAGACTATTTAGAATTGTAATTCTAATATGATTCCTTAAATTTTGAAGCGGTTTGGCCATTTCATATTTTCGGTAACCGACTGGGTGCTGTCCAATCGCAGTTTACTCATTTTGGTATGGTTCATCTCTTGTTAGTGTACAGGATTGTGTCGGGTGCTTCCCAGTACATTTTTAGAATTGTGGAATTTTCTTTGTAACTATTATCATTGAGTATGCCAGTTATATTGAATATTTTTGAAATATTTTCAGCGTTATCAAACTTTATTGTACAAGGCAGTGATTTTATACACCAGATCTGTTACATATAGTTAATCATAGCTTGGTTGGTGTTCTCGTGTGGACTTAACTTGTTAAGGCTGTTAGGTGTACGTTATTTTCTGCCTTTTGTTCTTTTTCAGGTTTGCGGAGTCAGCTTTCTTGTTTCTTTTGTTTGGGTTTCTTTTATCAAAGATCGAGTTCGTTGCTCTATCTAACTTTTCCTCATCCGTTTTAGGTATTAAAATCCGTTTATATTTCTTTGATTTCTCCAACCTTCATCTTCTGAGTCTTCTATTCACTTGGTTTCTAAATTCACTTTGGAATTTATTTTTCTTTGTTTGAGTATTCTTAACTCTTTGTTCATTTTGGATATTAATGATTACACTTCTCGTAGTTTCTGTGTTCACTCTTAGTTTACTTTTTCTAAGTAATATTGTTCAGTGTTTACACTGCCAATGGCGCCGGTTAGGTCTACTAGTAAGTTGCTTTCACTTCTACCTTTTAGCTCAGGTGATCTTAATATATTTGATTTTTTTAAACGGATATGATGATTCCTGATTACGTAAAAGGTGTTCCTCCCCAAAATCCATAGAGTCAATCATCATAGAGAGTGGATTTACCAATGATATCATTGGTAAATACCACCTGAGGTATTATCGTCTATTGTGTCCATTTCATAGTTTTGATGATCCGCTACACTGCTTCACTACTACGAGCGGGTTCGATACCACAACCGTTCGGTCCACAATTGAGAGTACGTCCGTATCCTTAACCTTGTGTGAAAGCTTCAGTGTTTCGCTAGTTTGTTTGGTTGTAAGTTGTCGAGATTGCATATTTGTTTAAATTAATATATGACCAAAAATTTGACCTTTGGTCTGCTAATATCGATTTACACCAAATGTACAAATAATATTTTCCACAAAAGATCTAACAACGGCGTGTGTTTCTTAATTGGGTAAAGGAATAGGAAACAAATATTTAGTTAGATTGTCTTGGATTTTTTAAATGGATGTTTTGACTTACAGTTGTTATTTTCATGGGCATTTTAGTATGTAATAAATGTTTATTTTATTGACAAGTGTCACGAGAGTTGATAAAATTTCCAATTTTTTGAATAATTTTAAGAAAATTTTAATATTGTTCGAATCGCTTTATATATATATATATATATATATATATATATATATATATATATATATATATATATATATATATATATATATATATATATATATATATATGTCCAAATTATGCCCTGATGGCCACCCAGTTGGGTGACGTGAAATTCCCTGAATGTCGTCTTATAATTTTTAGTGTTTTAATAGTTTTGTTAATAGAGAAAAGTTCGGGTTGTGATAGTAATGCTTTTCTGATTTGGTTTTATTAAATTTGATTAGTTCAAGTATAGTACTGTTTCTTGAATTGATTGAAGTAAATTGGTTGAGCCTTGATAAAATGGATTCCTGATTTGATTGAATTTAATTTGTAGGTTCTTGTATAGCTTAAAAGATTTGATTTTAGAGACTTAATGATTCATAACATAGTGCTGACCAACCTAGCTGACTTTTTAAATTAATTTGGGATACATTTTCGATAGTAGAGCTAATTAGGTTTTATTCCAATAGCAGAAATGATATGTCTTTGGCAGAAAATTACATTTGGAAGATACAATTACATTTAATTTTTGTTGATTTCATCGAATGCATGAAATAGTTCAGACATTCTTTCGTTGTGTTGTAGAATATATTTTTCCATAAATCACTTTATCATTGAGATAAACAAAACATTTGATTCCATTTAGCCCAGTGAGAACTGTATTCATAACCCTCTGGAAGGTAGTCGGAGCTCCGCTTAATGCATTTTTCTCACGATCAGCGAGCTCCATTAGAACTTGATGATATCTGTTTGATAGATAAAGATTACTGTGATTTGTAAGGTTTTTGATACATTGCAGGTATATTGTACTTAACGTTAATTTTATGTTGGATCCGGTTTGTATATTATTATTATTATTAAAATTGGTTGGAAACCTCGAGGAATCCGCACTTAATGTTATAAAAGCTAATGTGCAAACCCAGGATTCTATCCCAATTTGCAAACTCAAACTTTAACAAGTTTAGACCAAGGCATAGAGGACAACTGATCTACATTTAAAGACCTAAAGTTGAATACCTGCCGAGCCATCATCTTCCTCAAGGCAGTCTTCACAAATAACATATATGATGTAGAAAAAAAGATTACTCATCTAATTTGTTGAGAAAATCTTATGTGAACTCCACAAATCTGTCGAAGAATAAGCTACCGAGAAATATTTGAGAAATGGAATTCGGGTAGTAGTCTGTCATTAACCATATCAATTTCTGGTAAACATGAATAAAAATTTAAAAAAATTTGTCTATGGATAAGACACCGAGACGTTTGCCTTAAACTGTCAAAATAAGATCATCAGCAACCTCTGTGCAACCACAGCAGAGGTGAGAACGCAATATCCAGGAAAGCACCCACAAGTTTATCCTTATTATTAAGAGATTTTTGAATAGTTACAGGTTCATGTAGGACGGTTTCACGGGGCTTACCGACTCTGTAAGCATGTTGCATGTTACTGAGTGGGGGAGGTGATTAGAAAATGTTATCTAAAGAACCTATAGGCAATACTCTGAACTTTATAAAAAGTTGCGGATAGACTAATAGACCGAAATGACTTAGGGTCCGTATAATCAGACTTACCAGGTTTCGGGATAAAAACAACTCTACTCCTACTCCAAGAATTTGGAACAGTGCTAAAAGCAATTCACGGTTTGTATAGGTAAGTCAGTTTAAAATGTCAGCAAATTTCTAGAGTTGAATATTTTTCTGAAATACTTAACTGATTTTAAAGAAGTCGTCTATACAACTATACGGTATTACGATCATCATGAATTTGGAAGACCCCATAAAGTCATAATTGGATAAATTCTCTGGACTAATGGTTAAATTTTGAATTTCGCCATATATGGCGTGTATACACTACAAGATGGACGGTGAATTCTGATTCGTTGAACAATTAATTACCAGAAACTGAAAATGTCTTAGAAAACTCATTTAACGAGAATGTGATAAAGTTGTTATTTACCAACAAAAACAAATAACACATTTTTAAAAAAATAAAATTCACTTCAGATGTGTTTGCCCTCATATTTCCTCCTCGAAACTTATGTAACATATTTGACACAAGTAAATATACATTTTATTAGTGTTCTATACGATCATTAATTTATACAAAACACTCACTTTCTGTTGAATTATTAATTTTATAATATCAATAAAGCAATAATATTTAAATATACTGGGTTGTCAAATGCAAATTTTCTGGGTATAACGTTTACGACACATTCATGCCTACTAGCGCCGCCAGTTTAGTTACCAGTTGTAATAAAACGTTCATTTTTTCAGTGACATTTCATGGAAAATGAAAATCGTTGAGTAACTCGCGTAAATTATTAATTTGATTAACTTTCGCATTTTATATTATTATCTCAATATATTAAATCATCTGTATATAGGAATAAACTTAATCGAGATATGCAAAAACCAGAAATTAAAATAAAAATGTAAATGGGAATGAACTAATAAAAAATGTTATAATTTGCATATGATTAATAAAAAAATAAAAAATTAGTATTCACATCTTACACAATTTATGATTTCTTTTTTGATGTGAGAAGAAAATCGAATAAAAAATGTCTTGATTTGTTTGTATTCGATACGAATTTACATCAATCTAATATAATTAAGAAAGTGAGGAAAAACTACATCACGAAGTGGATGTGTGTCCATTTTGTTGATTATCCGGGAGAAACATAACCTAAAAAATTAAAATTAATGTTTTAAATGTATAGACATATGTACGTAGACATATTAGAAATTTGTTTTCGCGTATACTGCCCCAGAATGAAAGTAAGTTAAAATCTTAATGAAAAATAAATTCAAATATGCGTGAAATGAAATGCAATTGGTTTTTCATTTCTATATAATGTAAACTAACGTCTGAGATAAATAAATGTATAAACATATATTTTTTATACCGGTTTTATGTAATAACAAGAATCCAGTTACATAACTAACGATATATAGAATTATACAGTTTCTTATATGTAATATATATATATGTGTGTATTCAGCATGAGGTACGGATTGTGCGACCACTTGCTGCTGCGACCGAGATCAAGAAGAAGGCTTAAATAGCGATTATAGGAATTAATGCGAGACAATCATGATATATAGATTGGGTCTCGACGATGCACTTGATTAGTTGTAATTTAACATGCAATTTGTACATAAATAATTGTTACTATATTTCCTCATTCATCGACAAAAAATATTTCATGACGACGAAGTGAATTTAAATAAAAATAAAAAAAATTTGCGCTGATTTAGCGGATATTAGTAGTAATACAAATACTTATTTCTCATTAATTATGCAATAATTAGTTGTTGTATTGAAAACGAAATTTAATTGAAATCGTTAATTTACCGTACACAATTGTACATAGCTCGCCCACTCACTTTCGTCCACCATATTTGTTTTGAATATACATACATAAACAGATTCATTTTTTTGAGGTTATGTTACAATATTTTTATTTTTTACTATAAATAATTGATAAAACGAGAAAATCAACAACCTTAAACTAAATTAACACCTTCAGAGCTGAACTACCCATTCATTCAGCATTTTAAAATTACATAAAATTATTGTATGTATATATATACATATGTACATGTAATGTATGTATTGCAAAATCGAATTGTGACTAATGTATGTTAGTTAATTATATATTTATGTATACATTACTCGACTCATTCATGAATTAAAACATTGCTTTTCCGTTTGACTAAACGCAATACATATAATTATATGCAAAATTTGGTCCATAACAACGTGCTAATTTAGCCTTCTATATACACTCGTGTATCGTCGTGTGTATAACAATTAACAATCATGTACACAAATGTAGAAATTACAATAAGTTCATTGCGCATAATATGGTAATTGTACAAGTTTTTTTTGTTTTTTAAATATTCTATTCTATCTTTATATACCTTCTTGACGAAGACGTAAGAATGGGCGGAATTACCATAATGACTTAAGAATAGTGAAGTTTATGCATAATGAGATTTTCAACAACTATATACACTTGACTCTATATATAGCATAACTAAATAGTTAAATACAATATAGTGGTGCGATTAAAAATTTAATATCGTTAATTTATGTATTATTCTTCATAATAAATCGCATTCACTTCACATTTCATCATAATTCGTTTTCGGCTTATTGGGACGATTTTAAAATTATCAATGACAGCCTTTTGAAAATTTGGCCAACTTCTCTACACAGTATTTTTAATATCGAATTTTACTAATTTATGAAATTACATTTACTAATAATTATCGCAGTAATTTGTAGTGGGATTCTAATATTGTCGATATGGTCCAGCTATATCACTTAAATATTTTTAATGTCGTTTCATTTGATTTGTTGGGTTAAAAATAAATGTGTTATGTATAAAAACTGTGTTAGTAGTGGCTTTCTAATCGACCACCGCAAGTACTTAGGTTTGGTCCGCATGCTCAAATAAAATACTCGAGCCTCTTTTGATATAAAATGTATAAGAGTAGCTACAAGTATTTTAAGCAAAGAAACAAACCTAATTACTTGCGGTGGTCCGATTTGAAAGACACTAGTCTGATGAATTGTATTGTTGGATTCCAATCTTTTCTATCATAAAAGTACGTCAGGAGATCCAACATGATTTCCGTGCCCGGTGAACAGAATATGTATCTGTGTGATCTTAGAAAATTGATGTTTAATAAAATAGGCTCTTCTATATAATATTTGGTATGATTGTCGGATACAAATATATTTACCAACCGCAATGAAGAAACTGCATAAGCAATAGCTGGCTATGCTTGTTGTAATACTTATGCATGCAGGTGGATTTTTATAAGATTGCTTGAATGCTTCTATTATTGAGGTTTTGTAGTAGTATTCGGCAGATGAATCCTTATAGAATGTCGGAGATGCTACTGGAATCTCATCCATAGGATTAGATTTTAAAAATTTGAAAGGTTCGCCAGTTATCCAGTTATCCATATTGAATGGAATATTTAAGATCCATCTGATGTTACGCCAGGGACAGTTTGAGATATAAACTAAACCCAATTTTAAATTGTTTACTAAACAGTTACTATCCAAAGTGATGGTAAAAGATCCTTCTTTCCGATGTTGTAAGTAAGACGTAAAGGTGTTAAATGCATAAATTAGATCTGCAATTAGTTTTGGCTTGATTTGTATTCACCATTACAAACTTATCCTCGATTTGAAAAACTTTGGTGACTGTGTTTATAGATTTCATATGCAAATTGTTTAGTTTTTCAGCATAGCCACACAAATTATGTTAGATGATTTAGGTAGATATTTGCCATTTATCCAGATTGAGATCTGAGGTTCAGCATACATAATCTGTGCAATTGGAATAAGCTTTAAAAAGTCATACCCATTTAAGTAGTCTTCAGAGTTATCACCGCCAAAGCCACTCCTCTTTTGCAGTTTAGATTTTACAGATGAATGATTTAGTTTTGGTTGGAGTTGATCTAATATCATTCGCAGTCTGCGTTTCACAATGTTGAAATTCAAAAATAAATATTTATCAGTCTAGGCGTCTTGTTGTAGTTTTCGGAACGAGAAAAATGCAGCAAGCCTCCATTTGTGTTTCCTTATTGGTGTCCCTGGTGCCTTCTATCCGAATTTCTTCTTCACGATATTGTGTTTTTAAGCCAGTTTTATATTGAATTTTGGTCTTAAATTTCAACATTTCTCTATACCAGCTCGCATGAGGGCCGAGCGAGTTGTTATCTCAATGATTCTATTTTTAATTATACGTTACATAAGCATATACGTTTTTGCAAGGGTTTGCATAATTTACTTTTTAGCATACCAATTTCACCCTTTCGCAAATCAAATTAAAAATTTTTTAAATTAAATTCCAAATTCATAAACATTTTTTATCCTACGACACATTGAAAAATACGAAAGGTTTCAAATTGGTATTAAATTGTAAAAATTGCTATGGGATTTATTCCTACGTGCGAAAGGCTCTATTTAATTCAAACTTTATAGTTCTTCAACTCTTACACGTACGATTTCAAGCCATAGATCATCCCTCCGGCATTTTCCAAAATTCTTTCTTTATTTAATTTCATATTTAGTTTGAGTTCAATTCTCCCATCATATATTAACGTCTTTTCTCTGCACTCTCAACAGAATATCACAGATATGTTCATATTCAAACGATCAATATCGATGTCAATGAACATACTCGTAGATATAGCGTTGCGTGATTGTGAAATTTCATAGCAGAATTGGATACGCATATTATACAACCAGAGCGTGATCATATAGTATGCCGTATATCATAGTATGATGTATACGTATTAACCACTCATGAAAATCTGCAATTTATGGTGAAAATGTTTGCAATATTTAGAGGAGATTAACTAGATTTTTGGGATATTATTCAAATTTTGAATTTTCATTCGAAATTTAGACTATTTCGTAAATTTTAAAGAATTCCAATAATTAAAAAAAAAATCCGAAATAATACAAACTTGCACGTGTCAAAAGTTCGATGAATTAAGTTTCATCGAACTTTCAAATATCTATCAAAATTTATAAAAAAAGACGAGTTATGCTTTCAAAAATATTTTAATTTCGAAACTGTAAACGAAAAGTTTTACAAGGTAAAGTTAGTAAACGTAAACAAAGCTCAGTAGGATTGACGTTAACTGAACACCAAAACATTTTGCAAACGTTTAATGAAGAAACTCCTGTCGGCCTACAGAAGCAATTTTTTCATATTGTGTCAGTGGAATTGGCTTGGAGAGGTAAGGCAGGAGGTATGTAAAAAACACAACTTTCCAATGAAGAAAATGGGTTATTAAAAGAACGAAGAACGAAAAAAGGGGGAATAAAAGCCCACTTTGCGGTGTACCTCTGCTTACCTAACCAGATGACCTGTCACTATCCTGCCTCATTTGTTCCATTCAGCCTATGAGTGACCCCCCTAACCCCAGACATGCTAGAGCCCGAGCGATTGCTCCTATGCATGGTTTGACGTTGTTAAAGGCCCCTTCTATATCCAAGAAAGTTACCATGGA
Source organism: Tipula unca (assembly GCA_951394425.1). Taxonomy (NCBI): domain Eukaryota; kingdom Metazoa; phylum Arthropoda; class Insecta; order Diptera; family Tipulidae; genus Tipula; species Tipula unca. Next base: position 10,754,408 of record OX596382.1, read on the forward strand.
ATATTCCTTAAATATTCAAGTGATTTCACAATCGGGCCAATAGGGGAGTCTATAGAGCTGTTTCCACCGATTGTCCCTTACAGTACGCGTGTTGATATTCCGACAGCTCGACCGGAATATCTTGTCTTTCTAGTGACTGACATATTTTACTATCCCCATGGAAAAATTAAACTACATCTGCAACATGAAACAAATGAACGATTTTTTTTTAAAACGTATTCAAAATATTATTATGAATTTACGATCTCTTGTATATAGATTATTTACACTAAAGTCCTGCGGGTAGCAATGCTTTACAACAACAATGTCATAGTAGAAAAACGTATATGACTTACGTATATGTACAAATCTCTTTAATATCTATACTGTTTGGTTTAAGTGACTTTAACTTTATTCGCCTTGAAGATAAAACCAAACATTAAATTGCTAATGACTAAAATTAAAATATATATAAGATTTGATGATTTCATGTTAATTCACAACCATGTCTTATATGCTAAAATTAACAAAATGGTTTATATTCAACGCGCAGAGTATACGAAAATTCCGATACAATTATGTCACGGCACATAACCATAGCACGAAACGTGAAAAAATTTAACTGGTTTCTGTGTACATTTTAAATCTCCGCATCATCAACCACGAAAAAAAAATTTTACATTCCACTTTACACAAATATTTATTCTTATTTATTACACTTCCATCTTAATTATTCTTAAATCGATTTTACTTGTTTTTATGTCAATCGATACGAGTATGTTTAAAACAAAACTAAAATTTTCCAAAATCGTTTTTTTTGTGTTTATAGAGGTTATCAACTGTAAAGTGTAAACAATGTTTTTTTAATGAATTTCTTTTAATTTCTTTCCTCTATATTATTACAACTAATATAAAATACAATTATTTAATTATTAAAATTAATATTCAAATAATGAGAAAATTTAAATAGACTTTCATTTTCTGTGAGGTAATTTCATGCACATCTTCTACAACAATTAACCTTATTTTCGACGTCTATTTCATGCATATATAGTTTCCGTACAAAATTCTTTAAACTTATTTTCGGTTCTGCGCTATTAGACAACATAGGTATATAGGTATGTGTATTTACATTAAACGAAAACCATGTAACCCAGTTCATGACTTCATGTTATCTTAATACATATTCAGTCGTCTTATAATTTTATAGAAAGCCGCCGACTTACATCTCGTTAATCAAATTAATGTTCAATACATAAATTATGTGATGCAAATTATATTATTCGTTTGTTTATATGAATAAAATTACTATTATTAAGTTTATAAAGTACCTTGACATTGTGTATTCGTTATATCATTAATTCTTTATATATAGAGGACTAATTGGAATAGTTGTATTGTTGTATATACAATGTAGAATAGACTGCGGTATTGGAATATACCGTTTGTCATTTTCTTAATATACGTATATTTATTCTTTATTTATGTAGTTGAGTAGTTAGAGAATTAATATCGCGGTCTTAATCACAAAACTATATATATATATATATATATATATATATATATATATATATATATATATATATATATATATATATATATATATATATATATATATATAAATATATATATATATATATATATATATATATATATATATATATATATATATATATATATATATGATCGAATGATCGTTTAAAATTCATCGTTGGTTCAAGTGATTGCAACCAAACACGATCGATCGTTCAATTTTAACAAGGTTTTACTCATTTTACCCTATTTATCAGGAAAAAACCTAAATTATGTGGACAAATTGCACTTTTCTGGCATATTATAGCTTTTCACATTAGTAATTATCACACTAGTAATAATCACAAGTGTTTTATATTGTTTAATTCTCAGTTCCATATCGTCAAGCCAATAAATTATCTTTTAACTATTAAACCCTACCTTTGTTTTCGAATTGTATTCTAAAACTAATATGACTACTAGGCTCTTATTGATCAAATTATAAAATGTGTAAACGATTGTATTATACAAGTTATAGCTGAATTTCTTAAAGAAATATTTTCTTCTTCCAGTTCAACGATGTATTAGAAATTATCTCTAATACGTTCGAAAAAGTCTTATCTGAAAATTTATTAATAAAATAATTTAAAAATCAAATACAATTGGAAATACCCAAAAGCGGTACGATTCATGATGTAATTAAACATGTATATAAAAATATGAACAACAGCTGTTGAAAAGTATTGATTACAACTGTGTTCTATTACCCATAATTTATATGATTACATTTTTTTTTAAGTTCCCAATGTATTCGATGAGACAATAAATAATATACAAATAGTTTAGCTGTTTCTGGAGATAATAAAGTATACAATTTTGCTCAGGCTACGGAAAAAAAATTGAAATTATTTTCTAAGGATGACATTGTTTACCCTATATACTCTACTATGAAAATCTTTAATTTACAGTGCATATTCACTAAGTTAAGGAAAGATTTCTAGTTATCTTTTTTTTATACTTTTAAAATTTTGAATTTTCAAAAATGTAAACCAAATTTTGTAAATTTCCGTAAATTTTACCACCATTAATTATCAGATTATTTCCGAAATAATACTCAAACGTTAAATACCAACTTTTTTTATAATTCGAGTAATATTCGAAATTTCTTAATTCGAAATTTCGGATTTTTTAAAATTCTTCAAATTTATAAATATATTAGAAAACTTTCTCAAATTTCCTAAAATATTTAAAAATTAATAAATTTATGTCTATTCTGTAACTCGGTTGGAAACATTCCGTTGCACTGGAATTTAATTTGCTATTCTGTACCTCGTTGGATTGGAAATATCTGTTTGGATTTTGGGAAAATGTTGGGAAATATAAAAAAAATTGTAAGGAATAAAAAATGACAATAATTCATAAAGTCGTGATCACGGCTAACAAAGTTTACTCGATTAATTCGTCCACTGAATCATTTTTAACTGTCTCGTGAGCACTGGCGATCGGTTATTATTGTCCGTGCAACCGTTTAAAATATTCCGACGTATAATCTAAACTCACTTTACGAGTAGATATTGACGGCAATTGACGACCGTTAAAATGAGTTTTGCGAATCTTAGTATCAAATTCTACTATATACGTATATATCTGTTAAAAAATCTGTTGAAAACTGCACGAATTATGTATACGATAGCACGAAATTTTTTTAAAATAATAATTATGTAACTTTGCGTTAAACGACAAAATACAAAAGACTTCATTTAATATTCATACAGTCAAATATAGACTAAGCGACGAACCCGAATTTCTTATCAAAAGTATAATATACAAATTCCAAGAGTAATCTACATAATTTATCCATATAACTGTAAGTCAATGCAAACTCCAATTAATATAGTTCATTTACCTATAATACCTATATAGTATTACAAAACTATTTTCTATCTATCATCATTATGTGCTTGGTATACTATATTATTATTCGTAAATAAATTACAACAATATTTTCATTATTTTGCACAAGACGCGAGCGACTTATGGTTAATATAATTTATAAGAATTTGTAGGTAAGATAATAATTGTAAGTAAGGGATATACGTATAGTAAATGTACAGCTTCTTATGTAATCGCACGATATTTATAAATATATAGTGCTCAATCGGACAATTAAATATTTTGTGTCAATATGATTGATTTCAAAGTTGTATATGCGCACATATTTGAGGCGTGTCTGCGTCTTACATCTATACGATCAACAATTATTATTAGTAAAATTAATGTACGATATTTTTGTATATATTTCGTTTCAGGTGCTGTGCAGACAAGCTTAAGAGATATATAACTAATACATAATATCTACTATATAGACATTCGTTATGAATGAGTAGACGAATTTATTTGTGGTAAGTAGTGTTAATTTTTAAAATTGTTCTCACGATTGACTTTTTAATATTATAGTTTATTAGTAACACAAACTATATCGCTTATATATACAACAAAACGGTGGATTTGTTTGATTTATTGTGGAATTCGTGCAAAAAATTGTGTATATATTCGGTTTACATGAATTAGAAATTCCCGCACGACTTTATATTATTTCCAGAATGGTAAATCGCTATATAATGTAATCTTGGTCATTGTTCTTGTTGAATGCGCGCATAGTATAAGAATATTAATTAGATGATTTGATGTAAGTGACCGTTATCTATATATAGTAACCCACCTTAATTTTTATTTTATTTTTTATATAATCTGTAATCAAATTATTATGAATGGGTATTTTACATGCGCCTAACCTAAAAATATTTTTTATGAAATTCATGCTTGTGACGATAATCTTTTTTATTTACTTGAAATTTACAAGAAAGTATTTCTGGGTATATAAGAAAGAATTTTTATTTAAGATGAATGAATTAAAAATAACCGCTTATATAAATTTTAACAGTATAATTTATTTTTCGATTTGGTCTTAAGAATATATTTATACATATATATACAAAATTGTGTTAATTTTAGAATGATTGATAATGTAGTGCGTGAATTAGCTTTTAGGTGAGTGCGCTCGCGTACCAATTAATAAATTACCAAAAATTAAATACTTGCGGTATTTAAATATATGAAAGTTTTGGTCAATATTTTGGGTTACGTAACGTTTGGCGTTTTTTTTTCTAATTCGAGTAAATTATTGATGCGATTTCGACTAATTATTTTTCACTTATATCGCAATCTTTAGAATTAGAAATCAATAACGATAATCAATATCATCCGACATTTGTACCAAAAATATATAGTCGTGACAAATTTGAACCGGTTATCTTCATCCAAAGTATATATGTACATATTAAATAAAAACAGTTTTAAAGGCCATTACTGGCCCCTTACTGAGTCAACAATTCGGCTCCAGCGGTTTCGATCCCGAGCATGGTCTTCATACTGTCTAAGACAATCTGAAGAGGCCAAGTCGTTCTCTACACCGTGGAGCCATCGTCGCCTGCAACGACCTCTGCGCCTACCATATGGTGGCTCTCCTTTCAGAGATCGCTGCACAATTCGTTCCGGATCAGCACGCAGAACGTGCCCGAGCCAGCGTACTCGCTGAGATCTTATTTCATGTACAACGGGGATCTTCATCAGATCTCTGATCTCGATATTGTACAGAGCTCGGTAGGTACCATCTATTTCGCGTTTTGGGCCGTAAATCACACGCATGACTCTTCTCTCAAATGTTAGGAGCCATCTCTCGCACTCATCCGTCAGCATCCAACTTTCACATCCAAACATAACAGCGGGCCTGATCAACGCTTTGTAAAGCTTCAGCTTCACGGCACTTGATAAGTGTTTAGATTAGCAGTGGCCTTAGAGGATACAAAGAACGACTGCCAGCTGCCAGCCGCACTTTAATATCCTCACCCACACTGTTATCGTGAGTGATAAGAGAACCCAAATATTTGAACCTCCGCACTCCCTCAAACGTGTGGTGCCCACTACTAAAATCTGGTGTGCCATTGTCCCTAAAACCAGAGATCAGGTATTTCGTTTTGGACTCATTGATCTGAAGTCCAACTGAAGCTGAAAACTCTACAAGCGGATCAAGTGTTTCTTTCACTCCGTTGCTATTCAGTCCAATCACGCATATGTCATCTGCATATGCAAGCACCTGATTGGACTGGCGATATAAGATGTTACGCTGCGGTGTTTCAGTTTTACGAAAGATGTACTCCAACATGAGATTAAAGAGTATCGGGGACAGAGCATCTCCCTGCCGAACACCCGAGTTAACTACAAAACTTGTCGATAGCCTGTTCTCAACTTTAACACAGCATTGGGACTGCGTCACTGTCATCCACATAGTCGTACCAGTTTTGTTGGCATTCCTAGGTATTCCAGGGCAGACTATAAACTCTCTCGATTGATCGAGTCATAGGCCTGCCGGAAATCCAGGAACACCTGATGTACGGGAATGGATGTCTCATAATATTTAGATAGAATCAACCGCAGCGAAAAGACCTGATCGGTGACTGATCGATTCGGACGAAATCCTCCTTGATAGTCACCAACCAAACCCTCCGCTAGAGGAGTGATTCTATCCAATTCAATGTATGACAGTAACTTGTACGCTGTGCAAAGGAGAGCTATACCGCGATAATTCTCACACTTCAAGCGGTCTCCCTTCTTGAAGATGGGGCATATCGCGGCCACTTTCCATTCGTCAGGCATAACTTCGGTTCGCCATACTAATCGAATAAGGTCGAAAAGACAGTTCAACAAAGTATCCCCTCCGAATATCAAGAGCTCCGAATTAATGCAGTCCACTCCAGGTGCACGGTTTCGTTTCAATCTCTGCATGGCTTTAGTGAATTCCTCATGGGATGGCTCCTCAGTGCAAATCTCCGCAGTCTGTATTAGAGGTGGCTCAACAACAGTCTGTGACGCATGATGGACATCAAGCAGGTCAGTAAAGTGTCCACTCCATGCGTCAAGTACTGCGTCGATGTTGACACAGAGGTTTCCCGGTCCCGAATGGCGGTTGACATAGGCCTGAAAGTATGGTGCAGTCCAGTAATTCCTTTAAAGAAATTACGCGAACTTCGCTCATTGCTGAGTTGTTGTACTTTCAGAACCTCGGCCTTCCACCATTCTCGCTTCTTCCGTCTACAAATCCGCTTAGCTGCCCTTCTTGCAAGAGCAGCCTTGTTTTTCCTCGCGATTGTGAGACGTTGTTGCACTTCATTATTGGCTATATTTTGTTGCTCAACTGCAAGACGACACTCGTCATCAAACCAATCATTCTTGGGTCTGACTTTCTCTATACCTAAAGTCTGTTGAGCAGCACTGACAACCGAAGTTTTCAGTACCTCCCAGACAGAGTTCACGCAGTCAGACTGGTAATTAGCTTCATTAATGTTGTCGCTGACAAGATCTTGATATAGTTTCTTTTGATCTTCATTTATCAGACCTTCACAATCGAAACGTACCATGCGTTTCGCTGTGTTCCCAGACTTGTACGATATGTACATATACGATTTTAAAAATATTAGTGCATTGTGATTGATTTTTTATTAACCATATATGACATTGTATATAGCTCACTGCCAGCCTGTACTGGCATGAACGATGTTTTGGCCCATTTTATCGGACCAGATTTATCCATTCGGATTCGAAACCAGTTTACATAATTTCGAAGGATATATTTTATTGGAAAGCAATAAGCTCACAGAATTAACAAATGGTCCCAGCTTTTATAGCCGAAAGAGGAAACATCGAAACTGATTAATTCCTGGTATTCTATCAAATCGTAATATTGCTTTTTTAACTCTGAATTTCTTCAATATTAATGTCCGATTTTCAAATTCTGACAGTTTAACAATTTCGAACTGAAAATATCGAACAACACAATGTCGAATTATAAAATGTCGAAAACAAAGTGAGCGAAAATAAAATAATTGAAAAAATAGTCGAAAGGGAAAATATGTTTATTTTTTTAAATCAATTTTGGGATCCCAATTTCGACTAAGATGTTTTCCGATTAATCAAACCGTGATATTGTTATTTTAATCTCTCGAGGATCTCTTCAAATATTTTAAAGCTGTCTCGAATTCTAAATGATGATTTAACAACATTTTTATTTTTAAAACATGAATTCTATAAATATTTTTCGAATCGCATTCTGAAATTTGTTGAAATTTTGAGATACTATTTTAAGGGTCACCAAATTAAAATATTTTATCTATTTCTGAAATTGAATCGAATCCTAAACTGTTATCAAGTATATAGGCATCTGCATGATTGGGTTATGTTTCGGGTGGTGTTTTGCCTGTAATATATAGTTGATTAGAATTTTCCTCACTATTAGACGAAGGCTTATTTAATGTGGTTTGGCACACTATATATCGAAAGATCAAAACCATTTCGCTAATATAGGTATAATAGAAGGCTAATTCGTGTATAAACTATTTTGATTTATGCATGGAATATTATAAATGCGTACGTATATATGACGATATTATTTAACAAATTTTATTATACATTTTCAGCTGTTTTAACTGTTGATAATTTTTTTGACACATATTTCCATACAGCACTTGTCCATCATTCCAAATCGAATCGATTATATAAAAAATTAAAAATCAATTCCATTAAAAAAATGTTCATCTAAAAATTTTAAATACCAAACAATAAATTGTTAAGGCGAGCCAAAATCGTATCAAATTTCCATATACATATACAACAGATTGATACATGCTAATTATGACATCGCCAGTAAACAGTTATGATACGGGTTATATTTAAAAAAAAAAAACAAACTATTATTAAACCTAAACAAAACATACTAAACTTATTAGTTTATATGTTCCATATATAAAATATTTATGTACATTGTTATGTAAAATAATAAAGTAGAGTAAAATGAAGATCGTACGATGGAATTATTACGATGGGAACATCAGAATTACGGTAACCACATCACAAAGTAACTTAATAAGGTAGATTACTTATACATTATAGTTATAACAATTTACTTTTAGTTTTATATGTACAATTTTAACAATATGACAATCAACAATAGTCGTCGTTATTCGCTGTGGGTATGAACTACATAAAGATGTTTTTATAACGCGCATCAACCGACCAAGATATTTATGTATATGAGTCAGGTGATAAAAATGTGTAAATTGAAAATGTATACACTCGTACATACATATAGATTAAGTTATTGTCATGAAGTAAACTGGAGCACAATCTAATAGTTAGATTGGTGCGCCGTTATATATAGTTATTGTTATGAGATTCATAAATTCTTTGAATTGGAAGGTCCATTTTATGATTGGTTACGTAGTAAGGATAAAGTCAGATTTTGATTTTTTCACATACCTCCATGTTCACAGAATTCAAATCGACCATTTTAAAAAAATTTCGGTCTGATAAATGCAGGTCTGGTAAACTTTTGAGAGAAATCTACCCAAGATAACTCAAGATATTCACATATTTGAACATAAATCGGACAGTTTTTTAAAAAAATTTATAATATGAATGCCAACAAATAATAATCCAACGCAGTTAAACCACAGTTCCTATATAGATGGCCAGTTGACATTGCCATATCGGCTGATAATGCAATTTTTGAAGATTGGGCGCAAAACGTCGGTATCGTTGAAACTAAATATCGGACAAGTCTTCATCTTTAATCGTAAAGTCAGTTAACATGGCACGATAACTGTCACCATTGACTGTTAGTGGGGCTCTCGTTTTGGGTATATTGGCTTCTCAATTGTCATACGTGTAGATTTTCTGTGTCCCCAAACACGATTATTTTGAATCAACTCAGTTGAATCGTTATTAATTTCGAAGATTTCCGAGAATAGTCTTCGTTACTTTTGGTAACACTAAACAAGAAATCAAATTTCGGTGTGGCATAAAATATGTAAGACAAGTTAGAATGGATTCAGAAAATTTAAAGAAAATGTCAAGTGGTTGGATCAATACTTTGACTGTCATATATAATATACGTAATATCCTAGCATAGATCCTCTTCACAATTCAGATTTAAAACTCCACAAATCCTATAATTTCAGATTACGTAAATATTTTGTAAAATTCTGAACTTCACTCTTCTAGATATTTGTTACCATTTGTGTGATTTCATAATTTAGTCCTCGAGACTTTTAAAATATTTAATTTATTTTTAATAACGTTGAAGTTCTAGAACGTCCGCATAAATCCAAAAGCTATCTGGTAACTTTTTTTTGGAATATTCTAGATTTTGAAAGTTAGTATTTAGATTTCTGGGACCTTCAATTTTTTGGGAGTTTGATTCTTAGAATTCTGAATTGGGAATTTTATAAAATTAAAAACTAAAATTGTAAATTTCGAATTTTGAAATAATAATTTTTAACTGAGAAAATGGACTGAAAATGCTTGTTAAACATTTTTATTGACTTAAATTTTACATACATATAAGATAGAAGACCCAATACGTTTGGCACATTTTTATTTTGTCTGAGTCAGAGAAATGGCGTTTACTATCCGTTTGAACACTTATCAACTTTTCCTATAATTGGATTGGAAATACCTTAAATCGCAATTTTCAGTTTCCTAAACATTTTGTATCAGAATTTCTGTTAAATTTTTAAAATTTTTGTAATTTTGGTGAAGTTAAATTTTAGCATTAAAATAAATGAAAGTCAAAATTTAAAAAAAAATAAAACTGTCTCAAATAAAGGAAGTAGGCAGGTTTTCCTTACATAATATAGCTCCGTATTTTTCTCGAGATGGAGGCAGTAAAGAGCGTGCACCGAAGTTTCAAATCTTATATAGGAGGATTCACTCTCCTTTGCGTATTTGTGGACTATCTGGTGGGACTAACTTTGACTAAACTTTACAAAAACACACAAACGGGCAAAGAGTATAACACAGCTTATTATTCGGTTGAATGTCTCAATTACCCCAATTGTAATCGGCTGTATCCATGGGAGATATTCTATACCTCCCAGAAGTTCTTCTTGGGTATCACTTAACAAGAAGTTCTGGTTGGACATCCTTCTTGCTCGTTTTGACAGCTCTAATAAATCCGCATTTGACAGAGAGCATTTTGTCTCCTTAAAATCCCGAGATATTTAATGAAAAGCAACGAAAAATGAACCTCGTCCTGTATAGGTATTCTACATCTCTATTTCTTTTCAAAATTATTATTAAATTTGATAAAAAATAAAATTTCGATACCAAATTTTACCCGACCTTTCCATTCACATAGTAAAACACGCGAAAATTGGTCTAATACTGATGTAAGACAATTTTTCGTGAATTTTAATGCGTGCTTGCTTGGAAAAGTCAATTAAAATTTGGTATCAACAATTTTCTTTCTATGATTCTCTCGGAATCTTTTTGCATGTATCGAAAACCATAAAAGTTTTGCTGCGTCTTTTAGTTATATTTGGATCCCCTTTTTAAATGTCCACAAATAGATGCGATAAAAGATAAACACTATAACACCATAAAGAACTAACTTTAAACAAATTAAATCGAAATTAGGGAGACCTACATATTTTACTCACGATTATACCCATACTAATTGGTTTATATGCAATAACCGCATATATAAATTGACCCAAACGATGGAAACACCGCACATTCTTGAGTCATAGACATAGATGATTAAATTTCCAATTGAAAAATTCGATTTACTGAAACAAAATAAAAAAAACTTGTAAGTTATAAGCGCAACAACAAAAGCTAAAACTAGACTATTGTATAAGTAATTATACAATACACAACATATTTTCAATTGTATGCAAATCGTAGTAAGAGATCGTGAGAATTACGATCACGAATTTGTTTCAAAAAAAAACCTCCAATTACTGTTTTGTTGTACGATATATAGTGCAGAATTTCTTGATGTACATACATAGATAATATATTTATTGTTCTAGCGAATCAAATGAAAGTCTGTATATTCGTACTAAATGTAACATATATTCTAATCTAATTTCAGATCATGGAGATGACAACGTTATCAAAAAATCATCGAGACCAACAACGTGAACGTGAACGTGATCGAGAAGAACGTCGCTATTCAGTACCGCAAGGACCAAATACACCATTACCACCGGCCGCATCCGAAGATTTGCATGCATGGTCAATATATCGGTAAGTCGCATGTGTGTATGTACATATATGTACATATATATATGAATACAAACACATCGCGTGTTTATTATACGTAAATTAACATGATCGCCAAACCACCGCATGCACGAACAGATCTTTTATTTACATTTTTGTTTTTATTAAATTTTTGTGACAATATTATGCCGCCGAAAAACTAAAAATGTGTGTAAGAGCGTTATAAATTGAGGTCGACCGTTTTAATTGGATGATTTTAGTTCTAAACACAAAGTATTAGGTATATATACACAACACGTCATATTAATAATGCCAAGATTCATCAATTTTCGAATCGAACCGGAACTTAAATTAGCTTTAATTATATTACTTATATGAATAATATATTATGTGTCTGCATTTAAAAAAAACGCGTTCTATAATATCTAAGACAATCATATTATATTCATATATGAAAGTAAGATTGATCGATACAACATACATATATAATACAAGATATAGTCTAGCAGTGAAGGAAGATTAATGTGATAGATTAACCGGTTGAGCTGTTACCTTGTTTTACTTCTTTTTTTTTATGTATAAAGTCGAAAGTTTTGTGTCGCGAACCGTTGTTTGATGTGATTGCAACAGGTGTCTCTATTAGGGCATGATCTTAATCTGAATACTTGATCATATGTTTCAAATATTTGGCTTATAGTAAAGCAAGTAATTCATTGATGAATCAATGTAACGAATACTACGAGGGTGGATTGATATAAAGTCTCCGTTTTGCTCGTTACACTTATTTCAACGTATTTCCAATTTCATTAAACCTTTAAAATTTGATTTGTTTCAGCTATTACTTGCAGTCGGAGACCTGAATAATGCTTGACAGCATGATACGTAATAACTTCATCGATGTATTCCATCTTTAAATCTCAGTGGAGGTCTTCATTTCTAATGTACCATGGAGAGTTTACAATATTCCGAAGTACTTTGTTTTGGAACGTCTGTATCATATTGATGTTCGTTTTCTTGGTACAACCCCAAAGCTGTATACCAGAGGTCCATACCGGTGTCAGTATTTGCCGGTATAAAATCAATTTATTGTGTATGGATAGTTCAGAATGTCTACCTAAGAACCATAATACATCTTCCTATACTTCATGTTCAGTTCTTCCTTTTTCTTTTTGACATGTTCTTTCCAAATCAAATTGGCATCCAGCGTCAGACCTAGACATGTCGCCGTATCTGCATAGGAGACTTATTTAGAGTTGATTATGATTGGGATTCTATTCTAGAATTATTTTTATTAGTAAAGTTCACATTCAGTTTTATTCTAAAATGTTCAAACAATTGTTGACTGAATTTGTTGTTGACTGAAATTGTCAAATTTGTGGTATTCCAGCTGAAATTTTCTTTAAATTTTCTGCTTGAGCTTGTACACCAATCCTCTGTATCAAATTCGGTTAAATGCTTGTGCTACATCCAGGAAAACGCTTGAACATATTTTGTTTTAGTTTTAGTGTATATCTGTGATTCTATATGGACATGTTCTATAGTCGAGTGGCTTTCTCTGAATCCAAACTGGTGGTAAGGAATGAGATTTCTGTCCACCATTATGGGTCTCGTACAAAATTACGTTTGATATATGTATGTAGGTATAGAGGTTCGTGTGAAATCGACTTGTATTGATTTCGGTGCCCCTATTCACTTTCTTTGCCGCGTTTGATTAATTGTTTCAAGATAATATTTATGTTAATTTTTTTGTTTTTGTTTTAATTAAGAAATTAAACCAAAATTATGATTTTAAAGGTTTAATCAACAGTGAAATTTCTTATTTTTTGGTTATACTTTCTGTTGCTAGTTTAGTATATAATATTTTTAAACTCATAGATTTAGTATTTAATTACGTATACAGATATATCAAATCAAGATAATAATGTAATAAAAAAAAACAATTTATTAAAAAACTTTCAAATTATTGCACACATTTTTATGATTTGATGGCGATTTATGCGAATATAACTTCCGCAATATTTGGTCAAATCATTTATTATGCACGCGTTAATCTATTACCAAATTAAACTATTAAATAAGTAAAATGCAATATTATAGCGTTTATGTCCATAATTTAAATTTTTGGTTACAAACCGTGCGTGATTATTGATTAATAAATGACAAGGTTAAATTATTAATTAGTATGGCAATGTTTTGTTACTAACTGAATCATTTAATATTAATAAAATAACGTATGAAACCAACTTATCCACACCATTTAGTGCCCAGACCATTCAGTTTCCATACAAAAATCCATCGACTCCAAATAAAGATTACATAGTCTAGTACTGATGCAAGACAATTGTTCGTGAGTTTTACTATGTGAGTGCTTGGAAGGGTCGATTAAAATTTGATATCTAGATTTTTTTATAAATTATTATTTATTGAATTTGATAAAAAAATAAAATTTCGATTCCAAATTTTACTTGACTTTTCCAAGTACTCACATAGTAAAACACATGAAAAAGTGTCCAGTATTGATGCAAGACTAATTTTCGTGTATTTTACTATGTGAATGCTTGGAAAAGTCGACCAAAAATTAGTGTCAATTTTTATTTTATATTGGTTGTATTTTTTTTGTTTTTATTTTGGGATATGAAAATTAAAATTAACGATACCAGATTTTAGTCGGCGTTTCCAAGCATTCACATGTAAAACACACGAAAAATTGTCTAACTCTTATGCAAGACAATTTTTTGTGAGTTTTACTATGACAGTGCTTGAAAAGGTCGATTAAAATTTAGTATCGAAAATTTTATTTATTATTTACATTCGTATATTCAAATCTATAGAGTGCTCCTGTAACATTAGTTCCCTCAAAACTTAAGCAGATTTGTGAAAAGATCAAAATAAACAAACGATATCAATTTATAACGTGGTCTACCTCCTCATCCAAATTCTGACCACTCTGCCAGTGCATTGATACGTTCGAATTGAATTGCATTCGTCCATGTATTATCAAAACTGATGCAGAATCTTTATTGGTTAACTCCATGCTTGATTTCAATCTTAATCAAATGTTCATTTTGCAGAGATATAACCCATTAGTAAGTCTCTAAAAATTTGGCCGCCCTATTGTGGTCTTACCAATTATATACATACCACGTAACTGAACATTTTGATGTTGACCAGGCCGTTATATGTGTTTCTTTGCATGAATTATTATCTCTTCCCTGAATTTCTTATGCACCAAGGAGCGTTCACTATAACACTTTATTTTGAAAAGCTTGTATTATTTAAATATTGGTTTTCTTAGTACAGCCCCAAAGCTGAATACCATAAGTTCATATAGGTTTTAAAACTTGTTGGTATAGTAGCAACTTATTAGGTATTGACAGCTCGGAATATCTTCCAATTAGCCAATACATATTTCTACATTTAATGTGTAGTTCCTCCTTTTTCTTTTTAATGTGCTCTTTCCATTTTAACTTAGCATCGAGAGTCAAGCCAAGATATTTGGCTGTGTTAGCACGAAGAACTTGTTTGGAATTTAGTTCTATTGGTATCCAGTTAACTATTTCATTGGTAAAGTTAACGTGCGTTGATTTTTCTTCATTTAGCTTAATGCGCCATTTTTGGGTCCAGTTACATAGTTGGTTAGCAGCCCGTTGCAGTTTTCTAGTTGCCTCGTCTACTTTATAACCAGTATCTAAAATTACAGTATCGTCCGCGAATGTTGCTATTGTTGTCTCGTATTTGGTAAGTCGCTTGTCTAAAGTAAATGCAAGACTGGCCCCAGCACGCTAACGCGTAAATATCTGTTATTCATTTGGCAAATCTCGATGCAGTTTGTGTTCCAATCCAGGGTGCCATACTTTATCGAAGGAATGTGCTACATCCAAAAATATTGTTGAGCATATTTTCTTATTTTCAAGTGCATCTTCAATAATACTTGTAGTCCTGTGAACTTGCTCTATGGTGGAGTGGCTTTCTCTAAATCCGAACTGATGTGGTGGTATAAGCTTTCTCTCTCAAGTATTATACGTTTCATCCTTTTGTGTAACAATTTCTCAAAAATTGTCGAAAGTACTGGAAGCAGAGAAATTGGTCTATATGACTTTTATGCTTAAATGGTCTGTTCGGCTTTGATATCATAATTATTTCTGCTAACTATTTCTGTTGAAATTCACTGTTTCACCTGTTATGGTTAATTTCATCTTTCAACTCTCGTAGAGTTACA
Source organism: Tipula unca (assembly GCA_951394425.1). Classification (NCBI taxonomy): domain Eukaryota; kingdom Metazoa; phylum Arthropoda; class Insecta; order Diptera; family Tipulidae; genus Tipula; species Tipula unca. Next base: position 10,770,237 of record OX596382.1, read on the forward strand.
GGTGGTATTTCCCTACTATCCTCCTTGTGCACTGGTATTATATTTTCACCCGCTGATTGTCTAGCATATGGTTGGAACGTTTCTTCAAGATGAGATGCGAAAAGTGTTGCTTTCTGTTTGGCACTTGTTATCCAATTTCACTCATCATTTGTTATTGCCAGTATTTGATAATTTGGTCTTTTAAATGCTTTTGTAGCTTTCCATAGAGAATACTCAGTTTCTTTATCGCCTGTAAGACTACTACGGGTGACAGATTCATTTTTCAGTTCTCTAATTCTTTGCTTAAGCTTATTGCACAGGTAATTAAAAATTATTTTGCTTTGTGGTGCTCAGTTTCTCTGCCATGTTTTCCTTGCTTTCCGTCCTTTATTAACCAACTCCCTGATCTGACATGCAACAAATGAAATACAATTTTAAGAAGGCCAATAAAATGCAACGCCAATAAATGATGGCAGTCTATTTCAATTTTAAGTACAGGTCTTGCAAGTATCGATAGGAAATAATTTTGGAAAAACTTTCGATCTATAAGCGGGAAATCGAAGGACATCCTTCCATCATAACTTATAATAATACCTGCACCTCGAACGCTAACGAGATATCAGTTGCGTTTGCAACCATTTTTCAATCAATGTGACCTCATGATTATACCGTAAATCCTGATCAAATTAACAATATAGCAATACATTAATTATTCCTCATCATATAAGAAGAGGTAGTTGTATCAGCCTTAAGGGAATGTGGAGATGGATGTGCGCCGGATGATATGCGCTCTTCTGTATTAAAAATGTTTGCGACTCGCTTGATAAATTCGCCCTGCAAGCTTTTCAATCAATCCCTAACCACTATCGAGTTTCCCGAAAAATGAAAAACTTCTAAGATAACAGCTATTTTTAAATCGGGCAAGAGGGATGATGTCGCACGTTACCGAGGAATCACAACTAACAACCCGTCTGCAATATTTATTAATTGGAAATGAGAAAACCAACGTTATGATGTTCCTCAAGGATTCCTATAGTCCAATATGAAAACAATAAAATACCTATAGATTTTTATTGTTTTCATCGATAGAATATATTTAAGTTAATAAAACACTCAAATATTATAATATTCGCCGATGACGTAAGAATTTGTTATACAGCAAGTTGACCTCATTAGACTTATTCACACCATGCATTTCACAGTACCTAGACCATTCATTGTCTAGACCATAGCACTGATGCAAGACAATTTAACGTGGGTCTTACTATGTGAGTGCTTATAGTCGCTTAAAATTTGGAAACGCGATTTTTTTTAACTATTATTTATTGAATCTATAGACACAAGTGTTTCTAAAAAGCTAATCCTTAATTTTCCATCTAAATCATCATCGATTCTAACAGAGTCAACAGTTTTCAAGAGCGTACCAAATCATTCGTAATTATTTTCAAACCATCGAAATGTGAAACGACAATGAAGTCATAACCCTCATTAAAAAATTTACAAAAACAAAAATCGCTCCAAAACCGGCTTATCACCTCGAATATATACAGCAAAAAACATGACAATTGATCTTAAGCACACTGTCATGGCCATTCATCAACTTATGTGCGCAAAGATTATAAAATTCAACTCCATTAAATCATAATTAAATTTTATACCACAACAAAATTAAGAGAACAAAACTTGAAAAAGAAAGCCAAACAACAAAATACAAGAAAAAGAAGAAGTAATCACGATTTCTTAAATAAATGTATGTAGATATATAAACTTTATGGCATTGATTATTGACATCGAATCGCGCACTTAATACTTGAATATAATATGTGATGACACGATTTTCTGTGTTTTCAATTATCCTTGGATCTTATGTATATATACGATTAGATTTATAAGATACGGATGGTCATTAAACATTTCCCGAACATGTATAGTCAATCACATGAAGAAATACCATTCAAATTGAATCATACCAAACTAATATACAGACTTTTGTATTTTTATTAACTGACCTTAATTCTTCGGTTATACTCTTTAAGATTGGAATGTTTGATTTTAACGAAAACTATACACAAACTGAGTAAAGAGACAAGTGTGTACGCAAAAATTAAGAATCTCGATGAATACAAATTAGAAAGTATGGCTTATATACGTCTTACGGCATTATTTTATTACACACATCGTATTTTTTGATTGATTAGGGTCACATTGTTTCTAAATTTTATGCAACAAGTCGACCCACAAGAGGTTATAAACCATAGCATATAGGTAAAAAAGGTTAAAATGTGCAGCACGTTTTATATGTATAACGCCTTCTCGTCGTATTATTTCTAATTTATTCGTCTATCGATGATTCATGTCACAAAACATATGTTTTATGTCTTATTTAGTTTTTTTTATTGTCTTGTATTTAAATTTTAACTTCCGTTTCCGTTTTGATGCGACTGGAAATGTAATAAAATACTTGAAAGACATATAAATGCGTTGAGTAATAATTAAAGATGATATATTTGTATGGAAGATGTGCGATTTTTATGAAGATCGATTATATGTGTACCGATTTTATTGTTTCAGAATTCGAATTTATTGTTTTCAATATTCAATTTCGAATAACGACAAGTTTAAATATTAAATCCCTATATTAGTAGGCTATTTGACGTAGAAGTAGAAATTCTATATAGCGATACATTTGAATCAAATCGTTTTCTGTAAACGTACACTTTCCAACTGTACTACTATTTAGAAAAATTAATTTAATTCAATTTCATGTAGGTATATAAATAGTTACCGCATTAATCTCAATACATTACCCAAAAACAATAAAAAAGCAATCATAAATTTAATGGCGATAACTGCATTATGATTTTAGCTCTAAGTTGTATTCAAACCAATCGCACAGTTTAGTATTACTCCAAGTTCGTTAGACTGTACAACAAGCCACAGCACAATAGGTATAGAGATAATCTTTCAACTCGAATTAACGGAAATTAAATTGTTACATTTAATAAAAAAAAAAAACTAAAAAAAAAAAAAATGAAAAGTGACTGTCATTCATTGTCTTGATATTTTGGGAAATTTTTCAAATTCATTTGATTGATAGTTTTGTTGTGGAAGAATTAAGATAAATATATGTGTGCGTGAGATAATTACTATAAACCGTATATCTTTCTATTTCATTACAGACAAAATTTAAACTCAGATTTCACCGATTCCGCACTGGGTTCTTCAGATAAATCACCACTACCGTATGGTAATTTTCAATTACGCGATACCACTGTACAATCGATCCTGAATCATCCACGCTATGGCCCTAAATCACCGCTCGGTTCAAATATGTATACATATTTGAAATTTGGCCTGCCCCGTGTATTTCCACCAAATTCAGGATCGCAACGATCACATCGAGCGGGTCCCGGACCTGGACGCGGCCGTGTTAATCGAGGCTATCGTGAATCATCAGCAATTGGAGCCGGTTCGTCTGGATACGATAGTAGCGATAACGAAACAACCCGAGGTCGGGTACCACCAAATCTACGTAAATTTCGAAGTGAATCCGATTTTCGTGCAATAATGCTGAATAATCCGCAGCAAGGATCGCGACCTAGTTCACGTGCTCAAGGAAACATACCATTAGCTGCATTACGACAAGCGAATAGTAGAGCCAGTATAGCGGGGACACATTTAGTGCATCATGGTGGTCACCATCACATGCAGAATGGACACGGCGGTGGTGGTGGCCGACATGCCGGTAATCGATCACATAGCGAAGCTGATTTACTCGGGAATGAAATGGGATTCGATTACGATTCTAGATTGGCAATAAATAATCGATCACGATCAGAACACTCAATGTCGCGACGACACTCAGGGCCAGGCTTAATTTATCCCAATATTCAGGTGCACTGTTTGGATATTATACCAAATCTACGAAATATATCGCTTCTGGCGCGGGGTGGTGATTTATTTGCCATTATGGCAACGGCACAAAATGAAGGCACAGCACTTACGGAAGCACTGGTCGGATTAAGAGAGCGACTTTCCGGCGAAATTCTAGTAAACGGACAACAAATAACGAGACGAGGATTACGTCAGTTGTGCAGTTATGTACCAGCTCCGGATAAAGCATCGCTCGATCCTCGAATGAGCGTTCAAAGCACGATGGCATTCCACGCTTCACTTCATGGGCCGTACGATCGAAGTGATTTAAATGACAAAATCGATATATTAATCGAAGATTTGGGATTAGCGGCGGTTCGAACGACCAACATATCACGACTGACCCACTCGGAAAAGCAACGATTAAGTGTTGCGTGTCAGTTACTGACTCAAGCCTCGATTCTAGTGCTTGATCAACCCACAACAAATATGGATATTTTTGATACATTCTTTTTAGTGGAGTACTTGCGGCAGTGGTGCAGTTCTGGTCGCATTGTCATAATGACCCTTCAACCACCAACTTTCGAAATATTATCGATGTGTTCGGGAGTGCTTTTACTCTCCGGTGGACGAACAATATTTTCAGGTAGTCGTTCGGATCTACCACGCCATATGGGTTCGTTAGGTTATCCGTGTCCACCATTTAAAAATCCAGCTGATTATTACTGTAAGTCTAAATCATGTGTGTATTCAAGTTACACGAGATTAATTTTATTTATTTTCAGTGGATTTAGTGACCTTGGACGACTTATCTGCCGCTGCCATGTTAGAATCATCATCTCGAATTGAATCGTTGGCAAATGCATGGGACCACGTGAATTCAGAACCTCCAATGCCTTCGCCGCTAGCGAATTTACCACAATTTACAAAACGGGCTGGTTCATGTGGCCAAACCATGGCACTGTTTAAGCGATTCATTGTGTACAAACAACCAGGATCCGCCCTCTCATGGATCTCAAAATTTATTGCAGCCGCTGTACTCTCACTATTAATAGGATGTATATATTGGGATATCCCTGCAACGGATGCGCAATTTAATTATAATGACCGATTGGGATACCACTACGCAATGATGGCGCTGGGTTTTTGGCCCATATTATTTGCAATAATTCGTGATATTCACGAGGATCGAAATCATGCCGAAAAAGATTTTGAATTAGGAATGTATTCAAGGACTTCGTATATATTTACCCAGTCCATATTAAGTGTACTGCCGAGCCTGTGTATATGGCTTGCGTATTTGTTACCGGCGCACAGTATGGCACGACTGTACGATTACTCGAACAATAATGACACTGGAATTTATATTTATATGTGTAAGTAGCCTGAATAGTGTGCGGTGTGCGTAATATCAGACTTTAATTTATAATTGATCGTTTTATTCATTTCAGGTTATATGTTACTCTATTTAATGGCCATACAAACATTAGCACTATTTTGTAGTCACCTTGTTTCAACGAAAATCACATCCATAGTATTAACAACATTGTTTAGTTTTATTTTAATATCGGTCGGTGGTTTTATAGTCCATCCGATCGATGTGCCCATTTATTGGCGATGGGTTGAATTCATTTCACCGCAGAAGTGGTTACTTCCAGTTCTCGTTGCTGACGAGTTTAGTAACGAAACCATTGCGAATACAATGGGTAATCATCTGTGTCGAAACAAACAAGTACAGCATCAGGAAATTATTGTGCAACAATTGTGCCCCAAACCGAATGGGACACAAATATTAGCCGATCACTTTCTATTACCGCGCGATCATATCTTAGACCCAGCAAATATGGAAGTATCAACATTGATAGGATTATTTTTAATTTCAATCGTATTCTTTACACTAACCCTGTTTACATTTGTTATAAATTTTAGGAAAATTTTTATAAAACATAAGAAAAATTAAAAAAAATATTATAAATAATTTTAAAAACTAACAACAATTTTTTTATACATTTTAGCGATATTTTTAATTATAAATTAACAATTATAAAGAGATTTTAGCAATAAAATAATGGATTTTATTAGAATAATGCGTAATAACCGATATTTATGTAACAAGAGGTAAGTCGAGATTAGGAGGTAAAATTTGCTTTAAGTCAATATTATAAACTGGATGGATGATCTGAAATACTATTTACTAAAACGATAAGCCAATACAATTTTGTTTGCTGTAATTCAACAATCAATGTTTTAATATGTGGAGGGACAAAAAAATCTAGTTTTCTCCTTACAAATATAAATAAAATGTATTTACGCGACCAAAAAGTACAATAAAATTCTACAATAATCCCTGCATTTCTTTCATAAATTGCATATAGGCATCGTCCTTGGTGGGGCCGCGCGAAAATTCTTGCTGCTTCGTATCGTGCACGATCGGTTTCGGTCGTGGTTTAAATTTATCCTCACGTTTCACACGTAACGTAGACGGCACGAATCGGGTCACGTCTGCACTAAGATTTCTAATTTGTGGTTTGGCTGAAATAACGGTGGCACCCTTTGTATCTTTGTTGATTTGTGGCCCAGCCGATATATTGTTTGTCAACGGATTTGGCTGATTTTTGTGCATCATACGTTGTGGCGGCATGCCCGGCGGTGGTCCTGGTGGCATACGTATTCCAAGGCGTGGTGGCATGCCGGGTGGTGGTCCAGATGGAAGACCAGGTCGACCGGGTGGTGGTCCAGGTGGCATTCGTATTCCACCAATACCCGCAGGTCTAAGTGGTGGCGGTCGAAACATCATAGCCGGTGGCATACCAACCGGAGGCGGAGGTGGCCCACTCGGTAGAGTAATCTGATGCTGAATTTGACTGACGATTGGAAGCGGTTTCGAACTAACACTTTCTTTACTTTCATCCTCATCATCAGATTTATCCGAATCTGAGTCTGAATCGCTATTTGAACTATCATCACTACTCGTGCCACTCTCATCCTCTTTGGCCTGAATTTTTTCCCGTTCTCGTTTTTTTTGCACATTTTCCATCTCTTTCATGAATTCATCGATATTTTGTCCCGATAGCGCTAACATTCTTTGTTGTAATGAGGTTGGTTTTAGGAGATCTTCATCCTTTTTAGACTCATGCTTATCCGAATCCGAATTGTCCGAAGAATTGCGACCTTCATCGGAGAATCGAATTTTAGATTTCTTCGATTTTGGCGGCAGTGGCTCTTCCTCATAGTCGGAGTCTAGATCACGCATTGTTAGTAAATCTGGTGGTGGCCCTGGTGGACATCCGGGTGCTAATTTTTTTGACTTTTCTACAGGCTTCTCTATTGTCGTCTCGGCGGGCTTCTTTAGAATACCGTGCGTTGATGGCGGGATATATGGAATAGAATTTAACGGTGGCCTCGGAATTGGTACTCTTGGGACGTTAAACATTGCAGGAACTGGTGTATCATTCATTTGAGGTAGAGGAATTTCATCGATTTGAACCGATTGCGCATGCTTGACACTCTCGTAATATTGAACTTTTTTGTTTCGGCGCTTTTCATATTCAACCTCTTTGCGTTTGAGTTCGGCCCATAATTCGGGATCATCGTTATGCTGAAAGGAATAATCTATTTAGAAAAGTTGTAATAAACCAAAAACGTCGACTTACATAAAGCCGCAGCACACGATCTAACGTTTCCTTTAATTTTTTTCTTTTCTCGCGCAATACTTTTTCATTTAGCGGGGATGGCTGGTAAACATTGTACTCTGGAAATATTTATAAAGAAACTTGTAAAACCCTTGACAACGATGAATTATTCACAAAATTAATAACAATTCAAGGAATGTTAATAATGCGGCTCTTGTACCTAGTACCTTAGACTTACCCATCTCATCGATCTTTTCCATCTCATCAATCAACTGTGCTGGATCCTTTCCCTTGAGTACGGCCGCCCTCACCATCTGCCGTTGTTTTTTATTTTTCTTTAACTCCTTTTTTCGTGCCTCCTTACCTAGAATTTAATCGATTAAATCAACAAAAGTAAGACTATAACTAGACAAAGCAGTGCACATACGAGCCTGATCCGTGGGGTTCATATACTTCCCACTTTTTGTGGTATTTATCGATCGGCGCCCCATCTTTTGTAAATGGTAACTCAAACGTCTATTATCGAATTTACTATTTATTTAATCGCACAGTTATAAGAAAATTATTTTAATTTATATTTTAAAGTTAAAAATGTGATTGGCATAAGAAATCTAATTTTTTTGTTTTCCTTCAAAATTTGACATTTCTTCTATCGGAAAAGATTCGATACACTGTTAAAAGTGTTAAATAATTTAGTTCCCTCACCGGCCGGGTTTGAAAGTTTTGTCGTTGTACTCTATAAATGCCAAAATAAATAGTTTTTTAAAACACAAAACAAACGTATTTCAATATCAAATCGCATTCATGTTGTGTATATTTCCATTTTAAGTCGGTTTATTTTAGAATAAGTATATTTTTTTATTTACATATTTTTTATAGTTGTGTTATTTTTAATGTATTACTAAAATATGGATAATAAGTATAAAGCGCTATCTTACGTACCACCCAAATCTATAAATATCAAACAACGTAAGTAAAATAGAACATCTCAAGATTGTAACGGGAATTTTAATAATTACTAATGCTCGTGCGTTTTGATTTGTTTGTTGAAAAGTGTGGTATACAGTGATTTATTGGGCCAATTGCTAAAAATATCAATAAATTGGAGTTTGAGTTTTGTTTTTGTAGAATCGGAATCGAGTTAGATTTTTTTTCAATAAGATGGGTTATTTCGTTTGTGACTCGTTGGTGATCTTGACAATGGGACATGGTTTTTCATCAAAAAAGGAATCTATTAAAGATTCAAGCAAGAGAATTTGTAACTATTACATTGAAGTCTCGAAATGATCTCTATATACTTTTGGATTCATATTCTTTATTTGACCATTACATTTAGTATAGGTACCTAATTTCGGCATTGACAAGCAATTTTGTAATCTCGAGATTGGCATTGATTTGTACCAAAGTAATAGTCAAGAATCAAATTGGCCTTCTAGTTTAACAAGCTTTTTTATTAATTAAGTTTTAGCTGGGCCCTTCTCAGCTTCCGCCTAATTTAATTTATTTCATTTAGTGCTGTCAATTTACTCTCGCTGCTGGAGAGCTATGAGAATTTATTTAGATCAAGCACAACACATAAAACACTCATTTTTCATGTTACTAATCTAAATTCATGTCTACTTTCTTTTTGTGTTTTTTGCTTCACCAGGTTTTGGTAAATTAACCCTCGCGACCTGCTCATCTGCAGAGAAAACTAAACCATCGGGACCAGCCACAACGGCATCATCATTCAAAAAAACATTATACACGTACGTTAACCCGAAAAATAATGACGTAAAAATATTGGACGACTCGTTAATAACGGATGATGAATCGGATGATGACGACGGCCCTTCCGGCTCCGAACGTAATAAAATCATTAATAATATCCTAAATTCGGATGACAAAAGTGATGACGATGACCATGATGGTGTAAAACCAGAAGACAACGAACCAATCCGAAGTACAAATCAAAACCACTGTGACGGCGAAAAATCACAATTTTCTGCAAAACTTTTGCTCAACGATTCGGATGAGACGAATTCGATTCTCGAAACGGAAATGGAGAAATTGGGAATCGCATTAAATCCGTCAACTCCACTTCAAAAAAAATGTAGTACGCCACTGTTTAGTACTACGTCTGATACAATAATTAGCCGGCTATCTTCGCAAATGGATCGGCTAGGATTGAACGTGATCAGTAATTTACCTGATGAAATTAAAACACGTAATAGTGTAAACGATAATTCCGAAACGCCTCTCACAAATGTATCAATACTAACTATAAGTAGTACTATAAGTGACGACTCTGAGACTGAAGAGAATACAGATGATAGTGATGAGGATGCTGAATCGGATGTCATTATACTTTCGTCCGACGAAGACGTGAATAACGATAAACGTGGTAGTTCCGAATCGGAACTTCAAAAACATGTATCTAGCCTAACACAGGCCACAAACGATAGTCTAAGTACGCATGTTAAACAAAAATTAAGTGATTTCTTTAACAATATCCCATCGCCTGAATCTCCAGAACGGAGTAGTAGTGCCAAAGATCGTCTGGAGTTTATACCGGAAACACCTGAGGATCACGAAATTATTCCGGAAACGCCGGAGAATTTAAGTCTAAACGATGTTCCGAATCTAGAACAAGAGCCCATCATAAATACGGATTCCTCCGTAGCCAAAATTAATTCACAAGTTGCCCCCAATTCGAATGTATCGAGTGAGGCAGAGGATACGCATGTTAGCGTAAACATTTCTGCTAAAATTCAAATAAATATTCAGATTTCAGAATTGGAAAAAACCAGATGCGAATCGACCGAACCAAGTGAACCAGAACATGAACCGGATAAACTGCAGCAACAATTCAGCAATTCTCCAATTTCGGAAAGGACAAATTTTCAGTTAGAGGATGTAACCAACGAAAGTATCCATGATCAGATATCGCCGGAAAGGGAAACAAATTCGAATAAATTTGTAGGCCTTAACAAAACCGATGTAGAGATCGACGAGGAAATGGAAAGTATATTGAATGAATTGTATGGAAAGGCTTGGCAAACACCACAATTACTTGAAAAGTGTCTATCAACCAAGAAAAAGGCTAATAAAACAACACAGAAGCCAACAGAACAAATTGATGATACCGATTTTAGTTTATGTATGTGTTTACTGTAGCATGCTTATTAAAATTATTAATATGTATTGGGTTACTTCTTACGGGCTCGGATCCGAAGATTCGACATACATTTTAGCAATAATTATTTTAATTTTTTCGTTTGGTTAGTTGGCAAAAAAATTAACGATGAGTTGGAATCAACTAGGCTACCTGAGCGGGTGATGTCCAAAACTAAACGAGCCAAACCGGTTAAGAAGGATAAGGCTTCAACCGGTAAGGAAAAGTCCCTCATTGTTACAAAGGTTCCAAGTAAAAACCCACAAAATTCGTCATCAGACGAAGAAGAACCCCAACATCCCGAACGTCGTCGATTGGATTTCGGTCGTGTTGGTTTGCCTAAACGTCAAGGTATGTAGATAATGATTTTTTTTTTTAATAAACTTTGTTTTAATTTCCATCCACGTTAAATAGCTGCGCTCAAAAGTCAACTTTATCGAAAGGTCTGTGATCCTGATACTTCGGAGACTGAGTCCTCATGTGGAAACGGTTCTGACTCGGATTTGAATTTTACGATCAATGTGAATGAGGTTGATGATGATTCGGATGACGAGATACAGAAGGAGAATCGAAGAGGTAGGTGATTTTGTCAAATTAAATTCATCGTGATTAATCCGTATGCGTTATGCGATATTTCAAAATCATTTCATTGACTTGCAGATCGTCGCATCGGAAAAGTGCTCGATCAATACGAATACAAAAAGAAACCAGCCATTCCTGGAACTCCGCCACTATCCTATTTGCTTCCAGCCACTCAAAAAGCTGGCAATTCAAAACGTAAATTGTACACGCCAGGAAATTTTGAAATATACTTACCAGAAACAGAGGTGACTCCGCCACCAAAACCCTCATGCCAAGAGTCACTTCAACAGATATCCTCTTGGTTTACACTAAAAAATAAGAAAATCGATGAAGTGAAGAAATGCGATTTGTTTGTCACACCAAAATCTAAGGATGCAGCCACACCAAAATCCTCAGCTAAAAGTAAGGCAACCGTTAAAAGTGAAACCTATGGATTCATTCAATCTTTAGATGGTACGTAATATACAGTTTCGAGTGTGTTTTGTTTTCACAGCATTTTATTCTACCTACTCTTAGCTTTAAATTTGAAATAGGTTTCGTGGTCGTAATTTGGTTTTATTTTTAATTTTTTAGGTCCGAAACCTTTATAAAGTATTTCAAGAGTAGTGGTAGTAGTAATCCTGCCGTCAAGTGCAAGTGCTTTGAGCACATACATTTTTTTTATATACTTTGTTGCTAAATAAAGATGAAATTTATATGTTATGATATTTTGTTTCATTGTTTGTTGTAAACAACTGGAACTAAAGCCAAATGATACTAATCATTTTAATTTCATATATTTTACAGACAAAACCCCAAAGGAATATTGCCATCCGGACGCAATAAAATATCGTGATAATTATGCTAGAACTAAATACGAACTTGCGGACAAATTGTATGATTTGTATAATGCCCAAATATTTAATTTTGCGGAAAAGGTCGAAGTAAGCTGGAACAAAAAGCTTTTAACCACAGCAGGAAGATGTCTCACGAAACGGAAAAATAATGTACGATCTTGTCGAATCGAATTGAGTGAAAAGGTATTAACCACAGCCGGACGTTTACGATGTACTCTGGTGCATGAGTTGTGTCATGCCGCAACTTGGTTGTACGATGGGGACAATGGACATGGGCCACGTTGGAAGGCGTGGGCATCCAAATCGATGAGTGTGTTTCCCGATCTGCCGAAAATTGGTGTATGCCATGCATATGATATTGAGTATAAATATACATACATGTGTACGCAGTGTAATGCCAAGTATGGAGCGAAATTGTTTATTGTTTCGATTTTTATTTAATTTTTTTTTATTTTGTTTTGCCACAGACAACAAGCCCATTCAAAAGCGATGAAAGTGGAAAATAAATGTTGTAAATATTGCCATGGTAAAATAGAAGTATTTCTGAACAAGAAGAACCGGGATGGTGAAATTGTTCGTACACCGATACGGCCAGTGACAGGATTTGCCAAATTTGTGCAGGAGAATTACAAGTTTCATAAAACAGACGGAGTAAAACATGCTGATGTGATGAAAATTTTGGGTAGTAAATTTCGAGAAATGGGTGCCAGTGAACTGTAATAATCGGAATGGAGCGTAATGGAACAATTTAAGATGCGTGATTATATTAAATATATTTTTGACATGAAATTTTAATAATTCTAAAATTTTAACAGTTTCTTATTAATTCACCTTGACAGGCTCAGATATCCCACCTCCCAAAAACTTTTAAAACCACTGTTTCTTTTACAATCATTTGGAACTTTTATTTTAACGCCAATATACAAATTAGTAGCTTAAAACTGTACAATTTAAAACTATGAAATATTTCATTCAGTACGGTCCATCTGTTCAATCTCTCCACTTGCATCAGTCTTGACCGTTCGACAATATCCACACTTGTCCTGTTCTTCATCGTCCAAAATATACATACATTTTTGGCGGTCCGGACCCAACATCCCTGAACATAATTTTAGCTTATCAATATTATCAATGATTGCGCCTAAATTATCGGGCTCCGTATCCAAAAGCTCTGTTTGGGCAATTTCCTTGTCGAGAACATAACTTTTCGTTACCAGATTATTATGAACGATAATCATTTTTATCGATGTCATAAATTCGACGCTAAATTGTGAGACACAAATAAATTTTCGATTCACGTCTCGATGCCAGCCCCATAACGTATTAGGCATAGTGACTTCAAAGACATCTTCGAATAGTGACTCGAATTTCTGGAGAGTTATTTCAGGAATCAATTCCTCTTCTGTTACAATACCGTTTTCATTATTACTTGGATAAAGTATTGCTGCATCTTCGATTGAGTTGGCGGCTGGTTGAACCATACTCTCAGGGATAGTTTCGTTTAATACTTGGTCTCCATCATGTTCAGCCGGTATGGTTGGTGCTTGTGCAGAATCGCGCTTCATTTTTTTTGCAGACGGTGATTTTTGATTATCCTTCGCTTTTCGTAACACCCAATTTACTGGTGGATTGTATTCTAGATTTAGCGTGGGCACAGCTTGCCGTTTAAGCTTAGGCTTTGTTCTCTCCAACTTATGTACTTCGCCGTTAATTATATGTTCCCACGTTGTTATGATGTCATCCTTATCGAAATGCCGTTCACAGACACGATCTGACTTTCGGAATGGACGCCGTTGTTGTGGCAGACGCTTGAGCCACTGTTCGAATACGGCATCATCCTGGGGGGAAATTAAGAATGTTTGGGTATACAGTATACTAAACGCAAATATTTTGTGTATTTCGTGCAATTTTGTATACAAACCTTAGGCGCCATAAACATCATACGCTTTGTCCATTCTCGACATTTTGAATCGCACAAGGGGACAAAACAATTCCGCATCACGTTTTAAATATCTATTTGATTTGAAAATTATTTAGTATTGGGGAAAATTCGTGAAAAATTGTTGATAAACTATTTGTGTTCTTCATTTGACGTTTATATTATTTTTCGGATAGTTATTATTTTCCCCACTGGTGCTGTATGTAATTAAAATGTTCATCGCTTGAATATTATTTGTCGACAGCATTAAAACCTAAATTTTAAGCTAGTGCTGCATCACGGTGGTTCATTTTAACGTTTGATTTTTTTAATTTAAAAGATTATAATAAGTGGCACGGTATGGTCGAAGGGAGGATGCGTTTGTTTAAGACCTGTCCTGAATTAGTGAAAATGTTTGTTTTCCGCATATATGCAAAATGGTTTGGTTTTGATTAAAAAATCAGAATAAATATCAGCAGGAACAAATTTTAACTTAAATATACCGTTAACAAAGAAGTACAGAAAAGTGTATAGTATATATAGCATTGATACAGAATATATCATTTATCTGGGATTTAGCCCTACTCAGATACGTTTTGATAGCGATAATAATAATGTTATTAATTTTTCAATTTTCTCAGCTTTATTTTTAGGGTTACAACTGCAACACCTGCAAGACTAGAAGTAAATTATGGAAACTTGATAAATAGAACAAGGACCCGACACGAATTGTGCAGACATCTCTGAAAGAAGTGGCACAATGGCAGAGGCCGTTGAGAGGCGACGATGCGGTTTCACGGTGTAGAGAACGAGTTGGCTTCTTCAGGTTGTCTAAAACAGTATAAAGATCAAGCTCATGATCGAAACCAGATTGTTGACACAGTAAGGGACCAGTAATGGCCTTTAAAAACTGTTATAATAACACATCATAATAAATAGAACCGTATAAAACTCGTACAAAAGATACACAAAAAAGAAAAAGTTTAAACAGTAAGATAAATAACATAAAATTAAACAGTAATGAAAATCTGGAGAGCTATTAAGACTTTAGAGCCTAATTAAAACTACCTTGTCAGTCTGCTAGGCAGGAAAGACTCAAGAATAAAGCCAAAAACCAATATCAAGTTAGGTTAATTGTTGTGATATTTTATTAGTCACATATTATTAGACAAATATTATATATGTAGTATAATTATGTACATACAAAATTATTTCTAATTTTAGAATATGTACTTCAAAATTAAAATGGCCGCACTGCTGACGGGTGGGCATATTGGTATATATGCATTTGTTTTTGTTGGTATTGTGTATGTGCTGCATTCCATTTATTGGCTATTTTATACATTACTCTGCCGAATAACTTATACCAATATAAATATGGTATATCGATCATTTGCATCAATAAATCCTATAGAAATAAGACACGAATTAAGAATTGATTATGGCTTATGTATAATTTCTTTATCGCACTTACCCAATATTTGGATGGATGGATGTAGAAAATATTAAAGTTGATAGGGCTGTGATATATCCCTAACACACTATAAAGCCATGAATTTTGCCATGCTAAACCAACAAACACGCCCTTAACTAGCATCTAGATAAGGGATTTTTAATGTTTTGTATAATTAGTTGGTTTTGGAATCACCCTCTTGCTTAATAGAAGATGTCTCCATTAAAATTTTAGAATTTGTGTTTTGTTTTTTAGCCTCGTCCAAAGAAATTCTACGAATTAATATTTTATTGTATAGACTTGTTGTATCAAAAGGTTTCGCCATTTTTAAAGCCGATTTAATAAATTTATATTTTGTCGCGCACGTAATACTAAATAGTTAATGATTTGCTGTGTTCGGCGTGTTTACTTTATATATATTCTAAAAGAAACGTTGATAAGCACTTATTATGCTAAAACCTCGAATTTTATCTAGCTATATAGTAGAACATACGTAATAATAATTCTTTATTTTGAAATTTTTTTTAGCTTTTATTTTAATTCGGTCTTTGTTTGATTGGAGTCATCAAAAAGCACCATCGTTACTATTCTTCCACGAAACGACTATCGTTTTGAATTAAATTATTTGTATTTTTAGAGTTTAAAATGTTTTTTGCTCAAACGTACTACGTTTGAAATAAGTATAGTATTCTTATATTAAGCACTTCGTAAATAGATTGCAATGGAATCATGTTTGCTACAGCGTTGTACAAACATTAGCGACTCGTATTAAGCTACTGTTCTTTTATTCAGTGCTTTGCTACTTTATATGAGAAATACAGAAAGCGAGTGGAAGCTTTATTCCTTCTTTTGTCTAGCAATTTCTTTATCAATCTCATGGGTACTTAATACTCTAGGGGTTTCTCACTTCTTCAACAAAATACCACACAAAATATCAATTATGATATTCAATGCTTCACTGAAACCTACATGTAAATGTTTGAAGATTCCAAAAAAAGATGCGACCGTTTATGCGAGTTTGCATCGACATAATATTTCCTTCATTTTGATTGAAATTAGTCTCTTCATATTTAGGTAATAGACTGCTAAACCTTAATCATAATTTTATTTCTGTCCCGTAACTACTTTCTCGTCTTTCTAAACTGTGCAATTGATAAGTTTAATATGTTCAGGTTCCTGGTACGCAGGTATAAGTACGCACCTTGATAATGATAAATGGCATGACTTGAATAGTTTTTTGAAACGCTAACGTTTTGACGATTTGTTTATATTTATCCAATTAACTAAAAGAACGCGTTGCCATATTAATTAATCTAAGATTAGGATTTAGGTTGTTATTTAAATTGCGCAATTAATTCAGATGTTACATAAATTGTATGGGGGAACTACCGAAAATAGATAAATTTTAGATAAGAATACATTTCGCTGATACTGTATGCAATCGAGTATTATTTATTATTATATTTTAATTATGGGGTACTTAACAAATTCCGATGATTTGATATTTACGAATTGCTAACTTCTTCAAATTTAAAAGCTTTCATTATTTCATAATGGAAAATGATTTTAGAGCAATATGAGAATATTTGATTTGTTTATAACAGTAATCTGTTCGAAAGTAGAAATTGTTTTAAAGACGTTGGAGAGAAAAAGATCCAATGCTAATTTATTATTGGGAAGTACTCATCAAACTACTTTTTTTAATATGTTCAAATATAGGACGGGTGAGAATCATACCTTACCATGCCTAATAAATATTGCATGCGTATTGTTTATTTAAACACACTTTATATACTTGATCCCTTTCTAGATAACCCATATTAAATATAAATAAAGTAATTAAAACGTTAGCGTTACGGGAGAAAGAGTAACGATTATTTGTTATTATGGATACTCTACTGTATAGATAAAATTCGTTTACGACGATTTCTTATCAGCATTTATTGAAATATTATTAATAAAG
This sequence comes from Tipula unca, assembly GCA_951394425.1. Lineage (NCBI taxonomy): Eukaryota > Metazoa > Arthropoda > Insecta > Diptera > Tipulidae > Tipula > Tipula unca. The sequence goes on from OX596382.1 coordinate 10,787,627, forward strand.
TAAACAAGCCGAACACGCAGCAAACTATCTATTATTATCTGTTTAGTATACAACGTTCGATAGGAATAATAATATTCATGTTATAAACCGTATACATATATACGCAAATATTAAAATGGCGACTCCTTTTGATACATCAACCCTCTACCATAAGATATTAATTCGTGAAATTTCTTCGGACACGGATAAAAAACAGGAATTTATAAATCTTCAAGAGCAAAAATCAAACAAGATTGAAACACCTACTAGTAGTAGTTCGCAAGAGGGTGATACTAAAATTGAAAGTAGTACAAAAGCATTAGAAATCCCATAGCTATAGAGTAAAACTATAGTTAAAGGTGTGTTTGTTGGTTATAGCGTGGTAAAATCGTAAATAAGTGCTCAAATTAGGCCAAATGCCGCATAATATAATCTCATATGTGTTTATTTTTAGGGTGGGCAAAGTATATAGCCACAATATACCAACAAACACAAGAAAACATCAATAATCCATTAAATTAATCCACCGTTTGAAGTGCTGTGTGTATTTAAATTATAAAAAAATTGTCTATAATCATTTTGTGTATTGAGAACTTTATTTGTTGTGTATAAAATATAAATTACTGGTGAATATAAGCAGTTGCCAATAAAATATCGAAAACAGTTAGTTTAAATCTGTCACCATCTCTCACTTAATTTTACGATGATCACACTGTATACTCATAGTGAACAAGAAAACTTTAACCTACCTATTAAAAATAAATATATCAATGAAACATTCTAAACTGCAGTATGAGTAAGTTATGAGTGAGATACTTGGTTCTGTACCTTTTTGAAAATTTGTAACTTTTAGGGTACCTGATTTAATTCGCCTCTTTCCAAACCTATAGAAGAAAACGAAGCTATAATTTTCGAATTTTGAAGTAATCTTTATTATTTTGTTTGAAGATTTATTAGCAGGCCCTTATACACTTCTACAACGAAACTAATATACACCATAAGTCCATAATATGAACATTAAGTGACAAATTTGGTCTGAATGATTGAGAATTATATTCATCACAACTAAATATCTGTAATGTAGCGATCAATTTATTATTGGTAAAATCTAAAATACACATATTGTGTCCATTAGTTTAAAATATAAAAACATTCGTCATGATAAGATAAGAGCCCTGGTTCTTATTTTTCATGTATATATAGAGGTTTAATTGTTTTAAATGAAGTAAATTTATTTTACAACCACAGCCAAAGTTCAATCCTATCTATATATATAGTTTTTAGAAATCCACATAACACCGCTTTGAAGGACATAGGTTTTTCGTTTATTTTAACGACAGAATTTTGCGTGGATGCTCAAAATTGTGAGTTTCTGCCATTTTTATTTAAGCACTCAATCAATTATACAATCCAACCTTGATAATTGCAAACCATACAACTTAAGCAAATAGCTTAAAGTGATCCTTCATTGAAACGCTATACGTTTTGACAAATTTTGTTTATATCTATTCGATTGTCTATAAATCATGCGATAAAACACTTGAATGTTTTTATCAATATAACCTCGTTATAGACAAATGGGAATCAAATTAAAAAAAATCATCTTAGCCTCTGTTTTGTACTTTATGCCATTTTGTAGCATTCATTATGTCACTAAATATGTTTCTCTATGTTGATATAACATCGATGTTTTATTTCATGGGTGGCGATGGACTTTCTGTTTCTTTCGCTAATATAGCAACTTCTTATCAAACAAGAGATATGAAAAGCACTCAGAATACTCATGCATTTTGTTCGATTTTGAAATGTTTCAAACCAAGAAAATATTACCTAAAAAAGGTTCTAATACTTTCCGCTCTTATAGAGAAGTAAACTATTATATACCCTACAGGTGTAGGAGTTTACACCTTTAGAGTGATCTTCATTAAACGACGTCACCGTAAATATTGATTCTTTTATCTAAACAAAATACTTATCAAAATAATGATAGGATATTTTATTTGGCCAAATTCAGAATGCGAAATGGCGCCTCTTGCCTGATATCACTACCTCGGAAATTTATAGTTCTCAATACTTTATCTCGTTTTGTAATAACCTGTTTCAAACTATTTCTTACTTAATCCTGGTTTTAAATATGTAGTTTTGAAAATTACTGTGTCGTACCTGATGCTATTCGTAAAACACATCGCGTTTCGTACATCTTTCGTAAAACTGAAACACCAGTATCTTATATCGCCAGCCCAATCAGGTGCTTGTATATGCAGATGACATATGCGTGATTGGATTGAATATAGCAACGGAGTGAAGGAAATAGTTCATCCGCTTGTAGAGCTTCTATTGGACTCCAGATCAATGAGTCCAAAACAAAAGGATGAGGATATATTAAAGCGCGGCTAGCGGCTGGTAGTCGTGCTTTGAATCCTCTAAGGTAACTGCTAAAATCTAAACACCTATCAAGTGCCGTGAAGCCGAAGCTTCACAAAGCGTTGAACAGTCCCTTGTTATGTATGGATGTGAAAATTGGGCGCTGACAGATGAGTACAGATAAAGCTCCTTACCGTTTTGCGTGCTGACCGGAACGAATTGTGCAGCGATTTCTGAAAGGAGAGCCACCATATTGTATGCGCAGAAGTCGCTGCAGGCGACGATGGCTTCACGGTGTAGAGAACGACCTGATTCCTTCAGATTGTCTAAGACAATATGAATACCATGCTCGGGATCGAATCCGTTTGAGCCAAATTGTTCATACAGTAAGGGTCCAGTAATTGCCTTTAAAAAATGCTATTATTATTACCTGATGCTATTTCGGTCCTTATGCAAACATAAAAACATAACTATTATACGATAAATTGTCCATACGGTAAATTGTTATACAATGTCCTATACTGTCCATACAATAAATTGTGTTTACGATAAATTGTGTTCACGATAAATTGTTTCTACGGTAAATTGTTTATGATAAAAACCCTTTTTAAGAACAAATTTTGTCTTTGAAAGTTTGAGATCCAAAATTTTGAATAAAATCTGAAACGTGTGTAAAGTGGTAAAGATTAAAAAAAACTATAGAGAAAATGAGATATTCAAAATATATATGGTATTACTCAATCTATCCTATGTATAATTGTAACTGTAGATTAGATAATCGGTGTTTCCCTGTAAAAAACCAAACATTCACTTCGTAAACGTATAGCTGGTATTGACCGATATTGACCCAATCAAAAAGTATCGCATGTTGCTCTCTTTGTAGATAAAGGTAGCTGTCAACAGGATAATCTTTGTTTGATAGGGTTTTCAGAAACAACTAAAGGTAACGTCTCTTCTACTACTGAAGCTAAGCCAGGGTGGGGATCAATATCAAACGTTAGGTCAAATGTAGTAGGCCTAGTACCAATATCCGCTGCTATAGCAGAGCAAGGTCAAACGGCAGCCATTGTGAATATTTCGAGATAAAAGTATCTGAAGTATGTTAATTAGCTTTGTACAGGCCATCTGGGATTTCAGTTGGCACGACTATTGATTTTATTGAATATGTACTTTTAGGGTCCAATAAGACGACATCTCTATCAGCAGGTGTCGTGATGATAGACTTTAATGTAGATTTCGTTAAACATCCTAATAACCAAATCTTCAAGAATATTCAAGCATGTACATTGGGATCGGTCTTTATGGTTGAGATTCCGAATAGTTTAGTTGACCCGAATTGTTTTCTATAATTTAAAATAAATATAATTTGAAAACAAAATTTATTTTTATAGAATTGAAAAGTACATTGCGCACGGAACCCTCGGCGCATACTATATACATAGCAGAGTGTTTTGAAATTTATAATCTTCTACTAACATCATATATACCACCCTAAGAATTTTACCCATTACTACAATAACTTAAATTACTACAGCTTAATTTCATATACTTACGTACGTATTAGTAATTATCATTGAAGCGCAATAAACTAAAAATATAATTTTTTTGATATACGAGTAAATCATAATTGCAAGCGTTATGATACTGTTTGACGATGTAGAAATTTGGTATTCATTGTGAGTTTCGAAAACGGCATCGTCTACCCGATGAACTCTAATTATTATAAAGTGTTATTTAACACCACATATACTTAGAATAAATTATCAGTTGAACTGAACTATTCGCAGAATTAACATTGTCGTAACAATAAAAGTGTTATATATATTCTAAAAATGGCTATTCAATTTGAAGTTATTGCAAGTGATTACCCTGGTGTCATAGGAAATATAAACACAACTACTGAAGGTTTGATTATTGTTAAAAGCCATCCACATCCAACTAACAATACATTAACATCCAACTAACAATACTATACATCCACATCCAGCTAACATAAATTAAGAATTAAAATGACAAACGTGGTCAACCAATAATGGCATTAAATTCGAAATTATTATATAATTGATTTATCCAGATGTTAAACGAATCGCGAATACAACCGGAAGTCTTTTTATTTTTACGAGATGCCCACATCCAATTCGAGTATGCGGTGAGTAGTTAAGGCGAACCAGTGACGTGAATTTATTGGCAAATCATGAAACAACTTAATGTTGTCCTGCGGTCACCATCTATAGGATGAAAATGTAAAATTATGTATTAGTAGGAATTATTTTATTTAAATAAATACTCATATGTTATTTTAAGTCTGTGCGTTTTATTTTAAGTTCGGCTAAATTTTTTAGAAGTTACTATGCAAATAACGAAAAGAGTTAGTTTAAATCTGTCACCATCTCTCATTTAATCCTATGATGAGCATAGTGTAAACAAGAAGAATTGAGCTTTAATGCATTTCAAATAAGAGTAAGAATTGGGGATTTTAATGCTAGAGCTGGCAGAAGTCAGGCCGACTTGTGTGAAAACATAGGTCTGTACCGATAATGGTGAGAGAATGATGTACTTTACAATTGCTCCCATCCTTAGAGTAATAAACATATTCTTTCCACACAAACAAATACATTTGGAAGCATGGATCCATCCTCGTAAAGCTTCCCGCAGCCAAACTGACCACGAGTTAACGTTGAATCCGATTCTTTACAAACCTTTATTAATTAAATATACCTAGCCTGGTGATAATATAATTTTTATCTTAGCTTATATCATCAATTACAATCTTATCTTGATATCAATAAACTACGAGTTAAGCGTATAACTAAAAGTGCAGTTTCATTGAAACGCTAACGTTTCGAGGATATTTGTTTATATTTATTCGGTTATCAATCACTTGAAAGTTTCTCGTAGGATCTAAATATAAGGATAACAAAACTAAAAGTAATATACAAGAGTCTGGTTCTCTTAAAAATCCGGGAACCAGTGCTGCCTAGACCTTGGCCTTTATGAGAGAACGGATAAGTATAGCGAAAAGCTGACATGGGGTTAAAAGTATTACTGAGCCAAAGTTGAGTGGTTCGGCAGAGGTTTCGCCGTCTAAATAACAGAGATCTCACGAGAACCCGCTAAAAGTGGCTAAAGAAATTCAGGAGACTGTAACCAAGCCTTTTAATGAGAAGCTTAGGAAGCCGCTACTGATGGCTAAAACGCCCCTAAATTGGAGTAGCACTAGTCGTTACATACCTGAAAATCATGAGGAAAACCCAGAACCTGCAGGAAATTCCATGTACCCAGAGCACGAGCTTGGCTCCCAGTGGAATCCAGCGATCCCAAAGCAATTTTGGCAGAGATCGGCTCTTATCATAGTTAATAAAGAATAGCTAAATCAATGGTTTAGTCAGTCGATTTGGTGCAATTACGCTCAAGATCTACAAAAACGAAAAAGCTGGCGGGTCAGAGGCATCAGCAACAAATGAGGATATCCCTTGTAGGGTAGTGTTGATGGCCCGATGGGTTCCCAGAGTGTTTTAGATGAGTGTGGGGTAACTTGCTTTATATACTCGAAAATATCCAGATTATTGATGATAGTTTAATGTGCAATCCAAGTATACTCGCTGTTTGGCGGGGTTCATGCATTCTGGAAAAAAATAACCTATACGTTTTTATTCTGCTAGCTAGCATTAAGACTGTGCACTGAATTGGAAAGTGTCTGATGTGTCATGTGTTTTCTGATCAATGCCATCATATATGAATTGGTTATAAAACAATCTACCACATCAACTGATCAGTTCAATATCCGCTTGACATTGGTCCAGGGCATTGCACATTGCAGGTAATATAAATCAGATGCTATGATCTGCCGGCCAAGGCACAACATGTCTCATCTTACTATAAGCAGGTTATACATATTGAAAGCAACGAACGACAGATGGTGTAATACCAACTAATGCGTAATAACTAGACACGTCTGGCCAAAAGTAGACCGGTCCAAATCCGGCCAGCTATATGGTTGTGGAAATTATCACGAGAGACTGTCTCATAGGTAAAAACGCGGGCAGACTAGGAGTTTCTCCATATATGATTACTTTCGTAGCTGCGAAGATGAAGAAGAATCGCTCGCCTAGCCTACCTGAAGGATCTTGGAGTGAGCGACATATATGAGTGATATTGATGATTGTGTATAACATTCTTCCAAGTAGGTGCAATAATTTACTATAAGTTATTAGCACATACATACTAATTAGTATAGTTATTATCAAGCGCAATAAACTAAAAATATAATTTATTCCGGTAACATTTTGAAAGCGTTATGATAGAGCTTAAGGATTATGTTGACTTGGTATCTTTCTGACTTTCATTAACGCCATCGTTCGTTTGTTTGATTAAGTAATGTTTATCAAAATATTATATATAAGTATGTACGCATAATAATTTATCATTTGAACCTAACTATTGGGAGAATTAACATTGTTGTAACAAAAGTGTTGTGATTTTTAAAAATGGCTAATAAATTTGAAGTTATTGAAAGTGATTACCCTGATGTCATAAGAATTGTGAACACAGATGAAGGTTGGATTATGTTGTTAACATTCATGCAAATCTAACTAACAATACATCCACATCCAACTAAGCGGACCAAATTTCAACCCTTTTTAAGAATATCAGCATCTATATTCACACGAGTATACAAATATTTTGGTTTTAAACTTAAAGAGGGCAGCGTTACGATAATGTTGCTGCATAATTGTGTTTGGAGTAAACGTTACCTCTTAACGACACAATATTCATTAATTGATTATAACATTATGCAGATGTTATGCTAATCGTGAATACACCCGGAATTCGTTTTATTTTTATGAGATGTCCACATCCAAATCGAGTACGTGGTGAATGGTTAAGGCGAATCACAGTGACGTCCATTTATAATCGAAGTTTGATTCAACTTAACACAGTTGCAGTCACCATCCATATAGGTAAAACTCATGAAGGATGAAAATGGAAAATTATTAATTGTATTTTAATTACAATAAATATTTATATATTATTATATTAATTTAAATCAGTGAGTTTTATTTTATCTTCTACCAGTTTTTGTTGTTTGGCACTAATTAGTTCACATTGCTTAAAGATTGGTAGCGTTACACATCGCGGCTTAAGAGGCTTATTAATTAATCTTATGGTCCCCTATTGAGATAATAACCTATATAAACAAACGTCTGGATAAATTATAAGTAGCTAAGTATCTAAGCTCTTTAGCCGACATTTCATAAAAAAACGAACGAAAGGCGTGCAGTCCAAGTGTGTGATTGAATTTACATAATAAGTAATACTTCCATTTACGCTGCTTATTGTTTATTGATAAAGATTGTAGTAATATATTTTCACGATAATCTATATAGGTCTAGATTTAGATAATACTATCTAATCATCAGTAACAGATGCATACATCGTTTTTACAAATTAATGGCCATGTCTTGACGCTATAATTAATTATACAGTAGTATACTATAATAAACTAAATATGGTTATAAATTGAATTTTCTACCGAATTTATAATTATAAAATAGCGTACATAGATGTATGAATTTATGATATTTATGATCATATTTGCAAATATAACATGCTAACACTACACCAACCGTCAATAACTGTTGATAATGCAGATATGTTTGAATATTCAAATTTTAATATTTTAGTACAACATGAACTAAAACAGCAATGTTACTATTTAAAAATATTTATCTATTTACATATTAGATTTAGATGTATAAACTAATAAAATTAAGTATAATTTTGAAAAAATTAATAAAAATTAATAAAATTAATTATTTTTATTATGATTATTACTTCATTACCGATGTATGTACTAAAAACTTCACTACCACCAGAAACCACAACGGCGCTCGTGTCTCAAATCCAGAACTAAGAATTTTTCGATTATTTTGTCATCATCAAGAAGTGTTGTCAAACTGTCAAATAAGTTACCATATTTCAGTGTCGAGCTCGCGAGATATTTTATTATCGAATTAAAAAAAAATAAGAACATTTTTGTAATTTTCCCAATATTTACTGAGTGCAGTGATAAATATTCATAAATATTTTATTTAATATTTGGTCGTGCTATTATAGTATTTTATTAAGACGGAAATAAATAAAAATAAAAATTTCACGTTACACATAAAGGAGTGAACTTTGTTGGGAGTGTGTGTGTGTGTGAACAAAAAGTCGAGCAAAAAGAAAATTCCAAATTCAAAATGTTAGCCCTAATAAATAGAATTTTGGATTGGTTCAAAAGTTTATTTTGGAAAGAGGAAATGGAATTAACTTTAGTTGGTCTACAATATTCTGGGAAAACTACTTTTGTTAACGTTATTGCTGTAAGTCGTTTAATTATTATAAATTGCATCTCAATTACTACTGTCATGGTGGTGTTGGTAGTGATGATGGTGGGGCTGTGCATATGATGTGTGATTTGTCAATGGCCCCCTATTTTTGCTCTGATATTGAAAAAAAAAATACTTTTTGTCATGACTCATCCAAACATTAATGAATAAAAATAAAAATATTTCCTTATCTCATGATATACAATCCATTAATTATTCGTATTAGTAGTATATAGTACAATAAACAAAGTCACAACACCACACAAAATTAAAAAACTACAAATATTTATGTTTTTCTTTATTTTTTCTATATTCTCCACACATATGATTTTCTTCGATATTTTCGTCTCAACATTTTGCAGTCTGGACAATTTAGCGAAGATATGATACCAACTGTTGGTTTTAATATGCGTAAAATTACCAAAGGAAATGTTACAATCAAAGTGTGGGACATTGGAGGACAACCCAGGTTCCGATCAATGTGGGAACGATATTGTCGCGGGGTTAATGCTATTGTGTAAGTACTCAACTATTGTTATCTAATTTAAATATCGATACATTGTATATTAAGATAAATAAGATAATAATTCCAGTTTAAATGGATTCATGAATTGTCGTCGAAATGGCTTAATTATGTTATCGTTATCACCTCGGGTTATAATTTTGTTTATATTTTTCTTTTTGTTAGATAAGACTACCAGATGTTTTACGAAAACAACGTAAATTTCTCAGAAAGTTTATTGAATTTAAAAATTACTTTGATTTTGTACTCATACGTTCAAAAAACTTTGCTTTTTATCGGGTCGCCAGACTGCAGTGATCAAGACCAACAATTGTGTTCCAAAGTCGTTGTTTACTTAGATTCGAAATAGGTTAGGATCTTTTCAGCTCGTGAAATTGTAGTTTAACAACAAATAATTAATATTTGACGAAGTCGTAATGTTTGGGTAATTAGGCGGCACAAGCGATAGTTTATGGCTTAGAACTTACAATTTTGTGATATAATAAATTATATTCAATTTTAGAAACCTCTATTCGTGACTAATTTGATTCAAATATTTATGAAACGTGGTACAATGGTAGTTCGCACATTTGAGAATGATATCATATCAGCTAGTTAAATGAGTCATATCTTAGAAAAAGTTGAATTAATGATCTCGTGATCTTCAATTTAGCATACAATTTATTATTGTACGATCAGCTCGATAATCTTTTTGTCAGTATCTCAATGATACAAACACAACATAATTAACCGCTTCAATAGAACCGAGAACGATAATACAAACAACCGAAATGAAAATTCTTTTTTTTTTTAAATTATGAATGAAACACGGATTTACCCAAAAAGAAAAAAAAATTAAAAATAAACTTGTGCTATATGGATGATCCACACCTCTTCACAAAAAATAAATTGAAAATCGAAAATTAATTTTTTAACAATATTTTTTTTTGTGTAGGTATTCACAAAAATAAGAAGAAAATTCTTTTTACAGTTTAATGAAAATTTGTGGAAATGAAAGCATAAAACACAAAGTTATGATAACAAATTTTTTGTGTGCTCTTCTCTGTGTAGCAATTTTATTATCCACACAAAAGCAAAAAAACGAAAATTATAGTAACATAAGTTTTATTTTTAAAACATAAAAATCAATGAATTTATTATTACATAAATTCCTTTGATGCCTGCCCTTATTTGTGTCATACCCGTGTCTTTCATATGAATATCATTATTTTATAAATGCACTGGAATCATTATCAGCTGTCTCAATATAAACCCACATATAGCACAAATTCTTGGGTAGACTTGGAAAATCAATTATTTTATTTTTTATGTTTCCTAAAAAAATAGACTTCTCGTATTCTAATCAATATATAATATTGAATTGTGTAAAGTGGATTGAATTAGGTACGTTGATAGTATATTTAGGTTGTGTGCCTTATCTCATTTTTGCGATAATACGCACTTAATTTTACTTTTGTTCCGTTGATAGTGAAGAATCGATTAAATTTATTTGCTTAGACCACACAATATACTATAAATTGTGTTCGCTAAACCGCGATATATGCGATTTAGAATGGTGGAATTTCCATTATAGACTAAAAAAAATATAAATCAAGTGAAAGTCGTTGTGGTTGATCACCTTTTTCGATTAAATTACTGTACTTATTCGCTGCGAAATTACACAATTTAATAAATAATACGGAAAATTTGAAATGATTAGGAAATTCTAAGCGATTCCAGCATTAATTGAGAGATTACATTTCGGTAATTCAGGGAATTAATTTTTCCTATGATATGCAAACTACCGAAAATGCACATTACAGTCTTAGCAAATTTAATTTGAACCAAGAAAGACAGAATATCTGGAGTTGATCTATTAAACGACAATATTCTTAATAAGCACGATCAGCAATCAGCACTACTAAAGTTAGGTGCAACAAGTCTCATTTAGAAAGTTAAATGATAAAGGGATAGTTGATTGAATAAAATTAATTTTTATCGTGATTTGTGCGTCAGATTTTTTTTTGAACTTTGTAATTAGGTGATTATTAGTAAGTAAACTTTCTACACAAAATAACATTTCATTGCTAGACCTATAGTATGACGCATATGCAACTAATTCAGTCTTCCCTTACAGTTTAGTGTCGTAGAGTTAAATTCGAATTTACATGTAGATTTTAAGATATAAGTCATCTCTCTCTCTAAGGATTACTGGCAAAGTGGCAACTTGGAGACTGATATTAAGCTAGATTGCATCCTTTTGACACTTAAATGTAAAATTTAGATACCTTTTTCTAAAATTATTCTACTTGCAGATATATGGTCGATGCAGCAGATTTAGATAAAATGGAAGCTTCACGTAACGAACTACATTCATTATTAGATAAACCACAACTAAGCGGTATACCTGTACTAGTATTGGGCAATAAACGTGATATACCAGGGGCATTGGATGAAACTGGACTTATTGAACGAATGTAAGTGTACATCACATTGCATATTTTCTATTTTCAAATTGATAATTTAATTTTTAACTTAAATAGGAATTTGTCTAGCATACAAGATCGAGAAATTTGCTGTTACAGTATTTCATGTAAAGAAAAGGATAACATTGATATAACACTGCAGTGGTTAATTGCTCATTCAAAAAGTCAAAGTCGTTGAATTTATACAGTACTAAATACTAATACTAAATCTAAAATAAAAATTATTAAAAAATCATAAAATTTAACAAAAAAGTTTAATTATTTAATTTATATAAATAAACAAAAAAAATAAAAAATAAAAATTATATTTAATTGTAAGCTTTAAAACAAAACAATTAAACTTTATCTGATATAACAAAAAAAAATCAATTTCTAAAGTAGTTAAAATATTACTTTAAAATGAAATATTTAGCTGAGCTGTTGAGTATATGCAACTGTTCAGCTCTTTAAATATCTGTTTGTAGTACACACAAAACTACATTTTTTTTCAGTTTATTATTTTATTTCGGTAGTTCACATACAGAATTGATAAAAAAATATAGTTAATAGTTATTGTAACACACAAAAATAGTTTTAAAATTAAAAAAAAAATGTATCGATGGCTGTGTCACGATCATGTTATTAGATTATTTTTTTTAAACACAATTTAATAGAGGAATTATGTGATTGGTCTTCCGCCGAACTCAGAATCTCTATATCTTGAGTGTAGCAAATCACATTAATAGCTATATTATATATAAAAACAAAAAAAAATATAACTTAACTATACTAAATCTATTTGAAACATGACATTTTACTGGCTCGAAAGAAGCGCAACTCCGTAATAGGGTGTCTATTAACTACTTTTGTATTTAAGGTGCTATTATTATGTTATCGCGATTGGAGAGAGAGAGAGAGAGCCATCGATTTTAGGGAAGTGATTTTGTATTTGTTGTTTATTTAAAATGGTTCCGATACCAATTATAGTAGAGACATATAGTATCTCAAATAGTTTATATTTAAATTTTAAATTTTTGTTTAATTATAATTTGAATCATTTTCTCCTTATCAACCTTTGCCAAAACCATTTATAATTTAATTAGCTTGCAAAATGTGTGTGCGCCCTAAAGTTGGTGCTTAATTCTCAGTATTCTCTCCAATTGGAATAAATATCGAAATATTTTTCCTGGCCAAATCCATTTTCACCTGCATATTTCTTTGGCAAATTCAATTAGAATATTTTTTCCGATTAGTTTTGTTGGTGGCTTGTTTGTTTAAGGTTAAAAATTTAGGTTAGCCACATGACACCCAAGAATGCTGATTAGCTATCTTTTGAGTGTAAAGACGTCTAGATTGGAAAATAATCCAAAAATTGGTCTGAGAATTATTTTTTGGTTATTTATATTTTGCGATGTCATTGTGCTAATTTACCATCACCTACTCTTCTAGAATAGAAATGATTTAAAATCGAACAAAATTCCAAAACCTTCCCTTCGTTAATCTGTGAATTAAAAAAATAAAAAACCCAAACACATTTTTAAAATTAAATATTTAGTCGGTATTATACTATTATGGTTATATATTTAAATGTAAAAATTCTAAAAACTTTGATCAGATTTGATAAGCGACTTTGGACTATAATATACAATGTGAACAACAAGCTTTTACACACTACCCCCGAATTGTGCTCTATATAATATTATAATATCATGACATTTTTAATCGTTTTTTGTTGCTCTATCCACGTCCCTTCAATATTTCTTGTCCTCGGTTTGTCCAAAGTTTGCACCCAGATCTGGCAATAAATTTTATTATTTTGTGATTTTATTTTAAAATTTTTTTTTTTTATAAAATATTTAAAAAAAATTTATGTATGTTTAAACAAAAAGAAGTCTCAATTGATTTAATTTTATAATTACAATAAATCAAAAATATATATACATAATATATTCTATTATATTATAAAAAAATTACATTAATAATTATTATCATTATCATTATTGCCCAATACAAAATTTATTTTTATTATTTAAAAAAAATCATGGTTATATTTTTATTAATATTATTATTTCAGCTTATAACTAACTATATATATAAATAAAAAAAAAATATATTTAATGTAAATATTAAAGACAAACAAACCTTTATATATTATGAAAAATGAAAATGAAAAACAAATTTGAACAAAAAAAGGAAAATAAAACATATTATTTAAAAATGATTAATCAGATTAATTAATTGAGCCTGAATTTGAATGCGTTGGTATAAATACACCAACTCGCTTCGATTGGATTTTCGATCGAATCGAATAGATGAATAAAACGATGATTTTTTTTTTAAATATGTTATTTGAAACGAGTATAATTATATCAATTTTAGCACGAAAAATATAATTTGGTCGAACAAAAAGGGTTAATCAGGGGCTCTACTATGACTTACGCCTATTATTTTCGACGGTATCGTTTTCCTATAGTAGGCAAAGGAAGAAAAAGGAAAAGAATATTATAAATTTACTATTGTTTACATTTTTCTTCCTTTGCATACTATAGCAAAACGATAGCCGTCGAAAATAGTAGGCGAAAGTCATAGTAGGGCCCCTAAGAATCTTTCAAATGACGCTAACAAGTTAAATGAAATGACATTGAAATTTATCTTTCGTGAAGAAGTTAAGTAAGTAGCATAATATAAGTGAAGAATATATACAGGACAGGACGATTTTATGTTGTATACGGTTTTAGGGTAAATTATAATTTCAATGGTCTAAAACCAAAATAGCGAGCTATACCGCAATATCTCTCACACTTCAAGCGGTCTCCCTTCTTGAAGATAGGGTACATCGCAGCCACTGTCCATTCGTCAGGCACTACTTCGGTTTGCTATACTAATCGAATAAGGTCAAAAAGACAGTTCCACAAAGTATCCCCTCCGAATATCGAGAGCTCCGAATTAATTCGGTCCACCTCAGGTGAGAGGTTTTGCTGTAGCCTGCATGGCTCTACTGAATTCCTCATGGGATGGATCCTCAATGCAAATCTCCGCAGTTTGTATTTGAGGCGACTCAACTACAGTCTGTGACGCCTGATGAACACCTAGCCATTCCGTGCTTCGAGTTCTGCGTTGATGTTGACACAGGTTTCAAGAATTTTAAGAATGGCAGTTGGCGCAGGCCTTCCAACATTCTCGCTTTTTCAGTCTACAAATCCACTTAGTAGGCCTGCTTGTATACCCTCCTATTATAGATTGTGAGACGTTGTTGCACTTCACTATCGGTTATATTTTGTTGCTCAACTGCATGACGACTGTCGTCATTAAACCATTCATTCTTGGGTCTGAGTTTCACTTTAAATAAGGTCTGTTGAGCAGCACTGACAACTGAAGTTTTTAGTACCTCCCGCATACAGAGTTCACACAGTCAGACTGGTAATTAGCTTCCTCAATGTTGTCGCTGACAAGATTCTGATATCGTTTCTTTTGCTCTTATCATTTATCAGGCCTTCAGAGTCGAAACGTTCTATTCGTTTCGGTGTGTTCCCGGACCTGTATCAAAACTTCCATCGTACCTTTGTAGCGACCAAATAATGACCGCTGGTTAATTTGGCTGCGGGAAATTTTGCGTGGAATGTATCTGTTGTGAGGGAAAAATGTGCTTGCTATCGTGAGCAATTTCAAAGTACATTGTTCTCTTATCTCCATGTTTTCACACAAGCCAGCCTGATTCCTGCCAGCTCTTGCATTAAAGTCCCCAATTATACCATTCTAACATCGTGTTCCGTATAGATCCCATCAGATCGTCCAAGTCATTGTAAAATGAGTCTTTATCTTTGGGGCTGGCTAACTTCTGTGGGCGCATTTATACAAATTACCGACATCTTGGTTAACTTCATGTGCAAGGGAAGCTTACACAATCGGTTATTGGCTTTCCGAAGTCGGTTATTGAAGGGTAACAAATTCCAGCCGATACTCCTTCATGCATGTGATTAGGCCCTCTAACGCTCCTATTTTCTTAAGTGACTGCACGTTCCACGTGCCGATCCTAAATCTCGTGTCCGAGTACTTGAGCGGGGGTCCGGTGTTGTTTTGGCGGTTTTTATTTTTCATTTTGTTGACTATATAAACAGATTATTTTTTAGGGATGCGGGTCGTAGCCCAGTCGATCCAACCGTTTAGTCGCCTCCTATACAACCAGCACAGGATACTGTAGTGGTAATCTTGGAAAACATGTTCGTGCAATTTAGGTTTACGAGTCATTTGAGTGCTCCTCGACCACATAGGGGCCAGGGGTCTCCCCATCATGCTAGTCGTATTAGTAGAATGCGAGATGATACTTTTTGTTTCATTTTATATGCGTGGAAATCACCAATTTGATCATCGTAAGGCACGGTGGGTGAACGTTTGGGATCTACTTTCTTATCTCGATCGGTGCCAAACTTTAAAGTTTTGAGCTTGACCCATTTGCAATTCGCCGTCAGCATGCTGGTGCCATTTTCATTTTCGATCTTCTAAATGGTAAGATCCAGAGGTCATCCTTATAGATCTCCATGGAAGAGATTTTTTTATAATGTACCTGTGGGTTATATGCCCCGGAAAGGAGTTTAAGATCTCGATCTCTTTTGAAAACTGAGTTTTATAGGACTGATTATGGAGACAACGAACCTTTGAATCTGATATTTAAGTCATAATATGAATAAGAGTGAGATCATTGAAAAAGAATTACAATTTTAAATGATCATGAAGATCGGTCGCTATATGTATAGGAATATAATACCTGATCCAAATGATCAAGCTGTGCGCTCGATCTTCTATTTACAACACACGATCAAATTAATCTACGAACATTTATTTTCGCCATATTTTTGAAATTTATGAAAATTTGCAAATATATCACATGTCTTAGCAATTATAAGTTTATATACTTGATACATACATCATTCACACATTTATGTATGTATGTACATAATAAAAATAAAAAACCACCATGTGTGTGAGAAGATACAAATCACAAATCACACACAATATACAATTCCCATAGCGCAAATCTAATTTGAATATTTCATATAAAATGAAATTCCTTTAATGTCTCTGCGCGTACCACCGTGCACACATGATATATAACTTACTTATACTTAAGACGAAGAATAGCCGCCATATAGTTAATAATAATAATAAAAAAGGCGTTAAAACAATTGTAATGTGTGTGTATGTATGGATAAATTACAAACCGCGCTTTTTTTTTTTTTACATCCAGAAATGCGTTTGACTCTCGATATCGTTGTTGTTGGTACTGCGTGTATATAGAGTTAGAGTGTTGTGATCACATAAAAAACAATCATTTCGTCGTTTTTTGATTAGAAATTCACATCATGCTGTCTTCTTAGAAAACTTACACAGAGAAAGAGGTACACACACACACACACACACACACAAAATATACATTTTCTGGTATACAGCCTAGCGCTTGCTTGCGTACAGAGTTTACAAAATATTGTATTTATGTATATACGGAATGAATCAAAATGTGAATTATATATGTGTTTAAGACTTGAATCGAAGATCGAAAAGACACTATATATACGACGTATAAAAGAAGAGAAGGAATTTGGTTTTTGAGAAATCTTTGAGATTTCTTTAGGTTGTTTTTTTTTTGGGATATCACACTGCGGAAAAACGAAGAAGAAATAAATATTTACTATATGTTATTCAATGACAACCAATTCTTTCGTTTAAAATACAGAATTTCTTAAACATTTTTTTTGGTTTTGTTGTAGTTTTGGGATGATAGGTCTATACATTATCCATTTTAATTGACGCCTATTGTATATTGTGTTTGCGTGTGATCGTTGTAAATCAATTTATACGGTTTACGAAAAAAAAAACCAAATTTTTTTTTTTCGAAACAAAAATCAAAATCACTTAACAATTTCTTATATGCTCTTCGTCGTCGTCGTCGTCGAGATAAATTAAGAAAGAGAGATGGATCTTTTATTTATTTTTATTTTTTTTGCTTAAAGTTGAATAAATTAATACGATTTTTGTGGTAGTAGTATTTTAGCGCCTGTGGAATTTTTCTCACCATAAAAATGAAATTCGTTTTAGTTGTCGCATCAATCGGTTGTGGTTGAACAAATCAAAAAAATAATTGTATTATGTATTATGAACATAAACAAACTTGACAAAATAAATATATTGCGGTTTGATGGATGGATCTTGGCGGTTTGTATTTTTATTTATCTCACATTATGTTGAATGCCGGAGTTATAGTATAGAAGATGAGATCATAATACGAGTATATGAATTATGAGAACTATAAGGATAGTGTTTGCAATATCGATATTCTGAACGTAAATGTCGATCCTCCTTTAGAACCATTGACTTTCCCCCGATCCAGAATATTTTTTAAACTCTTCTTCTTCGGTATCTTGGCCAGGTTTATATTATTTCCCTCGCTGCCCAGCTAGTTCACAGTCAAAGAAGATATGATCTATTGTATCCTCGCTTTTTTATTTTTTTATCTTCCATGGAGATATATCGTCTTCACATGGAGGTGACTAGTCCTCAAACTCTTAATTCTCTTCAGCGTCTCAACCTAAGATTGAGATTGCCACCGGTATCTACTCCCAATATGATTCTCTTACAGTATTCCACTTTTCTTCAGACACAAGCATTACATCTAATATACTTTCAGGTATTAAGTGCTGCCCTAGACGGTTCCCTCCGACTTCTTTCAAACCGTGGGCATTGAAAGAAAATGTGCTCCACTTCCTCTTGCGCGATCCTTTACAGGCAGGACATTCTGGAGTGTCAGCATGTTTAAATCTGTAAAGGTATGCACCGAGCCAGCCATGACCACTTAACAACGCGTCAGGTAGTAGTTAACTTCGTCGTGCCATTTTTCTATTTATCCATTTTTTGATAGATGGTATAATACGACAGATGCCCTGCTTCCTGGTTGTTCTCGATGTATAGATACCATTTCTTCCTCTCCTTTGCAAGTACAACAGTTCGATGGGAATCATCCCTGAAATTACGAGTGCCGCGTCATCGAATATTGCCCGATAGCCACATATCACTCTTAAGGCACCTAAGCGGTACACCGAAGCCAACTTACATCCGTTCGAGTTCACGTCCATCGCATCGCTCCACACAGGTGATCCATATAGTATAATGGATGTTACCACATTTGCCAGTAGCATCCTACGACTCTGTCTAGACCCTCCAGTGTTGGGCATAACGCGAGAGAAGGCTGCAGATACATTGGTAGCATTTCTGGGTGCTCCTTGAAATTAAGGCGTCCATCAATTTTGACCGCAAGGTATCGTAGCGTAGAATGAGAGCGGATTAAAATTTCGCCAACATCAATATTTACAGTTTCTACCACCCTCGTGCTGGTAATTAAGACTACTTCGGTTTTATGGTCGGCCAGTTGGAGTCCAAATAATATCAGCCACCTTTTAATAATTATTGTGGCCATCCTGCATACCTTCATGTTTTCCTCACCGGTTTTTGCTACCACTACAATGGAAACGTCGTCCGCGAAGCCCACAATTTCCACACCGTTAGGTACACTGAGCCTCATGACGCTCCAATGAGCTTCATGGGCTCCAATACTGATCCTTGAGGTACTCCACACGTAACTTTGTATTCCATGATACCGTTATCTGTATAATACTGGAGATGATCCTTCTTAAGTACACTGGTACTTGCAGTTCATTAAGAGCATTGAGGATACAGTCCAATTTGGCCGAGTTGAACGCTTACTTGATATCGAGTGTGACCACGCCGCAGTATTTTTTGAGGGGGCTCTCCATCTTCTGCCATTGTTGCTTCCTTTGTGATTTTAACGACGTGTTGTATGGCGTCAATTGTCGTTCGACCTTTCTTAATCCATATTGTCGATCGGCGAGGTCTCTCGTACTGGAGGAGACCACAAGGTCTTTATATATATAGCAGACAGAGGATCTTGCTTGAGGCCCCACCTCTTGCAACTATTTTTAGCATGGCAAACGCACCTTCTTACTATTTTCCTCGACTTTTTTGACATGTGAAGTGACTTCGAGCCTTTCGTCGAAGTTCATTCAAGCCGCTTAACAGTTGTTACCATCTATGGTCATTCTATGACCTTTTACGGAGTGGTGGTCGTCTAATGTCTAATGTCAAGTGATTCCTTGAACTGGATTTGAACTTCATGGTTCAGATTACTGTTAAAGGCAATATTCCATAGATGTGAGCCTAGCCTAAAATGGAGTTTTGTGTCATCCTTTATTGATATTTTTTTCACAAAGCTTGCAGCAACAGAGGCAAAATAATGTGTCTTTGACAGATAATTCTTTGGTAGTTATGTAGCCATAAGAAGCTTCTGGTGTTTCCTGGAAAGTGGCACTTTATTGTCTATACGGATCATAAACCTAATCAAATCTATAGATAGTTTCCCAGAGCGTCTGAGCAAGAAGAGTCCACGACAGTCGCGCCTAATTTTGACTATACCGCGCAATTCAAGTGGTACATTCAACAAGTGGAACTGATACGCTGTCATGGACTAGCGATTACAACAGTTATTCTAAATCTTAGAAATTCAGCTCAAAAACAACATTCTGATGAAGAATCACTTCAACAGTTGAATAAGATATCGCGCATGTCGAGTTCTAAATTGAAGTATAGGAATTTTTATTTAAAGGTTAAAGCTGATCTCAAAGCTCAAGAAAATACAATTTAATCGAGCATTTGAACATTCGATGTGTCTTGACCGTTTGTATTCGGATTGAAAATTGTATCAAACGCAATAATAAGATCGAACGAAATTTAGACGAGGAAGCGGATATTCTTTAAATCCTTCTTAACCATGATCGCGTTTGATATTCACAAATTTGATACCATTGATTGTCTTGCAAGGATTCTAACGAAAAAAAGCTCTCAGTTTGAAAACATCAAATTCTCACCGATAAAGCTTTAATTAACAATTTTAAAAGTTGTGCTCACATATTGATAAAACCTTTCAAATTGAAACGAATATTCTTTAAAGGCTTCCAAGCAAGTGATCACGTTTATTCTTCACTAATCTCATACTATCGATTTTGTAACAATTCTAACAATAAACGCTCTCAGTTGGTACATTTTAAATATTTGCGATAATGGGTCAAATGGGTCGGATTACAGATTTAGCATATATTTGGTCAATTTTGTCAATTTCGGCGAAGTTAAACGATTACACATATACTTACATACAGAAAAGGTCGACGTCTCTTGTTTGCTTTTATTAAAATTGATAATTAGATTTGACACAATAATATGAGATCGATTGCAGTCTAGATGAGGAAACTAATATTTTTTACATGCAATTCCAAACCGTCTTCTTCGAAAATCTCATATTAATAATCTGGCCACCAGCTTTTACTTAAAAGCTCTAAGTTGGCACATGTAAAATCTCACCAACAAGGCTTTCTATAATAATTTTAAATCTTGAGAAACTAAAGCTTACATAGTGTTGGAAGCTCTCGGATTGAAAATTTAATATCTCATGATCTTATCGCTCTCAAGTTATTTGAGATATCTGGCTAGCACAAGCTATGCGCCATTTAATATCTAGACTTGCGACGTTAAAAGCTCACCAATTCAAAATTTAAAAACTTTTTCTAAAATGTATAAAAAATAAAAGCTCATTGAACGAAAATATGTTAAGAATATGAAGCTTTCGTTATTATTGCAGTTTTTAAATACATGTCCCTTACTGAATCAACAATCTGACTCCAGCGGT
This sequence comes from Tipula unca, assembly GCA_951394425.1. NCBI lineage: Eukaryota > Metazoa > Arthropoda > Insecta > Diptera > Tipulidae > Tipula > Tipula unca. Next base: position 10,809,056 of record OX596382.1, read on the forward strand.
TTCAATCCTATGAGCTAGCTTTTCATTCTGTCCTAGACCATCTGCAGAAGCCAAGTCATTCTCTACGTGGATTCATCGGCGTCTAAAAAAACCTCTGCACCTATACTTTATGGTGACTTTCCTTTCGGAGATCGCTGCACAATTCATCCCAGATCCTAACGCAGAACGTCGCTGAACTCACTGAGCTCTTACTTAATGTATACAATTTCTGGAATCTTGATTGAATCTTGTACGGTATTGGTTTGGCGGTATCAATATTTTCATTTGTTGACTAGACATGCTAAAATATACATAAAAGCTTTTTAGTAACTTCTGTGAAAGCATCCTAATAATAATATTTCTAGTAGCTATAAAAAAATTATTTTTTTAGTTCAGCTTAAACCAGAAAGCTTTTAAACCTCACTAAAGAGGTGTTAATAAACTATTTTCATTGATTTTGAGCTTTCAGACTTAATTTTGTAAATTACAATCATAGCAAGTAATTAAAGTTTTAAGTAAAATCAAAATGAAGTGAACCTTATTGGCTACCACAACATATTTATCAAATTTATCTGAAAGCTTTAAGATTTTAAATTTTCTAAAGCTTTATTTTGCTTTAATGCTGATAAAAAAAAATTGGTAACCGAATATTCTAACGTCTCAAACTTTTAATTCAAGATTTTGTTTTTAATTTCCGTAAAAACTTATTAATTGAGCTTTTATCTATTTTTTGGCAAATTATAAAGCTCTATGTTAAAAACTTGCATTATAATCAGAAAGCTTTTATTGACATTAGAGTTGTTGTGGAAACATCATATTTAATAGCAAGGTAATTGAGCTTTTTTACTGTAACGATATCAATAGTTTAAAATTTGCCAATACGATATATTTGTATAAAAGCTCAATTTCGAAATTTGAGAAAGTCATTAGTGCTAAAATTAGGTTTTGGTAGGTCCTCTTTCAGGCTTAATTATACCGGTGCAATAAAACCACATATACTAATGAAGCTTTAATCTTTTATTTATCCCTAAATGGAATCTTTTTTTAGTATTTATCCCTAAATGGAATCTTAGACCGAGATCACGTTTAATCTTGGAAAATCTCATACTAATGTTGTTGCAGTGATCCTTACTTTTAAAAAAAAGCTCTCGGATTTAAAATTTAAAATCCTTTCCTAATATGATAAGAGTATGAAGCTTTGTTTAAACATCCCAAAAACCTGACAATACCACGAAAACTTTGACATATTTCACCTCGGTTTTTGCTTTTACGAATTTTTTTTTGCTATTTGGTCTGGATATGAGTATAGGTCAAAACCCTATTTATCGATTTCGGTTCTTGGAAACGCCACCATAAATTATCAACAGAAAATTTTATATGAGAATATTTCTAAACCACATCATCTTGTTGTTATATAGGCTCGATTAAATCAACAATCAACTCCTGATTTATTACAAAATACATAAATACATATATTCTACATACAATTTAGATTTTAGATCGTCGCTTCCCATATTGACGCCTTTAAAAATTAAATTCTCATGCCACCTTCACATATTTTTTGATTTGTTAAACGGATGTCTTATCCCTTCTTGTACTCTTGTATATATATGTTTAGTTTTACATACATCTAGCTGAGTTACTGCTGTGTATACATGTAGGTACACAAATTTTACATACTCGTATATGTATGTAGGGATGAAAATCGAAATCGATAACTATTAAAAAAAAAAACGACCAGATTAAGGAAGTTAAACGTCTTATCAGATCTAAAATCACATTATCCCATATTTTATTGTATATAACGAACGATTGAAGAGCCTCATATATATACATATATGAAGAGATGTATGTTTGTATGTATTTATGTATAAGATGCTTATTAAGAAAATAATAAATTATTTTGTGCGGGGTTCGCGCCGCGAGAGGAGATATAGAAAATTATTGATCAGATCATTAAATTTAGTGTAAAAATGAGTCTTCGAAAAAAATAAAATAAGAAATCTCTCTACACACACACACACACACATATACAATAAAAAATAGTTATTATTACAACTATTATTTATAACACCTTAGCATGTGGTATTATATCGTTCTTAAGTCAATCATTTGTAATTTATTGAGTGAAATGATGAAAAAATGTTGATGTATGATTAATTGATGATCGATGATCGTTCGAAATCGAATCGTACATACTCGCGTATATGTACATACATGAACATTTCTAGTTTGGAATTTTAGATTTTTTTTCAAAAGTTTAATTAAAAAACTAAATATGCCCGATTAGTTTTTGTTTTTTTAATTAAATGGACTTTAGTTTTTGGTTAATTTGGAATTGGCTAAACTACTGACCAATTGGTGATTTTTATCAATAAATCGATATTCTATACGTATCTGGTGTATGATTGATTTATGGATATACAAGTATGTACACCGATATTGGGTTACGGTAAATAGTTAGCTCGCGATGTATATATGGCCTTAATGAGATAGATTGCTAATTTTAATGATTTTTTTTTTTGCGTGAGTAGTGGCATATGTTTGAGATAATTTAATTTTGATTTATCGACACATATGGGCTTTCTAATAAATATTTGTTGACCTTATGGTTTAAGTCAACCACGATCGCGAAGAGAATGTCAAATTTTAATTGTCAAATAATCAAATTAGCAGAAAGCGATGTCCGCAAGCAATTTGGTGCCACGACCACAATAGTGACTAACTAAACGCCACGACCACTATAGTGACTAACAAAAAGGTGCAACATAGTCCAAAATGACAACAAATCGCAAATGCAACAAAAATAACTTTACCAGGTAATTTAATATCAATTAGTGAACTAAAAATTAACGTAAATGAACTTAGTGCGTTGAACAATAAAAGCGCATCGGTGACAAATTTTGACGATGAAAATAACAATGAAAGTGCATCGACAACAGATGATAATAAAATAAACAGTGATATAGGCCAGTGTTTAGTGCAAACAGGGCTGGACAGGTATATTACTTTCAGCTCAAAGCGAAGGAGAAAGAAGCCACCACCAATCTATTTGAGGGAAGAATCAAATGGAGAGCTCGCAAAAACCGCTGAATATTGACTGAAACATTTTGACGAACTTGGTAAACTTTACTACACTTATATACCAACTAAAAAGCCAATAAGGATTGGTCTTCGTGTTAAAAGGTATATAGAGGCCTACGGGGATGCAATCGAGATACGCGCCGGTCTCACTGAAAAAGGATTTCAATGCAAATCAATTACCAACATTATTAACGAAGTTGCCTCAGCCATTGTTCCGTTTAGAATTAGAACCAGATAATAAAGAAACCAAAGAGAAACATGCAATATTTGACTAAAAATATCTACTGCGCATAGAAGAATTATCGTTGAGGAGCCCAGGAAAAGAACTGGACCGGTACAGTGTGTTAAGTGCCAAGAGTATGGACACACTAAATCATATTGCACTTTAAGCGATGTTTGTGTTATCTGTGGTGAACTCCATACCTCAAATGCATGCAAACAAAGAAAAAACGAAAGCATTAGTGAGAAAATGCAGCAACTGTGGTGGAAATCACACTGCAAATTATAGAGGGTGTCCAATTTACCTAGAATTGAAAAGAAGAATCAATCCAATGCAGCGAGGAGCGCATCGAATGCTTAATCTTCATTTTTCCACTAAACCAAAAATGCGCCCAGAAGCTCCATATCATAACGCACAAAATAACCAACTTAAAGCAATTGTTAACAGTAGTGTGCATCAAGAGGTTTCATATGCAAGTTAAGAGTACCACTTCATAATTCAAAGTGACAAAAGTGTAAAAAACAGTCAAAAAATGGAATTAATCCAACAAAAATCAGTTAAGAGTACCACTCCTAAAGTGCAAGCAAGCGAAGAAGGAAACATCGCAACAGCTCTAAACAAGTTAACTAACATGATGCAAAGATTCATGGCGATGATGGAGAGAACCATGAATCTAATGATGCACAATATGAACACGTTGATGCAGATAGTCGTGAAATATCAAAAATGACTGTCCTCAAAATAGCCATATGGAATGCAAACGGCCTAGCACAACATAAAGCAGAGGTTCAAGCATTCCTCACTGAGCACAATATTGACATAATGTTAATATCTGAAACACGCACTTCACCAAAAATATCTATTTCAAAATTAATGCGGGTACTCTGTTTATGACATAAAGCACCCAGATGGGAAAGCACATGGAGGCACAGCTGTACTGATAACAACAAGATTAAAACACTATGAATTTATGAAATATGAGAAAATGAAATCAAGGAGCATCTGTCTATAAGAGTGGTCTGGAAACTGTGTCATATCCTTAATGGACTGTCCTCCAAAACATGCTATAAAAAAAACTGAAATTCAAGTATTATTTCAGCCAGCTATAGGTAATAAATTTCTTGCGGGGGGTGATTTCAACTCCAAACACACCTAATGGGGTTCCAGATTAACATCGCCGATAGGCAAACAACTTTATGAAGATATAGAAGAACAGTCTCTGGATTACTTATTACTTATCTATTCCGGTCATCCAAGGCACTAACACACAGATAAAAAGAAACTTCCTGATTTAATTGACTTTTGTGTAACTAAAGGCATTCCACGCACATATGTTAAGGCCTCCTTATGGCTATGATCTGTCTTCTGATCACTCACCTGTGATTGTAAGAGTGAGCACCGGCGTCCTAAGAATAGAAACGCCAGACCGGCTTACAAACAAGCAAACTAATTGGGATCAATTTAAGAGGCTAGTCGAACAAAATTGTGTACTGAATATCGCCCTTATCACACCAGCAGATATTGATGCGGCGGAAGAAAATCTAAACGATATCCTAACATTATCAGCTGAAAAGACTATCCCTGTCTTAAATAGTCCAAAAAAAGTTAATAAACTGTCACATAATATAAAGGAACTAATCCAGGAAAAGAGGAAAATACGCCGCCAATGACAAGAAACAAAATCACCGTTGTTGTAATGGAAATTAAATCGAGCTATATTAAGACTCTAAGATTTGCATTGCGGCAAGAAGAAAACCAGAGCGTTCAGAACTATTTAAATGAACTCTCGGCAACCGAGAGGACAGATTATTCTTTGTAGAGGGCAACTAAAAAGTTAAAAAGCCCAACAAACTCGAATCACCCGATTACACTACCAACTGGAAATTGGACGAGAAGCGATGAAGAAAAAGCCAATACTTTTGCTGCTAACAACTACGTGCTACCCGACCAAATGGATCATGAAAGTTAAGAATATAATTAAAAATTGTAAAAGTCCAAAAAAGGCACCAGCTGGTGCCTTTTATCTTATTGCTGGAAAAATGATAAGGAAATTACCAGACAACTGCATAAAACTAATAAATTTCATATTCCAAGGCAATCATGCGGACTGGTTATATTCCTCAAACATGGAAGATATCTTTGATCACAATGATACATAAAGCTGGAAAAAAAGAAAGACAGATTTCATCATATCGTCCAATAAGCATGCTGCCTACAATCTCAAAGTTATTTGAAAGAAATGCTACTAACGAAATTGAAACCAGTATTAGAAGAACGGCCTATTATTTCAGACCATCAATTTGGGTTCCGAAACCAACATGGAAAAGAAATATTGTTCTGCTGCCTTTTTGAACATTGCACAAGCCTTTGATAAAGTTTGTCAAGATGGGCTAATATACAAAATTAAAGAATTTCTACCAAAGAAATTTCACTCAGTTCTGGGAAACGATCTCCTTCAAAGGCAGTACATGGTTAAACAAAATAATGCAACTACTTGTTTAAATGATATCAACGCAGGTGTTCCACAAGGCAGCGTCCAATGTTATACCTGCTGTACACAGCTGACTTACTTGTAACCAACAAGGTACTCATATCAACCTTTGCCGATGATACGGCCATCCAGGTGTCACACAATAATCCCGCAACTGCCTCAAAGGAATTACAGAATCATCTAAACCAAATCGAGAACTATGGCTAAAGTGAACATGGCGCATAAAAGTGAACGAAAACAAATCAACTCACGTCACATTCACGCTAAACAAACGCACTTGCCCACCAGTGGAATTAAACTATATAAATATTCCTCAACAAACCAAGATCAAATACTTAGGCATGCACCTGGATAGAAGGCTATCGTGGAAGAGTCATATTGAAGCAAGCAGTAACAAATAAAAATAAAATTTTCCAAAATATATTGGTTGTTGGGAAGAAAATCTCAGCTGCCATTAGCCAATAAAGTTTTATTGTACAAAATGATAATCAAACCTATATGGACATATGGTATTCCCAAGCGAAAATACTTCGAAGTATTACCAATGCTCCGTGGTACATTGGAAATAGTAATATACACGATGATCTTGGAATTAAAACTATTAAAGAAACCATTAGAGAATTTAGTTCGAAATATTACTCAAAACTAGAGACACATCCCAATGAATTGGATAGGGATATATTAAAACAGCAGCGATTTAGGCGACAGAGAAGAGCAAATCAACTTGGACTGATGAACCTGTAAATATATTAAATGTCTAATAACAAGTATTAGCATTGGTTAAGACTTAAAATATGTATAATAATTTTACCTTAAGATTTGAATACTTTTTGTTAGTTTCTTTTGTAGAAAGATTCAAGAATAAAGCCATTGGCAGCATTTAAAAAAAAAAAAACAAAAAAAAAAAAAATCATAGATGTCAAGTGGCGATTGTAATTGAAAATAAATAAATTATCTGCGATCATTCATTTTGCGCGACCACTCAAACAAATATTTTCGAGAATAGTTGTCTTTGTGATCTTCAACAATTCACATGATCTACATTTCACACATAATCACCAACCATAATGGAATGATCGATCGACCATGGTTATATATATACCGATCTCTTAAGTTAAGTAATATACTTAAGTCATTCGCGATCAACACACAATATTTTGGTCAGTGATATTTCATTTCAAATTTAACAAAATTTCCCATGCATTGTGTTTATCAAGCGCCTTTTGGCACCCATACAATCGCACGCACATCAAACTCCCGCATCATATAGTCACGTACATTTCCATGTAAATCAAACAAAACAAAAATCGATTTCCGTAAGACAATTCTATCAAAAATTCAATTTTTTTTCTGTACACACATTTAACAGACATATCAGATGCAATTTCTTGAAACTAATTGACGAAATCGCGCGAATTCAACATACACATAAAATCATACGTTTCCGCTGCATTTTCATATATAATACCATTGAGTTATTTATTTATCGTCGCTATCACCAAAAAATAAAATATACGATTTTTCGAGACCACCCCAAATGTATATTTACATATATGTATATAGATTGCAATATACATAGAGAGACCTTCAGAATTTATAGGCTCATGATGTCTTATAATAGGTGTATATATGCGTAGATGTACAATAAACAAAATACAAGAACGTGAAAATATTCTTAAAACTTCTCGAAATAATTGTTAATTTTATTATTTTCATTAAAAAACTATAAATTCAATTTTTATTTATTGTATTCAGTTGTTCACATTTCATCGTTAATCTTAAAGAATATTAATTAAGAATTTATGTACTCAAGACTATTTACCTACCACCACGGGTTTCATTTATTTTTTTAACATGAAATTATAAATTTTCTTTTGTGTGACTGATGCCATGATCGCATGAATCTTAATTTAATTTGTTGAATTGTATCTAGGTAGGTTAGGTTTTGGAAAATATCCTTTTTACAAATTACGAATTTAAAATTCAGTACACCGACTAAACATCTGATGAGTTATAGATGCGCGCGTTTGTTGGAATTTGTATATATCTTGTAGATTGAATAACATGATTTTCTGTGGACTATTTCCTTTGTATAAGATGAGTATCAACTTTCGAAAATTTGGTGCACAAATACATACAGTTTCAGACATTCTACATTTTCCTACTCAACATTAAAATTTTAGTGGTCAATATAAGTTAATGTGGTGCATAAATTGTAATTTTTATTTTATTTTCAGGATTCATACACTTCTTGTTAATTTGGCCGAAAAAATACAAATTGGTGCACAGACTTATTTTATTGGTCATTTCTATATTTTTGCTCATTAAATCGACTACTTTTGTACTCATTGTGTTCGAATCAAGTTGGAATCAAATTCAATTAAATTGGTCATTAACACTGTTGTGATTATTTTTGATGATTTAACGACAAAAATAAATTTAGTGCTTAGAATTTGGTGCACAAATAATAAATTAAATGTTCAATTGATTTATCGAGTACCATACAGTGAATTTCGCATAAATTATAAAACATTTTTTATTCTCAGTTTTCATACTGTATTGAAAAATTATAAATTGGTGAACGAAATTATTTGATTGGTCATCACCAATCATTCATCCTACATTTTTGCTCGTCATCAGTATTTTTGTACTGATTCATAGAATGTGGCATGTAAACTATTGGGTCAATTTAGTTTCGACGATTGAACCCGTTTACTTAATTTCCGAAGATTTTTAATTTTTAGTGAAACTGCACTGTATATGTTAAATGAATACTAATTAAAGTGAAACTGCACTTTGATAATTTTTAATAATTTATTTATTTTATTTTTTATTTATTTCATTAATTTGTTTTATTTTAGAATATTTTATAATCACAAATTTAACATAAAAATACGGGCAACAATTAAATATTAAAATGTTAGGTACAATTATTTATTATTTGTTCTGTTGCCAATTACAATGTTCGAACTAGACTATTTTAATTTATTTATTTTTCATAGTAGCTTCAAAACAGATGTATATTTTTTAAGTTGGTACAAAAACACCGTTATTAAAGCAAGTTACTTCTATCATTATATTTTGACGTGGTTGAAATAATGCAGATTTCTAAAGTTTGTATTTTTAGTGTTTTCTAAATGTATATACATTGTATATGGTTTAAAGCGTCTGTGAATGTTTCTTATTTTAGGTACATAAATATATAATTTTAGGCATTGCGTAAACATTCCCGCGACCTTGAAATATCACATTTTCAATTGAACAATATTATTTTTACATATTTAAAATTTTCTATTTATTACATACATATGTATATATTAACTTTATTTAATTGTTTCTTGGATACATATTAAGAAGATAACTAACTACACATTAATATCATTTAAATTCAAGATATACATTACTAGAACGTGATTATGATTCGATGTTAGTCTGTTGCTATTTCATTGCCATTAGTTTCAATCGGTAGTATACTAATTTTATTTATAGCTCGTTTAAAAACGGAATGCGCAGTTTTCACAGTAACAACACGAACTCGATTATCAGTGCCGCAATGTAGTTCTATTATTCTTCCTAAAGGCCAATGCATGGGTGGAAGATTGTCATCATGTAATATAACCAAATCATTAATTTTACAATTTTTGGAAGCGTTATTCCATTTATGTCGGGTTTGTAACTCAGATAAATATTCGCGATGCCATCTTTTCCAAAATTGTTGTAAAATTTGTTGTAGCATTTGATACCTTGATAACCTATTCAATTTTAAATCGGTAACATCAGGATCAGGTATTGCAGTCAAAGGTGCTCCAATCAAAAAATGTCCGGGATACAGAGCCGTCATGTCCAAAGGATTATTTGACATGAGAGTAATGCAAGCTGGATTCATTTTTCGAAGGTCTAAATTAATAATATCCAAGCTTAATGATTTTTTCTTTCTTTGCGTCCATTTTGATTTATCTTTACTTAAATACTCTGGAGCATTCCACCAATCAGTGGCATTTACAAAATTAATGGGGTATAACCCTCTTGATACATAATCAGCGGGATTCATAGAAGTAGGAACATAAGTCCAGCAGTTAATGGAAGTTAATTCTTGTATTTGCGTGATTCTGTTAGCAATAAATATTGCATACCGATGGGGTTCGGAATTTATTCGAAACAGCGTTATTTCAGAATCGCACCACAAATAGATGAAATCGAAGTTAATTTTTAGAATTGACAGAAGTTTATGACTGATTTGAGCTAGAAGCAACGCTGCGCACAATTCCAATCGAGGAATCGTTTGCTTTTTTAAAGGAGCGACTCTCGATTTAGAGCACACTAAGCTAACGTGATGGTTTTCAAAATGATCAGTCGTTCTAATATAAAATACGCATCCAAAACCTGATTCACTCGCATCTCCAAAACCGTGAAGTTCAATGGTATTATGTTGATGGAATATGATGCATCGAGGAATGGAAATTTGTTTGAGTTGAACTAATTGCGCTTTAAATTCTGACCATCTTTTAAGAAATGTGTCTGGGAGTTGATTATCCCATTTAAGCTCTGGTATAGTCCATAATTCTTGCATGAAAAGTTTGGCCGTTAAAATTAACGGTGCACATAGTCCTTGTGGATCAAATAATTGACATATTTCAGAAAGTACATTTCTTTTTGTCTTCCTTGGTGTATTTAAATTTAGCTTTTCGAAAGACATCTCTAATTGGTCTGTATTTGTATTCCACAAAAGTCCTAATATTAAGGACAGACTATTAGTTGAACTGTCATCAGCAAGCTCAGGAATATTCGAAACAAATTTTCTGAGATCGAAGCCACCGCGTTTTAATAATTCAATCAAATTTTGTTTTAATGCCAGTGCGTCTTGAATATTATCAGCACCAGTTAATACGTCATCAACGTAGAAATCATCTTTTAATACTTTAGATGCTTCGGGAAAAAATGTTTCGTCAGTGGCCAATTGATTCATAGCTCTAGTCGCAAGGTAAGGAGCACTTGCAGTTCCGTATGTAACAGTGCGAAGTTTGTAGCATTGAAGAGGTTCAAACTGAGACATACGCCACCAAATACGATGAAGATCTCGATGATTATCGTGTAATAGTATTTGGCGGTACATTTTTGCTATATCAGCTGAAAATGCCACTTTATATTTACGAAACCGAAGTACCAAAGAAAATAAATCGGTTTGAACCACAGGGCCAACCATCATACAGTCATTCAGTGATATTAGCGAGGATGATTTGTTTGAAGCGTTAAACACAACGCGTAATTTCGTAGTTGAGCTAGATTCTTTTTGGACGAAGTGATGTGGCAGATAATAGGTTTGATTGTACATGCATTGATTAATGTTGGGATTATCAACAAGTTCCATGTGGTTTAATTCAATATACTCTGCCATAAAATCCTTGTATTGTTGATATATTGTAGGATTCTTATTTAATCGCTTTTCAACATTGAAGAATTGTCGTCGAGCACTTTCGCTTGAAGAACCAAGGTCAACGATTTTTGAATTTAATGGTAAAGCGACCGAATATCTTCCAGAAGGTAGTCGCTTGAAATTCTTTAGAAAATGGTCTTCGCATAATTTTTCTTCAATCGAATAATTGGTTTTAGAGACGATGTTTTCCAATTCCCAAAATTTTTTAATCTGCGAATCCAGTACTTCAACCGAACATAATGAATTTTCATATTGTTGTGATAGATTTGGTGGAGGATTTATGTTTGTTTTCCCACTGACGACGTAGCCAAAGATACTATCATAGAACATGGGCAGTTCATCTATTAACTTTAAAGATTTACCGGTAAACAGCTCGTGATATAGTTCTGCTCCGATTAAAATATCGATGCGATTTGGTGTATTAAAATGAGGATCTGCAAGTTCTACATTAGTGGGAATGAGATCTTTATTGAAATTAATGGGCATCAATGGTAAATCGCCCGTAATTTTTGGTATTACATAACATTTTATACTAATATTATGATCCGAAGTTCGCGATGCTAATGATAAAAATACCTTACGATTTAGCGAAGTAATTTTACTGCCCATTCCAAACACTTGTTTCGAAGTGGGGTGCATTTTCAAATTTAATAAACGACAAGTTTTATCTGTGATGAAATTTAAGTGCGAGCCACTATCAAGTAAGACCCGTGCGAAGATATGATCACCATTACTAGAAACTGCCTTAACTACAGCAGTTCCAATCATTATTTGACTTCTATGTGAAGATAAGTTTAGTGAGTTGCATCTGTCACTTGAGGCGTATAAGCTACTACCATGTGGGATTTCATCAAGAGTACCCAACATTACATGTTGATCAGATGTTAACTCTGGATTTGTGTTTGTCACCGATGTTTGTTCTAAGCATGGCAATTCATTTGTATTATTATCAACAATTTTTTTTGTGCTGTCAGATTGAGATATATGAGCTGATGTATATGGTTTACGATCAAAATTAAAATGTAAAAGACTGTGATGCTTCAACGAACATTTATTACAGCCTTGGCTGGTGCAAGTGCGAACATTGTGTGACGAGGACAAACAATTTGTGCATATTCTTTTACTTCTAATATATTCATATCTCATTTTAGGCGTAAGCTTGATATCACCAAAATCTGGACAAGAAATTATCATATGATTACCATTGCAATATAGACAAGATTGAACACCCGCGACCAATGTGGAAGCCCGTTTATATTTTTGAAATGTAGTTGAATTGGGTTTCGACATTAAATTTGATGAACTAGAATGCTTAAGAGCTGCTAATAAGCGAACACGACTTTGTAATATTTTGATGAAATTGTCAAATGTAAGCAAAGTTTGATCATTGGATCCCTTTATTACATCTGCACGTGAAGAATTGTCTAACTTTTCTGATAAGTGATGTACTAAGAGTAAATTCCAACTTTCAACTGGGACTTGCAATGATTTTAATGAATTATAATGCTTGACTGCTAGGTCTATAAATACTTGCAGAGATTCGGAAGAATTTGGTACCGTTGATCTAATATCGTAGAGTTGTTTGAGGTACATCTTTTGTATTCTATTCTCGTTATTGTATTTGTTGTATATAGTATCCCAAGCAAGATTATAATTCTCAGCTGTTACTGGTATTCCTTCTATCAATGAGTAAGCAGTACCACCACTTATGTGAGAAATTAGATAATGAAATTTTATAGTTTGATCAATATTTCGTTTATGAACTAATTCTTTAAAAATATCGCGAAAACGTAACCAATCAGTCTCCAAACCACTAAACGTCGGAAGTTTAATTTCAGGCAATCGCATTTCTAATGATGCTGTAGAAGGATTTGGAATATCTAGTACAGAGCTATTTTGAAAGGACACATTAGTTTCTTGTTTTTTAATCCCGTGAATATTATTTAGAATGTCACTTTCAAGGCTCCCATACTCGTCCTCAAATAATTCTCTATCATTAAGAGCAGAAGCATCCAACAACTCAATTTTTGACTGAATGTCGCTATATTTTTCATATACAGTACGTATTCTATGCAGTATTGATTCACAAGATCCTATTGACGTTGAATCTCCTGCGCTATATTTTCTTTTAAAGATTGTGATTTGACCCTTATAATAACTACGCTGCTTTTTAAGCACATCCAGTTGATCAAGATCTTGTTGTGTAAGCGACATTTTGTGAAAAAATAACAATCAATCTACAGATTTAACGCGTAGAAATCTCAATACCACGAATACTATATTCTAATGCACGATATTCTTGAATTTTAATGATTTTAATTTACATAAACTGAACTAATCTTAACTTAAACTTAAATTTATCAAACTATCGTTCAATTGAATCAACTTAAACTTTTATACTCAACTTAAATTAGTTATCTTTTAATAAATTAACTTACATGAGTACTAAATCCAATAAGTAGTGTTGACTTGAAGGTGTCCAATGGTTATATGATGCCACACTGGTTCCGAATATTATGATTATAAATAATTCAATAAGTCAGCATCATCTATATGTTGCATGTATATAATTGCTGAAGATATCCAATTTTAAATTGAAGTCGATCTTGAATGGTTTCTTCTTACAAATTGATGATGGTATAAAATCTCGTGGTAATACCGTAGTAACATATGTTGAAGGTCGTGATGATATTTTACACGAGGTGATGAAAGTTGTGATAATACAGTTTAATAACTAAGCAGCACAACACAATAATGAGTCTGCAATGTAATCAGCATATATTAAAGCTGCTGAGTTGTTTATATATGATGTATATATATAGACATATGTTGAACTTGACTGTTTTAAATTGAAGTCAATGTTGAATTTCTTATTAACAGTTGATAAGATAACAGGATTTTATTGTAATACTGTTGAACACTACTGGTTTTTGCTACTGGTACATATTTGTATCGATCGAAGTATAAATGTACTGCGATTACACAATTATGCCGATTATTTTATTACTTGAAATGTTCACTTGAAAATTTATGATTCGATGGTTAATTAGATGAACAATATTGTTTCCAGCTCACTGTATATGGATTTTATTATAACAAATTATGTATATTAAGATGTTGAACCATGAAATTGAACATGTGATGAAACGATTACGGTCTTAAACAGGCGATCTAACTGGATCGAATAACAAGCTCCGTTCACCGATTATATATGTTCAATTGCTGTATTTATCCGCAAGTGGTTTCAACAATCCGGCTCGAAGGACCAAAATGTAAACTATTGGGTCAATTTAGTTTCGACGATTGAACCCGTTTACTTAATTTCCGAAGATTTTTAATTTTTAGTGAAACTGCACTGTATATGTTAAATGAATACTAATTAAAGTGAAACTGCACTTTGATAATTTTTAATAATTTATTTATTTTATTTTTTATTTATTTCATTAATTTGTTTTATTTTAGAATATTTTATAATCACAAATTTAACATAAAAATACGGGCAACAATTAAATATTAAAATGTTAGGTACAATTATTTATTATTTGTTCTGTTGCCAATTACAATGTTCGAACTAGACTATTTTAATTTATTTATTTTTCATAGTAGCTTCAAAACAGATGTATATTTTTTAAGTTGGTACAAAAACACCGTTATTAAAGCAAGTTACTTCTATCATTATATTTTGACGTGGTTGAAATAATGCAGATTTCTAAAGTTTGTATTTTTAGTGTTTTCTAAATGTATATACATTGTATATGGTTTAAAGCGTCTGTGAATGTTTCTTATTTTAGGTACATAAATATATAATTTTAGGCATTGCGTAAACATGGCACTCAAATTGTAAAACCGACGATCTTATTTACTAATTTGGTGATCTGAAAATTTTTAGTACTTATATAATGTGGTGCCCGCATCATAGATTAAGGCAAATTAAATTAATTTTGTTGGTCATTAACACTGTTCTTATTATTTGTAATGATTCAACTAAAACAATAAATTCAATGTTTAAAATTTGTTGCACAAATTATAAAACTAGTGCTCAAACATGTTTTATTAGTAAACTTTAATAATTTTATTAATTTTTGACAATTATCCTAAGTTTTGATAATCATCAATGATGAACAACGATTGTAGAGATAAAACTGTTTTTTTAAAAGATTTTCAAATGTAAAACCACCACTTGCTTTCAAAGTATCAATTCTCTTGGAACTAAGAAATTCTGGTTCTGCCATGTAGCATATTCTAGTTTTCTTGGACGGTCATACCTTGCCATTTTGATATGATTGGATATTTAATGCAAAACTGTTGCCCATTGTTGAGCTCAAACCTAGTTCCGTGATATTTCTTGAATTTAGCAAAAATTCCGTCACAAATGATGTTTGAAACCCAATTTCTAACATCGCACGGTTCATATTTTGAACCACATGATGCTCTTCTGCTTTCGAGCAAATTACCTATGTCCCTTGAACTACCTCGTCACATTTATCGTGTGTTTTGGCAATATTGGTTGATGTGTCTTTACATACAAAAGGCTGATCGACGTAAGACTGTAGAAACCGCATAACTTAAGAGTCTTGCTCTAATTAATGAATTCAACCTTGCCACGATATAATAATACTGCTCCGACAGTGATAGACAGGATACTGGCAATTTGGCAGTCGTGTATTGGATCATTTCCTCCGGATTTGGCTCGAAGGACCAATATAAACGATGACTTTGAATTCTTTGATGGATGTCAGACTGTTGACGATTGGCGGTAATTTTCAAAGATTTGAGTTTAGTTATTTCGATTATGGTTGTATAGATAATCTTAACATAGTTTAATTGTCGCAAACGTTCTAGGTATTAATTTGTTCCTTAACAGCTTTTATTTAGTGTCCACACATTCTTCATTTCACCATTCAAGAAAAAATATACAATTTTAAAAAGTAAAATTCATCTACATCAAACAACTTTCAGTCGACCTTTCGAAGCACTCACATAATAAACTACACGAACATTTTAGCACTGATGCAAACCAATTTTTCTTGCGTTTGACTATGGCAAGGTCGACCAAAATTTGGTTCCGAGATTTAAAATAAATTTTTTTTCGATTAGGTACATGTATAAATATTGTCACTTAGAATGTGGTGCACAAAACTAATCGTAACAATACAATTGGTGCACATATAGTTAAACTGGTGTCCAAACTAATTTATAATGATGCATATAGTTTCTTGGATTTTTGAATAATCTAGCTCAAAAAAATTATTTTGGTACTCAGACGATTAATGTTGACTATTGTTTTTAAAATCTAGAAATTTTTAATATTCAGAAGTCTATTGAAAGTTAATTTAAATATTGACGAACATTTAAGAATTTTCAAAATTCTTGGTCACTTTTAGAATTACATATATGATTTGTGTTTATAAATTTGCTAAGATTTCCATTAGTGTTTAAAAATAAAATTTAAAATTGTAAAATTTTAAAAATTAACATTATTACATATTTTAATAATTTTATTTTACAGAGTTTGGATTAATTTGAAATTTGAAAAACCGAATACAGTTCAATTATAAAACATTTCGGGAATTCAAGAAAAAATTCAAGCATTTATTGAAATTGTGCATTTTAATTTTTTTTTTATAATTTGTTCAATTTTCAAAAGTATTTCATTTAAAATTCTGAAATTTTTTTAAGTTTTTTAAATTTAATTAAAATAATTAACCAATCTGTGTAAACTAATCGTTAAATTTAAAAATTTAGCCATATTCAGAGTTTCGACCAAAAAGTTGCAATTTTTTCAAAACTTCTAAAATAAACTTCCAGGAATTCTGAAAATTATAAATATTTTTAAACTTAAATTTTTTATTGTTTTGTAAAATTAAATCCATTAAAATTCTATAATTCTTTAAAAATAATAAAAGTGTACAATTCTGTTAATTCTTAAATTTATAAAAGTTCTGAAATTTCTAAGATATTAGTTCGCAAATTTATAAAAATATATCATAATTCTACAACTTATAATCCTGGCAGTGCTGAAACGCATTAAAATATGGTTATTAAAATTGAAAAAATTATTAAATATTTAATATTTTCATTCTTAAATTTATAAAATTTTTTAGGTGGTTAAAATTCTAAAAAGTACATAAAATTCCAAATTAGAATTTTCTTAAATTATTGAAAATAACACAAATTCTTAAAATTATGAAAATTTTTGAAAATTTTAATTAAATTTTTTTTTAAAATTTTATTAAGTTTATAAAAATTCTTGTATTTTTTTTAAATACTAATGCAAATTAAAACAATTTTATGAAACAAAAATTATTTAAAATGTTTAAATTCAATAATATTCTTAAATTATTCTTAAATTTAAAACCTTGATTCTTGAATTTAAAAAAAAAATGCAAAATTCCAAAAATTTAAATTTTTTGTGAATTAACTTCTGGTTTTCAACATAAATTAAAACTTTTTTCAAATTAAAAGTTCTTAAAATATTTAGAATTCAAACTCTGTAAATTTTTAGAATTAAACCTTTTGTAATGTTTTTGACGGATTTTAGCCATATTATAAAATTTGGTAAGCGTTATACATTTGATTAAATTTGATATTTATAATATCGTATATTATAAAATTTTTAAATACTTTAAATGATTAAATTTATTTCAAAATCATAAAATTTCTAAAATTCTGTAAAAATTTATAATATGCTGAAAACCTTTGCCATTTTCTTTAATATATTTTAATTGTTAAATTTTTAAAGTTCTATTAAAATTAATAATATTCTTAAATGTTTAAAATTTTCATTATGAAATTTATAAAATAATTTTTTTACAATTTTTAAAAAAATTACCTTTACCTTTAATTACCTTTACCTTTAACTTTAAATACATTTAAAATTTTTTTTAAAATCTCAAAATATTTTTTCCAGAATTTTAATTTCTATTGTTGAACACCACTACATAGTTTCAAACTTTTCTTCAAGCTTAAAGCTGATAAAATATGTAAAATCCAACGTCTATTTAAATTCTGTAAATTCTGTAAATTTTAAATTTTGTTTAAAATTCTAAATCCCCAATATGATTTAACAAATGTTTTAGAATTTTATAATTTAAATAAAATAAAATTTTATAAATTTTGGGTTTCACCCCAAGTGCAAATCACAAGTTTCACAAGTGCAAATAAAATTCAATAAAATTTTACATAATTATTAAATATTTAAAATTTTCACTCCGCTATTAAAAAAATTTATAAAAATGATTAAATATTTAAAATTTTCGTTCTTAAATTTATAAAATGTGATTACAATTCTAAAAAGTACAAAAACCACCAATACAAAAACCACCAATACATAATTTTTTAAAATTATTGAAATGAAATAACACAAATGTTTAAAATTTGTAATTGTTTTAAAATTACATTATTTTAAATATTTTTTTTAGAAAATCAATAATTAAAAAAAATTGAATATACAATTTTAAAATTTTTATAAATTTAAAATATTTAATAAATTATTAAATTTAAATTATTAATTTTATATTTAATTCAATTAAATTTAAAAAAAATTCTTAAATATTTAAAATTTTGATTCTTGAATTTATAAAATTTTTATTGTTATTTATGACGTGATTACAATTTAAAAAAGTCGTAAAATTAAAATAACTGAAATTTTAAATCTTAATTGAAATTTTAAATATTTTGTGAATTGAATTTTAATTAAATTTTGAAGATGTCTAAAGGTTTTTTTCAGAATTTTAACTTCTGTTTTTCAACAAAATTTAAAATTTTTTTCAAATTAAAATTTTTAAAAAATTTAGAATTCAAATTCTATAAATTTTAAGAATTAAACGATTTATAATGTTTTCGACGGATTTTAGCCATTTAAAAATTATAAAATATGGTAAGCGTTATAACGTTTGATTTTAATGCAGCTGTGTCAAATAAAATCACTAAATTGATATTTTTAATACCGTAGATTTAAATTTTTTTAAATACTTTAAATTATTAATTTTTTTTGAGATTATAAAATCTATAAAAGTCTTTAAAAATGTATAATATCCTAAAACCTTCGCCAATTTCTTTAATATATTTTAATTATTAAATTATAAAAATTCTATTAAAATTAATAATTTTCTTTAATGTTTAAAATTTTTATTTTGAAATTCATAAAATTTTATTGAAATTTCTAAGAAAATTACCTAAATTTGTGATTTTTTAAAAAAATTTTTAGAATCCCAAAATATTTTTTTCAGAATTTTAACTTCTTTTGCTGAAAACTACAAAGTTTCAAATTTTTCTTCAAGCTTAAAGTTTATAAAAAATTTTAAATCCTACAACTATTTCATTTCTGTAAATTTTGCGTATTTTACCATTTGAGTAAATTCGTAATTATCATTTGTTTAAAATTATATATGTATTCCCAATTTGATTTAACAAATGTTTTATAATTTTATAATTTAAATAAAATTAAATTTTACATTTTCGGGAAAATGATTTTTTTTAAATTTATAAAACTCTTCAAAATTTAAAAAATACTCAAGCAAACCCTAAATTCCGGATATTGAATTTTGGGCTTCAACCCTTTAAAAATTATAAATAAAATTTAATATAACTCTTAAATATTTAAAATATTCGTTCTTAAATTTATAAAATGTGGTTAAAATTCTAAAAATACATAAAACCAAATTAAATTTTTTAAAATTATTGAAATAAAATAACACAAATGTTTAACATTTGTAATTGTTTTAATTAAAATTACAATATTTTAAATGTGATTTTTATAAAAGCAATAATAAAAAAAAATTAAATTTTATATTTTAAATTTTTTTATAAATGTATAAAACTTATTGAATTTTTTTAAATAGTAATATGTACCAATCTTCAAACTTAATTTTAAAATATTTAAACTCAATCAAATTTAAAAAAAATCCTTAATTATTTAAAATTTTGATTCTTAAATTTATAAATTTTTTATTGTTATTTATGAAATAATTACAATTTAAAAAAAATCGTAAAATTAAAATAACTGAAGTTTTAAATCTTTATTGAAATTTTAAATATTTTATGAAATTAATTTTTCATTTTTATTTAAATTGTGTTTTTTTCCAGAATTTTAACTTTTGCTTTTCAACAATATTTAAAAATTTTTCCAAATTTAAACTTCTTAAAATATTTAAAATTTTTATTTTTGATTTTTAAATAAATGGTTTAAATAATTAAATAATCATTAATAATTATCCAAATTCATAAATTCGAACAAAATGTGGACTAGGATTAGAAAATATTTTTTTAGGAAATAGAATTTCGGGCTTTAACCAATATTTTAGAATTTTATGATTTAAAATATATTAGATTTGACATATTGATGTTTTTTTTTTTTTTAATTTAAATTTATAAAAACTCTTCAACATTACTAAAATACTAATGAAAATTCTAAATTATTGGATATTGAATTTTATTTACAGTTTTTCAATGGGTTTCAAACATTTAAAAATTGTAAATAAAATTTAACATAATTCTTAAATATTTAAAATTTACATTCTTAATTTTTTTTTGAAATTTCTATTAAAATTCTAGAACCTACATTAAAATTCAAAAAAGTTTTGATGTTTTAGAGCTCCATTGAAATTTCAAAATTCTTGACTAATTCCAAAATTATTAGAAGTGAATTTGTGAAAATTTGTAAATATATTAAAATCTGAAAATCAATAATTAAATCTTTTTGAGTTATAGTTAGTTGTTAAAGCTCCTTAAATGCCTCTCTGAGTTATTTTCACTGGCTCTACAGAAATAACCTGTATAAATATTTTTAAGTGAATTAGTAATTTTTAAGAAACTGAAGAAGGAATTATCCGATATCGATCTTATTGTAATAATTTAATTTAATATAAATTTTTAAGTGTATTTTTAATTGCCTCTCTTTAAATACTTTGTGTGCGTGAATTAAATTTTCTCTATTTTTGGGAACAATTTTAGAATCAATATTGATTAACTTCAAAAAATTTAAGTATAGTTTGTCGCTGCCAACGAGGGCGCTAGCAACTGTGGGTCCAATAACAATTGAAAATATGCTAAAAACAAATACATCGGTGACTCGTTGAACAATAGCAGTGGGAATTTAATATAAAATTAAATACAGGTCTAAACTAATTTTTTTGCACCAAGAATTTTTGATGCCCAAATTAAAATCTCCATACTATCGAAAAACATATTAGGGATGACTGAAGTAAGTACGATAAAAAAAATTAAAGTGAAAATTATTTTTGTGCACCAGCTGAATTTTTGTGCACCAATTACTCAATATGGTGGAAACACTGACTTGTGACGTATCGAATGAAACGTAATGCCATTGAAAGTATGTAGAGCACCGAAATCCAAACGAAATGTCGGAAAACATTAAATGAAATACTCCCACTTAGCCGGCGACACAATCATATAGATTATACCGTATATATGTACATATATGCCCGCACATCCTCCCAAATCTGCATTTTTTTGCACATACAATATGTATATCCGAAAATTAAATTATTACAATAATTACACACATCGTATAAATTCTGTTGATAAATAATTATTTTATTAAATTTGTTTCAATTAAAAAAAAAAATAAAAATTTGCCAAATTTTTGCGCGTCATCGCACATGTCGTCCACCAATAAAATAAAAATCAGGCGATATTTTTTCGGTTTTTGTTGTTATTGCATTGTTTTAATTAATATTTTCTGGTGTATGTGGTGCGTGTGTGTGTGTGTGTCTTATGTGCCTGCATTCATCAAAGTGGTGTGTAAATTAATTTCTTGTTGCAGGCAAGAATTTCTTTTGAACAACAACAACGACAACGACACTCAGCACCGCGCATATATATTTAATATTGCGAATATCAAATGAAATAAATACCCGGAATATTATAGTTTTGTCGGTTTTATTTATTTATTTAGTTTTTTTGAATAAAATTAATAAAATTAATTTTTTTTTGTTTTGCTGTAATATGAGACGAGACAGAATTGTAATTGGCGGTATTTTTTATGTCGGAATTTATTTTGCGTTTTTTTTTTTATTCAGTTTGCCATCATAACAATAATCATAATGTATTTACTATAAAATGCAAAAATGCATGTCCAACAAAATTATTATGTATGTACGATAGATTCCGTATACCAGCATAGCTTTTATCCTCGTTCCATCAGTTCACTCCCCTGGCGTTATTATACACAGTATATTATAGCTTGTTCATTGATATAATACTTCTGCTATACTTGATGTTGATGTTGAACGATGATGGATGAATGAGAAATTAAATTTGTTGTGTTGCTATATTGTATGTATGTTGGCGCAATACATATATATTGCAAATTAAATTGACATTTTTATTTTGTCTTTTTTGATTAAATTAAAATTGAATTTTATTTATAAAATAAAATAAATTGTAATTGATATTTGTTGTGTATGTAGAAAATCATAATGTTATGATCTTGATTAATTTATGAAAGAATTGTAATGAAATTCAATCAGAAAGTTTTTTATTTTTTATTTTTTTACTTTTTGCACAATACTATTTATTGATATGGATGGAATAGAATTGAGACAAGCGCTTTGAATAGGTTGCAAGATGGGCAATAAATTGATAAAAAATAGTGTTTGGTGCATCAGTCTACCGCACCAAAATTTTTGCACTAGCTGGAAGTGTTCAAAACCTTAATTGATAGAGCGCTGATCAGTGGGCCATTTCATCATAATATTGTGGACCTCAGAATCTCAAAAACTGGAGGCCTCCATATAGACAAATGAAACGAATACTTACACACTCAATGTCATTGGATTTAATATGACGAATGACGTCATCAAAACAACCTGCACCGCGAATTTAAAATCATACAATAACTAAAAACTCAGAAGAATATTAACTCTGAGACATATAGGGATTTGATGTATTGGAACACCTGAAGTTTCTAAGTTAGATGTGAAAATCTTACAGGCGAAATCAATTTTAATCTACACTACACCTGAAGGTTGCCATCTGGGTCCTGGGACTAAGATAAATTACCGAGAGAATGAAAGACCGCACTTATTATAAAATTATAAAAGACGTGTATTTAAATTGTGAAAATAATCTCGGCATAGATTTGTTAGATATTACCTACCAATTGTTTCTTAATGATGTGCTCATCAGACCCTGAATGACTATATTTCGACTGCGATACGAAGAGACAGATCTGCAGTGGCCGCGTACAACAATTTCTCGTAAGACCAAAATACTTACAAGAAGATTCTATTTAAAAAAAATCGGAATTGGATTCTAACTACTTCCAACGGACCTGACCACCTCCCCAAAGTTACCATGAGAATCAGTAAACCGGATTCGAATAAATCACAGGGAATTACCTCCCACATTCTTCGTCTTTTAAATAAAAGGAAATCCTTTGGTTATAAAGATATGGAAGGGCGGGAAGTCACACCCAGGCTAAAGAAATGAATATTTTTTTTAATACACTTAAGTTTGATCGTTTATTCGATTGAAGTGTTTCAAAAGAGCGTTTTATTTAGACTTTCTAAAACAAATCTGTCTGGGAAAGAGAATCCTTTAGAGCTTGGCTGAAGAAAATCTACTCTGCTAGTTTACTTTCTCACGTGTAACAACATCACATCAAATTCGATCACTGGTTCCAATCAATCCTGTTTAGGATCTGTACATTCAGTTTATTCCCATTACACATTAATTCAGCCTCCTCAAGCCAATCAAATTTTATTAACATATTTGGACCAATTGACAAATGCTTCTTTATAATTGAATCTTAACTCATTTATAAATTTGAGAGATCGAACAATAATCCCCTATAATTTATTATAGTTTAAATTCTAAATAGTTAAACTATTACACGATAATTCAGTTAAGCTTAACTCTAATAGAGAATTGTGAAATAGTTTATCACGTCTTTCATTAAAAAAACGGACTATTACACCTACACCGAACAGATCATCTAGCTGCAAATTCTGTTGAAACGATCATTTCAAACTATTCAGCGTTCCAGGCCCAGCAAAATCCTGCAAATCAAAATACTTATGTCATTATTTTAAGGAATCATCACTATATATGCATTATCAGGAGCAATGCCATATCATTAGATTCAGAGCAAACATCGGGATCTAGTAATACAACCACACTTACATTTTGTTCCGATAACCGAACTAATCAATGAGCACGAACAATCCCGTGGACAAACCCACACAACAAATGAACAATTACAAGCGCCTGAGCCATATCACAATCAGATCAATAAATACAACATACACAGGCGATTGATACGGAAATTTCAATTCACAACTGTTTGTGAAACAATACCAACTTGTTTTAACATACGAACCTCAGTTGACATCATATTACAGCCTGGTTCAGTTTTAGTGTATTAGTACCTGGCAGTTTTAACGATGGTACTAGTTCGATTATTGCACAAATAATTATTTTTGGCTGGGTATTAGTTCCATGAGCATTCATACTGTATTCAGATAGGAAAACCATCTAGAAGGTTAGTCTGCACGGTACATAGTAAACTTGTTATTCAGTGACATACAATATCAACTTGTATATTCAGTGCACTGCAAATTGAATGGGGCACTATACTCTTAGTATGGTTATTTTCGAAAGTACTGCAAGCGTTCACCGAGTGTGAAACTGAACTATACGCTTGGAGTAATTCAGATATTGTCCTGGTGTGGCTATAAACTGATAACAAGACCATAGAAATTCTAGACACAATCTCTCTCAAACATTGGCGTCATGTGAGATAAATAAATTTGTAACAAACAAAATTTGGTAAACTTTTGGACCTACTTGGCTGAGCAATTCGAGGCTGATGGCCTTAATCAGCTCTCAAAAAAGTAACTCCAACGAGCTACTAAAATACTCAAGTACATTCCATTCCTATTACATTCGGATATGACTTCCAACGATAAGTTATTTAAAATTAGCAAGCTAATTGACTAGTTATCGGAGTATTCATGAGCTTACCTACCTGATATTCACACTCTTGGTGATCGTAAACGAGTGTGGTCAATATGCTCGACTGGTGCACGCAGGTGTTGAATAAATTTTTTCTTATTAGAATTTCAAACCAATCGTGTATGTGGCCAGTGACAATCGAAAGCGTTGCAGAAGGCATAAAATATAATTCACGTCACGCAGCAACTAGTTATGGTTCAGATTCCTCATAAAATTTATTTAAAAAAAACCGCAAAATGTTACTTTGAGTAAGCTTTTAGCGGGAAATCCTTATACCCAACCCACCAATACATTCTTTTGAGCTAACTATCCCTGTTCGCATTAAAATGCAATGAAATGAATAAAAATATTTTGTTCCGTTGAAACTTAATTTAAATTAGGTATAAAACCATGGTTAACCATGACACATTTGAGAATGAAACTATGGTTAAGTCGAAATTCTTATTATGAAACTAGATTTGTGTCTGCAATATTATAGTGCGAACTATATAGACAAATTGAATATTTTTTTACCATGCCTAGTAATTACTCAAAACTATGCGATTTATACGATTATAGCACAGCCATACATTACATGTATATGGACTTTGGCCCATATGGTCGGGGACCACTTACATGTCTCGTAAACCAAAATTGCACGAACAAGTTTTCCAAGAATACCACCAAAGTATCATATTTGGGCTCTCTTATCACTCCCATATCAGTGTGGCTGAATATATTAAAGTGCGCCGTCATGCAACGCTAGCAATCATGCTTTATATGCATACATTCGAGGGAAGAATAATCCGTATAATTTACACCCCAAAATGTGAAGTAAAGATGGCACATACCGAGCCTAGTTGTGCCAATTCTGTGTGCTGATCCGGAACGAATTGTAGGTTGGCGCAGAGCTAGTTGCAGGCGAGAATGGCTCAATGATGTAGAGAACGACTTGGCTTCTTCAGATTGTCTAAGACAGTATGCAGACCAAGCTCGGGATCGAAACCTATCTCTCTCTCTCTCTGTTTCTCTCTCTCTCTCTCTCTCTGGCTTTCACATCCCATGAAGGGATTTCTCCGCCACGAATTTCGGCATTGCTCTTAGATCTCCTCGACGTCATCTTGCTATCGTTATAGTCTAGACATTCCCCTACGACGTACGCCGACAGGCTGTTGATGGAATTTCCGAGAAGTCCTTCATGTTGTCGAAACTGCAGTCGTTTTCTCCGATTAACCATATAGTGATGCTCCCAGGTGCTGATAATCATTTTGTTATGTTGCTGTTGATTCTCAAACCAAGACGTTTCGCGTTCCCGTCAAGCAGTACCAAAAACAGTCCTTGATATCATTCGGTCTTCGGCCAAGGAGCACGATATCATCTGCATATCCAAAAATTTGGCTTGGCTTATTGAATATGCACCACATATTCACCGCAATACCACTTTTCTTTATTATGTATCAAGCTGCAGATTGAACACCACAGGCGCGAGTGCACATCCCTGTCGCAGATTATATTTGGAAGGGGTCTGAAACTGTCCTCTCCACTATTCTTATACAGCGAGCTAGATGTTGTTAGCTTACAAAGGGAAACAAATTTCTCTGGAATCTCTAAATAGACAGATAGATGACCGCGGCCCAAAGGTTATCTCAATTTATGTCATCATATGCCTGTTGAAAGTTTATAAAAAAGTTGGTTATGTTATTTATACTCCCAACATTTTTCCAAGATCATCCGTAGTGTGAAACATTGATCAGTGGTTGATTGGTTGGGCCGAAAACCACACTGGTAATCACCGATGATATTTTCGGCATAGGGGATAATTCTGGCAAGTACAACATTTGCAAACACTTTGTAGGCGGTTTTTAATAGTGATATGCCACGGTAATGTTCACATTTGAGATGATGACCTTTTTCGTGCAGTGGACATTTGAGTGCGGTCTTCCATTCGTCAGGCAACTCTTCCTGGTCCCAAATCATCATGACGAGGTCTTAACGATTAGTAGTTCTACGTAGTTCTTGCCATTTTTTAACCTATACTAACAACTGTGTCCACCACCTTCATTGTGGGATATGACACAAATACCTCTTCACCTAGTGGAGCGATAGCTCGGATAGAAGGCACTTCGTCAGTCCGATTTAGTAGATTTTGAAAGTGATTTTGTCAAACTGAGAGAACATCATCCACGTTTGCTCTCAGCTCTCCATTCGTATTTTTGATGGCTGTGGATCTTGTATGTGTCTTTAGTTAGACTTCTGGCGTTGGCAAAACAGTATCTAGAGTTTCCATTTTCCGCTTGGAATCTGATGGTTTCGATGAATGTCCCCATATATTCGCACTTCTTTTGACGAAGTTATTTTTTGGCTGTGCTCCACTGCTCCTGGATGTTTGATTGAGAATCGTGTGTTCATCTTTTATTTCATCGATATCCCAGCGCATGGTTTTCTTTGGTTGTTTATTCAATGTGGATCATAATTTGTAATTGCATTTGAAAATAACAAGCATAGGGTCATTGTCAATAACGGCGCCTCTATATATGATCTAACGTCACTTATGCTGATGGAATGTCTCTTCGAGATGATCAAACTCGATTGTTAAAAATAAAACAAAAAATAAAATTTTTTTGAAAAATATATTCTAGCAGATCTCATAGGCAAATCATCATGAATAGTCTCACGCTTGAACTTCGCTACGAAGTTATTAAAATTTACTTTGAAAATCAGTCGTCGATTCGCGCATTTTATAAACGACTTCGTGATTTTTATGGCGCACATATAATCGTCCATTTGAGCAAGCCATCCGTCGAATTGTGGATAGATTTCGTACCACATACTCTCTAGAGGATGCAATAACATCAACACGACGAAGAAATGTGCGTACTGAAGAGAATATCGATGCTGTAAACGAAAGTGTGGTAGAAGATCCAAATTTATCGATTCGTCGTCCTTCGCAGGAATTGGGGCTCTGTCCACTACATGGACAATTTTGCGTAAAAATCTTGCCATACACCCGTACAAGATCCAGCTGGTGTAGGAATGGAAGCTACGAGACCATTGGCAAATGACCCGTTATTTTATCGCCAAATTGTGTTCTGCGATGAGGCTAATTACATCCAGAAAAATACACCGGTTGGTGCGGTTTACACGCTGGTGGCATCATCAGATCTTAGCCTTCACGAATAGGGCCAGGGATAGCGTGATGGTCAATGAAGATCGTTACCGCACCATGATCAATGATTTTTTCTTTGAAAATATGGATGACATTCTTCCGGACGAGAAGTGGTTTCAACAGGATGGTGCTACGTGCCTAACGGCGACCGCAACCATCGACTTATTAAAATAAAAATTTGATAAGTTGATTTCGAGAAATGGATTTGTCAATTGGCCTCCAAGGTCGTGTGATTTGACACCTCTCGATTATTTCCTGTGGGGCTTCGTGAAAACACTGGTTTGTACTAATAAACCAGCAACAATTGACGCCTTGGAGGCCAGCATTGTTCGTGTTATTCATGACATACGGCCAGTAGTGCTCGAAAAAGTGGCCCAAAATTGGACGTCCAGAATGCGTTTCGTCAAGTTATATCGGGCTTTCAAAAACACCCTTTACATATTATAGCAAGTTCGGTGACGTCTTGGCCGTTGTTGTTATTAAACGGATGTAAGCTGTGTGGGCCAATATATGGTATAGTTTTGTCATAGTGCGCGATGTTACCGAAGATGTCTTTTAGCTCCGCAAAGAACAGATCTTTCACATCATCTGACTTGTCTTCGGTAGGCGCATGTATACATTGACCGTTCTACTGACAGGGCGGAAGTCGATTATACCCTGATGCGCACGCTGCGGTGGATGAGGAAGCCGACTCCTAATTCTTCTCCATTCTGATGGCCACAGGATCGAATCCGCTGGAGCCATATTGTTGAAACAGTTAGGGGCCAGTATAATTGGCGTTTAAAACTATTTTTTATTATCGAAAAAATCTGTATAACCTTTTTTCTGTTAACCTCAATTGACTTAGAACTACGTTTAATTTGACATAATTCTTATTAGTTTGTTGTTGTTGTTGTCATTATTATTATTATTATTATTTTAAACAAATTGATTAAATTAAAATAAAAAATAAAATTCAAGCCAGCAAAAAACGTATTTTAGTTGGATCACGATTATTTAATTCAATTTTTTTTTGCCTCGCATATTGTTGTTGTTTTTGTTGATATGTTGTTGCTGCTGCAAATGTCTAGTCTAATATTTATCCCAAAACCACAACAACAACAACAAAACAAAAAAAGTTGTAAGCAAGAATATTTATACAGGAACACAACATTTACTTATATAAAACTATAACAATGGAATTGGTATAACTGCAGTAAACAACTATTAACAAGGTTGTTGTATCGCCAAATCTTATATAAATGTGTATACATACATACTTAAATAAAAATAATATTCGTCGTTTAACCAATTAACTGAACACTATATTAAACAACATTTAAGAGTAGAGAGATTTCTTATTTTTTTTCGAGCTCTTTACTTGGAAATTGTGAATAAATGCGCGATATATGTATGTATGTATGTATACTCGTATATAAGAAAAGACCATATATAAGAAGACATACATATATATAGATAGTATAGAAAGAACATGATTAACTTTTTAATCGCTCTGCTTGATTTCTCGCACAGTTGATGTAGTATTTCAAGAATTGATTATCAGTGGGTAGTTGAATATCAAACAGTGTGAAACCTGGCTATCTATGTACATAGAACGTCAATAAATAATTTTTAACACTATATACTTATATACAGCTGGCAATCCACATAATTAAAATATATATATGCGTGATTATAAATTCCATAAACAACATCCGCAAAATACCATGTCTTGCGCATCCCGATAATCTTATATGATACGTATGTACTCTGTAAATTATAAGATTTAAAATTCGTCGCGTTCCTCACCAATTAATCTTCTATTTTGTACACCACAAAATGTGTTCTTACGTATATACGTAAACATATAAATATAAATTAAAATTGAATTAACTTTCGTGTCGTGCACAACTACCTATACATACTCGTAACCAACAAAATACCACCTACCATTTTTTTTATTAACCGATTCTTAATTCTATTATTCGAAACCATAAATAATTTCTAAATACAGTAGTCAAATAGTCAATAGCTATTATTATGGTATTCTTATTTGTCGTGTATCGAAATTAAATTATCATAAAATATTAATTCAACGATCGTCACAGGTATTTTGTGTCTAAATACACGTAACCATGTACACAGTCAACGTTTAAAGTTACGATCTCACTTTTAACCGTGCAGCACACACATATTTGGTTATTTAATGAATGGTGCGGAAGAAGATGAATTTTTAATGTGGGTGTGTGTATATATTATCGGTTAAGGTAGCCATATAGTTGTGCTGAACACTATCATCTTCCGAGAAATCATTTATTTATCAAAAAACATAAATCCCTTTGTAAAGGGTTTTCCAATAAGAAGTTTCATTTTGATATTTAAAATGAGTCCATTTAAGGTCTTGAATCGATTGTGAAGCATTGGCATAGACCTTATCTTTCACGTGACCCCAAAGAAAAAAGTCTTAATGTGTTAAATCACAAGATCTCGGTGACCAATTGTGATCACCTCTTCGAGAAATAACACGGTTAGGAAACTTTTCTTTTCATTCACCGTAACAGTTGCACCAGTCTCATTTTCGAAAAAGTTAGGTCCAATCACACCGCCAGGCCAAAAACAGCACCAAACGCAGTGACACGTTGAGGATGGAGAGGCTTTTCAACAATCAAACTTGGATTTTCTGAGCCCCAAATGCGACAATTCTGCTTATTAACGTAGCCTACGAGGTGAAAATGAGCCTCATCACTGAAGATGATTTTTCGACGTAAATCCGGAAATGATTGCTGCATTTGAAGGACCCAATCAGCGAAGAAACGACGTCTATGGTGATCGACCGGCTTGAGTTTTTGTGATTTTTTTTGTTAAAAGGACTTGGCATAGACACTTCTACGGTCCATAGCCTTACCTTACATTCACACAACATTCATTCATCCATTCATTCATCCCATTCACACAAGTACAGTATACCACCTGCGCATTGCATAGCTCCATGTCACCCTGTACAGTGACATGGAAGATGGGTCGGCCCATGAGTTCTACATTCCAACAGAGGGTCCTAGATGTTTTCAATTTAATCACCGATCGTAATCGGGAGATGAAAAATCCCTTTTGCATCCCACCTCTGTTGGGATTCGAACCCGGTACCTCCCGATCCAAACGTCGAAGCTTCAACCGAAGAGTTTTTGTGATAACTGAACTTTAAAAGTCTTAAGACCTAAGTCTTTATGCAAAATACGGTGTAATGTCGTTTGTGGAATGCTTAATTCCAAAGATCGATGAGGAATTGACAAACCTGGGTTTTCTTCAACACTATACGGGTTACAGAAGCAATATTCTGATTTGGTCTTGAGCGACGCACACGGTTTCAATTCTTCACATCACTAACTTGTCCCAACAGCTCAAATTTTCCGACCAGTTTCACTATTGCCGACCGAGAAGGTGCTTCACGACGACCAAAAAGTGCTTTAGTTTTGCGAACTGTAACTGCAAAATTTTCACTGCAATTTCAATGCGTTGTTGAATCGTGTATCGTACCATTTTTAGTAATGGCGTAGTTTTTACTTGTCAAATGTCAAAAGATGGCAACTTCAAAATTGACAGATACCCAAATGGCAGGCTATTCAAATGAAACCTCTTATTAGAAAACCCTTTATTATGTTGTTGATTGATCGTCATCCGGGTTGATTGGAAGTTTGATCAATTTTGATTTTCGGTTTTTGGTCGGTGGACTTTTGGACATTTTCCAGTGCTGGTCGACGGCGTTGCATGATTGTAATGCAAAAATGTTGCCAAATTTCGACGAATATCTCCGCTTGTCTTTTTCTTCAATTTCTTCAAGTGGTACTTGGTGGACCGTACCATTCGTTCTGCTTGCCTGTTGGATGACGTACCGTGCGTAGCAAAGATAGAATAAAGCGATAGCCATTTGGAGTACGAGTCGACCAGGATGAAAATTATTTTCGACTGGAATGGCCCAACGAAATTACTGTGCACTCTCGGCCAAGGCCTTTTCGTTTCCTTCCAAAAATCTATAGATGCTTGAGAGTTGGCATGGCGTACAGGATCGAACAACCTTTTTGATATCCTAGTCGATCTTCGGCCACCACACATAGCTCTTCGCATGGGCTGACATCCTCTCATACACCATGACAGCACTCGTGAAAGAACGGAACCTTTCTTCGTCGCATATTCGACTTTCATCACAAAAACAACACAGGCTGTTCAAGCGATTCAATCAGCATTACCTCTTCCTCTTCGGTGACGATTTGTGTCATCATATTTAAATTCACGACCATAAATAAACTCGTGGCCGGGGATAATTGACAGAGCCTCTCTATCAATTTGCAGATACCAACGTTCGGTGGCTGTGATAGTCCTAGAATAGAACACAATCGGACGCTCATTATTCCCCACCTGATGTGAAAGGACCACACCGGGCATATAACGAGGCATCACATACCAACCGGAATGGAAATTTCTCATCGTATGGTATGAGAATATTGTCGGTCGAAAGCGCGGACTTCAGCTCGTCGAACTTCTCGCAAAAGTTGATGCAGCGGTTCTGCGATGGTAGCTTTCCCTTTGATAAATGCGTGGTAAAAATTCAAGAGCCCATGAAAAACTTGGAGTGGACCTTTGTCTGTTGGTGGCGGTGAATTTCGGATTGCTTCAATTTTGTCTTCAATGGGACAAACACCATTGACGTCGTTCTTATATCCAAGGAAAACGACGGTTTCACAACCCATTACGCATTTATCCTTCTGAAGATGACTCCCAGCTTCTTCAAGTCGTTCAAGATCTGACATCAGAAGAGCCAATAAGAATGGCGTCAAAATATGGGGTGACCCTTGAAATGAAGCTGTAGATGATGGAGTAGTGGAAATTCCGAACTGGAGACGACCCATTAGAGTGAGTGGCTATTGTTTGGACCATGGCATTGTCATCGTCAACGGTGAGTTGCTGGTATAGGCTTAGGCTAAGTCCAGCTTTGCAAATATTGATCCATCGTGGAGAACAAATGAGCTGCTGATGGAATCGGAAATTAGTTCTGTTTGTTTGTTCTGTTCTACTGTTCCGCCAGATTTGGTAACAGGGACAATGGCTGTCACTCGCATGCTCTAAAATTCCTTGGTTTAAAGCGAAAGCGCAGAGCCTGGAAATTTCTTCGCAGAAGCTCAACCACGAGGATCTTAATCTTCTTTTAATTTCCTTTTGTGCTATCAAGAAGTTAACCTAATCAATCTGTCGCTTAGACTTTTACGCTCTTTTCCTTCAGGTTAGAATTCCAGAAAGGTCTGTTGCCCAAAGAGGATACGAATTTTCGAAGGCTATCGAAATGGCCATTTCAAATGACGATGTTTTGTCTTCAATGTCCTTATTCGACCGAATAACCCTCGGTGGCGTAACTTAAGAACCTAGTTCGATAGAGAAAAGTATCCAATCCGTTAATCTATGATTGCTGATTGTTTTAAAAGCAGCCGTTTAATTTTAATATTAGTATTGAGAATTTCAAGCTCAGAAGAGCTTATATAGTTAAACAGAGAAGAACCCCTGTGGTAAATGTTCGTATACTATACCCCAGTTCGAGTGATGAGTATTAGCATTTCAGCTAATCACCAAAGAGGTATGCTTATTGGAGAAGGTGAATAGGAGTCATACGGCAATTAACCTAGAAAAGACAGAATTCTGACAGAAGATTCGAAAAAGGAGAATAAAGGTTTGTCTACGGACCCGAGATAATCTTGAAAGATATTCTCTTCAGAACGTACAACCGGGTTGTTCTCCCAAACACAATTTTTTTTATCGTGGACTCAGGGACGGTCAACGCATACGAGTGATACCAGTTATGGTACGAACTAGTTTGAGAGTGCCCGCGGAATCACTAGGCTGCTTCGTAATTCTGTTAGTGAGAAAATCTGGTGTTACTGATCAGCTTAAACTTACCCCAACTTTAGTGAAAGATAGTTTTAAGTATAAAGTTGAGTCTGAAAATTAGGGGGACAGATATTATGTTGATGTTGATTATATAAACATTGTGATTACATTTGTTTGCCAATGTTGCGTAAAAATGTTGCGTGGGGTGTCCACAATATGTATAAACATGCCGGTGGTCTGTTAAGGAACTCTTTAGTTAGGAAGCTTATTCAATGGGAAGACTATTGAGCTAAAATAGAACTTATGTCTGAATCGAGATTGATCTGACTTAGTTTAGCTACTGTAGTTGGAGTGACAACACGAACAATCTCATCCTTTCCTGGATGGACGAAATTGACTTTCAGGTTTTCTTGGTTTTGAGTTTTCAATTTTCTTCGCTGTTGCCGATTGCGTGGCTATTCCTGTGTGAAACGCATCAACTCGTTTTTTTACTTCTTCTCCAGTAGTGGGTGCACAAGTAGAAAATGCGCTGATGTTAATGCAAATAGAGTGCCTTTATCATCATCGTTTGGAGTAATGAGTCGGCCTGATTACAGAATCGCCTCGATTTGAGTGTTGATAGTTGACAGTTCCTTCCCAGAGTCCGCTAAACCATGAAGTTGTCTATTTGTTCGCCACAAATTTAGTATCATTGCGCGACGAGAAATGTTTCGCTGGATAAATCACTCACCAGCTTCGAGGATTAGAGCAGTTCTGTTGCCAACTAAATCTGGTAGATGACGAATTTTAATCAACCAATGAAGAGTAACTTTTGAATTTCATTTAAAAATTATGCATTTTTTCATTTAAAGCGAATGGATGACGCACTTTGATCAGCTTGAGCTCCAGATAGTTTTAGTTTAGGAGCTGTTAACCTTGGAGTTATGAGGTTGATGTGTGCAGTGCCATTATAATCAGTGGTGCAACAGTATACCAATGCTGAGTATGCTACTTTACGCGGTATCTGAATCTTTTCAATAGCCATAAGGGATTCGTGTATTTCTTTCCATTTATTGCACATGTCCGATTACAATTAATCGTCCCACAACCATCCCAATGGGTCGAACAAGCGACGGGCATATTAACTTTGAATAGCTAATTCGAGTAAATTCACGTTTTCTTGTTGGCTATACAGCGACATTATCAGTCAGTATAGATCAATCATTATAGCTTTACATGCTTCAGAAAAATTTAACTTGTTTTCTAATCCGTGTAGATGAACGGGACTAGTTTCAGAACCTGATGGGGGTTTACGTTGATATTTGCCGTCTTCATGAGCAATTCGAACTTCTCTATGCATTCGTTTGGCTTGATAACAGGATGATGCGGAAGATAAAAATGTTTTGCGTTTAAATCTAGATTTTTGGAATCAATTTCTTCTATGTGATTCAGACATTAGATATTCGTGTACAACCCGGCTGCATTCCGTTTTTAAAATTTTATCGCGTCGTAGACGGGGTTACGATAGCATAAAATCAAGAAACGGATTGATCTTTTGATGTTCTTAGTGGTGCTAAAATCAGCGATTCACGAATTAACTTCAACTGGAGTCAACTGGAATTTGGATATTTTTTTTTCTTTTTACATGCAATCGTTGTGCGCACAATGCAAGTCTCAGTCATAAGCAGCCGATGCTTTCGCTGACAAATGAAATATAAATCGAAAGATGGACAGTTTTTAGAGCTGCGTCCTTTGCAATAGCATAGTTGTATGAAGTCTCTGGGGAGTGATGTTATTGACACTTCAACATGATATTTCAGACTTTAAACCTTTATAGTTGAAGAAATTAATGATTTTTGATTGTTGGCGGTTGTATTTGGTACTCTGGTACAGCTTGTTGCATGGAAAGATGCTGTTTTTTGTGGTTTGGGTCATCAGTGCTTTTTGCATCACATTCGTTGATTTTTCTCATCCAAATGTGATATTTTAAATTCGAATTAAAATTCAAACTTTAAAATTTTTAGTTAAGTTTCTCTAAATTAGTGAATTTTGAATATTGCAAAAATTGGAGAAATGATCTAAAATTCATGAAATATCCACCATTGATTGTAGATTTTAGGTAAAAATTTAATAATTCGGGATTTAAATTTTAAAATTCAGTTAACTAGTTTCTCAACAAAAACACAGAATTATTGCATCAACATTTTTACTAATTTCGAGAAAAAAATCTATAAATAAGTTTTATACTCAGGCTTTACAGTGAAACGGGACCTGGGGCCCGGGTCACTTCGTGTATATACAATCATCCGGAACTGCGCTCAAACAATGAAGGAGATTATTGTCAGTTGTTAAATGTTTCAGAGATGATTTGACAGTGATAAAATTAAAGCACTTGTGACGATTTTGCCTTGGAAGCAGTTGTGTTCAAAGTTGGGTTGATCAGCAAAAATTGAGCTGACTGTAGGTAAGCCATCGACTTTTATATTACTCCAAAGGTATATTCGCTGAATATGGTTTCTCGTTTGAAAATAAATTTTGAGCCATCCATCGTCGTGACAGTGATTTAAGTCATTGGTCGCATTGTCTGGAGCAAACCATAAAATCAGCTCAGGGAATTTAGAACAATTTTTAAGATTTCAGTAGAATTTATTTTTTATTTTTCCTGGCTTGATAGGAATTCAAATTCACGAGTTCCAATTAATTGATGTAAAGTGGCCATTAAATAGTAGCAAAGCCCAAATTAACAATCTCTTTTGGAGCCGATGCATTCCATATATAAAATTATGTAAAATTGGGCAAAAAGTAATGCTGAAAACAATACATTTCTCTGTAGTTTTTCGTGTTCATCTTATATTTTGTTGTTGGTTATTTTAATTTTCTTCCAGTCTTTTTGTATTTGTGTATAGTATATGTACCTTATGTACATATATACAATTCACAAAATTAAACAATAAATGTGACACTATTTTCTTACTCTAACAACTTTAAGATGATTAAAAAAAGAAAAAAAATCATGTGCGCAGAATAAGACGACGACCAAGAAGAAGACGAGAATCTTTATAGAGGTAAAACAATAAAAAATAATGTATACTGTTGAGAAGAAGTTTTGGATTATATTTACAAAAAAAAATTACAGATCTTTCGAAGAAAATTTGCGAAAGGAATGAGAACAGTTTTGTCATGAGTCCGCAGCATGGTCCAGAATTGCATCTATAGCTCGGCGCAAATTTAAAGCTTTTTATACATTTTTTCGGGTTATGCTGTTTTTATAATTTGATGGCGTTTTGGGATTTCTTATTTTTTGTGGAGTATTATATATTGTCACCGATTTTCTATTATTCAATTAAAATCCCGAAATATGTCGTTAGGGTTGAATGGAATCGTTGCAATATTTTTTTGTTGTTTGTGTTAAATTCTAGAAATCCGATTTCGTATAGTACTACGGACAAATTATGTCACCTAATTTAATATTTGCATCCGTAAAATATGCGTGTATCGTAATCTAAAAGAATTTATAGCAAACGATCTTTTAAATGACAACCAACTTGGGTGACAAATCTTAGTTTAGCTGCGCGTATTTATACTAAATGAGTGTGGTCCTCCTATCAACATAAAAAATTGGAATACGTTTTTATAATAAATAAATCCTTTGTGTTTTTAACTTTAGATCTTTAGAAAATAAATAAATCGAAATAAATAAGAATATATAAATGTGTATATACATATGTACATATGTATACCGATTGTTTGTGAAGAGATCTTTACGAAAATAATAAGAATTTATTAAAAAATTCGCTGAATATTTTTATTTTTTTGGTGGAAACCGTGTGTGTGTGTTTGTGTTTTGTGGTCCTCATACAACATTATATACAGAAGGAAGCAAACGATCCAACAATTTATTTAGTGGTTTATGCGGATTTGGTCACGATTTGAATTTATAATTTAGTTGCTTTTGGGGTAATTCACTTGGAGTCGTGATGGTTTTATAATTATGTACTCGGATTTAAAATTAATGAATTGTCTTGCCGAAAAGAAATGGCCAAAATTTTTTAGAGATTATAATTTTTGTTATTTCTACGTATACTAATTGGTTCCTGTAAAATGAATCACTGGCACATTGGAAACTTTTATTTCTCCCCCATTCGCCGTTCGATTAACGCAAATTTGTAGTAAGTTTTTCCAGTCAATTGAATTGATATGCTAATTAAACTCTTAAAGCTAATTGATCGAATCGGATAAAAATTAATATAATAATAACAGTGTTAAAGGCCATTACTGGCCCCTTACTGAATCAACAATCTGGCTCCAACGGTTTCGATCCTGAGCTTGGTCTTCATACTGTCTTAGACAATCTGAAGAGGCCAAGTCGTTCTCTACATCGTGGAGCCATCGTCGCCTGCAACGACCTCTGCGCCTACCATATGGTGGCTCTCCTTTCAGAGATCGCTGCACAATTCGTTCCGGATCAGCATGCAGAACGTGACCGAGCCAGCGTACTCGCTGAGATCTAACTTCATGTACAATATCGGGGATCTTCATCAGATCTCTGATCTCGAAATTGTACAGAGCTCGGTATGTACCATCTATTTCGCGTTTAGGGCCGTAAATCACACGCATGATTCTTCTCTCAAATGTAAGGAGCCATCTCTCGTACTCATCCGTCAGCGCCCAACTTTCTCATCCAAACATAACAACGGGCCTGATCAACGCTTTGTAAAGCTTCAGCTTCACGGCACTTGATAAGTGTTTAGATTTTAGCAGTGGCCTTAGAGGATATAAAGAACGACTGCCAGCTGCCAGCCGCACTTTAATATCCTCACCCACACTGTTATCGTGAGTGATAAGAGAGCCCAAATATTTGAACCTCCTCAATCCCTCAAACGTGTGGTGGCCACTACTAAAATCTGGTGTGCCATTGTCTCTAAAACCAGAGATCAGGTATTTCGTTTTGGACTCATTGATCTGGAGTCCAACAGAAGCTGAAAACTCTACAAGCGGATCAAGTATTTCTTTCACTCCGTTGCTATTCAGTCCAATCACGCATATGTCATCTGCATATGCAAGCACTTGATTGGACTGGCGATATAAGATGTTGCGCTGAGGTGTTTCAGTTTTACGAAAGATGTACTCCAACATGAGATTAAAGAGTATCGGGGACAGAGCATCTCCCTGCCGAACACCCGAGTTAACTGCAAAAATTGTCGATAGCCTGTTCTCAACTTTAACACAGCATTGAGACTGCGTCACTGTCATCCTACACAGTCGTACCGGTTTTGTTGGCATTCCTAGGTATTCCAGGGCAGACCACAAACTCTCTCGATTGATCGAGTCGTAGGCCTGCCGGAAATCCAGGAAAACCTGATGTACGGAGATGGATGTCTCATAATATTTAGATAGAATCATCCGCAGCGAAAAGACCTGATCAGTGACTGATCGATTCGGACGAAATCCTCCCTGATAGTCACCAACCAAGCCCTCCGCCAGAGGAGTGATTCTATCCAATAAAATATATGACAGTAACTTGTATGCTGTGCAAAGGAGAGCTATACCGCGATAATTCTCACACTTCAAGCGGTCTCCCTTCTTGAAGATGGGGCATATCGCGGCCACTTTCCATTCATCAGGCATAACTTCGGTTCGCCATACTAATCGAATAAGGTCGAAAAGACAGTTCCACAAAGTATCCCCTCCGAATATCAAGAGCTCCGAATTAATGCAGTCCACTCCAGGTGAGCGGTTTCGTTTCATTCTCTGCATGGCCTTAGTGAATTCCTCATGGGATGGCTCCTCAGTGCAAATCTCCGCAGACTGTTTTAGAGGTGGCTCAACAACAGTCTGTGACGCATGATGAACATCAAGCAGCTCAGTAAAGTGTCCACTCCATGCGTCAAGTACTGCGTCGATGTTGACACAGAGGTTTCCATCCCGGTCCCGAATGGCGGTTGACGAAGGCCTGAAAGTATGGTGCAATCCAGTAATTCCTTTAAAGAAATTACGTGAACTACGCTCATTGCTGAGTTGTT
Organism: Tipula unca; assembly: GCA_951394425.1. Classification (NCBI taxonomy): domain Eukaryota; kingdom Metazoa; phylum Arthropoda; class Insecta; order Diptera; family Tipulidae; genus Tipula; species Tipula unca. Next base: position 10,849,241 of record OX596382.1, read on the forward strand.
GTACTTTCAGAACCTCGGCCTTCCACCATTCTCGCTTCTTCCGTCTACAAATCCGCTTAGCTGCCCTTCTTGCAAGAGCTGCCTTGTTTTTCCTTGCGATTGTGAGACGTTGTTGCACTTCATTATGGGCTATATTTTGTTGCTCAACTGCAAGACGACACTCGTCATCAAACCAATCATTCTTGGGTCTGACTTTCACTATACCTAAAGTCTGTTGAGCAGCACTGACAACCGAAGTTTTCAGTACCTCCCAGACAGAGTTCACGCAGTCAGATAAAAATTAATAAACTACTAATAAATAAATGAAAGTGATTTTAAAAGCTTTCCATGAATTCAATAACCAAAAGCTTTGTAATTTTAATATTTGAAAATACCAAAATTTTGTTCCAACTAAATCATTTAACAATTAAGAAAATATTATTGCAGGGCTTTTCTATTGGTCCAATTAAATTTGAAAGCTTTTAATTAAATTTGACTAAAGTTGAATTAACTCTAAAAATCTAACTTGCTCAGAATACGAAACAAAATGAGCTTTTGATCATTTGAATTATTCAAAGGTTCACCAATTTGAAAAGCTTTAAAAAGTTTTCATAGAATTTTAAACGAATTGTGTTTTGTTGGAATGGTGAAAATACGATTATTTGACTTAAGTAGTTTTGAGACCAAATTACTGTTTCTGTTGACAACTTTACAATTACAATTCATAAATAAATATCCAAAACTTTTACAATTTTTACCAGATATTTTGAAAAGTTTTATATTGGTTTATTTAGGATATGGCCGTTTGTAAAATCTTTAGTGAGCTTTTGTTTCATTTCATATTTGGTGTAAATATTTTTCATTAAAACTTTATTTAAGTTATTCATGTAAAGCCTTAAGTTCATGAACCGACCATGTAGAGTATTAAATTGTTACGGCAATTAACTAAAAGCTCTAGTAAATATTTGATCGAATACTAAAACTTGATACCTCAGAGCTTTTATTTTTAATGTACATACATAGAGACAATTTCTTTAAATTTAGCTTTCTAAGCTTTTTAAAGTATATATCAGGTATATAGAGGAATTTTTATCTTTTCCCGTTAAACAGATTGGTCTGTTGAGAGCTTTTTTTAAAAAAATAAACCATTGAAAGTACAACTTTTTTAAAAGCTTCAGGTTATTTTAAATAATTTCGAATTGATTAAGCGAAAACAGGATTTGCTAAATATTTTGTAGAGCTTTATATTGATTTCTGTCCTAGCCATTTAACTATACAGCTTTCAAAGATTTTTAGATTTGAGCTTTCATCAGGTTTATAGAAATATTTTCATCTGTGTGACAGATTAATTTGTTGAAAGCTTTTTTCAACATATCCCATTACAGTTATATATTTTTAAAAAGCTTTCATAAAATTAAAAATAAATTGAATTTGGTTTTCTTTATAAGAACATCTTTACTTAAGCTTCGGTTTATTTGATTTTATGGTTTAGAGGCCATACATTTTAATGTTACTGTTGAAGCTTGATCAATAACTTATTATGTAATATTTCGACTTTGCAGAATTAATAATGTAAAGCTCATGAATCAACAATTCCAAATAAATAAATACATTTTTGATTGTTTTATCGAATGTTAAAATTGTGAAATTTAGATTACCAGAAGCTTGCAGATTATTAATAAAAAATAATATTTTTTTTAAAAGATGTCGATAATTGGTATACAATTTCGGAGCTTTTAAAACTGGATACATTTTTTATAATTTCGTAAATTATTTTTAATTTATAGAAATACATTTTTTTATTTAATAAAGCTTTTCGTACTGGAGTTGATTAAAGTTTATTGATAATTAAACAATTAACAATTTTCCAAGTAGTGTGTTGAAGACAGCAAACACATAAAACGAAAATAAATACAATTAGTTATATACAAATCAATTTAAACAATATTTCATAAGACTTATCTTGAATTCCATAAGAATAATCTAATTCTCCATGTATCACAACACAACATTGAACTAAAAACCAAATTATTATTATTATACCACAATTATTTATACTTAATATTAAACTATGCAAAATTAATACTTATCTAAGTTATATAAATTTAATTCACTTCACTTTATTTAGAAAGAAAACATCTGATTTATTATGTAAAATGTCAATCCAATTGACATTCAAAACCTTATAAATGTTAATTAGCTTAACTCTAATTAATTATAGGTACGTTCAATACGTATACATGTATTAAATTTAGATCCATCTATTTGAATTATATAAAAGTAAACCATGAATACGTTCGTTCATTAACTAGCTTAAGTTTAATTATAAAATCTATCTTAAATAATGTAAACTACATTTTTCAAAGTCATTTTGTTAACACAATATATTTTTCTCTTATGTAAAAAACCATCAATCTGTTCACATCAAATCAAATAAAATAAATTATTATTCTAAATAGTACTTAGTTGTACGGATAAAAACCAAGTTTTTTTTAAAATATCAAATCAACCAACAAAGTTATTGCATCATCAAATCTATACCAAGTTTTGTTAATTGAGTTTATAAATCTAACCTATTGGTATAGAACATAGTGTTAGCAAATAATTTTAAAAAGCTTCATTTTCATCTCGTCCCGTGTAACAGATTAGTCTGACGAAATCAGTTTTAAAATAATCCATTAAAATTATAACTTTTTTTTAAAAGCTTAAAAAGAATTTGACTATAGTTGGATTAATTCTTGTAAACTAACTTGCTCAGAATACGAATAAAAATGAGCTTTAACATAACACATACTGTAATATTCTTTTACTTCAATTGAACACTTGCTAAAAGCTTTAAAAAGTTTTCTTAAAATTTAAAACCAATTTTATTTTTTGGAACAGTGAAAAATTTGTCCCTATCACAGAGCTTTTATATCATTTCTTATACAGTTATTTTTAATGAAGCTTTACAGTGGATTATCTGAATTAGCTGGTAATTGAAGTTTACTGATATTAATAAAATCTTTCGACAATTCATATAATGTTCATAGAGACGATTTAGTTAGGTTTCAGAAATCATCAGATAATTTTAATCTTTCCTTGTTCAATGGGTTGGTCTGTTGAGAGCTTCTTTTAAAAATAAATCATCGAAAATATTATTGTTTATTATAAAATTGGAAAGCTATTAAAACTAGATTTAATTAAAATTTAATTAATTCAATTAATCTAAGAGTATTTGAAACTAACTCACTTTTGAATTTGAATTATACTGAGCTTTCAAACTTTTCGCAATAATGTTTACCAAATATTTTGTAAAGCTTTATATTTCTTTCTTTCTATGTTTTTTAAATTTGAGCTTTTATCATTTATATAAATACACTTCCCTCTCTTCTTGATCAAAGCTTTTTTTCTAAATAATCTAACTAAATTATTAATAAATAAATACATTTTTAATTGTTTTATCGAATGTTAAATTGTAAAATTGTTTACCAGAAGCATAGTGTCATAATAAAAGCTTTCAACAGATCATGAAAAATCTTAAAGCCTTTTAATTTAATGGAAAGAGAGAGATACAATTTAGCAATTTTGAAAGCTTTTAAAGATGGATTTGATTAAGTTTCATATGAAAGTGAGCTTTTATAACTGTCAGTTTAATTTTCGTCAAATATTTTGTAAAGCTTGATCTGTTGAAAGCTTTTTTGTTAATTGAACCATTGAATTGATACCTTTTTAAAAGGTTTTATGAAATAAAAATAAAATGTATTTTGTTGGGAACGTGAAAAATTAAGATTAAGCTAAGTTTTGCTTTGTTTGAAGTAGCTGGTAATTAAAGAGTTAATAATAAAAGACCTTAAGCTTAATTGTTAAACCGAATGTTGATATTGGGAAAATGATTACCATAAGCCTGAAAGTTATTATAAGAAAAGCTTTCAGCAGTTCATACTGAATTTAGGGAATGGTTTTTAAAAAAGTTTGAATTCTTCTAGAATTGAGCAAAAATGTTGCAATTTTTAGAACTAGCTCAGCTCGTGGCTATTTTAAATAGATTTTTGATTAAAAATTTAAATTATTTCAAAGCTTTCTAAGCTTTTTTGATTTGAGCTTGTGGTACTTTAATTTGGTGAATAGCAATATTTCCATGCCTTACCGTTCGACAGGTTGGTTCAATCCTGTTTTTTATAATTACTTACCAGAAGCTTGCTGGATATTAATAAGAATAGTATCGTAATAAGAGCTTTTGAAAAATCATACAAAAGCTCGGACTTTTTTTAAATTGTGACATTTTAAATGATTTCGTATTGGATATAGTAAACATTTATAATAAAATTTGAAAGCTTTTAAGTTTGATTAAAGTTTAATCAGTTCTATAAATCTAGCAATATGTACCCGAAAAGAAACGAGCTTTTAAAAGATTCAAATTAATTTTTGCCGAATGTTTTTTAAATCTTTCTATTGATTTGTCTTTGGCGTGGCTATTTTCTTGAATTTGGCGATATTTTAGTAGTTTCATCTTGTAAGTTGGCAAATTTCATTATATTTCAGTTTGGCTAGTTGGACTACTAAGATCTTTTAAAAAAATGTTAAAACTAATTTTTTAAAAATAGTTTTATAAATTGTTTAAAAATAGTTTGTGGAAGAGATGGCACATTTGTCATCTGATGTATTTTAATGAAATGTTTGTCCAATTATAGCCTTTTGAACTAAGCTGATAATTTAATAACCAATAAGTTAAATTGTTGGGACCAGATTTTCATATTGAATAGAGCTTTTCAACTTTTTTTTCGAATATATTTCTGACTAGCCAAACCATTCCCGATGATCACTAAATGATCGTTTTTTTTTGCTATATTGAATATTTAAAAATAGTTAAAAGCTCATAAAAAATAGATTAAAATAAAGCGTATAATTGATATAAAAATGGCATATAGGTGGTACAAAGATTTGTGAGCTTTTTAATAAAAATTCGAATGTTTTTTATAGATTACAGTTTTTACAGCGGTAGTCAACTAAAACTAGATTTCAAAATACTATGATAATATATGAAAGCACTCTCATTTATCGCCAAACTAAAAGCTTTCTAAATCTTTTTTTTATTTAAAAATTTCATCAAATCAGCTTAACTGAGAACTTGCTTAACAAAAACTAGCAACAGCAGAGCTTTTTAATTTTAGATTATAGATATAATTTGCTTAGTTAAATTTGAAAGCACTGATTAAAGTTCAATTAATTCAGTCAGACTAAAAACTTTATATAATTGACTCATTTTAGGTTCCGTCCATTTAAATGCATTTTTAGAGTTTAAAAGCTTTTACTAGAGCTTTTAAAATTATAAAATTAAAAAAAAAATTGGTGAGCGAGTTCCTGTAGAAATACCAATTAGAAACTTTTCTCCAGACAAAATCTGAGTATAAAGATTCTATGATTTCTGCACGTTATGCCGTTGGAGCCAGATTGTTCACTCAGTAAGGGGCCAGTGATGGCCTTTAAAACTGATTATTATTATTATGCCGATTAAAAATAATCCAATTCAATCTTTCAATATAGATTATTTTTATTCAGTTCGTCAATGAATTTAGTAAAGCAACAGAACGAACGAACTATGAGGATGTCTCCGATTTATTTCAAAGACACCCTTATTATGTAGGTAATGAGATTGGGCGCAACCAAAAGCAAGTTCATAAATTCCAATCCCCTTTCTAAAAAAGTTCATCTACCTACATACAGACATATTTTCTAAACACAATTACCGCCATTCCAGTTTTGTCTATTTCCATGGCAGTTATTATGAAATCCATATATGTTATATGTTTCTAACAAACCCCAAAAATTGCAATATATATGACTAAATCGCGCATTCAACCATTATATGTACATATAACAGAAAAAAGTCTATTCACCCTTTCCGCGATAATATGGCCATTGAACTGTAAACTAAACTAAACTATATAAACACGGCGCACAGTGTAAGAAAACCACTTCGCTATACAGTTCATACATATACAATAAATGAGTATGAGTACATACGATCGTGTAGGAGTCTTAACTATTTATATATAAATAAAAACTGTATAAGAAACACGAACAAGACGACAACAAAACAAAACTTAAAAAGACGAAATTAATAAGAGACTTAAACATAAAATCAACTACAAAAAATTGATTGGTCAAAGGCGGAGCAATTTATTAAGTTTGATTGGTTGGTTTCGGTTTATTATATTTCGGTTTCTTATTCTTACGCTTATTATTATTATTACGACTATTATTACTCTTATAACAGTTGTGATTTCTTATTTTCAAGAATAATAAATAAATAAATTAATGATAAAAAGAAAACTAAATATTTTGCTATAAGCAGAAGATAAGCGCAAGGTAGAAAATGCAAATATTATGTTTATGTATGTATATATACGTTTGCCTGCTGTTGTTTATAAGAAATTAAATTAAAAATGGCGGAATAAATAAGAAAAGATTTCGCATTCAAGTGTATATAAATGTAATCTACATATAAACAGTAAATGGTGAATATTTATTTGATATTTAAATGAGTAATCTGGATTTGTTTTGGTGCAGATTTTGATCGCCCCTCGGCGCCTTTCATTCAGCGAATAACTTCAAACCCCCAAGATTTTTGATCCACAATATTTCAAATGACTAAAAGCTACCTACTTTTTTCGGGATCGTTAGTCTGCTTTTAGTAAATTAGTAAACCGTCGATCTTCACACTCTTTCTGATCTACATATATTTGATCGATATTTTTTTGTATAATTCAATGAACAACGAATTGCGAGTTATTATTTGACTGAATTAGGTAATCGCGATCATTGAATGTAAGTTGTGATCGCAGATTTTTACGATCATATCGCATAATATATATATATATATATATATATATATATATATATATATATATATATATATATATATATATATATATATATATATATATATATATATATATATATATATATATATATATATATATATATATATATATATATATATATATATATATATTTGTAATGACTAAAATAAATAAATAACCAAAATCCTTTCGATTTTTGATCACTTGATCTTAATAATTAACGTGATAAGGTTTTGACCCAAAAGTCTAAGATCCGTAATCGGGATTCGATTGCATTATATAACATGTGAAGAAAATTATTCAGCTATCCAGAAGCATAGTATTTACAGGTTCTGAGACCTATTCATAAAGATGTTAACCATTGCAATCGGATATCGATTACGGATTTTGGATTTTTTAGTCAAAATTCATGACGATTTTTTAAAACTACATTTTTATATAAAATGTGGAGTAAATAATTGAGCTATCTAAATGACATCTGGCACAGTACATACGGCTCTCAATACGATTTTTTCTTTAGTTGGGATAATGTCAGCATAAATCCAGTTTGATCTATTTTACTTTATCAAGATTTGGTTTTTGCTCGGTAAAGTGCTCCATGGATACATAACATGTGAATATATAACATGTGAAGAAAATTATTCAGCTATCCAGAAGCATAGTATTTACAGGTTCTGAGACCTATTCATAAAGATGTTAACCATTGCAATCGGATATCGATTACGGATTTTGGATTTTTTAGTCAAAATTCATGACGATTTTTTAAAACTACATTTTTATATAAAATGTGGAGTAAATAATTGAGCTATCTAAATGACATCTGGCACAGTACATACGGCTCTCAATACGATTTTTTCTTTAGTTGGGATAATGTCAGCATAAATCCAGTTTGATCTATTTTACTTTATCAAGATTTGGTTTTTGCTCGGTAAAGTGCTCCATGGATACAGTTTGGAACATGAATTTTTCTAGTTTTCTCCGAAATAGCAACTTAAGAAAACACTTGAGTTTTAGAAATTGTCCGTCACTCTTAAGCTTTTATTCCTTTATCCCAAATCAGAGCTATAGCATATTTAATACTTTCAACCCGAGCCGCAGTTAATTTTTTTATGACTAATCAAGTTCTTTTTGTATACATACTCTCGGAAAGTAATCGTCACGTTTTGAATGGGTATTCACTTATATATTAAATGGGAGGCCAAGTCTTACCTACGATGTACTCCGGACGCAATATTCAAATTCCTGGGATACGATGATCGTCACATCTACCACAAAAATCATTTGGCTCTCAGGTCGGCATTCAGTACGCGGACCATTCTTTTCACAACAAACTACTGGCGCCAACAATTTTGAAACCAATAATATCGTCCGGTAAGCGAAATTGTACGATTATTGTCATAAACGTCTAACGTTACCCAATTATAAACCCCCAATCATAACCCCAAAATGCACACAGAATCTCCTGCGTAAGAGACAACTTATATATGTATATATGTATTTACAATATTTAAGAAATTTAAATTCACAATTTTTTTACTTTTATTGCTCTAGAGTGCACATGCAATTTGAAAAATGTCCGAGTTGTTCGAGGCGGCCTATATACTCAGTGAATTCTAATTTTTGAACTACGCTAAAATTAACATATAAATCAGTACCATCGCAGATGGTTCCACGTACCTCTTACATACGCAATTAATTAAAGTGAAGTATTAACAGTTCTGTACACGGGAAAAGGCTAACAAGAAGTTTACTTTTTCCTATTTTACTAATAATGTACCAAGCCTATAGAAAGAAAGTTGGACTAATTGTATCATGATCACTCGTTGGCATTACACCAATTATTTGTATTGTGACTGTTATAGGTTTTATTATTTGTTGCTCAATTCTAATTCAAATACTAATAATTGTTAATATTTAAACATTAAGAAATTTTAAGATTTTACCTTTGTTTTTTAATATATATTGTAGGTGCAGCCAATCTTGAATACAATTAAAAAACAACAATCGAATTTTCCAAATCAAGTTTTATTTATTTATTTAACTTTACAAATTAATCGTTGGTCACACGTCTTCCGGTTTAAAAAATAGTAGCTCAAACATGGTTTCATGAGCTTCTAAAATTTTAACTGAATTTGGTGGAGCAGTTATGATGAGTTCGGTTTCAGGTTTACGACACCAATAATAATTTTCCTTATTCAAATCGTTAGATATAAGTGTACAAACAACTGTATAGATGAAATTGGGTCGAAGGCGGATTGATGAACCCAAACGTATAACAGTGTTAAAGACTAAACTACTTTCGCCATTTAAATTTATTTCTGTTATCTCGTCTAATTCAGAATTCTGACAAGAAATTGTGAGGTTGTGTTGCGCATTCCATCTCGATGAATTTCCAAAAACCAATCCACCAAAGATCATCTCAGTAGAAACGGTCAGCTTGGTTTCAAAATTCATCAAATTTGACTTCCGATCATAAGGCGATTCAAACTTCACTCGTGGTGTACAATTCCATGTTCTGACATCAGGGTCAACTCCATAAATTTTGTGGCCAGCAATATTCAAAAAATCACTTTTCGTTAATAACTCTGGATATTTCGTCTTAATATCACGCAGTTCGTCGCTGGATAGCGTTGGGAAGCGAATTAATCGAACCAACTTAGCAAATTTTTGGCGACACTCGGAAAGTTCGATTTGATTTTTAGTGCAATGGTGCTTCATCCAACGAACCAATGCATCGAGAATATCTGTCTCAGTTACGTCGTTCGTGATTTGATCAAATTTTAAAATAACTTCTAATGTATCTGGATGAATCGATAAAAATTCATTTTTTTTTATAAGAATTTGTAAATGCTTAGCTGCAGCGATTTTATAACTATTTAAACCTATTTGGCGATTTTCCACAACACAATAGTTTAGTCTATCCCAAAATGGTAGTTTGTAATTTATCAATTCATTAAGTAACCTAATCACATTATAAACTTTCGCCAATTTAAATATTTCTTGATTGTAACTCCCAGCGTATTGGTCGGTGTAAATGAACCGAATCAGCTGATAAAATGCGTCGTATCCATATCCAGTTATTGGGATAATTTTTTTTTCACCCAATGTTGACTCTAACTGCTTTTGAAACACATTGCTTCGCACCATTAAAATCAGGGAGTGGGCATAAATGTATTTGCCATCGACGATAAAAGTCACATCCGAGAGGTATTGTTGATTAAAAAGTTTGGCAGCAATTTGATCCATTTTGAACGGGGTTTGATTGATTTCAAAATCCATTTCTTACACTTAGTTTTGACACTTTGCACGATTTTTAACACTTGTACACAGTTTCCTGTGATAAATTGGACTAAATCGATTATATTTGACGACTATGTCATGTTAAAAGTATTCTTATCGCTCTCAAAAAAAAAAAAAAATAAACAAAAAATTGATAACAGTTTCTTGCCCGTTAATTGTCAACTTTATTACACAAAGACATAAATCATCATTTTTCAAACAGTATTTTGCAATAAATGATTGTCCTTGAATCATATTGGTCTTAATTTAACTTCGAGAATTTATGTGAATGATGGTATGACAAAAAATAATTTTTCATTGATGAGACACGCCGTAAAGCTGAAAAAAAATCAATCTCAACCTATTATTCATAAAGTGTTTTCAAAAAATGGTCGTGTTTTTGTTGCAGTTGATAACAATGAACAGTGTCTCATAAAAAATCTGCACCAGTTAAATACACTCTATGAATCAACTGTGGATCTACAACAAAATAAACAACTACATGTACTTGTAAATGATATCGTACAACAAAAGCAACAAAATGATGTAATTACTAATGATGTGCTACGTGGACGTCAAACGAGATCTAAATCAACGGTACCCAAATAGATCACTACTGCTAATCCAGATGGATAATACAACAAATTATTTTGTACTATTTTTGTTATTTTATACTTCATCTCATATCGCTATGTTCAATTATTTGGTCTTTTCTATGTATATTATGCTGAGCCGGTAATGTTAAGTAAATGTTTATTTTTCTTTATTTTTATAAATTTTTATTAATTATTTTTAAATTATTATTTTTATTATTAATTATGATTACATGTTATCTTAGAGTATTGCTTCAACTTGCTTCTTGCGGAAGTGTCATGATGTATGGTGGTTGGGTTGGATAGTGATTGTTCCGTAGGTCATAACTCACTGGTCGAAGGTGAACTTGATTGGTTTACTAAATCACAGAATAATTCGAACTGTGTGAATGGTCTCCATGTGTGCCATTTAAATATTAATAGTATTGTACACAAACTTGACCAACTGCAGAATTTACTTAGAGATGTTAAAATTGATGTTATTTGTGTAACTGAAACGTTTTTAAAATCTCATCATTCTGATGCAACTTTTCAACTATCAGGTTTTAAAATGTTCAGATTGGATAGAACGTCTTGCCTGCGAGGGGGTATTATTGTTTATGTCAGTGATAGAATTCCATGCAAGATTATCTTTCAGCTTATGGATAATAATCTTGAGACAATATGTTTACAATTAACTTTGAAGAAGCATAAAGTTTTTCTTGGTACTTTTTATAAACGACCAAAATTTGATTGTTGTGTTATTTTGCATGAAATATTATCTGTATATGGGACCAAATATGACGAGATAATAATTACTGGTGACTTCAATTATAATATGTTGTCTAATACATATAAATTACGTAAATTTCGATCCATTTTGGATAGTCACAATTGTAAAGTAATTAACACAGAGCCCACTCATTTTCCTAATGGTAGAAATGCATCCCAGTTAGATCTAATTGTTTGTAACAATGATAATATCAATTTCTATAACCAACTTTCGGTTGGTTTTTCTGACCATGATATTGTCTTCTTTAATTATGATTGTGAATCCGTAAATTTGGCAAAAACCACAGCATATTATGACTATCGTAATATTGATTACGTCTATCTTTTTGAGTATTTACAAAGCATGAATGGGATTCGTTATTGGTAATTGAATCAGTTGATGGTAAAATTAACCTCCTGAATAATATGATTAAGCGGCTATTCTATTTGTTTGTGCCGATGCGGAAAAAAAAGGTTAGTAAAATTAATAGTCCTCCTTGGATCAATAACAGCCTACGATCCTTAATTAACTTACGTGATTTTGCCTTTCATCGATTTAAGCAAGATAGGACTAACTTGGTGATATTTCAAGAGTATAAAACGCTGAGAAATCGGGTCACTAGTACTATTCGAAAGGCAAAATCGATTTATTTACATAAATAATATTATGGATCTCCCACAAAAGAAAATGTGGAATGAATTATCTAAGATGGGTTTCGGCAATAGTTCACAGAATAATAATGATGTTCAATTTTCTTCCAATGAGTTGAATAACTATTTTTGCAGTAATAACAACATCAGTGATGACATTTTAATATCCCCTGGTTATGAACATTGTACAAAAAGTATAATCCCTGCATCTGGGTGTTTTGGATTTCGTAATATTAATCTCAATGAACTATTGTCTGCAGTAAAGAGCTTAAGGTCTAATGCTACTGGGTTAGATGGTATCCCACCTAAATTTTTAAAGATTATCTTTCCTGTTATTAGTGATTATATTTTAAATTGTTTTAATACCATTCTTACAACATCTGTTTATCCGTCAGCTTGGAAGTCTGCCAAAATTGTGCCTATTAATAAAGTTACTCAACCCACAACTGTATCCGATTTTCGTCCTATCAGTATTTTATCTGCGATGTCAAAAATGTTCGAATATGTTCTTAAAACTCAAATAATGGAATACCTGAATGATAATAGACTATTATGTGAATTTCAATCTGCGTACATACCTTTGTATAGTCCGAACACAGCTAATTTAAATATTGTGGATGATCTGCGTAGAAATATGGATGGAAAAAATGTGTCTTTATTAGTCCTATTTGACTTTAGTAAGGCTTTCGATAGAGTTGATCATAAGACACTGCTTTACAAACTTACCAACTATTTTAATTTTGATAACACTGCATGCAATTTGGTTTCGTCTTATCTATCGAATCGCTTTCAAGAAGTTCATACTGATACTGTGTCATCCAAACTTTCTGTTCTATCAGGAGTACCACAAGGATCAGTATTAGGACTTATTTTATTTTCCATGTACATCAATGATCTGCCATCCAGTTTAAGATTCTGTAATTACCATCTATATGCAGATGATCTCCAGATATATGGTAGTGATAAAATGTTACGTTTGACGGATCTGATTGGTAAGCTTAATACTGATATTGATGCTATTTCTACATGGGCCATAACTAATGGACTCAAATTAAATACGTCCAAGACCCAATGTATTTTAATATCTAACATTAAAATGAACATTACTGATCTTCCAAAAATATCAGTTAATGGCGAATTGATTAATTATTCGGTTCTTGTTAAGAGTTTAGGAATTTATCTCGATTGAGAACTTAAGTTTGACAAACACGTAAGTGAAATTAGGAGAAAGGTTACGTTTAGTCTGAGAAAGTTATGGAGTCTTTCCAGCTTTGCTGATGTAAAGCTTAAAATAAAGATTTTTCGTATACCGGGTGTTTTTTTAAACTGAGACGATCAAATATCTCGAAAAATAGCCACTCTACGGAAAAAATGTCCATAATCAAAATTTAATCATACCGCGGGGGAAATACATTAGTGCAAAAAAAAAAGTCCCCCCACCCCCGCTTTGTAGGTGGGGCGGGGGTAACTTTTAAACTAAGATAGGAAGCCATATTTTTTATTGCAGATACGGATTCTACGACTAAAAGTACGTATGATTTGAATAAAATATTTTGTTCGGTTCATGATAGATGGCGTTGCAATCGACGAAATTCAATTTTTTCAATTTCTCCTTCTTAGAACACACGCATTCGATTCTGCAATACGTTTGAAATAAAAAACATCACGTTTTCATTGGAAATACTCGAAATTCGTCATCAAAACAATTTATTCAGTTTTGTAAATCTAAATAAGTGTTCAAAATGATGGCCTGAATTTTGTAGTTTTGAAATTTAATAATAAAACTTGAAATTAATTTTGAACACTTATTTAGATTTACAAAACTGAATAAATTGTTTTGATGACGAATTTCGAGTATTTCCAATGAAAACGTGATGTTTTTTACTTCAAACGTATTGCAGAATCGAATGCGTGTGTTCTAAGAAGGAGAAATTGAAAAAATTGAATTTCGTCGATTGCAACGCCATCTATCATGAACCGAACAAAATATTTTATTCAAATCATACGTACTTTTAGTCGTAGAATCCGTATCTGCAATAAAAAATATGGCTTCCTATCTTAGTTTAAAAGTTACCCAAGCCCCACCTACAAAGCGGGGGTGGGGGGACTTTTTTTTTTGCACTAATGTATTTCCCCCGCGGTATGATTAAATTTTGATTATGGACATTTTTTCCGTAGAGTGGCTATTTTTCGAGATATTTGATCGTCTCAGTTTAAAAAAAACACCCGGTATACATCCTTCCGTATTTTCTATACTGCCATTCGTCGTTTTTTGGACTGTCAAAAGAACAATTTTCCAGATTAAATTTATCTTTCAATTCTTGTATTCGATATGTTTACAATTTGAAAAAGTTTGACCATATTTCTCTGTACAAAAAATCACTATTGGGTTGTGATCTAAGCACGTTTTATGATTTTCACGTGGTTACATCAATTTATGAAATTCTTCAGGAAAAGAAGCCTTCCTATCTGTATGGGAAACTTTCACGTCTGAGATCTCGACGCACTGGCAATATTTTACTACCGAAAAACCGGAGTAAAGTTCTTAATAGTTCATTTTTCGTCAGAGGAGGTGGCTTATGGAACTCTTTGCCGTCTAACATTAAATCGTCATCATCATTAGGCATTTTTCGTGAGAAGTGTAGGCAGTATTATTAATATCTATTAATATCTAATTATTTTTATTATTATTATATTATTATTATTATTATTATTATTATTATTATTATTATTATTATTATTATTATTATTATTATTATTATTATTTTTACTATTATTTTTATTATTATTATTTTTATTATTATTATTATTATTATTATTATTATTATTATTTTTATTATTATTATTATTATTATTATTATTATTATTATTATTATTATTATTATTATTATTATTATTATTATTATTATTATTATTATTATTCCTGGGGCGAAACTCAGCTACCATATGTGCCCCAGTGTCAATAAATCCCTAGTAATGTCCGTTGAAGTTCCATGTGACATGGCGTGCCAGTGGCGCCATTAACAAACCACTACTACTCCGAAGCGTCTGTTCACCGATGGTGCGGCTTCAAACAGCGTCTGTTTCCCAGGTTAGGGGCGGCTGATCACTGCGTATTTTTGGAGGGTATACGAAGAAAAACTCCAGAAAAGGATACTCTAAACCAAAACATGAGCCTCAATAATGGAGGAAAAACTACGGTGCAGGGAGTCGGATCCCCAGTACCGGCGACGGATAGGAGTGAGCGAGCGGGCTCCACGTCGTCGTTACCCTACGACCGCAATGGATTAGAGGTGGACAACTTGGCCTTCAATCCAGATCACTCGACAAGTCAGTTTATACTTACGCGACCAGGGGCATCTAGAGACTGGAGGCGTCGTGAACGAGAGCCTAGAGTCTCCGGACCCTTTCAAGAGAAGCAGTGCCTTCCCAAGATCGCCGCCAAGTATCGAAAGGGCCGTGCTACGGTCACTCGGGAGCCTACCGGCACTTGATAACCGAGGTGCAACTAGCAATGAGAAGAGAAATGCCACAGCATCCCCTAGTCGGCCCCCAATAAGAAAGAACCAGGAGCTGCCTACAAAAGAGGATAAAGGCAGTAAAAATGTAGAAGAGCCGACACAGCACGCCTCGCCGAAGCTCTCATATATAAACAATATGAGGAAAGGTGAAGAAGACGAGCTAAAAAAATGCTGGGCAATTATCAACAAAATGAAGTCCGCGATAAATAGGCAACGAAACATCTCAAACGATGTCAAGACTGGCCTTAAAGAACTGGAGGAGGCGTTAGATGTCATCACCTACTACAGAAACAGCTGGATGGCAGCAGAGCGACAAGAAAACCGGTCATCCGTGCGAGGTGAACCTGAAACATCCACAGTAGCCGCGAATAATGTGGAGCAACACGAAGAAAAGAAGGCCGAAACACCTAGAGAGAGTGGAAGCAAACGAACCGCCTCCAGCCCTGCTGAATCGGAAGCCGTAAAAAGGCAAAAAGAAGGAGAGGAGCCCCAATCGTGGACTTTAGTTCAATCGAATCGGTCTGCGAAACCAAAAATGAAAAGGAAAAGAAGGCCCCGAAGAAGGAAATTAAAACCGGACGCCCTTTTGATTAAAACTGGAGAGGGGAAAACCTATGCAGATGTCCTGGGAACGATAAGGGACAGTGTTAAGCCGGAAGACGCAAATATGGATATTAAATCCGTACGACGCACCAGAACGGGTGATGTACTAGTGGAACTTGGAGCGAAATCGGGCAACAAGGAAAACTTCTGCGTCGCCCTAACAGCTGCTTTGGGAGAGACTGGTACCGTGCGAAAACTGGAACCAAAAATCTCTCTACAAATCAAAGATCTGGACTGCTTAACTACCGAGGTGGATGTTAAAGAAGCTATTAAGAGAGACCTTAAATCGCCCGCTGAAGAGATAAAGATATCACTCACCAGAACAAATAGAAGGGAACAAAGGATGGCATTCGTGGAGATTGGGGCACGGGCAGCCCTCGAGCTCCTTAAGATAGGTCGTATTAAAATAGGATGGCTATACTGCAGAGTTCTACGGAAAACTATTGTAACAAGGTGTTACGCCTGCTTCGGCTATGGTCACTACAAAGAGAACTGCCAAGGCCCTGATAGAAAGAAGCAAGGGATATGTATCCAATGCGGTGAGAAGGGCCACCTAATGATTCTCCAAGGAAACCTTCATAGAAGTAAAACAGCGGATGCCCTGCTTGAACAATTAAGGCTAGACATAGGCGCAGACCTGCTGATTATTAGTGAACAATATCGCAACAGAGCGGAACCTGAATGGCACTCAGATAAACTTGGCACAGCCGCTATTTGGACTCCGCAACCCATCGTAGCCGACGGTTATGGAGCCGAAGAGGGTTTTGTTTGGGCTAAGGTCAACGGAATCACATATGTAAGCTGCTATTTCACACCGAATGAGTCAATGGACGCCTTTCGAGCGAAAATTGACACTTTGGAGGATAAAGCGCGAGAACTCAACAGTGCTCTCATCATAGCCGGAGATTTCAACGCAAAAGCGCTTGAATGGGGCGGAGCATTACAGACACTCGAGGACGGTATATCCTGGAGATGACAGCCAGATTAGGACTCACGGTGATGAATGAGGGCGGTGTATCAACATTCAGAAGACCGGGCTACGCCGAGACGATTCTAGACATCACACTTGTGTCCGACTCTGTAGCACAGGACATCATGGAATGGAGAGTTATAGAAGAGTACACGGGTAGTGATCACCAATACATCACCTTCAGAATAAGGAGAGAATCACGACAACTTAGATATGGTCCTTGCCGTGTGAGGGGATGGAATGTGGCCAAACTATGCCAGGAAAATCTCACGTCTACCATCGAAGTGGGGAAAGACACAGTACTAAAAGACACGGGACCACCCGAAACAATTGCTACCCTCACAATGAGACTAGTAAAAAAAGCATGTGATGCGTCGATGCCTAAGAGAAGGGGTTCAACGGGAAGAAAGGCCGCGGTTTATTGGTGGTCCGACGAGATAGCAAATCTCAGGAGGAGCTGCCTACGCCTAAAACGCACACTCACTAGGGCAAGAAAAAGAGATGGGTACATGGCAGAAGCGGAACATGAGGAGTACAGGCTGGCGAGAAGAGCACTGAAACTAGAAATAAACAGAAGCAAACGTCTCAAATGGGAAAATTTGAAACAAGATGTCGACACGGACCCCTGGGGTCTGGGATATAAGATTGTGATGCGTAAGCTAGGATCACAAGCGCCCAGCCCAGTAATGGAAGCAAGTCAAACGTGGCATATTGTAAACACCCTTTTCCCGGATCACCGAAACGACAACCGGCCACCCTACCCCGATAAGCCGGGGGATGTACCAGTTTTCACAGTTGAAGAGATACAACAAGCCACCGCCTCTCTCCAAAATAAGAAAGCACCCGGTCCAGACGGAGTCCCCATGGAAGTCATGAAGGTGATAGCTCGATCTCATCCGGAGGTACTCCTAAATATATACAATCGTTGTCTCGAGGAAGGCGTTTTTCCTAAAGCATGGAAAACGCAACGGCTGGTCCTCGTAAACAAAAAGAAGGGTGACCCGAACTCCCCATCATCATATAGACCTCTGTGTATGCTAGATACAGTGGGCAAACTACTAGAGCGATTACTAAAACCGCGGCTTACAGCCGCTATCCAAGCTTCAGGGGACTTATCAAATAAGCAATACGGCTTCAGGAAGGGTCGGTCTACTATTGGTGCAGTAGAAGAAGTTGTGAAAGCTTTCCTTATAGCACAACAAGGAAATCACTATTCAAGGAAGCTAGTGTTACTGGCTACACTGGATGTTAAGAACGCATTTAATTCGGCGAGATGGTCGGATATGTTATCGGCGTTATCAAACACTTTCCGCGTACCGGACTATCTTTTGAGGATAATGCACAGCTACCTCCAAGATAGGAAGCTACTGTTCGAGACCACGGAAGGGCAATGCAGTAAAGAGGTCACAGGTGGTGCCGCCCAGGGGTCTATTCTAGGGCCTGATCTATGGAACGCATCATACGATGGCATCCTGCGAATGGAAATGCCAGACGACACCTTCATGGTAGGCTACGCAGACGATATTGCAGCAGTAATAGTCGCCCGGGATATAGACGATGTTCAACGAAAGCTCAATCAAGTAATGAGAAGAGCTACCGACTGGCTAACCGGACACGGTCTGAGCCTAGCAACAGAAAAAACAGAACTAGTCCTGCTTACGAGACGGCACAAAATTGCAACCGACGTGCTGCTTCAGGTAGGAAATCAGCAGTTACGGTCCAACACGACAGTCAAATATCTAGGGGTACACCTGGATACAAAACTCAATTTTGGGGAACAAGTTAAGCGCTCGTCAGAAAAGGCTTCGAAAGTAACCCTTGCTTTGAGCAGACTGATGACAAACATCGGAGGCCCATCGGCTGGAAGAAGGAGGCTTCTAATGTCAGTCACAAACTCCATCCTCTTGTATGGATGCGAAATATGGGCAGACACTATAAAAAAGGAAGTATATCGTAAAAAAATGGCTACGGTACAACGCCGGGGGGCACTTAGGATCTGCAGCTCATATAGAACTGTATCAGAACCTGTGGTCTTGGTAATCGCTGGTGTGATCCCCATTGACCTAATGGCGGAAGAAAGGAAAACAATATACGAGACCAGAAGCGATCTTGGCCTCGTAGAAGCAAAAAAAGCAGCCAGAGAACAGGCCATGCACCGCTGGCAGGAGAGGTGGGAGTCCGAGAGCCGCGGTAGATGGACTAGAAGGCTGATTAGAAACCTGCCCGCTTGGGTAGATAGGAAACACGGCGAAGTAAATTACTTCTTGACCCAATTCCTTACGGGCCATGGGTACTTTTGCAAGTATCTGCACACGATGGGCAAGGTGGATAACTCCTCTTGTATTTACGGTGATGCAGCAATGGACGATGCAGAACACACTCTTTTCACATGCGACCGGTTTAAAAGAAGACGTGAAGAATTAGAAAGAAAGGTCGGCAATTTGGCACCCGAAAACATAGTAGCTATCATGCTTGAATCGAAGTCAAACTGGGATACTGTGGCGCGGTTCGTAGAATCGACCCTACAAGAAAAGAAACCAGAAATGGACAATTACCACAGAAGGTGAAAACATGCGTCTACAAGACCAATCCTAGAGAGGAAATATACGAGACACCACCTTGAAGTAATACCAAAAGTAGTTCCGGGGTGGATATTTTGTCTGGCAAAGAGGAGGTTTTTAGTGGGTGTGAGTCCCACACATCGTGCATAATGCATTTCCCTCCTCTCCAAAAAAAAAAAAAAAATTATTATTATTATTATTATTATTATTATTATTATTATTATTTTTACTATTATTTTTATTATTATTATTTTTATTTTAGTTTGTATTTTATATTGTTTTAGTTTTAGTTCATTTTTTATTCTTACCTTAATTTGTAACGGCTCAAGCATATTTTAATAAGTTTTTTATAACTTGTATATGTGAAATAAATAAATAAATAAATAAAATAAATAAAGATAACACAATTTGCGTCCAATATACTCAAGGTACGTCAGTAGTACTTGTGTCGCACATAATCACAATTGGTATATCCACTTGAAATTTTACATATCTTAAGACGTAATACGATTTTAATTTGGAAACGATTCATAAACGATACACTAGTGGCCGAATGAACAATATGCGTTTTTTCGGGTGGTACCTGGTTCGAATCGCAATTGACACGGGATGCGGGATACCAAAGAGAATTTTGAACAGGTTGATAATGCTCATATCTATGGCCTCTCGTTAAGATTGCAGACTCCTGACTCGGCTGGCGGTTTGACCATCAATATTGATAAAATTCCATTTGTATTGTGACGCGGGTGAAATATTTTAGTTGTGTTGTGGAAAATGTAACGCTTATTAGAATAAACCGAGAACATAATGGAATATCCGATGCCGGAATTCACTAAATCAGACAGTTCATGGATCTGATTATACGAACTGTATACAGTCTATAGTATTTGATTTATAGTCAAAAATCTCGCAATCAGTTTTGCTTATATAGAGCTGCTTTTTCGTTGCGCCTCCAATTCCTACGGGTCCTGGCACACAGACAAGAATGCCCTTACTTTTGTTCACCAATTTATTTAGGGCCTCGTGAAGTAACCAGAATATTTTGCCTAATTTCTACCACAGTGAGATTGTGCTAGCTTCTAACTATTATGGATGTGTCTTTGGTATATCCTATCACTTTGGGATAGCTGGGCCAATATTTGTTAGTAGTTCATTCACTACTAGCGATTATAACAGAGGTGGTAGTCCTCCTAGCCTTCTGGGCAGCCTCTGATATATTACCAAATTTATCGGTTGTCTCTTCTAGTCGCCAGACTGTGTAGTACATCTATTTTAGTTTATAGAGATTTATAGGTCGTCAAACCAAGATTATGCTTCATTTGGATGGTTTCGAGTTTCGATCACCCTTAAATGTAACTTTGCGAATATTTTAGATAAGTCAAATTTTAGTATTTACCACCGTTAATGAAGGTTGATGTATAGGGTTTGTCATTGTGCTAATTTGTTTAGAAACTATAGATCACCGTACTAAAGAACTTATATGTATACATACACAACATGGACGAGCTTTTGCCAATATATAACTGGTAGAATAATTACCGGCATCTCAATGCCGTAGTGCGGTAACAAAACATGAAAAATCCCTTGTATTTGAGAATATTGTCGAGTGGCATTTTGGAGCATTGGTATAATGGTATAGAGAATTGTTGCGACCCAGATCCGGATTTATTTGTAATTATAACCATTTGGTGGGTGTTGCCAGCCGATTCGCCGGCTTGTTGAGTCGCTTGGCCTTTTTTCGACATCAAAATGGTCTGCCCGTTAGATGGCATTATAAACTGCTGCTGCTGACCATGATGACTGTGATGATTTAATGACTATACTAGTGACTATCTCGATCAATCTACTGGATTTGTATATCAGGCATTTGATTCGATTCGGACATGCCATTTTGATGATCAAACGTTTCTGATTGATTGTATTGTTGTCGAGGATTAAAACTAGCCAATGGATTAACACTCTTTGTGGATGTCATTGTTTGACCCGCAAGCACTGATGTTGTCGAATTTTTCGAGGTAGTTCCGAACAATAACTCCACGAAGTTGTTGGGAAGTTTTTTGGGATAAATTTTAATTCGTAAAATTAGTTGGTATATCACTCCATCCATCCATCAACTAATCGACGGATGATGACGTACTCGCACAACTATATTATATTGTTATGTTGCCAAACTATAAATATAAATTTATTTAAAATTAATGGATTAATTACACATAACCCAGAGCTAAATATTTTAATGATCAACTTTTTAGTTTTGTAAATTTATTTTCATTGCGATAAATTATTATTTTTAATCAAAGTTACTTCTACGTATATGCATACGTACAAACATACATACATTGTAGTTGTATATACTTTTTGCATAACTATTGTATATGTATAATGAAAACTATAATAATTAACACACAATTCTAAAATTATATTAAAAACTATAAATAAAAAAATTTATAACATTGTTTTATAATTAAAAATTATTATTTTTAATGAAAACTTCAAAAAGAAATTAATTTTTCATTTAAAAAATAAAATAAAAATATATAGTTATGCAATATACAGGAAGACTTCGTATAACACTGGTTGGGTAAACAACAAAATGATATAAACTATACTGGAAGGTCGAATAAACCTTGCGTTTGTTCGGGATGTATACATAGTAAATTTGTATACTTTAGATAACAATTTATAAAACGTTATTAATATAGTTCGTCTATTGCTCAATAGATGTCAGTCTATTTATTTAACAAATATGAATATAACTGGTGATCGTTGTCATCTTAGTGAAATAGTAGTTTAGGCAAAAATCTATAAAACGCCATGCTACTAGATTTTTTTTGCTATTTATATAGTTAATCTATTGCTCAATAGGTGGCATTTTGCACACACAAATTTATTTGTTTTCCGCGTGGTGTAGTTTGAATAAATTAAATTTTAAAATGAATTAATAAGTGACAGGGAAGAAACAAGTCGGTTTGTCTGTGGGCACGTTTCAACTCAAAATCTACAATACATAAGGACCTTCCATTATTCAATGTATATGGATATTATCAATGCTAGTAGACCTGAGGTCGGTAACCGTAAGTTTCACCCTTGTTTATAGCTCTCTCACCCATAATAATTATATCCTGTTTTTAATTTAAAGTGTACTCATGAACATGAACAAACACACAAAATTTGTGTTCTAGGGTTGAACAATGGTTTTTCAGAATTTAGAATTTCCGTGTGGGAAATAATTATTATTATTTTTCCCAATTGGATTTTTATTTGAATATATATATATATATATATATATATATATATATATATATATATATATATATATATATATATATATATATATATATATATATATATATAAGGGTACTAAGAGCACCTGTGAACATTTCTAGAATCATCTAAAATTTTTAGAGACCCTTAGTATTAAAATCAAAAGTTATATTTTGAAATGTCAAAATACCGTTAAAACATTTACTACAAGTCAAAGTTAAGTAGTTTCGTTTTATTGAATATGTGTTTTTGGCTATTGTAAACTCATTCAATCCGTAGAAAAACACAAAATGAACAACTTTAACATCAATCATTGACTTTTGTGTACTCGCCTTACCCTACTTTTCGATAACGTAAATTAATTTACCCCAAATGTATTCAAAACTCATGGTCCTATGCATAAAAAAAAAAAAAATTAAAATTGGGCGGATTACTCCAGCACTCAAATGCCACAATGGGCCCACGGTGCAATACCCGGACAAACACAAATACTTACACATTAAAAACACCCAACCGTGATTTTTGGTCACCACCGGGAATCGAACCCGAGACCCTCGAATAACAAGGCAAGCACGCTACTTACTGTGCTATCGAGGGCGGCTATATGCCCTATGCATACGCTTACGGTCAAGAAAAATAAGAGAAATACTGTCTGCGATACATTGTTTTGCACAGATCCTGAAATAAATAGGAAGAGCAATAATACGATACGGATAGTAGTGTCCTTGACCGTATTAAACAAAATACATAAATGTGCTATCAGATATTGAAAAGCTCTTTGTGCGCAATGAACTATTTCAAAAAAAAAATTGATTGCCATATTTAAACAATTTGAAATTATTGTACTATTAAATACCAAAAGTTTTTAAAACGTTTAATGCTTTAAAAGCTTTAAATCACAAACAAAGCTTTTTCACTATTTTATACTTAAAGTGCAATATAAAGTAATATAGTAATCCGAAAGCCTTTCAAACCTTGCGGTTTATTTTCCAGTTCATATACTGAGATAGTCTTTGGCATATAAGATCGATAGCTGTTCCAATCGATGAAATATATTATATTAATATATTATTCCAATACAATCATCCTAACACAAAAAAAACATTGAAAATATTTATTCTCGTCATCTAGGCCGTTATAAATTTTAACCAAATTGGTAGCCATCTATGGAACAATATGCCAACTTTATAAATAGCAAAAAACTTGATTTTTGTGTTTTGTAAGTTTTAATTTTTTGAACGTATGAAACGTTTTAAAACTGTTTTAATAATGAAACGTTTTAAAACCATTTAAGCACATGATTCAGTAGAGTATAACAAGCTTATATTGAGCTTTAAGCTTTTAATAGAAACTAAAGCATTGGTAAGCACATTTTATCCACATCTGTTTGTTGCCTCCATCGTTTTTTAGCTATATGTGATCGGCCTAATTGCAAAAGGATATCTCAAAGCTTTTCAATATCGAAAAGTTCAGTTTTCTTTGAAAAGATTTAGAACATTTTCCTGTTAATATATTCTATATTATTGCTCTTCCTCTTTGTTTCAGGACCTTATGGTTACGTTAAATTGTTCCCCGAATTCAAACGCAAAACTCAGATAAAAGCTTTTAAACGAACTAACTTATTTGGAATAGTAAGACAATTTGAAATTGATGTACTTTAAAATACAAAAAGCTTTTGTAAAATATTAAATGTTAGAAAATCTTTAAATCACAAAGAAAGCTCTTATTATTTTCTATAAACTTTGTATAAAGTGTATAGCAAGTATAACAATTCAAAATCCAATAAAATCTAATTGCTAAGGGGCATATTTTATTTAAAGCTTTCAATATGACTAAAAGCTCGTTTTGTTCAACTTTTTTTTTTCAAAATTAAATATTTTGTTCAAAATAATTGGACAATTTGGAATTGATGTACTATAAAAATTAAAAGCTTTATGTAATCAAACCGTGCTGTTTATTCTCAAATCTGTTACATAAACCTATACCGAAATGGAGTTTCGATTAACTATTCGAGTTGATTTAAAGCTTTCAAAACTATACTAAAAGCTTTAAAAAATCTTTAATGGTTTAAAGGCTCTAAATTTTATTATACGTAAAGTGTTTACAAAATATAGTAATTTGAAAGTGAATCAAACTATGCTGTGTATTTCCACGTTGTGTTCAAAATTTCTGTTTAAAGCTTTATAATTTATATTTATAGCTCTTTCCGTATAATAAACTATATTCGAATTAAAAAAATGTGTGAAATAAGTGGACATTGTTTGTAAACTACTAAAATCTGTTAAAAGTATTTAGTGTTTCAAAAGCTTTAAGTCACAAACAATTATTTTTTACTATTTTATACCTACAATTTGTCTAATCTAAGAACCGTACCTCATTAATGGCGCGGTTTCTGGTTTTGATTCGAAGTTCGGCAGGATTTTCTTAAAGTCCACCGTCCTTAAAACCAGAGCGTGCATTTATATTTCGAATGATATTGATGCCGCTCTTATTAATGAGTGCAGCACGGCTGATCTTGCGGCGGTGCTAATCACTCTCGTGTATGCTAACTCATGTTTTAAACTTGTCATTGCATCAGCCTATTTACCCTATGACCACCTCGCCCTCTCCTTCAGAGGAACTGATGAATCTTGTAGTGTGGTGTAGGGTCAATAATCTACCCCTCGTGATTGGTTGTGACGCTAATGCTCATCATACCGTTTGGGGTAGCTCGAATACCAACAGTAGAGGATCCTCACTGTTCAATTATATTTACTCCTCTGATTTAGAGATTCTCAATGTTGATTGTGAGCCAACTTTTATCAACTCGGTTCGTAAAGAAGTGATTGATATTAGTTTGTGCTCAATGACCATCGTTGACCTGATTGTAAATTGGAGAGTGACGGATGATATTGTCACCTCTGATCATAGGTGCATCTCTTTTAATATTAACATTAAAAGACCTCCGATTAAACCATATCGTAATAGGAAACTAACAAATTGGGATACATTCTCCTATGAGCTCGTTTCACTACTAGATTTGCCTAATCAGATCAGATTTATCTCAGATCTTGATTTGCAGGCAACTGTACTAACGAAAGCAATCTCGACTGCTTTTGAAAAATCGTGCCCTCTTATATACAACCAGAAGAAGCTTAACAAACCCTTCTGGTGTTCTGAACTTAAAAAGTTAAGGAAAAGTGTGCGTAAAATTAAAAATAAAGCCAAAAAAACGAACCTCATTTCTGATTGGAATCAATTCTTGTTAGCTCAAAGAGCATATAAAAAAAGCCTAAGATCCGCGCAGAGGGCTGCGTGGAAATATTTCTGTGAGGAAATTGATAGCTTATCTGCTATCTCCAGACTTAACAAAACTCTGGCTAAGAATGGTAATTGCAAACTTGATAGCCTTCGCCTACCTTCCGGAAAACTCACCTCCTGTAGGCGAGAAGCTGGCGAGCTACTGTTGTCTGTCCATTTTCCTGGATGTGACACTGTTGATTCGAGTGTGGTTGCCTCCGCGCCTCCGGACATTTTTGTCGATACGCCGGATTGGAACTTAGCTCGTAGACTGATCACTACTGATGTTCTACACTGGAGTATTTTCTCGTTTGCACCGTTCAAATCGAGTGGTCCAGACGGCATTTTCCCTGCTGAATTGCAGCATGGTTTTCTTCCCATCCGTACTCACCTGCTCAATCTGTTCCAGGCGTGCATTGCTTTTAGTACTGTACCACGATCCTGGAGCAGGAGTAGAGTCGTTTTCACACCTAAAGCTGGCAAGTCGGATTATACCGACCCTAAAGCTTTTAGGCCCATTAGTCTGACCTCTACTTTTCTTAAAGCATTAGAGAGGATCATCGACAGATTTATTAGAGATAACTATTTAACTAGCTCCCCACTCAGTAACATGCAACATGCTTACAGAGCTGGCAAGTCCTGCGAAACTGCTCTATATGAACTCTTACTAGAATCGAAAGATCACTTAATTACAAAGAGTTTCTTGTAGGTACCTTCCTGAACATTGCGGGAGCTTTTGATAGCACTTCGTTTTCTTCGATCACGAGTGCGTGTACCAATTTTAATATTAATCAAACTATTGTTAAATTCATCGATTCAATGCTCAAGTCCCGTATAATTGAGACTGAGTTAGATGGCTCATCAGTATCTGTAAAAGTAGCCAAAGGCTGCCCGCAAGGAGGAGTACTCTCACCCGTGCTGTGGCTCTTGGTTATCGATGAATTACTTCTTAAATTGCAGCGATCTGGGTTCATCGTGCAAAGCTACGCGGATGATCTCGTTTTGACAGTTTCTGGTAAATACCTGAACGTCTTATCTGATCTGACGCAGAACGCCCTTAATATAGTGGAAGTTTGGTGTGTTGAAAAGAGGTTGCACGTCAATCCCTCGAAAACTGATCTGGTTGTGTTTTCCAGACGTAGAGTCAGTGCTAACTTATCTGTCCCCACTCTATTTGGTAGAGCAATTACAAGGACAGAGCACGTAAAACACCTAGGCGTTATTCTAGATAGTAAACTTTCCTGGAAATTTCACCTTGATTATAAGCTACAAAAGGCCATTGCTATATTTTGGCAATGCAGAAGGGCCTTTGGCAATTCCTGGGGTCTGACCCCTAAAATGATGGTATTCATCTACAAATCACTGGTTTTACCATTACTGTCGTATGCAGCAGTTGTGTGGTGGCCAGTTGTGAAACTGACGTCTTCTGTAGCAAGGCTGGACGGACTGCAGATGACAGCCTGTAGAGCTATAACCGGGGCTATGTCGTCTACTTCCCTTCTTGCTATGGCGTCTATTCTATGCTTACCCGAATTGCAGTCCTACATTCTTGGTATGGCGTGCTCTGCTGCATTTCGACTGAGGTCCATTGGGGCGCATGGAATGCCTTCGGGACTTGTACAGGGCATAGACAGATTCTCAATAAGTTTAAGTCACATATTCCGGAGGTTGAAATGGTGAATGACAGGCTATTGCCCGAATTTAACTTCACCAATTCTTTCTCCGTCGTTTTCCCCTCGAGAGAACTGTGGATCTCTCAGGATTTCTATAGACAGTTGTCTGAGTCGATAGTTTTTTTTGCGGATGGCTCTCGTTCAGAAGTCAGTGCAGGGTTTGGTTTCTTTTGTCCAAAGTATGGGCTCAGATTCTCGGGTAGTCTGGGCAAACACTGCACGGTTTTTCAAGCTGAATTAATTGCACTTATCCATAGTGCAATTGAGGCGTATAAATTTAGTGAATTAGGCAAGGTTATTATTATCTGCACGGATAGTAAAGCCGTGCTCAATACCCTTGATAACCCTTTGACTACATCCAAACTGGTTAAAGAGTGCAAACACTTCATTAATCTCCTTTGCTCTAATTCGAGAGTATGGGTCATGTGGGTGCCTGCTCATTGTGGCATTGTGGGAAATGAGGTTGCTGACTTTTTAGCGAAAGCTGGATCGCGCAATTTATTTTGTGGTCCCGAGCCAGCAATTCCTCTTTCCTTCAACGGTGGTAAGGATGCTATTAAGAAGTTGGCTTTACTTGAACTGACGCAGAAGTGGCGTTCTACGTCTAGTTGTCGAAAGGCAAAACGGTTCATCATCGAACCCAACGTGAGGGTCACTAAATATGTGTTATCCTTAAAAAAGAACCAACTCAGAATTCTGGTTGCTCTTATTACGGGCCATGGACGTTTCAAGGCTCATCTCCAACGCATGGGACTAGCTCAGGATGATCTTTGTGACGATTGTCTGGAGGAAGTGGACGACTGCCTACACTACCTTTGCAGCTGTCCGGCCTTTGTCGAAGCTAGATCCCAAGTGTTCTCGTACGGATCTTTGAACGTAGATCAGTTGTTATCCATCCCTTGCTTCAAACTTTTACAGTTTGCTAAGGCTGCAGTGCGCTTATGTGAGCTAGGATAGATCCTCAAGGTTTGCACCATGGGCCCATTGTGGCATTGAGTGCGGAACCTCTGTAGGTTCCAGCCGTTTAAAAAAAAAAAAAAAAAAAAATACCTACAATGCAATATAAAGTATTGTAATTCGAAAGCTTTTCAAACCTTGCGGTTTATTTTCCAGTTCATATACTGATAGTCTTTGACATATAAGATCGATATCTGTTCCAATCGATGGAACTTTATATTATTCCAATATAATCACTAAAATACACTGAAAAAACGTAAAAAATTCTAATCAAATAGGCGGCCATCTATGGATCAATAGGCCAACTAAATAAATAACAAAAAATTTAGATTTTTATCGTTTTGTAAGTTTTGAATTCATTTAAGCATATGAAACCTTTTGAAGCCATTTAAGAATATAATTCAGTATAACAAGCTGCTTGGTTTAAGCTTTTAATAGGAACTAAAGTTATTGGTAAGCATATTTTATCCACATCTGTTTGTTGCCTCCATCTTTCTTTAGCTACATGTGATTGGCCTAATTACAAAAGGATTTCTCAAAGCTTTTCAATATCTAAAAGCTCATTTTTCTTTAAAACGAGTTTAGAACAATTTCCGGTTAATATAGCCTGCATTATTGCTCTTCCTGTTTGTTTCAGGATCTGAACAAAAAAACAGTACGCCACTGTATATTTAAATGCATAATAAGTCACCCCACTGCATGCATAAGTCACCCTATAAAGTTTGGGTTCATTATTTTTAGATTTTATATATTCTAGATGGCTGAATTTTGAGATTTTTTCCCTAGAATTAAAAAAAATAAAAATATTGCATTTCAATCAGCGCTGAATTGTTTGACATGTCAAATTTTAACTTTTGAGTTAGAAATTCGAAAATAAAGAACCTATGAGCTTTTATGAGACAAATACAAATGTACATATATTTTAGAGGTCGGAATTATATTACGAAAGATTTAAAATTTTTTTAGTTAAAATCTTAGACTTTGGAATTAGAAAATTTTAGAAATTGTAGAGCCCCAAAATATGGCCTTGAGATGGGCATTTACTTAATATATTTGAAAGCTCTCGAATGCCTAATAAAGTTTAAAAAATCACCACCGAGCTTTCAAAGTGACTGTCGAGAAAACGGGTTCACTGATATGCGGATTGAAAAACATAAAAATAAAACTGTCAAAAAATATTTAAAGCTCACTTTTTTAAAACATTGGATAAACTTAAAGGGAAATGTTAATCTAACAAATGTCAATGAAATCTAAATGTTAAAGCGCATATTTTATTTAAAGCTTCCAAAATGACTGAAAAGAGCTTTCTGTTCATTAAAATTTTTTCAAAATAAAATATTTCTCTCGAAATAAGTAGATATTTCGAATTAGATATTGTACCATAAAAAACTAAAAGCTTTTTTCAATGTTTGGTATTTTACAAGCTCTAAATCACAGCCTATTTCTATTTTTTATTGAAAATATAGTAATTTGAAAAAACATTAAACCGCGCTGTTTATTCCCAAATCTGTTACATAAACCTGTACCGATATGTTGTTTCGAACGTTTTATTTAAAGCTTCCAAAACGATAGTAATAGCTTTTAAAAATCTTTAATGGTTTAATCGCTCTAAATTTTTTTGTATACAAAATATGGTAATTTGGAAGCGAATCCAACCATGCGCTGCTTATTTTCACGTTGCGTTCAAAATTTTTATTTAAAGCTATATACACGACTGAAAGTTCTTTTCGATCAATAAACATTATTCGAACTAAACATTTTTTCGGAATAAGTAGAAAATTTGAAATTATTGGTCTAGAAACTACTAAAAGCTGTTAAATGTGTTTAGTGCTCAAAAGCTGTAAATCACAAACAAAGCTTTTTTTATTTTCTTATACAACGTGAATAGAAAGTAAATAAATCCGAAAGTCAATCAAACCGTGTTGTTTATATTCTAGCTCTAAAGAGAGTTCTAAAATTTAGAGGTAAAATATTACCACAAGCTTCCAAATGATAAAAACTGTTCGGCATAAGTAGACAATTTGAAATTAATGTACTGAAATATACTAAATTTTTTAACTTGTTTAATGTTTTTAAAGCTCTAAACAAAAAATCTTTTTTTCATTTTCTTATACAAAGAATATAGAAAATAAAGGAATTCCAAAGCCAGTCAAACCTTGCCGTTTTTTTTCAAGTGCTGTGGTATATATTTGTTCTTTATATTTTCATTTGTATATAAATTTCGAACGAAAGAGCTTTTAGTCGTATATAAAGCTTTAAACGGAAGCAACATGGAATAACGCGTGGTTTGATTAGCTCTTAAATTCCGAAATTTTCCATACTCTTTACATTATAAGAAAATTTAAAAAGTTTGTAATTTAGAGCTTTTAATACACTAAAGATTTTCAAAAGTTTCTAGTATTTTATAGTACATTAATTTCAAATTGTCTACTTATTTGAGTTAAGTTTGTTGAACGGAAAGAGCTTTCAGTCGTTTTGTAAGCTTTAAGTTGTCGTTAAATTTCGAAACGCCATATCGGTACAGGATACAACAGATTTTGCGAACACACTTTTAATATTTTAAAAATATTTCAAAGTCATTAGTTTTAAATTGTCTACCAGTTCCGAATAGTTTTCTTTAATTCGAATCAAGTTTGTTGAGCTTTCGGTCGTTTAGGAATCTTTTAACTATATTTATTCAACTTTTTAATAAACTGAGCTAAAAGCTCATAATTGTTGAAAGTTTTATAAATAGTTAGAGAATATTAATTGTTCTTCAATCCGTAAACACTCGTTTTCTCGACAATCATGATGTAAGCTCGCTCGGAGCTAAAGTTTTAAATTTTAATAAGCTTTCGAGAGCTTTCGATTATTTTAGAAAACTTAAATTACAATTTTTTGTATAAATAATTCGTCTAAAAACAATCTCGTTTAAAAGCGTTATAATTGGACGGTTCTATCTAAAATTTAACCTGCGTGCACGTAGAGTATACGTAACACGAGGTACTCCTGTACACACAGTACAAAATTGCAAGCTATATTTTTTTTATTTTTATTAAATATTTCAATTTTATGTAATAAAAAATTACATATTTATGTAATTTTTCATAATATGTATTAGAAATAAATGTTTGTTGTTGCTGTTTTAGTGTTAAATTGGAAATTTTATGATTTTAAAACGAACGTATTACCTTTAGTGGACGCGGTGGTCAATCTTAATTATGCAAATTCATTTGTAATTATATAAATGGAACTTTGACTCAAAATCTCCGTCGATCTTCTTATACCCGAATTGTAAAATGATAAATTTTTTCTATAGTGCCCATTATCCCACACAAATAAAATATTATTTGGCTGATCAAATCTGGAATCGAATCGCACTATTTAAGTGCCCATACATCCTGATGCAAAGTATATGTATAATTATAAGACGGATTGGTGCATAACTGACTTTGAAATAATTAAGCAATTTAATGGTTTCGAAAATATACTTTTTAAATCGAAATATGTATATAATGCTATATATGTATGAACATATATGTATATAAAATACATCCAATTGAATGAGAATTTATGTTTTGGAAAATTAAGTTGTTTCTATTTTTTGTTTTGTTGTTGTCTGATTAAATGACACTGATATGATTGGTAATAATAGATAAGCAATTTGATTATATTCAAACTATACAAATTTTTTATTTTTTTTAAAATTTATTTATATAAATAAAGCATTTTAATTTTATTTATTTATTTTTATGTATGTACATATATAAGAGAGACATTTTTATATGTTAAGGATGGATAACCTCGAGGTCGATAAATTTTAAATATAATTTTTTGTTATTGTAAAAATAAAATAAATAAGACTTTAGTACATGACATTTACCTATACAGGGTGTACACTACCCAACATTTGAGATCGCAAACCATAAAAAAAAAAAATCACCGGAAAATCATATATACGATTACGCAAACATTTATCCAGTCATCTACATTTCTATATATGTACATACATAAGCACAAATAATAATTACCATCTAATTACAAAAAAATAACTATAATATACATATAATGCATAATTCACATTGATGACATTTTAATTAAAATAATTAATCATAAATCACATCAATCCCATAACTATACATATAACTACATAATCATGTAGTATGTTGTAATAAAATAATTACCAACAAAAAAAAAAAAAATATCAAAAACCTGATTGATATACTTACATACATATACATACAACATATCAATAAAATTAAAATATCATTTTAATAAACACATTAAAATATTGTATCATAATTTCATAAAACATAATTTTTTTTGTTTTAAATTTAAATAAAAATTAAAAATTCAATTGTCGTGAATACCAAATTGATTATCTTCAATCTTATATCGATTACATTAACAATTATTATATAAACTTTGTATAATTATATTTATGTATACATATATACGATACATAGACGTCAACTCGTAATTGGATATAAATTAAGATGCAATTTGATAAAAGTGCACAGGGGGAATAATAATAAAATTATAAATATGTGATAAATAAAATAAAATAAAATTGTAGTTCTTAATTTGGCCATCGCCCGTTGGAGGCTGCTGTGCCGGAACCGAACAAATGTGTGACAGGGGCTGAAAAGTAGCGGTTTAGTAGCGGTCACTAAAATAAGTGGCGCCACTAGTGTATCTGAACATTGACCTTGACAATTTAATTAAGATAAATAGTACTCTTAAAAGATAAACTAAAAAAAATAGTTCGTGGTTTTTTTTTACTAACAATAGTGGCGCCACTAATGTATTCATACATTGACCTTGTTAATTAAATTTCCAATCAAAATAACGGTAATTGCCATTCTTAAAATAAAATAGTTTGCGTCCCAGTTCTCAAAATGAATGACAAATCACATCTAAGTTTATATATAACTGCCCTTAATCCTGTACTTCTTACATATGCCCATGTTCAGCTCCCCGAAATTATTTTCAGCCTTGAACAGTTTTATACACGTAAACTCTATAAATAAAAAATTAAGTTGATTTAAGTCAAAATTATATTGGCGTGTGCACCTAGAATTATATGGCTTAAGCTCGTGTTGTATTTTAAATGGGTTGACTTAATCTTACATTTATTCCACTTACATTTATTATTTAACTAGAATTAGCTTAAGTGAAAAGTGATTATATTGACTAATCGCGCAGTATTGCAAAAATTGTCGTGATATTATAAAATTGTAGTTTTTAATTTGGCCACGAACCGTTAGGGTTCTGCTATCGGGAATTTTATTCGAATAATTAAAAATTAGTTCGCTGTTTTGCCACTGACATTATTGGCGCCACTAGTGTATGTGAACATTTACCTTGAAAATTTATTTAACATTTAAAATGATGATAAATAGCATTCTGAAAAGGTAAACTAAAAAAAATTAGTTCGCGGTTTATTTACTAATAATAGTGGCGCCACTAATGTTTCCATACATTGACCTTGTAAATTTAATTTCCAAACAAAATATCAATAATTGGCATTTTGAAGATAAAATAGTTAATCTGTAATAATACAGAATGAAAGGATTTTTGGAAGAATTATGTGGCTTAAGCTGGGACTTATTATGACTTAAGTAAAATTATTTAAGGTAACCTAGAATTATATGGCTTTAGCTCATGTTTGTTTATTTTTAAATCGGTTGACTTAATCAACAATTATTCCAGTTCGCGGGTTTCCCACAATGGTTCGCTGGTTCAAACTTTTATCGTTAAAGTAAAATGGTTACTCAGGATTTGATGACATGGTAGCTTAAATTTGGGAACGGTTCTCCACGAGTTTCACTTTAGTATTGGTTGACCCCTAATCCAACTAGTAGTTTTCTGATGCTTGCATGTGGCGCTGGGCGCTGTTGTTTAAAAAAAATCGTCGTAATGTTTTACAATTTTACTTTTTAATTTCACCACCAAGTGTATCCGTACTTAGAACTTGAAAATTTAATTTACAATCGATAAATAACGTTCTTAAGATAATCAAATGTAAATCCCAAGCTCCTCAAAAATGGTTAGCTTTTCCAGTTCTCTTTTGGATGGTTGCGTTTTCATTGAAGTTGTGGAATGACAATTAACTCCGAATACTGTGTATAATTGCCACTAAATGACGATAATAA
Source organism: Tipula unca (assembly GCA_951394425.1). Classification (NCBI taxonomy): domain Eukaryota; kingdom Metazoa; phylum Arthropoda; class Insecta; order Diptera; family Tipulidae; genus Tipula; species Tipula unca. The sequence continues at coordinate 10,884,300 of OX596382.1, forward strand.
ATTTATTAATATATTTAGTTCATGATTTTAGCACGACTGACAGTGGCGCTACTTTACCAGCAAACACAAGTATAAAATTATTATAGGCAGTAACAGGAATTCAGCTATGATGTCTTAAGTACAACTATGCCATCTATGCTTTATGAGTTTAACTAAATAATCTAAGCAGCTATATTGTTAAATTTTACTAAAATTGAAGTGACTTAAGTCAATAATACAACCTATACAATTATATGGCTTATGTTTATGGTTTGAGTTGTATTTTAAATGAGTTAACTTAAGTTAAAACTATTCCACATACACTTAAGATTTAATTAGAATTAACTTAAATGAACATACTTATGGCAAACTAGAATTACATGGATGCAGTGAGTTGCATGATTTAAGCTCAACTTATGACTTAAGGTTTGCTTAAATTATGCCGCGGCTGATTGATAACATTCAAGTAGAATTTTTTTTCATTGTACTTCGTTTTCTACGATCACGAGTGCCACTTCCAATTTTATTCAGTCAAAGTGGCCAATGGCTGTTTACAGGAAGAGGAGTCTCTCTTACAGTGGCTTTGAATGGTTCACCTGATCTAACGCAGAACTATAACATGTCCGAGGCATAGACATACTTCTTAATAAGTCACATATTCCGGTGGTTGAAATGCTGAATGACAGTTGCCTGTGTCGATAGTCTTTTTTTACGAATGACTCTTGCATTCAGAAGTCAGTGCAGTGTTTGGATCTCAGTCCATCGATTTCTACTGTCCACACTTGGTCTTTCCACCGATTTCTATTGTCCTACGTCAGATAATCGCATGCGACCGAATTTATGAGAGAACGTGAAATATGATCTCGGGGGCGTGTGCCAGTGTCGTTCTCAGCGCCGTTCTTTGCGCCTTCTCGATTCCATTACTGTAAGTTACTTTCTTCAGAGACTACACACACAAAGTCCAGATATAAATGTAGGTTTTACTACGTCAGTAGAAACACAGTGTATACCATTTCTGGTTTCAGGCCACATCTTTTTTGGGCGTATAGGGCTATTGTTTACTCTTTCCACAATGTAATAGGCTTCCAATTGAGCTTACTGTCCAAGATTACGCCCAAAAACCTTACTTTATGAGTAAACGCTAGTCGAATGCCGTTTAAGGTTTAAGGTAGGAAGTCTACTACCGGGATTTTATATTTCCTGATCACAAATAAATGATTGCTTAACTCGCATACAGCGAAGTCTACCCCAAAGAGTGACATTCCCTCCAGAAATGACTGCGTTTTCAGATTGTTAAAGACACCCTCAATATCGAAGGGAATGCCGGAACTGTTTAGGTCTTATTATAGTTATAGGTCTTAAATCCTTTGGGTAGCCAAGTGAGTAATGAATGTGATTCTCGAAGAGTTTATGTCGAATCGTCAAAGTTTCCGGGCAAGTAGGTTTCGATGAGAAGTTTGAAAGATTCCTGACTAAAAGCAGTCCAGGAATCGTTCGGTTTAATTTGATCACTGAGACTGGTTGGGCTTGTAGAAAAAATCTTATTAAGGCGAGAGTTTTCGGAGACTACCTCCATTTTATCACCCCACTGTCGTTTGAAGGCGTTCACTGAACTATCGTTTACCTCATAATTCGATTGATTATCTATAACATTGACATCAATAAGGTCGCAGGTCATGTAGGTTTATCGCCCACATCCAGTTGGCCTCTTCGAATACACTTCTCGACTTCGTTTTCGACCACATTCACGAAATTCTTGTGACATCGCAAACTGAGGAGCAGCACAAACCATTTGGAAACACTATTCCAACGACTTGTCGAGTTTGATGTCCACATCAAGAGCTCAAAATGTGTCTTCGGCGCATTCACTCCTGATTTCCTCAGCCACAAGATCACACAAAATGGTATTCTGCCTTCGTAAGAACGAATCAATGCCATTAGGGAATTCACAGCTTCAACATCATTCAAAAGTATTCAGCGATTCATCGGCATGGTGAACTACTACCACCGAATTTCGCTGACATACTTACACCAATTCAAAGCCACCTGGCAGCACTTCTATGTAAGCCCAAAACCGCCAAGAACTTCTCTTGGCCTGACGAATGTCAACACGCATTCAAGACACTAAAGGCGGAATTTGGGGAAAAAACACTCTTGTCACATCCACAGAGCTACTCAAAGCTCAGCTTAACTACTGATGCATCAAGCACTGCTGTCAGAGCAGTCCTCCAAACGTTCATTGACAAGTGTTGGGAGCCCCTGGGGTTCTTCTCAAAGAAGCTGGAATTACTCGCAATATATCTAGCAATCAAGCACTTCAGATATTTTGTCGAGAGTCGGGACTTCAAGTTCATCTACACCGACCATAAGCCTCTATATCATCAGTCTAAAACTGAATGCAAACCAATATGGATTATATTAGTCAATGCACCACGGTACCGCATGTCCAAGGTATCGATGGCGTTGTCGCGGATACACTTTCACGCACAACAGCAAACGAAATAGCCACAATTGAGACTCACTTCGACTGCAACAAAATCGCACAAGCGCAAAAAGCAGACTTGGAACTTCACTTGACGCAGTAACTACGTCGAAGCATCTTCGACATGCTACACGGGTTCTCACATTCTGATGTCTGCGCAACTCGTAAATGGATTAGTGCTTTCCACTTTTGGCCCAGCATAAACAAAGATGTGGTCGATTCGAGCGTATGCATTAGTAGGACCATTATATCCTAAAACGGTCACTTGGAGTGCGACAGGCGGAGATGGATATCAGAACGGATATCGAGCGGTCGGCACCTAAATTAGGGGAAGGTGGCAGTGGAATAAGGTGTTGGGCATGTGACAGGATGGGTCACATCTCACGAGATTGTCGTGAAGTAAGATGGAGACGCCCGAAACCACGATCTCCTATGCAGCGAACATCATGTTTTGGCCAAGGAGGAGCGACAGGAAAACAGGGTGTTTGGAAATAACGATGTTAAACAGGTCACATATGACGAGACAGTCAGGAAATAAGATGGAGACGGGCCGAATCGCAATCTCTGGTGCATCGAGGATCGGATAATGAGAAAATTGTGAATCGCAAGGAAGAAAAGGTGCATGAAGAAACAGTTGTACTATACGGAGGGCCAGCTGTTACTCCATCCCTCTAACAAGGTTGTAACGAGGCGGAGATGGTTTAACGGTCAAAGGTGATATGGAGGGGAAGAATTGTGCTATAACCCAAAATACAGGAGCAGCTGGAACATTTGTACGAAAAGATCTAGTATAGGGAAGAGTACAAACAGTTAATGGGATGATATTACGAACGGCCACTGGAGAGGATGCCGTCATAATTGACAAGAACATTGCACCAATAAGAATTGGCAATACTCAGTTCCCACACGAAGTGCTGGTCGCAAATATGGGGTGAATGGCACCGTGGTAGATGTGGAGCAGGGAATATATGGATTGCAATAGATTCAAGTTGCCACTGCGTATAGATGATCCCGGAGCAACCATCAGGGGAGTAGTTGTGGATCAGTAGGTAACCGAATAAAGACCCGGAGTGACGTATACACGTAAATATATAACAGTAGTTTGAAAGGAGGAGATTTAGTATGGCGTTACAACCTGCAACGGACGAGGGCTTTATCATCAAAGCTACAACATTCATGGAATGAACCGTACATCGTCATCAAAAAGATAAAGACGTGGTTTACCGGATTAGGAAAAGACAGATAGATAAACTGAAGGTGGTGCACTTAGAGCGATTAGCGCTCTACAGAGGAGATGAATTGGGGACGATTCAGAATTACGTAGGAGGTAATATTACGATTGTGGTGACATCTCTATTTGAGTAGAGAACATGTAAACTGTAATAATTAGATGTGTCTAGACTATTCAGGAATAGTCTAGACACTCTTGAGCATTGTGGAATTTTCTAGAAGGTTAGAATATTCGGTATAATTATGAGATAACATTTTAGGAGTAATTAAGTTTAAAGTGTTATACATTAATTATTGTGAAGTTAACAAATTGAGTTAACTAAGTGGATTAATTAAATCAGTGTTTAGTGTAAGTATTCGGAAATACAAGCCAGTGATCGAAGCTTGTTTGACAGAAATGTAACAATAATAACCTCACCGTCCATAGAGCCTAGCTCGAGAGAAACTGTCCCCAATCGGTCATTTAAACGCGGCCACTTAAATATAATTTAATTATAGAAGGCTTGAGCTAACTATTGAGGTGTTGGTTGATTAAATATGTCGGGACATGAGTATAGTGTGTTCAAATTTTAATCATGTCACTTAGATATGAATGATCGAATATATGCGGGGTTGCGTGTTTTGCCCATTTTTTTGTGTTAATTTCAACAACCTATCGATTATTTTTTGTATATCAGATTATAATTTGCAATAATGATAAGAAATAAATCATCGAACATTACATTGTTGCAACAACATCTAGGCAACATATATATTGTACATAAGACATTAGTCAATTCGTATAATATCACCTGCGCGTTTCATCACATCATGTATATATAGTATATATAGTTGGGTACGTCAAGACAATGGTTAAATTTTCTAATTTCAAACGATCGACGACGACATTATTATAGACGTATGTATGTTTAAGACGGTGAGGTGATACTTTGAAAAATTCTTCTAAACATTTAGCTCGCGAAAGTAACAAAATTAAATGTATGCGGCCCTAGGGTAAATTTATTGAAATATATGTTCGTATATGTATGATTAAGGCAATTACTCAATTAGGATCCTAATTATTTTGTAAATATATTGAAAATTTCTTAGAGAGATATATACGCCTGAGGCGATCTGATCAAACATATGATGTTGGTATGTATGTATGTAGGGAGAAGCGTATGCACGTCTTAAATACGTATACGCATGTATATGTATACCCAACCAAACCAATTATTGATCCGAAATTATATATTTTTATTAATATTTTGTAACGGTTTTATATTAAGAATATCGCAAGGTGGATTATTTTCTTATATATACCAAACCGATTATTTCTTATATGCACATATTTATGCGTCTTCCAATTTTCTTACATATATACGTAATTCGTTTTTAATCCAATTTTGAATATAATTTTTGGGTTGCAAACGATGAACCAATTTTTTTTTGTGATTATGATGTGAGAAAATTATAACCAGTATCCGGGACGAATCCGGAGCCAAAGGTGAATGAAACTCATTAATCAAAATTCATTTTGCTTAGTTTTGGTCCCCTTTCTCTCTCTCTCTCTGTAATTGTCAAAATAAATATTACGTAAGTTTTTTTTAAGTCGTGCGTCTATAACATTTTGTTGTTAACGTCCGAACAAAACGACGTCTTATATCCGAAATGCACCTGCAATCAGCGAAAACGCGTAGAATAATTTAAAATAAAATTTCTTGTGTGTTATCAGTCCCTGCGCGTCTTCTTTGAGAAAAGTGTAAAATATTTTTGTTGTTGCTGGTTTCGTTTATGAACAGAACCCAAATAAAATTCTTGTCATATAATATTTCAAAATCCATTTGGAAGGTAAAAAAACAAAAATTTTTTTTTATTTTTTTGGTTCTCTTGACAGGTGAAACAGTTTTTGGTGTTCAATCAGAAGAAAAGTATTAAGAAACCCAAAACAATTTTATATAAATACAAAAAATATCTTTCGACTTAATGCTTTTTTTTTATATTCCTTTTAAAGCCTCTCTTATTAACGTATTTTTAATAATTGCCCGCGCGTGCCGTCATTTAGAAAAAAAAAATTCTCGCGGTGTCTGTTATTATCAATGTTTATCTCCTCTATCCATGTGTGTGTGTGTATGCGAGTGCGTTTTGTATGATATAAACGATATAGGAATCCAACATTGCCGCAGGGATGAATATTTTGATGCTGATTTATGTTTCAATCGATTATAAATAGAAAAGCAATTATGGTACAGCGGAATCTCTTTATCTGTTGTACAGACGCATACTGAAATGAATCGATTATGTCATAAAAATCATAATTAAATTAGATTTATTGCGGACAATGGTCCAACAAACCCAGTTCTTAATTTAGAACTGGTATTGCGAGGACACCGGTTCAAAGCCGTTTTGTACGAGGTACAAGTCCAGCGTTCGAAAGCTCCATACTGGCTAGGAAGAAATCCAGATGTTCGTTTCTTCCTGTTTCGATTAGAACGCCATCCTTAATATTTGTGACTTTCCTAACCGAAACGTTAGCCACTGTCTGGTTTATAATTTCCCGCAGTTTATTTTTAACCTCCCCACTATTTGTGAAAGAAGTTTCCCTACCAGCCATGACTTTGACAGTGACTACTTTAGATGGTGGCCACTGGGTCTTTCTTTTTGTTCCTGTTACTAGGACAGGGATCTGAGGTACGGCATTTTTCAAAGTCTGTGCGTACGATACCTTTTCCTCAGTTTTAAGTGTTTCCACTATCTCTGATCTTTCAAAAGTCTATACCTTTAATGCCGGCTATCTCAAGGCTCATCAGATGGCCTGTGTCTACAATGGCATCAGTATGATGGTACAAAGAAAAATGTTGAGAAAACTGTAACAAGTGGCTTAAGGAGCAGCTAGCTTAAATAGGTTAAAGTTGGACACTATCCTAGCCGCCAACTCCTGAAAATCTTGAGAGGTAAACCCTAGATCTGTTGCGTACTGCGGAGGAAGAGGATGGCATCGGATTCATATGCCAAGCTGAAAGATTTTATCGATCAATAATCGGTTTCGCTCAACTAAATTACAGCAGCCTTGTTGTAGTGGTGGCTGGCATTGAGACAATTTTTCGGCCACACAAACGCTGCGTTATACAAAGTATTCCTGTGTATATAAATTATAGAATCGCGCGGTTGAAGGCTATATGCATATTCATCTGTGTATATCCAAAACAATGAAAAATACTGAGAAATATTAATTCCAATATAATTAATTGTGAGAATCATTAATTAAAATTAATAAAATTGTAATTAAAAATATTAATTTTTATGAATGAACACAGATTCGACATTGGCTTTGTTTAAGTATCTTACGCATGTATACAATAAATATGATTTTACATACTCGTATATTGAACCGGGTCAGCACCTCAACTCATATTTAAAAATATTTTTAATTTATAAGCTGGTTTCCATGAATTACTTAACGTATATGTATACGTATTTAACGTCGTCAAACAATACCGCTAAATTGCCATTTCAACTACGATAACGTGAAATAAAATTTCCAACCCAATCAATGTTAACACTCTAATTAACAATAAACAATGTTTGATCGAGATACTATCATAAAACTGAAATTTTGATTTAATTTGTCAAAAAGCACTATATGTGTGTTATATACATACATATGTATGTATATACACTGCCTAGCTCTATAGCATAACCATTATATGATTTATGTAAATTAAATTCAACGAATCGTACTATGACAAAAAAAAAAAAAAAACCGCGCGCACAAATTGAATGTAATTATTTCGTACAATTTCTTGTTATTTCTTTTATAATTTTAAAACATTTTATTAAATAGGCGGTTTGTTAGTTTTATATTTTAGTTATTGTTAAACATGCAGTTAATCATAAAAAAAACACAATTTCATGACAATTCAATTGTGTGTGTATGTCTCTCATACATTATGATTATAACGATTTATCGTGTACATGTGATTAGTACTTATGTATATTTGCATACATGAATTTTAATATCGTTGACCAATCAATAATCAGCTGTGCGAGAGTCCAATTGGTTGTTACATTTAAAAAAAAATATCACTCAACCTCAATCATTATTTTAAGAACGATTAAACCTAGTAATACGAGTTTGAGTGAAATTTTACTACGATTTTCAGAAAAAAACATATTTTATTATAATTTCACTCAAAAGTTTCACTCAAATTTTATTTCAAATTACATTGAGTGAAATTCTACTCCATTTTTGAGCAGAAGTCATACCATTTGTTATTTTTAGAATTTCACTCAGTTAAATATTTCTACTCAAACTCATTTATGAATTGTACTCAAACACGATTGCTTGAACTTCAATCATGTTGCATACCAATCTTGAGTGGAAGTTGTATTACTCATTTTGTTAGAATTACTCTCAACGTTTAATTATTTAAAAAAATACTCAAATTTTACTTCAATTTTCAGTAGAAATCATATCAGTTTTTTTATTCGAATTTCACTCAATATTTTTTTTTTTAAATATTTCCACTCAAACTTAATTAAGAATTTTGTTCAAAGGGGACCTACACATACATTTAGAGTAGAAGACATGTTTGTAAGTTTATTAGAATTTCATTCCAATTAATTATTTAAATAAAAAATTTCACTCATATTCAATTATCAATTTTATTCAAATATATAAATTCCACTCAAATTGACAATTATGAATTTTATTTCAAACAAATATTTCTACTCAAACTCATTTATCGATTTCACATAACGCGATTGCTTGAACTTCAGTGATGTTGCACGTCAATCTTAAGTAGAAGTTGTATTACTCATTTTATTAGAATTACACTAGAGATATATAAACAATCCGAATATCAAGAGCTCCGAATTAATGCAGTCCACTCCAGGTGCACGGTTTCGTTTTAATCTCTGCATGGCTTTAGTGAATTCCTCATGGGAGGGCTCCGCAGTGCAATTCTCACGTGCAATCACTAAGAAAACCAGGAGCGTTAGAGGGCCTAATCAAACAACAAAATGTGTATAATCATTCTCTCTAAGGTTGCCGTTTTTATATATTAATTATCTATTAACCAATCCAAATTTTGGTGTATCAAGCTAAAATTAAATGTGTTATTGTTAATGCAAACGAAAAAAATTAACAATAAAAATTTAAAAGTGAATGACATGTAAATTCAAATTTTTGACCTATTTTTGTAGTAATGAACATTGACCCATTTTCGTAGTTGTGACTAGTGAATCAACATTTTCTATGAATATATAGAAGATTTGGAATGCACATTAAAATCGGAAATGTGCATGTATGGTCTATTGAGGTAAAATTAAAATAATATGTATACCAAAAAAGTAACAATAAAATGAGAATGAAATGTAAATCCAAAAGAAGAGATTTATAAAATATATAATATCTCTATTTTAGAATTTTTTTTTTCCACAATATATACAAAGAGTATAAATGTCAAAGAGAGCCTAGTAGGGCGCTAATAGAATATTTATATTTTTTTAAATATTTTCACTTGGATTTCTATCTCATTGTTTATATATCTCTAATTACACTCAACGTTTAATTATGGAAAAAACACTCAATATTTTACATTATTTTTCAGTAGAAATTATATCAGTTTTTTTATTCGAATTTCACTCAACAATTAATTTTTCTAAATATTTCCACTCAAACTTAATTATGAATTTTGTTCAAAGAAGCCCTACATACATACATACTGAGTAGAAGACATGTTTGTAAGTTTATTAGTATTTCATTAAATTTAAATATTTGAATAAAAAATTCCACTCAAATTCAATTATCAATTTTATTCAAATACATAAATTTCAAATCAAAATTGTTTTTTAATTTTATTAGAATTTCACTCAACATTTAACAAAAACCATTGCACTCAATTCTAATTATTAATTTCAATACGATTTTTACTACAAATCGAGTTTGAGTGAAATTTATCAACACTTTACAGTAAAAGCCATGTTAGTAATTTTATTAGAATTGCACTCAATGTTTCAATTATTTAAAAAAACACTCAAATTTTATTCATTTTTCAGTAGAAATAATATCAGTTTTTTTATTTGAATTTCACTCAAAAATCAACTTTTTTAATTATTTCCACTCACACTTAGTTATGAATTTTGTTCAAAGAGGACCTACACATACATTTTGAGTAGAAAACTTGTTTGTATTTTATTAGAATTTCACTCAAAGTTTAGTTATTTAAATAAAAAATTCCACTCAAATTCAATTATCAATTTTATTCAAATAGATAAATTTCAAATCATAATTGATTTTTAATTTTATTAGAATTTCATTCAACATTAAATAAAAACCATTGCACTCAATTCTAATTATTAAATTCAACACGATTTAAACTATAAATCGAGTTTTACTGAAATTTATCCACTCTTTACAGTAAAGCCATATCAGTAATTTTATTAGAATTTCACATAACGATTAATTATTTAAATTTAAAATTTCACTCAAATTGATAATTATGAATTTTATTTCAAACTACATTGAGTGAAATTCTACTCCATTTATGAACGGAAGTCATACCAGTTTTGAAAGTTTTTAGAATTTCACTCATTTAAATATTTCTACTCAAACTCATTTATGTATTTCACTCAAACATGATGGCTTGAACTTCAGTGATTTTGCACGCCAATATTGAGTAGAAGTGGTATTACTCATTTTATTAGAATTGCACTAAACGTTTAATTATTTAAAAAAACACTCAAATTTCACTTCATTTTTCAGTAGAAATCATATCAGTTTTTTTATTTGAAATTTCGTACAGATATTAAGATAATTCTAATTAATATAACACAAAACCGCATTAAAACTCAGTAATTGGAGCGAAAGTTATAAATGTTCTAGTGCAAAAGTTTAGTTGTCTGACATTTTACAAACTTACAAATGTATTAGGTATTCAAACTTAATTATTGTAGAATCTACACATACATTTTGAGTAGAAGTCATGTTGATTTCATGTTGATTCAAATTGATTTATGTATGCACACGATTTAAAGATACAAATCGAATTTGAGTAAAATTTTACTCCAGTTGTGAGTAGAAATGATACCAGCAAATAAATTAGTATTTCACTCAAAGTGATATTAATTCCACTTAGGAATAATTAATTAAAATTCCACTCAAAATCACAATTATGAATTTAAAGTAAATTTTGACACGATTTACACTATATATTATCGAAATTGAGTGAAATTCTATCATTTTTGAGAAGAAGTTATTTTATTAGAATATCACTTATTTAAATATTAAGAAGTCATATCAAATATTCCATTTAAATTCAATTATTAACTTCAACACGACTAAAACCGAGTTAGAATCAAATTTTACTACCCTTTTTTATAAAAGCCAAATCACTAATTTTATTAGAATTTCACTCAACGGCTAATTATTTAAATAAAGACACTTAAACCCAATTGTGAATTTAACTCAAACAATTGAGTGAAATTTATTCTCAGTTTTGAATATCTATATGGACGTCAGTTTTTTTTATTATAATGTCACTCAAGGTATAATTTTTTGGAAATTTCACTCAAATACAATTATAAATAGTACAACGACTTAAAACTTACTTTTGGAGTAGAAGACTCAATCCTTAATTTTGAGTGAAGTCATAGAAGTAACTTTAATAGAATTTCACTCGACGTTTAATTATTTAAGCTAAAATTTAACTCAAACTCAATTATTATTTAAACGAAGCAACTTCCATTTTAAGTGAAGTTATGTAACTTGCATCAAATTCCATTAGTAATTCAAATCGTGTTCCTTCTCAATTTCGATTTGTATGCTTAAATCATGTTTAATCGATTGGAAGTACAAATCGCAATTGAGTGATTTTTTTTGAATATGACTCATGTCTGTTTTAATTTATTACAATTTCACTCAACTATTAATTATTAACAAAAATCCACTCAAACTATTTTATTAATTCAAACACAACTTAAGCTACAAAAAGAATTTGAGTGAAGTTTTACTCAAATCAGGGAAATTCTTAGTCAAAAGAAGTTTAATTATAATTTCGCTTAAAAATTCCACTCAAATTTTTAATTATGAATTTTATTTCAACACATTTTAAACTATATATTATCGAAATTGAGTGCATATTATAATTGAGTGTATTCTACATAATTTATGAGTGGAATTAACAACAGTTATTTTATTTGAATATCACTTAATTAAATATTTTCACTCAAAATCAATTATGTTTTTATTTAATTGAGTGCAATTTAATTTCATTTCAAAATAAGTTTTTTATTAGGATTACACTCAACGTTTTATAATTTGTTTTAAATATTTTCACTGAAACTCAATTATGAATTTCTCTTAAGCACGATCGAATTTGATTGAAATTATGATTTTTAAAAGAAATATTGGTTATTTCATTAGAATTTCACTCAATGTCTAATTATTAAAAAAAAATCTACTCAGGCTCAATTATGAATTGGCAATCGAATTTGGTGAAAAACCAATAACATGGTTAAAGCTTATGCTTTTGGTTGCGACTCTAGAATTTTCCTGCGAGAGATAAATTTAATTTGATGTTGTAACATAAATTGAGTGAAATTAATTTCATGTGCTGTAAAACTGGTCACACTTTCACAAAGTAGTCAGTATTTGTCGCCGTGGAAAAATTAAATTCAAAGAAAACAAATTTCATCTCTGGGGTCAGGGTAAGTGAGATGTTGGTTAACCTAAATTGCACGAACATATTTTCCTAGAATACCACCGCAGTATCCTTTGCTTGTCGTAGGAGGCGACTTAATGGTTGGATCGTTGGACTGACGACCCGGATCCGTAAAAAACTCAACAAAAAGAAAAACTGGATACCGCCAAACCAATACCGGACCCCTGCTCAAGTACCCGGACACGACATTTAAGATTGGCATGTAGAACATGCAGTCACTTAGAAAGCAGGAGAGTTGCGGAGAGCCTAATCACGTGCATGAAGGAGTATTGGCTGGAACTCGTTGATCTTAAAGAAACTCGCTGGCCTAAAAGTGGAGATCATGTGTCCTCCAGAATCACGGGGCTGGATTTCTTTTTGGGCCAAGTTAACTAACCTGTCAATAATTTGTGTACACGCGCCCCAAGATAAAGACTCATTTTACAATGACTTGGACGATCTGATGGGATCTATACTCGAACTCGATGTTAGAATAGTAATTGGAGACCTTAATGCTAGAGCTGGCAGGAATCAGGCTGACTTGTGTGAAAACATAGGTCCGTAATGGTGAGAGAATGATGTAATTTGCAATTGATGTACTTTGGAATTGCTCTCGGGTATTCGGCAGGGATATGCTCTGTCCCCGATATTCTTCAAGGTTATGCTGGAGTACGTCAGAGCAACATCTTGTATCGCCAGTCCAATCAAGTGCTTGTATATTGAGATGACATATGCTTGAGTATAGCAACGGAGTGAAAGAAATACTTGATCCGCTAGTATAGTTTTTACCTTTTGTTGGACTTCAGATCAATTAGTCCAAAATGAAATACATGATCTCTGGTTATAGGGACAATGGCACACCAGGTTTTAGTAGTGGCCACTACACGTTTGAGTGTGTGAGGAGGTTTAAATATTTGGGCTCTCTTATCACTCACGATAACAGTGTGGGTGAGTTAGCGCGGCTAGCGGCTGGTATAGTCGTGCTTTGTATCCTCTAACCCTACTGCTAAAATCTAAACACCTATCAAGTGCCGTGGAGCAGAAGCTTTACAAAGCTTTTCATCACACCCGTTGTTATGTATGGATGTGAAAGTTGGGCGCTGACAAATGAGTACGAGAGGTGACTCCTTACATTTGAGAGAAGACTCATGCGAGTGACGGCCCAAAACGTAAAGTAGATGGTACATACCGATATCTGTACAATGTCGAAATCAGAGATCTGATGAAGATGCCCGATATTGTATAGGAAGTAAGATCTCAGCGAGTAAGCTGGCTCGGTCACGTTCTGCGTGCTGACCCGGAACCAATTGTGCAACGATCTCTGAAAGGAGACCCACTATTTTGATTTGACGTATACCGAATACTTTATAATTTGTGACCTTATTGGCCACCATTTCAACAGCAGTGATAATTTTGTAGATGGCTGTAATTGCCACATTTTCAAAGGAAATTGAATTTGTCAGCCAAGTGAAGGGCCAATCGAGTCCAAAACACAATCGCTATGAGATAATTACCCTCCCAAACTCAATCTTCCTTTGAAAGGTTTTCGAAGAGTTGATTCGTTTATACTACTCGATTTGTTCCATGCGGCCGAACCAGTATAATACTATATCCTAATTTTCTATCCTAATCTGCGCAGTATATCAGCTCTTAAGCTTACCAGCCAATCATCAAAAATATGTAAAGTTCAAATTCCATCGAAAAATATCATAAACTTTAATCACTAACGTGCATGTAACGTCCATCTCGCAATCGCAACAACAAAAATTTAAATTAATTTATTAAAATCTTAAAGTATCCATCATCCTCTCTCTCATATCATCTTGTTAATATATAAATGCGAAACAGTATACATAATATAAGTAATAATAAAATTTCACAACATCTTTATAATATAAACGACGGCGAGCATCTCAAGGAAGATCATTTATATAAAAAAAAAAATACATGAAACACATATAACATTTGACCATATAGTAAGCCAGTGTACACAGAATTAATATATGTATACATAAATGATTCTTATCTATGCGAGCATGGTTATCTTAATTTCATTCATTTTTCTGATTCCCACTTTGAATGGGATTTGTATGCGTGTACACCGCATTATGTACGTACGTATGTAAGCGCGCGAAAGAGTTTAGATTTTTCCAATCTTTTCATAGAATTTAATTACACAGCCGAGTTAAATCAATTATAATTAACGATTTATTTACAGTTCGTATATATATATGTACATATATAGGTAAGACTAAAAGTATCTATGGATTGCCTTAACCGCACATAAATTCGTTAAGTTGTGCAAATTATCGTGAGCAGTAAACAAACAAACAAGTTTAACCGCAAACCACAAAAATAATTGGATTTCACATTTTTAGGGGAGATCTGGATCACACCTTGTCCACTTGTCTCGTTTATTTATTTCCTTAAATAATTTCTTCACCCATAAAAAACTTCCTATAACATAAAAATACGGAAAAAGAAAGTTTTAAATGTGCGTTAAAAAATAAACGAAATTATTAAATTATTTGTATTACTCTGCAGACATGTTATACACATACGTATGTGTATATCGTTAAGATACGATTTGTACGAAGACGACCAGTCAAGAGGCAGGTGATTGTTTCGAAATTAATAAATACAAATAAAATTATAATTCTCGTAAGCTACACACAAGGTTCCTATACTTACATAATTTATATTATTTTATAGTTTGCGCGCTGTATGTACATATATACGCATATATGCCAAGCACAGAGGGTTATGGTACAGGTGGAAATATATTTTTGTAAGACACACAAATATTTTATTGGTTTTTTATGACTATGATTATAACGAACGTATAGTTGTATGTTACGGGCGGGTGCTCGAACTAGGGTTATAATATAATCCATGTCGTAAGATTAACGCATAATTATAAAATTTGTGTGTGTGTGTGCATATATAGGTTAATACACCTGAACCAAAATAAAGGGTTTATACACACCTGCATTATGATCGAGATGATGGTATATTTTTTTTTTATATAAAAATCAATCAACTGGAATGCACAAACCGTCAAAGATTATCGCACAACGTTTTGATTTTATTTTTTTAATATTTTGTAATTAAAATTTAATCAGTTTTTATTTTTTCAATTAACTCTTCAACAAAATAATCTCTATTATTTTTTAATTACAATACAATAATTTTTTTTGTTTTGTTGTGCTGTACTTACGACATTTTATCGATAAGTTATATCGAAACTATTACATTTTAAAGCCTCGTAACAATGTAAGTACGGTGTAGGTAGGTCAAAAATATAGCAAAATACTTGTATTTGAAGAAATTTAGTATATTTATGCGAAAATCGGCAAAGTTCGGTTATTACGTACTTTTGATTTATAAAAAAATTCGTGTATTTTTTTAAATCTATAATATTTCTAATTGTGGAAATGTTGTATATTTACGATTATAATGAATTCATTCTACACATTAACAATAAAAATAAATATTCGTATAAACGAATTTTTAAAAATAAATTAAATCAAAAGTCACTATATACATGTTGAGTTATAATTCATATTTGGGAACATACTTCTACTGAACAAATCTAGTATATTTTTGCAAAAATCGGCAAACTTCGGTTATTACGTACTTTTGGTTTATATTAAAATTCGATTAAACAAGTATTTTGTTAAATTTCTAATATGCATAATAGCTGAAATTATCATAAATGTGGAAACTTTGTATATATATATATATATATATATATATATATATATATATATATATATATATATATATATATATATATATATATATATATATATATATATATATATATATATATATATATATATATATATATATATATATATATATGTATATATATATATATATATATATATATATATATACGGTTATAATGAGTTGGTTCCAATAAACATCGAAAAAACCATAAATATTCATATAAACGAATTTTTAAAAATAAATTAAATTGAAAGCCACTAAATGATGAGTTTAAAGTCATATTTGGGAACCTAATGAATGTATTAGGACAAATTTAATATATTTATGCGAAAATCGGTAAAGTTCGGTTATTACGTACTTTTGATTTTTATAAAAATTTGTATAACAGTTGTATAAATTTGTAGCTGAAATTTTCATAAATATGGAAATGTAGTATATATACGGTTATAATGGATCCGGTCCAATACACATTAAAAAAAAAACTACAACTATTCGTATAAACGAAATTTAAAAAATAAATTAAATTGAAAGTCACTATATGTTGAGGTATAATTCATACTTGGGAACCTAATACATCTATTTGAACAAATCTAGTATATTTTTGCGAATATGGGCAATGTTCGGTTATTACGTACGTCGTATAAACGAATATTTTTAAAAATGTCAACAATACACAATAGCTTTATTGATATTGAAATATTGATATTTGTGGAAAGCTAGTATATTCACCGTTCTATCGAATCGTTTTAAACGAACGAATTCGTATAAACGAATTTAAAAAAATAAATAAATCGAAAATCACAAGCTGAAAATAATAATTGAGAACCTAAGATGAATAAGATTGAATAAATCTAGTATATTTTTGCAAAATCCGACAAAGTTCGGTTATTACGTACTTTTGATTTTTATAAAAATTTGTATAAACGGGTATTTCTTAATAGCATAATAGCTGAAATTTTCATAAATGTGAAAATGTAGTATATATACGGTTATAATGAGTTCGTTCCAATACACATAAAAAAAACAACAAATATTCGTATAAACGAGTTTTTAAAAATAAATTATATCGAAAGTCACTAAATGTTGAGTTTAAATTCATATTTGGAAACCTAATACGTATATTAGGACAAATTTAATATACTTATGTGAAAATCGACAAAGTTCGGTTATTACGTACTTCGTATTAATGAGTATTTTTTTAAATTTCTTTAATCCAAAAAGGCAGTAACATTCATATTTGTGGAAATGTATAGTATATTAAGGGTTCAATCGAATTAGTTCGAATACACATTGATAAAAACGAACGAATTCCTATAAACGAATTAAAAAAAAAATCGAAAGTCACTAATTTGAAGCTGAAATTCATAATTGAGAATCCAATATTAATACTTATTTGGACAGATCTAGTATATATAAATGAAAATTAGCAAAATTCGGTTATTACGTACTTTTGATGTATATAGAAAATTCGTATAAACGAGTACTTTTTTAATTTCTAATACACATAATATGTATATAGTATATATATATATATATATATATATATATATATATATATATATATATATATATATATATGGTTATAATGAATTCGGTCCAATACACATTAAAAAAAACAACAAATATTCGTATAAACGAATTTTTAAAAATAAATTAAATCGAAAGTCACTAAATGATGAGTTTAAATTCATATTTGGGAACCCAATACATGTATTTGAACAAATTTAGTATATCTATGCGAAAATAGGCAAAGTTCGGTTATTACGTACGTCATATAAACGAGTATTTTTTAAAATTTATTTATTTTTAAAATGTAATATATCAATAATTTTAACGTATTTGTTCGAAAGAACATTAAGAAAAACGAACACAAAATTCGCATAAACGAGTTTAAAAAAATTAATTAAACCTTTTAAATCTTTTTAAACTTAATTTTTTGGTTTAAATTGGTATTTGAGAATCAATTACATGTATATGGCCTTTCTAGTATGTGAATGCGAAAATTGGTTAAGTTCGGTTATTACGTATTTTTACTATATAAGTCGTATAAACGAGTAGTTTTAAAATTTCTAAAACACACAAAACATTAAATTTTCATAAATGAGTATTATACTAACGGTTCTAACGAATTTGTTCGATACACATTACATAAAATCCATCGAAAAATTCGTATAACGAATTTCAAAAAAATCAAGTCACTGAATTTTGAGTTGCATATTTGAGAACCTTATAGATGTATTTGAACAAATTTGGTATATTTATGCGAATATTGGAAAAAATTCGGTTATTATGCATCTTATCTTTATATAGAAAATTCGAATAAACGAGTATTTTCTAAAATGTTTAAAAATGCAAAAGCTAAAATTTTCATGTGTATGGAAATGTGGTATATTAAAGATTCGAACGAATCTGTTCGAATAAGAAAAATTCGTATAAACGAATATTTAAACAATACATTAAATCGAAAGTATTGATTTTCAGTTTAAACCAAATTAGCAATACCAAATTAGTTATGTTCGTTTATTACGAATATTTGTTTTATACAAATAATTTAATAAACTTTGTATAAACGAATAATTTAATTTTTTTCAAAAACACATTATTTAATTTTATCATTTAGCATTCAACTATCTGTACTAAAGTCTTAAAGTTTTAAGCTAAGTGAAAAGGATAGGTTAGAAAATACGTATTAACGAATATTCCAATTGATTCAGAAATAAATTGAACGTGACAAAAAAATGACAAAATTAATTCGAGAGTTCTAAAATATTTGTATCAAAAGTGTTCAAAGTTCGGTTATAACGAATTATTGATTCTTTCAAGATACTTCATATAAACGAGCCTTTGTCTAATTTTACAATTGCTAGTTCGTTTAAAATCGATGAAAAAACAAACTTTTCGAAAATTTCGATATGAATAACGTTATAAGTTGATGGGCGCATAGATTTTTGCAACATTTAGCTCATTTCCATATTAACGAATATTTTTAAAACTACGCATTAAGTCAATTATAGTGGTGCTGTGGATATCCGTTTGCAACGCCGAACTGGCATCTAACAAATATTTATCGGATTCATATGAGTTAGAAAGAAAATTAAAATTAATTTACATAAAATTCTAAGAATGTGGCCTTAAATCCAATCTCTGGTTCAACTGGAACTTCATCAGTGTTTGGCCGATATTAATAAAATTTAATATCTGATTTATCGTTTTTAAATTTGTATTTAGTTTCTGGAGGAGCCATACCCCGCCATATCATGGGCAAAATAAATTAATTAGTTAGTATAAAAAATAATGAATTTATGGTATCAAATTCAGTTCCTGGTTCATTTGGAACTTCGATATTTATCAAGTGATTTCAATAAAATTTGATATATGGTCTAGCTGGGCCCATTCATATCTAGTTCCTATCTTAAAATATTTTGATTGTGTTTCTGGAGGATACTTGAGCCAAATCATGGCCACACTGGAAACGTTAAGTGTAATATCGATGATGGCTAACAAAAATCAAGTTTCAGGTTCAACTGGAACTTCGACATTTCTGAACCGATTTCAATAAAATTTCAAATTTGATCTAGTCTAATCTATATTACGTTCCTATATTAAATTATTTTACTGGCGTATCTGGAGTATGCTTGAGCCATATCGTGGCCAAACTGCAACAAACAAGTTAAAAATTGTTTAAGGTTAAGCTTAATATCGACGGTGGCTAAATAAATTATTTCATTAATTATTTACTAATATTTGGAAATCTGGGCCTAAAATCCTGCTGCTGGTTCAACTGGAACTTCAACGGATATCAATGTAATTTGTTATTTGCTGGCCGCGACTTAATTAAGTTAGTATCTTAAAAGATTTTGATTATGGTCCTGGATGATACTTAAGCTGTATCATGGCCACACTGGAACCAACCTGATATAAGTCGGTTAACTTTAAGTTTAATATCGGTAGCTAACATTTAATTAAATGTTAAAATCTTCAATCTAAAATCCAGCCCCTGGACCAACTGGAACTTCGCCAATTCATGGGCAAACTGGAACCAGATAGTTATAACTTGGTTAAGGTTTAGTTTAATATCAAAAGATTTCTAAAAAAGTGTGTTTATCAAGAATTCATTAGAATTTTGAAGTAATGGTCTAAAATCCTGCTCCTGGTTCATCTGGAACTTTCGCATTTCTGAACTCATTTCAATAAAATTTGAAATGTGATCTAGTGAGCTCAATTGATATTAGGTTCCTATATCAAATTAGTTTTGTTGCGTTTCTGGAGGATGCTTGAGCCATATCATGGCCTAACTGGAACCAACTTATGGGTATGGTTAAGTTTAGTATCGAAAGATGGCTGAAAAATGTATTCAATCTAGTATTCACTAATATTCTGGATTTTTGGTTTAATATCCTGTTTTTGGTTCATCTGGAACTTCAACATTTGCCTACTGATTTCAATAAAATTCGATATCTGATCTAACAGCTTCAATTTATAGTGAGTTCCTATCTTAAATTGTGAGAACATAAAAAACAATTTTTTTTTTGTCTTAAACAAATTAATAAATTTTCACTTTTCACACCTTCGATTATACCATATCGAATATAATGTAATATAAAAAGAAACGTTTAATATTTTTTTTTTACCCAGTGTTTACAGAACGTGTCAATTGAGGTGTCATTATTTTATAATCGAAAATTGATTTTTTTTTATTTATTGGTTCGTTAAATAGAAACAAATTAAATATTAGATTTTGAACCCAAATCACTCGCTTCGCTTAAATTACCATTTAATTTTTCATTTAAACCGTATCAAAATGGATTTTATTTTTTTGGTGCGGTGGTTAGGTCTTAGTCTTATGTATATATATAACCATGGTACTGTATGTATGTAATGCATTAAAAATTTATTTTTATTATATATTGATAATAAAAAAATCGGTTTTAAGATTATAACAACAACAAAACCAAAATATTGTTGTACGCGATGTATATATATAGTTTTGTGTTTTCATCTTGTTGCGGTTGTTGTGTAAACCCAACAAACAAGGGGGAGTGAATCTCTCGTTATTATGATTATTAATTTTTTATTATTTTTTTCTTAACTTTGTTCTGTTGTTGGGTTTGTTGTACGTGCCGATGATGATCATCACGTTTTCATCATCATCATTCAATATCACCATATCATCATCATCATCATCAGGATATCGTCTTGTTTGTGTATATATGACTCTACAGAATAAAAATAAAATCGGCCGTCAATAATAAAGTTTGTTGTTGTTGTTGCTATGCAGCATCTCTTTCCTTATGTATATATATATATATATATATATATACGAAATGAACTTTTATTGATTGGAAATTATATATGATGTAATTATGGTTCTTGAAATACAACAACAACAAAATATTGTTTTTGATTAAAAGTTATGAAAATAATTTGATACGATCACGACGGTGCAAGGAAGGAAATCGCACAGCATCTCTCAATTTTTTTATATTTTTTTTAAATTAATTTCGCCAAATTATATAGATTACGCATAAAACCGCGATGAGTTTGACAACACAATATACTTAAGTACAATGAATTTGGTTGTGTATATAATCTATAAATAATCTTGTTTTATTATTAACAATGTGTCAACAATATTCATTAAACGGCATATAAATTTGAATGCGCGGTCTAGTTGATAACCTAACAAGTTTAAGAGAGCGCGCATCGCAATTCAAAGATGAAAATCATCGAGCTTATTATCGCATTCACAAAAATAACACTTTTATGTATAATTTGTGTATATATATACATCTTACACCTTTCTTGTATATACATATAATGTGTCGCGCGATATCTGATATTTGTACGCATGATTATATTGACAGTAAATACACACTACTGTGTATATAGTGTGCGGTAAATATAATACGCGAGATGACAATCGCATCAGACACATCATATAATATTACAGCGGTTACTCATCATTGCATGTACCCTTCGAACTATATCATCATCATCATCATCATCATCATCAACATCTCGTCATGATGATCAGTTTGTATATATATTAGCTATTATCTTATATTATTGTATTACGTGCCTCTGCTCCTACAACCTTGAAGGTCATCGTCATCATAATAATCATCATTCACGATGCACTAACTAACATAAGATTATTATACAAAAGAATATTATACGAATTTAATTCTTCTTAATAAAAATAACAACTAATAAGGTACAAAATACAATTAAATGTTCAATAAAAATATTTTATTCCCATTATTGTTAACCCATGATGGCGTACGGTTACTTAATTGATATCGTTACGCTAACATTTAACCATATAATATAAATTCGAAGTGATTATAACGTTTACAAAACAAGGAGGAAGTTAAAATAAGAGCAACTCAGGCGAGAATACTGGTTCATTTTATCCCCTCCTATAATGGGCCCAGGGGCCGTGTCGTGGCAAAACTAGAACCAAATAACTATAACTGGGCTTAGTGTATAAAATTAATATCGACGGTTGCTACAATTGGTTAAGATTAAAAAGGTGTTCACTAGATTTTAAAATCTTAGGCCCAAATTCCTGCTCCTGGTTAATCTGGAACATCGACATTTCTGAACCAATTTTAGTAAAATTTGAAATCTGAGCTAACCGCCCCAATTAATATTTAGTTCTTGTCTTTTTTTTATGTTGATAGCATTTTCTAAGTATACTGCATGGCATAGCTCGTGAGTGCGCTGCCCATGATCACTTTGTTGGACACTGATGAGCCATTCAGCTCAGACTTAATTATGCGACACTTAAGCATAGAATCGATGAATTTAACCATTAACGGGCACCCAGGATCGTACAAAACAAAGTAAAGAGTGATCCAATAGGAGATACTATTTCCAATTGGGATTCTCATTGGGATTCATGCGTGACAACTGTCATGTTCATATGGCATTTGAATTCAGTATTCATTGACATTTCACCATGAATAGACTTACGCAAGAATTTCGTTTACAAATTGTGGAAATTTATTTCAAAAATCAGTGTTCAGTGAAAAATTGTTTTCGTGCCCTTCGACCATTTTATGGTGTTCATAATAGTTGAACTGAACGCACTGAACTATTCGCAAAACAATCAATAAATTTTAAACCACATTTTCATTATTGGATATTCATCACCCGACTATATAGTCTCTATAGAGTGCGTACAAGTCGATCTAATGTGAATATTGCTGCTGTAGGTGAAAGTGTACGTGAAGACCGCAATCAATAAATTCGTCGCCGTTAAAGCGTGTAAACGTCAATGGCTCAAACTACAGAGCAATGATCTTGCCAAAAATTGAAGATATTGGTGTAGCCGACTTGTGGTTTCAAAAGGATAGTGCAACATCCCACACAACAGGCCAAGCCATCGACTTATTGAAAGAAAATTTTAGTGAGAACATCATATCAAAAATACCCGTGAATTGGCCTCCAAGATCTTGTGATTTGACGCCGTTAGATTACTTTTTATGGGGGTATCTGAAATCACTTGTTTATGTCGATAAACCACAAACGATTTCTGCATTAGAAGCGAACACGCGTATATTAACGGAATATCGGCCGAAATGCTCGAAAGAGTGCTCGAAAATTGGACTTATAGTATGGTTCATTTAAGAGCCAGTCGCGGACAACATTTAAAAGAAATTATTTTCAAACATTAAATGTTTTAAACCGAACTTACGTCAGAAATACAATTTTTAATTATTAAACTGATTTTAATGCGTTTTATTTCAAAAAAATTTCCGGAAGCTCTTATTGAATCACCCGTTACTATCAAAAGCTCCCGCAACTGGAAACTCGTTATTATTAAATGGAGTAGTCATGTAGGAGAAGGGCGAGTTGGAATCAGTTGGTTAATATACTGATGCAATGACAAGTTTGAGATTGATTAGAACCGCTAAAAGGTCAGCTGAGTTATACTCAATTATAAGAGGAGCATTAACCTCAGAAATATATGTAAATGCACGCGCTATAGCCTAAAGGACAGAGCTCTTATTGAAGATCGTATGCTAAACTTAGAGTTCAAATCAGTACCATTAATAAGGTACGGTTCCTGGACTAGACAAAAATCTGTATGCTGCAATACGGTTCCACTCAGGAATGTATTGCAGCGAAGTTTTGTTGGTTCACTAACTGAAAGTTGACAACCCTCTCAGATGTCATTGATTTGGACGATTTCTCCTCGGAACCAAACGTACGTCTCATCATCATTTTATCCTAGCACACTTCAATGGCTCAAAGAAGTAAACCAAATTTGTCAATGCCGCATGATTGATTATATGGGATCGAGCACATTATGCCCAAAATGTTAATTTTGAAGGACACTTTTAGTCGTTGCCACAGCGCTCGGATTCACACTTTTATCATCCCTACCTATAACAACATTAGAGCTGTTCACCAAATTGTGATTTGCAAATTGCCCTGTCACTAAACCAGAATCAAATTACGATCTATAATAAAATCTTCCGAGCAACTTCCTTATTTCACCCGAACGGAAATGAACAGAATTGACATGCTAGCTGGAGAACTACGGATCAATAGGATTGCATTAAATTCAGTTTTTTGCGGCCAGACAACAAAAAACAACTGGATGTGGGTGCACGTCATTGCAGTATTGATCTTTGGAGAAACTTGGTCTTTGAGCTGCGACCAAAAGGCATGCCCAAAAATTTCAAGAAAATAATCCGGCGGTAGCCACAGTCATACTGTTGGCTTGATATGGGCTTGGATCCGAAGAGGAAGGGGTCACCATTACCAAACAAATTGTAGTATGTAGACTGATCGAAACGAAAACTAAGGCCGATCCAAGAGTTAAATAATCATTTCGAGACTCAAACGGTAAGCACCACTGCACCAAAAAAGAATGTTAACGCACCTTAAATTGATTCAGCTTATACGTTATCATATCACTTACAAAATAAATTTTTGTGTTGAATCATTTTCTCACTCATGCCGAACACATACACACACTATTTGTTGTTCATAAATTTAATTTTTATTACATCGAATCATGACATAGAAACATAATTAAATAATTATTAATAACAACAATAATAATAATAAATGTTAATAGCGCTAATAATCCTTGGCTGCGTCGCTGTATATATTATGTACATACTTATATATGAGTACAAGAATCAAGACATGGTCAAGAATATTGTCTTCAACTATATAATGCATGCACATTATGTATATACATTCATCAAGTACATACATTTTATTATTATAATGAGATGAATAACTTCACGCAATTGTTAATATTAATTAATGAATGCTGTGTGTATAATTATTTAAATTAAATAAATGTTCGAATTAAATGTCTTAAAGATGCGTGGAATAATATTCTTGATGATAAATTTACAATGCAAAAGGGTGTAGGTAATTATTTGGTTCATTTGGTTGAACTGAAAATTTGGCTGAATGAACAATAAGTTGTGCAACCTATTTGTGTAGTTTTGAATTTGCTCACCACGCGCATTAATCAGTTTTTTCTGAATTGTGGGACATATTTTCAATGCCCTCTAAACAATAAATGAATAATAAAAATGTGGAACCTATGTTTATTTTTTCTTAAATACCAATTTGGCCTCATAATTCGTAAAGTTAGACAAATTCCAGCTCAGAATTTTTTTGAATATTGATTAAATATTAGGAACGTATTTCTTAAATTTTAAAACTAATGTAACCAGACTACGATGAAATAGATTTATTTAGTATACAAATTTTGATGAAAAATAGCTTTGGAACCTATTTCATCAGTTTCGATTTTGTTCTGCTTTTGAATATGATTCACGAATTTGAATGAAATCTTTGACATTTTGTAGATTGAGGGACACCTTTACAGTGCCCCGTAAATAATAAATGAGCAATGTGGAACCTATGTTCAATAAGTTTAATTATATTTATCCTCACAAAAAATTCAACAAAATCGTGCGGCCACTCAAAGTCGAACATGAAATCTTAGATCAGAGCACCATGACCTTTTCTGACGATTATTACTGTTTAAGAATTGAGCAACTTGTGGTTCATTTGCGATTAATTTTGTATAAACATAAATTGGTCAAACGAACAATGAAATGCAGTTGTGGAACCTTTTTGTTTAGTTTTTAGGATTGTGAGACAAGTTTATAAGTTCTTTATAATGAGTGAAAAGGAAACAAATCTGGATCTCATGTTTAATAAGTCTGATTCCATTTTTTTCAAATACAACAAATACATCAAAGTTCTTATTAAAGTAAGATGAGCAGCTCAGAACACAGCATCATCTTGTAGCATCATAACATTCGTGTGGAACTTAATTGTTTAGTTTTTGGTTTTTCAGCGCTTACCAATCACGGTCGATCGAGGAACAGTGGCCTGTAAACAATAATTAAAAAGTTTGGAACTTATGTCCAATTGGTTTGATTCCATTTTCTGAAATACAACAAAATTTATGGAATAATCGCAAATTTGTAAGTTACAATCCACGAATGAGATTTAGGTAAAGAAAATGTTTAACTCTTTATACGAGTATGTCTACCTCAATCACACGTTCCCGAAGTTTTATATATCTGGAAAATATTCTGTGGGACATGTTTTAAATTTCCTCTAAACAGTAAATGAATAAAAAATATGGAACCTATGTTATGAAGTTTGATGATTTCATATTTTCTCAAGTACCACATAATCATTACATTTTTTATAGTTTTATTTTTATTTTGGTCTCATAATTCGTATGTAAAGTTAGACAAGCTCCAGCTCAGAACATTGCAGAGAGGTAGAAGTTCTTTGAATTATGATTAAATCTTTGGAACTTATTTCTTCATTTTAAATGTTAATACGATGAAATAGGTGATTATTATTTATTTAGTATACAAATTTTGATAAAAAATAACTGTGGAACCTATTACATCAGTTTCTAATTTATTCCGCTTTTCAAGCATTCCCGAATTTGAAGGATGACATTTTTGTACGTTTCCTGGATTGAGGATCACATTTATTGAAATAATAAATAAATGAGCATTTAAAATGTGGAACTTATGTTCATTAAGTTTAATTCTAAGAAGATAAGATAAGATTCCTTTGTATGAACTTTATTAACTGTGAGATATATTTTCAGAAGTTGTATCTCTCAGTACATATCCAAGCAAAGAAATAAATTTAATGACCAACACGTGATACCATTGTTTAAGAATTGAGCAACTTGTGGTCCATTTGGGATTTATTTTGTTTCAATATATAAATAAAAATTGGTCAATCGAACAATGAAATACAGCTGTGGAATCTTTTTTTTAGTTTTTTATTTACTGCGCTTACCAATGTCATGACCAATTTAGGAGGACGGAACTGTAATAAGTTATTTGGATATATGGAAAAAACCTGGAACTCACGTTCAATAAATTTGATTCCATTTTTTCTTAAATACAACAAATATATCAAAATTCTTAAAAGAGTAAGATTAATTGGAGCTCAGTTAATTAACACCACAGAGATAGATGTTTTTTATCTTAAAAATTTAATAAATTTTGTGGAACACAATTGGTCAGGTTTGGGTAATTTGACTTATATGCGATAAAATTAGTGGTTAGAAAAGTGGTAAGAAAACAATTCAATTTGTTATTCTAGTAGCATCAGAACATGCGTGTGGAACCTATTTGTTTAGTTTTTGGTTTTTCGGCGCTTACCAATCACGAACGATGGAGGAACGTATTTTCAGTGGCCTGTAATTAAACAGTAATTAAAAAGTGTGGAACTTATGTCCAACAGATTTGATTCCATTTTCTGAACTACATCAAAATTTGTGGAACCCTTTGTGTAGTTTTAGAATTTTTGCTCGTCTAACCGGAATACGATCACGTGGTATTTATGGTGACTGAACCTTAAAGGTTTGTCAAAATTATCCGGGTTGATCATTACAAGATTATAATTTTGTGGAACCTATTATATCCCATCTGAATATAATGGCTGATTAAGTGGATTTTGATCGAATTTTGATCAAATTTGCAACTCACATTCCACGTATGAGATCTAGGTAAAGAAAAGGTTTAACTCTATATATACATATATACCTCAATCACACGTTCCCGAAATTTTCTATATCTGCAACATATATTTCAAAAAAAATTTGAAACACCATGACCTTTTCTGACCACATACATATATATCCACGCAGTGCAGCAATTCGATTGACCTGTAAAATAAAATTTAATTTCCAATCAAAATAATGACGAACAAAAAAATGTTTTTTTTTATTAAATTCCAACAATTCATCTTGAGCAGAGGTACGAACTCAAATCAAAATTCGGAATTTATTTATAAATTTTTTTTTTTAAATAATTTGGTATTCTTCTATACCTCTGCGCTTACATAGAAAAAAATTTCTATTTTAATTCCCAAATTTGATTGACATTAAATTAAAAATAAAATTATGTTATGTAATAAATTAAAAAAAAATTGTATTGTTGATCAAAAGAAATCTTATAAAGAATTATAACATAGACATCTCCAATTGTAAAAAAAAAAAAATGACTTCGATGTTTTAATTTTTTTATTTTATTTGTTGTGGTCTAGAAAATGTATATTAAAGCGATTATCCCTTATTTACCACCCGGTTTAAAATAGTAAATCCAATTATAAATAAATCAAAATACTTTGCATGAATATATTTAAGATGATTTCATAATTTTGAATTTTATTAATCTTATTATAATTCAGACACTTTGCATAGTATTGCGAGAGAAAAGAAATCGCGCGCGCGCGCTCAAACTATATATAATTGAGAACATGACAATCGGAATCAAATTTTGTTTATTAAAAGACAGCTAGCTGTTGGCGGACAATAGATGCTTACAAAATTTATAATTTGTCAATCATAAATGGATTGGAAAATCGAATTGGTGCGCACGCTAATTAGAAATCATAATTTTGACGTTATTGTGTATCAATAAATATATATAGATTTTGATCGGTCAGTATAATTCTGTTCTCTCTAAACCATCGATCAAACCAATTCTTCAACCGTACCTATGTATCTATGAAACTCATGTACAAAATATAAAGCGATTAATATGGATACAAGAAATCTGGCTTAAGCCTAATAATTATTTACAAATTATAAGCCTTAAGCTCAAGTCATATGACTTAACCTCATTATGTTATTTGATTTAAAATTTAGGGGCCGCATGCACAACTAAATCGACATAAGGGAAATCATATAAACTTACCTAAATTTATATGACTTATGCTGAAATTGTACGACTTAAGTTAAAAGTACTTACATTTTTGTGAAATATTACGATCGAAAAATGACTTAAGCACCTTTAAATTAACTTAAGTGAAAATTATTTAAGCTTATTTATAATAATTATATGACTTAAACCGGTTATGGAATGTAATGTGGCTTAAGCTAGGTATTAGTTACCTAGACTGTTACCTAGATGAGACTTAAGGAGTACTAAATTAGCATATTAAGTGCAAATTATTAAACCTAATTAAGAAATTTATAGTTTAAGCTCAAACTGTATCACTTAAGCCAAAATTCTTAAATTTAACTTAAATGGCTTAAACTGAACTTGGACGGTTTAATCTAAAATTACGTGTTTTAATTTTGTTACTTATGTTATGTAAGTTATGTTACTTAAGCCAAACAATTAGAATTAAAAGTATATGACTTAAGCTGGACTTAAACAATTTCAACAAAAATTAGGCTTACATTTTTGTAATTCAGGTATATTATGTTAACTTAAGTGAAAAGTAGAAAGGCGAACCTATAACTATGTAGCTTAACCTTAAAATAGCAGTATAAATACCTAATCAGAATTAATCTGTCTTAAATGAAAAGTACGATGGTAAACCTAAAATTATACAGCTTAGCTGGTTGTATATCTTGTGTTTCTTTTCAAATTTTTAACTTACAACTTGGGTTGATCGTCAACATGGTGAAAAGTTAAAATCTCCAACCAATTTGTTATTGTTATACAAACAAATACAATAGATACAAACAAATCTGGCTTAAGCCTAATAATTATTATTCTCGCCTTTTCCATATTTATTTTACATTAAGCTTACAATCATAAGGCTTTATTCAGAATTAAATTGACAAAAGCGTAAATCATGTAAACTTATCAAAATTTATATGACTTAAGCTGAAATTGTATGACTTAAGTGAACTTAAATTTTTGTGAAATATTACGACCAAATGATATGACATTAGAATTTTTAATTCACTTAAGTGAAAATTATTAAGGCTAATTTATAATTATATGACTTAAGCCGGGTATGGTATGTAATATGGTTTAAGGTCGTTTAAGTTATGTAACAAATGGTAAGACTTAAACAGTACTAAATTAGCATAATACGTAAAAAAATTAAAGCAGATTTCGAATTATATAGTTTAAGCTCAAATTATATGACTTAAGCGTAAATTCTTAAATTCAAATTATATGGCTTAACCTGAACTTGGTCGGTTTAACTTAAAATTATGTATTTAAATTTTGAAAAATCCGCTATAAAATTATGTAGGCGAACCTAAAATTATGTGGCTAAGCTTAAAACAGAGGGCAGAATATTATTGAAATAGTAGTCAATTTGTGAAAGTGTTAATGATTCATTTAAATTAAACATAAATTCTTTCCTCAATTACTATTTTGCTGTGAAATATTACAGACAAATGATATGACATAAAGATCTTTAATTTGATTTAAGTTAATTTAGAATTATATACCCTAAACTTAAGTTATATAACTTAAGCCTAACAAGTAAAATTAAAATTATTGGACTTAAGCTAGATTTTGACATTTTCAACTAAAATTAGGCTTACATTTTTGTAATCCAGCTATATTATGTTAACTTAAGTGAAAAGTAGGTAAGCGAACCAACAATTATGCAGCTTAAGCTTAAAATAGCAGTACAAAGGGAAACCTAATATTATACAGCTTAAGCTGGTTGTACCGGGTGGGCCAACTTGGACTGACTGATTTGAAATGCTTATAATTTTTTTATTTTTTATTTTTTTAATTTGAATTTTTTTGCAGATAATAAAGAATTTTATAAAATTCTATAATGTCATCATACTCAGTGCAAGGACGTGTAAAAATTGTTGAATTTTATTTATGTTATGAACGATGAAGCACATTTTCATTTAAATGGATATCTTAATAAACAGAACTGCCGAATTTGGGGTACGGTGAATCCGAGAGCATTGCATCAGCGACAATTACACGCTCTTAGATGCACTGTTTGGTGTGGAATCATGGCTGATAAAGTTATTGGTCCATATTTATTCGAAAATAAAATTCAGGAGCCAGAAACCATCTCTGGGGGAAAATTTTTTACGACCGGTAGTTCTTAATAATCGTGACATATGGTTCCAGCAAGATGGAGCTACAGATCATACCGCAAGAGACACAATGGCGATTCTGCGAGAACTTTTCGAGGACCAAATAATTTCAAAAAATGCAGATTTCGCCTGGCCACCTCGTTCTCCAGATTTGACGGCCCCAGATTTTTTTTTGTGGGGTTTCTTGAAGGATCGAGTTTACGTCAACAAACCACAAAATATTCAGGAGCTATAGCAGAATATTCGCACAGAAATTGCTCAATTGGAGCCAGAAACGTTGCGCAACGTAATGAAAAATGTCTTAAATAGAGCCATTAACTGCCAACGGGAGAATGGGGAGAATGTACGCCATCCAAAAGATGTCATTTTTCATACTTATCTTAAAAAAAATTAATAATTTGTACTTGCATTTAAAATTATAAAAATTAAAATTATAAATTAAAATTTAAAATTATAAGCATTTCAAATCAGTCAGTCCAAGTTGGCCCACCCTGCATATAACTTGCATTTCTTAAATTTTTAACTTACAATCAAATTTTGTTTAGCCCAGACTGTACGAAGTAAAGATTATCATTAAAGTAGTAGTCAATTGTGAAAGTGTTAATGATTCATTTAAATTAAAAATAATTTTTTTCCATTCAATCAAGTTTTTAATTTAAATTTGTTTTGTCGATTGTACTTTAGAATTTTTTTCTTTGGCCACACACGGTCGCTTCAAACCAATAAAACCACGAACAGATTTTGAAGGCGCACGAATAAAAAAAAAATTAAAAACGAAACCTAAATAATCATTACACACGTATCTAGAGTGTATCTAAGACTATTGTTTTCTTTTGAGGATATCCGCACCATTTTCAAGACCATTCTACCATGGTACAAACAACATACAAGTTTTTTTTTTTTATGTATTTCTACTCTTTTCTATATATAAGTGCTATATAGAAAAATCTCATAATTCAATTCATACTTCATATATGCAAATCACAATAAATTATTTTATTATTTTTAATTTTTATTAATTAAGAAAAAAAAAACAGCAACAAAACGTAAATTTTTTTTTTAAATTTGACACAAGGTTTTTTATTTTTAATTTTTATAAAATCAACATATACTCGTATGTATATTTGAGATTTCATGCCCTGTTGATATTTTATTAACGGGAGGCTACATACATTATGTATATACTCACGTTAACGTTTTCTTCTTCCATGTCTTTTTATTAATTGTGTGTACTTAATAACATTCTGCGGAAGTAAATTAAAAAAAAAAAATTAACGTCAGTCCAAAATTATCTCCCACCCACCGCGCATATCTTCCCGGATAGAAATTTCCATTTAACAAGGACAATTCATAAAGTACATAAATACAAGCACTCCACTAGTTAACTACACATGATGTTGATAATTATAAATTATATAATTTATTAATTTTTTTAATTTTCGATGTAATAATTTTTTTTTTAAATTAATTTTACATTACACTGATTTTAGGTCATGAATTATAATTATATATACAGAATGAAATAATGTGAGTGGATTATTTATATAAAAAAACAAATATCTATTAATTATAATTAAAAGATGCGTGTATGTGTTAGAACAATAATAATAGTTAAAAAAATGGAATTGAATTTTTAAGAAACAAATTAGTGAGAAGCCAACATTCTAGACCTAATAATGTTGACGATTTTGGTTTTTTGGTATTTCTGTTTATAGTACATCATTTTAGATGAATTTGATTACAAATTAATTTTTTTAAATGAATCATTAACACTTTCACATTTGGATATTCTTATAGTTCTTAACTTCGCCACCAACAGTGAGCCACGCACTTCTGTACTGGAAGTGGAAAAAAGTCTTTTGACTAAATACAAAAAATAGTTTCCGGGTTTGCCACTGACAATAGTGGCGCCACTAGGGTATCTGAACTGAACAAACCTGAACCGTCAAATGGTACGGTTAAGGCATCCGTATGATCGACTGACAGTACATAAAGTGGTCATGAATTCAGTTCTCCTTTCAATTGACTGAATATCGTGTTAAGTTCTTCAAACGTGAACACTACGTCGCCCATTACGCGTTTAAGATGGTATTTGATAGAATTCACATTTTCTTCACACATTCCATCAAATGTTGGTGCTAAGCTGGGAATAAAATGCCATTTATGTGCTCTGAAGCGAGAAATGAAAAATTGGGTTACGGGCAACTTTAATTGCCATGCAAACAAATATTGCGACGCATGCTTTCAATCTTTAGGTTGACCTGCCATAAGCTTGTTTCGATTGCAAAGATCCAACGAACACGATATCTTGGTAGATTTAGTATTTTAGATTCGCGTTTTATTATTTGGTATTTTAGATTCGTGTTTAATCGTTTAATACGACAGCCAACCATCAATATGTCTTGCTCGTGTATATGCGTGGGCTGCATAATTGTAGTAATTTCGGTTCACCCACGTAAAAGTTTTGGTTTGGCTTTCCCTGAGTTTGTCTTCTGTTAGCTCCGGTCAGATTACTTGAACCAAGTTTCACTTTATCAGAAAGTACATCTAGGTATTTGAAGACCCAGCACTCGGATACTTTTTTGATACGAAAATATTTTGCTTAGTAGGTGATCCAATATATCATTGGTATTAGTTGGTATTGCTACCAACATTGACCTGTCGTTCTTCTTTCGACAGTTCTTTTTCGACCACAGTTATCTTTTGATTTAACCATGCTTCTCGTGGTTAAATTACCCAATTGGCGGGGATGGCAACCATCACAAAACTGTATATGGTTTAGTCTGCCCATAACGTGATTTTAACTTCAGAAACTGCCGAGGCTTCTCTCGTGGATTTGAAGATGTAGATATTAGCAAGGCGGCACTAAGTTGAAGTCGTGGGATGTAGGCACTTGATTTATTGGAGCTCCTTTAGTTTTAGAGGTTCGTAGAGTAATTTTTACTTTGTCATTTGCATCGGTGACTGGCGTCACCTGCATCTAATCCTCACGATTTGAGAATAGCCGTAACGATTTTTTGAATTTGGTTTGCCCTTGAGGTTGTATGGCATCTGGACATAAAGCTAAATCTTCAATGCTATCATCGGGTAATTCGTCATTCGGGCTATTCCCAATCACTTGTAAAGCCTTTTTAGCAAGATATGGTCCTGATGGTTAGAACTCATTGAATCAGATCGCCACAAGATTTTTCAGAACATGTTCTCTGTATCAGCGGAAAGGCGTATCTATATAATCGAAATCCGTCGAAAACCACATGCAGTTTCGTTGTAGAGCTGGATTCTCGAAACACTCCGTGATAAAGAAGATATAGAAAACGTCGGTAGTTTTGTACTTCTTCCATGTGCTTGAAAGCCACTGTGTATCCCGATGAAGATTTAAACGGAAGTTTGACCATAAGCTAACCATAATTAGTCGCATTCGCTGAAGGTGTGATCTCTTTTCATTCCCAAAATGTTGGCAGCTATTTGTCTACATATATTTAGCTCACAATGTAGAGTGTTGTTTAGTTTTGGTCGTTACTGATTAGGTGCATCGGCAATAACCCACCCGCACATCGTGCTTTTATCTCGCTACTATTTATGTTGATCATACCTGCTTTCAATAAACCGAAAAACGGATCACCCCGATAATATCATACCAAAATCAGATATTATCATACCAGAATTTCCATTTATTCCCATTATGAAATGAACTACGGCTCTCAGTAAATATCTGATTGTATGCGGCCTATTGTGTGTAAAGCTCAATTATTTTGCCGCACACAGATGGGGATTGACACAGCAATCAATAGAAACTCAATGCATGTACTGACTTAAGGACTCTGCTCCTATATAGATAAGGCAGTCAGGTTTGATCTGTAGGTAGCCTTACGGTCAATCGAGAGCCGAATGTGGATCACTTCAGAATTTACCAACCTAATAACGGAAAATTTTATTCTAAAATATTTTTATTTTTCAATATAATCTCCACCTATACTAATTCACTTATTACACCTGTCAATTAATGCTCTTGAATGCCCCTAGGTTTGCTTCTGTTACCGCCAAACGTTTGAGTAGTTTTTTTAGGTATTGCAATTTTTTCCCTGCGGAAACCGACTGGTTTTTGTGTACCATGGTGTTGAATAAATCGATAAAGCTCTGCCATTCCCGAAAGTCGCCAGAAAAACATGGTATATGTTGAAACTCGGCAGTTTGAATTAACTTTGCGAATCATTGCGATAGTTCTGTTTTTTACTTAATTTTGGAATATAAGCGTCTCACAGGTATTCTGGAGTGAAGCTTCGTATACAACCACATTTATTGATATAACGTCTTTTGGTCTGATAATTTCTTCAAATTTTTTGAGCCGGTGCAGGTAATACGTCCCGCTCGAAGCATCAAATGTTTCCTCGCAATATAGATGGACTGCATATGTGTTGCCTAGGTTTGACGGTATAACATTTTTATACGATGATTTTTCTTACAATCTGGTTTGGTGCATGACACTTTCACACGTGAATATTATTTCGTTGACCATAACTACATGTTCACGAATTATCTCATTTTGTTTTTTTAATTTCATGGAGTCCACACGGGCCGCACTTTTTAGACTAATATTGTGTTTGGTGCAAATCAGATTTCGAGTTTTGTTCTTTTTATGAAAATTTTGTTGATCTAATCTGAGCAACCTCTTCAACAAGATAACGTGTGAATATGAATAAGCACGCACTGTGCAACACAAATTTTAAATATATCATAATGAAAACCGATATTGTCTTAAAATGGCTTGACACAACACAAGAAATACAAACCAAAAAAATGACGCGGTCTTAAATCATGTTGTAAAACAATTTCATTTTTTTTTTCGCAACAACTGTATGTACAGTGTGTACATGCATGCATACATTGTTGTAATAAATAACATTAACATAATATATAACCTTATTCTGTCTCACACAAAATTATTATAAAAAGAAAATTTAAATATTTTATTTAAGAAATTAAAAAAAATTAAATAAAAAGAAATGGAAATATACAAACAGCTGGACTGTATGTATGTTTGTACGTACATATATGTTTGTCTTAATATATAAAAACAACAACTATACGAATATGCACTCTACTTACGGCCAAAAACCCAAATATATTATGTATTTCAATCCTAATTAATATATTTCAGCTTCGGTGAATAATGAAACAGCTCAGCTCTAGTTTAAGGTATAATGTATGTACTCCTCCCCCCTCAACATGTCTTTTTGGAAAAGTATACGGTTTTGATCATAATAAATACAGTTTATTCATAATACATAATTATTTTCGGGAATTTGGATTAAAGTGTTTTTTTTATATATAGTTAAGGTCATCAATCATTTGTATACATTTTTTTATTTTTAAGTGCACATGCATAAATCTTCACCTGTCCGGTCCGTAATATATTGTGTTCGGGAGTTCCGGAAATTGACGTTTATGACTTTATTTTAGTTTTGGTCAATTTTTTCAGACGTGGGATTGCATTGACATATACATGTAACATAGCCGGCGATAATGAGGAGTTTTTTGATAATTACACGTCAGTACCCACGGGATGACCGTAAATAAACCACGAGAAAATACTTTAAATCCAGTCAGTTACCAAATTTTGATTTTCCAGTCAATCCCTCACATAGCAAACCACATGAAAAAATTTACAGATGCAAGATAATTTCATCACAAATTGCGTACCGGAAGAACAACGTAACAGGACAACACATCCAGCAAGGAAGCGGATCATTCGCTCAAAATGTGCTTATCTCGCTGGATGGACTGCAGATGACAACCTGTAGGGCTATATAACCGGGGCTATGTCGTCTACTCCCCTTCACGCTATGGAGTCTATTCTATATGCTTACCCGAATTGCAGTCTTACATTCTTGGTATTGCGTCCTCGGCTGCGTTTCGACTGAGGTGCATTAGGGCATGGAATACCTTTGGGATTTGTACACGGGCATAAAAAGATTCTTAATAAGTTTAAGTCACATATTCCACAGATTTAGTTTAAGTCACATATCCCATAGAACTACAGAAGTCAGTGCAGGGTTTGGATTTATTTTCCAAAGTGTGAGCTCAGATTCATGGGTAGTCTAGGTAAACACTGCGCTATATTAATTGCACTTACTCATAATGCAATTGAGGCGTTTAAGTTTAGTGTTTTAGGCAAGAATATTACTATCTGCAAGGATATTAAAGCCGTGCTTAACACCTTAAGAATTGTTTGACTACGTCTAAACTGAAGAGGCGGTTTATTCCTAGATGTCGAAAGGTGAAATAAAAAATAAAAAAATCTCACTGATCTGAGAATCTCACGGCCGACACCTTCGCCATAAACGATGATGATATGGGAAAAACTGATATAGCGCAACATCGAATCGATACCCGAAATGTAGGTCCAATCAGACAAGCGCCAAGAAAGCTATAGCAGCCCATGGGGCTCGCCAGTGGTGATTGTTCAAAAGATGGACGGTTCGATGAGATTTTGTGTCGACTACCGCAAGCTGAACGACACAATTGAAAAAGATAGCTACCCATTGCCACATATTGATGACACCTTGGACACGTTATCAGGAGTCAGCATCTTCAGCACGCTAGTGCTGTAACCAATTAATGGTCTGTACCAATTTTCAATAATGCCATTTGGACTATACAACGCACCTGCCAGATTTGAGAGATTGATGAATTATGTTCTATACAGAGTCTTAATTGGAGAACGTGTTTGATGTAGCGTTTGTTCCAGAGCGAAGTCAACTGTCTGGGCCACAAGTCAACTGTCTGGGGAACTCAATGCCGTATACAAGAGTAAGGGGTGCTCCACGAAACAAACACGAGCTAAGGAGGTTTCTAGGACTATGTTCGCATCATCTCACTGAGAAAACTCAACCATTCAACTGGACCAATCAGTACCAAGACGAGTTCATAGAGCTAAAGAAGAAACAATGCGGCTCTCCAGTTTTGGCGTATCCACGTGCAGTAATACAGGAGTTGGAGCAGTTCTATCACAAAAGCAAGACGGTATACAGAACGAGTATTAGCATACTACAGCCGAACACTATCCAGAAAAACTATTGCGTAACCCGGAGAGTTTTGTGGGCAGTGGTAGATATTTCGTAAATTTATTGGCTTGAAGTACAAAACAGTTATGTAAGGAATTCGACATAGTTCATATGTCTACCACGGGTACGGGTGTCGATTTGTTTAACCCAATTTTCGATGACTCGGCCACACATTTCGACGGAAACAGCCGCTATCTCTCATTCTATTATGGCTCTGAGCTTTTCTAACGACGCGGGCTTGTGGATATAGACCCATGGATTCGACGTAGATACAAAAAAGTCTAGAAGTGTTAAATCACTTGAACTAGTTGGCCAATCGACAGGACCATTTCTGGATATAACACGTTCGTCGAATTTAGATTTCAATATTTCGATCGCTGTGTGGCATGTCACACTGTCTTGTTGAAACCACATATCATTAATGTCTAGCTGATTTTGTAGCTCATTAATGTGACGGGACGGTCATTTTCATCTACGAAAAAAACCCGTGAAAACCACACCATACAGTTATTTTTTGTGGATGAAGTGATGTTTCTGGAAGCACATGAGGGTTTTCAGATGACCAATAACGCATATTCTGTTTGTTGTCGAAGCCGTTTAACCAAAAATGCGATACATCACTGAAGATGATTTTGCGATGAAATTGGTCATCTTCTTCCAACATTTCCAGAGCCCAATCCGAGAACATCGAGTACATCGCTTCATTTGACCGAGTGGCTTTAGTTCCTGTGTTAACTTGATCTTATAAAGGTGCAAGTCAAGATCTTTTCGCAAAATTCGCCTAAGTGTGGTCTGAGCGATGCCCAATTCTTGAGAATGCCGTTGGATCGACTGTTTTGGTTCATATGCGACGGATGCTTGAACCCGTTGTCTCACTGGCATGGGAACATCTGGCAGCGAATATTTAGACTCAATTTTTTCACTAGACTATGAATTGCCCTTCTACTGGGACGATAATTCCGACCAAAAATTGGAAGTAACGCTCTTGAAGTTATAGTCACTGACACGGGATTTTTGTAGTAAATTTTAATTATTTGTATACTTCACCATTAGGAAAATGTTGCCTTTACTGAATGT
This sequence comes from Tipula unca, assembly GCA_951394425.1. NCBI lineage: Eukaryota > Metazoa > Arthropoda > Insecta > Diptera > Tipulidae > Tipula > Tipula unca. Next base: position 10,923,879 of record OX596382.1, read on the forward strand.
CTTGACACTGACGGTTTGGTTATTTGTTTAAGAGTGCGTTCACAATGAAAGTTCAATGTTGTCAAGTCCCAAATGGAAATCCCGATACTTGTACGGACAAGAGTTTTTTCTACAAGCGGAGCATGCAGCTCTGAAATGGTTAATGCAGTTCAAAGGGCTAGAAGGACAAGTTGCGAGTTGGATCGAATGATTATATAGGCTCACAACGTTAAGAACAGAGCATATATAGGCGGGAATTGTTACATAACAACGCAGATGGAATGTTCAGGAGGCCCTGTAGTAGTCAATGTAAGCATTGTTCCAGATAGGAATAAAGGAATCCAATTGCATATGTTACGAAGATCAGAGTAGATGCCGAACCAGCGCTGGACCAGAGAGCAATGGGCAGCAGACCAACGATACGATAATTCCATCGCTCTGATGATCAAATGGATATGACGGAAACAACACCAAACACCAATCTTATAGAAACTCTGGACCTATTGCATCAAATCTGGACCGCATGTAGGCACCAAAACCGCTGGATAAGATAAGGCTCCGGTTCTATTGAGCCAATTGCAGAAGAGATGTGGACTTTCGAATCATCTGTATTCCAAGGGTTGTGCCAAATACTCAACCTCATGATACGAAGAATACACTGTTACCCCTTGCTGAGGGATTCAACAGAATACTAGAAGAACATCTACGCAAAAGGTCAACGACAACCAGGACAATTGGGACTGGTGCCTTCCATTGTTTATGATGGCGTATGGTAGCGCATGATACTACAGGAAACTCACTAGCTATGGTCGTATTTAGTAGAAAACTCCGATTGCCAGTCACTAAGCAAGACTACGTTGATTTGAGGCAAAGCATGATCAACATTCTCGCTGCAGTAAGGGATAACATTGTGAAGGCCAGCGATCGACTGAAAACAAGATATAACTTTCGGTCAAACGGCACAGAATTTTTGGAGGGAGATTTGGTTTGGTTTTTTGGCAACCCCAAACGAAGAAAAGGGAAGTTACAACAAAGTTGGGAAGGTCCATACACAATTATCAAACAGATCAATGTGATGTTGTATACCGGATTCAACAAAGCGCAAGGACAAAAATGAAAGTAGTTCACATAAATCGATTGATACGTTAAATGTATCGATTATGCCTAACGGTAAATTCAATTAAATCAGTGTCATAGTTAGTCTAATGGTTAGAGTTGCCGGTACAAAGCACGATGTGCGATAACGATCGATGGTTAGATCCTCACTCAGGTCCTCGAGGTTAAGAGATAAAAGTGCTGAAAAGTGTTGTATTGCTAAATCCTTTATACGAATCATTAGAAGAGCCCGAATTTCGTAACACTATGTTTTACTATGGCAGGTCGATTTGAAAAAAAAAAATTCTCCATACCAGATTTTAATCGACTTTTTCAATCCCTCACATAGTAAAACTCACGAATAATATTTTATATTTGCGAATGCTATTTTTGGATCAAATATTACAAACCGTTTGGTGTTAAAATTTGGTTTATGGCTTCATCTCGCTAGGTATTTTGATCTATTGAAATTTTAAAGCAACCTCAGGATTTGAAGAATTTTTTTTAAATATTTTCATCTCCGAGATCCGAAATTATTGTTTTTTTTTGTCTTCCGCACGCACAATGCAGCGCACGCATTAGATCAATTGTGTGCGGTAAACATCAAGCAAGATTGAACACTCAATGACAATTTTATACAAATCATGTAAACTCACACATTTTATTTTAATTATATAAATTATGATTTCTAATTACATTTCCTTTTGATGAACACAATATAATTATAAATTTTATTTGTATACGTTCGCATTCGTATGTACATAGCTGAAAAGGTGAGAAAATTTTATCTTGATTGACTTTGAATATAAACACATATGTGTATACGTACGTACAGAAAAGTATTTTTTTTCTTTTTTGCAACAAACTTTTACGTTTTCTTTTGTTTTAAGTTTAAGAAATATTTTATTACTTTTAAATATTTATGTGTGTATATATATGTAGTATATATAGAGTTGTTGTGTTAAGTTTTAGATTTTATATTTTTTATTTGCTGTTTTTTTTGCATAAACTTAAAAATTGCACTTGAAATATTTAAATTAAATATTACTTTTTTTTAGAGGAAAAGAGCGCGAATGAATTTATTATTGCAACGATTTTTTTTTTGCTTGCGCTGCTTATAATGAAAAATTTTCACATGGAAATGAAAGATGTACTTTGATATGAGTTGGAACATATCTATGCATATATATGTTTATATGTCCGGTTTGGTTGCCGAGTTTGTATTTAGAAACGGAGTAGGAGGGGTAGCTTTTTTCAAGCTTTTCATTACAAAAGCTCTCTAATACTCAATTTTAAAGCTTAAATAAATTCCCACTCAATACTTTAAACTAAATAGCTATTTCATTAAAAAAAATACGATCACATAAAAAAATTAAATTATTTTAATCATTTTAAAATTACGCCATGAGCGATATAAATAAAATCAGGAACAAAAACTTTACAAACGACTGAATTTCAATAACCGGCATTATTCGTGATTACAAAAAATCAAAACTTGATCAATTCGGACCGGGGGTTTCCAAGGAGGCTGGCCTGGGCCATCAGTAGTTCATATCTTTAAAAATCAAAAATGCATTTTTGAAGATCGCAACCACTCAACATTAAAATACCAATTACGTAATTATAATTGAACAACAATTATACATCCCAATACGTATAAATAATGTTTATCTATCTTATGGCTTCGCATTATTTTTATTTCTTATATAGTATTAAAATAAAGTCACGATTTAAAAAATGATATCTGTACAGCAACAACAAATACAAATAATGATTTCCTTAAACAAAAATATAAACAACAAAAAAAATGGAATTCTGTTATTGGAAAATTGAATATATCTATATGTATAAGCAGAGTAACAACAACTAAATTGTAAGAAAAATTAAATTTATTAAAATTAGATTCTTTGATTTTCTTTATTATTATTATTATTATATTTAAAAAGAAAAATATTGTTATTATTATTTTGTTGTTAACACAATCAGGGGCGATTTGCTATTTGGTCGCCTATATCGTACACGATAATTTGCCATCGATATTGTTAACAAATGAAAATTGGAAACTAAACATATCGAGCGCGCATAGTATTTTCATGAAATTGCATGTTGATTGTTGGGCTGATTTTAACTTATGTATTTATGTATATATATACATATGTATGTTTGTTGGAAGTTAACAACAATAAAAAAATAAATAAGAAATTGATTTAATTTTACTTAAAAATAATAATAATGATAATGATGATAATAATAGCAATAATAATGCACACAGTGGAAAACATAACGTACGTCTACATGATTATCCGAAATTGTTTTGTATTTATGTACAGTACATATGTATGTACATATTATAGATTATCCCGATTTCCAATCTTGGACACACCCCGCATTAATAATTTGATTCACGTACTTGATATAATAAGTGTATGCTTGTCAATCACCTCATCATTCGTATATAGTGCGATAAAACAACCAACCAACCAACCAGACTCCAACTGTTATTGTGGCATATATATATATATATATACATACGAGTAGAAGCGTATAACGATATATATAAACGCGCAGACAATTAAAAGATCACAAATTTTAGATAAATCGCATCGATCGATTCGATCGGACAACAAAAAAATCAGTTCTCATCAAAATAGACAGTCTGTCTCTCTTGCTATATATATACACGAAAAGTACACATGTGTATACCATGCACATATGTCCATCATCTTTGTGTACGCATATAAGTCAGGTTATGGTAAATTTTTTTCCAGTTGTTCGCATACGAAAAGAAGCATTTATTGTATTCCGCGTATATACAAGAAGATTATTGTCTTCGATTCGAATATGTGTGTATCGCCAATCTAACAATGTATCAGATGCTGGGCTGATTGTGAATCGTATACATACATAACGTATATACAATGCGAGTAACACACAAAATAATCGATTTTGTTTTTTTTACTGTGGCTATAATCGCGCGCATAATGTAAGATGACCAAAACGCGCAACGAAACATAAGATGCAACGCCGCGTTAAGAAGAAGACGAAGAATTTATTTTTTATTTTTAATAACGCGATTTAATAACAAAAGGAATAATAACAATAATAATAAAATACCAAATAATATTTTTACTAATATTTTTTCGCCTATCTGCAATCCCAATCGGGAGATGCAAAATGTCATCGCATACATACATTTATATAAATACAGCTTTGTAGCGAATTTGTTGCTACTTTTTCATAATTCTTTTGTTGTGTTCTTGTGATCGAGTGGAATATATGGATGGTGGATGGAAAACCAGAAAGCGCAGCAGAGACCACATTCATTTGTAATTTTTTTTTCTAAAATATGGTTTTTATGACGATTTTCGTTAGACAATGTTGCAATGCGGATCTTCTTTGTGGTATATGCTTGCAAAATTCCACAAAAAAATAATGGCTACTGTTTAGTTTTGCCAGTCGACCTTCATTTTGCTATAATTCAAAAACACAAGGAGGTCTCTTTTTATATTTAAAAGCTTTAAGATTCTAGGATTAAAGTTTTGTCGAGCTTTTGATTTCAACACTCTCCTATTCCCTGGTGAATGTCATTTCATATTTCATAAAAAAGCTCATACACTTTTAACCGCACTTTACGAGCTTTTGTATGATTAGCTTTCTCATAAGTTATCAATTATCAACATTTTTTTGAAATTTAAAAAAGCTTTAAATTAGTTAGAGAAAAGCTCGTTAAATTTGAAAGCTTGGTATACGTTTAGTTATAAATTAAAGCTTAAAACTGCAACATTACAATCATAACATTTACTTATTTAAAACCTTCCATCTAGAGCTTTCATTCGTTAACAAATTATCTAAGCTTTAAGAACTTAATAACTCTGAACCAACATCGTGTAAAGCTCTGGTGCGAGTACTCCCATATAAAGTTATTTTCATATTTAAAATGATAAGGCAGATACAATTAATAGATAAGTTTTAAAATATTACGATCTATTAGTTAAAAGCTCATAAAGCTCATTAATTATACTTTACGAGCTTTGGCAGTTTTATTTTACAATTAGTTCTCTATTGTCCGAGGATCAAATAATAATTATATTTTGGAATAAAAAACTTAAAATGCTTCTATAATGTATATAATTGGAAGCCAGTTGAGAGCTTTTAAGCGTATCCACTTTAGCTAGCCACAAACATATTAAATTAATTAAAAACGATTATGAATTTATCGATACCTTTGATAGGTATTCCACCCATTTCAAGAATAGGGCCAGAAGCTTAACTCTCTCGTATATTATAACGCATTTGTGCCAGCTGGTGCAATGCTTCAATTCGACGTGTTCTGTGGAATGGGAGAATGGGAGATATATCTAGACAATTTTTTATTAAACGTGAGCGTTTGTATAATGCCATTCAATTTCTTGTAGAGGACTTGTAATCATCGTTCAAACACAATCAATCATCAGTAACCAAGCGAGTTAGATGAAGTCCATCCTACGCGGATGATCTTGTCACGATTTTTTCTGGTACCTGAACTTCATATCTGATCTGACGCAGAATGCCGTTAATATGGTGGAAATTTACTCCCTTGAAAAGTGATTGTACGTCAGTTCCTCTTAGACTTATCTGGATGTCTTTGCTATAAACGTAGAGGCAGTGCTATTTTGTTTGTTCTCACTCTCTTTGGGAGAGCGCGATCACTAGGACAGATCACTTCAGCAGCTAGATGTCATTCTAGATGGTGAACTGAGATAAAAGGTGGCTGCAGTCATTCATTCTTGGCCCAGCACAATCTGCATTGGACCATGAAATGTCTTCGAGAACTTATACGGGTGATAGATACATTTCATAATAAGTATTTGGAATATATTCCGGAGGTTTCATTAGTGAATGACATGCAGTTCACCATTCTTCGTGGTTTTTCCCTCGGGAGAATTTTGGCTCTCTGAAAATTTCTATAGACAGTTTTCTGAGCCAATAGACTTTTTTGTGGATGGCTCTCGTTTAGAAAGTCAGTGCAATGTTTCCACTCTACTTCGATTATCGGTTAGTCTGGGCAAACGCTGCGCGCGTCTTTCAATTTGAATTAATTGTACTATTATACATAGTGCAATTGAGGCATTTAAGTTTAGTGTTTCAAACTGGTCAAAGAACTATGGACATTAATCTGCTTTGCTATAATACTACAGTAATGATCATGAGTGGGTTAGTTAGTAGTTGGTTAGTGCTAGCTGGAACACGTATTAAATTTGTTGATCCCGCTATCCTTCAATGGTGGTGGGAGCTCTATTATGAAGTTTGCTCTACCGGAACGTTCATCTTCAATGCATGGGTCTAGATGCTCTTTGTGGCGACTGCTTTGGGGAAGTCAGATCAGTTATTATCCATCTCTTTGGTTCAAAATTACAGTTTGCTAAGGTTGTGCGCTTCTACGATTTAGGATAGATTTTCTAGATTTTCTTCATGAGCGAAACCTCAGTTTGGAACCTACCGTTAAATACCAAATTTTCTTCTCACAGAGACAACCATATAAGTTCCCGAGTCTGAATTTAACGTGAATACGCAGGGTAGATGAAATTTTCCTTACACGCGATTGTAACTTTATCATTTTCTCGATGTTGTTGTTCAAACATTAAATGCAAGCTTTTTCTGATTGCCTGATAAGCCAACTTCAGGTGGATTTCGTATCACTTGGTTCATGTACACCATATACTCCTAAGTAGGAATGGGATTGTTGACAAGAATAAAAACACGTTTAAGAATCAATATTTTCAATCTTTCGCGACGATGGCTCGGGTTAAAAATGTATCACTGCAGAACCACTGTTGGAACGATGCAGCAAATTAATCATTTTTGGTTTGTTGCACGATGGCTAAACCAAGGTGGAACGAATAAACACAAACATAAATGTACTTTTTGACAATAATATCTATAAACATAAAGTTCATTTTTGCCGTGCTGGATATGTGGTCCAGATGGTGGCCGTGGTATTGTTGTAACGAGTGGATCACATCTTAAAGTAATCACACGTTAAAATTACAAAATGGGCCGCCAAGAGAACATCATGGCATCGTTGGCATGGAACAACACGTTTTAGCTTTGAATCAGTAAATAACTAACAACTGATTGATTAGTTTAAAACCTGGGTAACTATCAAGATTATTTAGCTATCCACTACTAATATTCTCTTAGCACTGTTGATCAGGTTTGGAAGATGGTCGACAACGATCGATCGAGATAATGCGTCTGACACCACATTAAAATAACCTTTTTTGTACCGCAACTCAAACTTGTACTGCTGTAATCGCAGTGGCCAGCGCCCAAACGGCCACTTGAACCATTCATCCAAAGCAGAGAAGCGTGGTCAGTTATGACCATGCAACTACTCCCTGAAGTATAGGATCGAAAATTCTCTGTAACCAAAATTACAGCGAGGTACTCCTTCCTTGTGTGATATTTCCGCTGTTGAGTAGTTAATTTTTGGCTAAATTATTTTCCTCGCTCCCTTCACGTTTCGGCATTCTGCTTCATGACGCTACTTAATTTCCTTGAATCAAGTCAAAGACGTATTTTCCCGTTTGAACTTGTAACACAAGCCATAAAAGGATTACTCCACAGACTGTTGGATTTTTCGATTGCACCCCGTACGTTCTACCTTATTACCTTCAAATAATTTGGATTTAGTTAAAAATGATTTTATTTCAATAATTTCCGAATATGATAAGAAATGATGCGTTTCTGAAATTTTATTGATCAGCTCAAAAGAGGAAAGGATTTCGATCACAGGTTTTAAATTAAATAAACTCGAGAAGTCCATACCTAGATGCCACAAATATATGCGTCAGAATCTTGGAGACCTTGAAATTTAATATCCAAGACTATTTTTTCTATGGTGGGTCTTCCATCAGAGGAATACTTAACTATGAGGTTTAAACCATTTGACAAATAAAAATAATTGGTACTTGAATCAATTGGTTTTCCGAACTCGGAGGCGTAAATTTCGGGCATTTACGTGTAACAAATCCCGACATTGTGCATTTGAAGCTTAGGTTTTTCTTTCATATAATTTTTGAAGGTATGTTCCCTAGACTGTTTTACGAAGGCCTTAACCCTTAAATTTTGTTACCGCGCGGTTCTAACATTGGCTTAAAGGAAAGAGCTGTAGATTACGAATAAATGTTTGTAATTGCGTCGATCTCTAGATATATAGTCAATATTGATGCTTTGACAATAAGAACTCTTTTTACAGCGCACGAATTGATTGGTTCCAACTATTGAATCTGGTTTTTAAAGCACTTAATCAGGTTCTGGGCAGACAAAGAAATAGTATTCAAAGAAATAGTATCCAGTGATAGATAACACCGATTCGTCCTAAACGTTCTGGCAGAATGGTATCGATACGTTTCTGAAAATTTGAACCCGCTGATCGTTAGATGATTCAGCTTCCGAAACAATAAGAGTAAGATCTATTAAACGTCTTCAAGGAGAATGCACTTACCACGTTGTTTAAGTTTCGCAATTGATATTGAACTCACATGTTTACATTTTCACTCCCACTCAGCGTAGTCCACATTAATGTTGTCGCTAATCGTTCTTGTTGGGTAATAGTGCATCCCAATGAACCTTATAAATTAACGTTTGTATTGAAACACAAAATTATTAATACTTAGCTGTCACATACACAAATTATCGCCAAATTCACCAACTATCGAATTCCGTAAAGTCCAAGAGTCGTCTTCAAGCTGCTCTCATACGAATGATTGCATAGCCTGTTGATGAGATATATTCAACAAAGCTCAGCTGTTTAAATTCATTGAACACAATCTTCGCCCGATTTTCATAATCGTGCTGGTAGTTAGACTATATCTACAAGTCATTGGAAATCGAGCACATAAATCATTTTAGAAACACATCCAAAACAGATGCTGGAATTGATGAATAAGTTTGTAATCAATAGTTCCTAATGCATCATGTGCAAATTACAGTACATTTGCTTACAGTTTAACACTGGCTTAAAGTTATCTTCAAAGAAAGCCTAGAACTCCTAACAAATGAACTATTTATACCATAGGCGGGTGATCCTATTTTTTGTTCATTAGAAAAGCAAATAAAAGTTCACATTAGACACACAATCAAGCCGCATGAAAACTCAACATGCGTACTGTACGGGAAGATCGGTGAGAAAAGATTTTGGCCATCTCACTTGGGTTAACTCTAATGGCTAGGTGTAGACGGATCATTCAGAGGGTCTTATCCCCTTATTTGGAATTTGATCATTAATGACGATGATGTAGCTAGTGCAGCCTTCAAGAAATATCTTTATGTACGCCAAGAAATAATCGCACTCGGCTGTCTCACTAAATGAGCCAGCAGCTAAGAGAAAATTCACATAGAAAACGGAGATGGTCCTCTTTACTAGAAGGTCCAGACTGGTCAGTGAAACACCATGTTCTTATTTTGAACATCTTAGAAAGGGGTTAAAATGGCATTGGGAAGAAATGGAGTTTGTAACCCGACATAGTAGACTGGCTCTATGCCTCAGTGGTCTGACCAGCTGTAAAAATTATTGTTAACTTGAAACGTTTGATGAAAGTTCAAAGAACGACCTGCTTGTGTAGAAGTGGAGCACTTATACCTGCAACAACATAGGACACTCATCCATTTTGGGCAACAGGGCTATTCTTAATACTACTGAGTATACGCTATCCTATCACCATCTTTCTTGCAGTATAGCTTGTTCAGGTTTTTCTTCTCACTTTATGATTTTGGTTTAGCAGGTTTTCGTTTTTTTACAATTGGTTGACTAACGCATCATCATTGATAATGGGTCATCGCACGTAACCGGATCATATACGATCATTTACCGTAGGCATCTTATTCGAACCATCAGCTTCTTCATGATTTCATGATTTATGTATAATTCATTGATTCCAGCATTATACAAATCAGTAATAGACCCAAATTTATAACATTTTTTTCTACCATCAATTCATGGAGCTTCAAATTTATGGAAAAGAAACATGCCTCGGTGCAATCAGCCAGCATAAATCATTCGGCATCAAGTGGCAAAACGTCTACCAAATTTAGAAAATAATGATGCTACTACATCTCAGCTCTGTTGGCTATTAGATGGCCGTTCTATTAATTATGAAGGTACCAAACATGCCCAATGTTGTGTTCTCGATCACGCGATGCCCAAAAATGAAGATCGCGATCATCCATGTTTTTTTTTTTTAATTTTAATCAATTTGCAAATAAAATAAAATAAAAAAAAACTGGAAGCCAACTGGTGGTCTCTTATCTGTCTCCAATATCATGTCGTATAATGACCTCCATCATTAATATAATTAAGATATTTTCTATCATTATCTCAAACTATAATATTGTGATAGCCAAAAATATAAAAATTTTAATTAATTTACATCATCATTATCAATCATCATCATCATCAAATTTAATCATCATCGTAATACAATATTCATTCGATCAATTCAAAAAAAAAAAAAAAAATTTTTTTTCGTTTCTTTTATAAAAAGCAACATCACCAACATCTTATCATAAAGTCGTATCATAATTATTATGTCAAAAATCATTAATTTCATAATTGGTCGAAAGTAAAATTAATCGTATATATGGCTATATAGTAAGACGTTTATACACACTTAAACATACATACATAATATAATACGCAGAGATGTATTTTGCATAAATCTAAAACGGTAAAACTATTTACTATTATCAAGATGCATAACGAAATAACTAAATTATATGTATTCTAATCTATCCGCCGCGTATTGTATATATGTATGCACAGCAAAGAATTTTGTACAAAAAATTAACAAATTTATGGAAGAACCGCGCGCTTTCGTTCGCGATTAAAATCTCGTAGACGTAGACTTTTTAATTTAAAATAATTAAATCAAGTGAATTAAAATACGAGTAGGAAGTAATGTCCGATCGGTAACGACTGATATCACATAAAAAAAAATGTTTTATTTGATGCATGAGTGATAATTTTGTTGTTATGTATGTGGTCTTTGTATATAGTTTTTGCAATAAACTATTTTTTTTTTTATTATTTTTCGTTATTGTTGTTTTTGGTCTGCGTACAACATATATAGTTTTACGAACACTAAAATTAAGCAGCAGGTGTGAAGGAACTTGAATAAATTACAACAGCTTTTGTGTACATTATACCTACATATGTGTATATATATATAGCCTCCACCAACAAACACAAAAACTATTTAAATTAGATTACTAAACTAAAAAAAATATACAAATTTATATGTTTCGTTGTTTTTTGTAATTAATCAATGTCTGACATATTGTCAAATATATGAAATTAAAAACAAAAAATGTGCGCATTTTAGTCTGTCTGGATTCTCGTTTAGCTCGTGGTTGACGATAACCTCTCAAAAATGTTCTACGGCTTTTAGTTCTCTAAATATTACAATCCTGCTAAAAAGCAGTCCGGATCATGGCAAATTTCGTCTATACAATGGGCGCAACCTGTGCACTGAGACTCTCACCGTGTAAAATTCTTGATTTCTACATATGAGGTATTTTTATTCAATTTGGTCCTTTGTAATCTATTTGGACTAGTTTTGAATACAACATCAATTAATTGGCCCTCTCTAGTTAGTTTATTAAGGAGTAAAGATATATCCGATCTTGCATGGGGATCACATATAGAGATCGTACATATACTTAATAATTTCGATCGAGCTTTTAAATATTGATTAAATTTGATTATTGGCCGCCCATTATCGGATTCAGCAAATAGTTTTAATTTCAGAATTTATTTTTTGCTACCAGATATAGCAATATATATATATATATATATATATATATATATATATATATATATATATATATATATATATATATATATATATATATATATATATATATATATATATATATATGTGCCAAACCCTTTATGTGTCAAAGTTCAAATTTATAGAGAATAAGCATTCCGAATGCGAAGATGTTGACGACTGTTAATATTGGCGCCAATTTAGCAGTATTAATCCAACGTACACCAATGGTTGGAGGGTTACCATAAAAAGAGACTTTTAAAATCTGTAGTCATATCGATGACAACAAAATGATGAAACGTGAGCAACAGAGCTCCAGTACCTTAGCAAGATTGTTTAGAGATGGAACACTTATGTTTCGCAATAAGTGGTTATACGAACTAGCAACGTCTGGGTATTGCTGATTTTCCAGTTCTCCCAACCCTTGAACCTTGTACCTGCCTACTGGTGTCGGATCCAAAGTTTCTGCCTGGAGATTCTGTTAACAGGCTATTGAGTGCCAATAATGGCTATACTTCAGTTTAATGGTGTGGTGCCGGCATGCCCGGCAGTCCGATACAGTGCCGATACTGTGATATATTCTTTGGTTCACTTGCAATTTGACATTCAATCTATTTCGTTGTTCAGTGCTTTCCATTTGTTTTCATTTATACATTTTTTCAGTAATGCTTTGTGTTCAGACTATACGGCTGTTTCTGTTTTTATGTATAGAGTTTGATGGATGTCTCTTCACTTCATTACTATACGTTTTGAGGGATTTAATTTTTTTAATCCAAAACCCGGAGGCGGAAATTAAGGGGTGTTAGCAAATTAGATATATTGAAACAGGAGATTATAGGTTAAGAGGTTGTGGCGAAAGATGAATAAAGCAAATTTATTGAAGCCATTCGACGCTTTCTTTCGTCAAGAAGTATTTACTGCTTTACTGTTTCTACTGCAGAAGTTACCGTTGATATATTCTTGTTTCAATTGGGTACCATAGTTGTTCCCATCGTTCTTTCCAGAGGCCATATGTGAATGTATTGATTAATGACTTTACTTATACAGGTCTTTTGGACAGTGGAGGCAATGTAGACGTATTATGGCCTATGGAAAAATCGTTACAACATCTTCCCTTAACTTCAACTATTGATTACCTTTAATGCACACAATCTAAAACTGTACACCTCGCAGAATTGATTTTTGGAACCGTTTTTGGGATAGTTTCCTGGCTGATATTATTCTGAGCTTTAATTTCATATTCAATCCGGTACGGATCGATAGACACTTGATAATATAAATAGTTTTACCATAAAGTTCCAGGTTGATTCTCGCAGTAAGACCACTTTCTAATACACAGTATTGATATGGCTTAGCTCTGTGTCACCGATGAAACAGACGCTCATGTATGAGGGGTTGGATCGTGCGAATCGTTACCAATTATTTCTGGATTGTAGGGTCGCTTGGATCACATTAAATTAATTTCGTTCGCTGATTAAACCGATTCATTTTTGCAGATGCATTCACAATACCTCAATGACGCTTGTATCAGTTCCTAGGGATGTCTTTTTTAACCTTTTTGTTTCCAACTAATTATTTAACCGTCCTCTTTACAACCAACATACTCGGGTAAGTATGAAAAGTTCCTTACGTTTTTCAATATATTAAACCGATAAACTAGTGAAACAGAGAGTTTTGATAACGGCAACACTCGTAGCCAGTGGCGACAAGGCCGCGGCCATCTCAGACATCTGGCTTATGCTAAACAGAAATCGTGGAGGTACACGCTTTATACAATATATCCCGTCCAATCCCGCCAAATATATGGAATCAAAGTGTAGTGGGTGTGTTTTTCGAGTACTTCATACCCAATAAAAAGGAGAAATATATACCGGACGCACTAGGACAAAGGGGAACAAATCAGGGCGAAAGAGTAGTAAAGGATTTATGATGCAATTTGATGCTTGATTTTAGCCTATCAACATTAGGCACGGTTAATAAAAGACGTCGTTTTATACCTCCAAATTTCCTTATTGTGAAATCCAACCGCGACCTGTTCAAGCATCTGTATTTGGATTCAGAAGCAGTATCACAATGTGTTCCTACTTTCCAAAGAAGAACAAAGCTGAAGTTCTCTTATCAACTATATGTTGTACTCGTATACCTGGGTATGTTGGTTGTCAAAGGTAAGGGTTATTTCTAAAAAAAAAAAAAATTCCCTACACATTTTCCGATTGATTTTTCCCCAAAAAAAAAAAAATTAAAAACTAATTAAGGATAAATAATTAGAAAGCTACTGAAAATTTGAAGTCGGTACGACCTCTAAATCGTAGAAATTTTTGATTTTTAAAATTAAAAACTTACCCGGGCATGTGGTTGTACATAAAGGTTTGTACATAAAAGTTATTTAACTTTATTTCAAAATTTTGTAAACCATGGTTTAGAAAACCAGGATTTTGAAAACCATCACTAAAATGTCCGTTTTTTTAATAAAATCCTAGTTCTACAAAAAACCTGGATTCCAATATCATGGTTTCCCAAATCATGGTTTCCCAAATCATGGTTTCCCAAATCCTGGTTTGAATTTTTTTTTTCAAATTAAAAACCCGCGTTATAGAATTTTTCTTCGTTGGGTGACGCAGAATGACTAGGATTTTTAACCTTTGCGTAAAACCAGGGTTACGAAAACAGGATTATGAAACCAGGTTTTCTGTAAACCTGAATTTCTTCCTAACCGCTACTTTAGTACCTCGCAAGTATCTTTGAATTGTATATAGCCACTTGACTTTAAATCAATTTCAAAATGAATGCTTACCCTTTTTGTAGAGCATATAGTAGTGGGAGGAAGATTTTCCCGCCCTCTATATATATATACATACACCGATACGATTTATTCGAAAAGACAAATTTATTATAAAGCACAAAGTCGAAAGGTATATATAGAAAATAGAAATAAATTTTATTTAGTTTTTGTAGTTGGTTATAGTTTCGTATATACGTATATATAGTTTTAAAAGCAGTATATTGTATAGAAAACATATATAAACGAAACCACGCAATTTAACGGAAACGGATGTTCTTTAAAAAATGACGTAAATTTTTTGAATTTTGCTGTGGTAGTTTTGTGTTTTAATATTGGTTACTACTATTATTTTTATTACTACTATTACTATTATATAGTGCTCTGCTATACGTGTAAAAATAATGTCGATGGGTTTGATCATTAATTTTATATAGCTTGTACGCGTATAAAGGTGCATTAATAAAACAAAACATTTTGATTTATTTGGGTCAGTTCACGCATTTCAAAATAAACGAATGAGTCATCTAATGTACATACGCTATCATCGGAATAGTTTTTCATTTATTATGACCTTGAACAAATTTGATTTATTGCCTTTATATTTGATTGTTTCAGTTATTCAGTTTTCGAGAGTCAGTCGACTAATGACCACAATTTTAATTCAATTACATAAAGTTTTTTTATAAAAATAATTAAGTTGTGATTAGAGATAAAACAACAACAATTAATTCGAAATTAATTATGTTTTTTTTATCGAAATCGAAAGAAAAGTGAAAAATAATTTGGATCATTAGTGTGAAAGCACTTTTTTCGCAGTTTTATCGTCAAAGATAGGGGCTGCAGTTAGCCGGAAGTACCGCAAAATGGCCAAATTTCTACCCTACAATAAATACACCATTAAATTGTATGAAGATGCACACCTTTTAGTCAAATGTACATAACTTCCGGACAATATATATTTTTACTGGCATATCTCCGATCAGGATCAATTCTCATATCATTAATAAAAATAAAAAATCGAATCGATTACAAACGTTTTTGTTTTGAACCAACAACAACAGCAACAACAACCAAATTTAATCCAATCATTCTGTATAAATCCAATTCCATTTCAAATCAAATCAAATAAAAATATAAAACTCATATTTGTATATACAGAATAGTTTTTTTTTTCAAAATAGACAATAAAACATTAGAATTTAGTCCAATCACCATATTACCTCACCTTACACGCCAGTTATAACAGACAAAATTTTCTTTTCGAGATTTTTAAGAATCATTTCGTTTAAAAAAAAATTAAAAAACCTATCCGAATATTAGCTGATTAATCGAACTCAGATGACTTTGCTATTTTTTGGATCACAATTTTTTTTTATCTATCTGTCTTAAGTCTCTATATACCATAATATACTTCTTCTTTCTTACATGGCTCTCGCTCGATGTACATTTGTCTATAAGAAAATAAAAAAATTCTCATGTTCATTTTGTATTTTTGGTTTGATTGTTCTGACTTTTCAGGTAAAAGTAATTTATTTGTACGTGGATTATTATATTATGATAGTTTTTAGTAAAACTATTTATAAATAAATTACATGTACCTACACGTCAGAATAAAAAAAATAAAAATTCTCATGGGATTCAATTCCAAAACCGATCTCGATCTTGTATGTGTAGAGTTAAATATTTTACGGTTGCACTCTATCTCTATCCATGCATATACGAGTATATAGTTTTGTAGATTAGAGTAGTCGGGGGTATAATGTGGGTGATGTTTTACAAGAAGCACGGTTTTATAATCTTTTTTCCATAAATATGGAATGCTAACTGTTATGCTAAACTATATATGTGTATTCACATTTTGGTTGCTCTATATTCGATTTTGGTATGCAGTCAATTGTCTGGACAAAAATTAATTTTTATTCCAAATTTTAGTCAGCCATTTCCAGCGCTCACATAGTAAAGCACACGGAATTTCATCATTTATTACTGCTAGACAAGTTTTTGTGTATTTTACTATGTGGTTGCTTGGAAAGGTCAACTAAAATTTTATATTGAAATTTAATATTTTTGCTATACATTTTTTGCAATTGTTTCTTTTTGACAGATGACGCATGATAGTGTAAACTGTCATAGATCTCTTTTTCAGTATTATTGATCATTTCATTATGGAAAAGCTGAGCCCGGCACATCGTCATGCAACCACTTGGCGTATTTTATGTAAAGCTCTTCAGTTTAAAAGCCTACAAAATCCAACTCATACAAAAATTCAAGCCGACCGGCTTTCCTGTTCGTCACCGTATCAGTGTATAGGCTCTTGAAAAGCTCGAAACCGATCCGGTGTTTACGAACACAATTTAGTTCAGCGATGAAACCCATTCCTGTTAAACCAATAGAGAAATAATTTTAGCGAACAGTTTATTTCACACTTCGGACTGGTGAATTGGCAACCTAGATTGAGTGATATCATAGCTCCAGACTCTTTCCTTTAGGGCTATGGAACGTCCAAGGTCTACGTGGATAAAACTGCTTCAAGAAGTAGATGGCTATTGTATATTCGGAAACTAGATTTCATCCGTGATCTAATTTGATCACTTTTGAACATTTCGATTCTGTCAGATTGAGAATAAGGAGAATAGTAATTAAATTTGATAGGCAAACGCCGATTGAATAAACGAAGAAATTGTTGTCTCTTATAGCCTTAGCCAGTTATCTTAAACTTTCATCTCACAGAAAAATTAAAATGGGATTTGAAAATGATTTTTGGATAATGTTCTGGAAAAATATTTTGATTTGAAGAGAACAAGAAATGCTGTTTGTGGAGGTTACATAACAACATAATAATCAATCAATCGCATATAGGGAAACGAAGATGCATTTGTCTTGCTAGATTTATAAGGAATTCGGATAGACAGCAAACGTATATCACACTCCTGCCGTTCTGAAAAAACCAAAAATCATTATCCAATCCCATTTTCATTCATTTGGTCATGTTTCATCATAATCGGTCAAGGATTGGCCTAGCTCAGTTGCAGATAATCATATTCCAGAATACTATCCAAAAATCATTTTCCAATCCCATTTTCATCAAATAATTCGAATTCATTATAATCGGTATAGTCGTAGTTCCCATGTATTTACTTTTTCGGTGAATTGTCGTTTTCGGTCAATTGTCGTGTTCGGTGAATTGTTTTTCTGTAAATTATCATGGAACATATTATTTATGGAAATTTTTAAAAATAAAATTTTAGAATTAATTTTAGTCGACCTTTCCAAGCACTCACATAGTAAAACTCACGAAAAATTGTCTAGCACTGATGCAAGATAATTTTTCGTGTGTGAATGGTTGGAAAGGTTGGCTGAAACGTCGTATACTCAAGCGGTTAGAATAGGACAGCTTTTGATTTTGATATATGATTTTTCAAATTTATAAAATTGATAATTTTTGATGAATAATTTTTGTAAGTTAAAGCAAAATCAGTGTACATCAAATATGAAACCAGTTTTGGTCAAGGACGAGATAATCGAAAAGGTGTTAACCTTATTTTAGAAATCGATCAGATACACCACTATGCAATGACAGAAACAAATAGTAGAATAGCTAATCATGCAGAAAACGATCGGAGAAATTACCGAGAACCAGATAAAATCAGAACCGCAACTACTCGAACAGTATAAATCGCACATCGAATAAATAAATGAATGGAGACGCATAGTCATTAAACACCGAGGACATAATAATTGGCCAAACGAGAGGAGGTGAATTGGCTGGTGACAGACATGCAGACACCTGCCAGGTGTGGTCGAATCATCAAACAGTCCACGGAGTACACCAGTAGTGTTGGTTGAAATGAAGGACATTCAATTATAACCGAAAACTGTGACAGACAAAGGACTGATGGCTATGCTAGTTTAACGTTATTGCAATTGGATTATGTGGAAATTCATGCGAAGGGAATTACACTAGAAGACGTGCCTCGTATATGTTTAGGCGACATTATATAGTATTTTCGAAAAATTTCGATGAGCACTGGAGGTTTAAAACTAAGTTCAATGTAGGACTCTCTATTTAAAATGGAGGTAAAATATTTGGTGCACAAATTCCACATACAAAAAAGATGTTTTATGTTTGTATGTCAAGTTCCTAAAAATGCTGCTTGGTTGTTGCAGTGACCCAGATATTCTGTGGCAGCTTACATTAAAAAAATTAAATAAAATCGTCAACACAGGTCATGATTAGTAGGGTGACCGGTTTAAAAATAGCAGCCAGTTAAAATATTTGGAAAACAAGAACACGACTAAAAAAACGAAATTTTTTTCTGTGTATGAACGAACCACGAAGCTTTACTTTGGCTAATTTAATTCGCGAATCGAGAAGTATAAGTAGCATGTGAAGTAGAATGTATAAGCATCTGCGGGCTTTAAAATTATCAATGAACCCAGTAACCCGTGGAATATTGGTGGTGTACATTGTTGTCAAAATCAAAAATACGCCAAAGCTTTTGATATTATTTTTGTGTGTGTCTGTGTTTGTTGAATGACAAACAAAAATAATTAATTTTTCCATTTCACTTGTCCTTTTCATCACCATAATTGTATTACGAATATTTTTTTTTAACAAAAAAGTTTTTTAAATTAAATATATTTAAAAATATATTTTATTTATTTTAATAAATACAACAACAAAGGGTTAGTTTGGAATTATTTTTAACAATATAATAAACCAAAAAAAAAAAGTTCCATTATTCCAACCGCACCAACCTCCCCCGTAGCGAGGGATGAATTTGTTGATAAAAATAAAAACATCCCATCCATTTATATATTTTCCATCACGCTTCACAAAATTTCAATTGATATATAAATTTTTTATATGAAACACAAACAATTTGAATTTAATTAAAATAATTAATAAATGATTGCGCTTACAATCCATGAGCCTGACTCACCACACTCTATGTACATATATATACAAAATCATATAAAGATGACTTATCTAAATTCGAAAATATGTTATGCCAATTAAAAGTGTATATATACAACAATAAAATTCTTAAGAGACCACCAAAAATTAAACAAATCAACTTCTTATAGTCTATATACGTACGTATACGTATTCAAACAAGCCAACACAATAGGAAACGAAGAATATATCGAAGAAAAATTATTTTCGAAATGAAGAAAAATCAAATCAATAGATTTCTTCTTCTTACTCCTCCTCGTCGTCGACATCGTCTTCAATTCAATTAAAAATATTATTTTACGAACACACATATTTTGTAAATTATTTTATAAAAATTTGTCTTAAGACTACAATTTATTATTATTATTGTTATGATTATTGTTACTATTGTTCCCATTTCTGGGATCTTATAGATCGAAATTCAATTATTCGTTACTTGACATTTTTAAAACGGTTGCTGTACTTAAATGGGTACCTAAATTCTTCATGTTATTGTATGACTTAATTTGCATAAATAAATTAATAAAAATTCTGGTCAAAATCCTAAACTTTACAGTCCATCTGTGGTTTAGACAAATATAAATCTTCATCTGTCTTGGTGTAGTTTCTATAATGTAATAAGTTTAACTATACATTTTATAAAAAAATTTGATTCTAAATTTTAGTCGGCCATTCCAACGACTCACATAGTAAAACACACGAAAAATTGTCTCGAATCAGTGTTAGACCATTTTTCGTGTGTTTTACTATGTGTGTGCTAGGAAAAGTCGACTAAAATTTGGTCAAGTTAATGCCACTAATTTACTTATCTGGTAGATAAGACCCTCATGCCACACTCTATCGAAAACCTGTGATACATCTAGAAATACGGCAGGGGAATATTTCTTCTCTTCAAATGTGTGTTCTATTTTTGCGGTCACGCGATGAACTTGATCAATGGTCCAATGCTTACCCCTGAATCCAAACTGGAAATTAGGTATAATTATCATTGATTTCAGTCGTTTCAAAAACCACTTCCACTTGCGATAGTTGGTAACAAAGAGATGGGCCTGTATGATGTCATTTGCTCACCGGGTTTGTCTGTTTTTTATCATGACCATTTGTGCAGCCTTGAAATACTCGGACACATTTGTAAGTCGGAAGCAAGCGTTATATACTCCTTAAACAGCCTTGACGAAATTTTGTCAATTCTAGGTGATTTTTTGGGAATCAAATTCATATCTATTTCTTGTGCGACTTCTAGTGGGGTGACACTATTGATGTTTAACAGAGATATATAGGCTGGTTTTAGATCCATCCTATAGATTGTATATATCGTGCGATTGAAATACTGATGTCAGGTGTTGTGACAAATAATACCTATTTAAAAAAATTCATTTGTGTTCTTTTAGCAGCTTTCCAAAGAGAATAGCTTTTATCACCGTCAGGACCCAGTCCTTTCAAATAATTTTCAGTACAAGCCTCTTTATATTCTTTAACTAATTGGTTGACTTTAAATTAAATTCTCTTTTCTCAATAATATTTCTGGTTTTATGTCTGTGTTCTATGCCTTTCTTTTATCAGTTTTCGAATCTCCAGGAAGTAGTTGATCTTTTGTACAATTTTAGCTGCTTCACACATAGAGTTAATAAAATATTCAGCTTGTATTTCAAGTTCTTGCTTAGTTTTGGGACAAACTTTTAACTCAATTGACCAATTTCTCTCTTAATAATTCCCAATCAGAGTCATTAAGACTGGTGTAAAAGGTCTCCAATACGATACCTTGAACTTCGATGTAATTAGAGGATATTCCTTTCGAGATATTAAAGTCTCTTTCTCCACGTACGCCCAGATTAAAAGATGAAAAACCAGGTTTGTAAATTTATTAATTTTTATTTTTTTTATTTGAAAACTTCAGCATAACGTAAAAACCGTGGTCTGGATGATATGTTGCCCCATTCTCGGCGAAGAGCAATCTTTAAGGCGTCGGCCATCTCATATTTTTTAGATAATACTTTGCCCTGTAGAATGGACCATATGGAAAAAAAAATTCATTGGGTTTAAGTCCGGGGAATATGGCGGCCATTCTTGTGAAGAAATGAAGCTGGGCACTTTTTTTGTTAAAAATGTCTGGTTTCACGGGCTCTATGGGATCCGAGTCTTGTTGAAACGTTTAATGGTTTCTACCGAATCAAGGTAACACAGCATCGTTTAAAGTCTTTTTACGGTAGATTTGTTGATTTACCTTTACGCCCTTTACCGCTTGCTTTCGCATAGCAATACGCTGGTCTTAATTATCTTTTGATTTGCACTCTTACCAAACGTTTACCAAACACGATCGTTTTGTTTGTTTGCATATCGCTGAACTGTAAAAATGTTTTCATTACAAAATGCCAAATTCTCAAACTGCTACCAACGTGCAGTAAGTATTTTAACACCTTTGATTTTGCTAGGCGAACTGCCGGTTGTGCAATAGTTTTAAATCGTGCAATTTTGGATTTTGTAGATCTTCAATCATAGTTCATTTTAGTTTAAATCGTGCAGTTTTGGATTTTGTAGAGCTTCAATCATAGTTCATTTTTATATGCGCCCCATGCTACGAGCAGACACATGATGTTTTTCCACTTCCATGGCGTTTCTTGATGCTACCAGTTTCATTGTAACGTGTAATGGTTCGATACACAAACATTTTGTTCACATGTAAATGTCGTAGCTCATTAACAATGGCTGGTTGCGATTTTGCAGCCAAATACAAAGTAATAACACTGTTGCGTTTGAATTCCTTTTCGATAACTTTTTTAACTGCGACGTAAAATGATGTTCTAAACCATAGGCTTCTAAACAACATAACAGACTGATGCTTGTCAGTTTGCTTGCCGTTTGGTATAGCTACAACAGCGTGAAGTTGGTAACTTTTCAAGTGCCAACCCCTTGAGTGTAGTTTAAAGTGCTGTTTGTCTAGAAAATTTTTATTACCATCACTTTTGCAGACAAATGAAGGATTGAAGTTCTCGTGAACAGAAAACGCTGTGTTTTTGCTAAATTCCAACACTTCGTGAACAGTTTGTGAAATTACAGAACAAATGAATCCGCCTTGGAAAGAGTAAGGCAATTGAACTCCCAACACTTTGCATTACGCAATATATGGATGCCCTCTGATACGATTTTTTTTAAGATTAATTTTTGATTAGTTCGTATCAGTCATTCATAGGTGACACTAGTGTCAATATACTATATTGACTGTGTTCCATTCGAAACAATTTGCTACTACCAAGTACTTGTGAGTAGATGCTCAATGGAACGCTAATTATATAATTCATACATTTTTATTTTTTTGGGATTTATTCTAAAATCAGTTTAATTTTTAAAATGACTAAAAATTGGACGAGTGACAAAGGTATATTTCCACTTGGAAACAAGAATATTTTAAGATCAGAATCAAGAAACATTTTGTTTGATTTGAAGGAACTAAGTGTTCTCACCAAGGAGCGCTGAAAACGTCGAAGGAGCCCGAGGGACGGGGTCCACTGCTACCAAATTTTTATATTTAGACCAGATGGAAAAATAATTCTTCAACAAGCCAAATGTATTTTCAACAACTATTCTAGTTGCTGAATGCAGATAATAAAATTTAAGCAGTTTCGCGTTCAAATTTTCAAAATTTTTGAACTAGGTAATTACTTTCGGCATAAGCTGAGTCGGCATAAGCTGAATATTTTGGAACTAACTTTTAATTCGTGCACTTTTAGTCTTCTTTCAACTTGATGATGTATGTAATAAACTGCTGTCGCTGCTATTTTAATCAATTAATTGAACAATAACATTTCAAAATCAAAATTTCTAAAATCCCTCTGCCGTTAATTTTATGCGTAAGTAGGTACTTCCAAACGCTAAGTAGTTAACTGAATTTTAGAAGATTTTGAGTTAGCAATGAAAATAATTAAACAGATAAATAAATTTTTTTCCATTAAAAAAAAAATTGTTAAAATTGAATAACTGCTACAAACATTTTTTTTAAACGAATTAATAATTGTAGTTATCACTTTATTAATTAAATTGAAATCAACTTAATAATTTTTTTAAAGTAGTTAATAAGTTGATAAAACTTGTTATCTTTACCTAAATCAGTAAACTGACTCTTGTTTGCTAATAAAACTAACTATCTGCAGATATCATCTCTATGTAAACTAAATTTTGATTAGAGCATAATACAACTATTTTGTATGTAATATGTTTATGTAAGGTGATTCCAGACGTCTCCCTAAATTAAGAATGCAAATAAAATTAAAAAATATTTCCAAACTATTTGAATCGCAGTTGGTTTTGCAGTTAACTGGTTTCTCAAAATAATCACAGATATTTTTATTAAACGCTCGGCCATCTATTGTACAATAGATTAACTATATGACAGTATCGCATATTAAATCGTTTTTTTTGTGAAACAAATCGATATATGCACTTATATCTAAGCTAATTAATCTTTCAAAATGAGAATTAGAAATTCATTTTTTTATTCCGCAGCTGAATACATAAACTTGAGTAAACTCGGAGAGTCGCGCGGCTCGTTGCATTGACTTTATTTGATTAGCATTAGACAATATTGCGTTTGCATATTATATTATTATAATGAAGACGACTACTTGTGTCTTATATATAATATGAACGTCACGTCAGCAAAATATAGACTTTTCTTTGTACTGTATTCTTCTTCTTAGACATTATAACAATAATATTTTAATTTTATGGTTATTTTTTTATTTAAAGTTTTTTTTTTTTTTTTACACAATAGTCGAAAAACGTATGTTTTCCATTTAATTCAAACAAAATTCTTATCGAAAATCTTTATACTTGGCTAACTTCACTGTTTTTAATTACCATATTGAAAAAAAAACAAAAAAAAAATATAAAAACTGAAATAAAAATACATTCCAGAGAGCACTGAATTATTTTAGCCTCGATTTTTCACAATTGCTCAAGGTCTGAAAAATATGTGTATATGTATGTATGTATGTATATAGTGCGCTCGGAAAAGCGTATACATATGTGGAAAACTTAATTCGCCGATTTAATCGTTGATTTCGTCGGGTTGATGTGAAATGTGGTTTGGTGGATGCAAGTTTTTTTTTTTTTTTGTACGGCAGACTGTAAATATGTAAATTTCCTATATATGTATTTGTATATCAAAAAGCCCACCAAACTATATACTATAACTAATAAATATTTACCACCACATTAATAACAAATTGTTTATCCGTTAGGAATTATAATGAATATGCATTACATTTAGGTATATACGAGTAGTTTTTTTTCGGATTTTTAGTTTCGCTGAACTGAAAACCAAAACCCCATACCTATATATTTACATATATACATATATGTAGAGAGATGGATGGAGGTTACTAAACATAAAGAAAACTACTTTGTGTATTTTATATACTTCGCTACACCAACAACGATATATACGTAAAAGTTTTCATTATTTTAATGCATATTTAATTGCGGACGGTGTTATAGTTTTTAGTTTTGTTTTTTTTATGTATTTATTACACAAACAACAAAGTACCTTAAAACTAAAATAAATAAAATGTTAGATTTTCGTTAGTTTAATTATTATCAGGAGGTGGTAATGTATGGAAAATGAACGAACGCGAGCGAAGTGAAAATGAAAATAAAATTATCGAGGTATGTATATGGTATGAGCGCGGCGCGATTATCAGCTCGATCGACTATGTGCGGGCGAGAATGTGTGTGTGTAAGGAAATTTTATGATTTTTCGGTTTAATGTTTTGGAACATAAATCATATAATATGTATGTGAAGTTATTCGATTAATTAATTAGGCACAATAGTGTTGACGGATTGTTTTTTTATATCGATCGCCCTCCCGCTGCAGTAAGAGTCTCTTGTGAGATTTTACCATGACTTAGTACCCACAGTTCCGTAATAAAAACTATCTTTTGAAGGCTTAGCCGCCGTATTTAAATGCTTTAGGTGTGTTTTAATGATGGAAGAAAGAAAACATAAACTTGATTGCAGTAGAGAACTTAGATAACGTAATAGTTTGACATTGCAAACTATGAGATTCGACTTCTCGTACCGAATTTCTGAAATTCTTCCAATTCTTTCGCAGTTTTTACGGAAGAAGATCTGACAAACCGAATGAATTATGCACCAGCATTAATTAAACCAGAGCAGCAACTTGTCGCAGTCATCTTCACTTGTCGCAGGCATCTTCACTGTTCCCGCACGATAAAGTCATCGTTCACTCTTTTTCCCCAAATAGAAGCAAACTAGCTAATGTTTTATATCTGAGTATGGGACTTCTTCCGTCATATACCCGAATGGTGAAGAGCAAGATAGACATACTTGTGATTCGAAGAGTATTGATGGAACGACCATGGACTGAAAATTCCAAAGTTACGGCAAATTTCGAATGAGAGGCCAGCTGCAAAATACAGAATACCTCATTTGTGTACAAGATGTTCGATCATCCTTCCACATAAGTTTCACCAGCATAATATCCAATACCGCAATACCACGTGTTTCACTTATTTACGTGTGTTGATGTACATTCCTTACAATTTACGCTACGAGCGTGGTATGAGACTCAAATATTTTTATATCCGGGTTGCCACTTAGAATTGGGTACAGTCCCACAAAATTCACGTGTTGTGTGCCAATGAAGCCAATTCCGATTGATTTCTAGGAAGATTGTGGCAGAATACTAAATTCGATACAGAACCGCGTAAATGTACTTAGAATTAATGTTTGAGTAAAATCCATTGAAAATAGGGGAGTTTCATATTTTGCTAGTAGCTGGCCAAATTTATTGATCCGGTCCAATTAAGACTAGAAATTAGATCTATATATAATTCAGTATTTAGCACAAATGAGCATTCAAATTTTATTCAAATCGAATTAGAATTACAAATATTCTATTAATGGCTGGGTTACATCCCTGTACTCCATTCAGGGTAAATTGACTAGAAAACTTTTTTAGCAAACAAATTTGATGAGAATCAAATTGCTAGTGCTTGGCCAAATATATTGATCTGATCCAATTTAGACCAGGATCTGCGTCTAAAATTATCTTTTGAGTATATAGGTAAAAATTGTATTAAAAGCTGACAAGAATTAGATAAGTTCTATCAATGGCCATAAGTTGTCAAGCCGGGCACACAATTCAGGTCAAATCTACTAGAAAGCTTAGAATAGAATATTCTAATATGCCTAGGCTGTAGCTGACAAAAATAAATTAGATGGCTGTTTCCATATAAGTCGAAATCAGTTCCAATTGAGACTGGTTTCTGAGAAGATTTAGGCCAAATATCAAATTCGGTACAGAACCCATGCCAAATCATAAAAATGTACTTCGTATTCATATTTGATAAAAACCCATTGAAAAATAGAGAAGTTTTAGATGTTACTCATACCTGGCCAAATATATTGATCTGATGTAAATTACAAATATTCTAATTAATGGCTGCGGGTTCTAAACCTGAACTCAATTAAGGTTAAATCAGTGGCTTAATTTTTACCCCATCCACAATACTCTAATATGCCTATAAGCACTGACAAAAAAAAATTTAGATAGATTATTTCGGACAAATCAAAATATAATTGGAATTAAAGAAGTTCCATTTGAACCTGGTATCTGGGAAGATTGGGGCCAAAGATCAATTTTTAGTATTTTCGATACGGAACCCAAATCAAATTTTAATAATGACCTTGACAATCAGATTTCATAAGAATAGCGAAAATTCTATTAATGGCTTAAATCTGCCCTTATATTCTAAATTCCGGTTAAATTTATTAGGAAGAGTGTGGAGACAAATATAAAATTCGATATGGAACCCGAATCAAATCACAAAAATGTACTTAGCAATCAAATTTGATTAAAATCCATTGAAAAATAAAGAAGTTCCATTTGTTGCTAGTATACTTTAAAGAATATTGATCTGATCCAATTCAGACCACTTATTAAAATCTAACGAGAATTATAGAAGTTCTATCAATTGCCATTTATTCTCAAGCCTTGAACTCAATTAAGGTCAAATTTACTAGAAACCTTAGACTAGAATACTGTAATATGCCTAAGTTGTAGCTTTCAATAATAAATTGGTTGGCCGATTCCAGATAAGTCGAAATCTGTTTGGAATTAAAGCAGTTCCAAATGAAACTGGTTTCTGGGAAGATTGAGGCCAAATACCAAATCCGATACAGAACCCATATCAAATCGTAAAAATGTACACCTGACCCAATATATTGATCTGATAAAAATTACAAATGGCCGCGGGTTCTATCTTTGTACTCAATTTTGGTGAAATTGACTGTAAGACAATTTTTACCCCGTCCACAACACTCCTAAGCGCAAACAAGCCCACAAAATTAATTTAGATGGATGATTTCGGGCAAATCGAAATCCAATTTGAATTAAAAAGTTCCATTTGAGACTGGTTTCTGAGGTGATTGGGTCCAAATACTAATTTTTAGTATTACCCATACGGAACTCAAATCAAATCTTAAAAATGACATTGGTTAGCAAATTTCATATGAATCAGAAGGTTTAAGACAAGGCGCTCGAAATATATTTTCATATTTAGCGCAGGAATTAAGTAATATCTGGAATGAAGTAGAATCTGATGAGAACAACGAAAATTTTTTTAATGGATTAAGTCTAACCCTATATACTAAATACCTGTCAAATTTATGAGAAAGAGTTTGAGGACAAGTGTCAAATGCGATATGGAACCCGTAATCACAAAAATTTACTTTGAAATCAAATTTGATTAAAATCCATTGGGGAATAAAGAAATTCCTATTGTTGCTAGTGCCTGGCCAAATATATTGATCTGATCCAATTTTGACTTGGAACTCACTTGGTTTTCTAAAATATGGTTTTCAACACAGGTATTAAATTTTACTAAAATCAAACGAAAATTACAGGAGCTCTATCGATGGCCATGAGTTCTCAAGCCGTGAACTCAATTAAAGTCAAATTTACTAGAAAGCTCAGACTAGAATACTCCTAAGTTGTAGATTACAAAATTAAATTGGCTGGCCGATTTCAGATAAGTCGCAATCTATTTGCAATTAAAGCAGTCCCAATTGAGACTGCGGTTTCTGGGAACATTGAGGTCAAATATCAAATCCGATACAGAACCCATACAAAATCGTAAAAATGTACGCTTGACCCATTCTATTGATCTGATAAAAATTACAAATATTCTATTAATGGAGCCGGGTTCTATCCCTGTACTCAATTCAGGTCAAATTGACTATAAGGCAATTTTTACCCCGTCCACAACACTCCAATATGCCTAATTGGAGTATTGTGGTAAATCGAAATCCAATTGAAATTAAAGAAGTTTCATTTGAGACTGGTATCTGGTAGATTGGGGCCAAATTTGAATTTTTAGTATGAGTACGGAACTCAGAAATGACCTTGGCAATCAAATTTCATAAAAACTTATTGAAAAACAGGCAAATTCTATTTCCTGCTAATACCAGGCCAAAGATGATCTAATCCAATTTAGACCAAAATTTTGTTTTGAGCACTGGAATTCAATTTTATTGAAATCTGACGAGAATTACAGTAGTTCTATGGCCATGAGTTATCAAGCTGTGTACTCAATTCAGGTCAAATTTGCAGAAACTTTAGTTAGAATACTCTAATGTGCTTTAGCTGTAGCTTAGAAAAATCAACATTGACCGTTTCCAAATAAGTTGAAATCTATTTGGAATTAAAGCATTAGAAATTGAGACTGGTTTCTGGGATTATTAAGGCCAAATAACAATTATTAGTATTTCCGATAGAGAATTCAGATCAAATCTTAAAAATCACCTTGGCAATCAAATTTCATATGAATCTATTGAAAAATAGAGAAGTTCCATTTGTTGCTCATACCAGGCCAAATATATTGATCCGGTCCGATTAAGACAAAGAACTCGAAATAAATTTTCATATTGTGCGCAGGAATTAAGTTACATCTGAATCTGATGAGAATAACAAAAATTATATTAATGACTTGAGTCTAACCTTATATACTAAATTCAGGTCAAATTTATTAGAAAAAGTTTGGAGACAAATATCAAATTTGAAATGGAATCCGTATCAAAATACAAAAATGTACTTAGCAATTGAATTTGATTAAAGTCCATTGACAAATAAAAAAGTTCCATTTGTTGCTAGTGACTGGCCAAATATATTGATCTGATCCTATTTATACCTGGAACTCGCCTTAAAATTTGGTTTTCAGCATAGAAATTAAATTTTATTAAAATCTAACGAGAATTACAGAAGTTCTATCAATGGCCATGAATTCTCAAGCCGTGAACTCAATTCAGATCAAATTGACTATAAGGCAATTTTTACCCCGCCCACAATACTCTCGTATGCCTAAGCACTAATAAGTTCACATAATAAATTTAGATGATTCCGGACAAATCGAAATCCAATTGGAATTGAAAAATTTCCATTTGAGACTGGTATCTTGGGGTCAAATACCAATTTTTAGTATTTCCGATACGGACTCAAACAGATAAGTTCCATTTGTTGCTAGTGCCTGGCCAAATATATTGATCTATCCAATTTAGACCTGGAATTCGCCCTACAATTTTGTTTTGAACACAGGAATTTTAGTGAAATCTGACGAGAATTACAAAAGTTCTGTCAATGGACATGAGTTCTAGCTATGATTACAAATCATATTTGGTTGTTGCCAACCAAATTTTTCGGAGTATGCGACGCGGGGCTCATAATATGAAGTTGGTGAACAGTTTTTAGTGCCCGCAAATACCACAACCAAGTGTGATCGAAATAAGATAGACCGAATGTGAAATATAAGTGAGTTGAATATTTTATTTTGAATTAATTGAAACATGGTGCACAAAAAAATGTTGGTGCTCAAAAAACGATTGTAAAAAAAATACATATACAATTGCTGGAAACTACACCATTTTGTCAGCAGACACCGACAATTCTCCTAACGATGGTGTACAAAACTAAATATTGGCGCACATAAAATGTTTTACCAACAATAATTGCTGTACTGAACAAATCATCGAGTTCGGAAGCTAAAACTGATTATTAGAGGACCCAAAAAAATCTATATAAAAATAGGCTACACCTATATACACATATAAGTTTTTCAGCAGTCAATGAATGTGAGCGATTTACCAAAGACAGAATTGTACATCACAAAATCTAGATGCTCAAATTAGTATTCTACGGATGTTGGGGATCAAACAGTTGCTAGTGGATGCGAATAAATTTATCGTTAATCGGGATTTGTTAATATTTTCGTACATTGGAAATGTGATAGGAAGCTCCAAGAAGCTAAATAATCAGTAATGATTACATGCGGGTTATTGACAGTATGTTCTCATGGATTTGAATTTATGAAGTTAGTCTAGGT